>OY997268.1:385298023-386599273 GCA_963921465.1 Triticum timopheevii | reverse complement strand
CCGGGAGCTCGTGAGGGTCGGCTTCCTCACCGTGCATCGTCCGCCACTTTAGCATCACTTCATCTCCAACGGTATCAGGTGACATCTTTCAAAGTTCCATTTTCAGCTGGGAGCGCCCGCAGGGCTGCATCATTCCCAGGTTGCGTGGGTCCGTCCCTGTGGCATGTATCCGTTTTGTTTATGCTCTTTACCTACCTTGTTGGGGGCGCCCCTCGGGGTGCATAATCCCCGAGCTGCTCAGGCCT
This sequence comes from Triticum timopheevii, assembly GCA_963921465.1. NCBI lineage: Eukaryota > Viridiplantae > Streptophyta > Magnoliopsida > Poales > Poaceae > Triticum > Triticum timopheevii. The sequence goes on along the minus strand of OY997268.1, from coordinate 386,599,028 downwards.
GACCCAGTGGCGTTTGCTTTTTCTGCATCTATCTAAATGGATTTGCTCCTTCGTGCTTAACATGCTTGACCTAATCGCTTGCTCGATTGACACCTACCTTTGGAGCCGCTCACTCTGGCACGACACTTGCGCACGGGTCCGTCCCTGCAACACTGATAAATCTGAGTGGCTGAGCTCTGGCCGCGGCAACCCCGCAAGGCGCCACCTCACCAAGCCCTCAGTGCCCCAATCACTCCCTCGGAGCGACCAATGGTTGGTTGGCAACCGTAACAATAGATCTTGTTTCCCCTCGTGATTGGTATGCAGGACCCACTCCAGAAGTAACGTTGGGGACGCCGCGAGCTTTCTCTCCTTCTCTCCGGCGCGATTTGCTTGCACGTTAAAAGGGGGGCGCCTGAGCATCGTGACTCATGGGCTCTTACTGGCTCTCCAGCCCTCACCCCCTGGCCTTGACCCGCGGCATCGCGACCTGAGGACGTAGAGCATTAAGGAAAGTGCGGGGGAGAAGGAAGAAGCTCATGAGGACCTAACCCGGCAACACCTCAGCTGCCGCCACGCAGGCCTGGCACCTCGACAAAAACTACTCCAAACCTAAGAGATAAGTCACGCAAAAACTGATTCGACTCAGTGCTAAACCCTCACCTAGTGCAGCACTGTCACGACAACGTTGCCTATCTTTCTTCCCCAGCGGAGGCCGCTTGAGCGCTAAAGGGGAACTCCTGAGCATCGCGACTCAAGGGCTCTTACTGGACCTTGGGTCGCTCACCTCCTGGCCTTGTCCACGGCATCGCGACCTTGCATACCATCGACGGCTAAAGCCTGCCTGGGGACCGGGACCTATCAGCGTAGAGCACCAAGGCCTCATGAGGAAAGAAAGGGGGAGCCGAGCCGGGACAGGACAAGCATCTCACATCGATTCATAATAAGGATATAATATCCGCAAAAGACATAGCCAGCACCTTACATGCCCCCGCGGGGTGGTACTTCGATTCCTCGCAGGGAACAAAAGGTGCTAATACTAAGGAACGCTAACTACGCTCGCCTCTGCAAAAGACGCCATCATCAACAGTGGGCCGTCAGGCGCCGGCGCCAACCCCATCCAGATCAGTGGTGTCAGCGGCCTGAAGCACCCGCCCTGCTCCGAGCGCGATGTGAGCTCGGCTGCTCGTAGCTGTCGTCGCTTGTCTCCGGAGTCGCGTGAAGCTCGGCGGAGTTGGTGGACCATCCGACACCTCCGCTGCTGCCTGAGGAGCTGCTGGGGAAGCGGTTGGCGGGCCTGGTCCTCGCCACGATGATGCCCGAGCCGCCTTTCTAGGGGCAGCATTCCAGCCGGCGTCCTTCCCCGTCGAAGACCTTGAAGAACATCAAGGAGGCACCATCGTATTCGAGGTGGATTATGAGGGCGCCCCCTGTCTGGCAGACCCGGGCGATCTCGCCCCAGCCACGGGTCATGTAGACCTTGCCCGGAGCGACAACCTTAACCTCCGCTCTAGTCGCAGGGGTGCTGCAGTCAGTGTGCTGCAGCTAGAGCTCAAGAGGCCCCCTCGGCGGGATCTCGAAGGCGAAGGAGGGAGGAAGGCGAATCCAAGATCGAGGAGGCATGGCGGCGTGGAGCACAAGCTCGCGAGAGGAGCCCTTGGCATGGACTCCAGGGGGAACGATGCGCACCACCATAACCCACCGGCGTCGATGACGGCACCACTAGTGTCGCTCGATGCCTTCTTCTCCAGGGCCCTCGATGCGGGCGTACAAGGGCAGCGGGAACCCAGGCGGCGGCCGCTCGCACCAGGGCCTCGATGCCTCCTGCCGAGCACCCTCATCTCGGCGGCAGAGGATTAGCCGCTTCTTCGGCAGAAGTGGGTCGGGACCCTCTCGGGGCGCCTTTCCCTTCTCTTCTGCAGAAAACCGGCGGATTGGTGCCATTAGCGTAATATGGAGCAAGGGCGAGGAAGAAGAAGAAAAGAAGTATCGGGAAGGAATGGACTAGAAGGGCTCGCATCGTTCCGTACATATAGCCGGAGGAGGCCAACCGTCGGCCACCACGATCATAGGTAATCATGACCCATTTTTGCATGCAGGGACTTGTCAAGTCGTGCGGTTGCCGAGGCGTCGTGGGGAAGCGGAGACGCCCACGTCCAATCAATCACCACGCGGCGCCCAAGGCCGCAGGCTGTTGAGGCCCGCGGTGCTTCGCACTTGCCCCTTCGCTTCTCTGCTAAGCCAAGTCCGGGCACGCCTTGGGCCCCGGGGCTATTGTCGGCATTCTGGGAACGGGGGTCCCCAGACTTGCCTGCCTGCGGCGTGCGGCGTGGCTCAAGTGGGGGCCCAGCACAGCCCAGCTTCATCATCTCAAGCTCAAGATCCTCGCGAGGGGCCAAGCTTCACGGGGCAAACGACAGGAAGCTTCCTTAGGAGCAGCCTCCTCAGGTGGGCTCGCGAGGAGGCGGAGAGATCAAGGTAGGGTACCTCGCGAGGTGCCCGTGACGCAAGCCATGACGATCTAGACCAGGCAGGCGCTAGCCTGAGCAGTGTCCTTGTTTCCCCTTCGGTGCAAAGGGGGAAAGCACAAGCCAAGGCATCAGGCAAAGATTACCGTTTAAGTGCAACAAGACCAGGACCAGCAGAACGGCAGGATGGAGGTCATCGTGGAGCCCAGGACGGCATCACCACCAGAGTCTTTGGCAGTCGACGACCAACTTTAGTCAGGATAAGTGTACTAGATGTTCCCCTTCAAAATGGCCAATTGTTGGCACCCTTCCCGCTCTTTATTTGGGAAGAGGCCCAGGGCGTCCCTCTATAAATAGGACTAGCCACCACAGAGTAGATGGGAGGGCAGATCGATCAGGGGGATCGATCAGAGAGAGTGAGAGAGAGATGCGACTGAACTCACCCAAGCAGTTCATCGCACCAGCTCAAGAATAGCCCCTTGCGAGGCTGTTCTCCCTTTGTATTGTTCACCATCAGCCCCTGAGGCAATCCACCACACCACACACTGGAGTAGGGTATTACACCACAATGGTGGCCTGAACCAGTATCAATCTCGTGTCCCTTGTGTGTTCTTCTTTTCTAGCCTAGATCCTTTGCGAGACTTCGAGACGGAGCTGGTAGGGGAAAGATCTTCGTGCGCACCCCAGAGTTCGAACCTCAAGGGTCTGCCGGAACCGAAAATCTGACAATGGCACATATATGTCATGGTAAAAACATTGTCCAAGCTTCATTACGAACCTCTTACAAATTGGAGCTTCTCTCAACAAGAAGCCTTGTGGTTCTGATAGGGAAACATGTTCCCCCTGTTGTCGAAACGTAATCACGGCCTCTTTTCGCCTTGTATTTTCTTCTACGGGCAACATGGAACTACATGATATCCATGCTGAAATTTAAACTTATTCAGGGTTCCTTTGGCCTTTTTATACACTAATTGAGTTTCCTAGACACTTAATGACCATAATTCAATTCTGAACTACAAATACATGCTCAAGTTCACCAAAATGACTAGAAAAATCATACATTCATGTGTCCTTGGGTGCATGTTTTATTAGGTCCCATGCTAGGAATGGGAACGAATTAAAACCGTACCAGCTTCCTGGCTCGTCCTCAAACATTTGGAATATCGGGTTTTAAATCCCCATAAAATCCAAAACACACCAGAAAGTCATCAAAGGTGGCATGGTGTCACGTCATGGCACGTATATGTCATGGTAAAAACATTGCCAATTTGGGTCAAGCTTTATTACAAACCTCTTACAAACCGGAGCTTTCTCTCAACAAGAAGCCTTGTGGTTCCAATAGGGAAACATGTTCCCCTTGTTGTCAAAACATAATCACAACCTGTTTTCGCCTTGTATTTTCTTCTACGGGCAACATAGAACGACATTATATCCATGCTGAAATTTAAACTTATTCAGGGTTCATTTGGCCTTTTTTGTTATACACTAATTGAGTTTCCTAGGCATTTAATGTCCATAATTCAAATCTGAACTACAAATACATGCTCAAGTTCACCAAAATGGCTAGAAAAATTGTACATGCATGTGTCCTTGGGTGCATGTTTAATTAGGTCCCATGCCAGGAATGCGAACGAATTACAACCGTACAGTCGTCCTGGCTCGTCCTCAAATATTTGGAATCTCAGGTTTTAAATCCCCATAAAATCCAAAACTCACCAGAAAGTCATCGAAGGCGGCATGGTGTCATGTCATGGCACATATATGTCATGACCGGAGCTTTATTACAAATCTCTTACAAACCGGAGCTTCTCTCAAGGAAGCCTGATGGTTTCGATAGGGAAACGTGTTCCCCTTGTGGCGAAACGTAGTCGCTCCCTCTTTTTGCCTTGTATTTTCTTCTACGGGCAACATGGAACGACATGATATCCATGCTGAAATTTAAACTTATCCAGGCTTCGTTTGGCCTTTTTATACACTAGTTGAGTTTCCTAGGCATTTAATGTCCATAATTCAAATCAAAAGTACAAATACATGCTCTACTTCACCAAAATGGCTAGAAAAATCATACATGCATGTGTCCTTGGGTGCATGTTTAGTTCCCATGCAATGAGTGGGAAGTCATGGCACGTATATGTCGTGGTAAAAACATTGCCAATTTGGGTGAAGCTTTATTAGAAACCTCTTACAAACCAGAGCCTGCCGCAAGAACCCTCGTGGTTTCGATAGGGAAATGTGTCCCCTTGTGGGCCAAACGATAATCGCTCACTCTTCTAGCCTCGTATTTTTTTCTACACGCAACACGTATGGAACAAAGGGTGATTCACGCTGAACTTTGAAATTATTCACGGTTCGTTTGACCCTTTTTATTCATTAGTTGAGTTTTCTAGGCACTTAATGTCCATAATTCAAATCTGAACTACAAATACATGCTCCAGTGCACCAAAATGGCTAGAAAAAAGTTACATATATCCTTGGGGTGCATGTTTAGGGTTTGTATGGCCATTGTGTATATTACTAATTAAGTTTTCTATGCATTAAATGTAGTCCATAATTCAAGTTTGAACTATAAGCACAAAATGGGTGGGAAATCGTACATGTGTCATTGGGTGCATGTTTAGGTCTCATTTAATGATTGAGAATGAATTACAAACTTGTCATCGTCCTGAAACATTGAGAATCTCTGTTTTTAAATCCTAGTAAATAAAATACTCACCTAAAAAACATGAAACTTGGCATGGTTTCATGACATGGCACATATATGCCGTGGTAAAAAATTGTCTAGTTTGAGAAGAGGCACACACATTAGTAGCCAACGAAGTCCTTTTTGAAACAATAAGCTGACATGTTAATATCACAAACGGTTGTATTATATGAACTGTGTCAATATTTAACCATATTCAGTGGCGTGCGTGCAGCTGTTTGATTAGACTGGAAGAGCGCGAGAAGTCCGGCGTGCAGGCTCGACGGGACACGTGCGAGCAGTCCGTCGTGTAGGCTCGACGGGACGCGTGCATCCTGTCCACCTCGCAGGCTCGATAGGACACGTGCGAGCAGTAAGGCCGCCCATGCTCACCGGGAAGCGAGCTCTTTGACCTCCAAGCACGAGCCGCAGCTCGCCTCGCTCAAAACTTCGGCATTAATGGGTTAATTAAAGCGCCTGGACAGAGGTTTTCTTAGGGGTGGATGGAGGGTGTTTGGTTGTGATTTGATGGCAGCATTTGCTTTTTTCGTGTTTTTTCAACTCGTATTCCAGCCTAATTTAAATGGCCACGTAGGGCAATGGATAATACGACGACAAATAAAATGGCAACGGATAGTACGACGACAAATTTACAATGGCGCAGATAATAATTGTCTTACATATTCCAGATAATTTTAAATGACACATGCGGCAAAGTTCCGAAGACACGGGGGCAAGAGAAGAAGGAAATTGTAGACAACGATCTACATCGCTATTGTATCTACTCTTCGATGGATCGCCGGGCGATGACATCCTCCAGCTCCATCCTCAATTCCTCACGGCTTTGCTTGAAAGCAGCCACGATTCCTCCACCTCCTGCTCGCGCTCGATCCGGATCTTCCTCAAGTCACCCATTAGTTCCTCGACGACCGCTGTTAGCGTCATCCCCGAGGCACTGCTCTTCTCATGTAGCATCTTACAGCCGGCGGCCTCCTCTTCCTTCTCAGTGAGCGCCTTGAGGAGCTTATCATTGTCACCCATGAGTTGGTCGACGAGGTCGATCGCCTTGTCAACCGAGGCATCGCTAATCTCGAGCAGCTTCATCAAGCCGTCGACCAGCTCCTTCAACTTAATGATGCTAGCAAGAATGTTGTTGTCACTGGACAAGGACTTCAGAAATGCTAGCTCATCGCAATCGCCGACACAGTGAGTGCGCTTGTGAGAGCCCTCACGTGCCCGTGAGAGCTTGTTCGAGGGCTCCGCAGCGCACCGGGACATCTCTGCTGCGGCTGCGGCTGCCGCTTCACGGTGGGACCACTCTGCTGCGGCTGTCGCTTCGTGGTGGGACCTCTCTAGTGCTTCAACGGCCTTGGTCTTTGCTTCCTGGTTATATGCCCACCCGAAACTCCTCCTACTGGTCATGGCGGAATGACTTGACAGGAAAGACCAGTTTTGTAGGTGATGAGGAGAGGAAATGTGAAGTAATTTTCGAGTGGGTAGCTTTTATAGCCCGGTGCTAAGTGTGAACACATATAAGTTTGATTTGTGTGAACAGAATTACTTATTGTGTTGTAATCTACAATGTGAGGAGAAACAAAGTGAAAATTTATTGATGGTTCTGGGCCCACAAAGCCCCGTTTTTGTTGTTCTGTCTCATCGCAAATGGTTCTTTTGGATCAACCGTATGCCACGCATCGGAAGCCCGAAACATGGGCCCTTGTTCTCGGATGTACGTGTATGTGTCTGCCCAGTATCACACATGAACTTACTATAGTAACCGTTTGTGTTATAATTTCTCATCCCAAACAGTTCATTTGAGTGGGCTGTTTGCTGCGTATCACACACATCTGGTTTACACGAATCGTTTGTGTTCTTTGGGATGATCGCAAATGCCGCATATCACATACATTTTGTTAAGATGAACTGTTTCCGTTCTCTTGCCTAATCAAAAACAGTTTGTCTGAGTGAACCGTATGTTGTATATCACACACACCTTGATCTGGCTGACCGCTTCTGTTGCATTCCCTAATAGCACACAGTTCATCGGAGGGAACTATATGCCGTATATCGCACACACATTGATATGGCTGCCCGTTTCTGTTGTTCTTCCTCATCACAAACAGTTTTGCTGAATTAGCCGTATGCCCTACATCACACATGCAAGTAAAATCTGACCCGTGTTTGATGCATCGATCATCGCAAACATTTTGGACATTTTTTATGGTTCTCTGACACCACTGTTTGCGATTATTGCTTCGCACACAGTTGCTCGAAGGGTCTCTGATCATAGTGTCGCGTTAGCAGCATCCTGCAGTAGTGGCCTAATCAACTTTCTAACCCTCTAAACTCTTCTACCTTTGCCATGGGCCTCCTTTTATAGGTTAAGGGGTCACCACAGTGGCAAATCAGTCATTAGACACTGGTAAGATAGAAAATAGTGCTATCAAACCTAACTCTATAGGCTATCAGGGAGCATTAAATGCGCCTCTCAATGTCACATCGTTGCGTGCCCGGCAAGCCTTGTTGGGCTTACTCTGGCAGCTCCATGCCTGCTTGTCCAACATGTCATAGGACGGGTGTCGTCTGTAGGTTTTCTGGTAGAAAGGGGCTTCAATGTAGCGAATGGCTACCACTTAATCACTTTGCGGCTTGACACCGCACTGATCCACAATGTGGGTCATGGGGGGGGGGGATTGATGACGTGTTCCTTGCCCCTGCGAGTCCCGGCAGGGCTTGCTGGGAAGCTTTGGTTGCTTCCTTCTAGTGGTGGCCCTGCCCTTGTCAAGTTCTTTTGCCTGGTAAGGGAGGTTCTTCTCCTGGTGGTACCTGGCTTCTCTGGCTTGATCTTGGTCTCCTCGTTCTCCATGCTACTCCTTTGAAGATCTTGATCTCTTGCACTCCGGATTGGTCTAAGGCCATGATCTTGTTCTCGTGCCTGTGCAAAGTCAGGGCAACATACCCAGGGTCTGTTGCACTCACTATATTCTATTTCTCAGTCCTGAAGATACGTAATAGGCAAACAAAACTATGAAAGAAAAAGGTACTAACGCTGAAGATGTTAAGAATTTACCGCCTATTGAAGAAATACATGGTCGTGATAACCCGACACAGGTAGTAAAGGTAAATTCTCACTACAGATTTGATGAAGGTGATATTCCTCATGCTAAGTCAGCTAGTCGATTCTTGGATGAGTTTGATAATTTTATTGTTAAACAAGAAAACTTCAATGCTTATGTTGGTAGAATATTGAAACGTAATGCTTATATAGTTGAAAACTTGAGTGATTATATTTTAGAGTTAAAAGTGATCTTAAGCTTGTTAGTAAACATGCTTCCATGTTTACAACTGAAGTAGAACAAGTACTTAAGGCACAAGATGATTTTCTCAATGAGTTAAATAATAAGAACAATGATAATGATGTTAGGGTTATGACTAGAGGTGGTAAAATGACCCAGGAACCTATGTATCCTGAGGGCCATCCTAAGAGAGCTGATGATATTTCTATTGAACAAGTTATTGACACACCTGAGAATCCCAATGACATTTATATTTCAGATGCTGAGACACAATCTCGTGAGGAAAATGAACCTAGTGATAATGTTAATGATGATCTTTATGTTGATGCTGAACCTAGTAACGTTAATGATGTAGAGATTGAACCTGTTGTTGATTTTGATAACCCACAATCATAGAATCAACTTTATGATAAGAGAGACTTTGTTGCTAGGAAGCACGGTAAAGAAAGAGAACCATGGGTTCAGAAACCCATGCCTTTTCCTCCTAAGCCATCCAAGAAAAACGATGATGAGGATTTTGAGCGCTTTGCTGAAATGATTAGACCTATCTTTTTGTGTATGCGTTTGACTGATATGCTTAAATGCCTCCTTACGCTAAGTATATGAAAGATATTGTTACAAATAAAAGAAAGATACCGGAAGCTGAAATTTTCACCATGCTTGCTAATTATACTTTTAAGGGTGGAATACCAAAGAAACTGGGAGATCCAGGAGTACCAACTATATCATGCTCCATTGAAAGAAACTATGTTAAAAACTGCTTTATGTGATGTTGGAGCCAGTGTTAGTGTTATGCCTTTCTTTTTATATCGTAGGCTTGATTTGAATAAGTTGACACCTACTAAAATCTCTTTGAATGGCTGATAAATAAACTGCTATACCCATCGGTATTTGCGAGCATATGCTTGTTGTGGTTGCAAACATTACTATCTTAACGGACTTTGTTATTCTTTATATTCCCGAGGATGACAGTATGTCGATCATCCTTGGTAGTACCTTTTTGAATACTGTTGGGGCTATTATTGATTGCAAAAAAGGCAATGTAACTTTTCATGTTAATGGTAATGAGCATACGGTACATTTTTCAAAGAAACAACCTCAAGTTCATAGTATAAATACTATTGGAAAATTTTCAACAATTGCTATTGGAGGTTTTGAATTCCCTCTTCCTACTATCAAAAAGAAATATGATATTCTTATTGTTGGGGACATGCATATCTCCATTGAGGTAACCTAGTGTTATTCGAAAATTCTCCGGTTTCATGTTATTCGAAAGAGGTTTGTTAATAAGGCTTGATCAACTTTGTTAATGGATTTCTTTTGATGAGCAAGAGATTGATGAATTTAGAAGGCACAACTTTCTGTACCCTCCTTTTGCTTTCTGTTATTTAGATTAAATAAAGCAAAAATAGTATTTTATGTCTGTTTTCTGAATTATCCATGCAATAAAAAAATACCCCGAAAATAAAAGTTCTCCAAATGCACTGAAAATTTAGTATGATTTTTTTAGAATATTTGAGAAGTTCTGGCACTGAGAACACACCAGGGTAATGCACCAGCTGGCCACAAGGGTGGAGGGCACGCCCTACCCCTGGGCACGCCCCCCTATCTTTTGGGCCCCACATGGGTCCCCTCCACTTATTCAGGCACCCATCCACTTCGTCTTCCTCCAGAAAAATCATCGCGTAGCTCAAACCCGTGTTCGTGCTCATTTTGCTACCATTTTGATCTCCTTGCTCAAAGCTCCATTCACAAAACTACTTTGGGGGATTGTTCTTCGGTATCTGACTCCTCCAATGGTCCAATTAGTTTTTGTTCTAGTGCTTTATTTATTGTAATTTTTTGTTGCTGTGGTGACCATGTTCTTGAGCTTGCATGTTAAATTTATATGGTTCGAATTAGTTTTGATGCTTGATATAGTCTCTAGGAACTTGTGGGAGTAGTTACCATCAATTTTGTTGAGTTTGGTTCACTTTTATTTTGAGTCACTAAAAAATTCAGAATTTTTTCAGAGGAAGAAAAATGTTGAGGGAAATGTACCAAGGTGGTTCTTCATGGAAGAAAGCACCAAGGCTTGCAATACGTGAGCCAGACCTTGAACCACCAAGGGAAGCCCAAGTGCGGCCTTGTGAATGGCCGTCAGATGAATTTATGGTCCATGCAGGCTTCAAGGATGAATTTGATGCGTATGTATGAAATGCTGATCTTGAGGACTTCGTATCAGGTAAGTGCCGACAATACCATTAGCTCACTGATTCCTTAGTGTGGAGGTTTTAATTTTCATCTAAGTGCAATTCGCATACTGTTATATTTGACCTTTATGATAAATCATATAACATGGACCTTGGAGATTTTAATACTGCTTGCAAGATCCCATAGTGGGGCATTCTTAGTGAACCTCACAAATCTGAATATAATGACTTCCTTGCTAGTATCACTGTGGGAGAAACTAGAAATATCACACAAGCTACCATAGGGAGCATTCACTTTCCTACCATACATTACTTTGCTCTCTTCAAAGGTAGATGCATTAATGGTAAACATGATCATAGCCACCTTTGCGTTCCAGATCTTACTGTCCTCAAATGTGCGGTGTTAAGTGATAAGAGATATAACTTGGGGGCCATTGTTGCTAGGAGGTTACATCTTAATGCTAAAGATGGAGATTTATTTGGTGCAATATATGAAGCTCGTTTAGCTAAGTATCTTGGTGTATCCATAAGAGAGAACAACAATGAGTTGCCACCTACTTTTCTAGATTATAATGCTACAGTTTATTACCAGTTTCTTGAGAGGAATGATCAGTCCCTCCAGTACCGTCTAATCTTTGACAGACGGCATGCTGTCCACATTACCCTTCCTGCTCCTGCCTTCTTTAATTTTCAGGTAAATGGGTGATATTTCATAACCAAAGAGGAGGTAGACGAGTATGAGAGAACAGCGGAGGCAGCTCGCCTCCAGGAAGCAAGTCGTCAGGCGGTAGCTGCTGCAGTACAGTACGACCCCAACTATGATGTCAGATATCATCCGGGCCAGTGGTGGACCTAGATCAACTTAGGCTAAAAGCCTAAGCTTGGGGGAGTACATATTTCTCACCGAAATTACATTCATATTCACACACTCATTCTAGTAGTCGGTGTTCATACTTTTTCATTGTATTATGCATGCTAGTTTGTTTTCTTTTCCTGCTTTCTTCTTGTGTGTTTGAAAAACATTGAGAAAAGACAAAAGAATAGTTTTAGCTTCTAGCTAGTTTACTTTTCATGTTTACCTAGTAGTAGTATTAAAAGGAAAACCCAAAAAGATTTCTCGTTCTTCTTTTGCTTGTTGGGAGCTTTCCCGTGTAAATAGTTTTTCTCGTTCTTGTTTTGCTTCCTTCAGAAAAATAGAAACTCCAAAAATATTTCAGCATGTTTCTTTGAAATCCTTTTCTTTGGGGGTCAAGAGGAGAGGACCACGATGAAAATGATGAGTGGCTCTCATATGCATTATTCTTGATCTAACAAAGAGCTCATATTACCTCATCTTCTCCTTTAAATAAATGTTTGCAGATTCCAGCTTAGTCCAATGCACGTGCACTATTATTATTATCCACAACGTTTGGTCGGCCAAGTGAAAGGCAATAATGATGATATATGATGAAATGATTTAGATGAGGAAAAGCAGGTATGAACTCGACCTATCTTTTTTTTTTGTAAATATGATTAGTTCATCGTTCCTGATTCAACCTGTTATGAATGAAACATGTTTGCAATGACAATTAGATATTAGTTACTCATGCCATGCTTAATTAGCTAGGAGTTTATAATGGTTTACCTTGCGTGCCAACATGCTATTAAAATGGTTGCGATCTAGTATGATAGGATAGTATCCTCCTTTGAATGATTTGAGTGACTTGACTTGGCACATGTTCACTCATGTAGTTGAAACAAAATCAACATGGCCTCCACGATATTTTATGTTCATGGTGATTTATATCCTACTCATTCTTGCACTCAGTGTTGGTTAATCTTAATGCATGTTTATGATTGTTGTCGCTCTCTTGTTGGTCACTTCCCAGTCTCTTTCTAGCCTTCGCTTCCATAAACCCCAAACTTGTTCGAGTCCACCATACCTACCTATATGCGGTATTTACCTATCGTTCCAAGTAAATTTGCATGTGCAAAACTCTAAACCTTCAAATGAAATTCTGTTTTGTATGCTCGAATCGCTCATATAGCAACTAGGGTTGTCTATATCTTCCATGCTAGGTGGGTTATTCTCACGATGAGTGGAATCTGCTCATCATTCACGAGAAAATGGCCGGTAATCGGGATGCCCAGTTGATACATCTCTGTCGTATCTATAATTTTTGATTGTTCCATGCCAATATTATTCAACTTTCATATACTTTCAGCAACTTTTTATATTATTTTTGGGACTAACATATTGATCCAGTGCCCAGTGCCAGTTCCTGTTTGTTGCATGTTTTATGTTTCACAGAAACCCAATATCAAATGGAGTCCAAACGGGATAAAACGTACGGAGAATTATTTTGGAATATTTATGATTTTTGGGAAGTAAAATCAACACAAGACGGTGCCCGAGGTGGCCACGAGGGTCGCCCACGCGCCCACTTTCACCTAGCGCGCCCCTGACCCTCGTGGGCCCCTCGTAAGGCAGTTGCTACCCTTCTTTGGCCGCAATAAAGCTAATTTTTGAAAAAAATATCTGGGTGAAGGTTTCAATCCAATCGGAGTTACGAATCTTCAGATATAAAAGAAACGGTGCCAGTGCAGAATCCCAGAACTGAGAAACAGAGAGAGACAGAGAGATAGATCCAATCTCGGAGGGGCTCTCACCCCTCCCATGCCATGGGATCCAAGGACCAGAGGGGAAACCCTTCTCTCGTCTAGGGAGAAGGTCAAGGAACAAGAAGAAGAAGGGGGGGCTCTCTCCCCCTTGCTTCCGGTAGCGCCGGAACGCCGCCGTGGGCCATCATCATCACAACGATCTTCACCAACACCACCGTCATATTTACCAACATCTCCATCACCTTCCCCCATCTATATTTAGTGGTCCACTGTCCCGCAACCCGCTGTAGGATGTTGCAATATGTTCATGATTCTCTTATAGTGGGTTGCTTGAGTGACAGAACATAAACCCGAGTAAGGGGGTTGTGGCATATGGGATAAAGGGGACTTGATACTTTAATGCTATGTGTCGGTGTCAAAACGGGCGGATCTCAGGTAGGGGGTCCCCAACTGTGCGTCTAGGCGGATGGTAACAGGAGACAAGGGACACGATGTTTTACCCAGGTTCGGGCCCTCTTGATGGAGGTAAAACCCTACGTCCTGCTTGATTAATATTGATGATATTGGTAGTAAAAGAGTGGATCTACCACGAGATCAAGGAGGCTAAACCCTAAAGCTAGCCTATGGTATGATTGTTGTGATGTATGTAGTGTCCTACGGACTAAAGCCCTCCGGTTTATATAGACATCGGAGGAGGCTAGGGTTACATAGAGTCGGTTACAATGGTAGGAGATCTACATATCCGTATTGCCAAGCTTGCCTTCCACGCCAAGGAAAGTCCCCTCCGGACATGGGACGGAGTCTTCAATCTTGTATCTTTGTAGTCTTGGAGTCCGGCGGACGATGATAGTCCGGCTGTCCGGACACCCCCTAGTCCAGGACTCCCTCAGTAGCCCCTGAACTAGGCTTCAATGACGATAAGTCCGGCGCGCATAATGTTCAGCATTGCAAGGCGGGTTCCTCCCTTGAATAATCCAGAGAAGATCATGAACACCAGGATAGTGTCCGGCTCTGCAAAATAAATTCCACATTCCACCGTAGAGAGAATAATGCACATAAATCCAATCTGCTGACGTATTTGGTGGCATGACATCACACCGCTACCAGACCTTTACTTGAATCGTTTTTTATTATACCACCTCAGCACGTTTAGCGAAGCGGTTTCCTTGGCACGTCTTGTCGAAGCAGAGATCATGCTCCCCTTATTCCGGGATTCTCATCAATACGAGCGTGGGTAACCCAACCGTGCCCGTCGCCACGCCTCCTCTATCGAAGGTGAATCCCGAACGGTCACGGAGACGGCTCTTGGTATTTTCCCCCTTTATAAGGGGACCAAGGCTCGTTTCTTTTTCTCAATCTTCCATCGAATCCTCTCCTTGCCCCAAGTTCCAACACCCAGAGCCCCAGATTCGAGCGCTTCGGATCTTCAACAATGTCCGGCTCCGACCTTCAGGGCCGGTGGATGCCCTCCTCCGTCACGGAGGAGGACGTGTTAAAGCTGCGTGAGGCCAAGTACCTGTCCTACGAGATTTCGCACAGGTTGCCCGCCCGAGGGCAGGCCGTACCCACTTCCGAGCCCGGTGAGTACGTCGTCTTCGTATCCCACCTCCGTCGGGGTTTAGGCTTCTCGACGGACCCCTTCGTGAGAGGGCTCATGTTCTACTACGGGCTGGATTTTCACGACTTGGCTCCGGAGTCCATCCTCCATATTTCCGCATTCATTATTGTCTGTGAATCCTTCCTCCGCGTCACCCCCCACTTTGGCCTATGGCTGAAGACCTTCAATGTGGAGCCGAAGATGATCGGGGGGCGTCAAGCGGAGTGCGGCGGGGCGGCCATAAGCAGGAGGGCGGATGCCCCATGGCTCGAGGGCTCCTTCCAAGAGGAGCTCGGCTTGTGGCAGCAGGAGTGGTTCTATGTCACCGCTTCGAAGGGCAGAAAGCAAAAGCCGCCGCCTTCATTTCGCCCGGGACCTCCACGCCGATTGATGTCGTGGGTCAACCAAGGGCTAAATTGGGGGCCGTCCGAAGACGTGCCCTTATTGCAGGGCCGGATTCGAGACCTCCAAGCGAGGGAGATCAATTTGGTTGTGGTGATGCAGGTCATGCTAATCAGGCGTCTTCTGCCCTGCAAACGCCGTCCTCTCCGGTTATGGGAGTTCAATCCGGAGGGGCCACGAACTCTCCAACACTTCATGGGTATGACGCCTGTGGAGATGTACAAGTTGTTCTTCGGACCACAGGTGGCGTGTCCGGAATTGACCGAGGACGCAGGCCTAAGCTGCAATCGTCTGGATACACAGGTAAGTAGCTTAGAGTCCGGACGTTCTATTTGTTTGCTTTTCTGAAATTCGCCTTCTAACCCATTATTCTTCATCAGGAGTGGGTAGCGCGATCGAAGCTGATAAGGTGTCCGGCCCCCCTCCCAGAGACCGCACCGGAGCCCGTGCTGGTCAGAATGTTGGAGGTCGCGCCCGTAGAAGGGGGCGATGGGGAAAATAGAAGAGCTATAACCTCGCCCAAGGGGGCGCCTGAAGAGGGGGGGGGGGTCGAAAATCCCTCCTTCTAGGGGGAGAAGAGGACCGCCTCCGAAGACCCGGAGGCCAAAGCCCCTAAGCGGGGGAAGAAATCTTTACCGGAGGGTCCTGCGTCCGAAGAAAGTCCGGACGTACAATCGTCTCTAAAGGATCAGCCCTCCAGCGAGCCGTGAGTATATAAAAGGGGGGTTCATTAATGAGAAAATACCCTATTTGTGCTTCCGTCTGCTGTGCCGTCGGATAGGGCAGACGAGCCTGAAGTATCGTCACGGAGGGTATCCCAGAGTCCGGAGGGGCCGGAGAGTTCGGTGCCCACTAGTGTTCGGCCGGGGGAGCTGAAGAATCTGCTTGAGAGGGCGTCCATCTCAGAAGATCACCGTGCTTTGATGCGTATGGTGATTGGAAGGATTTCGTCGGCCAAAAGCAGATTGCATAATGCCGTCAGGAGTTTACTGACGGGATTTGAGGTACGCAAGAACGATGCACCTTTTTTACAGTTTGGCACATAGAAGTGCACCCTGTATAGATAGTAGCCCCTGAGACTCGGTAGGTTGTTGAAAGTGACAGCGTGCCGAGGATCAAAATCTTAGGTAATGAATGTCGCCGTTCCTATGCAGGTGGCGGATAGTCCGGGGGCTAGCCGGACTAGTGGAGTTGTCGAGCTAATGCGGCAACTCGATGTGGCGGATGCAAACATCGCGCTTGTCAACCTGCGACTTGACGAGCCGCAAGGTAAATGAATTCTCCGCAGTCACTTGTTTAAGGGAGTCAAAGCCCGCTTCTGACAATATATACTGTGATACAGACGGTGCTGCTGCTATGGAGAGCCTTCGGGCTGAGCTTGCTCAAGCTAAGGAGCAAGCCCGAAGGAGTGATGCGACTGCCTTAAGGGCGGCCGAGGAGTTGGAAGCCGAAAAGGCTGCACACTGCCTAAGCAGGGAAAAGATGGCCGAATTGGCCGTGAAATTGAAGGATGCTGCCGACCGCAATGAGGCTCTTGAAAAGGAGCGCCTATCGGAGCGGGAAGACCTGGGAAAGGCCACCGCCGAAGCCAGGGATGCCCGTTCTGCGATGCGGGCTATGAAGGAGGAGCTGCGCCAGGCCGAAGATACTATGGCTGGCAGGCCTTTTCTGCTGCGTCGCCGGTTTACGGTTCCAAAGTATGCCCAACTTGGCCAGCTGTGGGGTCCGGAGGATCCATATATGGACTTAGCGGCAAGTGCGGCTGATGCCGTTGTACACTTCCGGAGCCAGAAGGATCACAAGACGGAAGAGCTATTTTGGTCTCAATTCCATACTCCGGACCATTCACTTCCGTTGACCGATCGGTTGGCCGAATGGGCTGAGCTAAACAGGTTGTCCGAACTTGCCATGACTGATATTGTGGCTCATGTCTGGCCAGAGAGGCCCAAGGCGACGAGCTATTTCGGCTTATTGCAGCAATTTCTTGGAGCGGTGCCGCATATCAAGGAGATGAAGCGGTCGGCCTGCATAGAAGGTGCGCGGATGGCCCTTGCCTATGTGAAGACACATTGGACAGAGATGGATGCCACCGCTATTGCGGCCCAGGGTTCGGACGAAAGCCGATTACCCGCCGAGCACTATTTTGGGGAAGTTATGCATGGCGCTCGTGTAATAGAGTCACAGTGCTCGAAAAATGTTACGTTCAAATGAACATTTTGACCTTGTAAAACAATGATTATGCTGTAACCGCCTTTTATACTTGTGCGTTCCAAGTATTAAAATATCTCCTATGCGGCCGTTTATGTATACGTTTGTATAACCTGAAAGATTGCAGTCTTTGGCTTCAGCCCCCACGCACAAGGTGCGGGGGTGTTCGCAAAAAATAGCGCGTTTTCACACTTAATCCGACGTCTCGGTCCTGTTAAGGAGGTGGTAGCATAGCAAACGAGGCAATCCGGACTATGATGCTTTATCACTTTCACTTAGCCATTGGAGTTCGAGGGTGGGGCTACGACATAGCCCCCTGGGGCACCGCACTTCTCTGAATTCGGGGCGCGTGTGTGCCTGACCGGGAAACGGTCCTTCGTTAAAGCGGGGAATTCTAAACATTCCGGTAGTCGATCGAGTGGTTGACCAGTCTCTCGCTGTATCATGACAGTCAGTTTTCGGCTTTCTCTACTGAGGTGCTCGCCCAGCCGAACTGGGGCATAGTCGCAGTACTTCTCCTGGTGCCGCGTTAGCCGATGATACGGAACGTAAGGCAG
This sequence comes from Triticum timopheevii, assembly GCA_963921465.1. Taxonomy (NCBI): domain Eukaryota; kingdom Viridiplantae; phylum Streptophyta; class Magnoliopsida; order Poales; family Poaceae; genus Triticum; species Triticum timopheevii. The sequence continues at coordinate 386,581,048 of OY997268.1, read as the reverse complement.
CAAAACACAGGAGCCGGGCAAACCCAACATTTGACCAAAGACATGATTCGGAGCTGATGCATATAAGGCCTAACTCGAGACGCCGAACACTCCCTAAGGTGTTCGGTCTTTGTGGTAATGGGCAGAACAATGCCCTAAGCCCCTAGTGTCCAGGTACGAGCATGGTCCTCTGACGCGGCCGATGCCAAAACGTCAGGCTCCACTTTGGTTATAATAAGAAACCAAGGGATTATAACAACAAGAGACAGTAAAAAAGGTTTACGCAGGGTCTTAATCTGAAAAGAATCCTCGCGACGGGTCCCTACTGCACGTCTGCGCCAGTGTCTCCGTTGTGCCGTTATCCTGGACGGGTGTGCACGTTGTTCATCTGTAAAAAGAGAGGAACTCTGTTTGAAAGGAATTCGTTCAAAAGGAATATATACGAAACAAGAAATAAAAATAAGTAAATCGGAGTCTGTATGAGCTCGCTGTTCTTGTGCGCGCAGCCCCTTGTGAAGGGGGTGCGTGGCTGGGGAGCCCCTAGCTTATTTACGCCGGACTCGTCTAACCGTGTCCGGGGTCTTTGAATGACCCTCGCACTGAAATGATGCCACAAGGACCGGGCATCTTAAGTGTAAGCGACGCGTAATGTGGTATGGCGTTGAAGCGAACAAAAGCTTCTCGTCCCAGGAGTGCTTGATAGCTACTTTTGAATGGGACGATATGAAAGATTAGTTTTTCGCGTCAAAAGTTGTTCGGTGATCCGAACACAACTTCTAGTAATAGGGAGCCTGTGCACTTGGCGTAAGGGCCTGGCGTCACTCCTTTGAAGGAAGTGCGGCTGTGTCGAATTTTAGTAGGGTCTATCCCCAACTTGCGGATTGTGTTTGGATACAGCAGGTTTAGGTCACTGCCTCCGTCCATCAGGACTTGTGTAAATTGCAGTCCGTCGATTACAGGATCCAATATCAGGGCAGTCCATCCTGCGTTTCGAACGCTTCTGGAATAATCCAGGTGGTCGAAAGTGATTGGTTTTGATGTCCAATCTCTATGTTCCGCTGGGTTGGACCGTGCGAGACCCTTTTTAGAGGGTGCCGCACTATTTTTTCCGTATTATCACATGAAGTGAGTTTACTGCTTTGACCTCTTGTGGGAAAGTCTTTTGTTTTCCGGTGCTCTGCTGGTGGGGTTTGTCATCATCTTCGCTTGATGCGTCGAGCCCCTTGTGTTCGGCATTTAGCCGGCCGGACTATTTGAAAACCCAACAATCTCGGTGGGTGTGGTTTGCAGGCCTTCCGGGGGTACTGTGGATTTGACATATCCGACCCAAAATCTTGTTTAAATTGGATAGCTCATCACTGTTATCCTTAAGGGGCGGTGTTTTGTTGTTTGGCCGCGAGCTTTTGAATCCGGCGTTGACTGCCGTGCCCTTCGGGCTTTTCTCTTTATTCCGGCGCTGCTCTTTTCTGCGCCGTGACTTTCCGTTTCCATCTCTTATCTCGGATGTACTTGGGTCGCTGGTGCTGCATCTTGCTAGCGAGCTATCCTCTGCCGCACAAAAGCGGGTCATGAGGCTTGTTAGCGCGGACATTGTCCTCGGCTTTTCTTGGCCGAGGTGTCTGGCGAGCCATTCGTCTCGGACGTTGTGTTTAAAAGCTGCTAAGGCTTCGGCGTCCGGACAGTCGACTATTTGGTTCTTTTTGGTGAGGAACCTGTTCCAGAATTTGCGCGCCGACTCTCCGGGCTGTTGAGTTATATGACTTAGATCATCTGCATCCGAAGGGCGGACATAAGTTCCTTGAAAATTTGCTCTAAACGCGTCCTCGAGCTCTTCCCAACTTCCAACAGTGTTTCCCTGCAGGCTTTGGAGCCAATGACGGGCTGGCCCTTTGAGCTTGAGGGGTAGGTATTTTATGGCGTGGAGATCATCTCCTCTGGCCATGTGTATGTGTAGTATATAATCTTCTATCCAGACTCCAGGGTCTGTTGTTCCGTCGTAGGCCTCTATGTTCATGGGTTTAAACCCTGCTGGGAATTCGTGATACAACACCTCGTTGGTGAAACATAGTGGGTGTGCGGCGCCCCTGTATTTGGTTGCACCGATGTCTTCGGACACTTGGCGTGTTGTATTGCCTCCTGGGGCCCTCTTCTTTGGCCCGTAAATGGACCTGGCTGGGCAATCTGTCCTTCCAGGGTCGTTAGTCGGTTTATATGCAGCGCCGCTTTCAGATTTTGGCCTATCATCTGGCCATCTATCCGGCCAGGCGGCCTCTTTGTTTTTTGACTGTGGGGGCTCTATGGCCTCCTCATCAAATTCTGGCAGTAGCTCGCGTTTCGGGTAGCTCTTCGATTGATGGCCATTGCCGTATTTGTCTGTGGTTTTGAGCACTTTGCTCCACCTCATTCTGAGTGTATCTTCCGCTGTTTTGATCTTCCGTTTTTCCTTTTTCAAACTTCTTGCGGTGGCGAAGAGTCTTTTCCGGAGGTTTTTATTCTCCGGCGGTGTGTCTGGCGTGAGGTCGTCTTGACTGTTGTTTTCGCCGGGCCCGGGCTGAATATCTGACTCGTCCTGTTCGGACGGTTGCTTGTCCGCTTGTTTGCCCTGCTGTATTGCGGGGTCATGACGAGCGCTTTTGTTGCCGAGGCGGGACTTAGGGCGGCGTCTGCGTCGCCGTTTTGGTTGTTTGTCGGCGGGGTTATCTTCTGCCGCGGCCCGTTGGTCCTCGTTATCGATTTCTTTTGGGGTATCCACCATATATACGTCGTATGACGAGGTGGTCTTCCAGCGCCCTGTAGGCGTTGGTTCCTGTTTGTCTCCGACATCATCGTCCATAGCGTCGATGTCTTTGGAGTTGTAGTCTAGCATGTCGGTTAGATCGTCGACAGTGGCTACAAAGTGGGTGGTGGGTGGGCTCTGAATTTCTTCGTCGTCCGTGTCCCAACCATCCTGGCCATAATCCGGCCAGGACTCTCCGGATAGCGAGAGATGCTTTAGCGAATTTAGGACATCGCCAAAGGGTGAGTGTTGGAAGATGTCCGTGGCGGTGAATTCCATAACCGGCGTCCAATCAGATTCGATTGGTAGGGGCGTGGGAGGTCCAGAGTCCGGCAAGGAGTCCGACACCTCGGAATCACGAGTTTCGCGAGGGACAAGGTTAGTGTTCGGCTCCATCACCGTGGGAGTTGAAGCCCCCGAGGTGGTGTCCATCCACCGGTCCTCGATCTGGGCGATCGGCTCCGGACTAAGGGCCGAAGAGGATTCGTGTGCGGCCACCAAGGCACTGTTCGGCGGTAGAGCTAGATCATGCCCATCGCAATAGTGCGGCGCGCTTGGCTTTGGCTCGAGCCCGTCGAAGATCAAGTCCCCGTGGATGGCTAGGGGCGTAGCTTTCGATCTGCTCCAGATGGCCAAGTGAATGAGCCCGCAGTGCGAAGCCGCCGAATACGAAGATCTGTCCGAGGAGAAAAGTCTCACCCTGGACACCGTTGTTGATTGAAGATGCCATCGAGACTATCGGTGACGACACAGAGGAACTCTCAATGAAAGCACCAATTTCGGTGTCAAAACCGGCGGATCTCGGGTAGGGGGTCCCGAACTGTGCGTCTAGGCGGATGGTAACAGGAGACGAGGGACACGATGTTTTACCCAGGTTCGGGCCCTCTTGATGGAGGTAAAACCCTACGTCCTGCTTGATTAATATTGATGATATTGGTAGTACAAGAGTGGATCTACCACGAGATCAAGGAGGCTAAACCCTAAAGCAAGCTTATGGTATGATTGTTGTGATGTATGTTGTGTCCTACGTACTAAAGCCCTCCGGTTTATATAGACACCGGAGGAGGCTAGGGTTACATAGAGTCGGTTACAATGGTAGGAGATCTACATATCCGTATTGCCAAGCTTGCCTTCCACGCCAAGGAAAGTCCCCTCCGGACATGGGACGGAGTCTTCAATCTTGTATCTTCGTAGTCCTGGAGTCCGGCGAACGATGATAGTCCGGCTGTCCGGACACCCCCTAGTCCAGGACTCCCTCACTATGGTTGGGTTTTACCTTAATGATCTTTAGTAGTTGCAGATGCTTGCTAGAGTTCCAATCATAAGTGCATATGATCCAAGAAGAGAAAGTATGTTAGCTTATGCCTCTCCCACATAAAACTTGCTATCGGTCTAGTAAAGTAGTCAGTTGCTTAGGGACAATTTCAAAACTCCTACCACCACTTTTCCACACTCGCTATATTTACTTTATTGCTTCTTTATCTAAAGAGCCGCTACTTTTTATTTACGTGCTCTTTATTTTCTTGCAAACCTATCTAACAACACCTACAAAGTACTTATAGTTTCATACTTGTTCTAGGTAAGGAGAACACTAAGCGTGCGTAGAGTCGTATCAGTGGCAGATAGGACTTGAGAGAATATTTGTTCTACGTTTAGCTCCTAGTTGGGTTCGACACTCTTACTTATTGAAAGAGGCTACAATTATACCCTACACTTGTGGGTTATCAAGACCCTTTTCTGGCGCCGTTGCCGGGGAGTCATAGCGTGGGGTGAATATTCTCGTGCGTCCTTGTTTGCTTTATCACTGAGTAGATTATATTTGCTGTTCTAAGTTGTTTTCTATCTTTAGTTATGGGTAGGAAATGCAAAATACCAAAAAAATTGGTTGTACGTACTACATCAATGGTTGAAGAACCACTCAAAATCTATCACACTCCTGAAGCTTTTTACTTGGATCATCTTCGATCCCTTTGTGCTCGTGCTGAAATCCCCACTAGCTTAGATGAGCATGGTTGTTATGTGCGACACTGTATATTTGAAAAAGGGAAACTTTTATTGGATCAAATTCATCGTTTGCAATGCTATGCTTGGAATTTATGTGAAATATATGATGTTACTTGTTGTTCTGAAAACCCTAAGAAACACCTTCCATACCAATGTGAGTTTAGTGATAATGGAATCATATCTTCATCTGCTAAGGGTGTTTATAATTACTATGATGTTCAACAAATTGAGGAATTTGTTTCTTTTAAGGGTGCGTATGAAATTGCTTCTTTTATCGAAAAGTATGATGCTACTCTCTACAAATCTGAAAATTTTACCATACTTGAATATTGTTATGATAATTATGCTTCTAATGCATATGTTAAACCATATATTGAGGACTTCTCCGCTGTCCAAGAAGAGACTAATATTTTGCAGGATGCTATGGAAGATGAAATTACTGAAACTGTGAGCGCATTGGATGAAAAAGATGATGAGGAGAGCGAAGAACAAAAGGAGGAAGAGCGGATTAGCTACCCGTGCCCACCTTCTAATGAGAGTAACTCTTCAACTCATACATTGTTTAATTTCCCTTCGTGCTTACCGAAGGATGATTGCTATGATGATTGTTATGATCCCGTTGATTCTCTTAAAATATCCTTTTTTGATGATGCTTGCTATGCTTGTGGCCAAGATGCCAATATGAATTATGCTTATGGAGATGAACTTGCTATAGTTCCTTATGTTAAACATGAAATTGTTGCTATTGCACCCACGCATAATAGTCCTATTATCTTTTTGAATTCTCTCGACTACACTATATCGGAGAAGTTTGTGCTTATTAAGGATTATATTGATGGATTGCCTTTTACCATTGCACATGATAATTTTGATGAATATAATATGCATGTGCTTGCTGCTCCTACTTGCAATTATTATGAGAGAGGAACTATATCTCCACCTCTCTATGTTTCCCATACTATGAAATTGCAAGAAACTGCTTATACTATGCATTGGTCTTTACTAGGTGTGCATGAATTGTTCTTTTATGACATGCCGATGCATAGCAAGAGAGTTAGACTTCGTTGTTGCATGATATATGTTACTTTGTGCTCACCACTAAATCACAAATCATTGTTAATTTAAATTGGCTTTGATATACCTTGGGATCAGGGTGGATCCATTACTTGAGCATTATATGCCTAGCTTAATGGCTTTAAAGAAAGCGCTGCCTGGGAGACAACCCAGAAGTTTTAGAGAGTCATTTATTTCTGTTGAGTGCTTTTATATAGTCTAAAAAAAGAGAGGAACCCAAAAACTTTTCAAAAAGGAAAGTGAAAGTGAGAGAGACAAGCATTGTTGAAGTGGGAGAGCTCCTTGAACTTTGTTCATTCTCACGGAAACTTTGTGAATCTTAATTACAGAAAATTTTCATCAAAACTAATTATCCCCTTGTACAATTCCATTGTATTATAAAAAATGTGCCGAGGTTTGCGTTTAGGATGTTCACAATGCTTGTTGGTTTGTACGGTGCAGGACAGAAACATTGGCTGTAGTGCGCAATTTTACATTTTTAACTGGGACGTCAAACAGTTCTGATTCCTTTTCATTGTCTTGCTGTACAAATTTTTTATTTTTTCTAATTTGGTAGAATTTTTGGGGTACCAGAAGTATGGTGAACGTTCAGATTGCTACAGACTGTTCTGTTTTTGACAGATTCTGTTTTTGATGCATAGTTTGCTTGTTTTGATGAAACTATCAATTTCTATCAGTGGATTAAGCTATGAAAAATTTATATTACAGTAGACACAATGCAAAAAAAATATGAATTGGTTTGCAACAGTAATTAGAGTAGTGATTTGCTTTATTATACTAATGGATCTTACCGAGTTTTCTGTTGAAGTTTTGTGTGGATGAAGTGTTTGATCGAGGAGGTCCCGATATGAGGAAAGGGAAGAGAGGCAAGAGCTCAAGCTTGGGGATGCCCTAGGCACCCGAAGTAAATATTCAAGGAGACTCAAGTATCTAAGCTTGGGGATGCCCCGGAAGGCATCCCCTCTTTCTTCAACAAGTATCGGTATGTTTTCGGATTCATTTCGTTCATGCGATATGTGCATGTCTTGGAGTGTCTTTTGCATTTAGTTTTCACTTTTCTTTTATGCACCATGCTGGTATGAGATAGTACTTGGTTGATTTATAGAATTCTTATTGCACTTCACCTAAATCTTTTGAGTATGGCTTTATAGAACGCTTCATGTGCTTCGCTTATATCATTTGAAGTTTGGATTGCCTGTTTCTCTTCACAAAGAAAACCACCATTTGTAGAATGCTCTTTTACTTCACTTATATTTGTTAGAGCACCGGCATATCTTTTGTAGAAAGAATTAAACTCTCGTGCTTCACTTATATCTATTTAGAGAGATGACAGGAATTGGTCATTCAGATGGTTAGTCATAAAATCCTACATAAACTTGTAGATCGCTGAATATGATATGTTTGATTCCTTGCGATAGTTTTGTGATATAAAGGTGGTGATATTAGAGTCATGCTAGTGGGCGACTGTGGATTAGTAGAAATACTTGTGTTGAGGTTTGTGATTCCCGTAGCATGCACATATGGTGAACCGTTATGTGATGAAGTCGGAGCATGATTTATTTATTGATTGTCTTCCTTATGAGTGGCGGTCGGGGACGAGCGATGGTCTTTTCCTACCAATCTATCCCCCTAGGAGCATGCGCATAGTACTTTGTTTCAATGACTAATAGATTTTTGCAATAAGTATGTGAGTTCTTTATGACTAATGTTGAGTCCATGGATTATACGCACTCTCACCCTTCCATCATTGCTAGCCTCTTCGGTACCGTGCATTGCCCTTTCTCACGTCGAGAGTTGGTGCAAACTTTGCCGGTGCATCCAAACGCCGTGATATGATAAGCTCTATCACACATAAGCCTCCTTATATCTTCCTCAAAACAGCCACCATACCTACCTATCATGGCATTTCCATAGCCATTCCGAGATATATTGCCATGCAACTTCCATCATCATCATATACATGACTTGAGCATTCATTGTCATATTGCTTTGCATGATCGTAAGATAGCTAGCATGATGTTTTCATGGCTTGTCCGTTTTTTGATGTCATTGCTACGCTAGATCATTGCACATCCCAGTACACAGCCGGAGGCATTCATATAGAGTCATATCTTTGTTCTAGATATCGAGTTGTAATATTGAGTTGTAAGTAAAAAAAGTGTGATGATCATTATTAGAGCACTGCCCCAGTGAGGAAAGGATGATGGAGATTATGATTCCCCCACAAGTCGGGATGATACTCCGGACTAAAAAAAAAGAGAGAGGCCAAAGAAGCCTAAATAAAAAAGGGGGCCAAGAAGCCCACTAAAAAAATGAGAGAAAAAGAGAGTAGGGGCAATGTTACTATCCTTTTACCACACTTGTGCTTCAAAGTAGCACCATGTTCTTCATAGAGAGAGTCTCCTATGCTAGTGGGAATTTTCATTATAGAACTTGGCTTGTAAGCAAGCAAGTTGGATGAACACCCACTTAGTTTCAGTTTGAGCTTTCATACACTTATAGCTCTAGTGCATCCGTTGCATGGCAATCCCTACTCCTCACATTGAAATCAATTGATGGGCATTTCCATAGCTCGTTGATTAGCGGCGTCAATGTGAGACTTTCTCCCTTTTTCTCTTCTCCACACAACCTCCACCATCATACTCTATTCCACCTATAGTGCTATATCCATGGCTCACGCTCATGTATTGCGTGAAAGTTGAAAAGGTTTGAGAACGTCAAAAGTATGAAACAATTTCTTGTCTTGTCATCGGGGTTGTGCATGATTTGAATATTTTGTGTGATGAAGATGGAGCATAGCCAGACTATATGATTTCGTAGGGATAACTTTCTTTAGCCATGTTGTTTTGAAAAGACATGATTGCTTTATTAGTACGCTCGAAGTATTATTGTTTTTATGTCAAATGATAGACTATTGCTTTGAATCACTAGTGTCTTAATATTCATGCCATGATTAGATTACATGATCAAGATTATGCTAGGTATCATTCCACATGAAAAATTATCTTGTTTATCATTTACCTACTCGAGGACGAGCGGGAATTAAGCTTGGGGATGCTGATACGTCTCCATCGTATCTATAATTTTTGATTGTTCCATGCCAATATTATTCAACTTTCATATACTTTTGGCAACTTTTTATATTATTTTTGGGACTAACATATTGATCCAGTGCCCAGTGCCAGTTCCTGTTTGTTGCATGTTTTATGTTTCGCAGAAACCCAATATGAAACGGATTCCAAACGGGATAAAAACGGGCGGAGAATTATTTTGGAATATTTATGATTTTTGGGAAGTAAAATCAACGCGAGACGGTGCGCGAGGTGGCCACGAGGGTGGCTCGCGTACCCACTTTCACTTGGCGTGCCCCTGACCCTTGTGGGCCCCTCGTAAGGCGGTTGCTGACCTTCTTTGGCCGCAAGAAAGCTAATTTTTGGAAAAATATCTGGGCAAAGGTTTCAGTCCAATCGGAGTTACGGATCTCCAGATATAAAAGAAACGGTGCCAGGGCAGAATCCCAGAATGCAGAAACAGAGAGAGACAGAGAGACAGATCCAATCTCGGAGGGGATCTCGCCCCTCCCATGCCATGGGAGCAAAGGACCAGAGGGGAAACCTTCCCCCATCTAGGGAGAAGGTCAAGGAAGAAGAAGAAGAAGGGGGGCTCTCTCCCCCTTGCTTCCGGTGGCGCCGGAACGCCGCCGGGGGCCATCATCATCACCGCAATCTTCACCAACACCACCGTCATCTTCACCAACATATCCATCACCTTCCCCCATCTATATGCAGTGGTCCACTCTCCCGCAACCCGCTGTAGGGTGTTGCAATATGTTCATGATTCGCTTATAGTGGGTTGCTTGAGTGACAGAAGCATAAACCCGAGTAAGGGGGTTGTGGCGTACGGGATAAAGGGGACTTCATGCATTAATGCTATGGTTGGGTTTTACCTTAATGATCTTTAGTAGCTGCGGATGCTTGCTAGAGTTCCAATCATAAGTGCATATGATCCAAGAAGAGAAAGTATGTTAGCTTATGCCTCTCCCACATAAAACTTGCTATCGGTCTAGTAAAGTAGTCAATTGCTTAGGGACAATTTCACAACTCCTACCACCACTTTTCCACACTTGCTATATTTACTTTATTGCTTCTTTATCTAAAGAGCCCCTAATTTTTATTTACGTGCTCTTTATTTTCTTGCAAACCTATCCAACAACACCTACAAAGTACTTCTAGTTTCATACTTGTTCTAGGTAAGGCAAACACTAAGCGTGCGTAGAGTCGTATCAGTGGCAGATAGGACTTGAGAGAATATTTGTTCTACCTTTAGCCCCTCGTTGGGTTCGACACTCTTACTTATCGAAAGAGGATACAATTATCCCCTACACTTGTGGGTTATCACTAGTCCCATGCTCAAATCAAATCAAAATAATTGAAAACAAAACTCCCCCAGGATTGTTGTTAGTTGGGGGGGGGGGTATAAACTTTACCATTCTGTTTGGGAACCGCCTATAATGTATGTAGCATGGAAGATACCGAGATCTCTTAGTTGTTATGTTGACAATGAAGGCATGCCACTCAAAATATTATTTATCTCTGTTTCAAAACTCGAGCTCTGGCACCTCTGTAAATCCCTGGCGAAAGAATGAACAGAAGGGGACCTACACCCCATCCACAAGGGTGGTGAGCGCGCCCTACCCCCTAGGCGCGCCCCGTGTTTTGTGGCCCCCCTGGACCTCCACCGACCTCAAATCCAACTCCATATATTCACGTTTGGCAAGAAAAAAAATCAGAGAGAAGGATTCACCGCGTTTCACAATACGGAGGCGCTGCCAAGCCCTGTTCTTCCTCGAGAGGTAGATCTGGAGTCCGTTGAGGGCTCCCGAGAGGGGAATCCATTACCATCGTCATCATCAACCATCCTCCATCACCAATTTCATGATGCTCACCACCGTGCATGTGTAATCTCATCATAGTCTTGCTGGACGGTGATGGGTTGGCTGAGATTTACCATGTAATCGAGTTAGTTTTGTTAGGGTTTGATCCCTAATATCCACTATGTTTTAAGATTGATGTTGCTATGACTTTGCCATGCTTAATGCTTGTCACTAGGGCCCGACTGTCATGATTTCAGATCTAAACCTATTGTGCTTTCATGAATATATGTGTGTTCTTGATCCTTTTTTGCAAGTTATAGTCACCTACTACGTGTTATGATCCGGCAACCCCGGAGTGACAATAGTCGGGACACTTCCCGGTGATGACCATAGTTTGAGGAGTTCATGTATTCACTAAGTGCTAATGCTTTGGTCCAGTACTCTATTAAAAGGAGGCCTTAATATCCCTGAGTTTCCAATAGCACATATGCCCGTGCGTTATGATAGCATCTAAACAGTGACACCTGACGATGACAGATAGGCATACTCTATGATATAGACGTTTTTTTCTTACAAAAAATAAAAATGAATTAATAATCTAGAGGTTAGACTTTTAAAAAATTAAGGATAAATTTGGTAGCCTATTTGGACCTAGAAGGATTTACTAAGTCATAGGGAAGCCACGCGGAAACCGTAGTGTTGTGCTCAAGCAAGATGGCCCTCAACTCAAACAACGGCAGACAGGTCCTCGGAGTGCCATTGTTCTGGATAATGTACCCATGGCTTGCCTTCATTGATGTCGAGATGTTGAGCTGAGTGATGATGGCTCTGCATGGGTGCTGCATGCCAGCGAGTTTAATTTCTTTGTTTCCCTCAAGTAAATAGAACCCATACTGCATCCTCTGTTTTATTGGTTGCTCAACTTGTTGATTCTCGTTACTCGTATACATATATAAGTTGGTGAATTTTATGTGAAGACGCGAGGTAGGATTTTAATTGGTAAAAGAATCATATCTAGTCAAAGAAATGCATCAAATACGTTTGTTGTAGAGATAGAGATTAGTGGGGTCTGGTGTGTACGGACGTAGAACAAAGCGGATAAAACCAATAATAGAAAATCACCAAAGCGAATGAAACCAAGAATATTAGCTTCGTTTATTATTAGGTATAGCAAAAATGCCCGTGCATTGCAATGGGAGAAAAATTATAAGTACATCCTTCCACTTCAAGAACACAACATGCAAAGCGTAAATATCCAACCCTATGGATGTCGTAGAGATAAAAGAACTATAGAGAATTCTCAAAGTTGGATTTTCGCTAGCTTGTTTTCTGTGTGAGCTGCTCTCACATCATCAGGTTACCTCACATCCCAGATGATGCAATTCTTGATTGAGACTTATGTGAAGATTGTTGATGAAGTCATGCGGTGAGATAATGACGTTTAAAGGGTCACTCGCGAACCAACCTATGGTTGGATGGTTAGGAGGATAGGGTATCCCCTGCCCACCAGAGTTCAAGTTCCAGACTTGACATTCGTGCTCGCATTTTCCTAAATTTATTACAGGCCTTCTGGCGATGTGCATTCAGTGGGAGGAAACATTCCTGTTGACTACGAAGATGTCAAGATGATGTGCCGGCTCAGTCACTCGAACCTCATAGGGGTAGGATATGCATGTGTGCATTCATCGAGGTGATTCTATGCTCGTGTATTTGAGCGACTTTGATTGTACTATGCTAAAAAAAGGCCACTCGAGGACCTGGAAACATATTGGCGTTATCATGTCTTTGATTTCCTAAGGCGGAACTCCCAAATATTATGAGGCTGAGTAGTTTTGTTTGGTCTATGTTCATGGACCCTATATTTACATTGATAAATGATTCACCTCACCTTGACACAGCAATATACATGGTTACTAAGGTGCTTTCGCTTCGCCTCGCTCCTAGGCTTGGTGACCTTGTCTCTACGAACCAGAGCGCGTTTTTGGCTAGGCGCTCGATTCACGGCAACTTCCTGTTGGTGCAACAGACAGCTCAATACCTGCACCAGGTTCGCGCCCCGTGAGCTATGCTCAAGTTGGACATTGCTAGAGCTTTCGACTCCGTATCTTGGGCTTTCCTGCTCGAGACCATGCAACACCTCTAATTTGGACCATGTTGGTGCGTGTGGATCTCCATCCTCCTCTCTATATCCAAGACTCAAGTCCTCATCAATGGACAACCAGGCCCACCGGTACTTCATGAGAAGGGGTTGCGCCAGGGCGATCCCATCTCCCCCATGCTATTCGTCTTGGTCATCGACGCGCTAAACACCATCATGCAGCATGCGGTCAGTATGGGAGTTCTTCGTTGGCTTACCTCCAGACGGATTGCCTCGAGCATTTTGCTTTTCGCGGACGACGTCGTCTTGTTCTGCCACCCGGACGAGGACGAGCTGACCTCCCTCAAGGCCATCCTGCACACCTTTGGGGTGGCGTCCGGTCTCCATACAAACTACGCCAAATGCTTAATCACCTCCATTCGGTGCTCCAATGAGGCTACAGCTGCGATGGGAGCAACTCTTACATGCCAAGTGTCCTCCTTCCCGGTCAAATATCTCGGGCTGGTGCTCTCTATTTGCAAGATCCATTCTTCAGCCCTCATCCCCTTGATTGACAACCTTGCTAGGAAGCTTTCCTCCTGGCGAGCCTTACTTCTCTCCCGTGGCGAGAGACTGGCACTTGTTCGGCACGTCCTCACGGCAATGCCTGTGCACATCATGCTTGCCATGGCGGTCTGCCCCATCATCTTGAAGTTGGCGAACCGCATCATTCGGGATTTCTTATGGCATGGCTGCAAGGACGCTATGTCGGGCAGCTGCCCCATCAACTGGCAAAGAGTGTGCTGGTCGTGACAGCTTGGGGGCCTCGGCATCCGTGATTTGCAGCGCACTGGTATTGTGCTGCGCACACGTTGGTTGTGGCTCCAGGCCACCGACCCGATGAGACCCTGGAGCCACCTTCACCTGCCCGCCGCTTCTGACGTGAGACAGATCTTCTGTGCCTCGACCTCCTGGACGCTCGGCGATGGCAACAAGTGTCTCTTTTGGATCGACCCCTAGCTTGATGGCTCCTCCATTGCCGAGATTGCCCCCGCCTTGGTTGCCCTTGTTCCTAAGCGACGCCGCTTTCGTCGGCTGGTTTCTGAGGCAATTCCTGGCAGGGCCTGGATTGGCGACATCCAAGGGGCCATGGGAGTGGAATCTACCATCCAGTATGTGGATGTCTGGCGGCGCCTTAGTGGCATATCACTCCAAAACTCACCAGACTCCATCCGCTGGAAATGGACTGAGAGGGGAACTTACTCCACCAAGTCTCGCTAGCTCGCGCTCTTCCACAGTTCAATCGCTTCCCTGATGTGAAGCCTCACTTGGAAGCCCTAGGCACCTGAGGGGATCAATATCTTCCTCTGGCTTGTCGGCCTCGACCGCTACTGGACCTCTGCTCGCCTTGCCCGCCATGGTCTACGGTCTACCCCACAATGCCGTCTGTGCACTCTGCGACCAAGAAGATGAGACGATGCACTGCCTTCTTATGGGGTGTGTCGTGTCCCGCATGGTGTGGTATGATATTCTCTCCTAGTGCCGCCTTACTACGCCTCCTCCGGACGGCACCATGGACTTCTACGAATGGTGGGCTATGGCCCTCCATGACTCCTCCACAGGCCAGCGCAAAGGCCTTGTGAGGGAGTCCTGGACTAGGGGGTGTCCGGACAGCCGGACTATCATCGTCCGCCGGACTCCAAGACTACGAAGATACAAGATTGAAGACTCCGTCCCGTGTCCGGATGGGACTTTCCTTGGCGTGGAAGGCAAGCTTGGCGATATGGATATGTAGATCTCCTATCATTGTAACCGACTCTGTGTAACCCTAGCCCTCTCCGGTGTCTATATAAACAGGAGGGCTTTAGTCCGTAGGACACAACCTCCATTACAACAATCATACCATAGGCTAGCTTCTAGGGTTTAGCCTCCTTGATCTCGTGGTAGATCCACTCTTGTACTACCCATATCATTAATATTAATCAAGCAGGACGTAGGGTTTTACCTCCATCAAGAGGGCCCGAACCTGGGTAAAACATCGTGTCCCTCGTCTCCTGTTACCATCCGCCTAGACGCACAGTTCGGGACCCCCTACCCGAGATCCGCCGGTTTTGACACCGACATTGGTGCTTTCATTGAGAGTTCCTCTGTGTCGTCACCGATAGGCTCGATGGCTTCTTCAATCAACAGCAACGCTGTCCAGGGTGAGACTTTTCTCCTCGGACAGATCTTCGTATTCGGCGGCTTCGCACTGCGGGCTAATTCACTTGGCCATCTGGAGCAGATCGAAAGCTACGCCCCTGGCCGTCAGGTCAGGTTCAGAAGCCTAAACTTCACGGCCGACATCCGGGGGGACTTGATCCTCGACGGGCTCGAGCCACAGCCGGGCGTGCCGCACTGTCACGACGGGCATGATCTAGCTCTGCCGCCGGACAGTGCCCTGGTGGCCGCACATGAATCCGCTCCGGCCCTTAGTCCGGAGCCGATCACCCAGATCGAGGACCGGTGGCTGGACACCGCCTCGGGGGCTGCAACTTCCACGACGATGGAGCCGAACACTAACCTTGTCCCTTGCGAAGCTCGTGACTCCGAGGTGCCGGACTCCGAACCTCCCGCGCCCCTGCCAATCGAATCTGATTGGGCGCCGGTCATGGAGTTCACGCCGCGGACATCTTCCAACACTCGCCCTTCGGCGACGTCCTAAATTCGCTAAAACATCTCTCGCTATCCGGAGAAACCTGGCCGAACTATGGCTAGGACAGTTGGGATACGGACAACGAAGAAATTCAAGGCCCACCCACCACCCACTTTGTAGCCACTGTCGACGATCTAACTGACATGCTAGACTACGACTCCGAAGACATCGACGGTATGGACGACGATGCCGGAGACAAACAAGAACCAGCGCCTACAGGGCACTGGAAGACCACCTCGTCATAGGACATATACATGGTGGACACCCCAAAAGAGGGGGACAGCGAAGAAGCAGCGGAGGCAGATTCCTTAAAGAAACAGCCCAAGCGCCGACGTCAGCGGCGCCGCTCTAAATCCCGCCACAGCAAGAATGGAGATTCAGGCACAGGAGATAATAATACCCCAGAAAGTGCCGAAGACAATCCCCTCCAGCAAGATTCAGCGCAGGAGGATGCAGAAGCAAGCCCTCACGAGAGTGCGGCAGATGAAGAGGTCGAGGATGATAATTACATACCTCCCTCCGAAGACGAGGCAAGCCTCAACGACGACGAATTCGTCGTGCCCGAGGATCCCGTCGAACAAGAGCGTTTTAAACGCAGGCTTATCGCCACGGCAAATAGCCTAAAGAAAAAGCAGCAGCAGCTTCAAGCTAATCAGGACCTGCTGGCCGATCGATGGACCGAGGTCCTCGCGGCCGAAGAGTACGAACTCGAGCGCCCCTCGAAAAGCTACCCAAAACGCAAGTTGCTCCCCCGATTAGAGGAGGAAGCATACATACCTTCATCACCAGCGCACAATACGGCCGACCGACCACCCCGTGGTCGTGACAGAGAGGCATCTAGGCCCTCCACCAAGACCGTACCCCGGCATCGCTTGAAAAGTACAAAGCCAAGAGGGAACGCGCCGGACTTGCGAGATATATTGGAGGACAACGCAAGGCAATCCAGATCAATATATGGATCACGTGGGCGCCCCACGACCCACGACGAATACCGTCGCGCCGGATACAATAACTCCGGCCGGGCCGAACACAGCAGACAACGCTCACTCGAGCTACGTCGTGATATTGCTCAATATAGAGGTGCCGCACACCCACTATGCTTCACTGACGAAGTAATGGATCATCAAATCCCTGAAGGGTTTAAACCCGTAAACATTGAATCCTACGATGGCACAACAGACCCCGCAGTTTGGATAGAAGATTATCTCCTTCACATCCATATGGCCCGCGGCGACGATCTCCACGCCATCAAGTATCTCCCACTCAAGCTTAAAGGACCAGCTCGGCATTGGCTTAACAGCTTGCCCGCAGAGTCAATTGGGTGTTGGGAAGACCTGGAAGCCGCATTTCTCGACAACTTCCAGGGCACATATGTGCGACCACCAAACGCCGATGACCTAAGCCACATAATTCAACAGCTAGACGAATCGGCCAGACAGTTCTGAACACGGTTCTTAACAAAGAAAAATCAAATCGTCGACTGTCCGGATGCAGAGGCCCTTGCAGCCTTCAAACATAACATCCGCGACGAGTGGCTAGCCCGGCACCTAGGACAAGAAAATCCGAAATCCATGGCAGCCCTCACATCTCTAATGACCCGCTTCTGTGCGGGAGAGGACAGCTGGCTACCTCGCAGCAACAACGTCAGTAAAAATTCTGGCAGTCCGGATACCAAGGACCACAATGGCAGGTCGCGTCGAAGCAAAAATAAACGCCGCATTAACGGTGACGACAAGGAGGATACAGCAGTCAACGCCGGATTCCGAGGCTCTAAACCCGGTCAGCGGAAGAAGCCATTCAAAAGAACCACTCTGGGTCCGTCCAATTTGGACCGAATACTCGACCGCTTATGCCAGATACATGGCACCCCCGAAAAGCCAGATAATCACACCAACAGAGATTGTTGGGTATTCAAGCAGGCAGGCAAGTTAATTGCCGAAAACAATGATAAGGGGCTGCACAGCGACGACGAGGAAGAGACCCGACCGCCGAACAATAGAGGACAGAAGGGTTTCCCCCCACAAGTGCGGACGGTGAATATGATATACGCAACCCATATACCCAAGAGGGAGCGGAAGCGTGCACTAAGGGACGTATATGCGATGGAGCCATTCGCCCCGAAGTTGAATCCATGGTCCTCTTGCCCGATCACTTTCGATCGAAGAGACCATCCGACCAGTATCCGCCATGGCGGATTCGCCGCATTGGTTTTAGACCCAATCGTCGATGGATTTCACCTCACAAGAGTCCTGATGGACGGCGGCAGTAGCCTGAACCTGCTTTATTAGGATATAGTGCGCAAGATGGGCATAGACCCCTCAAGGATTAAACCTACAAAGACGACCTTCAAAGGCATCATACCAGGTGTTGAGGCCAATTGTACAGGATCAGTCACACTGGAAGTGGTCTTCGGATCCCCGGACAATCTCCGGAGCGAGGAGTTAATCTTCGACATAGTCCCGTTTCGCAGCGGCTATCATGCTCTGCTCGGACGAACCGCGTTTGCAAAGTTCAACACGGTGCCGCATTACGCATACCTCAAGCTCAAGATGCCAGGCCCTCGTGGAGTCATCACGGTCAACGGAAATATGGAACGCTCCCTCCAAACGGAGGAACATAAAGTGGCTCTCGCGGCAGAAGTACAGAGCAGCCTTCTAAGGCAATTTTCGAGTCCGGCCGTTAAACGGCCGGACACGGCCAAACGCGCCCGGAGCAACATCAACCAAGACCACCTGGCGCATTCCGAGCACGCGTAGCAATGCGGCCCCAACCCCAGCCCTCGCATGATTGCAAGACCAACCCTCCGCGTACATCATTACGCTCTGGAGATACCATGGGCTTAAGGGGAGGGGCACGACCACAACAGACCGAGAGTGCGGCTCGACCACACCAGGGGCTCCCAAGTGTGTCGCTCTTTTTATTTTTCTTTTTATATACAGGACTCCATTTACCAGAAGCCCTGTCCGGCGGTGGACCCGCCGAACTCACGATGCAACGACCAGGGAAGAAAGAAGGCTGCGGTTAACACTCAGGTGGTCTCCATTACGAGCATTAAATTCGATTATATACACCAGTCTGCAGCCCACCCCTGGAGGGGGACATGCTTATTTAGTCCAATCCCTTGCTTACCGCACTATTTGTATCCTTCCGCACTTATAGCAGAATTCCTTGAATAAATAATGCAACATTTTTTTTGCCTGTTATTGCATTACTTTACACATATGTTCATTAATGACATCTCGCACCCGTATATTTTGGTACGGCCGAATACACCAGGGGCTTATGTTCCCCGCATTATGGTGTGATAAGTCTGAACACTTTCACAAGTGCGGCACCCCGAACTTATAGCATTATATGAATCGGCTCCGAATCATGTCTTGGGTCAATAGTTGGGTTTGCCCGGCTCCCACGTTTTGGTGCCTTACATTCCATTCTGTCGGCTAAGGTGGCACTAGGAGAACCACAGCGATTGCGCCCCGGTTGAGCTGGGCGAGCGCCTTAGTGGAGAAAGCTAAAACTGACTGGCATGATAAGGCGAGAGACTGGTCGCTGTTCGAGAGGTCCTTTCGGGTCCCTAAAGACCTATGTCGCTTCGAGCGAAGTACCGGATAATGTCCGACGAAGGCGTGGATAGCGCCCCGAGTTCGGTCTTCCGAATAGTAGGGGCTTCGCCGAAATTTAAAATTATAGAATTCTATGGCTAAGTGAGAGTGTTCAAGCATTATAAGTCCGGTCGCCTTGTTCGTTGTGTTGAGCGCCTCCCTAGATGGACCCAAAAAAGGGAACAAGAGTGCTCAAGTTTATCCCGAACACGCCAGCACTCGTGGCTTGGGGGCTGAAGCCAACGACTTGCCATCTATCACATCTTATAAACGGCCGCACAAAAGGTAATATTTTAAATTAAACAAGCGTTGTGTAGCTCATATGAACAAAGTTTTTAGCGCACAGGATAATACATAACGAGTTTACTCAATAATTACATCTCTGGGGCACTCATCCGCAATATTGCGGGCACCCTTCAGGACTGTCTTATAGTACATTTCGGGCGTACGATACTCCTTGCCCGCTGGCGGCGGGTTAGTAAGAAGCCTCTCCGCATCCAGCCTGCCCCAGTGCACCTTTGCGCGGGCAAGGGCCCGACGAGCACCTTCAATACTGGCGGAGCACTTGACGACATCCACCCAGGGGCACGCATCCACCAGCCGCCGCACGAGGCCGAAGTAGCTCCTAGGCATGGCCTGTCCAGGCCACAGCCGGACTATAAGGCCCTTCATGGCCTCCTCAGCTACCTTGTGGAGTTCGACCAGCTGCTTCAGCTGGTCGCTAGGGGGCACCGGATGGCCGGCCACAGCGTACTGAGACCAGAAGACCTTCTCCATTGAGCTCCCCTCCTCGCCACGGTAGAATGCGGCAGCGTCGGATACACTGCGAGGCAGATCTGCAAACGCCCCTGGAGAGCTCCGAATTCGGGTAAGTGTCAGGTAGTTTACATTAACATGCTTGCTTTGCAAGAAAAATGCCTTACCCGCCGCTATTTTCTTCATATCCTCAACTTCCTGAAGGGCCTTACGGGCCTCGGCCTTGGCGGACTTGGCACTTTCGAGAGCTGAGGCGAGCTCGGACTCTCGAGTCTCTGAGTCGCGCTCCAAACTCTCATGCTTCTCCATGAGAGCCTGGAGCTCTTGCCGCACCTCCGCCACCCGTGCCTCCTGCTTTTCTCGCTCTGACCGTTTTGCGGCCGCATTGCGTTCGGCCGCGGACACAGCCTCCTTCAGGGCTGCCACCTCGTTTGTGGCCCCTGCAGTACTCATATTATCCTTGTTAATTTAATTGCAATCGAAATCCTTTTCTGTAAAGTAAAAATTCAAAGTGGTGCTACTCACCTTCTTTGTCCTCGAGCTGCTTCTTGGCATGGCCGAGCTCTCGCTCAGACCGCTCGAGATCTTGCTTTAATGCACCAACCTCCGCAGTCAGTGCGGCAGAGGTCAGCAGCACAGCCTGCAAACCCATATTGACATAATTTATTAGCAACCCTGCGTATATCTTTTTAGATCCTCAGTCCGGCTTTTCTTTCCGAGCACCGAACCGAGCATCAGGTGCTACTGTCTATGCGGTATTACATTACATAATTTTAACTTCTTACCTCAAAGCCTGTTAGAAGGCTACTGCAGGCTTCGGTCAGCCCGCTCTTGGCGAGCTGAACCTTCTGAATCACCGCACTCATAACAATGCGGTGTTCTTCCTCAATGGAGGCACCTTGGAGCGCCTCCGGCAAGTTGTCCGGCGCCTCCGGTTGGACGGAGGCCGCTGGCGTCACGGTCTTGCCCTTCTTGCGAAGAGGCCGACTGCAGATAGTATGCGGCATTAGAAGGACACTATGTGACACAAAAGAAATTGCAGATCATTCGGGGATCTGGATACTTACGATCTCGCCTGAGGCCTGGGCCTTGAGGGCCACTCTTCACCTCCAACGTTGGTGTTGGCGGAGCTGTCCGGGGGAATAGTTCTTCCCCTCTTGGACCCTTCGGCCTCCCCTGTTGGGGAAGCCTTCCTCTTCCTCTCCCCCTCCTCTGGGAGAGAGTCTTCTTCCTCCTCCTCATCTTCGGGGGAGGAGTCCGCCTCGGAGTCGTCGGACACCTGAAAACGGGAACTCTTTCGAGTTCTCGTGGCCACCTTCTTGGCCTTCTTCTTCGGCACCACGTGCGATGCCGGAACCAGCAACCCCGCTAGACGGGCGTCCACTGGGTCTTCTGGCTTGGGAGCCGGGCAGATGAGCTGCTCGGCCTTCTTCATCCATTCCTGTCAAAGGAGAAGGGAGATTAAAACCCGCTTAGGGTCGAATTATTAACAACAAGTGTCCCGTAAAGGGGTAGAATCACTAACTTCGTCAGCTGGACGCTGCGAGTGGAATCCGCGATCTTCCGTTGCGGATGCGGGGGCTTCGGCACCCTTAAACAGCACCCTCCAGGCGCCTTCGTACATTGTGTCGAAGAGCCCACTCAGCGCCTGGTGCTGTTCCGGATTGAACTCCCACAGATTGAATGCCCGTTCTTGGCATGGGAGTATCCGGCGAACGAGCATGACCTGGACCACGTTAACCAGCCTGAGCTTCTTGTTCACCAGCTTCTGGATACAGGCTTGGAGTCCCGTCAGCTCCTTCGAATTACCCCACAGCAAGCCCTTCTCTTTCCAGGAGGTGAGCTGCGTAGGGATTCCAGATCTGAACTCAGGGGCCGCCGCCCACGTAGGGTCGCGCGGCTCGGTGATATAGAACCACCCCGACTGCCACCCCTTGACGGATTCCACGAAGGCCCCTTCGAACCAAAGGACGTTGGGCATCTTGCCCAACATGGCGCCTCCGCACTCCGCTTGAGTGCCCTTCACCACCTTCGGCTTGACATTGAAGGTCTTGAGCCATAAGCCGAAGTGGGCTGGATGCAGAGGAAGGCCTCGCACACAACGATAAACACCGAGATGTTGAGGATAAAGTTCAGCGCCAGATCATGGAAATCCAGGCCGTAGTAGAACATGAGCCCCCGGACAAAGGGGTGAAGTGGAAAGCCCAGTCCGCGGAGGAAGTGGGGAAGGAAAACGACCCTCTCATGGGGCCCGGGGGTGGGGATGAGTTGCCCCTCGTCGGGCAGCCGGTGCGCGACGTCGACGGAAAGGTACCCGGCGCTGCGCAGCCTTGTGATGTGCTCCTCCTTAACGGTGGAGGCCAGCCATTTACCTCCCGCTCCAGACATGGTCGGAGAAGGTCGAGACGAGATGCGCGAACTTGGGCATTGGAGCTCGGGTGCGCGGAGATGGATAAGCAAAGGAGGAAGAAGGCGTAGGTGAAAAGGTGAATCCTTATCCCTTATATATAGGCGGGCGAAGACTATTCGTCTCCCACTAGCCTGGTAAAACTCGCTTATCTCCCAAGCGCCACCATCAATGGCGCGGTTGGGTTACCCACGTCCGTATTGATGATAATCCCGGAATAAGGGGAACACGATCTCTACTTCGACAAGACGTGCCAAGGAAACTGCTTCGCTAAACGCGCTGAGGCGGTATAATAAAAAATGATTCAAGTAAAGGCTTGGTAGTGGTGTGATGTCATGACGCAAAATACGTCAGCAGATTGAACTTGTGTATATATTATTCTCTCTACGGTGGAATGTGGAAATTATTTTGCAGAGCCGGACACTATCCTGGTGTTCACGATCTTCTTTGGATTATTCGGAGGAGGAACCCGCCTTGCAATGCCGAACATTATGTGTGCCGGACTCATCGTCATTGAAGCCAGGTTCACGGGCTACTGAGGGAGTCCTGGACTAGGGGGTGTCCGTACAGCCGGACTATCATCGTCCGCCGGACTCCAAGACTACGAAGATACAAGATTGAAGACTCCGTCCCGTGTCCGGATGGGACTTTCCTTGGCGTGGAAGGCAAGCTTGGCGATACAGATATGTAGATCTCCTACCATTGTAACCGACTCTGTGTAACCCTATCCCTCTCCGGTGTCTATATAAACCGGAGGGCTTTAGTCCGTAGGACACAACCTCCATTACAACAATCATACCATAGGCTAGCTTCTAGGGTTTAGCCTCCTTGATCTCGTGGTAGATCCACTCTTGTACTACCCATATCATCAATATCAATCAAGCAGGAGTAGGGTTTTACCTCCATAGAGAGGGCCCGAACCTGGGTAAAAACATCGTGTCCCTTGTCTCCTATTACCATCCGCCTAGACGCACAGTTCGGGACCCCCTACCCGAGATCCGCCGGTTTTGACACCGACACTGCCCTTTACTAAGATGACCAGATATGATATTCTTCACTTGAGAATTGAGTTGCTTGAATCTCTTCACATCAGCAGCATTTCGGGAAGGTGTGACTGAGGGAACACCATTTTCCACAACGTACCAGAGATCGTTGTCAATTGCTTCGAGATGCATTCGCATCTTATTCTTCCAGTAGGGGTAGTCCGTGCCATCGAAGGTAGGACACCCAGCAGAGACCTTGATCATACCTGACATCGACATAACTAGAACTCCAGGTGGTTAAACCAAAATCACACAGAACAAGGGAGTACCTTGCTCTGATACCAATTGAATGTGCGTTATATCGACTAGAGGGGGGGTGAATAGGCGATTTTCATGAATTCTTCACTGAGGAATTTGCCAGTGAGGAAATTCGTTAGCGAAGAACTACTTGCAGCGGAATAAGTACTCAGAAGTAAGCATGACAGAATACACACATAGTCATCATGATGTAATGAAGACAAACACAGAGTACAGAAAGCGTAAACATAGGATAACACAAGATGAAGACAAACAGACTGAAGAAATTGAACTGAGGAAATTGAGAAAGTCTGCAGTCAAAGTCTTCAAACACAGATATGAACAATCACTCAACACAATAATGAGGAAATGAAAGAGTTGAGGAAATAGAACCAGTAAGGTTGGTGTAGACAATGATTTGGTAGACCAGTTCCAACTGCTGTCTCAGTTGTACGTCTGGTTGGAGCGGCTGAGTATTTAAACTCGAGGACACACAGTCCCGGACACCAAGTCGCTGAGCACGCAGCTCAGGACACCAAGTCCTCACCGTATTCTCCTTGAACTAAGGTGACACAAACCTCGTCCAATCACTCGTGGTAAGTCTTCAGGCGACTTCCAAACCGTCACAGACTTCGGTCACTCGGCGATCCACAATTCCTCTTGGATGCTCCAGACCATGATGCCTAACCGTCTGGAAGAAGCACAGTCTTCAATGGTAACAAGCGTCGGATCCACGCAGGATCAATCTCTTCAGTGATGCTCAATCACTTTGGGTTTGTGGGTGTTTGGTTTGGGTTTTTCCTCACTCGATGATTTTCGCTCAAAGTCCTCGGAGGATGGGTTGCTCTCAAATGACAAGTGTCAGTTTCTCTCGGAGCAGCCAACCAGCTAGTGGTTGTAGGGGGCGGCTATTTATAGCCTAGGGAGCAGCCCGACATGATAAGACATAAATGCCCTTCAATGATATGACCGTTATGTGGATAAGATATTTTGGGACAGTTGGCGCGTAGCACAGCAACGGTCTGAAATTTGACTCTCAAATTCCTCAGGGCTATCACGTTCCTCACTATGTAGGCAATCCGCACTGGCGAATTCCTAACTCCTCAGTCAGAACAAATTCCTCAGCGACCAGAAGAACTTCGTCTCTGTCACTGAAGAAATTGACTGAACTGTATGAGATTTCCAATGGCTTCACTCGAAGGGATTGGTAGGTGTAGGATTTTGAGTCGAGCATCACATGAAAATTTTTCCTTAGTATTTCCTCGACCCCCTTTAACAGTACGGTGTTTCCTATGACTCAAGAAGGAGAAAAACAAAACTATGCAATTGAAAGTCTTCAAACTTCATATTCCTTGCATGAATATCAAGTCTTCACGGACACACCAATTTCTTCACTTTCAAAGTCTTCATGAAAGTCTTCAGGAATACCAAAATCTTCAGTCGAAGATATTCATTTTTAGGGGTCGACTTTCTCTGTAAATATCAAACTCCTCATAAATTTATAGACCTTTGTACACTCATAAACACATTAATTCCTTAACCTATAAGTCTTCAATACACCAAAATCACTAAGGGGCACTAGATGCACTTACACTTGAATAATCAACCTCTTAATTCCCAATTCCGCAGCAATTCTACGCCCGGCAAGGAGCCCTTCATACTCTGTTTTATTGTTGGTAGCCTCTTCCCGGGCAAAATGCATTCGGACAACATACTTGAAGTGCTCCCCTGAGGGTGCGACAAGAAGCACACAAGCCCCTGCACCCTGCAGGTAAAAGGCACCATCAAAATACATGATCCATTCTTGGGGTGCCACCTTGCCGGGGGTAACTGTCTCTATCACTTCCTCATCAGGGTTGGTGTCCATTCCGCAATAAACTCTGCGAACACCCTGCTCTGGATTGTTGATGTGCTCTCAAACTTCAGATGAAACTGGACAGCTCCAAAGCCCATTCCACTATTCTGCCAGTAGCCTCAGGGTTCCGGAGTATCCTTTGCAACAGGAAGCATGTGACAACCGTAATCTCATGGGCTTGGAAGTAGTGGTGCAGTTTCCTTGAGGCCATGATGAGGCCAAAGATCAATTTTTGCACGCTAGAGTACCTCGATCGAACCCCACTGTAACAGGGATCTGACGAAGTACACTAGGTGCTGCACCACTTTCTTCCTTGCCGTGTCCTTGGGGTTGTCAACGCTGCCATGCTCACATTTGTCTTGATCTCTAGTTGACTCTGTCGGGCCCTTCCTTTTCTCTACCGCGTCCACTTCCCGCTACGCCACCAAGGACGCACTAACAACTTGGTTGGTTGCTGCCAAGTACATCAACAATGGCTCGTGGTTTGGGGGCGACCAGGGTAGGCACAGAACATAAATGCGCCTTCAAATCTTGTAGGGCTGCACCACTTCATGGGCCTTGCCTTCTTCAAGATTTTGAAGAACGGCAGGGCGCGCTCGGCGGACATGGAAATGAATCTGCTTAGCGCGGCAACGCATCCCATCAGGCGTCTCACATCTTTAATTTTCCTTAGCGTTGGGATCTGCTCAATGGCCTTGATCTTGTCGGGATTAACTTTGATCCCCTTGTGGGACACAAAGAACCCAAGCAGCTTGCCAGAGAGAACGCCAAACATGCACTTCTCTGTGTTGAGCTTCAAGTTGATCTTGCGCATATTTGTAAATGTCTCCTCCAAATCCTGGATAAGAGTTGCTTTGTCCTAGTTTTGACCACAATGTCATCCATATAAGCTTCAATGTTTCTGTGCATATGAGGTTCAAAACAAATCTGGACTGCCCTTGCAAAAGTAGACCCGGCACTCTAATCCGAATGACATGCGGATAAAGCAGTACGTACCACACGCGGTGATGAACGAGGTCTTCTCTTCATCTTCCTTGGACATGAAGATCTGGTGATATCCAGAATACGCATCCAGGAAGGAAAGCAAATCGCAACCTGAAGTGGAATCCACAATCTGATCGATGCGCGGCAAGGGAAATGGGTCCTTCGATCAAGCTTTGTTGAGATTTGTGAAATCTATGCAAATCCTCCACTTCCCGTTAGCCTTCCGGACTACCACTGGGTTTGCTAGCCAAGTGGGATGTAGCACTCCTCTGACCAATCCAGCTGGCTCAAGCTTCCTGATATCTTCTACAATAAACGGTTGCCTCTCCAAGGCCTGCTTCCAGACTTTCTGCTTAAAAGGTCTGGCGTGTGGGTGGACAACAAGGTGGTGCTCGATTACCTCCCTAGGAACACTAGGGATATCAGATGGTTTCCATGCAAACACATCGATATTCGCCCGCAGAAAAGCAACGAGCGTGCTTTCCTAGTTGTCATCAAGGGTGGCAATGATGGTAAAGGTACCATCAATGCCAGCTAGCCTTGCCGGGACCTTCTTCACTTGTGGAGCAGAAACCTTGGTCCTTTTACTGTTAGAACTCTCCGCCAAATCATCAATAGGCGCAGCACACTCTGAAGAAGCGTGCTTCCCGGATTCCTTGCCGGTGTCCCTGCTATCCTTCTTCTTTCCTCTGCTTTCCTTTAAGGGAAGTGCTGCTGCCATTGCCTCTACCGCGACAGCATCCCGGTACACCTTGTCTACGCGAATGATTCCGTCCTTCTCATTCGATGGGATAGAGATGATTCCGAGCAGCCCGGGCATCTTCAGGGTATTGTAGGCATAGTGGGATTCCACCATGAACTTTGCCAGGGCGGTAGCCCAAGAATCCCATTGTACAGCAAGGGGAGGTCGAGCACATCAAACACAATCTTTTCGGTCCGATAGTTCAATTCACCTCCAAACATCATGGGCAATGTGATCTTTCCCTTAGGATGACACCTGCTGGGATTAACTCCTTGAAACGTGCCGGTGACCTCTAACTCTTCTTCTGGTATCTAAAGTCTGCTGATAACCTTTGGGGAAATCAGATTCAACCCGGCCCCGCCGTCCACCAATATCTTAGTGACCTTGAAGTTGCGAATTGTTGGAGAGACCAAAAATGGCAAGCATCCTACCGAAGTGGTACGGTCAGGATGATCCTCTTTGTCAAAGATGATGGGCGTGCTTGACCATTTCAGCGGTTTCCGGGCCTCTGGTGCTGGATCCATGGCATTGATCTCACGCTCCCACCGTTTGAGTTGGCGTGAGAGGAGTGCAAGGATGCACCCCCGTCAATGCACACGTCATTAGTGGCCTTCTGAAACTCTTGCTCGCTGGTTTCCTATTCATCCCCTCCATCACTCTCATCATCACAAGCTTCCTTCACCTGACCCCTAACGGGTTTTTCTTTCCTCCGAAAGGGTTTGCCGAGGCGATTTGCTTCACCGCCTTAGCTCTTGCCACCAGCGGCATTCTAACCTTTGTCCTTGTCATGCTTCTCATACT
Source organism: Triticum timopheevii (assembly GCA_963921465.1). NCBI lineage: Eukaryota > Viridiplantae > Streptophyta > Magnoliopsida > Poales > Poaceae > Triticum > Triticum timopheevii. Next base: position 386,553,143 of record OY997268.1, on the reverse strand, counting down.
CAGCTCTCTATCTTTTGACCAACTGCTCAACCTGATAGCACTCTTGAAGTTCGTGGCCCTTGGTCCGATGGATCTTGCAGTACGACCCATTGGCCTTCCCGGCCTTCTCGGCAGTCGCAGCTTCCTGGCAATCATTGCACACGACAGCCTCCTTGTCGGGGACCTCAGCCTTGGCGGTCTTGCCGGTACTAGGGGTGCCCAATCCTTCAACAGTCATGCCACAAAATACGTCAGAAGATTGAACTTGTGTACATATTATTCTCTCTACGGTGGAATGTGGAATTTATTTTGCAGAGCCGGACACTATCCTGGTGTTCACAATCTTCTATGAATTATTCGGAGGAGGAACCCGCCTTGCAATGCCGAACAATATGCGCGCCGGACTCATCGTCATTGAAACCTGGTTCAGGGGCTACTGAGGGAGTCCTGGACTAGGGGGTGTCCGGATGGCCGGACTATCATCATCGGCCGGACTCCAAGACTATGAAGATACAAGATTGAAGACTTCGTCCCGTGTCCGGATGTGACTTTCCTTGGCGTGGAAGGCAAGCTTGGTGATACGGATCTGTAGATCTCCTACCATTGTAGCCGACTGTGTGTAACCCTAGCCCTCTCCGGTGTCTATATAAACCGGAGGGTTTTAGTCCGTAGGACACAACCATTACAACAATCATACCATAGGCTAGCTTCTAGGGTTTAGCCTCCTTGATCTCGTGGTAGATCCACTCTTGTACTACCCATATCATCAATATTAATCAAGCAGGACGTAGGGTTTTACCTCCATCAAGAGGGCCCGAACCTGGGTAAAACATCGTGTCCCTCGTCTCCTGTTACCATCCGCCTAGACGCACAGTTCGGGACCCCCTACCCGAGATCCGTTGGTTTTGACACCGACACCTTGCCTCCCTCGTCGCGCTAACTGAATGTAGCATCTGGAGGCATCGCAACGCCTGCATCTTCGATGGTGCAACCCCTTCCACCACCCTCCTAGTTCATGACATTAAGGAGGAAGCTCACACCTGGGATAATTCCGGTGCTCGAGGGCTTAGTTCGATCATTGGTGTAACCTGACCTGAAATATGGATAATAGATACAAGTGCAATATGGATAATAGATATAGGTTTTTGTAATCCGAAATAAAAACAGCAAGGTAACTAATGGTAAAGGTGAGCGTAAATGATATTGCAATGATAGGAAACAAGGCCTAGGGTTCATACTTTCACTAGTGCAAGTTGTCTCAACAATAATAACATAGATAGATCATATAACAATCCCTCAACATGCAACAAAGAGTCACTCCAAAGCCACTAATAGCGGAGAACAAACAAAGAGATTATGGTAGGGTACGAAACCACCTCAAAGTTATCCTTTTTGATCGATCTATTCAAGAGTTCGTAGTAAAATAACATAGACCTATTCTTTCCGCTCAATCCATCATAGAGTTCATACTAGAATAACACCTTAAGACACAAATCAAACAAAACCCTAATGTCACCTAGATACTCCATTGTCACCTCAAGTATCCATGGGCATGATAATACGATATGTGTCACACAATCTCAAATTCATCCAACCAACACAAAGTACTTCAAAGAGTGCCCCAAAGTTTCTACCGGAGAGTCAAGAAAACGTGTGCCGACTGTCACGCCCAATATGCGACCCTATCCAAGAGGAACTCGAAGGCCCACCAAGGATAGACCCGCATATTGAAATGCTTTTGCAAGGTGGATATCATTACATCAACATTACATAAATAGATGGGGATACATACAAAAGGCACACAGTGCCACACGAATACAACATCATCATACATAAGAGCAACATCTGACTATGGATGAAACACAAACACAAACTCAAACGACATCCACCCTGCTAGCCCAGGCTGCCAACATGGAACCTATCCCCTGATCGAAGAAGAAGCAGAAGAAGAATTCCAAAACAAGCAAACATCGCTCTCGCGTCATGATCATCACATAACCTGTACCTGCAACTGTTGTTGTAGTAAGATGTGAGCCACGAGGACTCAGCAATCCCATTACCATGGATATCAAGACTAGCAAGGCTTAATGGGAAAGGAAGTTGTAAAGTGGTGAGGTTGCAGCAGCGACTAAGCATATATGGTGGCTAACTTACGCAAATCAGAGAGAGAAGAGGAGCAAAGGAACGGTCATGAAGCTAGCAATGATCAAGAAGTGATCCTGAACTCCTACTTACGTCAAACATAACCCAAAACCGTGTTCACTTCCCGGAATCCTCCGAGAAGAGACCATCACGGCTACACACGCGGTTGATGCATTTTAATTGAGTCAAGTGTCAAGTTATCTACAACCGGACATTAACAAATTCCCATCTGCCACATAACCACGGGCACGGCTCTCGAAAGTTTATACCCTACAGGGGTGTCCCAACTTAGCCCATGATAAGCTCTCACAGTCAACGAAGGATATTCAATCTCCTAGGAAGACCCGATCAGTCTCGGAATCCCGGTTTACAAGACATTTCGACAATGGTAAAACAAGACTAGCAAAGCCGCCCGATGCGCCGACAATCCCGATAGGAGCTGCACATATCTCGTTCTCAGGGCAACACCGGATGAGACAGGCTACGAGTAAAACCAAACCTCGAGTTTCCCCGAGGGGGCCCCGCCAGCGGCTCGGTTTCGACCAGCACAGGCCCGGGGGGGCTAAAATAAAGATGACCCTCCGGCTCCGGAAACCCAAGGGAAAAAGGGCTAGGTGAGGAAAATGGTAAAACCAAGGTTGGGCCTTGCTGGAGGAGTTTTATTCAAAGTGAACTGTCAAGGGGGTCCCATAAATCACCCAACCGCGTTAGGAACGCAAAATCCGGGAACATAATACCGATATGACGGAAACTAGGGTGGCAAGAGTGGAACAAAACACCAGGCATAAGGCCGAGTCTTCCACCCTTTACCAAGTATATAGATGCATTAATTAAATAAGAGATATTGTTATATCCCAACATAATCCTGTCCATCATGGAGCAATCTTCAACTTCACCTGCAACTAACAATGCTATACGAGGGGCTGAGCAAAGCGGTAACATAGCCAAGCAACGGTTTGCTAGGAAGGGTGAAAAGGTTAGAGGCTGACATGGCAAATTGGATGCTTGAAGAACAAGTGATAGGTAGCGCAGCATAGCGATGGAACGAAGTAGCTAGCATAGCAATGATAGTAGTGAGATCCAGGGTAGCGGTCATCTTGCCTGAAATCCCGCTAGGGAGAAGAACGAGTCCATGAAGAAGACGAACGAGTGAAGCCGAACCAAGCGTAGACGAACGAATCCTCACGATCGCAACGAAACAGGAACTATCGAGAAGAAACACACAACATAGTAAAAATACCACATATACACATGACATGATGCACAACCAAACATGGTGCATGACGAAGATACATGGAGCTACTCATGGCAAAAGATGATGCATACAAGACCAACACATCAAAGCAAGTTTAAATGAGGCCGGAAACAACATATAACAAATCCGGTAAGTCCCCATATGCAAATTTAGAAGTTGGTCCAGATCTGAATAAACGTTATGTTCAAGTTGTTAAACATCAAGTTAAGAGCACACTCAAAACGGAGCAACGGTTCAACACATACACTCTATACAAGTTTAAAGGACAAGCTGTCCAAAACAGCAACTAGGCATCTAGCAAGCATCAAAACAATATGCTACAGCATCTCAACGTAAGAGCAAAAGGCATGCACATGATGTACAGGTAAAGCATGACAAAACATGAACACTGAGCTATCTCCAGAAAACACTATAACATGCTCAAAAGGACATGTCAAGATTGCAAATAATAACAGTTTCAGAGTTAACAGAAATAACATCAGGTTGCAATGTGTAGAGCTATCAAAAAACATGTTACATAAACTTATCATGGCAAACAAAGGATGGCATGAATATACTAATTGCATATAACAAAAGTCTCTTACTGACCATGAGCCAAAAGGACACAGAAAATATGATGGCACCCATGTAAACATGGCAAATGATATGACAGATTCAGACATGGCAGGAACAACAATAAGTAGGCATGTTGGTGAGCTTGTACCACTCGCCACATAGCAATACATGGCAAGGCAAGGTCACCAACAGTAAGAAGACATGTTTATGAAGCTAAACATGGCAAGAGAAAGTTCATAGCATGCTTGGATCACTAACAACAATCATGGCAACATTGAACTTAATGTTAACAGTCTGACAACAACATTATTTAGCAAGTTTGGAGAAAGATAACAACAAGTTACAGCAGGCTATAAATGCAACTAGGGGCATGAATGCATAGATCATGACATTTAAAACAAAACATCCTTAGTGAACATCTCCAGAATATGCATAGAATGACTTGTAGAAGCAGGTTAACATATCATCAGGATATAACAGAAACAGACTAGCAAAACAGCAACAGCAAGTACCCTACTTGACGAGCTCGATGCACTCACTACAAGACTCACAAAAATACATGGATTGCACCACTGTAAAGATGGCATGATGTAGTACAAAACACATATAGACATCAAGCTCATAAGATGCACACATCAAATGCAACAAAAATGACAAAACATCAAGTTATAACAGTTTCAGCAGGTTAACATCACATAGCACTCTTGAAATGATGATTAGGGCATCAAGATGGACCCAAACAAGCATGGCACAATGGAATCAATTGTAGAGCATCTCATGGTGAACATTTTGATATATTACACGCACGAAACGGAGTAGTATACTAGGAGATATGGCCGGTCAAGCATGGCATGAGAATGTAAGGAACTGGGGACTGGAAAAATCGGGAGGGGGGAGAAAGTCAACCTCTTCGGATCTTATATCTGGATCAGCCGGAGCGGTTCCCGAGGCGGGGCGCGGACTCGTCGGAGTCCTTGCTGGAGAGGAGGGAGGTGGCCAGAGGAGGAGGCCGGCGGCGACAGAGGAGCGGGGCGTGGCCGGGCGGCACGGGGACGGCGCGCTCCGGCGAGGAGGCGGCGGCCGGTGCAGGGCGGAGCCCGGCGGCGGCGGCAAGACAGGCGCGACGGCGGGGAGCGGGCCCAGTGAGGCCCGGTTCGGCCCCGGGGCGGGCCGGATCTGGGCCTCGGGCGGCGGCGGCGATGTGGGCGCGGTGGAGGCAACATGGTGGAGTCTAATTGTTCGAGGGCGGCGGCGGATGCGTCCAGACGTCCGGCGGACGTGTCCGGCGGCGGAGAGGGGCTAGGTTAGGGTTGGACTGCGCAAAAATTCGGGGAGGAGCATGGAGGGGGTTTGGATGGGTTATTGGCCCACTTTGGACGGGTGTTGGGCTGCGACCCAAAAGAGGCCTTTGCGGATACCTGGTTAACCGTTGAAGCATCAAACGACCTCCGAATGGTACGAACCTTGATAGGCGGTCTACCGGTGGTATATCAAGACCGCTTGGCAAACCTCAGTCCATTCCGAGAATGTTTAACACCCGCTCACGAAAAGAGACAAGAAGGGGATGCCGGGTGACATAGGAGTGCCGGATTGCAAAACGGACAACGGGGAAAATGCTCGGATGCATGAGACGAACACGTATGCAAAATGAGATGCACATGATAACATGCAAGCAAATGACATGGCAACGACGGCGAATAACTGGCAGACACCTGGCGCGTCAAATCCGGGGCGTTACAACTCTCCTCCACTAACAAGAGATCTCGTCCCGAGATCTTAGGACCGAGATGGAAGGGAAAAGGGATGAGGTGAAACAAGAACTCAAGAGAAAAAGCAAAGAATCGAGAGCACACGAGAAGAAGAGAGGAACGACAAGAATGATGAGAATCGAAAGCTTACGGAATCAGATAGACTATGAAACCACTCCGGTTAGAACGAGATAAGAAACGAATAAGACTGAAAGGATTTAGGCAGCACTCCGGCTGAAAATGGAAGGAATATACACGAACTTGAGAGGATGGAAGTGATACTTGATGAAGACATGACACAAAACCTCCGAAAAGAATTGAAAGAGTTGAATGAAAAGAACGTAGAAGAAAATGACAACTTGTGCCACGAATGAAATTGAAAGCAACCTTAGAAGAAAGGATTGAACGGAGTTGTTGAGAAAAATCAACAACGAAAAGAATAAGCTTGTTGTGGACTTATGGATAACATCTCAAAAATTTTGAGGTGAAATTATACCACAACCAATGTCTGAATAGCTGAGAAGAACGAAGAAATGCAAAACTCCACTTCAAAAAAATACGGAGAACTAATTGCACTTCGAGACTTGAGAAGAAAAGATACTTGAACTCCACCAACAAGAATCTTGCTGAACACTTGACAGAATGAATTAAATAATGAAGAACTACCATGAAGGTCTCTGGAACCAAAAGGATGACGAGATAAAATTGAAGGATGAAAGGGATAAGATTAAGCCTTGGAATGATTTGGATGGAGCTTCGCGACGGAACAAGCGGGGAGATTGGAACTCCGGAAAAGAAAAGATGAAAACACTTGGAACTAGAATTTATTCACCAAGAACAAACTTCGAAGGAAGGGATTACTCATGAAATAAGAATAAGATTTATTGTATGCTTATCCTTCATCAAATTAAATTGATGACAAGATGGATTTTGCATATTACTTATTCTTATTGAAAAGGATTAAGGGGGGTGTATAGCACAAAACTTGAGAAAGTCTTCATGAACCACCGGTAGGATTGAAAAGAACCACCGTAAAAATTCGAAAATGACTGACGAAAGAGAATGAATCACCGGGAAGATTTAGAAGAACAAATATGCTAGAGGGGATTTAGATGCAAAAGAACAAAGAGATCATCAGGTGATTAAAGAACACTTGAACAAAGCACCGGGATAATTGGATAATGGTAGCTGAAATGTGAGGACAAATGATTCTTCTGGAATGATGGCCTTCGGTGAAAAGAAATAGAAATCAACTCCGATATACTCTGGATAGTTGAAAAGAATTTCTGACAAATGGGGTAATTTGCGAGGATAACACGACATAGAACCACACGTCCTCGAGAGAACAGGCAAGATTTAGAGAAACTCTTCTTCGATCTTCAAATGACGACGAGAAACACCACCAAAATTACTGAGATACTCCGGGAGAATGAAAAGCGAAAAGGTTGAGCCAACAATGAAAATGATTTGAAATTGAACTTGGAAAAGATCCGAGTGACGAGATCCATTCTTACGTCACACTTGAAAAGAATTGAGAATAACTCCGGGGGAACTAGAAGAGTCAGGTAAGATCCTGGGAAAAGACCTGTGGGTTAGGGCCCACTAAAATAAAACACCGTTGGAAAGGATTGTTGAACAGATAGATGATGCACCGAAACAAATGAAATATTTGAATGAGGTGACACCCTCGAATTAATTGGAACACAGATGAATCAATTGAGATGTCTTCCGAACTCCGGAATAATTGAATGGCGAGAGGCAAACGAGCAAGGAGAACACTTGAACCGAGGAAAAGAATATGATCAACCCAAAAAAACTTGAATTGAGTCCACCGGAAAAGAAAAAGAGATGAAGAATGTCAAACGAGACGAGAATTCACCGGTTGAAATAATTGAGGGAAGACTTAAGGGGCTCCGCATGAATGAAAATGATGGTCGAAACAGACTCAGACTCCGGGAAGAAGAGGGTGGGAGGGCGGGAAAACAAGGGCAACTGGAAGGGGAGAAACCAATGAATAACTTGAAGAGAAAAACACCGTTTAAAATTATTGAGGAGAGAAAGCAAAGGCTTCGCATGAGTAGAATGGATACTCGATTACAAATTCCAGTTCCAAGAAGAAAAAGGGGTGGGCGGGTGGGAAAAGAAAACAACTGAGGATTGAACTTGGCAAAGATGAAGAGGCTCGAGTCAACTTGACGAGAAATGCACCGGATGAAAAGAGACGAGAACCAACGAGCAGAAAACCAACTGCGTGATCCTAAAGAAAAATTTGAAGGGGAAGAGGAGTAACTCAAAACACCTACATCAAGATTCTTCACCAGAGCGATGAAGGGGCTGAGGAGTAAAAAGAATTCCTATTCTCCGATAAAACTAGACTCCGAAAACAGTTTTCTTCTAGGCTCGACAACAGCCAAACTACACGATCAATCAAGGGGGCTCCTAGGGTCGGTCGAGGATCTGATACCAACTTGTCATGCCCAATATGCGACCCTATCCAAGAGGAACTCGAAGGTCCCACCAAGGATAGACCCGCATATTGAAACGCTTTTGCAAGGTGGATATCATTACATCAACATTACATAAATAGATGGGGATACATACAAAAGGCATACAGTGCCACACGAATACAACATCATCATATATAAGAGCAACATCTGACTACAGATGAAACACAAACAGAAACTCAAATGACATCCACCCTGCTAGCCTAGGCTGCCGACATGGAACCTATCCCCTGATCGAAGAAGAAGGAGAAGAAGAACTCCAAAACAAGCAAACATCACTCTCGCGTCATGATCATCGCATAACCTGTACCTGCAACTGTTGTTGTAGTAAGCTGTGAGCCACGAGGACTCAGCAATCCCATTACCATGGGTATCAAGACTAGCAAAGCTTAATGGGAAAGGAAGGGGTAAAGTGGTGAGGTTGCAGCAGCGACTAAGCATATATGGTGGCTAGCTTACGCAAATCAGAGCGAGAAGAGGAGCAAAGGAACGGTCGTGAAGCTAGCAATGATCAAGAAGTGATCCTGAACTCCTACTTACGTCAAACATAACTCAAAACCGTGTTCACTTCCCGGACTCTGCCGAGAAGAGACCATCACGGCTACACATGCGGTTGATGCATTTTAATTGAGTCAAGTGTCAAGTTATCTACAACTGGACATTAACAAATTCCCATTTGCCACATAACCGCGGGCGTGGCGCTCGAAAGTTTATACCCTACAGGGGTGTCCCAACATAGCCCATGATAAGCTCTCACAGTCAACGAAGGATATTCCTTCTCCCAGGAAGACCCGATCAGTCTTAGAATCCCGGTTTACAAGACATTTCGACAATGGTAAAACAAGACCAGCAAAGCCGCCCGATGCGCCGACAATCCCGATAGGAGCTGCACATATCTTGTTCTCAGGGCAACACCAGATGAGATAGGCTACGAGTAAAACTAGACCTTGAGTTTCCCCGAGGGGGCCCCGCAGGTGGCTCGGTTCGGACCAGCACTTAGAGAAGCACTGGCCCGGGGGGGGGGGGGGGGGGGCTAAAATAAAGATGACCCTCGGGCTCCGGAAACCCAAGGGAAAAAGGGCTAGGTGAGGCAAATGGTAAAACCAAGGTTGGGCCTTGCTGGAGGAGTTTTATTCAAATCGAACTGTCAAGGGGGTCCCATAAATCACCCAACCGCGTTAGGAATGCAAAATCCGGGAACATAATACCGATATGACGGAAACTAGGGTGGCAAGAGTGGAACAGAACACCAGGCATAAGGCCGAGTCTTCCACCCTTTACCAAGTATATAGATGCATTAATTAAATAAGAGATATTGTGATATCCCAACATAATCCTGTCCATCATGGAGCAATCTTCAACTTCACCTGCAACTAACAATGCTATAAGAGGGGCTGAGCAAAGCGGTAACATAGCCAAGCAACGGTTTGCTGGGAAGGGTGAAAAGGTTAGATGCTGGCATGGCAAATTGGGAGGCTTGAAGAACAAGTGATAGGTAGCGCAGCATAGCGATGGAACGAAGCAACTAGCATAGCAATGATAGTAGTGAGATCCAAGGTAGCGGTCATCTTGCCTGAAATCCCGCTAGGAAGAAGAACGAGTCCATGAAGAAGACGAACGGGTGAAGCCGAACCAAGCGTAGACGAACGAATCCTCACGATCGCAACGAAACAGGAACTATAGAGAAGAAGCACACAACATAGTAAACACACCACATATACACATGACATGATGCACAACCAAACATGATGCATGACAAAGCTACATGGAGCTACTCATGGCAAAAGATGATGCATGCAAGACCAACACATCAAAGCATGTTTAAATGAGGCCGGAAACAACATATAACAAATCCGGTAAGTCCCCATATGCAAATTTAGAAGTTGGTCCAGATCTGAATAAGCCTTATGTTCAAGTTGTTAAACAGCAAGTTAAGATGCACCAAGATGATCTACACGAGATTCTAGTCAAGTTACATATAAAGTTCATTTAATTCGGAGCTACGGCCTAGACGATATGAGCAAAACAAGTTAAACATGGCATTGATGCAAAATGCATACAAACATCAAGAAAACATCTCAAAACAAGGATGCAACATGATAATATGAAACTTCATGCAAAACCAAGCAAGTTTCATATAGAGCACACTCAAAACGGAGCAACGGTTCAACACATACTCTACAAGTTTAAAGGACAAGCTGTGCAAAACAGCAACTAGGCATCTAGGAAGCATCAAAACAGTATGCTACAGCATCTCAACGTAAGAGAAAAAGGCATGCACATGATGTACAGGTAAAGCATGACAGAACCTGAACACTGAGCTATCTCCAGAAAACATTATAACATGCTAAAAAGGACATGGCAAGATTGCAAATAATAACAGTTTGAGACTTAACAAAAATAACATCAGGTTGCAATGTTTAGAGCTATCAAAAAACACGTTACAGAAACTTATCATGGCAAAAAAAGGCATGGAATGAATATGCTAATTGCATATAACAAAAGTCCCTTACTGACCATGAGCCAAAAGGACACAGAAAATATGATGGCACCCATGTAAACATGGCAAATGATATGACAGATTCAGACATGGCAGGAACAACAATAAGTAGGCATGTTGGTGAGCTTGTACCACTCACCACGGAGAAATAAATGGCATGGCAAGGTAACCAAAAGTAAGAAGACATGTTTATGAAGCTAAACATGGCAAGAGAAAGTTCATAGCATGGTTGGGTCACTAACAACATTCATGGCAACATTGAACTTAATGTTAACAGTCTAACAGCAACATTATTTAGCAAGTTTGGAGCAAGATAACAACAAGTTACAGCAGGCTATAAATGCAACCAGGGGCATGAATGGATATAGCATGAAATTTAAAACAAAACAACCTTAGTGAACATCTCCAGAATATGCATAGAATGACTTGTAGAAGCAGGTTAACATAGCATAAGGATATAACAGAAACAGACTAGCAAAACAGCAATAGCAAGTACCCTATTTGACGAGCTCGACGCACTCACTACAGGACTCACAAAAATACATGGATTGTATCACTGTAAAGATGGCATGATGTAGTACAAAACACATGTAGACATCAAGCTCATAAGATGCACACATCAAATTCAACAAAAATGACAAAACATCAAGTTATAACAGTTTCAGCAGGTTAACATCACATAGCAGTCTTCCAACGATGGTTAGGAAACCAAGATGGACTCAAACAAGCATGACACAATGGAATGAAATGTAGAGCATCTCATGGTGAACATTTTGATATATTACACGCACGAAATGGAGCAGTATACTAGGAGATATGGCCGGTCAAGCATGGCATCAGAATGTAAGGAACTGGGGACTGGAAAATTGGGAGGGGGGAGAAAGTCCACCTCTTCAGATCTGGATCGGCCGGAGCGGTTCCCAAGGCGGGGCGCGGACTCGCTGGAGTCCTTGCCGGAGAGGAGGGAGGTGGCCGGAGGAGGAGGCCGGCGGCGACAGAGGCGTGGGGCGTGGCCGGGCGGCACGGGGGCGGCGTGCTCCGGCGAGGAGGTGGCGGCCGGTGCGGGGCGGAGCCCGGCGGTGGCGGCGGGACAGGCGCGGTGGCGGGGAGCGGGCCCGGCGAGGCCCGGTTCGGCCCCGTGGCGGGCCGGATCTGGGCCCCGGGCGGCGGCGGCGATGTGGGCGCGGTGGAGGCAACGTGGCGGAGGCTGATTGGTCGAGGGCGGCGGCGGACGCGTCCGGACGTCCGGCGGACGTGTCCGGCGGCGGAGAGGGGCTAGGTTAGGATTGGACTGCGTGAAAATTCGGGGAGGAACACCTATTTATAGGTAGAGGGAGCTAGGAGAGTCCAAATGGGGTGCAGTTTTCGCCCACACGATCGTGATCTAACGACCGAGAGCATGGAGGGGGTTTGGATGGGTTATTGGGCTACTTTGGAGGGGTGTTGGGCTGCAACCCAAAAGAGACCTTTGCGGATGCCCGGTTAACCGTTGGATCATCAAACAACCTCCGAATGGCACGAAACTTGACAGGCGTTCTACCGGTGGTATACCCCAGACCGCTTGGCAAACCTCAGTCCATTCCAAGAATGTTTAACACCCTCTCACGAAAAGAGACAAGAAGGGGATGCCAGGTGGTATATTAGTGCCGGATTGCAAAACGGACAACCGGGAAAATGCTCGGATGCATGAGACGAACACGTATGCAAAATGAGATGCACATGATAACATGGCAAAATGCAACACGCAAGCAAATGACATGGCAACGACGGCGAATAACTGGCGGACACCTGGCGCATCAAATCTGGGGCGTTACACCGACCCCTATGCATAGGTTCATGGGCGGAACCAGCAAGTTGGTCACCAAAACGTACATCAAGTGGCACGTGATATCCCATTGTCACCACAGGTAAACACGGCACGACATACATCAAGTGTTCTCAAATAAAGACTCGATCCGATAAGATAACTTCAAGAGGGAAACTCAATTCATCACAAGAGAGTAGAGGTTGAGAAACATCATAAGATCCAACTATAATAACAAAGCTCGTGATACATCAAGATCGTAGAGAGAACGTGAGAGAGAGAGAGAGATCAAACACATAGCTACTGGTACATACCCTCAGCCCCGAGGGTGAACTACTCCCTCCTTGTCATGGAGAGCGCCGGGATGATGAAGATGGCCACCGGTGATGGGTTCCCCCTCCGGCAGGGTGCCGGAGCGGACTCCCGAGAGGTTTTTTTGGTGGCTACAAAGGCTTGCGGTGGCGGAACTCCCGATCTATCTTGATATTCGATGTTTTTAGGGTACGTAGGCTTATATAGGCGAAAGAAGTCAGTCGGGAGGTGCTCGAGGGGCCCACGAGACAGGGGGTGCACCCTACAGGGGGGGAGCCCTCCTATCTCGTGGCTGCCTCGAGGATCTTCTGACGTGAACTCCAAGTCTCCAGGATCATATTCTTCCAAAAAATCACGCTGCCGAAGGTTTCATTCCGTTTGGACTCCGTTTGATATTCCTTTTCTTCGAAATACCAAAACAGGCAATAAAACAACAATATGGGCTGGGCCTCCGGTTAATAGGTTAGTCCCAAAAGTAATATAAACATGTATAATAAAGCCCATAATCATTCAAAACAGATAATAAAATAGCATGAATGCTTCATAAATTATAGATACGTTGGAGACGTATCAAGCTACTCTCTTTTATAAAGCAAAGTTTAGAGTACAATGGAGAAGTTTATTTCAAGAAAAAAGTTGTACAAATCAATATCCAGTTACCACTGAATTTGTCTGATCAATACAAAATAACTCTGAGAATCCAATACGAATGAAATCTTCCTCAAAAAGTACAGTCTGAGTACTATTTTGCTACTTGGAGTCCATGATCATGCCTACCATATATCAAATAAAAGTGTGTCTATAGCTTTGCAACACAAATAAATCAGTAAAAATATATGCTATGTACATACAAAGAGCATGTAGTACAGGAAACTGGAATTACAATGCTTAGATATCTGTACCTCCGATTAATGGCGGAGCTGCATGAACGTCAGGTAGGGCCGCGGCTCCCCCAGCCCAAACAATTTTTTACTTTCATCATGTAGAATGTAGTGGCCCCTGCTGCCCTGTACCTTGCATTAGGAGTTATTAGGTTCATCTTGACGCACGTTGCATGCATAAGCCCATATTCACGAATTGACGTACACATGTACAGCTCTGCTGCTAGTGTGTTATACTCCATCGATACATAAGAATTCCAACGGCCAGCGACAATAAGCCAACGCAGATGCCTACGCACAGGCTGAAGCCCAGACACCATCGCCAAGGAGATGACAAGGGACTCGGCTACTCAAGAGACAGGAAGTGAGGACGAACTTTGCGCCGCGTGCATCGTTGGCCACTACCCTGGTGCTGAGCTGCACGTGGGGGTTGTCGGGGTTAAGGGTGTGCCGGGCATCACCACTGGCCGGTATCCATCAATGTGTCAACTGCATGAACCCGGGCATGTTGTTCGCTATCGTCACCAGCCGCCACGGTACACAGACTGTGCTGCCAAAAAATTCGTATGATTCAGGCAATCTCAGCGGCGTGGTGTGGAGGTGTGGTGTGCATGCCGTCGTGTTAATAGTAGATTGCAGGGAGGCAGCGGCCTTGTTGATGTCAGCCCATCATCGTTGTCATTTTGATCCGGAACCCCATGGTCCCATCGAGCTGGAATGGTTGTACTGTCTGATCGGTTTGAATCTCCCTCTAGCATGCCGAGTTTCAGTCAACACAGTGTCGTCTGCGTCTGTCTAGGAATCTCAACATTGACCCACCCCTTCATGATCACGTCTTGCAGGTCCTGAACTCCTAATGCATCCACCTCTCATGGTTCCGGGGAACGAACTTGGGCTTGGGCGCCACTATCGTGATCGTGCGATGAGCCGGTTTTGAGGATCAAAGTAACTGCCAACAGGTAGCGCGAGGAGACGTTGCCAGGCTGGGGCGGCCATAGCTGGTCCTTGGATATTTCGTTGGCATATGTCTTGTCGTTTTTTTACTTTTGGCATAACTGATCTTGTAGCCTCTATGGTTTCTCCATATTTATTATTGGTTGAACACAATAGGACGCAAGATGGAGGACTCTAGCCATACAAACACGAGAAATCTTCCTCACTTCCTTCTTATGGCCTGATTCGTTGTATAGATCTATATTTAAATCTCGGTCATCAATCTTTATGGTTAACACAAAATCAACATATATAAAACAACTATGAAAGCCTCCATCCTTTATTATTAGGTAAATATTAGGACCCCGCTGCCATAGGAGGGTAGGACAAAGAGATGCCATGCAAGTTCTTTTCCATCAGCACGTATGACTATATTCGGAAGACATGCCGACATTATATTGATGATTTGGAGCTAGTTCTTTGTCACCCAATGTTATAACTATTGCATGATGAATGCCATCCGACATAATTATCCATCATCGATTCACTGCCTACGAGCTCATTTCATATTGATCTTTGCATAGTTGCTTTTCCTTTGCTGCCGTTACGATTGCTACAAAACTGCTACTGTTACTTTTTCCACCGTTACCGTTACTTCTGTACTACTTTTCTACTAAATACTTTGCTACAAATATTAAGTCTTTCAGGTGTGATTCAATTGGCAACTCAGTTGCTAATACTTGAGAATATTCTTTGGCTCCCCTTGTGTCGAATCAATAAATTTGGGTTGAATACTCTACCCTCGAAAACTGTTGCAATCCCCTATATGTGTGGGTTATCACCACAACAAATATAAACAGTTAGATAGATCAACGTGTGTGCTAGAAGGGCACACATTCTAATTAAAAGAAGCGGCCACGACGTTAATAATGAGCGGGCACGATTGATGGAACAAGACGTGTGCTGACATCGCCTATTGCGGTGCACCCTATGGTGCAAACACCACGTACGCGGCTGAGAGCGCGTGCCCACATTACGCCATCTGGGAATAGTGCCGCACTTTGAAATTAGAACCGTCAATAAATTTTGAGCTTGCATCCCATCACATTCCAAATTACTACCATGCTATATTTAATTACAAACCTGTTCACACCGATCAAAACCTAAACGGTTTCCACTTAGGAGCGTACTAGTATTCGGTTATAAATACTAGCTACTCCAAGATGACTGCACATTCCTCCTCAACTCCTCATCAACAAAAACAAACAAGTCTTTCATCATCGTTCCCTTGCATCTGCCATGGCCCGCATGAGTTCTGGATCGAGAGATTACTACCAGGGAGAGGCGAGCATGGAAGCGGAAGCACAAGAGATGTCCCGCCTCGCCACGAAAGAAGCCGACATGTCTCGCCCTGCCTTTGTAGCAGCACTCAGGTTCCGCCGCACTGTCGATGTAGAAGACTTGTTCGGCTGCGCCGCAGAAGCACGTCGCGGGAAACCACGACCACCTATGGGACCAAAGGGTCCCATGCTGGTTCGGTAGGGGGATGTTGTTGGCGTTCTGGATATGGGGGTATCCAGACCTGCCTGCCTGCGGCCCACTGCATGGCTCCATCAACGGCCTGGTACGGCCTAGCTTCAATATCAATGACTCAAGACCCTCGCGCGGGGCCAAGCCTCGCAAGGCGGACGACATCAAGACCCCCGAGGGGATCGACCTCCTCAGGCTGGCTCCTGAGGGGCGGAGAGTTCTATGGAAGGTGCACCTCACGAGGCTCAGCTGACGTGAGCCATGACGACCAAGGCCAGTCGGGCGCCAGGCGGGCACCAGTGGGCGCAGAGCACCAGTTTCCTCTTCGGTGCAAGGGAGGCAAGCCACAGGCACGAAGTCCCGAGGAATCAACCAAAGGTTTCCATTCTGGTGCAACAAGACCAATACCACCGGGACGGCAGGACGGAGGTCATCACCGAGCCCACCGCAGCGTCAAGACCAGAGACTTTTCGCAGGTGAAGACCCCTTTAGTCAGGATATGATGTACTACTTGTCCCCTTTCAAATCTAGCCGTTGTGGGATCCCTTCCTGCCAACATTTGGGAAGAGGACCAAGGCCACTATAAATAGGACTTAGTCACTACCATAGAGGGGATGGGGGCCATTCTCGCCCGACCACCTCACCAGCTCTCTTGAGCTCAAGAATACTTCACCTCTTGAGGCCAGTTCATCCACTGTACTAGTTCATCCTTGGCCCTTTGAGTCAATCCACCAACACGCTGGAGTAGGGTATTACACCACAAGGTGGCCCGAACCAGGATCAACTATTGTGTCTCTTTGTCTCTTTGAGCCCGAGCGCTAGGCTTGGGAGGATTGCGAGTAGGCAGGCTGGGTAGGTTGAGATCTCCGCACGCACCCGAGAGTTCAAACCTTTCATGGGTTTGCGGAACCCGTAATTTGACATTTCGCGCCAGGTAGGGGTGCAGATCTTCTCTTCCTTCGATCGATCCACCGCCACTCAGACACCTCCATGGCTGACGCACGCCGGGCTCGCGTCGAGCACCAGGCCGCAGTTGCTGCTCGTGTTGCTCAGACGGCTCCGGCGGGTGATGGTTGTGCTCATCGTGCTCCGTATCCGGTGGCCAACGGCGCAATGGGCCCTGCCAGCCATGAGTAGCAAGCTTATTCGCTGCACCACTCGGTGCGCCACGATGGGCGCACCGCCACTCCGTCACTAACACGGGCAGCTTCATTCTCCCATGCGTGTCACGGCCCGGCGAATGCGCAGGCTGCTCTGCTCATGGTGCACGAGCTCCTTCGCTACTGCCCGGTCGACGAGTTGTACGATGAGTGGCTCGAGCAGATCGTTGAGCTCGTCAACGCGGCTGGTGGCTCCGCTGCACCAGCCCGCTCACTGCCTCAACAGCCGCCTGCCGTGGGCGACGTGGCTCACGGGGCTCCTCCACCATCCCTGGCTCAGGGCGTCTTCATCGAGCCAAGGCGTGTGGCACCGCGGCGCGACCCGCCGTGCTAGGCGCCTACACGGGTGGTGCAGCGGCCTCAAGGAAAAGCACATGTGCTTCTAGCACCCCCACGTCAAGCCCGCGTGCCACCACAGAAGGTGGCAGCACATGGGCAGACCAAGCTCCACCTCCTCGACGGGCCCCTGTGGCCACAACAGGATGTTGCGTCTTCACCTCGGAGCTTCGCAAAGTCATCTGGCTGAGCACGTTCAAACCTGACCTGCCTCCACGCTACGATGGCACCACCGACGCCGGCGAGTTCCTGCAGCTCTACGAGCTGACCATCAAGGCGGCCAGCGGTGACGAGAAGATCACGGCGAACTGGTTCTCCATGGCCATCAAGGACGGCGCACGCTCTTGGCTCCTGAATCCCCGTTGGGTCGGTCTCTTCCTGGGAGGAGATGCGCGGCCGCGGGTGACCTGCGACGCATCAAGCAGCAGCCAGGAGAGACCCTGCAGAAGTACATCCAACACTTCAACAACATTCGCCTCAAGATCCACAAGGTGTCGAACGAGGCCATTATTTTAGCTTTCACTGATGGTGTCCGCGACATCAAGATGAAGGAGGAGCTTGCCATCCACGAGGACTTCTGCACAGCCTTGGAGATGCTCAATATGGCGAACAAGTGTGCGAGGGCGGAGGAGGGGCGCCTCTCCCTCCTCGAGCTCCCCGATGCTGACCCAGAAGACAAAAAGGCCAATGCCAAGGACGTGTGCAAGGGGTCTGCCATGCTCGCGGCCGAGCCAAAGATGAATCGCGGATGCGACCACCCAGAGTCCTCCAAAAGCACCTAACCATTCTGTGTCTTCCACAACGTCCACAACCACAACACAAACGACTGCAAGGAGCTCAGGGCCCTCCGTGACGGGCGCCTCGGTCGACGCCCCGAGTGCAACGATCGGGGCTACGGCCGCAGAGGTGGCTGAGGTGGAGGACGCTGGGACGGATGCAACCATTGCCAGGAGTTTCGAGACCATCCTCAGGAGGACTGTTGGCAGGGCCAACCTCGCGAGGGCGCCTGGAGGGAGCAGCCTCGCGAAGATCGCCCTCAGGGCAATGCCGGTCTTCCTCCACTGCCTCCACCGCCAGTGAGGAACGAAGACCATCACCAGGACAAGGGGGCTGGGGGCTTCCAGGAGCCTCGAGCATCTTGGGCAGCTCACAGGCCCCAGCTTCTCACTACATCTTCAAGCAGTTCGCACGCGAGGTGAACGCGGCGCTCCCCAAGCCCGAAGCGACTCGCCCGCCTAGGTGGTCCAAATGCGCCATCACCTTTAGCTCCCTGGATCAGCTAAAGTACGCGTCCACTACCGGCGCGCTCCTCTTCAGCAACATGGTCATCACCAAGACTCTCATCGGTGGTGGAGCAGGGCTCAACATTCTCTCTGTTCAAACGTTCAACAGGCTCCAAGTGCCGTACTGCCAGCTTCATCCTACCAAGCCATTCTCAGGAGTGACCGATGGTTCCACACAATCGATAGGGCAGGTCGGGCTCCCTGTCACCTTCGGCGAACGCAACAACTACCACACCGAGCTCATCAACTTTGACGTCACTGACATCCGCCTACCGTACAACGCTATCCTAGGGTACCCAGCACTGGCCAAGTTCATGGCAGCAACGCACCATGGCTACAATGTCCTCAAGATGCCTGGAAGCAGCGGCATCATCACTATCGCTTGCCAGGAAAAGGATGCGGTGTGCTCCCTCGAGCACGCCTACCAGGCTGCAGCAGTCGAGAACCCTAAAGATGAGAGGGTCCTCGCTCCTGAGGTCGCCCCCAAGACGAAGAAGTTGTAGCTGGGTCAGGGATCTAGGGAGGAAGCATCACCCGATGGTGCCGCGCTGAGTCTCGCATCCCCGGATGGGGCGCCTTCACCTATTGCATAGGTAGGCGTGCCCGGCGCTCCTCTCAGGCTAGCCTCGGGGGCTCTCCTCGGGAGGGCCTCACACCTAGCCAACGTAACGAGGGAGGCGCTCGGGCACCATGTGGAGGCGTGCATTAGCGCACGCTTCTTAGGAGAAGGCGTCGGGCGGAAGGCGCCAGACGTCTAGGAGTTCATCAGCAAGGCAATCGAGGAGATTCAAGAGGCAAGGGTTCTGCAAGGCGTTCGCCGCCCACCGCGAGGCGTGGCTCACTTCCCTAGAGAGGGTAAGGAGTTCCATGTCTGCACCGACATCCACGGCTCAACAAGGCCGCGTCTCGGCAGCTCTTCTGGCCGTCTCGTGTCGGCCGATGCGGGGGTCCACCTCATAGCTACATCCGCATGCCCATCGGCCTGCCGAGCGCAGCTGTGGTGTTCCAGCATTGCACAAGGGACGCCCTGGCGGCTCACAAGGCCAGGCACCAGGCGACCCTGGCGGAGATGGAGGTGCATCTTCGGGAGCCTCCTGGACCCCCTGGGCTTCCCGAGGCTCGGGGCCAAGGCGGCTCGTGAGGGACGACTCCAGCATCGCGCATCTTCTACTACCCCGGCATTTCTTCAGCGACGGTACCAGGTGACATCTCTCTAGTTCATTCATTTTGGGGGCGCCCCACGGGAAGCATCATCACCAAGCCGTGTGGGTCCGTCCCCGCGGCATGTATCATTTTGCATTCACCAGAATTGTCTAACCAGCTTTCATGAGTTTATCTATAATCGTCACTTCGCGACCTCGAGTCTTAACCGCCTCGCGGTCTCCCTACATTTGCTGGCTTGTCCCTCGCTCGCCTCGCTGCATGGCTACTCACATTGGCACGACGCTTGTGCTCGGGTCCATTCCTGCAACACTGACAAACCCAAGGGCAAAGCTATGGCTCGTGACCCGCCTCGCGCACGCCACCTCACCAGGTCCTTGGTGCCTTCGTCTTTCACCAGCGACCCTGGGGCGGACAGTCCGCTCCGCAGGGGTTCGCGACCTCTCTTGTCATCTAACATGTAGGTTCGCCTAATGATGGTTCACGGGCCGGTTCGAACGACCGCCCCCTTACCTCGCGAGTCGCTTGCACGTTAAAGGAGGGTCCCGAGCATCACGCCTCGGGAGGTCCTATTGGCTCTGCAACCCTCACCCCCTGGCCCTGACCATGACACGACCTGACATACCAGCAACGGCTAAGCTCAGTCGAGGGCCAGGACCTGAGGACGTAGAGCACCTAGGTGAGCGAGGCGAGAGGGTGGTCGTCACGAGCCACACCCAATGACACCACCACGGATGCAAGAGCTGGCACCCCCTAGAGGATCGCAACAGGACTACTGAAAGATAAGTCGCGTGCATTGTGATACCAGTCTTGCATCTCGCTCACCCCAATCTTGCAGTCCCACTCCGGCGGCTTCACTCCCCTTTTCTGTTCCTTGGGCGGCTGCTTCCACACCAAGGGAGACCTCATGAGCATCGCGCCTCATGAGCTCTCACCGGACCTTGGCCCGCTCACCTCCTAGCCTTGACCACGTCATCACGACCTGGCGTACTAGCGATGGCTGAAGCCTGCCTAGGGACTGGGTCCCGTCGGCATAGATCATCACGCTGCCTAAGGGAAAGAAAATGGGGGAATCATGTTGAACTGGGATATGCGACTTCATCATAGAATCAAGAAAGCAACGCCAGTATTAAACACACTTCGATCCTTACAAACCCCACGGGCGATGGTTCTAATTCTGCGCAGGGAAGCAAAAGAAGGAAGGCTACTATCAGGCCATCGAGCGTGACTGACGACGCCGAGCGGAAGCCGCCGCCACGCTCCGACCACGGCGGGAGCTTGGTGGCACATAGCTATCATCGCTGGACTCTGGAGACTCGCTGGGCTCAGGAGAGTCGCTGGATTCCCAGGAGTCGTCACTGCTACTGGAAGAGGCACCGAAGGGGACAGAAGCATTTCCAGCACGCATGGCTGCAGCTTGCGGGCTGCTTCCTCTGGGGCAGCACTCCAGCCGTCGACCCTCCTCATCGAAGACCTTGAAGAACAAGGTGGATGCGCTATAATATTCAAAGTGAACCGCGAGGGCTCCCTTGGCGCGGCAGGCTCGGGCGACCAAATCCCATCCACTGGTCATGAAGACGTCTCCGAGGGGCACCATCTCGACCTCAGCTCCGCTGGACAGGCTGCAGCACCCCACGTACTGCAGCAACAACTCAAGGGGCCCCCTGGAGGCAGCTCGTCGGTGAAAAACCTCGGGGGCCAGATCCATGAGTTGGGCGGCATCGCTGCCCACACCACAAACTCGCTCGAGCTTCCCTTAGTGTGTGTCCGCAGCACGGTCCATGAGGCAATGGCAGCCCATCCTTCATCGTTGGGGATCGCTCGATGGCGCACGTCCTCATCCCGGGCGTGGGCGTACAATGGGAGGGTGAAGCCGGGTGGAGGCCTCGATTGCCATGGCCTGGTCACCTCTTGTCTGACGCTAGCATCATGAGGAAGGCGGAACTGCTTCTTCGCAGGGAGAGGATCAGGCCCCTCCCTAGGGGCCTTACCCTTTTCGGCCACCGAGAACCTCCTGATCGGTGCCATGGGAGCAAGACGGAGGAGGAGAAGAAATGGGCAGCGAGAAGATGAAGGAGAAATGAGCTAAGGGGCTCTGCCCCTTCCCCTCATTTATAGCTGAGGAAGACCAACCACCGGCCTCCACGACCTCGCGCCATGATGATCTTTTGCATGTCGCATCGTCCCGTCAAGTCGAACAGTTGCCGAGGCGGCGTGCGGAAGTGGAGACGCCCACGTCCATCAATTGCCACGCGTCATCAAGGCCACAAGCTGTTAGGGCCTACGGCGCTCTGAAATCGCCCTTTGGCTTTGCCTGGAAGCCAAGTCCGAGCGTGCCTTGGGCCCGGGGGCTACTGTCGGCTTTCTGGATATGGGGGTATCCAGACCTACCTGCCTACGGCCCACTGCATGGCTCCATCGACGGCCTGGTACGGCCCAGCTTCAGCATCAACGATTCAAGACCCTCGTCAGGCGGACATCACCAAGACCCCCGAGGGGATTGGCCTCCTCAGGCTGCTCAGCTGACATGAGCCATGGCAACCAAGGTAAGTCGGGTGCCAGGAGGGCGCCAGCGGGTACAGAGCGCCATTTTCCTCTTTGGTGCGAGGGAGGCAAGCCGCAGGTGCGGAGTCCCATGGAATCAGCCAAAGGTTTCCATTCTGGTGCAACAAGACCAAGACCACCGGGACGGCAGGACGGAGGCCATCACCGAGCCCACCGCAGCGTCACAACCAAAGGCTTTTCGCATGTGAAGACCACTTTAGTCAGGATAGGATGTTCTACTTGTCCCCTTTCAAATCTGGCCGTTGTGGGATCCCTTCCCGTCAACATTTGGTAAGAGGACCAAGGCCACTATAAATTGGACTTTGCCACTACCAGAGGGGATGGGAGCCATTCTTGCCCGACCACCTCATCAGCTCTCTTGAGCTCAAGAACACCTTACCTCCTGAGGCCGGTTTATCCACTATACTAGTTCATCCTCAGCCCTTCGAGGCAATCCACCGAACCTCTGGAGTAGGGTATTACACCGCAAGGTGGCCCGAACCAGGATAAACTGCTGTGTCTCTTTGTCTCTTTGAGCCCGACGCGCTTGGCTTAGGAGGATTGCGACACACCCCAGAGTTCGAACCTTTCAAGGGTTTGTGAAACCCGTAATCCGATAGATGTCATGTTGCGAAAAGAGCAGAGGAGCATGGGACAGCATGACAGGGATCACACAAGCAATTTTATCCAGGTTCGGGCCGCCGTAAGGCGTAAAACCCTACTCTTGCTTTGGTGGATTGAAGGTGGAAGAATGGTGGTGGAGCGTAGTACACTTGCCCGGCAGGGGCGGCAGCGGCTACGCGCGTATGGGTGTCTAACTTTCTAGCCCCGCAAACCCTTTCTACGGTTTCCATGGGCCTCCTTTTATAGGTTAAGGGGTCACCACAATGGCAAATCAGTAATTATGAACTGATAAGATAGCAAACAGTGCTAGCATACCTAACTCTGCAGGATGACATGGCGCATTAAATGTGCCGTTCAACGTCACATCGTTGCTTTCCCGGCAAGCCTTGTCGGGCTTGTTTTGCTAGCACCACGCCTGCTTGTTCGACACGTCGTGGGACAAGTGTCATCTATAGGTTTTCCTGTAGAAAGAGGTTGCCATGTGGCGAATGGCTGCCACTTAATCACCTTGTGGCTTGACACCGGGCTGATCCACGACGTGGGTCATGGGAAAGTGGATGATGAGGTGTTTCTTGCCTCCGTAAGTCCTAGCAGGCCCTGCCGAGACACCTTGGTAGCTTTCTTCCGGGGGTGGCTCTGCCCATGCCAAGCCCATTTGCCCGGCAAGGGAGGCGTCTCTCCTGGTGGTACCTTGCTTCTCTGGCTTGATCTTGGTCCTCTTGTTCTGCACGCTGGTCCTTCGAAGATCTTCGTCTCTAGTACTCTGGCATGGCTTGATGCCACAATCTTGTTCTCGTGCTTGTGCATAGTCAGGGAAACATACCCAGGGTCTGTTGCACCGACAGAAACCCCCGGGCCTGCCCTAATTGCGCTGCCGGGCGTCGCCGGGGTAGGCCCTAGTAAGTGTACAGGACGGGGCGCTGAAGAGGCTGGCCCCTTGGTGTCTTCTTTGCTTCTTCATTAATCTTGAGTATGGGCTAGTTTCCAGTTTTCCCGCGCGTCGTGTTAAGCCAATAGTGGTGGGGCCGCTCTTGTAATGGCCTGTGAATGACTTCAACGCACGGGGTAGAAACTGCCAATTCACTCTTCCCACCACACCCTTATCCTTAGCCACGTATGCTGCATGCATCGCGGGGGGTAGGTAACGGAGGCGCGTGGTGCAGGAGAGCATTATGGTGAGGGCCCGTTCTTCTTAAATTGGTGGAGGAGAGCGGTGGTTACCCATCGTGGAATCAACCCCCAGTTCCCCTGCTCGCCTATAAAAGGAGGAGAGGGGGAGGAGCGCAGGCGTTCATCCACATCCCTCTCCTCCTCCTTGCTTTGTCTTGAGTATGCTGGAAGGTAGATCCCGGGGCTGAACCCCGGGCTTTAGCTCAGAACCTCCCTTGGGTGTGAGGAGGATACTCTGGCAGCGCAGTGATAGCGCTAGAGGTGGCGTGTCAGGACCTCGATCGTAAGTCACACCGATCTAGCATGTAACACATCATATCAGTTTGCGACCTCACGCATGGTACTCCCATGGGTGCCACCTTACCTGGCTCAGGACCGTTTGCGCCTTTTGGCTCACGTATATGACATTGCCACTAGCATCCATATGACAAAGAACCGGGGCCGACATGACTAGTCGTAAACCCAAGGTGGCACTAACTTACAGGGACAGACATACATGACCCAGCAACGAATGTGTCGATCATCAATGTATGAACCCAAGTCGTAGCAAGCTACAAGGACTTAAAGGAACAACGCGTGACATTTCCTCGAAGGGACAGACACAGGAACGAAGAAGGACACATGCCGGCCAGCCTAAGTGTTCTGAAGCAGTAGCAAGCTACCATGACTCAGTGGAAGCATTAGGAAAAATTTCCCCATAAGAGAGGCTACCAAGAATAAACAACTAGATTGTCGGATCACACACATACAAAGCATTTCAATAACATACACATAATATGCTCATTATGTGCAAATACCACATGGCATCACAACAAAACTCTACGACACAGAGTATTTACTCAATAGGCTCCGAGGAGCCAGATATTACAAACATGGGTCTGATGACCCAACATTCAAGTCATACAAGCAACAAGCACATGCGGAAGCATAGACATGTCTGATTATAGACATCTGAAAAGAGAGAAGGCTAGTAAGCCTATCTATCTACAAGACCCTGCAAAGGGTACAAGATCATAGCTGAGGCAGCAAGCTAAATGTCCAAGTCCACGAAGAACTACTAGTGAGACTGAAGTCTCACCGCAAAAACATAAATTAAGCAAACATGAGTACAAATGTACCCAGCAAGACTTACATAAGAACTAGCTACATATGCATCAGTATCAACAAAGGGGTGGTAGAGTTTAACTGCAACAATCCAGCTTTGACTCAGTGGCCATCCTGAACTACGACTGCAAGTAACTCTTTCAAGGTGGCGCACATGAGTCCACATATTCACCATACCAATACACCACTATGGATCCACTGCCGTCTCCCTAGGAGAAGGCCATCAAAAGCACTCACGCTTATCTTGCGCATTTTAGAGTATCCACTTCAAGTTATCTATGAACTGCATAAGCAACCCAGTAGTCCTATACCGTAGACACGGCTATTCGCATAGATCATGTTAACCCTGCAGGGGTGTACTTCTTCACACATGTTTCCACCACTTAGCGTCTTCACACGACATGTGCTAGGCACACTTCAAGCAAAAGCCGACGTGGGTGTAGACCACGACCTGACTAACCACACAAGTCTCTAGTCCGGGTTTATCATCTATTCAGGTTCCATTCGCAGGGAGACCAACCGAGGTTTCCACTACGGCCCTGAACGATGTGTGCAGGGTTCCCGAGGCACCAAATGGGCGACTCGGTACACTATGCCACTTGCCTACCGCATCATAGCCCACCCCTCCAGTCAGCACTACGCACGGCCTCTAGCATGCTACAAACAACAGAAACTACTTGCAACTCCTGGACAGAGGACAGGGGGGGTTAATAAGTCAAGCGGGGTCATATTTCAGGGCCCAACGTGTGGTAGTAGCTGTTCTTGGATCACAAACAAAGAACTCAGTTCCTAAGGACGGTTTCAATGAGACAACCCACCATGTACTCCTACATTGCCTCTCACCGCTACCTTTACCAAATCGTCACACACTTAGCTCTCAAAAGTAGGACATGATGACCACATCCCAATTCATCCCCGATGAATCAGACCTGACACAACTCTAAGCATAGCAGGCATAACAAGCAAGCATGACTGAGTAGGCACATGATGGATCAAACAAATCCTACTCATGCCAGTGGGTTTCAACTATTTACTGTGGCAATGATAGGTTATGTAGAGGAAAGGGGTTCAACTACCGCAGCATATAACAGTTGAAACATTGTTGTCCTAATGCAGTATAGGAGAGCAGGAGCGAGAGAGTGGGATTGTATCGGAGTGATCAAGGGGGTTTTGCTTGCCTGGCACTTCTGAAGATGATATAGCTCTTCATCGGTGTCACCGAACTCATCGTCGGAACATACGTCTATCGAGGGGGAACAACCACTAGCAAACAAGAGGGAACACAATCAATGCAATGCAACAATATGACGCATGATCATGACATGGCAATATGATGTGTGTCGTGGGAAACCACGGCCACCTATTGGACCAGGACGGCCCCTTGCTGGTTCGGCAGGGGGAGTCACGTTGCACAAAGAGAAAACCAATGCAAGGCAGTACGAAAGGAATCGCACAGGCAGTTTTACCCAGGTTCGGGCCACTGTGAGGGGTAAAACCTTATTCCTGCTTTCGTGGATTGATGAGGAAAGGTTGTGGTGGTGCATAGTACACTTGCCCGGCAAGGGTTGCTTTGGGGCAGCAGCGACTACGAGCATACGGGGGTGTGAGTGATCTAAACTTCTAACCCCTTGAATCGTTGCCATGGGCCTCCTTTAATATATCAAGGCGTTACCACAGTGGCAAATTAGTCATTAGACATGGATATGATAGCAAATAGTGCTATCTTACCTAACTCTGCAGGCTGATAGCGTACATTTAATGCACCGCTTAGGGTCACATCATTGGTTGCACTACAAAAAGAATACACTTCTGTGATGATAAGTGTTTGTCACAGTAGCTCGCTGTCGTGGAGAACGAGCACCTATGGGGCAGGGCCCCTTTTGGTCCGGCAAGGGAGCGGAGAGCGCACAAAGAGCAGATCGAGGCGAAGTACGCGAGGGATTTTACCCAGCTTCGGAGCTCTCCGGAGAGATAAAACTCCTACTGCTGCTTTGTGTTGGTATTCTGTTCTTGCTCGAGAGCGTAGGTGTGTTGTGGTTTCGAATAAGTCGAACCCCTTCTACGTGCGCATGGGCCTCCTTTTTACAGGCTAAAGGGGCCACCGACAGGTGGCAACATAGAGAGAGGGGTAAAAAAGTAAAAAGAGGGGTTGGTACAACCGCTATCCACAGTGCCCCCTACCTAACTCTGACGGCAGGGGACAAAGGCATTTAATGCCCGTCCGGTCGCCCAAACAGTGTAAGAAACGACCGTTAGAGGCGCCACCGATCGCCACGACGGCCTCCTCGTCATCTCCACTTGCCACCAAGCACCGCTTGGCTACACAGTGCTCCGCCACGTGCTCCTGGGATGGTCTTAGGGCGACACGTCATCGGATGCGCTGGAGCGTGGGCGCAGAGTGGTGGTTTCGCCGCGGCAAGCGCCTTGCCGCGGTCGCTGTCTTGTCGCACCCGCAAGCTTGCCGCTCGCCGGGTCTTGTCGGGACGCGCGGTGCGTCGCGGCAAGTCTCTTGAAATGCCTTGGTTGGAATCCCGGCAAGCTCCTCTTGCCGGGGTCTTGTCCTTCTCGGCAAGCTCCTCTTGCCGGGGCTCTGTCTTCTCAGTTAAACACTTTGTTCTTGAATGGCATCAATATGAGCTACGGAGGATCTTGGCGGACGCCCGGCAAGCCCTGCCACTGGGTGCTGCGACTGCCCATGCACAAGTTCGGGATACTAAGGTACCCCTACTTTAGTACACCGACAGGAGCCCCCAGGCCTGGGCCATACACGGTGCCGAGCGCTGTTGGGCCAGGCCCAAAACAGGGCACGGGCACACGCGGCCTGGGTCCATACCGAATCTAACTCCGCATCCACCGCGCCCTCCCGTAACGGCACGCGTCAAACGCGGCGTCGTGGGAGAGATCGTGGGCAATTCTTTAACCAGGAAAGGCGTAACGCTCGCCTCTCCTCTTTATAAGCAGGGGAAACAGGGTCGTTCCCCCACCTTCGCCACTTGCAGTTCCTTCCTCAGAAAGCTCTGCCGCTCCCCTCCGCTTCCCAAGCCGAAAGAGAGCCGCGCTCCGCCCTCGCCGCCGCCATCGCCGCCAACCTCCTCCACTGCTTCCACCATGGCTCCGAAGACCGGGAAGAGCATGAAGTCGGCCGAGGCGCTGCGGCTGGAGGCACTGCGCAAGGAGCGAGCGCTTTTCCCCCCCGAGCTCACCCCGAAGGCGCTACGGGAGGAGTTCTATCTCTTCTGATCGACGGAGACGCGGGCGCATCTGCGCACGCAGGTACTCTCCGCCGAAGCTTCTACTTCGAAAAAGTTTCCCAGAGGATACTATTTCTTCCCTCTGTTCTTCTATTGCGGGCTCTGCCCACCTTTTTCAATTTCTTCCACGATATCATAAACACATACGGGCTCCATCTCCTTGACTTCACCCCCAACGCCATTCTGACAATGGCGGTTTTCGCGCATCTTTGCGAGAATTTCGTCGGAATTCATCCCAACGTTGCTCTCTTCCACCATTATTTCACTCCCCGGGTCGAGAAAGGAGAACCCTTGTCTGGCGGGGTCTCCTGGACCTCAAGGCTCGACAAGAAGGAGGTGTATCTGGAGGAGGAGCTCCGCAGCAAATGGGACGAGTGGAGGGCGGAGTGGTGCTGGATTGTTGACGCCAATCCGCAGCCAGTCACCAACTTGCACCAGACCCGGGTAGTGCGCGGTGGCGATTGGAGCGCTCTGTCGCCGGATGATGCCAAGTTGAAGATCGCCACCACCCGAATCCTGTGGCTCAGGCTTGCCGGGCTCACAGTAGGGGCCGTTGGCGCAGATTTCCTTCGCCGTCGCATTGCCCCTCTATAGGAGAGGAGGAGGCCCGCCTGGCTGTTTGGCGGCCCGGCGGATATCATGAGGCTGCGTCCAGGCCTTAACTTCAACTTCACAGTTCTGGAGCTTGACGGGATGCTCAGGGAGCTATTCAAGCACGACGCCAACCATCCGGAGTGGTTCAGGCTGCCGCAGGGCGTCATCCCACTGTGCAACAACTCCCAGCGTGATCGCATCCGTGCAATGATGCCGGAGTGCGACTCGCACGGGATTATCCCAACTTGGATAGAGCCTGCCGACGATGTCGTGTGGCAATTCTTTGACGGCTTGGCGGAGGTAGAAGTCCACGCCGACGAGCAGAGGCTCCTCACCCGCGACACCACCGACAACGAGATGCGGTACATCACCACCAGGGCCGAAGAGCCGGCGGCAGCCGCCGCCGCGGGCGAGTTTGGCTTCACGTTGGAGGAGGCAGAGGAGGCCGAAGCGGCAAGCCTTGCCGACCGAGAGGACCTTGGCGGGGAGGTCGCTGGCGAGGAGGAGCCCAAAGCCGAGGCAAGCGAGCCTGCCGGGGGCGCAAGTGGCCAACCATCTTCAAGCAGCTTGCCGCAGACGGGGCCCTCAGCGCAGCCCCCGGCTCAAACAAGGAGGCGTCTTCGTAGGACTGGAGACACAACAGGGCGGCAGACAGACCAACAGCCGCAGCGCCGCGGGACGCGCTCTACCGCGGCAAGCACCGTTGCTGCGGGAGCGCCTCATGCCGCGCCAGCAACCGGAGCGGGATCTTCTCGAGCCGCCACTCCTGATCCTGCCGCAGCTCCCGCCAAGCGTCCAAGTGAGCCTACTCCTCCGCCTCGTCGCACTGAGAGGGTGCCGGATTTCGACCTCTCCGCGCTGAGCTCCGATGAGGAGGAAGAAGAAGAGGAGGAGTAAGACTTTCTTCTTGTTGTACTTGTGTTTCTTCGATTTTCGTTGTTTCTTGTCTTTGTATCTGATTTGCTTCCTTCTGAACCTTGTCCCATTCCAGGACTCTGGCCGAGAGAGCGGCGAAGAGGGCCAAGGTCCCCGTGGTTGTCATCGAGGATGATCCTGCTGTGATGGCAGAGGACACGTCCGAGACTACCTTAACGGACCCGGCAACCTCTCCTCGAAACAGCCCCCAGCACAGCCCCCAGCATAAGTATTTGTCCACTTCTTGTCGTGGGGCGCGCATGGGTACTTCCTCCTTGCTGATATCTTGTTTGCTAACTTGCTTGTGCAGGGGCAGAACAGGCCCATCAAGAGCAACCAGAAGCTGCCCCGGAGGTGCAATCTGCTTCAACTACGCCGCCAAGGGGCGACTCTCCGACAAGGGAGCGTTCTCCGGCGAGGGAGCGGTCCCCGGCAAGGGGCAATTCCCCGGCAAGGGACGGGACCAATGAGCCTTCGGTGGTGGAGCCCATGGTCACGGAGCCCAGCACAGGTAACCCTCCTTGTCGGAAATTTTCCCTTGGGCTTTTCTTCTTCTGATCTTCTTTTTTGAATATTTGCTTGACTTTTCCTTCCTCTTCCTGTCCTTAGATCCCCCTCTCACAGACCCGATGGAGACTGAGGCCACCGGCGAGGAAGACGCGCGCGGCAACACTGAAGATGTCGCCGCTGACGAGGAAGAGGCCGGCGCTGATGAACCCGCCGGCGAAGAAGCCACCAAAGCTGCTGGCGCAGAAGCTGGCGGGGGGTCCAGCAATCGCACTGACGACCCGGAGGACGCAGGAGCGCAAGGCGCTACACCGACTGTCGACCCCTCCGCCGCTGATGCAGCGCCGGGCTCCGAGGAGCCCTAGCCAGGCGCCTACTTGAAGGCCGGCGAGGGTGTCTACATCAAGCTTCCCTGGGCGTCGAGCTCCAGGGCGCTGGTTGAAGGAGAGGAGTTTGACGGGGAAGTACTCGCCTCTACTGGGCTGGTAGTGGTTGACACGCCAAGCAGCAGCAACGGCGAGTCTGAAGAGGAGCGGTTGCTCCGGAAGTTGGTGTCACTTTACCGCGCCTGGCAAGCGAAGCTAGAGTCCCGGGAAGCGCTTGTCGCGCGGGCGGGAGTTGACATAGAGAAGCATGCGGAGGAGCTCCAGAGCCGCAACCAAGAGGCCCTCCGGTCCATTGCCGAGGAGAGGGCGCAGCTCGTCGAGGCGAAGAAGGCATTCATCCTTGAAAAGGCTGAAGCCGAAGAGCAGCAGAGGCTCGCCGCCGAGGAGCTGTCCAGGCGGGAAGGTGAGCTGACGCAGAAAAAGGTAAACCTGGACAGCCATGAGGAGGATCTCGCTGCCCGGGAACAATCACTTGGCAGGGCGCACAAGGAAGCGAAGGATGCTGCCGCAGCTGCCGAGGCCGCCAAGAGGGAGTTGGAAGCGAAGGTGACGCAGCTGGAGGCTGACATGAAAGGGAAGAATGAGGAGCTTGACGCACTCCAGCGTGACCGTGAGAAGGATGCCCTTGCCCATGGCGATCTGCAAGTTCAACTTGCCGACAAGGTCAAGGAACTGAACACCGCCAAGGACTCAAGCGCTGATCTGGAGCTCAAGCTGGCCACACTGAGGGAGACGCTGAACGGCGCCAAGAGGCGAGAGGAAGACTTGAAGAAAGAGATCAAGGGGAACGAGGAGCTGTTGACGAGGGCCGCCGAGACCCAAAACACATTCAAGGCTACGGTGGAGCTCTGGACGGAGGGCCTCGTTAACATCGCTGCAGCCATCGACGAAGAGCTGGCGGAACTGGACTTGGCGGGCTTCGGGTACTCCCCCGACGAGAATCTCCAGCCCGGCGCCAAGCTTACCCTTTTCTTCAAGGGTGTGGTGACGGCCCTCCAGCAACTCCGGGAAATGATCCCAAAGAAGCTGGCAGACGAGTCGCGTGCAATCTGCGCCAAGGTCTTGGAGAAGGTGTTGGTGAAGATACTCTTCCGCAATCCAGGCCTCGACCTCACCCGCGTCCTCAAGAAGCTGCCGGCGGGCGCTGATCTCGAAGAACTCAAAGCCATTGTCGCACCCATTATGGACAAGGTGAATGAAGTCAGGAGGATCGACGGCGAGCTCGTGGATTAGGCCACTCTTCTTCTCCTTTCCTTGTTGCTGTTATTTATGAGAACAATTTAGTCAGTGCCGCAACAAGTTACTTGTGTAATATAATTTCATTCTGGGCAATGTTTGCTACGTTATCTCCTTTACTTGATTCTTTTCTTTGTATGTTTTTACCCTACGCTTTTAGGGGACTTGCCGGCGCAGGCACGCTTGCCGCGAGCGCTGAGTGCGGGACATCAGCAGCCCGCTGACAGTACCGCCTCCGGCAAGAAACCTTGCCGCAACTAGTTGCAGCACACTTAAGTTGTTGAGCGGGCTCGAAACAAAGTAAGGGCGCAACTAGCTACGAGGAGGTTCCTCCGCGCACAGGTTTTCCATACAAAGCACAGTCGTTCAAGGAAGATAACTTAAAATATTAAAAACTGATTATGCTCAGACTTTGGCTACTTAGCTTTTTCTTTTTGTCGTCTGTGTCCCGGCAAGGCCAAACTTCTTTGAACGACGCCTAGTCCTCGCCATTATCTACTTATCTTCCTCCCCCCCCCCCCGGTGAACTTGTGGGTGAAGGAACCTTCTCTTTGAGAAAAAGGAAAGAAAATAACGATATGGAGCCTTAAGGCTCGTTATTGCTTACCGGGGCAGGTGCTGCACAAAGTGTCAGATAAAGCATGCAAAAAGAAAGAATGCATGAAATTTGACAAGATGTGCGAAGCACATGAACTTTATTTATGCACGGGATCTGCGTCCAGCTTTGTACAAAGGGTTACATGCAACAGTGGCAAGGCTTGTACAAAAGGTGGTTGCCGGAACAGATTCCGGCAACCGTGCCTTATGGGTAAAACTTGCGAAGATGCTCTATGTTCCAGGAATTGCTCACCGGAAAGCCATCTTCGGTCTCAAGGCGGACAGCGCCGGGCCTAGTGACTCGCTTCACCCGATAAGGGCCTTCCCACTTCGGCGTCAACTTGTTGGAATTCTTGGCGGATTGAACACGCCGAAGAACAAGGTCGCCTTCCTCAAAGCTTCTGGCATTAACTTTGCGGCTATGGTAGCGGCGCAAAGCTTGTTGGTAGCGAGCAGCTCATACAGCAGCCTGAAGACGATCTTCCTCGAGGAGCAGCGCGTCATCTTGCCACAGCTGCTCTTGCTCAAGCTCATCATAAGCGAGCACTCGAGGCGATCCGTATACGAGTTCCGTGGGGAGAACTGCTTCTGCTCCATAGACTAGAGCAAAAGGTGTCTGGGCAGTGGCTCGATTTGGCGTCGTCCTGATCGACCAAAGAACCACCGGCAGCTCCTCGATCCAATTTCTTCCGCACTTGCGCAGCCTGTCAAAAGTTCTGGTCTTGAGCCCGCGCAGCACTTCAGCGTTTTCCCTCTCCGCTTGACCGTTGCTTCTCGGGTGAGCAACAGAAGCGAAGCAGATCTTGGCGCCAAGATCTTGGACATACTGCATGAAGGTGCGGCTTGTGAATTGTGTGCCATTGTCGGTGATGATCCTGTTAGGGACTCCGAAACGGCAAACAATTGACCCGAAGAACTTGACTGCTGACTGTGCTGTCACCTTCCTCACTGCTTCCACCTCCGGCCACTTCGTGAACTTGTCGATCGCCACGTACAAGTACTCGAAGCCCCCGACAGCTCGGGGAAAGGGGCCGAGGATGTCGAGCCCCCAGACTGAAAATGGCCACGACAAAGGGATTGTTTGGAGAGCTTGAGCTGGTTGATGTATCTTCTTGGAGTGGAACTGGCACGCTTCACACTTGGTTACTTGTGTAGTTGCATCCTGGAGGGCTGTTGGCCAGAAGAAATCTTGCCGAAAAGCCTTGCCGGCAAGTGCTCTTGCGCCAATGTGGTGACCACATATGCCTCCATGTATCTCCGCCAACAGTTCTTGTCCATCTTCCCGGGAAATGCACTTCAATTTCACTCCGTTGAATCTTCTTCTGTACAGTATGTCGTCGACAAACTGGTACATACTTGATTGCCGGGCTACTCTCTCCGCTTCTTCTTGCTCTTCGGGAAGTTCTCCTGTTTGAAGGAAATGGACGATCTGCTGTGCCCATGCCGGAGCTTGTGGCTCAACGACAAGGACTAAAGGCGCAAATGCTGCTACGGGAATATCTGCTTCTACGGCAGGAATCTGTGATTCAGCCGGAGCATGATGCTCCCCGGCAAGCGTGTCGGGACACAGCTTGTCGGGAGCGTCTGCTTCAACGAAACAAACTCTAGGGTTTGTCGGAGCAGACTGTCCCTCAGCACTGTCGGTGTTGATCTTGGGGACCTTCTTGGCGGCGGCTTCGGGGAGCTCAGCCGGAAAGTAGTCACCAGAAATCAACTTCCTCTTCTTGCTCTGTCCAGTTGATGGTGTTACAGATGGTTGAGTCAGCTTGAGCACAAAAATTCCTGGTTCCACAGGTAACTTGAGTGCGGTGCACTTTGACAGGCTGTCTGCAATGTCGTTCTGAGCTCTTGGAACGTGTTCCATCTGCAGGCCATCAAAATGTTCTTCTAGCTTCCTCACTTCATTGATGTAGGCTTCCATCAACGGACTCTGATAATCTTTGTTTACTTGACGGACGACAAGCTGCGAGTCACCCCTGACAATAAGCTTCTTGATCCCAAGGTCCGCGGCGATTCTGAGTCCGGCAAGCAAGCTTTCATACTCTGCAGTATTGTTTGTCGCTTGCTCCTTGGGAAAGTGCATCTGAACCACGTACTTGAGGTGTTCTCCGGTGGGTGCGACAAGTAGTACGCCCGCACCGGCGCCTTGCAGCGAGAAGGCACCATCAAAGTACATGACCCATTCTTTGCTTGCTTCCTTGACGGGGATGCTCGTCTCCAGAGTTTCTTCATCAGGTGTTGGCGTCCACTCTGCTATGAATTCTGCTAATGCTCGGCTCTGGATAGTTGAGGTACTCTCAAACTTGAGGCCAAAGCTTGACAATTCCAGTGCCCACTCGACAATCCTGCCTGTTGCTTCTGGATTTTGCAGTATCCTCTTCAACGGAAAGCGAGTGACAACTGCAATCTCATGTGCCTGAAAGTAATGGCGCAGCTTCCTTGAGGCCATGAGAAGGCCGAAAAGCAACTTCTGCACTCCAGAGTACCTTGATCTAGCCCCCTGCAGAAGGGAACTGACAAAGTAAACTGGGCGCTGCACCATCTTCCTTTGTTTCTCTTCATCTGGTTGCACAGATCTATCCTTGTCGGGACCAGAGCTTGTCGGGGAAGCCCCCTGCTTGTCGCTGGATGTGCTTGCCGCGGCCGCTGGCTCATCATCTGCCTCCCTCTCCGCTACTAATGCAGCACTAACCACTTGATTGGTTGCCGCTAAGTATAGCAGCAACTTCTCTTGTGGCTTAGGTGCGACAAGTATTGTAGTGGAGGACAGATATTTCTTCAAATCTTGCAGCGCAGCCTCCGCTTCCGGAGTCCATTTCATTGGACCTGCCTTTTTCAAAATTTTGAAAAATGGCAGGGCGCGCTCAGCAGACTTAGAGATGAACCTACTGAGGGCAGCAATGCAGCCGGCAAGCCTCCGCACATCCTTGACGCGCTTTGGTGCTTCGATCTGCTCAATGGCCTTGATCTTGTCGGGATTGGCTTCAATCCCCCTCTGGGACACAAAGAACCCGAGAAGCTTGCCGGAAGGAACTCCAAACACGCACTTCTCGGGGTTCAACTTGAGATTGATTTTGCGCAGATTTGCAAAGGTCTCGTCCAAATCTTGGATCAACGTTTCTTTGTCCTTGCTCTTGACCACTATGTCATCCATGTAAGCTTCCACATTCCTGTGCAATTGTGGCTCAAAAGCATGACTGAGTACTCTTGCAAATGTTGAACCAGCTTTCTTTAGTTGGAGAGGCATCCGTGCAGTACGTGCCACATGGAGTAATGAATGCGGTTTTCTCTTCATCCTCTTCTGGCATGAAGATCTGATGATATCCTGAATATGCATCAAGGAATGAAAGCAGATCACATCCTGCTGTGGAGTCGACAATCTGGTCAATGCGCGGCAAGGGAAATGGATCCTTGGGACAAGCTTTATTAACATCAGTGAAGTCAATACAAAGCCTCCACTTCCCGTTCGCTTTGCGCACGACTACTGGATTGGCTAACCACGTTGGATGGAGTACTCCTCGGACCAGGCCTACTGTTTCCAATTTCTTGATCTCTTCTGCAATGAACTCTTGACGTTCCACCGCTTGCTTCCTGACTCTCTGCTTGACGGGCCGCGTGTGAGGGCAGACGGCAAGGTGGTGCTCGATCACTTTCCTGGGAACACCGGGGATGTCAGATGGTTGCCATGCAAACACATCGACATTCGCCCGCAGGAAAGCAACGAGCGCGCTTTCCTATTTAGGGTCAAGTGTGGCACTGATGGTGAAGGTACCACCAGTGCCGTCCTCCTTGGCGGCCACTTTCTTGGTCTCTGGTGAAGCTGTCTTTGCCTTTTTGCACTTGCCGGTGGAGCTCGATGGTGCGTCCTCGACGGTAGCGCAGCACTCCGAAGAGGTGTGCTTGCCGGAGTGAGCATCAGAGCTACTCTTGCAGGACTTGGTCTTCTTCTTCCCCCCGGGAGCTTCAGCGGCAAGTGGTTTGCGTTCTGCTGCGGCTGCTGCTTCCCGGTAGATCTTGTCGGTACAGATAAGGGCATCTTTCTTGTCGCCATGGACAGAAATGACACTTATCGGACCTGGCATCTTGAGCACGTTGTAAGCATAATGAGAGGCTGCCATGAACTTGGCGAGCGCCGGACGGCCAAGTATCCCATTGTAGGGCAATGGAAAATCAGCAACGTCAAATGTAACTCTCTCTGTCCTGAAGTTCAGCTCGTTGCCAAACGTTACTGGCAGTGTGATCTTCCCCTTCGGCTTGCTCCTTCCCGGGGTAATTCCTTGAAAAGTGCCGGTCTCTTCGAGCTCGCTGTCGGGGATCTGGAGCTTCTTGAGTACTGCTGGGGAGATCAGATTCAGGCCGGCCCCGCCGTCAACCAGCATCTTTGTGACCTTGAGGTTGCGGATAGTTGGTGAAACCAACATCGGCAAGCACCCGACCGCAGTTATGCGATCAGGGTGATCCTCGACATCAAAGATGATGGGCGTGCTGGACCACTTCAGGGGCTTGCGCGACTCAACGGACGGTTCTGCTGCATTTACTTCCCGCACCCACTGTTTGAGTTGGCGGTGCGAGGTATGCAGAGAAGCACCACCATCGATGCACAAAACCTCTGTTGCCTTCTGAAACTCCTGCTCGTCGGCCTCATCCTCATCCATTTCTTCATCTTCATCCTCATCTTCATCCTTGTCACGGCCGCGGGGAGGCCTGTCTCCTTGCCACTGCTTGGCCTTGCCGTGGCGCCCTCCCCGGGCGGGACGCTTCTTGCCGGATCCTCCCCCACCTTCCTGGGCCTTCTCCTTGTCGCGGCGCTCGTACTCAGCTTTCTGCAGCTCCACGAGCTGCTCAACCTTCTTGCAGGCCTAGAGGTTGTGGCCCTTGGTGCGGTGGATCTTGCAGTACTGCTTGCCGGAGCCGTCCTGCTTGTCGGCGGCCACCACAGCCTCGCCGGAGTCACTAGCTTTGGCCTTCTCGGCGCCACCTCCGTTGCCGGACTGCTCGACAACTAGCACATCCTTGGCTTTCCTCTTTCTGTTATTCCGCCTCCGGTTCTTCTTTGCCGGGGCGGCATCCTCACTGTCAGATCCTTCGGCTCCTGCGTTCTCTCCGGGGAGTTTCCTCCCCTCCTCCGCACGTGCACATTTGTCGGCCAGAGCATACAGCTCGCTGACATCTCTGATTTTGCACATCGCAATCTCCTCCCTCATCCTGCGGTTACGCACGTTCTGATGGAACGCGCTGATAACCGCGGCAGGGTGGGCATCTGGGATGTTGCGCTGCAGTTGGCTGAATCTCTCTATATATTTGTGCAGGGGTTCTCCTTCCTTCTGGGCGAGCAGATGAAGATCGCTCTCCTGGCCATGGGGTTTGTGGCCGCCTGTGAAGGCGCCGACAAACTGATGACACAGGTCCGCCCACGAAGAGATGGAGTTGTCCGGCAAGTGCATGAGCCAAGATCTGACGTTGGGCTTGAGCACCAGCGGGAAGTAGTTGGCGAGGATCTTCTCGTCGTGCCCCCCGGCAGCCTGCACCGCGATGGTGTAGACACTGAGGAACTCCGATGGATGTATCCTGCCATCGTACTTCTCGGGTACGTCTGGCTTGAAGTTCTTGGTACTGGGCCACTGGACCTGCCGCAGCTCACGGGTGAACGCAGGGCAACCTACCGCATACGGCAAGTCGCCTGGTTCCCCTGGCGCATGCATATCAACAGTGGGCCCAGCGCGCTGGTCTGACTGACGCCGCGCTTCTCTTCGACGCTCGATGTGAGTACGAGCGTCCTCTTGTCATCGTTCTTGGAGAACCTGGCGCTGATCACGACGAGCTCGCGGGTCCAACGACGCGGTGGAGTCGGTGTCGAGGTTAGCCTGGCGAGTTGGCGATCTTGGCCTTCGGGGCGGGGAGTGCACGGTGGTGGCACCCCCAGCGGTCTTGTCGGCGTCGGCATGCGCCTGGGCATCTTGCCGGGGCTTCGATGTGCTCGGTTGCCGGGGCTTGTCGCCGTTGGCGAAGCCGATGAGGCTCTGAATGGTGGCCCTCCAGTCGTCGATCTTGTCTGGCGCTGGAGGGTTGTCTAGAAGAAGTTGGGCTCGGGCCAGCGCTTCCTCTGGAGTCTTGGGCGGTGGCGGCGAACGACGCGAGGAGCGAGATATGCTCAGACTTCTAACAGTATTAGAAGGAGCAACATCTCGTCCAGGCGACCGTCCCGCGCTCGTGCCAACGTGTTGACGTGCATGTTGGCCTTGAGCGTCCCGCGATCCACCAGCTCGGCCTTGCTCCAACGCGAGTACGATGCTAGGAGCACCATGGCGTTGTCGATCCTGCACCTCCTGAGAGGGGTGCGGTGTATGTACAGACGCTGAAGCTTGCGGGGCCTTGTCCTTGGACCTGGTGACGATGTGAGTCCCCCCGTCGGCGCCTGCTCCTCCGCCGGCGTCCACCCCACCGCCCGTTTGCTCTGGTGACGGTAGGATCAACGTGGAAGGAGCGGCCACCTCCGAAGCCTTCTTCTTCAGTGGCATGTCGATGAAGATGTTGATGTACACGCACGAACGCCGGATCAGGTTCGCACAATCTCGACGACCCCCTACCTGGCGCGCCAAAGATGTCGTGGGGAATGAGCACCTATGGGGCAGGGCCCCTTTTGGTCCGGCAAGGGAGCGGAGAGCGCACGAAGAGCAGATCGAGGCGAAGTACGCGAGGGATTTTACCCAGCTTCGGAGCTCTCCGGAGAGATAAAACTCCTACTGCTGCTTTGTGTTGGTATTCTGTTCTTGCTCGAGAGCGTAGGTGTGTTGTGGTTTCGAATGAGTCGAACCCCTTCTACGTGCGCATGGGCCTCCTTTTTATAGGCTAAAGGGGTCACCGACAGGTGGCAACGTAGAGAGAGGGGTAAAAAAGTAAAAAGAGGGGTTGGTACAACCGCTATCCATAGTGCCCCCTACCTAACTCTGACGTCAGGGGACAAAGGCATTTAATGCCCGTCCGGTCGCCCAAACAGTGTAAGAAACGACCGTTAGAGGCGCCACCGATCGCCACGATGGCCTCCTCGTCATCTCCAATTGCCACCTCGCATCGCTTGGCTACACAGCACTCCGCCACGTGCTCCTGGGATGGTCTTGGGGCGACAAGTCGTCGGATGCGCTGGAGCGTGGGCGCAGAGTGGTGGTTTCGCCGCGGCAAGCGCCTTGCCGCGGTCGCTGTCTTGTCGCACCCGCAAGCTTGCCGCTCGCCGGGTCTTGCCGGGACGCGCGGTGCGTCGCGGCAAGTCTCTTGAAATGCCTTGGTTGGCCTTCCCGGCAAGCTCCACTTGCTGGGGTCTTGTCCTTCTCGGCAAGCTCCTCTTGCCGGGGCTCTGTCTTCTCAGTTAAACACTTTGTTCTTGAATGGCATCAATATGAGCTATGGAGGATCTTGGCGGACGCCCGGCAAGCCCTGCCACTAGGTGCTGCGACTGCCCGTGCACAAGTTCGGGATACTAAGGTACCCCTACTTTAGTACACCAACACTCGCGTTTTTTGTCATGCATGTACATCCATGACGATTTTATGACAGAATCAAGATAGTCATACCTATGCTGTCGTAGAAGTGTTCCATGACATTACCAAAATTATCATCACGGAAGTGTCCACTTCCATGACGATAAATCGCACGTCACAGAAGTGCTTTCGTCAAGGGTGACCGACACATGGCATCCACCGTAACGGAATGCCGTTAAGCTATCGGGTCGGGTTTTGGATCCGATAACCCATTAACAGCCCGGACCAATGGGAAATTTCCACGTGTAAAATTCTGATTGGCCGAAGGGAACACCTGTCAACTCATCAGTGGGTCAGATGTCGCCCGTCCATTGGAGGAGACATGCCTATGATACGTCGACACGTGGCTGGGCCCAACAAAGGCCCATATAGGTTAAAAAGGCCGGCCCAGTCAAAGGCCCGTAGTACTTAATCAGGTACTAGTGGGCCAGCCCAATAACGGTCTGCTTAATAAAGGCCCATTTACAGAACAAAGCCATGTCTGGCCCGTTAATTGTTCGCCCAATATTTGGGCCCATTTATGGCCCGAAGCCAGATCAGGCCCGTTAATTGTTCTCCCAATATTTGGGCCCACTTGCGGCCCGAAGCCAGATCTGGCCCATTAATTGTTCGCCGTTGGGCCCAACTACAGCCCAGTGACTTTCGGCCTGTTAGAGGCCTGATGTAGACATGGGCCCATTTCAGCCCGGTGTGACTTTCGGCCTAGGAATGGCCCGTGCTTCCCATGGGCCATATATGGTCCGACGGGACATCGGGCCCACTAACGGCCCGTGCTAAAGGTGGCAACAATTAAGCCCAACATGACTTTGGGCCTGTTAAAAGCCTGTCGCGTAATTTGGCCCGTTGATGCCTGTACTAAGCTTTCGGCCTCTTAAAGGCCCATGATATCAGTGGGCCAACTAAGGCTCGAGATATGTTTCGGCCTGGTAACGGCCCGTGAGCTAACTGAGCCAAAAAGGCCCGGTGAAGGCCCGTCGACGACTAGTGAAAATTGAGGCCCAACATGCATTTTGGCGTGCTAAAGGCCCGTGGTTTCATCTCAGCCGTAACAGGCCAGTACAATATTCAGCCTGTTAATGGCCCAACGCTACCTGGGCCAAACTAAGCACTGGGTCGACAAAAGGCCCAACTAAAATATAGGCCGATGTAAGTTGTGGGCCTGGCGCAATGTGTGAAGGCCCCAATCATTCGGGCCCAGGAAAGACGCAAGCCGGCCCAATTGTGGCCCGCTAAAAACCAGGCCCGTTTGAGTCAAATGTTTCAGCCCGGTCAACTACATCTAATTTTTTTTCAGATAGTGAATAATGGCAGTAACTAGTAGGAATTAAGAACAAACCTACTCTATACAATAAAGAAATTATGACATAGCAACTAAGAAGAAACCTACACTATATAATAAAGGATTTAAGGTATATTACATCCATTGGGCATCGAAGTTCGCCACCAGTGATCATAAAGCGCAACGAAGAAGCAGATTACACAAACTGGGCACCATTTGAGCGTAACAAAATAATACTGAACCGAGACCACTTCCAAGATAGTTCAAGAAAGGTTAGCCTTGCGGGGGAACTGCTGCGCAAGCTGCTGAGTAAGGCTATGAGACTGGCCTAGCATGTCGGCCATAGCTTCCAGGTGTAGCTATTTAGCGATGAGGTTCTCATTGGTGTTCTCCGCAATCTTTCTTAGAGATAGGACTTCAAGTCGAAGTTGAGTTGCAGAATGCCTTTCTGCTAGAACTTGGGACTGAAGAAGTCAAACTGATTTAGACAACAAATTCTGTGAGCTTGTCTGACTACTAGTCTCAAGTAACTTGAACACTACATCAAGACAAGACTTTGGGGTTGTCTCTCTATCTTCAAGATGTTTTGCCTTCTTTGCTGCAATATATGTTGGGTTTGTCTCACAGCCTTCAGCAGACTTGTGCATGCCATCAGGCATATCACCCTGAAACATAGCAGAGAGATGACAGGTTTTGCACATGTATAAACAAAGATGATAACTGTGCTGTCAATTCCATCCAATTTCAAATTAGAAAATAAAGAGTAAGTTCAAAATATAAATAGCATAATTTGGCATTGTTCATAATGCGGGGAGCTTCACCACACTACTGGGTTACCATGTGAGCATAACAAGCATAGATGAAGGGCAAAGAAAATCATTGTATCTATTTTGGATAATGTGCATGGCATGTTGTTCATATCATCAGCCACATCAGTAAGATAAAACAGGAGATGACAAGGTGCAAATGTGGGCTGCTTCACCACACACTGGATTATAGATCCACAAAAAACAAGCATACATATAGGGAGTATTAAGTAATGTGCATGGTATGAATAAGGAATTTGGCTTTACAAGTAAAACTTAGAACTTACGGTTCTTGCGAACATGCATTTTGGTAGAAACAGCAAACTAAACAGCAGTAAACAATAGGGAGTACGAGGAAATTAAACAGCAGTTGAGGATAAAGGCTTTAGAAGGACTGACTTACACTAACAGTTAACACCGTCTTTATAATGCCCTTCTCCATGTCAAGGGAATGATACCTCAATAATTTCAGCACATAATCTTCTTCATAAGCATTGCCTATACTCTACATTTTGTAGAGAGTAATTATAGATATGATAATACTGGAAGGGATAGAGGATAATGAAGATAAGATGCAGATTGATGCTACATAATCAACTACCAATCCCTGGAAGTACAAGCATTACAGGACAAAATGTACTGAAAAGAGCAATGGGCTACACTTCTGCACTGGCATTGTCCGTGTATTCTACTTGTTGGTAAGATTAAATACAGATCTGATCTTTTTTAGTAAATGGTGGGCAAGGGAGATAAGATGCAGAATGCTACACAATGAACTAATCCCTCTTCCCATAGTACAAGAGTGTTTTGAACACTGGTGTACTGTACAAAACGTTCTTATATTACGGGACGGAGGGAGTAGCTGTTAATGTAAGTACAATGACAGACCATGTTCAGTCCTTAC
Organism: Triticum timopheevii; assembly: GCA_963921465.1. Lineage (NCBI taxonomy): Eukaryota > Viridiplantae > Streptophyta > Magnoliopsida > Poales > Poaceae > Triticum > Triticum timopheevii. Next base: position 386,509,608 of record OY997268.1, on the reverse strand, counting down.
AAGAGGACTGTAGAGCTAAACCTCTTCAAAAGCATTGGGTTGATTCTAAATTTATGTAAGAGTCCATACGGATCTTATAATGTCCACCAAATGTATGATTACGAGGCTAACATGTGCAGTGATGCTACATAATCAATCAGCTATGAAAGTAAGTATGGTCATATAGGGCAAGGGGTACTCACAAGAGTAATGCAGTGTTCAGTATAGTTGCGAGATTCTGTGGTCCCTTGAGAACGAATGTTCTTTTGCTAACAGTTTTTGTACAAGTGAGACATTAAGGCAAATGCAGAAATGTAGTTCAAATTCTGATGTGATATCATAGACAGTACCTTACGCTGCAACCGAGACCAATGTGTAACAAGATTATTCCAGTCACCGTCGAATAAATGTAGCATCGGAGACTTTACAGAAATTTCATTTAGAGGCTTGCCATCGAAGTGTGCTTGCCTCAGGTAGGAACGATACTTCATCAATGAGTGCTTGAAAAGCGCAACCAACCCTTGCTCGTCTTCACAATCCAGTTTGCTCCTCGCCTATTTAAAAGAATGAAATCTTGTGTCTTCTGTCAGCAGAAACATATGCAGTAATGACCATGAATAACATTAGTACATTACTTACGCGTAAGTTGCGCAGGAAGACTGGAAATTGTTTTGTGTCTGCGGTGTAATCTTTCCATGAAGGAAAGATGCGCACAAAGTTCCTGACAACAACATAAGCTTCGTCTTCTAAACTGGGAAGAAATGGAACATGGGTCCTATTTGCTGCAATTGGGGCTCTCTCTGCTTCGAAAAGGGATTTGGCAACTAGATTTGGTGTACTCTTTGCTGGAATGGGGTTTTTGCGTCGTAGAGCTGGTGCTATGTCAACTGGAATAACCATACTGTTTGCTGCAGTTGGGGTCTGCTGAGTTGGGGCATCAGAAATGACTAGTGTAGTAGGGCTAGAGTCTGCTAGAGTTGGGGTGTTTTGTGGGTCAGGTGATATTGCAACTAAACCTAATGGGCTATTTTATTTATCATGTGCCAATCAGCAATCGCCCTCTTCCTTTTGAACGTCTGATACATAAGAACAACATTTGAATGGATAAATAAGGTATGATGACAGATGGAATATGTACTGAAAATGGATAGGCAGGGCGTATTCACATACATGATGTGTAAACTAAGCTAATGGCAGTTCAACAAAGTAGATGCAATGCAAAGCATCAGTTGCAAGATATGTGCGAGCAATGTAACCTTGGAAAGTTAGAGCAAGCACCTTGATGGGTGAATAAGATAGGGCATCTTCCTCTGACTCCTCCACTAGGGAGCTACATTGACTTAGGTCTCCCTCTAGCTCAGAATCACTATTAGGAACATATTCTGAGCATGAATCTTTAGGTGGAGAGTGTTTGCATTGCATTGCATCTAGACTTGATTTCAATCCCTTAATGCCAAGTTTGACAGCCATGGCATTGCTCTGCTTTATTCTTTTCATGCGCGCAAGCTCATAATCATTATGATGCTGTTGAGAATCTGAGATTCATGAAAACATAAAAAGTAGTCAGATTATCTATGAAATGCATTGCGGATTCATCTCGAAGAATGTATCCCTATAAACCCCTGCATATGCAAAGTTCACCCCCAACCGTGCTGACCAGACCACACACAGAAATACAATCCCCTTATGTCTCTATAATAGGTAGGCACACATTTCAAAACCGAAGTAGGAACATTAGAATCATATGAAATTCGTATTTGAACAAATAAACTAAACAATTATGAGTGGCAAAATGTTTAGCTTCAAGGGTGGAGTCTTGGTAGTGCGACACAAAGCAAGTAGGCAGATTGTATTCCATGTAAAAGATCGATCCTATGTAAAAGCTGGAAATGCCACTTTCTTTCTATACAATGCAGTGTTCGTTGCCCACACATGATGGAAGATATCACATAGAGAAATACTATTCACGCATATCTTCGGTTCAAGTATTTAGAAACAAGGTGGTCCACCCTAAAAGAATATTGACAACCAGTATGACAAGGCAACCAAAGATGTAGTGAATCAATCATTTACTTGTGAGCTTACTAGGACAAGTATGCAGAATTGTAACTGCGTAAGAGACCGTCCAAAATCTGAATGAAGAAGTTTGTCTAGCACTTATTGTTTGCAACTAATCTAAGTGAATAATTGGATATAATATCGAATGAGTAAGAAAGACAAGTAAAATTGTCAACAAACCTGGCTTGTAGTAGTAATCTGGGTCAATGTCACTACGACCAACAATCCAAAATGACTAATGTCTGTTCCGAGGGCCGGAATTTTGAAAACCCTGTGAACTTTAGAGGTACTAAAGATTACCGAAATACATCTGAACCATTAAGTGTAGGTAGCACTGAGCACACAACAAACCCTAATGTCAGTCCTGCCTAATGAGTAATGAATCAATTAGAAAATGGGTGATGAGGAGTGGTTGCTGAGTGTTGAGGACGTATCTCAGGATAAATCGGGTTGGCTTGGTGGGTGCTGCACGCCTGAGTCCTGAACGGACTGGGAGGGTAGGCATGGCGGCGCGCCCGGGCAGTAGTGACACTGTTGGGCGAGCGGCTCCTAGCGTCCTGTTAGTATGCCGTCTCCTCCTAGAGTCATGCCGTCCGGGGACGGCATGTCGCCGGCGAGGCAGGCGGCTGGGGCGAGTAGAGATCGGAAGGGCATAGCAGAACAGAGGGGAGTCGGTGCCTGGGACGACCCAAAATCCCAGGGTGGGCCGGCCCACCGTGGGCACCCTGTAGAGATACACACCTGAGCGGCGAACATGCATTTTCGAAACTAATTTAGGAACATTTAGCTGACCAATTAAACAACTCTGTTTTAATAATATCAGATTCATATTTGAACAACTAAGCTTGTTTAGCTTGATGGGTGGAGCACTGTTATTATGACACGAAGCATGTATTCTGATCGTATGATGATCATAAAAGGGGGAAACTCTAAGCATATTATTTTTAGCAAAACGGGGTTTCCCCTATGATTTCTATTAAAGAAACCACCACAGAACCAACATGATCAATTAAACCGTATTATGACTGTGCCATGGCAGATTTGAAGCTGCAAACCGGAGAAATGATATTTAGCATCCATTGTTTGCTTCGAACCAAGAACTAAATTCTAAGAGCTAAAAACAAAGTAGAGTAACCAAGTTAAGATCTATTTTCTGGTTGAGATCAAAAAGTTGAGGAGATATGAAGTACCACCTCTCTTGCGGTGTTGTGTAGGCATCGGGGGTGCGATGGCTGTTGGTGACGTTGAAGTAGATCTGCGATTGTAGATGGGTGCATCTGGGGATAAGTCTCGTTGCGGTGGAAGAGAAGGTCGTGTGAGCGGCCCCGACAAAGAGGACGATGGCGGCGATGAAACGAGAGGATGCGATGCAAGGCTATTGGTCCATCGCCGTGGATGAGAAACGTCCATCTCTAGCAGTGGACAACGCGGTCTTGGTAGGCGCTCCGGCATGGTGGAGGACGGTGGCGATAGATGTGGTGGAGGACAGCAGCGATGGATGGGGTGGCGGACGGAGGCTGGTATGGGGATGGTGTTCTAGCGCAGATGGTGTATGAATGGGGAAATGGAGGGAGAGGTATGGGGAACCATGTTTTTGGGACGCGCCTGTCTGAAATATGGGAAAGTTACGAACTTAGCCCCCATTTAAAATTTGGACGTCTCGTCGGTTGTGGATAGGACAGTAATCTCGCATCTCGCCAATATTTGCCCAGAGTGATTTTGGGCGAGGAGAGGGTGGTTGGCGCCCATGGTTGGCGCCCACGGTGTATGAACGGGGCCGACATGTAGGGCGGTTGTGTCACGTCTGAGTGAAGTTACAAACCTGCCCCTATTGAAAATATTTGACTACATCGATTTTGGCCGAGTCGAGTTTGTTTTGCCGCCCACCGTGTATGAACAGGGAATGGATGGAGAAACAGAGGTCTTTCGGACGAGCTTGAATCAATGTGTTTTGCCACCCATGTTTGACGCCCACCATGTCGGAATGGGCTCAAAGGCGGTCGTGTCACCTCTAATTGAAGTTACTAACCTACCCCTATTTAGAGCATTGGAAATCAGGCCGATGGATTGTCCATGTAATGGGTAGACAGTAATTTCCATCTCCCAAACACTTGGCTTCGGGCAGCCGATGTGGGAGTGGACATTTTGCCGCTTTTTTCGAATTTTTGGACATTAAGCATCCACGTTTACCCTGGCAACTAAATTCGAATCCATTTTGTATTCCTATATGAATCTTTATAAATCATTCTATGTGTTTTTATATATCTTCAAAAGGACGACAAAGATGTATTCCACTGTCATATATGAATATGGTTTACAAATGCCGGTACTCAAATTTAGAAGCTAGAATCCAGTTTAAGGTGAATTCGAATATTTGGAACACTTCATGTCCAACTCAAATGTCACACGCAGCATAATGTGTACTCCCATTTAGACATGTACACAAGTGATGTATCAAGATTCAAATACCGAGTCAATCAACCAGGAATGTACAGAACTAACAGACATATAAACAGTTATAGAGTATATGGATCAATAATATCAACTAACATACATAAGCCAGGCCGCTGTACTTTTTTTTGCTACAACAACATCCTTTTTTAGCCAGCATCTTGGCCCTTTCCGATGCATGCCACTTATGGTCCATCTATACTACTAATATTGTTGAATGCACATTCAGCCCGATTGGCATATTTGTAGGTCTGGCACAACAATCCGAATAAAATGTCTCCGAGTCTTATCAAATAATACAAACTTGTGCTCAAATAAAATTACAAACCAAAAAACAAAAAACAATTATTATATGATCTCTAAAACAAATGGTTTGATTGATTACATGAACAAACATCACAAAGGTTATTCAACGATGGAAAGAACATTTCAACTATTATTTACCAAGTGGGAATTTAATTTCCATTTTTCCTTCAGGACCTTAACAATGTGGTCAGTGTCAGTTTGCTTCGTTTTGAAATCCACCAAATATTTAATGGTTGTCTTGAGTACTGCTTGTGATTGTGCTGTTTGCTTCCTCAACATGTCAACTTCATCTCTAAGTGCAGAAGCAGAATCTCTTGCTACCACTAGTTTATCCTCTAGAGCATCAGCAGTTGGCAATTCAAAATGCACGATTGGACCGGTGCCACTGCTGTGGGATGATGCAACGTCCATGGGGACCTCGCTCTTTGATCTTGGGCTAACCTGTTTTGCCATTAAAGTTCCGATTGGATTCAGAAAAGTTGAAGTTAGTAAAACATCGCAATTGGGAGTTATAACAGCAAACCAATTAAACAAACAAGGAATTAAAGAGTTTCAATTGGATGCTGAAAAGTAGTTATTAACATCATTGTAACCCGCTGTTGCAGCAGCAAAGCAGTTAAACAAACAAGTAGCTATTTAAGTTAAGGCAAACAGGTAATTCTTAACAGTAAGTATCAAACACATAGATAGGCACAGTCTACAATAGGATTAACAGGCTGTGGAATTATGTAATCAGTAGCAAACTAAATTAAGCCAAGCAACGTTATTGAACAATTTTGCAATAAGTGGCTAACTAAAATTCCTAGAAGCAGGTAACTGAACTTACGCTAGTTCTTTGTACAGGCACACTGCAACTTCTTTTTCGCTTACAAGGTTGTACGAAGGAGTCCATGGCATCAATTGCTTGGATATGCAGTCCCAATACTTCTTTCTTCCCACACTGCATTGGTAAGTCGAATGGTTAACCATGTAAGATGGTGCGTCCTTGATATGTTATATGAGGACGTGTAGTCAGACTAGTTGTAGCCACACACACATCACACTGGCTTTTACTGTATATTTCATGCGATTACTTTTGGCATATAGAGATCTAAGCAATCTACAATAGGATGAAAAGACTGGCATGCTTCACATTATTGGCGAACTCAGTTCATAGAAACAAGCAATTCAACCATTCTGTGGGTAAATCAAAAGCGCCACTGGAATATTTTTCACTACCCAATCATACACGCAAAAAGGGGCAACACCACCATAGGGGCCGGTATGGGCGGCCGCCTCAGGTGGCTGGAAAGTGTGCACCTAGTTTGAGTCATCCAGGTTGGCCCAGGCTAGTTTTGTTCGTCCCAACGCACGAGCAGGCAATGTAAAAAATGAAGAAAAATGTTTCAATTTTAATAGGCCAATAACATAAGTGCAAGCCAGGCCCTATAGCAGGCTCGCGGCCCAAACGAGCGCCTCCCATATCGATCGACAATAGGAAAAATCCCAATTCATTCGCTCCAGCCTCCAGTCTGGTTCGCTCCTAACCTAGCCGCCGCTGGACAAACCGACATAGCACTTCCTCGCGCCCTCGTTGGAGGGCGGTCACCGGGCTTCAAGCGAATGGAAGGACAAGAAGATGAAGATCCAACCCTCGGTGTAGCCTGCGTGGGAGGCGGCGGCGGCAACACGGGCATGGCATCGAGCTTACGCAAACGGACAATCGCAGCTTGCAAGAGTAGAATGCGCAACGAGCAGGTACATCACATCCCTGATTATATCTAATTCAACTCTTCAATTTCTGGCCAATAGTTAAACCTGACGATGTTGTAAAACTGCTTGTATGTAGGGAATCTATGAGAAAATGAAACCAGTTTCTACTTATTTTATAACTCCCCCAATCAATATTGAACTGACTGAATCTGATGTATCTAATCAAGTTTCCGATGCAAACATATAAGGTCATGTTGTTCTTGAGCCTGAAATGTCTAATGAACAGACTGCTAATGAAGGATTTGATGCAAACATTTTACATGCTCCTGGTGATGAACATATAGTGTCTAATGAGGGATCTAATGCAAGCATTTTGCAAGCTCATTGAAGGATTTAGTGTCTAATGATCATCTGCTATGTTGAGAGAGACAAAGATTTGCAGGCATTGATGACAAGCAAATTATAGTGCATTTTCATAGCTTGAGGAAATGGTGAGGCCATCTACCAGAAAGTCCCCGTATCATGACAACATAGCATAAATACTTCTCTAATCTGTTGTTTGAAACTATTGGCATACTTGTGCAGGATAGATATATTGATATGTAGTTTGCGCATTGGTTATAGGTGCAATTACACTAACGAGTAATTCAAGCAGGTACAGACCATGTTTGTAGTCCCTGTACACCATGTTGCATTTTGTGTTTTTTGGTGCTTGCATCATTTAGTGTTTATAATCTGAACTACTTTGGATCATTAGCTGGTTTTCAAAGTGCATGTAGCTTCACATTTCTCAAGTTATGTTGATTTCCGGAGTGCAAGTGCCTTCGTATTTTTTAAGTTAAATGTTCGCCCCTAGTAACTTGAATTCGTGGATGCACCACTGTACACAAATCATACACGAATGCCAGTACGAATTAAATAAAATGCAGGGACTTACGCTAGCTCGTTGTACAGGCTCACTGCAGCTCTGCTTGCGCTTGGGATGTTCCATGTACAAGTCCATGTTACCACTTACTTGGATGTGCAGGACTTGTGCTCCTTGCATCCGCCTCTGCATTTTTTACACGGCAAATGATTGATCAAATAAGAGGAATTGACCTTGATGTTGTACCGGAGGATAGATATTTACAAGGTTATACGGGTGTGCGGGATGTGTACCGGATCCCGTAGCGCCGTCATGCTTTGCTAAAAAATGGATTTGCTTGTTTCAGATGATATCTCCTGAAGAAATAAGAGTTAAAGTCAGAGTTGCATAGGCATGCAAGCTAAGAGAGCAGTGAAAGGATATCCAAACATCGTCGGAACAGTGCACAAGGGAGTGATGTGTGGATACCTAGTTCGGGCCGGCGTTTGGGCATGCTCGCCTAGCTAGAGTGCGGGGCACTTTAGAGCCGTTGAGGGTGATGCGCCGGCGTTGGATGGCCGCACACGGATGTAGATCTTGAGTGGCAGCGGAGCGCTATGATGCGGTGGACGAGACCGTTGGTGAAGCCCCAACGGCCTCGAGGGGCGGAGGTGCGATGATGTGCTCGGTGAAGTAGCCCTGGTGAGCTGGGAGACGGCATTGGTGAAGCGCACCTGATGCGGTGGAAGTCGTTGTCTGTGAGGCACGTCAGTTGCGGCGGCCGACGTTATCGGTGGACCAACCGGTGCGGTGGACAAGGGCGTAGATGAGGTAGCTCCAGTGCTGTGGTGAAGCGCGACCATCGTCTTCGTCATCGTTGTCCGGCACAGAGGTGGGGGAAGAGACGAGACGATGGACGATTCGAAATTTGCTTGGGTTGGCGGCGAATTAGGGATTTCAGCAATCTGGGCGCGGAAGGGGATGGTGGAGAAGAGAGATTTTGCAGGGCTGGAATTGGGGCCACCAGATATTTCAATCCGAAACTGATACGTCCATTTTGCATCATGCTTTTATATCAATATTTATTGCATTATGGGCTGTTATTACACATTATGTCTCAATACTTATGGCTATTCTCTCTTATTTTACAAGGTTTACCATGAAGAGGGGGAATGCCGGAAGTTGGAATTCTGGCTGGAAAAGGAGCAAATATTGGAAACCTATTCTGCACAGCTCCAAAAATCCTGAAACTCCACAGAAATCACTTTTGGAATTAATAAGAATTATTGAGCGAAGAAAACACCAGAGGGGGCCCACACCCTAGCCAGGAGGGTGGGGGCGCGCCCCTGTCTCCGGTGCCCATCTTTTTCTATATGAAGGCTTTTACCCTGGAAAAAATCATAAGCAAGCTTACGGGACGAAACTCCGCCGCCAAGAGGCGAAACCTTTGCGGAACCAATCTAGGGCCCCGGCGAAGCTGTTCTACCGGGGAAACTTCCCTCCGGGAGGGGGAAATCATCACCATCGTCATCACCAATGATCCTCTCATCGGGAGGGGGTCAATCTCCATCAACATCTTCACCAGCACCATCTCCTCTCAAAACCCTAGTTCATATCTTGTATCCAATCTTGTATCAAAACCACAAATTGGTACCTGTGGCTTGCTAGTAGTTTTGATTACTCGTTGTAGTTGATGCTAAATGGTTTACTTGGTGGAAGATCATATGTTCAGATCCTTAATGCATATTAATACTCCTCTGATCATGAACATGAATATGCTTTGTGCGTAGTTACGTTTGTTCCTGAGGACATGGGTGAAGCCTTTCTAATAGTAGTCATGTGAATCTGGTATTCGTTCGATATTTTGATGAGATGTTTGTTGTCTCTCCTCTAGTGGTGTTATGTGAACGTCGACTACATGACACTTGACCATTATTTGGGCCTAGAGGAAGGCATTGGGAAGTAATAAGTAGATGATGGGTTGCTAGAGTGACAGAAGCTTAAACCCTAGTTTATGTGTTGCTTCGTAAGGGGCAGATTTGGATCCACGAGTTTCATGCTATGGTTAGGTTTACCTTAATACTTCTTTTGTAGTTGCGGATGCTTGCAATAGGGGTTAATCATAAGTGGGATGCTTGTCCAAGTAAGGGCAGTAACCAAGCACCGGTCCACCCATATATCAAATTATCAAAGTACCGAACGCGAATCATATGAGCGTAAAACTAGCTTGACGATAATTCCTATGTGTCCTCGGGAGCGCTTTTCTCATTATAAGAAATTGTCCAGGCTTGTCCTTTGCTACAAAAAGGATTGGGCCACCTTTCTGCACTTTATTTATTTTCATTGCTTGTTACCCGTTACAAATTATCTTATCACAAAACTATTTGTTACCCACAATTTCAGTGCTTGCAGAGAATACCTTACTGAAAACCGCTTGTCATTTCCTTCTGCTCCTCGTTGGGTTGGACACTCTTACTTATCTAAAGGAGTATGATAGATCCCCTATACTTGTGGGTCATCAAGACTCTTTTCTAGCGCCGTTGCGGGGGAGTGAAGCGACTTTGGTGAGTGGAACTTGGTAAGGAAACATTTATATAGTGTGCTGAAATTTTCTGTCACTTGTTACTATGGAAACTAATCCTTTGAGGGGCTTGTTCGTGGTATCTTCGCCCCAACCAATAGAGAAAAGAGTTGCTCCTCAAACCTATTGAACATACTGAAAATATTTACTTTGAGATTCCTTCGGGTATGATAGAGAAACTGCTAGCTAATCCCTTTGCAGGAGATGGAACATTGCATCCCGATTTACACCTTATCTTTGTGGATGAAGTTTGTGGATTATTTAAGCTTGCAGGTATTCCCGATGATGTTTTTAAGAGGAAGGTCTTCCCTTTATCTTTGAAGGGAGATGCATTGACATGGTATAGGCTATGTGATGATACTGGATCTTGGAACTATAAACGATTGAAGTTGGAATTTCACCAGAAGTTCTATCCTATGCATCTTGTTCATCGTGATCATAATTACATATATAATTTTTTGCCTCGAGAAGGAGAAAGCATCGCTCAAGCTTGGGGGAGGCTTAAGTCAATGTTACATTCATGCCCCAATCATGAGCTCTCAAGAGATATGATTATTCAAATTTTTATGCTCGGCTTTCTCTCAATGACCGCATCATGCTCGATACTTCCTGTGCTGGTTCTTATATGTTAAAGACTACTGAATTCAAGTGGGATTTATTGGAAAGAATTAAACGCAACTCTGAAGATTGGGGTTCCGACGATGGTAAGGAGTCAGGTATAACTCCTGAGTTTGATTGTGTTAAATCTTTTATGGATACCGATGCATTTTCGCGGATTTAGCGCTAAATATGGACTTGACTCTGAGATAGTAGCTGCTTTTTGTGAATCTTTTGCTACTCACGTTGATCTCCCTAAGGAGAAGTGGTTTAAATATAATCCTCCCATTGAAGTAAAAGTAGTTGCACCTATTACATTTGAAGAAAAGACTATCACTTATAATGATCCTATTGTTCCTACTAGTTATGTTGAGAAACCACCTTTTCCTGTTAGGATAAAGGATCATGATAAAACTTCACCTGTTGTTCGTAAGAGCAATACTAGAACTTATACGCCTCCTAAGAAAATCAAAGTTGAACCTAGTATTGCTATGGTTAAAGATCTCTTAGATGATAATTTAGACGGGCATGTTATTCAGTTCTGTGGTGAAACTGCTAATATTGCTAGACCCGATGCTAAGATACATAGACCTATTATAGGCATGCCTGTTATTTGTGTTAAAATAGGAGATCATTGTTATCATAGCTTATGTGATATGGGTGCTGGTGCTAGTGCAATACCCTTTGACTTATATAAGAAATTATGCATGATATTGCAGCTGCTGAAATAGAAGGTATTGATGCTACTATTAAGCTTGCCAATAGGGACACCATTAAGCTAGTTGGGATTGTTAGAGATTTTGAAGTCTTGTGTGGGAAGGTTAAATATCCTGCTGATTTTCTTGTTCTTGGTTCCCCACAAGATGACCGTTGTCCCATTATATTTGGTAGACCCTTCTTGAATACTGTTAATGCTAAGATTGATTGTGAAAAGGATATTGTTACAATTGGCTTAGGGGATATATCTCATGAGTTTAATTTTGCCAAGTTTCGTAGACAACCCCGTGATAAAGAATCACGTAGTAAGGATGAGATTATTGGTCTTGCATCTATTGCCGTGCCTCCTACTGATCCGTTAGAACAATATTTGCTAGACCATGAAAATGATATGTTTATGAGTGAAAGAAGGGAAATAGATGAAGTGTTCCTTCAACAGGGTCCTATTCTAAAACACAACTTGCCTGTTGAAATCCTAGGGGATCCCCCACCCCCACCCAAGGGTGATCCCGTGTTTGAGCTCAAATCATTACCTGATAATCTTAAGTATGCTTATCTTGATAAAAAGAAAATATATCCTGTTATTATTAGTGCTAACCTTTCATAGTAAGAAGAGGAAAGATTATTGAAAACTCTGAAGAAGCACCATGCTGCTATTGGATATACTCTGGATGATCTTAAGGGCGTTAGTCCCACTCTATGTCAACACAAAATAGAAGTGGAGAAAGATGCCAAACCAGATAGAGATCCTCAACGACGGTTAAATCCTAAGATGAAAGAAGTGGTAAGAAATGAGATACTAAAGCTCCTTGAGGCAGGTATAATTTATCCCATTGCTGATAGTGAATCGGTAAGTCCTGTCCATTGCGTTCCTAAAAAGGGAGGTATTACTGTCGTTCCTAATGATAAAGATGAATTGATCCCGCAAAGAATTATTACAGGTTATAGGATGGTAATTGATTTCTGTAATTAAATAAAGCTACTAATAAAGATCATTACCCTTTACCTTTTATTGATCAAATGCTAGAAATACTAACCAAACATACACATTTCTACTTTCTAGATGGTTATTCTGGTTTCTCTCAAATACCTGTGTCACCGGAGGATCAATCAAAAACTACTTTTACTTTCCCTTTCGATACTTTTGCTTATAGACGTATGCCTTTTGGTTTATGTAATGCACCTTCTACCTTTCAAAGATGCATGATGACTATATTCTCTAACTTTTGTGAAAAGATTTGTGAGGTATTCATGGATGATTTCTCCGTTTATGGATCCTATTTTGATGATTGCTTGAGCAACCTTGATCGAGTTTTGCAGAGATGTGAAGACACTAGTCTCGTCTTGAATTGGGAAAAGTGCCACTTTATGGTTAATGAAGGCATTGTCTTGGGGCATAAGATTTCCGAGAGAGGTATTGAAGTTGATAAAGCTAAAGTTGATGCTATTGAAAAGATGCCATGTCCCAAGGACATAAAAGGTATAAGAAGCTTCCTTGGTCATGCCGGTTTTTATAGGAGGTTCATTAAGGACTTTTCTAAAATCTCTAGGCCTCTGACTAATTTATTGCAAAAACATTTTCCTTTTTCCTTTGATGATGATTGTGTAGAAGCATTTGAAATACTTAAGAAAGCTTTGATCACTGCACCTATTGTTCAGCCACCTGATTGGAATTTACCCTTTGAAACTATGTGTGATGCTAGTGATTATGCTGTAGGTGCTGTTCTAGCGTATAGAGTTGATAAGAAATTGAATGTTATCCAATGTGCTAGTAAAACTCTTGAAAATGCCCAGAGAAATTATGCTACTACTGAAAAAGAGTTCTTAGCAGTTGTATTTGCTTGTGATAAGTTCATACCTTACATTGTTGATTCCAAAGTTACTATTCACACTGATCATGCTGCTATTAAATATCTTATGGAAAAGAAAGATGCTAATCCTAGACTCATTAGATGGGTTCTCTTGCTCCAAGAATTTGATTTGCATATTATTGATAGAAAGGGAGCTGAGAACCCCAGTGCAGACAACTTGTCTAGGTTAGAGAAAATTCTTGATGACCCACTACCTATTGATGATAGCTTTCCTGATGAACAATTAGCGGTCGTTAATGCTTCTCGTACTGATCCATGGTATTCTAATTATGCTAACTACATTGTTGCTAAATTTATACCACCTAGTTTCACATACCACCAAAAGAAAAAGTTCTTTTATGATTTAAGACATTACTTATGGGATGACCCACACCTTTATAAAGAAGGAGTATATGGTGTTATTAGACGTTGTGTACATGAGCATGAACAAGAACAGATCCTACGCAAGTGTCACTCCGAACCATATGGAGGACACCACGCTGGAGATAGAACTGCACATAAGGTATTGCAAACCAGTTTTTATGGGCCTACTCTCTTCAAATATGCTCGTAAGTTTGTCTTGTCTTGTGATGAATGTCAAAGAATAGGTAATATTAGTAGACATCAATAAATGACTATGAACTATTCTCTTGTTATTGAACCATTTGATGTTTGGGGCTTTGATTATATAGGACCTTTTCCTGCCTCCAATGGTTACACACATATTTTAGTTGTTGTTGATTACGTTACTAAGTGGGTAGAAGCTATTCCAACTAGTAGTGCTGATCATAACACCTCTATTAAGATGCTTAAAGAAGTTATTTTTCTGAGGTTTGGAGTCCCTAGATATCTCATGACTAATGGTGGTTCACATTTTATTCATGGTGCTTTCCGTAAGATGCTTGCTAAGTATGATGTTAATCATAGAATCGCATCTCCTTATCACCCACAGTCTAGTGGTCAAGTAGAGTTGAGCAATAGAGAGCTCAAATTAATTTTGCAAAAGACTGTCAATAGATCTTGAAAGAATTGGTCCAAGAAACTTGATGATGCATTATGGTCCTATAGAACTGCATATAAACATCCTATGGGTATGTCTCTGTATAAGATGGTTTATGGAAAAGCATGTCACTTACCCCTTGAACTTGAACATAAAACATATTGGGCTATTAAAGAGCTCAACTATGAGTTCAAACTTTCTGGTGAGAAGAGGTTATATGATATTAGCTCACTTGATGAATGGAGAACCCAGGCCTACGAGAATGCCAAGCTGTTTAAAGAAAAAGTTAAAAGATGGCATGACAAAAGGATACAAAAGCGTGAATTTAACGTAGGTGATTATGTGCTGTTATTCAACTCTCGTTTAAGATTTTTTGCAGGAAAACTTCTCTCTAAATGGGAAGGTCCTTACGTTATCGAGGAGGTCTATCGTTCCGGTGCCATAAAAATCAACAACTTCGAAGGCACAAGTCCGAGGGTGGTGAACGGTTAAAGAATCAAACATTATATCTCAGGTAATCCTATCAATGTTGAAACTAATATTATTGAAACCGTAACCCCGGAGGAATACATAAGGACACTTTCCAGAACGTCTCAGCCTCCAAAAAGGAATAGGTATGTGGTACGGTAAGTAAACCGACTCCAAAACAATTCTAATGGCAATTTTTCTCCGTTTTGGAATATTTAAGAACTTTGGAAAGCAAGTAATCCGGGAAGGACACGAGGCCTCCACGAGGGTGGAGGGCGTGCCCACCCTTACTGGGCGCGCCCTCCACCCTCGTGGAGGCCTCGTGTCCTTCCTAGATTACTTCTTGCTTTCCAAAATTCTTAAATATGGCGCGCCCCCCTGTCTCGTGGCCACCTCATGTGCCTCCCGGACTCCGTTTTCTGGCACGTTACCTATTTTGGTCGGTAAAAATTCATTATATAATCTCCCAAATGTTTTGACCACCATATCACGCAAAACTCCTCTATTTTCGTTTTGAGCTGTTTTCTGACAGATCTGGAGCACCATGATGTCTCCAAGCGCTCCCAAGGACAAGTTTTTCGAGAGGGTTATCAACCCCTATCTCGCTGATGTGCTGCAACACCCTCAAACCATTGAGATGCGTGAGGAGGTGCTGCACATCCGCGATGTGGAGGGACCAAGGCGTACCGGAAGTGTGGAGACAAAGCTCGAAGCCATGGAGCAACAAGTTTTCAAGTGCCAGGGGATGGTGGAGCGTGGACTCAATGCCAACCAGATGATGATCACGGAGTTCACCAACAACAACAATCTGGATGCCAAGATCATTGGGGAGACCATCTTTAAGCTTCAAGAGAAATTCGAGCACCTCCAAGCCCGGATCTATGACCTGCAAAATGAAAATTGTGAGTATGAATATAGATTCAAGAGGATGAGTTTGGCTGTAGATTTGAGGATCCCGGAGACTCGATCATCCTTCTATGATGGTGAGCCTATGCCTTGGAAGATGGACGACAAGCCTACATCATCAACAAATCCTACTTCACCACCTCCGAGGACATAATTGCATGGGTATGGGCACTCCCCCTGGCAACTGCCAAGCTTGAGGGAGGTGTCCCGGTATCGTATCACCATCACACTCCTATCTTTACCATTTTACTTAGTTCGATCCTTTTAGTAATATCTTGATCTAGTATATTGAAGTTTTGATATCAAGTAGTTTTGAGTTTTGCTTTGTGATCTCTTTATGTAATCGAGTCCGTGAGCTATCTATAATAAAGATTAGTGTTGAGTCAAGGGCTTTGCTATCTTGCTATGATCTTGAGAAAGTAGAAAGAATAAAAAGAATAAAAGAGTTCATATTGATCTTATGGATATTAATGACTTCACATATAAAAAGTATGAGGAGAAAAGTTCTTGAGAGTTGACAAACATAGTTTTGGTCATCGTTGCAATTAATAGTAAGTAATAAAGAAAGAGAGGTTTTCACATATAAATATACTATCTTGGACATCTTTTATGATTTTGAGCACTCATTAAGTATGACATGCTAAAGAGTTGATGTTGGACAAGGAAGACAATGTAATGGTTTATGTTCTCTCACATCTTAGTTAAAGTATATTGTCATTGATCTTCCCAACATGTTGAGCTTTCCTTTCCCCCTCATGCTAGCCAAAAATTCCTTGCACCAAGTAGAGATACTACTTGTGCTTCCAAATATCCTTAAACCCAGTTTTCGCCATGAGAGTCCACCATACCTACCTATGGATTGAGTAAGATCCTTCAAGTAAGTTGTCATGTTGCAAGCAATAAAAATTGCTCTCTAAATATGTATGACTTATAGTGCGGAGAAAATAAGCTTTATACGATCGTGTGATATGGAAGTAATAAAAGCGGCAAACTGCATAATAAAGGTTCATATCACAAGTGGCAATATAAAGTGACGTTCTTTTGCATTAAGATTTTGTGCATCTAACCCTAAAAGCACATGAAAACCTCTGCTTCCCTCTGCGAAGGGCCTATCTTTTACTTTATGTCTTTACATTATGCAAGAGTCAAGGTGATCTTCACCTTTCCCTTTTTCATTTTATCCTTTGGCAAGCACCTCATGTTGGTAAGATCCTGATGTGTATATATATCCAATTGGATGTAAGTTAGCATGAGCTATTATTGTTGACATCACCCAAAGGTGAATACGTTGGGAGGCAACATTATAAGCCCCTATCTTTCTCAGTGTCCGATTAAAACTCCATAACCACAAGTATTGCATGAGTGTTAGCAATTGTAGAAGACTATGTGATAGTTGAGTATGTGGACTTGCTGAAAAGCTCTATTCTTGACTCTTTCTGATGTTATGATAAATTGCAATTGCTTCAATGACTGAGATTATAGTTTGTTAGTTCCCAATGAAGTTTCTGAACCATACTTGACATTGTGAATTGATTGTTACTTGAGCATAAGAAACCATCTGACAAAATCTATATATGTTGCTGTTATAAGAATGATCATGATGCCCTCATGTCAGTATTTTATTTTTATCGACACCTCTATCTCTAAACATTTGGACATATTTTTCGATTTCGGCTTCCGCATGAGGACAAGTGAGGTCTAAGCTTGGGGGAGTTGATACGTCCATTTTGCATCATGCTTTTATATCAATATTTATTGCATTATGGGCTGTTATTACACATTATGTCTCAATACATATGGCTATTCTCTCTTATTTTACAAGGTTTACCATGAAGAGGGGGAATGCCGGCAGCTGGAATTCTGGCTGGAAAAGGAGCAAATATTGGAAACCTATTCTGCACAGCTCCAAAAATGCTGAAACTCCACGGAAGTCACTTTTTGAATTAATAAGAACTATTGAGCGAAGAAAACACCAGAGGGGGCCCACACCCTGGCCAGGAGGGTGGGAGGCGCGCCCACCCCTTCCGGGTGCGCCCCCTGTCTCCTGGGCCCCCTGGTGGCCCTCCGGTGCCCATCTTCTGCTATATGAAGGCTTTTACCCTGGAAAAAATCATAAGCAAGCTTACGGGACAAATCTCCACCGCCACGAGGTGGAACCTTGGCGGAACCAATCTAGGGCTCCGGCGGAGCTGTTCTGTCGGGGAAACATCCCTCCGGGAGGGGAAAATCGTCACCATCATCATCACCAACGATCCTCTCATCAGGAGGGGGTCAATCTCTGTCGTGGGAACGAACACCTATGGGACCGGAGCCCCTTTCGGTCCGGCGGGGGGGCGGAGATCGCACGAAGAGCGGATCGAGGCGAAGCACGCGAGCGGTTTACCCAGCTTCGGAGCTCTCCGAAGAGATAATACTCCTACTGCTGCTTTTGTCTGATTTGTATTGTGTTCTTGCTCGAGAGCGATGAGCTCTACAGTACCGAGCATGAGTGTTTTCTAGCTTCGAATCCTTCCAACCCCCTACTACGTTGCGCATGGGCCTCCTTTTATATGCTCAAGGGGTCACCGACAGGTGCCAACGCATGCAAGGGTAAAAATGGAAAAGGAGTTGCGGTTGGTACAACTACCTGAACAGTGTATCCTACCTAACCCTGACGACAGGGGACAAGGGCATTAAATGGCCGTCTGTGTCACCCAAACAGTGCAGAAAAGGGACCGTCAGGGGCACCACCGCTCGCCACGATGGCAATCTTGTCAGCGCCGCTTGCCACCTCGCACTGCTGGCTGCACAGCCTCTCGCCACGCGCGCCTGGAGAGGTCCCATGGCGACACGGTGACGGATGCGCTGGAGCGTGGGTACAGAGTGGTGGCTTGCCGCGGCAAGCGCCTTGCCGCGGTCGTTGTATTGTCACGTCCGGAAGCTTGTCGCTTGCCGGGACGCGAGGCACATCGCGGCAAGTTCCTTGAGATGCCTTGATTGGCCTTCCCGGCAAGCTCCTCTTGCCGGGGCCTTGTCTCCTTGACTTGAACACTTTGTTCTTGAATGGCTCCAAAGGAACCACAGAGGACCTTGGTGGTTGCCCGCAAGCCTTGCCACGGGGCACTGCGACTGCCCGTGCACAAGTTCGGGATACTAGGGTAGCCCTACTCTAGTACACCGACAGGTGCCCCCGGGCCTGGGCCACACACGGTGCCGAGCGCTGTTGGGCCAGGCCCAAAACAGGGCACGGGCATGCGCGGCCTGGGGCCACGCCGTATCTTACTCCGTATCCACCGCGCCCTCCCCTAATGGCACGCGTTGAATGCGGCATCGTGGGAGAGATTGTGGGTGGTTCTTTATTCGGAAAAACGGAACGTCCGCCCCCTCCCTCTTTATAAGCAGGGGAAACAGGGGCAGTTCCTCCATGTCGCCAGTTGCTACTTCCAATCTCAGAAATCTCCGCCGCTCCCCCCTTCTTCCAAAGCCGAGAGAGAGAAGCGCTCTGCCCCCCATCGTCGCCGGTGCCACCAACGCGGTCGATCTTCACCACCTCCGCCATGGCTCCGAAAGCCGGGAAGGCTGCAAAGTCGGCCGAGGCGCTGCGGCTCGAGGCGCTGCGAAAGGAGCGGGCAACTTTCCCCCCCGAGCTCGCCGCGAAGGAGCTGAGGGAGTGGTAGTACCTCTTCTAGTCGACGGAGACACGAGCGCATCCGCGCACGAAGGTACTCTCCGCCGCCGCCTCCGAACGGGCTCCGAACGGATATCCTTTCTTTGCGCTGTTCTTCTACTGCGGGCTCTGCCTGCCTTTCTCTGAATTCTTCTGCGATATCATGAACACCTACGGGCTCCACCTCCTTGATTTCACCCCCAATGCTGTTCTGACAATGGCAGTTTTCGCCACTTCTTTATGCCTCGGGTCGAGAAAGGAGAGCCTTTATCCGGCGGAATCGCCTGGATCTCGAGAGCCGGCAAGAAGGAAGCTTATCTGGAGGGGGAGCTCCGCAGCAAATGGGAGGAGTGGAGAGCAGACTGGTGCTGGATCGTCGAGGAGAACCCGCAGCCATTCACTGCCCAGCGCCAAGCCCCAGCAGTGCGCGGCAATGATTGGAGTAACTTGGCGCCGGAAGATGATAGGCTGAAGATTGCCGTCACCCGGATCCTGCGCCTCAGGCTTGCCGGGCTTACTGTAGGCGCCGTTGGTGCAGATTTTCTTCGCTGCCACATCGCCCCCCTGCAGGAGAGGAGGAGACCCGCCTGGGAATTCGGGGGTCCGGCGGACATCATGAGGCTGCGCCCGGGCCTCAACTTCAACTTCACCGTCCTGGAGCTGGACGCGATGGTCAAGGAGCTGTTCAAGCACGACCCTCAGCATCCCGAATGGTTCAGGTTGCCGCAGGGTGTCGTCCCACTATGCAACAATTCCTCGCTTGACTGCTTCTGTGCAATGATGCCGTTGTGCGATTCGCATGGAATTGTTCCAATTGGCAGGAGCCCGCAGACGATGTCGTGCAGCAGTTCTTCGATGGCTTGGTGGAGGTGGCGGTCCGCTCCGATGAGCAGAAAAGCCTCACCCGCGACACCATCGACGCGGAGATGCGGCGCATCGCCACTACGGCGGAAGAGGCGGCGGCAGCCGCCGCCGCGGGTGAGGCTGGATTCACCGTGGAGGAGGCAGAGGCAGCCGAGGCGGCAAGCCTTGCTGATCGAGATGAGCTAGCCGAAGAACTTGCCGGCGAGGGAGAGCTTGCCGAGCCTGACGCCGAGTCGAGCGAGCCCGCCGAGGGTGCGAGCGGCCCGCCATCTTCAAGCAGCTTGCCGCAAGAAGAGCCCCCAGCGCAGCCCCCAGCTCCACCAAGAAGGCGTCTCCGCAAGGCCGGGGACGTAGCAGGGCGGCAGACGGGTCAACAGCCGTCGCGCCGCGCGACGCGCTCCGCCGCGACAAGCACTGTTGCCGCGGGAGCACCTCACGCCGCTGCGGCAACTGGAGCGGGGTCCTCCCGGACCGCCGCTTCTGATCCTGCCGCTGCCCCCGCCAAGCGGTCAAGGGAACCTACTCCTCCGCCTCGTCGCGCCGGAGGTGGGCCGGACTTCGACCTCTCCGCTCTCAGCTCCAACGAGGAAGAAGAAGAGTAAGATTCTTTGGTGTACTTGTAGTTCTTCAATTTTTGCTGTTTCTATCTTGTATCTGATTTGCTTTACTCTGAACTCATTCCATTTCAGGACCCTGGCTCAGAGAGCGGTGAAGAGAGCCAAGGCTACGGTGATTGTCATCGAGGACGAGCCCACCGCGACAGCAGGGGGCGTGCCCGAGACCACCTTGCCGGACCCGACAACTACTCCCCAAAGCAGCCCCCAGCGTAAGTATATGGTTTACTTCCTACTGTTATGGCGCGCATGGGTGTTCTTTCTTTTGCTAACATCTGATTACTGGTTTGTGTAGAAGCAGAGCAGCCTTACCAGGGGCAACCGGAAGCCGCCCCCGAGATGCTATCTGCTTCGACTACGCCGCCAAGGGAGGATTCCCCGGCAAGGGAGAAGTCTCTAGCAAGGGACAGTTCTCCGGCAAGGGACGGTTCTCCGGCAAGGGACAACACCAGCGACCCCCCGGTGGTGGAGCCCATGACCGCAGATCCCAGTACAGGTAACCCTTCTTGCTTGAAAACTTCCCTTGTGCTCTTCTTCTTCTGATCTTCTTTTTGTATATTTGCTTGACTTTTTCTCTCTTTTTCCTGGCCGTCAGATCCATCTTCCACGGAGCCAATGGAGACCGAGGCCACCGGCGAGGAGAACGTGCGCGGCAACACCAACGATGCCGCTGCCACCGAGGAGGAAGCTGGCGCTGATGATCCTGCCGGCGAAGAGGCCGCCAAAGCTGCCGCCGCAGGAGCTGGCGAAGGGTCTAGCGATCGTACTGACGACCCTGAGGCCGCAGGAGCGCAAGGTGCTACGCCGACCATCGATCCCTCCACCGCTGCCGCAGTGTCAGGCTCCGAAGAGCCCCAGCCCGGCGCCTATCTCAAGGCCGGCGATGGCGTCTTCATCAAGCTCCCCTGGCGCACCAAAGATGTCATGGGAACGAACACCTATGGGACCGGAGCCCCTTTCGGTCCGGCGGGGGGCGGAGATCGCACGAAGAGCAGACCGAGGTGAAGCACGCGAGCGGTTTACCCAGCTTCGGAGCTCTCCGGAGAGATAATACTCCTACTGCTGCTTTTTTCTGATTTGTATTGTGTTCTTGCTCGAGAGCGATGAGCGCTACAGTACCGAGCGTGAGTGTTTTCTGGCTTCGAATCCTTCCAACCCCCTTCTACATTGCGCATGGGCCTCCTTTTATATGCTCAAGGGGTCACCGACAGGTGGCAACGCATGCAAGGGTAAAAATGGAAAACGAGTTGCGGTTGGTACAACTACCTGAACAGTGTATCCTACCTAACCCTGACGGCAGGGGACAAGGGCATTAAATGCCCGTCTGTGTCGCCCAAACAGTGCAGAAAAGGGACCGCCAGGGGCGCCACCGCTCGCCACGATGGCAATCTTGTCAGCGCCGCTTGCCACCTCGCACCGCTGGCTGCACAACCTCTCGCCACGCGCGCCTGGAGAGGTCCCATGGCGACACGTTGACGGATGCGCTGGAGCGTGGGTACAGAGTGGTGGCTTGCCGCGGCAAGCGCCTTGCCGCGGTCGTTGTCTTGTCGCGTCGGGAAGCTTGTCGCTCGCCGGGCCTTGCCGGGACGCGAGGCGCGTCGCGGCAAGTTCCTTGAGATGCCTTGATTGGCCTTCCCGGCAAGATCCTCTTGCCGGGGCCTTGTCTCCTTGACTTGAACACTTTGTTCTTGAATGGCTCCAAAGGAACCACGGAGGACCTTGGCGGTCGCCCGGCAAGCCTTGCCATGGGGCGCTGCGACTGCCCATGCACAAGTTCAAGATACTAGGGTACCCATACTCTAGTACACCGACAATCTCCATCAACATCTTCACTAGCACCACCTCCTCTCAAAACCCTAGTTCATCTCTTGTATCCAATCTTGTATCAAAAGCACAAATTGGTACCTGTGGGTTGCTAGTAATGTTGATTACTCCTTGTAGTTGATGCTAATTGGTTTACTTGGTGGAAGATCATATGTTCAAATCCTTAATGCATATTAATACTCCTCTGATCATGAACATGAATGTGCTTTTTGAGTAGTTACGTTTGTTCCTGAGGACATGGGTGAAGTCTTGCTAATAGTAGTCATGTGAATTTGGTATTCGTTCGATATTTTGATGAGATGTATGTTGTCTCTCCTCTAGTCATGTTATGTGAACGTCGACTACATGACACTTCACCATTATTTGGCCCTAGAGGAAGGCATTGGGAAGTAATAAGTAGATGATGGGTTGCTAGAGTGACATAAGCTTAAACCCTAGTTTATGCGTTGCTTTGTAAGGGTCTGATTTGGATCCACGAGTTTCATGCTATGGTTAGGTTTACCTTATTACTTCTTTTGTAGTTGCGGATTCTTGCAATAGGGGTTAATCATAAGTGGGATGCTTGTCCAAGTAAGGGCACTAACCAAGCACCGGTCCACCCACATATCAAATTATGAAATTACCGAACGCAAATCATATGAGCGTGATGAAAACTAGCTTGACGATAATTCCCATGTGTCCTCTGGAGCGCTTTTCTCATTATAAGAAATTTCCCAGGCTTGTCCTTTGCTACAAAAAGGATTGGGACACCTTGCTGCACTTTATTTATTTTCATTGCTCGTTACCCGTTACAAATTATCATATCACAAAACTATCTGTTACCCACAATTTTAGTTCTTGCAAAAAATACCTTACTGAAAACCGCTTGTCATTTGCTTCTGCTCCTCGTTGGGTTCGACACTCTTACTTATCAAAAGGACTACGATAGATCCCCTATACTTGTGGATCATCAGAAACGTGGAAGCGCGAACTTATTTTGTCATCGTCCTTTTGGGGGGGGGGGTGGCTGGGTGCTACGCGTACAACTGACACACGTGACCACCCCGACATGACTATGCTTCGGTGCCTTAAGGCACCTGCCTTTGTGTCCATGACATGTGGGCCCAACAGGTGGCTAGCCCACATGTCAGTGACCCAAATGCAGGTGCCTTTAAGGCACCGAAGCAGCGTCCACCCCGACACGACCCTGGTCTGCCTGGTGCGCCTACATTTGAGAATGCAAATGAATCTTCTTTCATTTGCAAACGAATATGTACGTATTACCATGTCCGTGTTTTCCTTGCCATAATTAGTCATTCGAAATGAGATACTCCCTCCGTTCACTTTTGTAAGTTGTTTCACACAACTTAAAATGAACTGTTTTGCACATTGTCTGAAATGTCTTCCAGGTCTTATAAAAGTGAACAGAGGGAGTACTATAAATTAATTAATGAGGAGTTATTTGAAAAAAAATCGAAACGGTATCCATGCTAACGTGGATTAGAGTGTGTGTCACATAATTAGTTATTTGAATCAGAGTGTGTGTCACATAGCGATCTCCAATTCTAACGTGGATTTCGCATTTCACTGTATCCATGCTACTTTTTTAATACAAATTCATATGTATATGATGAACACCATGGTAGTGAGAAAACTTTTGGATGGATTCAAACATATGACCTACAAAAAAGCACAATAAATTGAGTCAATGTCAACTTTTCGAAACTTGGTATGGCACGAATTCGAAATAATTACCCGTATGCATGGTCCTCAGCTCAAATCTTACAATGTACACCGAATTGAAACATCGATATTAAGTCTCGTACTATGTACATTCAAATGTTGTTTTTAGCCCCCCCCCCCGGAACACACGCTACATACTTCCTGTTTCGATCAATCTTCCTCTCCTAGCCACCTTAGGAAGCTACCGGTTTCCAACACACGTTCATTCTTTCTCTCCATGTTTCGATCTCTAAGTCTCTCAACTACACAACCCCTTTTTCCACTATGTTACCAAATGTATTTACCTCACACACCCGCCATTGCACCCCATGCCGAGCTCTCTCTCTCTCCCTCTCCCTCTCACCCTCTCACGATAAATACATGCATTGCCTATCTTGCCCCCCAACCTCTCGTGCGCACGCACGCACGTTGTATATCTAGGTCACTCCCTCGAGACTGTCTCACTCTTTCTTCTGCACGGCGGACCATACTTTCCGAATCTCGCTCTCTTTATCTGAGTCTCGTTTAACCTCGTTTTCTTTCACACACAAATGATATATCTCCCTGTTCGGGCCTTGATCGACACACTCTATACTCTCTCACACAAATTGTCTATCTAGGTCAGTCCATCCAAGCCGCCACCACTCTTTCGACCTCATGGCGGGCCATGCTCCCTCAATCTCTCTCTCTCTCTCTCTCCCTCTTTCTCTCTCTCTCTCTCTCTCTCTCTCTCTCTCTCTTTGTATGTCTCGATTGACCTCGCTCTTTCTCGGACAAAAATGATATATCACCATCTTTGAGCCCAATTCGACCTATTCACATTGTATACTCTCTCGCGCACATTGTCTATCTAGGTCACTCTCTCCAACCCATCTTACTCTTCCGATCGCACGGCGACCCTATGTGATCGATTGACCTTGCTTCCTCCCATGCACAAAATATATCTACACGTCTGTGACTGGATCATCTCTCAAGATCTACCTTACAGCCCTCACCCTTGCCAAAAGCTTAGTCGGACAATATCTCTCCAGAGCATATATATCTGTTCAATGAATGTCGGACCATGCTCAATTTGTCTCTCTATCTATATGTATCTCGATTGACCTCGCTTTCTCACACCATAACTTCCGCGCATTGAAGCTACCTCTCCATCCCTCGCAAAGCAGGAGCTATTTACATTAAGAGGGGCACTCGAACCTTGGATTAATTTGTGTAGGCATTTATTCCTGTCGGTTTAGATTATATTTTCTAGCATTCGGCCCACAACTACTCCAAACACCGTTGCAACCCCCGCAACTCCCCTAGTTGATTTCCCTCTGGCTCGGTCATCGCTCTCTCGCTCGCCCTTTCTCGCCTTCAACGTTGTTGCATGGTATTATTGCAAAAAACTCTGTTGTTCTCTCTAATTATTATAAATAAGCTACAAAACTACACACCGATAGTCAACTTGGAATGGAACAAATTTCGACCCACAAATTAAAGTGCTACAAACTACACACCGAGGTGCCGACATGTCATGAAACAAATTTGGACCCATATACAAATTAAAATATAAAGGACGAGGATCGAACATGCGACCGGGCCTTCAAGCCGCACGTCAACAGGCAACATACATAGAACAACAATGTTTGTTGTACCCCCCTTTGTTCACATAATGTTTTTATATGACCACAATCTATTTATTGGATAACATGTAATATTATTTTTAGTACTATTCACCTTCACTTACTTGTGGGTTCCATGTGTGCTCTCTCTCTCTCTCCTCCCCTTCTGCGTTTAGACACACGGGCAAACACGAAGAACTCGTGGGCGATGTTGCCGTTGACCATATCTGGACGCGTTCACAAGTCATGGCACCAGTTTCACATACTAGCAGCACTAGTCAGTGTGTACGTGCAATGCAAGTTAATTTGGAAGTGTATTAAGTGCATGCGGGTATTAAGTAGGATATTATTTGCGTGTTATTATGTGATTAGCAATATTTTTGGCATGAAATTAACTGCACGCTAAACGTGTTGAGCGCTAGACATTGAAGCAGTCTAGGTCGTTGGATGACAAGGAATACATGTGGCTTGATGACGTTTTATATTTAATTTGATACGGCTCTAGTAGAACATTCAATCGATCAAACCATAGATTTCATTCAGTCTGACTCCGACTTTAAATTATACGACGATCGATATAAAATAAATGGAAATGATAAACGTTCGGATTTTAAGCATGGGAATCCAAACGTTTTTCATGGCAAATTTAGATTACGCGCAGTGGCGGGGGCGTCTTGCGGTGGGCGGTGGCTCCTCTTCCGTGCTCTGTGTGTCGTCGGGCCACTGACCGACGGCGACGGCGGCGTCTTGCGCCATTGTTGACATACTCCTAGACGTTGGCCTAGGTTCAAGGAAGGCAAAAATGTTCTGGACTTCCGAGCGAGTCAACTGGCGGGAGGAGGCGACTGGCGTTGGTGCAAGGAAGCGGTCAACGGCGGCTATCCATGCCGCTGAGGGGGGCACTGGCACCCGCGGCGGAGACATTCGTGTGCATGGGCATCAACACGGGCACGCATGTCAGTGCACGCGCAGGCGCATGCGCTGGCAGGTGCACTAGCACCGGCACATGCGTGCGCGTCAGGGCACGCGCAGGCGCATGCGCTGGCAGGTGCACGAGAGCGTGAAAGTCGGCGAGGACCTCGTGGAACCCCATGGGATCAAGCTCGGCGACAATGTGTGGCTCCCAGCCCATCAATGCCATGGGGATGGGCGTTGGCGCAGTCGGGGCGACGGGAGCCGGAACAGGAGCGGGAAATGGCGCGGCGTCTTCCCGCAAGGCCAGTTCAAGCTCGTCCCGAAGCCCCTTATGTTCTTGAGACTCCGGCTGGGTGTCTTCCTCAGGAAACTGGAAGACTAAGGGCAGACCATCGTGATGCGGCATGACGTACGTTTAGGTCAGGCTAGTTGGAGGTAGACGACAGGAGAATCAGAGAGGAAGAGAGAAGATTGTAGCGATACCGGGTAGTGCGGGGTTGATTTTAAACTGCGGCACCGGTGACATTAAAAGTGGGAGCAGTTGGGACGAAGGTGGGCGGCGGAGCCTGGTCAAAGGTCTTTCCTCCCGGTGAGCCTTCACAACGGTCTGCTCGCCTGCCTCCCTACCAGCCGGCGCAGCGGTCTGCTCGCATGCCTCCCGTCAACTCACACGCTTGCTGGGACAGCACCTGCCGATGAGAAGCGGGGACTCGTGGCGGCACATAAACGCCCACGGTTTCAATAGTGAAAGCGTTTGCCTTAACGTGACAGGTCTTTGTTCCAAAATACCTTGGATCTTCATTTATGCAACTTGTCATAAGCAGCTTTTCTAAAATGGAAGAAAAAACTTACGAAGTAATATTTGTGCCATATCACGTGACCATGCTTAGTTTCAAGAATTTATGCTCACTTTTGGATTTTCTGAATTTTAAGGTCCAGGATTCAAAACAATATTATAACCTGCATCATGCAATAAATTTTCAAGCCGTACATCTGTCCTGTTGTATTTCTTAAGAATGGATTTGATCAAACATTTCGCTTAGTTAGACTTCAGACAAGTTATATATGCAGAGTAAAAAGGATAATCCCTCCGTACCAGTGCATTGCCTGATATATTAACTCAAGTACTAGGCACGAACAAACGGGCTCAATTTGGTGCTCATCCTGGTGTAGTAGTAGTAGTACTGGGCAATGCAGTTGACGGGTGACCTTGATGAGCGGCGACCGAGGGAATTGAACCGTGCTCGGCACGGTAGGTAATGTTGTCTAGTTACTAAAGCATCCCTCTGTTGTTCATCGGTAGTCATTATGGACCGGGGACATGAGGGGAATTTCCTAGGGATGGAATTCTGGCCGCCAGATATTTCGACTTGAAACGCTGACGCTCGACTGCTTGGGGTTGCCTAATGTGGCGTACCACGCACGCCACCGAAGGACACGAGCCCGGTTTTTTTTATTTTTTTTATTTTTTAGGATCAACACGAGCAAAGGTCTGGCTGGTACGCCGTTGGTCCTACCATTCGTGAATACAAAAGGAACCTTTTAAATTGCCGAACGAATCTATGTGTATTACAATACCAGTATTTTCCTTGCAAATACTAAACTCAACGTGGTAATTGATTTATGACGAGTTGTTGAATTAGAGTGAGTTTGTGATATAGTGATCGCAACGGAATTTCACATTTCATAGTATCCCTAGTAAGTTTTCCAATGCAAATTCAAATTTAAAAGATGAACAATAAGGAGGTGAGAAAACTTTGTATGTATCAAGCATATGACCACACACACACACACAGAGAGAGACACACACGCACGAACAAAACAACAATCCAATAAGTATAGTGCATCTATTTTTCCAAACCATGCATGTGTGACACGAATTCAAAAATATTCCTTCTATTCCTAAATATTGGTGTTTTAGAGAGTTCAACAAGTGACTACATACGGAGCAAAATCAGTGAATCTAGACTCTAAAATATGTCTATGTACATCTGTATGTGCCAGTCCATTTGAAATCTCTAAAAAGACTAATATTTAGGAACGAAGGGAGTAAAATGTAAGACATGCATGGTCCTCAGTTCAATATTGAAAATGAACATGAAACTGAAACATGAATAGTAAGTCTAGTACTACAGTACATGCAAATGCTGTGTTTGGCGGAGCTATGATTGTCGGGGGTCAACCCCTCGACCTTATATAAAATTGTGGATCTCTGTTTATGGTTGTTTAGATTATATTTGTCCCCACCCTCCCAACCACCGATTGGTTGTGCACCCCCACCCCTCCTCCCCAGGAGAATATCATGTGCGCCCATACCTTAGATGCTATATGCTGATATGAGTTGCTTGGAGCTTGTAGATCTCAGATATAGCAGCTCATATGATGTGTCTTAATATTTTTACAGGAAACCTTGATGAGTTTGAGAATTGCACACAATTTGTACAAAGACTACTCAGATGCCCTTGGATCCCATATCCAACGACCTCGAAGCTCTTATCACTATAGCATCTAATATGAAGGAGGACATCATATTCTCCTGTATGCAAGAATATCATGTGCTACCACACCTTCGATGCTTTGGTGATACAAGCTCTTTAGAGCCGTTGGATTTGTGACCCAACACCTCCTCAGTGGTTCGAATGGTTTTTTGCAAAAAAGCCCCAAAAGTGTTCGACCACTACTTACTAGCACAAAGACTGCTCAGATGCAATTGGATCTCAGATCAAACGACCTCGAAGCTCGTATCACCGTAGCATCCAAGCTACGATAGCACCTTATGTTTTCTCGCACAAGAGAATATGAGGTGCTCCTGCACCGTAGATTCTATGGTGATACGAGTTCACTGAGATCTAACGGCCCACAGTAGGAGGTTTGAATGTTTTTGCAATATACGGCTGATAGAGTTTGGGAAATGCGCAGAAAGTACAAGTACTACGCATGTGCCATCTGATCACTGAACATACGACCTATATGCTCATATCACCATAGCGGGTAATTAAGCTACATGGAGCACCTAATATGAGCAATAGGAAGCCATTGGATCGAATATGCAACGGCACACACGAGGCCTGAATGTTTTATTTGCAAAATTAAAAAGACTACACCCAAGCCATTGGATCTCACTTCCAACGGTGTAAAAAATCGTATCACCATGGCATCTAAGCTGCGGGGTGGATGTGATAATATATGTCGCTGTCATTTTTGTTCGTAAACTTGCAAAATACGTGTAAGTCATGCCGTTACTTGTCTAACCACGCAAAGTGTTTGTTAAAAAAAACCATCCTACACTGAATTATCGTAACAGCACACGGGGGTCCCACTTGTCATTAGTCAAATTTGGACCTAAAACTAACAAATCTGAAAGACAAGATTCAAACTGGCAACCTGGACTACAAAGCGTAAGTCGATAGCCTGAAACAACAACGATTGTTGGCTTTGTCCCATAACTTGATTTTATACAATATTACGTTGAGTAGAGTAGAGGGAGTGCCTTGTCAACACGTGCATGACCGTTGACTCACTTACTGGTGGGTCCCAGGTCTGCGATCACAATCTCTCTTCTCTCCATCGTCTAACCTTTGCACGGGCACACACGAAGAGCGGCGCTAGCTTGCCGTGGTGTTATTACAACTAAAAAAAGCTTGGAAAATTGAAGAATTGCCTAGAACAAGAGACGTTGTGGCTGGTCGAGACGGAGCTAACCACATCTATCCTCCATGCCACGTTTGCATGATGAAGCTGTGTGGCTAGTGGGGTGTTTTTGACCGACTGGCTGGGTCCCGAGGTCGAACCATAGGTACTACGTCTGATATAGTATATTTTTACATGCACATTTTTCCTCCATGCCGAGACGTGGCAGACCCTACCACGCGGTTTCGGGGTCCTCCCGGGCGGTGCACGCATATATTCTTCCTGACGTGGGACGCCCTACCATGCATTTTCTGGGTCCTCGGTCATAGCGCCGAAGCAAGTAAATGAGTCATCAAATCAGGAAAGACCACCTTTCCCGCCGAGTACATCAGCGAAGCACGGTGGATTGCTAGTTGGGCTCGTTCGACCGATTAGCTAGGCCGCCGCCACATTTGTTTTTTCACCCCTTTTTTTATCTACTTGCCGGCAGGTAAATTTAAATATCCACCGCGGCATTTCTCTAGTGTTTGGGTGCGGCAGGATTTTTAATTTTTTGATTGACCGGAGCAGGCGCGACAGGATTTTTATTTTTTTGATTGACGGGAGCAGGCGCGGCACCAATTAGTCACAATGACTCCTCCTGTAAAACCCACTGCTCCCTGATGTGAGAAGTCGTCGACTGGTGTTTTACCATGGTGAAAACCAAAGATTCCTCGCTCCTCGGTTGGATCCCTCCGCCTTCCCGTAGATTGCATTGCCTTTTCAGCCATTTCGCCCCTTTTGCTTCCTCTCCCCGTTGCTTCTACCTGGTGCCATGGCGGCGCAGCAAATCACGGTGTCCGAGGTGAGACGCCTGACATAGGAGCTCCATGCCAAGGATGCGGAGTTTAGGGCCAAGGACGTGGATCTCCGTGAGCTCAAGGAGGAGAGGAGTGCCATGCCCAAAAGTGGGTTGAGAATGGAACTTTTGCTCCCATCCCGTCCACCCTTCATACACCCTGCCTAACACTATTCGTGCTTCATATGGTTCATGTTTCATGGAGTACTGTAGCACCGTACTCTCCGTGCGCTGTAGACCTAGTTCTGTTAACATTGATCTCACCGTTCATTCTCGACCGGACATTCGAAAAAGCGGTACTATGTTACATATAGGAGTAGTTTACATGCGCACAACATCATTTGTTATCGTCATATCTTACTACACTAGCAACAAGATTGTGTAGTACTGACGTATGAACCACTCCACATGCCTAGTAGTAGGAGCACTATGTATGTTCAAGTGGCTGTCGTGTTTCGCACTCCTCCGTCGTAAGAGTGGAAACGCTTGTTGTAATCATTTTTTTCTTTAGAAAAACAGTGGACACGCTCTACTGTGTGGATCCTCCTCCAACCATGCACTAAATTACTCACTTTCGCCGACGTGTGGGACAGCCAGCACCTGGGTCCACCAGCCATGCACTAAATTACTCCGTAGTAGAGTGACGGTAGACTACCCTGATCAAAGCGCCGCAGTAATGCCCAATGAGCCGTCAAATCACAAAACCCCCTCCTTTCCAGCAGTAAGTTGGACGGACGAAGCAACCATCATTTCACTCTTCTCTCTCAGCTTCCTGTCTTGAAGAAAACCCCCACTCGCTTCGCTTCTCCCTCATCTTGTTCCTCCTTTCACTCTTCTCTCTCAGCTTCCTCTCTTGGATGGACCCTGGAGCACCGGCCGATGTGATGTCTATGGCTTGGGCCAAAACCGTCTAGGCTCATGGTACGAAGAAGCGCAAGCACCCCACCGAGACTACCGCAAACTAGCTCAAAGCCATCGCCCTGTCCAAGCCCCCCTCTCCGGGATCCCTCATTAAGAAAGTCCAGGTAATGTCTCTTGTTGACGATCTTTTTCTCGATCTTGATCATGCTTTTTCATCTAACACACAATACTAGTACTGGTAGTACAACTTTCTGGGTGATCTTGCATGTGATTTTAGTGTGCCAAATGACGGTTCTAAATTCCTCTTTTGACCAAAACATGTGAGAGGTCGACACGGATTTCTTATAGATTACTTTCTACTACTCCCTCTGTCCCAAATTTCTTGTCTTAGATTTGTCTAGATACGGATGTATCTAATACTAAAATGTGACTTGACACATCCGTATCTAGACAAATCTAAGACAAGAATTTTGGGATGGAGGGAGTACTTTATGAACATCAATGCTACCTTTGAAGAGGGTATATTTGCCTCAGTAACTTGTGTTATGGATATTACAACTAATCCCTCTACTCTCATGCCTTTGAAGATATGTTCTAGTGTCTTTGTTCACTCATTTCTGTGCGTATATGTAGTCATATATTGAGTATAATATCGAAAATCATCTTATATTTCTGAACAGAGGTAGTAATAAAATATGGTTTCTCTTTGAATTAGAACCAGGTCCGCGGTGGAGATGAAGTTCTCAAAGTCATGCCATGTGAACTGGAAGACCTGATGATGAGTTCTACTGCTAAACTATCCAGCTGTTGTGTCCTTGTCGCCACGTGTCCTGAACTAGTGTTTTCCTGTAGCATTGTTGTCAGTCGTGTTCTCGAGGCTGTACTTGACCACAACAATTTCCTGGCCGTGCCTTCGATTACGAAGGGTGTTGTTCTTGTAAAGCTTCCCAAAAAATCTGATGCGGCCTGTCTTCATCATCATGTTTATGAGTGGAAAGACCACTCTGTTAGGTTCTCCAAGGTTGACGAGATGGTGATGTTGCATGTAGACATCTCCCACGAAGTCGTTGGCCTAGTCAGTTATGCGGGGTTCATCCCATAGGTCAGTGGCAAGAAATAGTCTACAGAGTTTAATTAGTGCATCTTTGCTTGTCTGTAGTAAGTACTATTGTTCAGTACTTGATTTGTGCTTGTGAACCCTGTATTGTTTATTAGTACTGCCGCTTTTGGTTTGTGGTCAGTCCTGAGAATGATTTATGTTAGTGTCTGTCCACTCAATTCAGCCTGTATATTTTGAAGTATCCATATCATCTTTTTTGTGAGGACGGTTTATCAGTTATGGTTACACTCCAATATCTGTATGCATTGCAGGGTTTATCGCACCCACTAGGATTTCTAGTCCCATGGATGTTCGGTCCATACGATTTGTCACGACCTTTGGACTGTCCTGCTTGTGGGAGTAGGCGGGGCCCCTGCAAGCCACCCGTAGTTGGACGATCAATCTTCTGTTTAGTACTTCAACATAGTGATTTCCTGGTAAGGATTCACTCGTGTCACATCAAGTAAATCTTATTGATTTACTATCTAAATCTTATTGATTTAGTGTCATGTTTTTTTTCTTCTGCAATTTTACGATGCAGGTTTTTCCATGTGACATTCATCACAGAATAAACCGTTTGGTTTGCTCTATGATGGCTATTTTTGCATGTTTCACTTCTTATGCCGTGTCAGTAACGAAGGCACTGTCCATCACTTATATTGCTGGAAAAAATTGGATCAGTCTGTTGTCTGAGTACAAGGTGAATCCCTATGATGAACTGCAGTTTGGTTTAACAAAAATGCCACAATTAGTCCTTCTCACATTTAAAAGAAATGAAGAAAAACACTGGATCACGTTCACAGATCCTAGTCAAGTTAGAAAGCTGATCATAGTAGACCATACACGATCGCCGCTGTCTCGCACATCGGTACCACCTTCAGCAACGGATCGAGCACCGGCAGTTGCTCTAGCACTGACAGCGATAGCAACTCAGTCTGATCCAGCTGAGGATTGGGAATCGACCGCGTCAGCGGATCAGTCTGATCTACCAGAGGATCGGGCATCAACACCGGCACCTGCTCCGACACTAGCACCAGCTCTACAAGGAGCACCATCTCTGGCAGCAGTAGCAGCTTCGGCACCTGCACCAACACTTGCAATTGCATCTGCTCCGGCCCATGCCGCGGCAACCGAACGAGCAGTTGCACCGGCAACAGACTGGGCTTTAGTTTGCACTTCATATACCGAAGTCCTTACAAAAACAGACATGTCGACCTTCTTGGTAAGGATTGGCCGCCCAAGTGCTTCGTTCTTTTTCTATCCATGTTGTTTCACATGATTCACTGTGTTGATCTAACTGTTTGGGTATGTCTTCTTGTTAGCAAACAGAGAATTCCAAGAGCAACGAGGGAGTCATTCAACAATCCGGGCGACCGCGGCCAAGTTTCTCTTACCATGTGCAGCCTTGGTGTGAATGAACCTGCTCAATATACCGTAAGTACAAAGGATGGTCACATGATGATTGATGCTAAAGGATGGTCAAGGTTCAAATCTAAATCATATCTTGCAGTAGGGGATGACGTCAAAATCGAACTTTATCGACAAGGAGAGCTGGTCCAAATCAACTTTGAAATTCTTCAGTAGCAGCATGCAACTGTCGAACTGATCTATCCTCCGAGAGATTTTGATGTATTAATCAGGCATGGTGAAACAATTGTCCTTTGTGTATAAGTAGTACGACAATATTATTTATCACATCGTATATCGTTGATAGAGTTGCAACTCTCATTGCTGGTTAGGAACAGTCGTTCGATTTCATTCCAATAGCTGCCGTGCTTTATTCAATTTTGTGTATTCGCCTTGCGACAGCATCTAAAACCAGCATCATACCGATCCTTGTAGTATGAAAAGCGCTGAGGTAGAACACATGGGCCCCCAAACATGCAAGGTGGACCTGCAGCCCAAAGTCCAAAACTGTGAGCCTGTCTGAGTATTATATTCTCAGCTGAACCCCCATAAAAAAAAGTTGAACCCCCATAATGCCTGTGTGTTGCATGTAACATCGAGATGGATTTGTATGAGAATTTTATCTTGTGAGAGAAAAGGATGAACGAGGGAAGGCCTTATTTGCAAATGTGGAGAGGTGTGTGGGTACCTTTTTGCAAAATTGCCATAGTTTCCTTCCTATCCGTCATATATAAATCGGACGGCCTATATTGCAGGATGGCAGGCACACCATCATCACCAACTCGTCTATACTATGATAAAAACAACTCTATTTTTTATAATTATATATGTTATATATATTCAT
Source organism: Triticum timopheevii (assembly GCA_963921465.1). Taxonomy (NCBI): domain Eukaryota; kingdom Viridiplantae; phylum Streptophyta; class Magnoliopsida; order Poales; family Poaceae; genus Triticum; species Triticum timopheevii. Next base: position 386,474,312 of record OY997268.1, on the reverse strand, counting down.
CTTGATTTTTCTTATGTATAAAGTTGTGATATAAAAGATTTGTATATTTCTTTACAGATGGAGTTTCTCTCTGTCAAAAATATATTTATGTGTAACTAGTTACTCCTGTCTTTCTACTTCCTTTTGCTGATATGTGGGGTAACCGGCAACTGGGACCACGTGCGATAAGCACAAATTAGAGTGCACAACTGCACGGTAGACACACCCCAGTCGTAGCGCCGCAGTAATGTCCAATGAGCCGTCAAATCACAACCCCCCCTTTCCTGCTTTAGCAGTAAGCTATACGGACGACGCGGCAATACTTCACTGGGCCTGAATCCCTTTCTCCCTCGTCTGCTTGTTCAGAGAAAACCCCCTCTCAACGATTGCATAGGGTTTTCTCATGAAGAACCATGTACCAATTCTTCATCCATCCCCGATAAATCCAAGTCCCTTGGTCGCATGTAATCCTAGGATGGCAGCCGCCACCGCTGATGCAATTTTCTTCCTACTGAATCTAGTGTGTTTCATTTGCAGTGCCCAAAGTGGGAGGACCATACAGGTTTCTGCGCCCTCGGCGAGACGCCACACTTGTTCCTTCTCATCCTAACATAGGATTTTAAAACACACACAGTATGTTCCTAGAATCCTCTTTTCTATCCGGCAGGGTGGTTTTTTTTTGAACATGCTACCGACTAATTTGGAAATTTGGATTGCTATATTTGGATAAAAGGTACTTGTCGATGTCAAAACCGGTGGATCTCGGGTAGGGGGTCCCGAACTGTGCGTCTAGGCGGATGGTAACAGGAGACAAGGGACATGATGTTTTTACCCAGGTTCGGGCCCTCTCGATGGAGGTAAAACCCTACTCCTGCTTGATTGATATTGATGATATGGGTAGTACAAGAGTGGATCTACCACGAGATCAAGGAGGCTAAACCCTAGAAGCTAGCCTATGGTATGATTGTTGTAATGGTTGTGTCCTACGGACTAAAACCCTCTGGTTTATATAGACACCAGAGAGGGCTAGGGTTACACAGAGTCGGTTACAATGGTAAGAGATCTCCATATCCGTATCGCCAAGCTTGCCTTCCACGCCAAGGAAAGTCCCATCCGGACACAGGACGAAGTCTTTAATCTTGTATCTTCATAGTCTTGGAGTCCGGCTGATGATGATAGTCCAGCTGTTCGGACACCCCCTAGTCCAGGACTCCCTCAGTAGCCCCTGAACCAGGCTTCAATGACGATGAGTCCGACGCGCATATTGTTTGACATTGAAAGGCGGGTTCCTCCTCCCAATAATTCATAGAAGATTGTGAACACCAGGATAGTGTCCGGCTCTGCAAAATAAATTCCACATTCCACCGTAGAGAGAATAATATGCACACAAGTTCAATCTGCTGACGTATTCTGTGGCATGACGCCATACCACCACCAAGCCTTTACTTGAATCTTTTTTTATTATACCACCTCAGTGCGTTTAGCGAAGCGGTTTCCTTGGCATGTCTTGTCGAAGCAGAGATCGTGTTCCCCTTATTCCGGGATTCCCATCAATACGGACGTGGGTAACCCAACCGTGCCCGTCGCCACACCCCCTCTATCGGAGGCGAGTCCCGAATGGTCACGGGGACGGCTCTTGGTATTCTCCTTCTTTATAATGGGACCAAGGCTCGTTTCCTTTCTTCAATCCTCCATCGAATCTTCCCCTTGCCCCGAGTTCCAACACCCAGAGCCCCAGATTCGAGTTCTTGGGACCTACAACAATGTCCAGCTCCGACCTAGAGGGCCGGTGGATGCCCTCCTCCATCACGGAAGAAGACGTGCTAAAGCTGTGTGAGGCCAAGTACCTGTCTTACGAGATTTCGCATAGGTTGCCCGCCAAGGGGCAAGTCATTCCCACCCCCGAGCCCGGCGAGTATGTCGTGTTTGTATCCCACCTCCGTCGGGGTTTAGGCTTCCCGATGGATCCTTTTGTGAGAGGGCTCATGTTTTACTATGGGTTGGAATTCCACGACTTGGCTCTGGAGTCCATCCTCCATATCTCTTCATTCATTGTCGTCTGCGAAGCCTTCCTCCGCGTTACCCCTCACTTCGGCTTGTGGCTTAAGACCTTCGACGTGGAGCCGAAGATGATTGAGGGGCGTCAAGCAGAGTGCGGCGGGGCGGTTGTAAGCCGAAGGGCCGACGCTCCATGGCCCGGGGGCTCTTTCCAGGAGGAGCTCGACTTGTGGCAGCAGGAGTGGTTCTACATAACCGCTCCCAGGGGCAGCAGGCAGAAGCCTCCGCCCATCTTCCGCTCGGGCCCTCCACAGCGGCTGATGTCATGGGTCAGCCAAGGGCTCAACTGGGGGCCATCAAAGGACGTGCCCCTATTGCAGGGCCAGATTCGAGACCTCCAAGAGAGGGAGATCGATCTGGTCGTGGTGATGCAGGTCATGCTGATTAGGCATCTCCTGCCCTGTAAACGCCGTCCTCTCCGACTGTGGGAGTTTAATCCGGAGGGACCACGGATTCTCCAATACTTCATGGGTACGACACCCGCGGAGATGTACGAATTGTTCTTCGGATCACAAGTGGCGTGTCCGGAATTGACCGAGGATGCCGGCCTAAGCTGCAATCGCCCGGATACACAAGTAAGTAGCTCCGTGTCCGGACATACCGTTTGTTTGCCTTTCTATGATTCGCCTTTTGACCAATTTCCCTCTAAACAGGAGTGGATAGCGCAAGCAAAACTGATACGGTGTTTGGCCCCCCTCCCAGAGATCGCGCCGGATCCCGTGCTGGTCAGGATGCTGGAGGTTGCGCCTTCAGAGGAAGGCGAAGGGGAGAACAGAGGAACCACCGCCTCAACCAAGGAGGCTTGCGAGGAAGGGGGGATCGAGAATCCCTCCTTCCAAGGGGAGAAGAGGACCGCTTCCGAAAACCCAGAGGCCAAAGCCCCGAAGCAGGGGAAGAAATCTTCACCAGAGAGTCCTGCGTCCGGAGAGGCTCCGGCCGCAGTGTCTCCCCTAAAGAATCAGCCCTCCAGCGAGCCGTAAGTAGAAAAAAGGGAGTTTTGTAATAAGGGACATCCCTATTTGTGCTTCTGAGGATAACTTAAGTTTTTACCTTGTAGTTCGGATCTCCGTCCTTCTCAGATGAGCTCGTCTTCAGGGGAAATCCGTCCGGAGATGATGGAGAGCGAGACGCCTCCTTCTGCCGCACCATCAGATAGGGCGGACGAGCCTGTAGTGTCATCACGGAGGGTATCCCCGAGTCCGGCAAGGCCGAATAGTTCGGCACCAACTGGTGTGCGGCCGGGGGAGCTGAAGGATCTGCTTGAGAGGGCGTCCATCTCAGAAGGTCACTGTACATTGATGAGTACGGTGATTGAAAGAATTTCATCTGCCGAAGGCGGGTTGCGTGATGCCGTCAGGAGTTTGCTGGTGGGGTTTGAGGTACGTAAAAATGGCATACCCTTTGACAGTTTTACACATAAAGTGCGCCCTGTATAGATAGTAGCCCCTGAGACTCGGTAGTGTGTCGAGAACGACAGCGTGCCGAGGATCAAAATCCCAGGTATTGATTTTCGCCTTTCCTAAGCAGGTGGCGGATAGTTCGGTGGCTAGCCGGACTGATGGAGTTGCCGAACTAAAGCGGCAACTCGATGTTGCGGATGCAGACATTGCGCTAGTCAACAGGTGACTTGACAAGTCGCAAGGTAGGTTTCTTCTCCGTGGTCACCTAGTAAGGGAGCCGAAGCCCACCCCTTACCTTATGTGTGCTTGATGCAGATGGTGCCGCTGCTGTGGAGAGCCTTCGGGCAGAACTTGCTCAAGCCAAGGAGCAAGCCAGAAGGAGTGATGCGGCTGCCTCGAGGGCGGCCGAAGAGCTAGAAGCCGAAAGGGCTGCACACTGCCGAAGCAGGGAGGAGATGGCCGAAATGGCCGTGAAGTTAAAAGATGCTACCGACCGCAATGAGGTTCTCGAAAAGGAGCGCCTAGCGGAGTGAGAAGACCTGGGGAAGGCCACTGCCGAAACCAAGGATGCCCGTTCTGCAATGCGGGCTATAAAGGAGGAGCTGCGCCAGGCCGGAGACATTGTGGCTGGCAAGCCCTTTCTGCTGCGTCGAAGGTTTACGGATCCAAAGTATGCTCAGCTTGGCCAGCTGTGGGGTCCGGAGGATCCTTATATGGACTTAGCGGCGAGTGCGGCGGATGCCGTTGTGCACTTCCTAAGTCGTAAGGATCACAAGACGGAAGAGCTATTTTGGTCTCAATTCCATAGTCCGGAGTGTTCACTTCCGCTGACCGATCGGTTGGCCGAGTGGGCTAAGCTGAATAGATTGTCCGGACTTGCCATGACGGATATCGTGACTCATGTCTGGCCGGATAGGCCCAAGCCGAAGAGTTATTTTGGCTTATTGCAGCAATTCCATGGGGCGGTGCCACATATCAAGGCGATGAAGCGGTCGGCCTGCATAGAGGGTGCACGGATGGCCTTCGCCCTTGTGAAGACATGCTGGACGGAGATGGATGCCACCGCTGTTGCAACCCAGGGTTCGGACGAGAGCCGATTACCCACCGAGCACTATTTTGGGGAAGTTCTTCGTAGTGCTCGTGAAATAGAGTCGCAGTGCTCAAAAAATATCATGTTCAAATGAACGTTATAGTTTGTAAAACGATGTTTTATAATGTAGGCGCTTTTTGTACTTGTGCGTTCAAGTATTGAAATATCTCCTGTGCGGCCGTTTATGTATACGTGTGTATAACCTGAAAGATGGCAGTCGTCGGCTTCAGCCCCCACGCACAAGGTGCGGGGGTGTTTGCAAAAATAGCGCATTTTCACACTTAATCCGATGTCTCGGTCCTGTGAAGGAGGTGGTAGCGTAGCAAACGAGGCAACCGGACTATAATGCTTTATCACTTTCACTTAGTCATAGGAGTTCGAGGGTGGGGCTACGATATAGCCTCTAGGGGCACCGCGCTCTCCGAATTCGGGGCGCGTATGTGCCTGACCGAGAAACGGTCCTTCGTCAAAGAGGAGGAATTCTAAACATTTCGGTAGTCGATTGAGTGGTTGACCAGTCTCTCTCTGTATCATGACAGTTAGTTTTCGGCTTTCTCTACTGAGGTGCTCGCCCGGCCGAACCGGGGCACAATTGCAGTAGTTCACCTGGTGCCGCGTTAGCCGATGATATGGAACGTAAGGCAGCAAAACACAAGAGCCGGGCAAACCCAACATTTGACCAAAGACATGATTCGGAGCTGATGCATATAAGGCCTAACTCGAGACGCCGAACACTCCCTAAGGTATTCGGTCTTTATGACAGCGGGCAGAACAATGCCCTAAGCCCCTAGTGTCCAAGTACACGCGAGGTCCCCTGACGTGGCCGATGCCAAAACGTCAGTCTCCTCTCTGGTTATAATGAGAAACCAGGGGATATATAGCAACAAGAGACAGTAAAAAAGGTTTATGCAGGGTCTTAATCTGAAAAGAATCCTTGCAACCGGTCCCTACTGCACTTCTGCGCCTGTGTCTCCGTTGTGCTGTATCCTGCACGGGTGTAACACGCTGTTCATCTGTAAAAGAGAGGAACTTAGTTTGAAAACTAATCGTGTAAAAAATGAATTAAAAATCGAAATATGAATGAATGAATAAAGCTGAGCTTATATTAGCTCATACGCACAGCCCCTTGTAAAGGGGTGTGCGGCTAGGGAGCCCCTAGCTTATTTATGCCGGACTCGTCTAGCCGTGTCCGGGGTCTTGAACGACCTTGTAATGAGAAGATGCCGCGTGGACTGGGCATTTTAAGTGTAAGAGACGCGTAGTGTGGTATTGCATTAAAGCGGACAAAAGCTTCACGTCCCAATAGTGCTTGATGGCTACTTTTGAATGGGGCGACATGAAAGATTAGCTTTTCGCGTCGGGAGTTATCGGGTGACCCGAACACAACTTCTAGTAGTAAGGAACCCGTGCACTTGGTGTAAGTGCCTGGCATCACTCCTTTGAAGGAAGTGCGGCTATATCAAATTTTAGTAATGTCTATCCCCAACTTGCGGATTGTGTCCGGATATAGCAGGTTTAAATCGCTGTCGCGGTCCATCAGGACTTGTGTAAATTGTAGTCCGTCGATTATAGGATCCAATATCAGAGCAGTCCATCCTGCGTTTCGAATGCTTCTGGAATAGTCCAGGTGGTCGAAAGTAATTGGTTTTGACATCCAACCTCGAGGTTCCGCTGGGGTGGACCGTGCGATACCTACTTTAGCGGGTGTCGCACTGTTGTTCTGTATTATCACATGAAGTGAGTTTACTGTTTTGACTTCTTGTGGGAAAGTCTTTTGTTTTCCGGCGCTCTGCTGGTGGGGTTCGTCGTCATCCTCGCTTGGCGCGTCGAGCCCCTTGTGTTCGGCGTTGAGTCGGCCGGACTGTTTGAGGACCCAACAATCTCGGTGGGTGTGGTTTGCAGGCCTAACGGAGGTGCTGTGGATTTGACATATCCGATCCAAAATTTTGTTTAAGTTGGATAGCTCGTCACTGTTATCCTTAAGAGGCAGTGTTTTGCGATTCGGTCGCGAGCTTTTGAATCCGGCGTTGACCGTCGTGTTCTTTGGGCGTTTTTCTTTGTTTCGGCACTGGTCCTTTCTGCGCCATGATTTTCTGTTTCTATCACTGATCTCGGATGTACTCAGGTCGCTGGTGCTGCATCTTGCTAGCCAGTTGTCTTCCCCTGCGCAAAAGCGGGTCATGAGGCTTGTTAGCGCGGCCATTGTTCTCGGCTTCTCTTGGCAGAGGTGTCTGGCGAGCCACTCGTCTCGGACATTGTGTTTAAAAGCTGCTAAGGCTTCGGCGTCCGGACAGTCGACTATTTGGTTCTTTTTGGTAAGAAACCTATTCCAGAATTTGCGCGCTGACTCTCCGGGCTGTTGAGTTATGTGACTCAAATCGTCTGCATCCGGAGGTCAGACATAAGTCCCTTGAAAATTTGCTCTAAACGCGTCCTCGAGCTCTCCCCAACTTCCAATAGTATTTTCTGGGAGGCTTTTGAGCCAATGTCGAGCTGGCCCTTTGAGCTTGAGGGGTAGATATTTTATGGCGTGGAGATCGTCTCCTCTAGCCATGTGTATGTGCAGTATGTAATCCTCAATCCAGACTCCTGGGTCTGTTGTTCCGTCGTATGCCTCTATGTTTACGGGCTTGAATCCCGCTGGGAATTCATGATCCAGCACCTCATCGGTGAAACATAGTGGGTGTGCGGCGCCCCTGTATTTAGGCGTGCCGTTATCTTCGAACATGCGGCGTGTTGTGTTGCTTCCTGGGGCCCTCTTTTTTGTCCCATAAATGGACCTGATCGGGCCATCTGAGTTATGAGGATTATGTGTCGTCTTGTGTGCGGCGCCGTTTGTCGCTTTTGGCCTGTCATCTGGTCAGCTATCCGGCCAGGCGGCCTCTTTGCTTTTTGACTGTGGGGGCTCTATGGCCTCCTCGTCGAATTCTGGCAGCAGCTTGCGTTTCGGGTAGCTCTTTGTTTGGTAGCTATTGCCATATGTGTCCGCGGTCTTGAGTACTTTGCTCCACCTCATTCTGAGTATGTCTTCCACTGTTTTGAGCTTCCATTTTTCCTTCTTCAGACTTCTTGCAGTGGCGAGAAGTCTTTTGTGAAGGTTCTTGTGCTCCGGTGGTGTGTCCGGCGTGAGATCATCTGGACTGTTGTTTTCTCCGGGCATAGATTGATTATCTCATTCATCCTGTTCAGATGGTTGCTTGGTTGCATGTTCGTCGCCCACTGGTTTTCCCTGCTCTATTGCTGGGTCCTTAGGAGTGTTGTTGTCGTCGAGGCGGGACTTAGGGCGGTGCCTACGTCGCTGTTTTGGTTGTTTTTCGGCGGGATTGTCTGTTGCCGCATCCCGTTGTTCCTCGTCATCGCTTCCTTTTGGGGTGTCCACCATATATACATCATGAGTTGGGGTGTCCTTCCAGTGCTTGGTAGGCGCTGGTTCTTGGTAGTCCCCGGCATCGTCGTCCATACCGTCGATGTCTTCGGAGTCGTAGTCTAGCATGTCGGTTAGATCGTCGATAGTGGTTATAAAGTGAGTGGTGGGTGGGTTTTGAATTTCTTCGTCGTCCGCATCCCAACCATCCTGACCGCAATCCGGCCAGGGCTCTCCTGATAGCGAGAGATGCTTTAGCGAATTTAGGATGTCGCCAAAGGGTGAGTGCTGAAAGATGTCCGCGGCAGTGAACTCCATGATCGGCGCCCAATCGGATTCGATTGGCAGGGGCGCAGGAGGTTCGGAGTCCGGCAAGTAGTCCGGCGCCTCGGAGTCACGAGCTTTATAAGGGACAAGGTAAGTATTCGGCTCCATCGCCGTAGAAGTTGCAGCTCCCGAGGCGGTGTGCGCGGTCTGCGCGGTCTGCTCCGAACTATGGGTCAGAGCGGACTCGTGTGCGGCCTCCAGGGCACTGTCTGGCGGCAGAGCTAAATCATGCCCATCGTGACAGCGCGGCGTGCTCGGCTGTGGCTCGAATCCGTCGAAGATCAAGTCTCCGCGGATGTCGGCCGTGAAGTTTAGATTTCCAAACCTGACCTGATGGCCAGGGGCGTAGCTTTCGATCTGCTCTAGATGGCCAAGTGAATTGGCCCGCAGTGCAAAGCCGCCGAACACGAAGATCTGTCCGGGTAGAAAAGTCTCACCCTGGATGGCGTTGTTGATTGAAGAAGCCATCAAGCCTATCGGTGACGACACAGAGGAACTCTCAATGAAAGCACCAATGTCGGTGTCAAAACTGGCAGATCTCGGGTAGGGGGTCCCGAACTGTGCGTCTAGGCAGATGGTAACAGGAGACAAGGGACACAATGTTTTTACCCAGGTTCGGGCCCTCTCGATGGAGGTAAAACCCTACTCCTGCTTGATTGATATTGACGATATGGGTAGTACAAGAGTGGATCTACCACGAGATCAAGGAGCCTAAACTCTAGAAGCTAGCCTATGGTATGATTGTTGTAATGGTTGTCTTGTCCTACGAACTAAAACCCTCCGGTTTATATAGACATCGGAGAGGGCTAGGGTTACACAGAGTCGGTTACAATGGTAGGAGATCTACATATCCGTATCGCCAAGCTTGCCTTCCACGCCAAGGAAAGTCCCATCTGGACACGGGACGAAGTCTTTAATCTTGTATCCTCATAGTCTTGGAGTCCGGCTGACGATGATAGTCCGGCTGTCCGGACACCCCCTAGTCCAGGACTCCCTCAGTACTACTAGTAGGATGGTCAACACTGACGTTAAGGAGGAAGTTATTTCTAGATTTGGATAGGGAATACATTGTGTTCTCATATTATTTTTCCTGAAGTGCATTATTTGCTCTGCCAGAACACATGAACTCAAGATGCTCGGCCCTGCCATAACTGAATACACTAGTTTAATGGTCACAGTGAAGACAAGGCATGGATATAAGTTCCTAGTTAGGTTCATGAACCAAGAAGATCGCTGCTATTTTTATGGTCGAACTTGGATAAACTTTCTCAAGTGTTACGGACTGAAAGGTGGCGCACGAATGTTGATGGAAATAGCAGAACCTGGTCTCATCTTCACTGCGATCTTCCACCCAGACGTGGTTCCAATTGTTCATCCATGTTGGTTTTGTATCTGGTTCTTGCTTGTTACATCGATTACTTCTTAATCCACCTATTCTGTCTAACTAATCACAATCTAACTTTAGAAGTAGCAACGAATCTCTCATGAAGATGCTACTTCTAACTAATATTTTCTTATAATTGGTGGCACGTGTAGGTTTTTTCAGAGTTAAGCAGGCTGATCGTTTGCTATTCTGTAATAACTTGGCTGTTACTGATGGCACTGAAGTTGACTGGGACGACATCCACAAGTTCCTACACTTTATTGATCGTTTTGAGGTCCTCATGGGGCATTTCAATGGTGGAAGGCCACGAGGGATATGTGTGCCACTGCAGCACTCGTTGAATAGGTCCAACGGTGTCGAGAAACTTATGGTACGAGCTGTTTCTGTTATATATGTTGTTCATAAACTATTGCTTATACATAGTTTTACAGCTGTGATCTTCTTGAAACAGAAACTGCCCTGTTCTATTGTTCCTATACAGATGCCTGACCATGGTCGGGTCAAACTTGCGCTTGGTCACAACATGATGTTTGTGTCGACCTACTCCATTCCCCTTGGAGGTGAAAATATACTTATTCATGGGTGGTCTCAAATAATGAAGGCCCATCCATCTTGGAGAATAGGACAGAAGATTATGTTCATGCTTTTTCATGGCTCTAAATCGAATATCCTGTTTATTGACCACATTCCGAGATGAAGCCGCATTCAGAAGGTTGTGGATGCGCGGGGTGGCGCCTGGGCCTTGTCCTGGGGCTTGGCGGCCTCACCCTTGGTTAACTGTAGGCAAAGTAGCACTGTTCGAGGCATCCTTTGTACGGTTGAACCTGTATAAGTACTCATACTGCTTTCAGCTTTGGTTGTTAAGTGCCCCTGCTTGTTTCAGTTAAGGTTGTTAAGTACTCTTGCTGCTTTTATAGTCTGTCGTGTTTCTTCAGTCCTGTCTTCCTCCAGCCGCAAAACCAAACAAGCGTTGGCGGGTCCGCCTGCTTCCGCCTCCCACGCTGGATGCGCCTCACCGCACGCATCGCCGCCCCACCGTCTCCTAAATCGTTAACGCCGACGTCCTCCGCGCGCTTTGGTGCGCTCACCGTGGCGCCGCTTGTCGGTGTCAAAACTGGCGGATCTCGGGTAGGGGGTCCCAAACTGTGCGTCTAAGGCTAATGGTAACAGGAGGCAGGGGACACGATGTTTAACCCAGGTACGGGCCCTCTCGGTGGAGGTAATACCCTACTTCCTGCTTGATTGATCTTGCTGATATAAGTATTATAAGAGTTGATCTACCACGAGATTGTAGAGGCTAAACCCTAGAAGCTAGCCTATGATTATGATTGTCCTTCTCCTATGGACTAAACCCTCCAGTTTATATAGACACCGGAGGGGGCTAGGGTTACACAAAGTCGGTTACAGAGAAGGAAATCTACATATCTGAATATCCAAGCGTGCCTTCCACGCAAAGGAGAGTCCCATCCGGACACGGGATGAAGTCTTCAATCTTGTATCTTCATAGTTCAACAGTCCGGTCAAAGTATATAGTCTGGCTGTCCGAGGGCCCCTTAGTCCAGGACTCCCTCACCGCCCTCTCACGTTGTCAACATGGTCAACAAACAACAGGAATTGGCAGAAGTACGTGGAGAGGATGACAGTAGGGGCCCACCATGAAACCGTATGGAAAAATAAAATGCTTCCTCGTGTTTTCCTGACAGCTGGGACCCACGACATTGTGAGCGTATATAGACAATAGACAAGAGAACAACACAAGATCGACTGACACCTGGGACGTAGCTGCTTGAGAAGTTTTTTTTGTTATTGTTGAGAGGGAGCAGGGTTTGAACTGGGCTGTGGCCCGTCTAGCCCAGGCTTATATTTTATGTTCACCATGTGACCAGCCCAGCTATTTTTTTGTTTGTGAAAATGAGCCCAGTTTATTTTTTCTGAAGAATACCCAATCCAGGCCTACTTATTTTTCTACGCCTTGATGGGCTGCAACTCTTTCAAGACGCCTGCAAATCTTGAAAGTAATGTGAAGTGGGTTTTAAATATAAAAACAGATCACAAATTGGCAATTACTTTATAATTTTTGAATTTTTTCACATGTTCAGACTCCTATTTCATAGGGCATTAACCTAATTTAAATATATCTTCAAAGTACTTTAAATCTGGCTCGACATTTCGATATTATAAATAGTTTGGAAATATGCGAAATTGGCCCTGGCCAACCAAAAAAATGACTGCAATAAATTGCATAAGAAGTTGCCATGAGCTATATAAATTATTAAAAAAAAAGAGGGAGTGGTCTGACTTGTGGGTCTGTTTAGTTGATGCGAATGCAAGATTTTTTTTAGTTATTATATACGTCAACAAACAATTCTAGCAGACGTAACCGTTGGATGTCACTCCAACGGCCGTTGTGTTTCTTCAATTTCTGATCTTCTTGCTCCAGCCGCCAAAGTAGCGCCGGCGGGACCGCCTGGTCCTGCCTCCCATGGCAGGCTGTGCTACCGTGCAGGCCTCAGCGCCCCCTACTACTCCCACCGCTGGCCAGGGCATCCCTCTACTCACCTACACCCCCTGTTATTCTGCGGTGACGACGACCTCACACCGCAGCCAAACCGGTAAACCCTCGTAGTCCTCTCCGCGCGGGCTTCCCCTACTGCGTCTTCCCCGGCTCCGCGTCGTCAACTTCCTAGGCCTCGCCGTCGTCCACCGCCGTGGTGCTCTCAGCGCGGCATGGTCAATGTGGTCAACGACCGACTTCCATCAGAAGAGTACTGTACATGGAGAGGCTGACAGCTGGGTCCACGGCAGTCGCAAGGAAGTGCCTCCTAATTACGCGGAAAGTAATTATTCCTCCACCTAACAGCAGGGACCCATCGGATGGGCCACCAGTATTTTGCGAAAAAACGTTTCCCCCTAATTGCTGGGATCCACCGGACGGGCCACCATATTTCGTGAAAAAACGTTCCCTTCGCTATCAGCTCGGACCTACCGGAAGTGCCTCCTTATTACGCACAAAAAAATGAATACCCCTTGCTAGCTAGGACCCACCTTGGTGGGAAGCTGACTTGTGGGCCTACTAAGTTGACTGGGACGGAGGCTGAGGGAGTCCTGGACTAGGGGGTGTCCGGACAGCAGGACTATCATCGCTAGCCAGACTCCAAGACTATGAAGATACAAGATTGAAGACTTCGTCCCGTGTCCGGATGGGACTTTCCTTGGCGTGGAAGGCAAGCTTGGTGATACGGATATGTAGATCTCCTACCATTGTAACCGACTCTTTGTAACCCTAGCCCTCTCCGGTGTCTATATAAACCGGAGGGTTTTAGTCCGTAGGACAAGACAACCATTACAACAATCATACCATAGGCTAGCTTCTAGGGTTTAGCCTCCTTGATCTCGTGGTAGATCCACTCTTGTACTACCCATATCGTCAATATCAATCAAGCAGTAGTAGGGTTTTACCTCCATCGAGAGGGCGCGAACATGGGTAAAAACATTGTGTCCCTTATCTCCTGTTACCATCCGCCTAGACACACAGTTCGGGACCCCCTACCCGAGAGCCGCCGGTTTTGACACCGACATTGGTGCTTTCATTGAGAGTTCCTCTGTGATGTCACCGATAGGAAGGATGCCTCTTCCTGTCTTCAAAGACGATATCTTCGCCAAAGGAGCCTTGGCTGCCGGCCAAACTATCCGGCTGGGTGGTTTCCTTATAACCGCCTGTTCGGCCACCGCTTCGACGATGACCTCTCGGGTCATCAAAAGCAATCTTCACGTCAACTCGGAATTCGCCGAGTAGCTGGATCCAACAGAGCTCTCGTCCGTAAATGAACTCTTGGATCGCATCGCCGCGCTGGGAGTTGCTACAGACTACAATCAGATTGGGCTTAAAACTGATATGAGAGAGATTAACTCTCCCCAGGTTACCCACCTTATTGCGGTGGTCGAGGAACAACGCGGCAACTCTTCTCCTAGATTGAAAACTAGGCATGCGTGGGCTTCCGAACCCTCCATGCCGGATTCCCGCGGGGGGACGGACTTCGATCAAGCACTGAACCTTAAGTCAGGCGTCGGACCGGACTCGTTGGACAGCGTCAAACGATCCAAGCTTCCAAATTCGGAAACTTCTCGGCCCTTGAGCCTTGAGATGGGTAGGATTCTGGACTTAATTCCACCCACCCACCTAGACATATGCTCTCTATCTCAAATCCGGCAAGATCCCGCTGAAACAGTACATCATTACTGGGCCAGATTCCTCCTGGTTATGGACAGGATAAAGGACTGCCGACTGGAAAATGCAATTTCAATTTTTTGCAATAATTGCATGGATGAGGGAATCTTGAACGCCGTCAGTCGCGGCGAAATTACACGCTTCGCCGACCTGGCGTCCATAGTATGAAAGTACTGTGTGATGGAGAGTTTTCGGAAAACCAAAACTAAGTTTTGGGACAATCCGGCCCCGAATACAACTCTAGTCCGTAACAAAAGGGTGCATCCCACTCAGGCACCAGGTACAAAAACCAAAAAGAAAAAACCCCATAAAGGGCAAGGAACCGCACTGGAGGGATGGCTCAGCAGAGCCTGTAAAATTCACAGTACAGAAGGCGCCACCCCAACACATAGCCTTCGAGCATGTTGGATATTGCGGCAGGTGGCCAAAAGTGGCGAGGAGCTTCTAGCCCCGGAAAACCACTCCAACAGTACCAGTACGGTGTCAAAAGTCTTCAAGACTTTCGCATCAAATAATATGCGAAAACGAACAATCCGCAGCCTCGCCGAAGTCTACCAAGTAGCAATAACAAATCCATGGAGCGACACGGCCATCACCTTCAACTCCAGCGACGAACCTAAATTCCGAACAGCCCGAGCACCAGCCGCATTGGTCCTCAGTCCAATAGTGGACGGCTTTCCTCTTACCAAGGTACTCATTGATGGCGGCAGCGGACTAAACCTCATCTACGAGGAAACTCTTCAAAAAATGGAAATAGACTGGAGCCGCGTTGAGCGAAGCAGCACAACCTTTAGAGGAATAATCCCTAGCCGGGAAGCGCGCTGCACAGGAAAAATCACACTTGATGTGGTATTCGGCTCGCCGGACAATTACAGGTCCGAAGAGGTCACCTTCCAAGTGGCCATGTTCAGCAGTGGATATCACGCTATATTAGGACGAGAGGCATTCACAATTTTTCAAGCCATACCCCACTATGGGTACATGAAGCTTAAGATGCCTGGGCCCGGCGAAACAATCACTCTCGCTAGCGATCTGGACATAGCACTCTGCGCCGAAAACAAAACAGCCGCATTAGCCCTGGAGGCACTATCCGAAGCCCTAGCGGCAGAAGAACTCACTGCGTTGCGCTCTACGGTGAATAGGGACGATGTGATACTCGATAAGAGATCCAAGTCCACCTCTTTTAAACCAGCGGACGAAATAGTCAAATTCCAGGTCCACTCAACGGACACAACAAAGACGGCCTCCATCGGGGCACAGTTGAACCCTGACGTAGATGCCGCTCTGCGAGAATTCCTTCAGGAAAATTGGGACATCTTCGCCTGGCATCCTTCAGATATGCCAAGAATCCCATGTAGATTGGCAGAACACAGCCTAAATATCCTAAAAGGATTCAAGCCAGTCAAACAGGCTCTTCGGCGATTTTCCGAACCCAAAAGACAGGCAATGGGAGAAGAGCTAGCCAAACTATTGGAAGCCGGATTCATCAGAGACACCAAACATCCGGACTGGCTAGAAACCTGGTAATGGTACCAAAGAAGGACAAATCCTGGCGCCTATGTGTCGATTTCAAAGACCTCAACAAGGCCTGGCCAAAGGATCCCTTCCCCCTCCCCCGCATCGACCAGATAATCGATGCTACTGCAGGGCACGATTCATTGTGCTTCCTTGACGCATATTCCGGCTACCATCAGATCAAGATGGCGGAAGCGGACCAAGCCGCAACGGCATTCATTACACCATATGGACCATTCTGCTTCAACACGATGCCCTTCGAGCTCAAAAACGCCGGCGCAACATATCAGCGCATGATTAAGACATGTCTGGCTACCCAGATCGGCAAAACAGTATAAGCATACGTAGATGACGTAGTCGTTAAAACAAAACATGTCAAAACTCTAGTAGACGATTTGAGGCTCACATTCGACAACCTCCGAGCATATGACATCAAGCTGAATCCAGAAAAATGCATTTTCGGCGTACCAGCCGGAAAGCTCCTGGGCTTCATTGTATCCGGTAGAGGAATTGAAGCAAACCCAGCCAAGATCCGAGCTCTGTCACAGCTAGACATTCCAAAAGACCTCAAACAAATACAAAAATTCACTGGATGCATGGTGGCTCTAAGCCGCTTTATCTCCCGTTTGGGAGAAAAGGCATTGCCCCTCTATCGCCTCCTCAGGCGCACCGAACACTTCGAATGGACGGATGCTGCCACTGCCGGACTCGAGGAAATAAAGGCCATATTGGCAACAAATCCGGTCCTGGCTGCGCCTAACCTGGGCGAACCAATGTTGTTATACATCGCGGCAACACATCAAGTTGCAAGCGCGGTACTCGTCGTCGAACGAGAAACAGAAGGGCACAAATTCCCTCTTCAAAAACCAGTGTACTACGTATCCACTGTCTTAACTCCCTGCAAGTCCCGTTACCCGCACTATCAAAAGATAGCATATGCGGTGTTCATGGCATCCCGGAAGCTCCGACACTACTTTCAAGAGTTTTCGGTAACAGTGGCCTCCGAAGTGCCCCTCAACGACATTATAAACAACCATGACGCGACGGGCAGGATTGCAAAATGGGCCATCGTGCTCTTACCATTCGATATAACTTATAAACCTCGGCGAGCTATAAAGTCGCAAGTCTTGGCTGACTTTGTCGCTGAATGGACAGAAGCCGAACTTCCTATAGAGTATGGCGCATACTCCAATTGGATTATGCATTTCGACGGCTCCAAGATGTTGGCCGGCTTGGGGGCTGGCATCGTATTGACGTCCCCGACCGGGGATACAGTCCAATATGTACTTCAGATAATGTACACGGACTCCAACAATGCAGCCGAATATGAGGCCCTCCTACACGGCCTCCGGATGGCAATCTCCATGGGCATTCAACGCCTAGAGGTGCGCGGGGATTCAAACCTCGCAATATCCCAAGTAAATGGAGACTTTGACGCCAAGGATCCGAAAATGGCAGCCTATCGTAACGCTGTCCTAAAAATGTCAGCTCGGTTCGAAGGACTCGAATTCCACCATGTAGCCCGAGATAATAACCAAGCAGCCGACGTATTGGCACGCATCGGCGCAAAAAGCGACGCTGTCCCTCCTAACATCTTCCTGGAACGGCTCTTTAAGCCATCCGTACTATGGGAAGAGGAGTCCGGAAATAACAACCCGGAGGTAGCCGCACCACCCAATACACAACAATCTGAAATAATCGGCGATTCAGCCGATGAAATAACACCCTCAGCCCACGAAATAATGGTAGTAATCGCCCCGTGGACAGAGCCGTTCCTAGCCTACTTACTCAGGCAGGAACTTCCCGAAGACCAAAATGAGGCCCGTTGCATAGTCCGGCGATCTAAAGCCTACAAGGTCCACGAGGGAGAACTCTATAAGAAAAGCACAACTGGAGTCCTTCAACGGTGTATCTCCGAAGAGGAAGGGCGAAACCTTCTGGCTGAAATTCACGCCGGACTAGGCGGACACCACGCCGCAGCTCGGGCCCTTGTAGGCAAGGCATTCCGTAAAGGATTTTATTGGCCGACGGCCCGGGCAGATGCTCAGGACGTAGTCCAAAGATGCGTCGGTTGTCAGCTCTTTGCTAATCAGAGCCATATGCCACCCACCGCCCTCAAAACTATACCCATTACCTGGCCGTTCGCGGTCTGGGGGCTTGACATGGTTGGACCCCTTAAAGGGGGAACCCACAAGCAAAGGTACCTATTGGTCATGGTAGACAAATTCACCAAATGGATAGAGGCCAAGCCAGTTAAAACGGCAGAGTCCGGACCAGTGATAGACTTCATATCCGGGGTAGTACACCGATATGGTGTCCCCCATAGCATCATTGCCGATAACGGCACGAACTTCACTGCCGATGAGGTTAAATTATGGTGCAAAAATATGGGCATTAAGCTCGACTACGCTTCAGTCTATCATCCTCAAACCAACGGTCAAGTGGAGCGAGCAAATGGTCTAATAATGAGCGGCATCAAACCCAGACTAGTGCGGTCCCTTACGAAATCTGACACGCACTGGGTAGAGGAGCTCGACTCCGTACTCTGGGGGCTGCGGACAACGCCCAACCGTACTACCGGATTCACACCATTTTTTACGATATACGGCGCAGAGGCAGTTTTGCCCTGCGACATCATTCATGACTCACCTCGAGTGCGCATGTACGAAGAAAGAGAAGCTGAGCTGGATCGGCAGGATAGCTTGGACGCATTGGAGGAAGAACGCGACATCGCCAAGGCTCGTTCCGCATTCTATCAGCAGCAGGCTCGAAGATACCAAAGCAGAGAAGTACGGGCCAAGACTTACAACGTTGGCGAACTAGTTCTACGCCTGCCGGACAAGAAAAAGGACAAGCTCAAGCCCAAATGGGAAGGCCCGTTCATTATCGATCAAGTCCTGACCGGCGGAGTGTACCGTATGCGAAATGCGTCGGACAACCGACTCGAGCCGAACCCATGGAACGCAGCCCGCCTCCGAAGATTCTATGCCTAGCGCCGGACTAAGAGTTCGTCCCCTTCCCCCGTCCAAATTTTTACACTTCAGCTGTCTTTTGTTTCTCTTTTTTCTCTCACCCCTTTTTCATAAAAGCCCTTAAAGGCCTACTTGTGCATTGTTCGCACACACTTGATGTGCTATCCGCACTCATTATACCTGGGGGCTTCTTTACCATAAGCTTAATTATAAGGGCTTCATGCCCAGCACATGTGTCAAACTTCCACGTGTACCTTTTATTCACCATTATGTGCATCGATATGACTTAAGTTTTGGCCAAGCTGGGTTGCCTGGCTCCTGTGCTTACCCCTACGTTCCCGACTGTTCGGCTAGGAGGTAAAGGGAGCACCTCTGCGATTGTTACTGCCGGGTCAGCCGGATGTGTACCTCAGACTGGGTGAAGCCGAAAGCTAGCGTTCTTAAGGGAATATTCGGTCGGTGACTTGAAAGATGATTTTTTACGTCTTTATTTATCTGCCCCCAGATGTTTTCCTGCTCTTTTTGCAGTTCGGACATGCACTTTAGGGCATGCCTCCCAGGGAAAGGAACCCTTAACGGAACTATTCTCCCTGGAAGATGTTTCTTACTAACCATGTAATATAACATAACTAGTTGGGCACTTGTCTGATAAAGCACTAATGACCCCTACGCCTGGTCTCCATGCATGCCCCGGTTGTTTCTTAACTGAGAAGGTATTCGGACACACTCCAGACTCTAGGGTCCCGAGGTTGAAGCGAAAAGGTCAGCAAAGACAAACGATCTACAATCCGGCTAGAAGGCATTTCACATGTCATTTTAAAATACATTGTCAAATCGACTAACTGTATTCCTCCTCAATCCCGTCTAACAGGCTGTCTAATTTACAGTCCCATTGGGAATACTTAGCTGCCAACTCTACTTGGCCATATACTAAACTTACAGGTCTCCTTCCCATCGGGCCCCACAGGTCCGACCTCGGCCATGTGGTTGGGATCCGCCTTCTTGTACCGTGTCTTTACCATGGCCCAGGCCTCCCTAGCACCTTGGCGGCAGGCGAAATCTTCCATAAACGGACGTGCTGCCGCGCTCCCTGAAGCTTCCCCGCAAGCTCTCCAAGGCCCTCGGGTAGGGAGAGGGACGGCCATAAGGGCTGGACGACGCCGCTCATTGCCTGCCGAACTCGTTCGAGTAGTTGCACCAGCTCGGGAAGCTGATCACCCGTTGATATGGGCATCTCCTCCGCAGGGCAACCTGTGAGTACACCTACAGACATATTTTTGTCAATTGACTTCCTCGCCGAACTCTTCTTTTCAAAGGAGTTCGCTCAAGCACTTACTATAGATGCCGCGACGAAGCCGCTGATTCTCCTTCATGGAGCCAGACAGCTCGGCCCGAACACCTTTCAGCTCTTCTCCAAGCTGGGTGTGGGCATCCCGAAGCTTGTTCCTTTCCTGCTGCACCCTCGTCAGCACCCTCTCGCCGGCCTTCAGCTGGCGCAGCAGTTCTTTCCTATCCGGATCCTGTCCGGCAACACCTGCAATGTCATTGTTAGACTTACACGCACGCCGCACACCGATTATCTTTTCGAAATAATGTGTTACCAGGAGGGGTCTCTGTGTTTCCTCCCGCGGCAGCTAGTGCGGCCTCAAGTTGGGCCTTGCACTCTTGTAGCTCCTGGGACAATCGAGTATTCTTGTCTGTAAGATCCTGCATATCAAATGATCCTTAAATCAGTTATCCCAACTACTTTAAGTCTCAGGGGCTACTGGCATATACAACTATCAAAATCTCTTACCCGTATGTCCTTTACATACTGCTTCGTGGCTCTGATCAAACCATCTTGAGCAGCACGGAGGTGCATGTCCCCCGCGTTAAAGGCATTCAACGCCTCGGGGGAGAAGCACGCATCACGAAAAACTGTCCGGCGGTGCCTATGGTTCATAGTGCTCTCCACCTCAGACCTGGTGGCGGACAGTCTGTCGGCATCCTCCGTTGGAGGAGTATCCGGCTCGCGCCTTGCGCTCGCCGCCCCCTCCAGACCAGGTGTTGGAGCCTTGCTGGCAGAAGCTTGGTTGCAACCTCTACGCCCACAGTCCGGCGGGCACTCTTTCTCCTGCAAAAATCATGAGCATTCAAACACTTCCTAGGAATTTTGTCCTAAATAACAACCGCGAGCTATACCGTTGCGGCGACGTCTTGATCCACGCCGCACTCCTCTTCCGCCTGCTGGGCCAGACTGACCCTTGTTGGCCAGCTGCCGTAGCCTCGGCCTCCTGCCCTGAAGGCGCTCCCTGCGAGACACTATTGTATATGGTGGTCAGAAATGCGCAAGAACGGAATAATGGCGTAAGGACTTTGGTCACAATCACCTGGGGAGCCGGAGATAGGCCGGGGTAGTCAGCTGTTATGGCGACTAAAGCATTGTCCATGCTGAGTTGATGGAACACCCCGCCGATTAGCTCCACCTTTATGTCCGGATCCTCTTCGGAGGACGGATCAAGGGATCTTTCGGGATCCTCGGGCTGTGGAGCCGGACTATGAATGCTCTCCACAGTCCGGTGCAGATCCTGTGTCAAAACCAGAAAGTAAGGTACTTAACTTTGAAAGCGTGGGTCGGATAGATGAACATTCGCTTACCCAGCTTCGAGGGTTGTTCATGGAGAACACATTCAATGGGCTCATCTGGAGGAAGTCCTCCTTCTCCCCCTTGTACAGGCCAGACAGAATCTTCACCAGATCTTCAGCCTATCCCGGCCCTTGGCGGCCATGATGAGTGGCATCATTCTCTCCGTTGAAATCCCACGTGGGGTGGCCCCTGTATTGCAGCGGCTGCACCGCCCGCATAATGCACGTGGCCATGACTCCAATCATGGTCAGTCCGGAATGGGCCAGTAACCTTATCCGGCCCATCAAATAATGGACGCTCTTCTCTTCCTCCAGCTGGGGGCTCCGCGGACGCCAACTCAGGCGTTTCTTGAGAGGAGCATTGCTGAACTCTGGGAGGACGATCCGAACAGGGTCCGACAGCGAAGCGTCTTCTACATAAAACCATTCTGAAGGCCAGTCTTCGGACGCCTTCTTAGGGGTTCCGGATGGATATCCGGTCCCGGCGATGCGCCATATTTCGGCACCGCCCACTTGATATATGGACCCCTCGTGAGAACGGGGTACAAGGCAAAATAACCTCTTCCACAGCGCAAAATGGGGCTCGATGCCCAGGAATAGTTCGCAAAGAGCTACGAAGCCCGCGATATGCAGAATTGAGGCTGGCGTGAGATGATGGAGCTGGAGTCCGTAGAACTCCAGGAGCCCGCGGAGGAACGGATGTACATGAAATCCGAGCCCCCTTATCAGATAGGGGACGAAGCATACCCGCTCCCCTTTGTTGGGACTTGGGGTAGCCTCCGCTTGCTTCCCACCTTTGTAGGTGGCCAGCCCGGCTCGGACCGAAACCATAAAGGCCGGAGGAAGATATCCCTCCGCTTGGAGCATCACTAGCTCGTTGTGAGGGACAGAACATCTCCTCCAATCTCCTGGTAGGGGGCTGGGAGCGCGAGAGGAGGAGCCGCGTCTACGGTCCATGATGGAATGGATTTTTGGTCGGAGGCGCTCCGATGAGTACTCGCGGAAGGAAGATGGTGTGATTTGGATCTGGATTCTTGCCTCTCTTATAGGCAGATTATTTGCGCAGCTAGGGGGTAAAACATAAAAGGTACCCTGGCTTTTCGCACTCGTGCGACGCGTTGAAGAAGATCATTATTGGGCGTGGAAGCCAAGGAGTGCAACGATTACAAAAGAGCCGGACACTATTCGGCAGGTACACGGAACTTAAAGGAGAACCCGCCTTGCAACGCCGAAGACTATATAGACTTATCGTCATTGAAGCCTGGTTCGGGGGCTACTGAGGGAGTCCTGGACTAGGGGGTGTCCGGACAGCCGGACTCCAAGACTATGAAGATACAAGATTGAAGACTTCGTCCCGTGTCTGGATGGGACTTTCCTTGGCGTGGAAGGCAATCTTGGCGATACGGATATGTAGATCTCCTACCATTGTAACCGACTCTGTGTAACCCTAGCCCTCTCCGATGTCTATATAAACTGGAGGGTTTTAGTTCGTAGGACAAGACAACCATTACAACAATCATACCATAGGCTAGCTTGTAGAGTTTAGCCTCCTTGATCTCGTGGTAGATCCACTCTTGTACTACCCATATCGTCAATATCAATCAAGCAGGAGTAGGGTTTTACCTCCATCGAGAGGGCCCGAACCTGGGTAAAAACATTGTGTCCCTTGTCTCCTGTTACCATCCGCCTAGACGCACAGTTCGGGACCCCCTACCCGAGATCCGCCGGTTTTGACACCGACAGAGGCCTTTGTCAACTTTAGTCAATATATGAATGATTGTAGCTCTAGTGACCGTACGATGTCCATCCAACGGCCGTAGTGCTTCTTCAACCTCTGGTCTTCTTGCTCCAGCCGCCCAAAGCAGCGCCGGTCTTGCCGCATGCTCCTGCCTCCCGTGGCCGGCTGTGATGCTGCTGAGGCCTCACCGCCCCCTACTACTCCCACCGCTAGCCAGGCCATCCCTCTACTAACCCACACCCCCTGTTTTTCTGCGGCGACGGCAGCCTCACACCGCAGCCGAACGAGTGAACCCTCATACTCCTCTACGCGTGGGCATCCACTGCTGCGTCTTCCCTGGCTCCGCGTCGTCCCCTTCCTAGGCCTCGCCGTAGTCCACCGCCCTGGTGCTCTCGGTGCGGCGTGGTCAACGTGGTCAAGGAACGACTTCCATCGGACGTAGATTGTACGTGGAAAGGCTGAAAGCTGGGTCCACGGCCGCAGCAAGGAAGTGCCTCCTTATTATGCGGAAAATAATGATTCCTCCACCTGACAGCGGGGACCCACCTGACTGGCCATCGTATTTCACAAAAAAAGGTTTCCCCCCTGACTACTGGGACCCACCAGCTACATCTTCGCACGCAAGGAAGTGCGTCCGAAAAAAAACGATTCGCCCTCCTGACTGCTGGGACCCACCAGCTACATCTTTGCACGCAAGAAAGTGCCTGACAGTCGGGACCCACCTGGTCGAAGCGTACGTAGAATTGTCATTCTGGTCGCGAACGTGTATGTACATACTGGTCGATGTAGAGGCGCGCACGTGTCTTAGTAGAGGCGCGCACGTGTCGTGGTAGAGGTGCGCACGTAGCATGTACACGTGTGTACAATGGATATGGTGCAAGAAAGAAAATACGGCCACGTACGTACATAGGGGCGGGGTCTCGAATGCCTACTCGCGCATACGTACGGCCAGGGCTCGTGTACATTGCCGGGTTGGAACAGAGAAATTGCGTTGTCGTCGTGTTCATGGGGAGGCAACTGAATGCATCGTGTTCATCGGGAGGCAATGGAATGCATCGTGTTCATCGGGAGGCAACGGAACGCATGGGAGCCAACCGGCATGGACGGAACAGGCGATGGAAACGAGGCCTGGCGTAGCGCAGAACGGAGGAAATGGCTTTGTGTTCGACCAGCCACATTCGAAACGGGATCATATTCATCCGGAGGGGTCTGGCGTACCGCAAAACGGATGAAACAGACTTGTGTTGGAGCGCTACGGTCGAAACAGGGGTCCTGTTCATCGGGAGGGGTGTCGCATACCGCAAAACGGGACTCCACAGGATACGTTCATCTCCACCGTCGACCACCTCCAGCCTTCACGGGCTACTGTTCATCCACCGTCGACCTCCTCTAGCCTCCACAGGCTCCTGTTCATCCAGCCTCCACCACGCGCTACTCCACCGGCTACTGTTCAACCACCCCTCTCCACGGGCTCCTGTTCAACCACCCCTCTCCACGGGCTCCTGTTCAACCACCCCTCCACGAGATACTATTCATCCACCCCTCCATCGTCTACTATTCATCCAGCCCTCCATGGGGTCATCCTGTTCATCCAGCCCTCCACGGGGTCCTGTTCATGCAGCCCCAACCGGCTCGATCGATTGGGGTCCTGTTCATCCAGAGGCAACACTACGGGGTCCTGTTCATCCACCCCCACTGCTCACTGTTCAACCAACCCCCCCCCCCCCCGCCCCCGGCAACGCTCACTGTTTATCCAAACCCCCTACAACGCTCACTATTCATCCAAACCCCCTACAACGCTCACTGTTCATCCAGAGGCAGCATCGATCGAGTTCAGTTAGCAGAAGTAGCGAAGGAATCGCTCGATCGCTCGGGTTCAGTAATGCGTAGCCTGGAGTGCAATCGCTCGGGTTCAGTTAGGCGACGCCTCGCTCGGGTTCAGTTAGAGCCCAATGACTCGCACACACGTGCGTATGTGTACTAGAGAAACACGCATCGCTCGGCCCCCGACCACCCACCGTAACCGGGAACTACCCGAAATTTTCCTCGCACTCGCTTCTACCACGGTTTTTTCCGTCATGGACGGCCCAAAGAATGTCATGCAGCTGCTTCTCCAGCCCGCCCAGCACGAAAAGCCCATTTTCTGTCATGATTTTTTGTCATAGAAGTAGGAGCCCACCAGATCTATGATGATACCGGGTTTTGTCACAATTATCATCATAGAAGTGTCATAAGTATGACAGAAAAAAATTCGTTCGGCCCAAAATGTCACGGATGTGTCTTTTTTTTGAAGTGCTGCCCAGCAAGGCCTGCCGGGCTAATTCTCCAGCTCCACGCCTGCTCACTTGACACGTCACTAGATGGGTGTCATCTATGGGTTCACTAGGTAGGAAGTGGCCGCCATGTGGCGAATGCCTGCCACTTAATCATCCTTCGTATTGAGAGTGCACTAATCAACGACGTGGGTCATGATGGAGTAGTCGGCGAGGTGATCTGGTCTCCGCGAGTCCAGCAGGCCCTGCCAGGACACCTTGGTCTTCTTCTTCTGGTGGCGTCCCCGCCCCTTGCCGGGCTCACCTGCCCGGCAAAGGAGGCCTCTCTCTTGATAATATCTGGTCCTTCTGCTTCAGTCTTGGTTCCTCATGTCCTGCTAGTTGGTTCTTTGAGTCTCTTCGTATCTTGCTTACTTTGTTCTCACCTTGGCTTATCCACGCACGAGTCAGGGGAAAACATGTACCCCTGTATATTATCCCCGACATAAGCCCCCAGACCTGAGCCATACGTGTCGCTGGGCACGTTGGGTCAGGTCCCAAACCATGTGCGGACACATGGCAGGAGAGGGCTGCGTGCGCCTGTTTGTCATGATGACCAGTCAATCCAACATCCACTTCGCGTGATTATTGCGTGTCGTGGGGTCGTGGGACTGTAGCAGCTAAGATAAAACGGTAACTTTCTAAAGCATCGCGCCCCTATTTTGTGTCCTTCCCTTAAGAGTAGGAAAAGCGGAGCGGCCTGATCCATCTATTCTCTGCCCCGCTCCCCCATATTCTTCCAGCGCAAGCCAAGCAACAGTTCCCCTCCTCTATCTTCCGTCCCAGTTATCCTCACTGATGCCGACAGAATGGGGAAGAATCCCGCGGACAATAAGAAGCATACGGTTGTAGCAAAGGAAGCCGCCGCGGTGGAGCAAAAGAGGAGCGGAGTTGAGCAAGAAGCGGAGCGAAGATGTCGTCTTCATTCTATAATATCTAAGTGGCCCTGTCCCCCAGGCGAGATATGGATATCTGTGGGGGAGGCCTGTCGAGAAGGGGCACGGGGCACCGGCGGTCATCGTGGCGGGGAAGGAGGTACCGCAGGACTCTTATTATTTCTTCTATGCCTATTTCATCTGCGGTCTTTGCCCTCCTTTCTCTGAATTCTTCGAGGCAATCATGAACAACTATGGGTTCCATCTTATTGATTTTACGCAAAATGGAATGGCGACCATGGCTATTTTGGCCCATCTGTGCGACAACTTTGTTGGAGTCAAGCCAATGTGGATCTGTTCCGACACTACTTTGTCCCGCGGGTGGAGAATAAAGCATATCGCTCCGGGGTTATCAGCTAGATGCCACGCATGGCGAGGAAGCTTTGGGATTACATTCCAGGACAAAGAGGCCCCCGAGTTCTATGAAGCCCGGAAGGAGATTGTTGAGTGCAGCGGGGACTGGAGCGCCAAGGGCCTCACTGAAGATAGACTGCACCCGACAATGAATAGGATCACTCGTTTGAGGGCTGCCGGGCTAACTATCGAGCATGTAGTGGCAGATTTTCTCCTCCGCTGAATCTCACCATTGCAGGAAAGGGACAGACCTGCGTGGTTGTATGGTGATTTGGCTTACAGGATGAGGTTGCTCCCTGGGTTGGCCAACAACCTGTCGGTGAATGGCCATGCCTGGTTATGTGACCAACTGTTCGGCCGTTTTGTCATGTTCAAAGTTCTGGCAACCGTCATCCCGCTAAATGTCAATTCTGCCCAGGATCAGATATTGTCGTGGATGCTGGACTGAAATGCTGAAGGGATGACGAGCACTTGGAAGATGCCCACCCTGGAAAACGAGCTCGAGTGGTCGAGCACTTTGGTGGAGGTGGCTACCAAGGTCGAAACCAAGATGTATAAGCCCACCTCTTTTGTAGAAGTGGCGTATATCTTGAGGAAGGTCGAGGAGGCCAAGGTGGCCTACCTCATGGACATGGCGAAGGCCATGAAGGCCGGGAAGAGCAAGGGGAAATCTGGGGACAGAAGCTCTTCTCAAGGCGGTGGCGAGGCGCAAGCCGCGGAATAGGCGGCCGGGGATGAGCCTACCGGAGTTAATTTTGCCGGGCTAGACGCACTAGCCGCGGCAGCAAAGGAGCTTCAGAAGAAGGAGGAGGAGGTTGGTGAGGTGGCAAAGCCAGAGGTGTGGCTTGCGGCCGGGCCGCAAGCCCCTGAGCCAAACCTTGAGCAGCACACCTGCAAATGTGTCATTGCTGGCCCAGCCGCCAGGAAGGTGAAGAAGATGACCGCCAAAGCCTCCAAGGCCGTGGTGGCATGTCGTCAATCTCCTCGCCTTTCCAAGAATAGGGCCCCCTCAGCCCGGCAGGCGGTGACAGAGGACGACCCTGACTCCAGCTCGAGCTCGAGTCCTTTGCAGGACTCATCTTCGTTTGACCCTCCGTCTCCGCGGCGGGCGTTCCTGCTGCCGGAGAGTTCTGCTCCCGCTCCCCCAAAGAGGAGATGGGAGCCCTTGCCTTCCATGGAGTTCGACTTGGAGTCCATGATCATCACAGAAGAGTAAGGAAAATTTTCCTTTGTGAACAGCTTGTGCACATCTTGGTATTTCTGATGACCTCTTGTGTTTGTTGTCATCGGCGGAGGGGTGCTAGAGGAGACGAAACCCCTCATCCATCGCTCCCGGAGGAAGATCCGGCACCTTGGGTCATCAGAGGGCTCAAAGGACTCGGCCCTGGCGGGGAGTGAGGCCGAGGACCCCGTGTCGAGCCCCCAGTCCAACCCTCGGCTTGGAAGCAAGGACATGGTCCTTGCTGCCGGAGATGATGAAGACATTCCTCTCATCCCTTCAAGTGGTGGAGGCGAGGCAACATCGGGCGAGCTCCACCCCGAGGGGCACACCTCCCCCACTCCTGGTGCTGGAGATTGCCCTATGGAACTCTTGGTGGATGAGGCCGTAATGGAGGCCGCCAGGATTGCCACGACAGAGGATGAAGCTCGGGGCCGGGCAACGACCATTGTCGAGGAGGCCGAGGTACCTGCCTAGCAGATTTCCCTAGGTATTGTACATGTTCTTTCTTTGTTTGTTCCTTCTTCTCTCTCTCTTCTCTTTTTTTGTTTCTGATTTCTGCTTCCTTGTTGTCTCCTCCCCCCTCTTTCTGTAGACCGCCAGGCCGCAGGGTTGGAGCCTTTGGAGGTGGCGGTCGACATAGGCAAGGCTGCCGCGGACATTGCTTCCACGGAGGGGCAGGATCAGGTTGCCGGGGACATGCAGGGGTCCCTGGCGGTGATGGAGCGTCCTCCGAAGATAGTCCCGGTAGAGGGAGCGGCCATAGAGGTGAAGATCCCTCTCCAAACCATGGGCCCACTACCTTCCCCCGAGTCCGTCATCGTGATCCCGTCGTCTTCCTCCAGCGTGCAAGCCATGGTGCTGTCGTCGCCCGGAGCTGGAGGCCCTAGCCCATCCCCGGCGGCAGACACCGAGTTTGCTGAAGAGCTTCAATGCATCCTGACTCCACTTTACCCAGAGGTTGGGGAAGTTGATGACTCGATCGCTATTTCCATGGATTTGTCTTTTATGGAATCCATGGCGGCAGGCGTCAAGGAGATGCAGGCCCGGGACAATCAAAAGTGGGTGGAGGTCAAGGCGCGACGTGAATCTGTTGACAAGATGGGCCAGAAGCTGATGGACAAGGGCTTGGAGCTACGCGAGTGGCATGACAAGCACTTTAAGGTGCTCTTGAGGCAGCAAGAGGTGCTTCAGATGACGCGGGAGGATGTCATGTCCCATGAGGTGCATCTGGCGGACCACAAGGCTTCCTTGGATGCCAGAGAATGAGAGATTTCTCTCCGGGAGGAGAAGCTTGCGGCTACTCTTCGTTCCAAGGATGATGAATTGGAGGCCTCATCTGCCAGCGCACCAAGGATTTGGAGGACAACCAGGAGGCGGCTCTAAATGTTATTACCACTGATTCTGCCACTCGACTGAAGAAGCTTGCTGACGACCTGGCTGCCTTGTCCGCTGCCAGGACTAATCTTGGCCGGCAGGTGTCTAAGCGGGCGGAAGATCACACCAAGAGCACCAAGGAGATGGATGCCCTCAAGGAGGAGGCATGGAAGGCAGAGATCCTCTTAACTGATGTTCCATCGCAGCTCTCTTTCAAAACTCAGAGCCTCGAAGCTGCCAATGGTGAAATCTCGTATCTGAAGGCGAGAATTGGCACGTTGCAGAGTTCGGCAGAGTTTCTTGATTCCTGCTAGCAGCTGCTGACCAGGGATTTAGACAACACCAATTGTCTCTGACAGGAGGCCAAGGACAAGATGAAGAACCAGGTCGACCTGAGCACCCTCTGGATCAAGAACCTGATCGACATAGCTGAACGCCTGAGCGCTCGGGCTGCGGAGATGGGCATGGATGGTCCAGTTTTTACGCTCAACCAGCACGAGGTCCCAAGCGCCAAATTGGGGGTCTTCTTCAACGAGCTGATCGAGATGCTGGGAGCACAAGAAGTGGGTAGGGGCCAGTGCTTCATGACCGAATCTTGGAAGCTGGCTCGCAATGCCCTCTTCATGGTCTTGAGCAACATCGCCTTCCGCTACCCGGATCTCGACCTCGACGATGGATTCAAGAAGCCCCCGATAGGCGCCGACGTCGCAGACGCCAAGGAGAAGGCTGCCTCGTGGGCCAACAGGGTCCTCCGGGTTTGAGGCTCTCCGCCTGGTCGCCAAGCCAAGTATTGGGCCATCGTTGCCTTGTAATGGAAACATGTTGCATATTTTGTGTTTAGTCATCCTATCTCTAACATTTGTGTTAAACTGGTATCCTGGATTGAATGTTAGTCGCATGTTTATCCCTTTGTCCCCCGTATGCTTGTGTTCGTATGATATGTTCCCATGTATGTTTTGGATGCTTGCTGGTATCATATAGCCGCGATTATCGTAAGGGTCCGTCCCTTATGAGTCATCTTGGCGTGGATGCATCCCGGCAGGTTTTTCCCAGGTAGTTCTTGGTGCAGCCTCTCATCCTAAGAGCAAGGCTCTTTGCAGGATGATGGAGCAACCAAAGAAGCTGACCAAGGTTCCATCACATGAGGATGTTCATGAAACAAACGCTTGCGAGGGTTTTTAAGGGATAAATGACTGCAAAGAATTCTAAAGTACCAATTCAGAGATGATAATATGAACTTAGCTTATGTTTTGGGCTTCCTCTTCTTCTGCCGGGCCACGTGTGTCGAGTGTGTTCGTTGGGCCCGGAAAGCAGATGCAAATCGGGTGGTTTCTTTGCCCCCAGCAGGGTCCGATATGCACTTCGTGCGGTTGGCGGGCATCGAGGCTTAATGTTGAGCTCCTCTGGTCCCCCTCCCTCTTTCTCTTCTCTTTTCGTGTCAGTCCAGCGACCGCCAGTGCATGGATCGTGCCGACGTAGGAAGCCTTGCAGAAATACGCTTGCTGAGGCATCAACCGAGGCGTGGAGGCTAGCAATGTGGTTCGGGGATGGCCCCTCTCTCCTTCAGTATCCTTGGAGGCGCCAAGGTTGATGATGTCATTGACGACGCAGATGGCGATGAAGATGACGCGCTGGTTACATCTTCAGGTTCATGCAAGCGTTCCCCCTACCTGGTGCGCGAAAGATATCGAAAGAAACCATGGCCACCTATGGGACCAGGTCGGGCCCTTGCTGGTTCAGTAGGGGGGTCTCCCGTTGCTCAAAGAGCAGACCAATGCAAGGCAACACGACAGGATTCGCAGAGGCAGTTTTACTTAGGATCGGGCCGTCGTGAGGCAGAAAACCCTACTCCTGCTGTGGTGGATTGATTAGGAAAGGTGGTGGTGGTGCATAGTACACTTGCTCGACAAGGGTTGCTTTGGGGCAGCACCGACTAGGCGCGTACGGGGGTGTGAGTGATCTAAACTTCTAACCCCTTAAATCATTGCCATGTGCCTCCTTTTATAGATCAAGGGGTTACCACAGTGGAAAATTAGTCACTAGACACGGATATGATTGCAAATAGTGCTATCATACCTAACTCTACAGGCTAATAGTGTGCATCTAATGCGGCGCTTAGTGTCACGTCATTGGTTGCCCGGCAAGGCTTGCCGGGCTAATTTGCCAGCTCCACGCCTGCTCGCTTGACACATCACTACATGGGTGTCATGTATGAGTTCACTAGGTAGGAAGTGGCCGCCATGTGGCGAATGGATGCCACTTAATCATCCTTCGTCTTGACACTCCACTGATCGATGATGTGGGTCATGATGGAGTAGTCGGTGAGGTGATTTGGTCTCCACGAGTCCAGGCAGGACCTGCCGGGACGCCTTGGTCTTCTTCTTCTAGGGGCAGCCCTGCCCCTTGTCGGGCTCGCCTTACCGGCAAAGGAGGCATCTCTCTTAACAATATCTGGTCCTTCTGCTTCGGTATTGGTTCCTCCCGTCCTGCTAGTTGGTTCTTCTAGTCTCTTGGTATCTTGCTTACTTTGTTCTGACCTTGGCTTCTCCGCTCACGAGTCAGGGGAAAACATGTACCCCTGCATATTTTCCCTGACAAGTGATTTGGCCTAATGCAGCTAGCAATGATTTAGATGGAGTTTGTTTGAACAATATATTCAAATTCAAAACTCCATATGTGATGGTTTAAATACTCTTTATATGATTTTTCCTAAACAGAAGCCATAAGTTGTTCTAACATGCATGAAAATGCCATAAATAGGTAGACTGATTTTTTGATAATTTATCATATATAATTTATTTTATTTGGAGTTACGATTCATTTTGTATAAAATTTTGAAGTTTATAACAATTTCCGGAATTTCCTGGATTATTTTTAATCTAGAAAATGTTAACTGCCTCAACACCATGTCACTGTGACGTCAGTCAGTCAATAGGACCGGTCCAGGTCAAACCTGACCAGCGGGGCCCACTAGTCAATGAGACAGGTGTTAATCCCGCATTGACTTGCCCTTTGACCCGCTGCAGGGCCCGCTGTCAGCGGCTGTAGGGCGCTTAATTA
Organism: Triticum timopheevii; assembly: GCA_963921465.1. NCBI lineage: Eukaryota > Viridiplantae > Streptophyta > Magnoliopsida > Poales > Poaceae > Triticum > Triticum timopheevii. Next base: position 386,442,375 of record OY997268.1, on the reverse strand, counting down.
GTTGGGTTTAGCCCCTAGTGGCCATGCCAGGTTGGCAGGATTACGCCGATGATGACCCGACGCGGCGGCGATCGCCGGCCAGGCGTTTTCGGCCACAGCTGGTCACGCAGTTAGGTGGGTTGGACAGCACATGGTCCGGGGCATCCAGCGGTGGTCGCGGAGACACCAGGGATGGCATGTAGCAGCGACGGCGGCGAGCGTATGCGGCGGCGGAGCTCGGTGGCGTGCGGGCGCTACGCTAAGACTCGCTTTCGAGCCGGCTGGACTACACAACGGTGTCGGGAGGCTCTCTGGAGTACACCTGTTGCACGACGCCAGCTAACGGAGCACAGGGTGCATGCGTGCGGTGGCAATTGCGGAGCCGCGCTTCGGCTCTTGCGGGCATCGGAGCTAAAGGGCACGAGAGAGTAGGAGAGTAGGGGGAGTCAACGCGGTGGCTCACAGCGAATCTAATGGTGTCGACAGCAAGCCCGGGGAAGCCTGGACGGCGTCGAATCCGTCGAAGAAGTCCGGTGGGTTGTGCTCGGAGAAGACCAGTAGATGGCGGCGTTTTAGGGCTCCCGGGCTTCGGATCTTGCATGTGCAGAGGAGGAAGATCGTCGAAGAGCTACTGGACATGGCGGAGAGGCAAGACGACGTTAGTGGGCGCGCGGGTAGCGAGCGGCAGCGACGGGCACGCTCGATGGTAGGGAAGATAGCAAGACAGGGGAGGGGAGAGAGAGAGAAGCAAGTGAGGGATTGGAGAGAGGGGTCTCTGGGCGTCTCCGTTCGCTCGATCAAGGACGGTTGAGGAAGCTGGAGGTGGCGTCCACTGCGCGCGCAGGCGACACACCTCTACCAGTAGGCAGAGGTAGACGAGGAGGAGGAGGAGGTGGGCTAGGCTAGCGAGCTGGGCCGCTAGGTGGGCTGCCAGGTTAGCTTTCTTCTTTCCTCTTTTCTTTCTGTTTTTCTATTTTGTTTTATTTTGCCACTCTTTAAATTCAAAATAGAGATTCAAACCAGTGCCAAACTTTCAATATTCATGTGACCTATATGGACTTTTCCAAATGCACACCAATGTTTGTGAGACATTTCAAAATATATTCTAGATATATAAATATAAATTCAAATTCAAATAGCATAATAATTTAAATTCAAAGTACCAAAATATTCCAGAAAAATGTTCATCATTTTTGGTTGGGCTCAAAGCCTTTGCCAAAATATAACCAACATTATTTAGGGCCATTTTGGAAACATTGAATGAATTTTTAGGGTTCTTGCCCCGTACTTAATATTTTCAGAGGCTTTGAAATTTCCTCAATTCAAATTTCTTCAATCTAACATGATGCATGATGCTCACTCATGTAACTAATTACAAGCAAATTCTAGGGTTGTGACATGGTGACTCCGGTGCGCTCGTCGCCGGGTCGCCCGTAGCCTTGATTCTGGTGGGAGGGGACATGAACGACACCATGCCGAGGCTTGTAGCGGGCACGGCTGTGGTAGTCGGTTACTCCTCATTCTTTGTTCGTGTGCAAGGCTGAGGAAGGGCCCTGGTGGAGGTGCGCCGTTGATGAAGGTGAATCTGACTCCTCCTGGGCATCATCCCCTGGTCGCGAAGGAGGGCTTCTTGTTCCGACACATGTCTTCGGAACATGCGGTGATTTATGACGTCAGGGCCGTTGGGGATGTCCATGCTCTCTGTGTGGTAAACCAGAGAGCATGGTGTCTGGTGTGTCTGCCGAGCTGAGGTATTCGGGTGGTAGTGATGTGGACGGTGGCGGAAACTCACGACGCATCAAGAACAGGGGCGACCGTTCCGACGAGTCGTGTTTGTCGGTGGCTCTGTGTCCTAGACCATCATGCTCCGGCAGTGCCACCTCCCGCGCCTACCCTCCGGTTTCTTCCTCCTTGCTGAAAAGCGGTGCTATCCTGATCCTGGGGAGGCGCTGAATCCCAGCTGGGTCCGCCATTGGCTTCTTCGACCTTTTCCTGAAGGAGATGGACAGGGGCAAAGGCATCACAGGGCACTTATCTTTTTTCAATCTTAAATCGTTAGGCACTTGCCAAATTTTAATTGAAATAATGTAATCTCTTGGGTCAATGTATGTGTTATGTAAGGCTTATACTTGTATAATCAGCATATTAATGAAAAAGATGAGCCTTGCTGGGAACTCGTGCATGTGTATGTTCATGCAGAGGTGGGATGCCTCTTTAGTTAAATAAACAAGTCTTCCTCGGCAGGCTATCCTGTCGGTACCCTTTTTCTATTTTGTTGCCGGGGACCGGAGTCTACCGGGCAAAAAATAAAGGGACCAGCCCCACTCCAACTCTTCCTCAGCAAAGGCCACTGCGACCACCTAGGCTGAAGCAACGTTATAGCCAAAAGTGGAAGCACCTAAGCTTTGAAGAGTGGCGAAGCTTTCTCATGCACAAGTTTTAGCTTACAGAACACTTATGGACAAGAGGTAGAACTTATCTATTTAGCTTGCCGGGGATCGTAGTGCTGGTTCATCTTCTCAACTCCTTGTAGAAGCCAAGTTCATGGAAGGAACCTGCAACTTGATGCAGATGAGAATGATGCAGGATGTGATCCTATCTATATGCATATGCATATGCTCATGAAATGCTTATGCAAATGCTCTTGGAATGCTCATGCATGCAACTTGGTTGGGGGCCCCAGTGATTCGTTTATTTCTCTGGTGCACAAGGTCATCTCCCTGGCTTTGTACAAGGGGTTACATGCAGCTGAGGCAAGGCCTATACAAATGGGTGGCTGCCGGGCAGGGCCCGACAGCCGTCCCTTGCGGGTAGAACTTGTGGAGATGCTCAATATTCCATGAGTTTTGCAATTGAATGCCATCTCCGGTCTCTAAGTAGACTAAGCCAGGTCTGGTGACTCATACTACCTGGTAAGGGCCTTCCCACTTTGGCGTCAACTTGTTTGTACCCTTGACCGACTGAACGCGCCAAAGGACAAGGTCGCCTTCCAAAAAACACCGGGCATGAACCCGCGGCTACGATAGCGACGCAGGGCTTGCTAATAGTGTGTAGCACGTGTAGCAGCCCGGAGAGGGTTCTCCTCGAGTAGCACAGCATCGTCACACCAATGCTGATCTTGTGCTACTTCATCGTAGGCAAGCAATCGAGGCGACCCGTAAATGAGTTCCGTAGGGATAGCAACTTCTGCCCCATAGACCAGGGAAGTGGGATTCTGCACGGTAGCTCGATTTCGTGTTGTTCTGAGGGACCAGAGAACAACCGGTAGCTCATTGATCCACCACTGATACATCCATTTTGCATTATGGTCTGTTGTTACACATTATGTCACAATACTTATGCCTATTCTCTCTTATTTTACAACGTTTACATGAAGAGGGAGAATGCCGGCAGCTGGAATTCTGGGCTGGAAAAGGAGCAAATACTAGAGACCTATTCTGCACAACTCCAAAAGTCCTGAAACTCCATTAAAGATGTTTTTGGAATTAATAACAAATATTGGGCAAAGAAAGTACCATACGGGGCCCACACCCTGGCCACGAGGGTGGAGGGGCGCGCCCTACCCCCTTGGCGCGCCCCTGCCTCGTGGGCCGCCTGGCAGGCCTCCGGTGACCATCTTCTGCTATATGAAGTCTTTTACCCTGAAAAAAATAATAAGCAAGCTTTCGGGACGAGACACCGCCGCCACGAGGCGGAACCTTGGCGGAACCAATCTAGGGCTCCGGCGGAGCTGTTCTGCCGGGGAAACATCCCGCTGGGAGGGGGAAATCATCACCATCGTCATCACCATCGATCCTCTCATCGGGAGGGGGTCAATCTCCATCAATATCATCACCAGCACCATCTCCTCTCAAACCCTAGTTCATCTCTTTTATTCAATCTTTGTCCCAAAACCTCAGATTGGTACCTGTGGGTCTATAGTAGTGTTGATTACTCCTTGTAGTTGATGCTAGTTGGTTTACTCGGTGGAAGAACATATATTCAGATCCTTTACACATATTAATACCCCTCTGATTATGAACGTCAATATGATTTGTGAGTAGTTATGTTTGTTCCTGAGGACATGGGAGAAGTCTTGCTATAAGTAGTCATGTGAATTTGGTATTCGTTTGATATTTTGATGAGATGTATGTTGTCTCTCCTCTAGTGGTGTTATGTGAACATCGACTACATGACAATTCACAATTGTTTGGGCCTAGAGGAAGGCATTGGGAAGTAATAAGTAGATTATGGGTTGCTAGAGTGACAGAAGCTTAAACCCTAGCTTATGCGTTGCTTCGTAAGGGGCTGATTTGGATCCATATGTTTCATGCTAGGTTAGGTTTACCTTAATACTTCTTTTGTATTTGCGGATGCTTGCAATAGGGGTTAATAATAAGTGGGATGCTTGTCCAATAAAGGGCAGTACCCAAGCACCGGTCCACCCACGTAATAAGTTATCAAAGTAACGAACGCGAATCATATGAGCGTGATGAAAACTAGCTGACGATAATTCCCATGTGTCCTCGGGAGCGCTTTTCTCTATATAAGAATTTGTCCAGGCTTTTCCTTTGCTACAAAAGGGATTGGGCCACCTTGCTGCACTTTATTTACTTTCATTAGTTGTTACCCATTACGAATTACCTTCTCACAAAACTATCTGTTACCGAGAATTTCAGTGCTTGCAGAGAATACCTTACTGAAAACCGCTTGTCATTTCCTTCTGCTCCTCATTGGGTTCGACACTCTTACTTATCGAAAGGACTATGATACATCCCTTATACATGTGGTTCATCAAGACTCTTTTCTGGCGCCGTTCTCGGGGAGTTAAGCGCCTTTGGTAAGTGGAACTTGGTGAGGAAAACTTCATATAGTGTGCTGAAATTTAGTGCCACTTGTTACTATGGAACATAATCCTTTGAGGGGCTTGTTCGGGGTATCTTCACCCCGACCAGTAGAGCAAAGAGTTGCTCGTCAACCTACTGAACCTACTGAGAATGTTTACTTTGAAATTCCTTCGGGTATGATAGACAAACTGCTAGCTAATCCTTTTACAGGAGATGGAACATTGCATCTCGATTTGCACCTTATCTATGTGGATGAAGTTTGTGCATTATTTAAGATTGCAGGTATGCCCAAGGATGTTATCAAGAAGAAGGTCTTCCCTTTATCTTTGAAGGGAGAGGCATTGACATGGTTTAGGCTATGTGATGATATGGGATCATGGAACTACAACCAATTGAAATTGGAATTTCATCAGAAGTTTTATCCTATGCATATTGTTCATCGTGATCGTAATTATATATATAATTTTTGACCTCGCGAAGAAGAAAGCATCGCACAAGCTTGGGGGAGGCTTAAGTCAATGTTATATTCATGCCCCAATCATGAGCTCTCGAGAGAAATGATTATTCAAAAAATTTATGCTCGGCTTTCTCTCAAAAATCGCTCCATGCTCGATACTTCTTGTACTCGTTCTTTTATAATGAAGACTATTGAATTCAGATGGGATTTATTGGAAAAATGAAACGCAACTCTGAAGATTGGGATATCAACGAAGGTAAGGAGTCAGGTATGACAGCTAAGTTTGATTGTGTTAAATCTTTTATGGATACCTTTGTTTTTCATGAATTTAGCACTAAATATGGACTTGACTCTGACATAGTAGCTTCTTTCTGTGAATCATTTGCTACTCATGTTGATGTCCCTAAGGAGAAGTGGTTTAAATATAATCCTCCCATTGAAGTAAAAGTAGTTGCACCTAATAAAGTTGAGGAAAAGACTATCACTTATAATGATCCTGTTGTTCCAACTACCTATATTGAGAAACCACCTTTCCCTGTTAGGATAAAGGATCATGCTAAAGCTTCAACTGTGGTTCGTAAGAGTAATACTAGAACACCTACACCACCTGAGCAAATTAAAGTTGAACCTAGTATTGCTATGGTTAAAGATCTCTTGGCTGATGATATTGATGGGCATGTTATTTACTTCTATGATGAAGCTGCTAGAATTGCTAGACCTGATACTAGAAATAAACATAGACCTGTTGTAGGCATGCCTATTATTTCTGTTAAAATAGGAGATCATTGTTATCATGGCTTATGTGATATGGGTGCTAGTGCTAGTGCAATACCTCATTCCTTATACAAAGAAATTATGCATGATATTGCACCTGCTGAGATAGAAGAGATTGGTGTTACAATTAAGCTTGCCAATAGAGATACTATTTCACCAGTTGAGATTGGTAGAGATGTTGATGTCTTGTGTGGGAAAGTTAAATATCCTGCTGATTTTCTTGTTCTTGGTTCCCCACAAGATAGCTTTTGTCCCATCATATTTGGTAGACCCTTCTTGAATACTGTTAATGCTAAGATAGATCGCGAAAAGGATATTGTTACGATTGGTTTAGGGGATACGTCTCAGGAGTTTAATTTTGCTAAATTTCGTAGACAACCCCATGATAAAGAATTGCCTAGTAAGGATGAAATTATTGGTCTTGCTTCTATTGCCATGCCTCCTAATGATCCTTTAGAACAATATTTGCTAGAACATGAAAATGATATGTTTATGAATGAAGGAAGGGAGATAGATGAAGTATTTTTTAAACAGGGACCTATTTTTAAACACAACTTGCCTGTTGAAATTCTAGGGGATCCTGCGCCACCCAAGGCTGATCCCGTGTTTGATCTTAAAACACTACATGATACTCTTAAATACGCTTATCTTGATGAAAAGAAGATATATCCTGTTATTATTAGTGCTAACCTATCAGAGCAGGAAGAGGAGAAATTATTGAAAACTCTGAAGAAGCACCGTGCTCCTATTGGATATACTCTTGATGATCTTAAGGGCATTAGTCCCACTCTATGTCAACACAAAATAAATTTGGAGAAAGACGCCAAACCAGTTGTTGATCACCAACGATGGTTAAATCCTAAGATGAAAGAAGTGGTAAGAAAAGAAATACTAAAGCTCCTGGAGTCAGGTATAATTTATCCGTTGCTGATAGTCAGTGGGTAAGTCATGTCCATTGCATCCCCAAGAAGGGAGGTATTACTGTTGTTCCTAATGATAAAGATGAATTGATCCCACAAAGAATTGTTACAGGTTATAGGATGGTTCTTGATTTCTGCAAATTAAATAAAGCCACTAAAAAGATCATTACCCTTTGCCTTTTATTGATCAAATGCTAGAAATATTATCCAAACATACACATTTTAGTTTTCTAGATGGTTACTCTGGTTTCTCTCAAATACCTGTGTCAAAAGAGGATCAAGAAAAGACCACTTTTACTTGCCCTTTCGGTACTTTTGCTTATAGACGTATGCCTTTTGGTTTATGTAATGCACCTGCTACCTTTCAAAGATGCATGATGGCGATATTCTCTGACTTTTGTGAAAAGATTGTTGAGGTTTTCATGGATGACTTCTCCGTTTATGGATCTTCTTTTGATGATTGTTTGAGCAACCTTGATCGACTTTTGCAGAGATGCGAAGATACTAGTCTTGTCTTGAATTGGGAGAAGTGCCACTTTATGGTTAATGAAGGCATTGTCTTGGGGCATAAAATTTCTGAAAGAGGTATTGAAGTTGATAAAGCTAAAGTTGATGCTATTGAAAAGATGCCATGTCCCAAGGACATTAAAGGTATATGAAGTTTCCTTGGTCATGCCAGTTTTTGTCAGAGGTTCATTAAGGACTTCTCTAAAATTTCTAGGCCTCTGACTAATCTCTTACAAAAAGATATTCCTTTTGTCTTCGATGATGATTGTGTAGAAGCATTAGAAATACTAAATAAAGCTTTGATTTCCGCACCTATTGTTCAGCCACGTGATTGGAATTTACCCTTTGAAATTATGTGTGATTCTAGCGATTATACCGTAGGTGCTGTTCTAGGACAAAGAGTTGATAAGAAACTAAATGTTATTCAATATGCTAGTAAAACTCTAGACAGTGCCCAGAGAAATTATGGTACTACTGAAAAAGAATTTTTAGCGGTTGTATTTGCTTGTGATAAGTTCAGACCTTACATTGTTGATTCTAAAGTAATTGTTCACACTGATCATGCTGCTATTAAATATCTTATGGAAAAGAAATATGCTAAACCTAGACTTATTAGATGGTTCTCTTGCTACAAGAATTTGATTCGCATATTATTGATAGAAAAGGAGCTGAGAACCCCGTTGCAGACAACTTGTCTAGGTTAGAGAATGTTCTTGATGGCCACTACCTATTGATGATAGCTTTCCTGATGAACAATTAGCTTTCATAAATGTTTCTCGTACTGCTCCTTGGTATGCTTATTATGCTAATTACATTGTTGCTAAATTTATACCACCTAGTTTCACATACCAGCAAAAGAAAATGTTTTTCTATGATTTAAGACATTACTTCTGGGATGACCCACACCTTTATAAAGAAGGAGTAGATGGTGTTATTAGACGTTGTGTACCTGGCATGAACAAGAACAGATCCTACGCAAGTGTCACTCCGAGGCTTATGGAGGAAACCACGCTGGAGATAGAACTGCACATAAGGTATTGCAATCCGGATTTTTTATTGGCCTACTATCTTCAAGGATGCTCGTAAGTTTGTCTTGTCTTGTGATGAATGTCAAAGAATTGGTAGTATTAGTAGACGTCAAGAAATGCTTATGAATTATTCTCTTGTTATTAAACCATTTGATGTTTGGGGCTTTGATTATATGGGACCGTTTCCTTCCTCTAATGGGTATACACATATTTTAGTTGTTGTTGATTATGTTACTAAGTGGGTAAAAGATATTCCAACTAGTAGTGTTGATCATAACACCTCTATTAAGATGCTTAAAGAAGTTATTTTTCCTAGGTTTGGAGTCCCTAGATATTTAATGATTGATGGTGGTTCACATTTTATTCATGGTGCTTTTCATAAAATGCTTGCTAAGTATGATATTAATCATAGAATTGCATCTCCATACTACCCACAGTCTAGTGGCCAAGTAGAACGTAGTAACAGAGAGCTTAAATTGATTTTGCAAAAGACTGTTAATAGATCTAGAAAGAATTGGTCCAAGAAACTTGATGATGCATTATGGGATTATAAAACTGCATATAAAAATCCTATGGGTATGGCTCCATATAAAATGGTTTATGGAAAAGCATGTAACTTACCTCTCGAACTGGAACGTAAGGCATATTGGGCCATTAAAGAGCTAAATTATGATTTCAAACTTGCCAGTGAGAAGAGGTTATTTGACATTAGCTCACTTGATGAATGGAGAAGTCAAGCCTATGAGAATGCCAAATTGTTTAAAGAAAAAGTTAAAAGATGGCATGACAAAAGGATACAAAAGCGTGAGTTTAATGTAGGTGATTATGTGTTGCTATTCAACTCTCGTTTAAGATTTTTTGCAGGAAAACTCCTCTCTTAATGGGAAGGGCTTTACATTATCGAGGAGGTCTTTCGTTCCAGTGCCATAAAAATCAACAACTTTCAAGGCACAAATCCGAAGGTGGTGAACGGTCAAAGAATCAAACATTATATCTCACGTAATCCTATAAATGTTGAAACTAATGTTATTGAAACCGTAACCCCGGAGGAATACATAAGGGACACTTTCCGGAACATTTCAGACTCTGAAAAGGAATAGGTATTTGGTACGGTAAGTAAACCAACTCCAAAACAGTTCTAATATCAATTTTTCTCCGTTTTGGAATATTTAAGAAAATAGGAAAACAAGAATTAGTCTGGGAAGGACACGAGGCATCCACCAGGGTGGAGGGCGTGCCCTACACCCCTGGGTGCGCCCCCTGCATCGTGGGCACCTTGTGTGCTCCCCGGACTCCGTTTGGCATTTCCTTCTGCTCCTCGTTTGGGTCGACACTCTTACTTATCGAAAGGACTACGATAGATCCCCTATACTTGTGGGTCATCAACCGCCTGCCGTGCTTCTGCAGCGTATCAAAGGTTCTTGTTTTGAGTCCCCGCAACACTTCAACGTTCGCCCTATCAGGTTGGCCATTGCTCCTGGGATGTGCGACAGAGGAAAATGATACCTTGCTTCCCAGGGTGCGAACATATTGCATGAAGGTGCGGCTCATGAACTGGATGCCATTGTTAGTAATGATCCTTGCCGGAACTCCAAAATGACACGCCAATTCTTTCAAGAACTTGATAGTTGATTGAGCAGTCAGCTTTCTCACGGGAGTCACTTCCATCCTCTTGTTAAACTTGTCGATGGCAACGAACAAGAATCCAAAGCCCCTGATTGCTTGGGGGAAAGGGCCAAGGAATCGAGCCCCCAGACTGAAAGTGGCCATGATAAAGGGATTGTCTGAAGAGCTTGGGCAGGCAGGTGGATGTTCTTAGAATGGAACTGGTAGGCTTCACATTTCGTGACTAGCTCGACAGCATCTTGGAGGGCTGTGGGCCAGTAGAATCCTTGATGGAATGCTTTCCCAACTAATGCCCTTGATCGAATGTGGAAGACGCACATGCCTCTGGGTGTCTCAGCCAGCAGTTCCTTTCCTTCTTCCCGGCAGATGCACTTCAATTTCACACTGTTGGGCCTCCTTCTGTACAGACTGTCATCAACAAACTAGTACATATTGGCCCTCTGGGCAACTCTTTCAGCCTCATCTTGGTCATTGGGGAGTTCTCTGGTTTGGAGAAAGTGGACTATGTGCCTTGCACAAGTTGGAGCCTAGGCATCGGCAACAAGGACTAGCAGCACCTCCTCAACTGTGGGGGCACACTCGTCTGCGGGGACCGTGGTCCCGATAGGAGGGTACGAGCTGGAAAGTTCTGAGTTTCCAGCAGGGTCCGTGCCAAGAGAATGAGGCTCTACGGGGAGAGGCTTACCGGATTCCATCTTTCTCCCCTTTTGGGCCATTGTTGCTGGGGATACGAAGTGCTGAGTAAGATGGAGAACAAAAGTTCCTGGTTCCAGAGGAATCTTTTGCGTAGCACACATTGACAGATGATCAGCTATGCTATTTTCTTCATGGGGTACGTGCTCTGTTTGCAATCCGTCAAAGCGCTCCTCCAATCTTCTCACTTCCTCAATGTATGCCTCCATTAATGGACTTTCATAATCCTTGTTGACTTGTATTGCCAAAAGCTATGAATCTCCTCGCATAATTAGCTTCTTGATTCCCAATTTTGCGGCAATGTTGAGCCCGTGAAGGAGCCCTTCATACTCTGTTGTATTGTAGGTTGCCTCTTCCCGGGAAAAATGCATCTGGATGACGTACTTCAAGTTCTCCCGTGAGGGTGCGACAAGGAGCACGCCAGCCCCTGCACCTTGTAGGGAACAGGCACCATCAAAATACGTAATTGATTCCTGGGGTGGCTCCTTGCGGGGGGTAACTGTTTCTGTCACTTCCTCATCAAGGGTCGGCATCCATTCTGCAATAAACTCTGCCAACGCCCTGCTCTGAATTGTTGATGTGCTCTGAAACTTCAGACCAAAACTGGACAACTCGAAACAGCACTCCACTATTCTGCCAGTAGCCTAAGGCTGTCGGAGTATCCTTTGTAACGGGAAGCGAGTGATAACCGTAATCTCATGGGCTTGGAAGTAGTGGCGCAGTTTCGTTGAGGCCATGATGAGACCAAAGATCAATTTTTTCACACCAGAGTACCTCTATTGAGCCCCATCTAATAGGGAACTGACGAAGTACACTGGGCGCTGCACCACTTTCTTCCTCGCCTTGTCCTTGGGGTTGCCATCGCTGTCGTGCTCACTTCTGTCCTGATCCTTATCTGACTCTGTCGGACCTTGCTCACTCTCTGCCTCGTCCACTTCCTGCTGCGCCACCAAGGCCGCACTAACCACTTGGTCGGTTGCTGCTAAGTATAGCAGCAAAGGCTCCTATGAATTGGGAGCAACCAAGGTGGGCATAGAAGATAAGTAGGCCTTCAACTCTTGCAGGGCCGTATCTGCTTCTAGGGTCCACTTCATGGGTCCTGCCTTCTTCAATATTTTGAAGAACAACAGTGCACACTCGGCAGACATGGAGATGAGTCTGCTAAGCGCTACAATGCACCCTGTCACACGCCTCACATCCTTAACTGTCATTGGCGCTTGGATCTGCTCGATGGCTTTGATCTTGTCGGGATTGGCTTCGATCCCATGATGAAGAACTCAAGTAGCTTGCCGGAGGGAACGCCAAACACACACTTCTCTGGGTTGAGCTTCAAGTTGATCTTGTGTAGATTTACAAACGTCCCCTTCAAATCCTGGATAAGAGTCCTTGGTTTTCAGCACAATGTCAGCCATGTAAGCTTCAATGTTTCTGAGCAGCTGTGACTAGAAACCCATCTGGACTGCCCTTGCAAAAGTAGACCTGACACTATTTAATCCGAATGGCATGCGGATAAAATAGTACGTACCACATGGGGTGATGAACGAGGTCTTCTCTTCGTCTTCCTTGGACATAAAGATCTGGTGATATCCAGAATATGCATCCATGATGGAAAGCAAATCATGGCCTGAAGTAGAATCCACAATCTAATCGATGCGCAGCAAGGGAAATGGGTCCTTCAGGCAAGCCTTGTTGAGATCTGTGAAATCTATGCTAAACCACCATTTCCTATTAGGCTTATGAACTACCACTGGATTTGCTAGCCAAGTGAGATGTAGCACTCCTCTGACCAAACCAGCTGCTTCAAGATTCTTGATCTCTTCTGCAATAAACTGCTCCCTCTCCAAGGCCTGCTTCCGGACTTTCTGGTTGACAGATCTGGCGTGTGGGTAGACGGCAAGGTGGTGCTAGATTACCTCCTTGGGAACACCGGGGATATTATGTGGTTGCTAGGCAAACACATAGATATTCGCCCACAGGAAGGCAACAAGCGCGCTTTCCTATTTGTCATCGAGGGTGGTGCTAATGGTAAAGGTATCATCAACGCCAGCCAGCCCTGTCGGGACCTTCTTCACTTGTGGAGCAGCAACCTTAGTCCTTTTGCTATTGGAACTCTCTGGCAAATCATCAAAAGGCGTAGCACACTCCGAAGAGGTACGCTTCCCGGATTCTTTGTCAGCGTCCTTATTATCCTTCTTCTTTCCTCTGCTTTCCTTGGTGGGAACTGCTGCTGTCGTTGCCTCTTCCGTGACCTCGTCCCGGTACATCTTGTCCACGCAAATGATTGCGTCCTTCTCATCCGATGGGATGGAGATGATTCCAAGTGGCCCAGGCACCTTCAAGGTATTGTAGGCATACTGGGATGCCGCCATGAATTTGGCCAGGGCTGGTCGTCCAAGGATCCCATTGTTTAGCAAGGGGAGGTTGACCACATCAAACACAATCTTTTCTGTCTGATAGTTCAACTGCCCTCCAAATGTCACAGGCAATGTTATCTTTCCCTTAGGATGACTCCTGCTGGGAGTAACTCCTTGAAACGTGTCGGTGACCTCTAATTCCTCTTCTGCTATCTAACGTCTGCTGATAACCCTTGGGGAAATCAGATTCAACCCGGCCCCACTATCCACCAATATCTTAGTGACCTGGAGGTTGTGAATTGTTGGAGAGACCAACAATGGCAAACATCATACTGCAGTGGTACGGTCAGGATGATCCTCTTTGTCAAAGATGATGGGCGTGCGTGACCATTTGAGTGGATTCCGGGCTTCTGGTGCTGGTTCCACGGCATTGACCTCACACGCCACTGTTTGAGTTGGCGGTGAGAAGTGTGCAAGGATGCAGCCCCATCAATGCAGAGGGCATCAATGGCCTTCTGAAACTCTTGCTCACTGGTTTCCTCCTCATCCCCTCCATCACTCCATCATCACAAGCTTCCTTCTCTTGACCTTTGGCGGGTTTTCCTTTGTTCCGAAAAGGTTTGCTGGGGAGATTTGCTTCACCGCCTCGACCCTTACCGCCAACAACATTCTGACCCTTTTCCTTATCACGCTTCTCATTCTCAGCTCTTTGCCTCTTGACAAGCTACTCAACCTGATAACACTCTTGAAGGCCATGGCGCTTGGTCTGATGGATCTTGCAATATGGCCCATCGCCCTTCCCGGCCTTCTCGGCAGCCGCAGCTTCTCGGCAGTCAGCGCACACTGCAGCTTCCTTGCTGGGGACTTCAGCCTTGGCAGTCTTGCCGGTACTAGGCGTACCCAATCCTTCAACAGTCATCACAGCCTTATCCTTGCGCCTCTTGTTATGCTTCTTGCTCTTCTTCTGATTGGTGGGTTCATCATCATCTTCTGAATCAATATTGATGCAATCCTCCTCTCTGGGTAACTTCCTCGCCACCTCCATCCGAGCACACTTATCCACTAGGGTGTAAAGCTCCTTCATAGTCTTGGGCAACCGCACATTCATCTTGGAACGAATCCTGCGGTTGCGCACATTAGACTGGAAGGCGGCTATTACAGCTGCTGGATGGATGTTTGGGATATTCTTGTGGACTCTGTTGAACCTCTGAAAATACTTCTAGAGTGTCTCTCCTTCTTTTTGCTGGAGAAGCTGCAAATCGCTGGGTCAGCCTGGTTCTTCTCATCTCTCCCCCCCGGTACCTTGGATGGCAATGGTGTAAATGCTCAAAAACTTTTCTGGGTTGAGCCTCCCATCATACTTATCGGGTATCACTGGCTTGAATGTGTGGACGGATGGCCAATGGACTTGCCGCAGTTCATGAGTAAAGGCAGGGCATCCAACCTTGAAAGGTAGGCACCTGCCAATATCGGGCGCAGGCACGCAAACGTCAGGACTGTTGCACCCATCAGTCCGACGGTGCTCGTCGAGGCATTGCTCAATGACAACGCGTGTGTCTTCCCTCCGCTGTCCACTGGGGCTTGCCATCGATCTGGACGCGCTTGAGGGTCAGAAGAGGCCATCGAGATATCATCAGGTTCCTGGTGTTGTCGAGCTCACGCTGGTTGCCATGGACGGGATAGCACCATGGGGTTGACCCCTTCCACACCACCAGCACCACGAGCCATTGCCGCTGCTTGGGAAGGCCGTGGCGGGCTGACTCGCTATGAGCCCCCAGCCTCGGCGAAACCGAGCAGGCTCTAGATTGTGGCACGCCACTCGTCCATCTGTTCAGCTGCTGGCGGGAACCTGAGTAGCAGCTCAGCCCACGCCATGGCCTCCATAGCCGTGCTCAGCATGGGTGATGACGATGCGGAACGTACCGTCGCTCGGCTCCTGACGGTTCCAGCAGTGACAGGACTACGGCCCCACTATTGTAGAGCAGCCACTTGGATGGCATGGTGGCGCGGCGAAGGCGCTTGAGGGGCAGCGGCTCCGTTGGGCGCAGCTGCTTGGTCAACTTGCCCAGGGGAAGGTGCACGCACAGCGGTCGCTCCCGTGACAGGGGCGACCAGAGGGCGGCGGTTCGCCCCAGACCGAGCGCCATCACTGCGGCTGCACCCTTTGGCGAGAGCAGGAGGTGTGTACAGAGTAGCCCCTCCACCCATACCTCATGGAGCGTGGCCATCGGGGTGTTGCTGATGTCGCTCTCCTCCAGTGCCTCCTGCTTCTACTTCGACTGCGAGGGAAATGGTGACGATGCCGCCTGCTCCGACCACATCCCCAATAGCGTCCACATCCTTGCGTGCCTCAACACCTCCCATGGCGTTGGCAGCTGCTGGTGGCAGAGCCTTTGAGGTGGATAGTGGAGCTGAAACACCGGACTTCTATTGGGCGCCATGGCTGATGGCGCCGTTGAAGACGAAGCTAGCGATGAAGATGATGCGCTGCGCACGCTTTCAAGTTCGGGCAAGAGATCCCCCTACCTGGTGCACCAAAGATGTCGCGGGAAATCATGGCCACCTATGGGACCAAGGGGCCCTTGCTGGTTCGGCGGGGAGGGGGGGGCGGAGGGATGTCGCGTTGCAGAAAGAGCAGAGGAGAGTGGGATATCACGGAAGGGATCACACGAGCAATTTTACCCGGGTTCGGGCTGCCGCGAGGTGTAAAACCCTAATCCTGCTTTGGTGGATAGATGGTGGAAGAATGGTGGTGGAGCATAGTACACTTGCCCGGCAGGGGCGGCAGCGGCTACACGCGTATGGGTGTCTAACTTTCCAGCCTCGCGAACCTTTGCTACGGTTGCCATGGGCCTCCTTTTATAGGTTAAGGGGTCACCACAATGGCAAATCAATCTAACTCTACAGGCTGACAGGGTGCATTAAATGCGCCGCTCAACGTCACATTGTTGCTTGCCCGGCAAGCCTTGTTGTTCTTGTTTTTCCAGTTCCATGCCTGCTTGTTCGACACGTCGTGGGACGGGTGTCATCTGTAGGTTTTCTTGTGGAAAGAGGCTGCCATGTGGCGAATGGCTGCCACTTAATCACCTTGCGGCTTGACACCGCATTGATCCACAACGTGGGGAAGTGGGGAAGTGGGTGATGAGGTGTTTCTTGCCTCCGTGAGTCTCGGCAGGCCCTGTCGGGATGCCTTGGTCACTTTCTTCCGGGGGTGGCTCTACCCTTGCAAAGCCAATTTGCCCGACAAGGGAGGCTTCTCTCCTGGTGGTACTTTGCTTCTCTGGCTTGATCTTGGTCCTCTTGTTCTGCACGCTGGTCCTTCGAAGATCTTGGTCTCTTGTACTCTGTCATGGCTTGATGCCAAAATCTTGTTCCCGTACCTGTGCACAGTCAGGGCAACATACCCAGGGTCTGTTGCACTGATAAAGCGGCAAAGATGTCCCGTCATGCCGTGAATGCACCCGAGAGGTCTTCCCCCGCCACAGCGGCCTAGGAAAATGTCTCGCTGGCAGGCGAGGACTCTCACAGGTGCATGTGTGCTATGCTCGAAGACCTGATGGGAAGGATCTCCAGATGTATGAAGTTGCAGGACGAGATGAACGCCTCATTTGAAAATGCTACCAGCATCATCCGGGGGCTAGGGGAGGACAAGGCGAAGCTCTGCACCAAGCGCGACCTGCTAAGGGTGAAGATCGTCGGAAGAGCGAAGGAGCACGAGGAGACCACTGCCTTGTTGAAGAAGACGGGCATCCTCTTCAAGAAAACTTATGGATGAGAATGCCAAGCAGCGTATTGAGGACATGAAAGAGATCATTGCCGCTTGCCACGAGGACTTGTCTCCGCGGCCTGCAGAGCATCATGTTTGTGTCTTCCTTCTTTTTTTACCCTTGTGTATTTTGGGTGTTGCCGCATGTGGCTTTTTTAATTATCTTCCTAAATACTATGTAAGACAATTATTATCCACTGTCATCGTCCTTATATGTTCATCAGTCTTGCTATAAGTGATGGTCATTGTTATATAGTTCCGTCAGATCTTACATCAAGATTCGTGCAAAAATTTCTTTTCAGATTTCCTTTTTTTCTCTCTTAAATCTTAGTCGAGTGAGACATAGCCATGCCATTAAACAGGGGCTCGGGCGCCATTCATGGAGATGTTGGGAGAGAGGTGGGTGGCGGATGGAGGTCAAAGGGCTCTCCTCCCAATAAGCGCGCACAGGTGGCTGATCGCACTCCTCCCATACCCAAATAGCTACCCCGCACGACACCTCCTATCCAATAAAAAAAGGGGACGCGTGGCGGCACGTAAATGGTACGTAGAACGCCCATGGTTTCAATAATACTTGTGTTTCCGATTGTAACATGCCAGCACTTGTTCCAAAATGACTTTGTTGATTGTTAATGTGTGCGCCTTCACTAATCGGACAATTTTTTTACCAAAACATGTTGGTGCCATGTGATGAGACCACGCCAAGTTTCATGATCTTCAGGCAAGTTTTGGATTTACGGGAATTTTAAAACCAAGTTTCTCGATGTTTCCGGCCGAGCCAAGACACCCAGATGTTTGAATTTCATTCCCATTTCTTGCATGGGACCTATAAATTTGCCCAGGTACACATAAATTATTTTTCAACTAACTTTGGCGCACTGGAGCGTGTGCTTGTAGTTCAAATTTGAATTATGTGCATTAAATGCTTGGAAAATCAATTAATGTATAAAAACGGCCAAACGAGCACGACATTCCAAAACGAACACGGCCTTTGTAAAAAAAATCAAGGCGGGAGAAGGCAGTGTATGTTGTTTCGCACACGGCGGTGATATGTTCCCTCTCAGAACCACGAGCCTTCTTGAGAGAAGCTCCAGTTTGCAAGAAGCTTATACCAAAGCTTGTCCCAGTTTGGCCAAAAAATTTACCAGAACATGTTGGTGCCATGTCATTACACCATGTGAAGTTTCATGATTTTCATGCATGTTTTGGATTTACAGGAATTAAAAAACCAAGTTTCTCAATATTTCCGGTCGAGCATGACGCCTAGATGTTTGGATTTCATTCCCATTTCTTACATAGGACTTAGATATTCATCCAAGGACACACATGTGATTTTTCAACCAACTTTGGTGCACTGGAGCATGTTCTTGTAGTTTAAATTTGAATTATGAACATTAAATGCCAAGAAACTCAATTAATGTATAAAAGAGGCCAAACGAACCCGGAATAATTCCAAAATTTAACACGGCACTCATATAGTTCTATGTTGCCTCTGTGAAAAACGAAGGGGGGAGACAACATTTACCGATTCGCACACAAAGGTGACCCGTTCCTTCTCAGAACCACGAGCCTTCTTGAGAGAAGCTCTGGTTTGCAAGAAGCTTATACGAAAACTTGTCCCAATTCGGCCAAATTTTTTACCACAGCATGTTGGTGCCATGAAATGACACCATGCCAAGTATCATGATTTTCAGGCGAGTTTTGAATTTGCAGCAATTTTAAATCAAGTTTCTCAATGTTACCGGCCGAGCCACGACGCTTGGATGTTTAAATTTCATTCCCATTTCTTGCATAGGACCTAGAAATTCACCCAAGGACACACATGTGATTTTTTCAAACAACCTTGGTGGACTGGAGCATATGCTTGTAGTTCAAATTTAAATTATGCACATGAAATGCCGAGAAACTCAATTAATGTATAAAAAAGGCCAAATGAACCCGAAATAATTCCAAATTTTAACACAACACTTATATAGTGCTATGTTTGCTCTTTAAAAAAATCAAGATGGGGGCGGCGTACGTCATTTCGCACGCAAGGTTGACACATTCCCTCTTGAAACCACACGCCTAATTTAGAGAAGCTCCAATTTGCAAGAAGCTTATACCAAAACATATCCCAATTCGACCAAATTTTTTACCACATCATGTTAGTGCCATGAAATGACACCATGCCAAGTTTCACGATTTCCAAGCAAGTTTGGGATTTACAGGAATTTAAAAACCAAGTTTCTAAATGTTTTCGGCCGAGCCACGAGGCCTAGATGTTCGAATTTCATTCCCATTCTTGCAGACATGTGATTTTTCAACAAACTTTGGTGCACTGGAGCATGTGCTTGTAGTTCAAATTTGAATTATGCACATTAAATGCCTTGAAACTCTATTAATTCATAAAAAGGACAAACGAACCCGGAATAATTCCAAATTTTCACACGACACTCATATAGTTGCATGTTCACCGTAGATAAATGTTCTACCAATTCAAACACCATTCCTTCCCTCTGTAACACCATTTGTTATTTCAAAATAGAATGAAAAAATCATGTATACCACGAACAGTTTACTAGCAAGAATTGTGTGAGATGCTATATGAAATATCTTAGCACACCATCTAATCTGGCTTACGCAGGAAGCTTTGTCATCTACAGTACACCACCCGCACTTGAACCACACTTGCGTGCCAATTTCTCGCGGCATCGAGCAAAATTTTTCTGCCATCACAGAAATATATATCACCCCACCCACCCCCTCCCCCACCAAAGCCCACATTTCCATTGTTCCTCCTTGCTTTCCAAGTTCAAACCTTCACTGCTGCTTACTGGCAGCACCGCCTCTTCGTCGGTGACCGTTCTTCTTGCAGTGCCGCCTCCTTGCCGGAGACCCTTCTTCTTGCTAAGCGGCCTCGTCGATATGGTCAGGTAATCCACACCCCACCCACATCATCCTCCTCCTTACCCATCCCACATGCCCCAACCGACAGCGCGGCACCGTCCACCCAAATCACTAGCCTCGTCCTCCAATTAAGCACCGCCCACAACAATTTTTCATGCAGTATAACGTGGAGCTCAGTAGCATCTGGTAGCGGATAAGCAAATCTCAACCGCACGCGCAGACGAGGTTGCTGTGGCTGCCATGCGTACCGACCGCCATATCTTGGAGCAGCACCTCGTCTTCGAGGCCACCGTCGACACCGCCACACGGTTGTCCACTTTCGAATACAGTTCTTGTAGTTTTCTCGAGGCCACTGTCAGTGCCTTCTAGTGATTTGTCCTCTATAATTAATATGTAATCTGATATTCTAAAATGTAATGTTCGGTTAACAGTTTGGTCCAACAATTGCTACATTTCAAAGTACTGTTCTCAAGCATCTTACTTTCATTAACTGTCTTATCTTCTAGTATATGGTCTATTCTGCAATGTCGTGCTCAGTTAACTGTTTTTGTTCATTTGTTCTGATGTCTAGTTAACTGTTTTGTTTGATTCTGCAATTTGATTTTCATTTGTTGTCAGTACAATTTTGTATTGTTATGCATGTAAGAAATAAATCGAATTTGTCTGTACTCAATACATATTCTACTAATAGTATGGTAACTCTCAGTTAACCTGATCAAGATCTTCCTTATATGTTTACAATCAAAGTTTGCACATGCATGGTCCTTTCACTAATAGCACATTATTGTGCAGTTGCAGGAATCATTCTAATATTTAGGTTTCTTACAATTTGGACTTGCACATGTAGGTCCTGCTGTCATAGGCTTAGAACCACTGTTTGACCCATTTTGCATATGGGGAAATGAGATGTCCATGAATATAAGTCAAGTCAAGAAACTCAGAAAGATTGTTAGGATAAAGAAACTTGCGATGGATAACAGTAATATCTTAGTTTGCACAATGAAGAAGACATCAGTCAACTATAGGATGGTACTAACTCATTTACCTTGTGTTTACCCCTTGTGC
This sequence comes from Triticum timopheevii, assembly GCA_963921465.1. NCBI lineage: Eukaryota > Viridiplantae > Streptophyta > Magnoliopsida > Poales > Poaceae > Triticum > Triticum timopheevii. The sequence goes on along the minus strand of OY997268.1, from coordinate 386,421,491 downwards.
CATTTCAAAATTTATAACAATGATTTATGCATATATTTGTTTTCAGTACTTTTCAAAGAAGTTCACTGATGATTACCTCTCAAACCACCTGCATGGTCAAGATGCGAGGAAGGTATTCATTCAACAGCCACGGTACAATATTGAAGTCTTCCTGAAGAGGACAAAAGTTGGGCGGGCAATTATTCATAGCCACTGGCCTAAAGTTGCAAGGACACTCAACATCACTGAAGGCTCAATATTCATCTTCCACTTCTGCACTTTCCCAGATGAGATTCATCTATATATTTATCGTGTATGATGCTACTTTCCAAAGGTTTTCGTTGTTGCATGTGAAACTTGGTGTTGTTGTGTAATGGTGTAGCTAGCTATATCCCTCTTTGGTCTAACCGAGTGCTAAAGCTATATGATGTAATTCAGTTATGAATTCCTGGTTGTTGTTATACGGATATGAAATATCTGGTGTGTTCTATAAGAAATGTCAATTTTCTTACTACATGGATTATCAACAATAGGCTGATTACCCTACTTATTTGTGTTTTCTATTTGCAGACGGTTACTCTGACAACACCGTGGGCGAGGTACTCAAAAAACCCACACGGTTTCTAGAAAGTAGGCGTGTTGGATTAATTAACAATCACACACGTCTTCCCACAGAGAACTGTTTGCGTTAGGCCACCTTGCACAAACGTTTCCACATATAAAAATTATGTGTGATATACATACGAACAGAAACATTTTTCTGGGATTCACTGTGTGGGATGTACATACGAACAGAAATGATTGGGCTTCGATGCCTTGCCTGATCGCGCACAAGCTCATTTTGCCCCACGTGTGTGGCCGGAGGGCCTATCCCTGACGTTTTCTTGGTCGTGTGGAAAGGACCCCCCTATCAAACACACTCACTAGGCGATGGTTTAAAACTCCGTCGTGGAAAGGGGGTAAAAACTGTTTGTATGGCACGTCACTCCACCAATGAATCAACCGTGTAAAGGTTGCTATCCAACTCTCCAACAAGAGCCACTTCAAGACACTACAAAAAAGACACATCCATGACATTTTGGGCCAAACAAAAAAAATTCTGCCATGCTTATGACACTTCTGTGATGATAATTGTGACATAACCCGGTATCATCATAGATGTGGTGGGCTCCTACCTATATGACATGGTTTTTTCAACCTGGGCAGGCTGGAGACAGAGTTGCATGACATTCTTTAGGCCGTCCATGATGGAAAAATCATGGTAGAAGCCAGGCGAGGAAAATATCAGGGAGCTCCCGGTTACGGTGGGTAGTCGGGGCCGAGCGATGCACTGTGGTTTGCACGCTTCTATCGTGTACGCATATGTGTGCGAGTCATTGGCTAACTGAACTCGAGCGATCTATCCTTGGGCTGTTAACTGAACCAGAGCGATTTATTCGCTATTGACTGAACCCGAGCGATTCCTTCGCTGATGCTGCTAACTAAATCGAGCGATTGATCACTGTTGCTGCTTACTGAAGCCGATCGAACCCCCGTGGAAGACGTGGCCACGCGGTGTTAGGTTGCCTCTCGATGAACAATGATGTTGCTACCGTGCACGTGGTACATAGAACGAGTGGAGACGTGGTGAGTCGAGCCGGTTGGTTGGCTGTGGATGAACCGGTCCCGGTGGAGGTTGGATGAACAGGACCCCCATGGTAGTAGGACGTTTCCTCTGGATGAACAGGACCACGAGGAGGCCGTCACACCCCAGCTAGTTGGGGATGGATGAACAGGACCCCATGGAGGCTCTATGAACAATAGCCAGTGGAGGCTGGATGAACAGTAGCCCATGGATGAACAGTAGCTGCTGGAGGATGGAGGAGGTCGACGGTGGATGAACAGTAGCTCGTGTAGGCTGGAGCAACACAGTAGACGGTGGATGAACAGGACCTCGTTTCACCATGGGCGCTCCAACAGAAGACTATTTCCTCTGTTTTGTGGCACGCCACACCCCTCCCGATCAATAGGACCCCGTTTCGACCGTAGGCACTCGAATAGAAGTTCGTTTTGTCGGTTTTGTGGTACGCTAGACCCTTCCTGATGAACACGACCCCATATCGACCGTAAACGATCGGATAGAAGGCCGTTTCCTCCGTTCCTTGGTATGCCAGACCACGTTTCGGCTGTTGCGTCCAAGCCGGTTGGCTCCCCATGAACTCGACGTATTGCAGCTCAGTCGGTTGCCTTCAGATGAACACGATGTTGTTTCCTTCATTGCGACCCAGCCGGTTGGCTACCCATGAACAGGATGACATCGATGTACACATTCGAGACCATGCCCGTATATGTATGTAGTCGTATTTACTTTCTTGTTGTGTGGTTGTACATACGTGTACATGATATAGACATGACTGCGTGACATGCTACGTCCGCGCTTCTACTATGACACGTGTCGCTCCTTACTCGGCCACAGTTCATCGCTGCAGAGAGACCGATCGACCAGTATTTACATACACATTGACGGCCAGATAGACAATGCTACATACGCTTTGACCGAGTGGGTCCCAGCTGTCAGGTAGGATAAGGACACTATTCCTTGCATGCGAAGATATAGTTGGTGGGTCCCAGCTGTCAGGGGGGAGAATCATTTTTTTGCCCCTAATAAGGATGCACTTCCTTCTGTGCAAAAATGTAGCTGGTGGGTCCCTGCTATCAGGGGGAGAAAACATTATTTTTCAAGGTAAAGAGTATGCACTTGCATGCATGCGTCCATGGGCATGGCGCGTCCCCACTCTCACCCTCTCCACGTATAGTCATCTTCCGATGACTCTCGTTTGTTGAGCATGTTGACCACACTGTGCAAACCGTACCAAGGCTGGTGGACGACGGCGAGGCCCCAGACTGGAATGCCCCAGAGATGGGGAATATGCGGCAGTGGAATCATAGACAAAGAGGAGAGGATAACTTGACTGGTTAGGGTGCGGGGTGGGCCTACACTCGGCAGAGAATAATAGGTGGTGCAGAGGAGTGGAGGGATGGCCAGGCCATAGGTGGGTTAGTGTTTCACTGCGAGGCACGCAAAACAGAGCCGATGGACGCCAGAGGCTGGAGCAGGCAGTCTCGACAGCGCTGGGGGAAGAACATGAGAGATTGAATAAGAATGTCGGTCGTCTGATGTAAATCTAATGCCTTGCTTAGGCCTCAACCTTTGTATTTTAATTTTTTAGGGAAGTGCTTAGGCTACTTCCTACTGGCCCACATGTCAGCCAGTCCATTTGTTTTTTCTACTCCATTTGGTGGGCTGGGTTAAATAGTGATCTAGCATATATTCATCCCGTTTATATATTATGTTAGAATTTAAAGCCCACTTGCATTTTTCTTGAAATCCGCGGACTTGGTGGGCTGGATGAAAATATCATGTTGGGCTGGCCGGAGAAATGTTATAAAACATAAACACATGATTGCACATCTATTACTGCATTGGTCAGTAAAATCTTTGCAAGCTTATGTCCGCAATCACCAGGAGTTAACTTGCCAAGTTATATATAAACAATTATTATTATTATTATTATTTTGTAAGAACTTTCAATTTACGAAATAAAATATTATTTTAATTTGATGAGTTAATAGTACGTGGGGTATTATTATTTTTTAGGCTAGACGTGGGACAGTTGAGTTGGTTCTAGGGAAAAGTACTTGGAGAAAACTCAAATTACATCGAAAAAAAAGTGGAAGAAAATTCAGATATAGGATTAATAAAAACGAAAAATAAAGGAAGTGGGAAGGTCTATACAATGGTTTGACAAACGACAGTTTAACATAACCTTATGTTGTTTCTATTATGTAGGTGTAATAAAATAAGATATAAATATAAATATATATACTATAATAGAAGGAAAACATAGGTTTAGTTTTGAATTCTTGTACAAAAATAGAACTGACTTCTGCGTCGTCCTGAAAAAACAAACATAACTTGGGATGCTGATGTTATAGACAAGCTAGGCTGGGAGGCCCAGCGGCCGCTTGATACCTGCTGGACCCCAAAAAAAGTTGAAACCAACTGGATCAACTATGTCTGCATTTCGTGGGCTATGCATGTTAAACAAAAAAACCTAGGCCATGGACCTGGTGGGCCCGGGACTGTGATACGTCTCCGTCGTATCTATAATCTTTTATTGTTCCATGCCAATATTATTCAACTTTCATATACTTTTGGCAATTTTTATACTATTTTTGGGACTAACTTATTGATCCAGTGCGCAGTGCCTATTCCTGTTTGTTGCATGTTTTATGTTTCATAGAGAACCCATATCAAACGGAGTCCAAACAGGATAAAAACAAATGGAGAAATATTTTGGAATATTTATGATTTTTGGGAAGTAAAATCAACGCGAGACGGTGCCCGAGGGAGCCACGAGACAGGGGGGCCCGCCCTAGGGAGGCAAGCGCGCCCTGGACTCTCCTGGGAATCCCGTCGGGCGGTTCACACTCTTCTTTTTCTGCAAGAAAGCTAATTTTATGAGAAAAATCTGGGCGAAAGATTCACCCCAATCGGAGTTACGGATCTCCGAATATAAAAGAAACGGTGAAGGGGAAGAATCTGAGAACGCAGAAACAGAGAGAGACAGAAAGATAGATCCAATCTCGGAGGGGTTCTCGCCCCTCCCACACCATGGGAGCCAAGGAACAGAGGGGAAACCCTTCTCCCATCTAGGGAGGAGGTCAAGGAAGAAGAAGAAGAAGGGGGGCCCTCTCCCCCTTGCTTCCGGTGGCGCCAGAGTGCTGCCGGGGGCCATCATCATCACCGCGATCTTCACCAACACCTCCATCATCTTCACCAACATCTCCATCACCTTCCCCCATCTATATTTGGCGGTCCACTCTCCCGCAACCCGTTGTACCCTCTACTTGAACATGGTGCTTTATGCTTCATATAATTATCCAATGATGTGTTGCCATCCTATGATGTCTGAGTAGATTTTCGTTGTCCTACCGGTGATTGATGAATTGCTATGATTGGTTTGAATTGCATGTTTTATTATTGGTGCTGTCCTATTGTGCCCTTCGTGTCGCGCAAGCGTGAGGGTTTCCCGCTGTAAGGTTTGCAATATGTTCATGATTTGCTTATGGTTGGTGGCGCGAGTGACAGAAGCACAGACTCGAGTAAGTAGGTTGTTTGCGTATGGGATAAAGGGGACTTGATACTTTAATGCTATGGTTGGGTTTTACCTTAATGATCTTTAATAGTTGCGAATGCTTGCTAGAGTTCCAATCATATGTGCATATGATCCAAGAAGAGAAACTATGTTGGCTTATGCCTCTCCCTCAAATAGAATTGCAATAGTGATTATCGGTCTAGTAACGTAGTCAATTGCTTAGGGACAATTTCACAACTCCTACCACCACTTTTCCACACTCGCTATATTTATTTTATTGATTCTTTATCTAAACATCCATAGCTTTTATTTACGTGCTCTTTATTATCTTGCAAACCTATCCAACAACACCTAAAAAGTACTTCTAGTTTCATAATTGTTCTAGGTAAAGCGAACACTAAGCGTGCGTAGAGTCGTATCAGTGGCAGATAGGACTTGAGAGAATATTTGTTCTACCTTTAGCTCCTCGTTGGGTTCGACACTCTTACATATCGAAAGAGGCTACAATTGATCCTGTATACTTGCGGGTTATCAAGACCTTTTTGGCGCCGTTGCCGGGGAGTCATAGCGTGGTGTGAATATTCTCATGTGTGCTTGTTTGCTTTATCACCAAGTAGTTTTTATTTGCTCTTCTAAGTTGTTTTCTATCTTTAGTATGGGTAGGAAACAAAAAATACCAAAAAAATAGTTGTACCTACTAAACCAATGGTTGAAGAACCACTCAAAATCTATCACACTCCTGAAGCTTTTTCATGCAGTATAACGTGGAGCTCAATAGCATCTGGTAGAGGATAAGCAAATCTCGGCCGCACATGCAGACGAGGTTGCTGTGGCTGCCATGCATGCCGACCGCCAGATCTTGGAGCAGCACCTCGTCTTCGAGGCCACCGTCGACACCGCCATGCGGTTGTCCACTTTCGAATATAGTTCTTGTTGTTTTCTCAAGGCCACTGTCAGTGCCTTCAAGTGATTTGTCCTCTATATTTAATATGCAATGTGACGCCCTCGATTCAATCATACACTAATCATGCACGCAAACGTGTACGATCAAGATCAGGGACTCACGGGAAGATATCACAACACAACTCTAAAAACGTAAATAAGCCATACAAGGATCATATTACAAGCCAGGGGCCTCGAGGGCTCGAATACAAGTGCTCGATCATAGATGACTCAGCGGAAGCAACAATATCTGAGTACAGACATAAGTTAAACAAGTTGCCATAAGATGGCTAGCACAAACTGGGATACAGATCGAAAGAGGCGCAAGCCTCTTGCCTGGGATCCTCCTAACTACTCCTGGTTGTCGTCAGCAGCCTGTGCGTAGTAGTAGGCACCTCCATTGTAGTAGTAGTCGTCGATTGTGGCGTATGGCTCCTGGGCTCCAACGTCTGGTTGCAGCATCCGAGAAGAAGAGGAAAAGGGGGGAAAGAGGGAGCAAAGCAACCATGATTACTCATCCAAAGTACTCGCAAGCAAGGAGCTACACTACATATGCATGGGTATATGTGTAAGGAGGCCATATCAGTGGACTGAACTGCAGAATGCCAGAATAAGAGGGGGATAGCTAGTCCTATCAAATACTACGCTTCTGGCAGCCTCCGTCTTGCAGCATGTAGAAGAGAGTAGATTGAAGTCCACCAAGTAGCATCGCATCACATAATCCTACCCGGCGACCCTCCCCTCGTCGCCCTGTGGAAAAGCGATCACCGGGTTGTCTGTGGAACTTGTCTGCGTATGTTTTATTAAGTATCCGGTTCTAGTTGTCATAAGGTCAAGGTACAACTCCGGGTCGTCCTTTTACCGAGGGACACAGCTATTCGAATAGATAAAATTCCCTGCAGGGGTGCACCACATAACCCAACACGCTCGATCCCATTTGGCCGGACACACATTCCTAGGTCATGCCCGGCCTCGGAAGATCAACATGTCGCAGCCCCACCTAGGCACAACATAGAGGTCAGCACACCGGTCTAACTCCTATGGCGCAGGGGTCTGGGCCCATCGCCCATTGCACACCTGAACGTTGCGAGGGCGGCCCAAAGCAGACCTAGCATCCCTAATACAAGAGCAAGCGTTCCATTCCAATCCGGCGTGCGTCGCTCCGTCGCTAACGTCAAGAAGGCTTCGGCTAATACCACGATGTCGAGTGCCCATAATTGTTCCCGCGTAGTTGGTTACTGCGTATAGGCCAGTGGCCAGACTCAGATCAAATACTAAGATCTCGTTAAGCGTGTTATTATGAAGTAACCGCGGACGCCAACTAGGGCCAAGCCCACCTCTCGCCTAGGTGGTCTCAACCTGCCCTGTCGCTCCACCCCATAGTAACAGTCGGGGGCCGTCGGGAACCCAGGCCCACCTCTATCAGGATGGAGCCACCTGTCCTTTCAGCCCCCACATCGGAATCACTTGCGGGTACTCAACGAGCCAACCCGACTTTAGTCATAATCTGTATAGTATATATATATTTATAGTATATACCCGTGATCACCTCCCAAATGATCATGGCCCGATAGTATAGCAAGGCAGACTGACAAGAATGTAGGGCCAATGATGATAAACTAGCATCCTATACGAAGCATTTAGGATTGCGGGTAAGGTATCAACAACTGTAGCAACAATGACAGGCTATGCAACAGAATAGGAGTAACCGAACAGTAACATGCTACACTACTCTAATGCAAGCAGTATAGAGAAGAATAGGCGATATCTGGAGATCAAGGGGGGGCAGGCTTGCCTGGTTGCTCTGGCAAGAAGGACGGGTCGTCAACACCGTAGTCGAACTGGGCAGCAGCAGCATCGGTCTTGTAGTCTACCGAGAGAAGAGGGGGAAGAAACATTAAATACAATGCAAACATAAGCATGACGACGCATGACATGACAATGAGCGGGGTTAGGCCCTAACGAGGTAGTAGGTGATACCAGCGAAAGGGGGAAACATCCGGGAAAGTATCCCCGGTGTTTCACGTTTTCGGACAGGTGATCCAGAGGGGTAAAATTGTGTGTTCGATATGTTAGGGATGTGTGGCGGACGAACGGGCTGCGTATCCGGATTCGTCTTGTCGTTCTGAGCAACTTTCATGTAGAAAGTATTTTCATCCCAGTTACAGATTATTTTTATATGGTTTTCTAAAGTTTTAATCATTTTCTGATTTTAATTATTTATGTAAATCCAACATTATACAGAATAGTGAACGATGACCCAAGCATGACATCAGAGTGATGTCAGCAGGTCAAATGGTCGGTTGACCAGTCAAACAAGACAAGTGGGTCCAGCGGGACCCACATGTCATTGTCAGGGGCACTAACAGGGGGTTTAAACTAACTAAATGTGTTAATTAGTGGGTGGGTCCCAGCATTCAGTGACTATTTAGTTAATTAAATTAATTAAGAAAAATAATTATCATTTTATTTATTTACAAAAATGTTTTAAACGACGTAGGCCTGCATGGCAGTAGCAGTAGATGCCACATCAGCATAGTTGACCTCAGTCAACGTGGCTAGTTGGGGCCCCTAGGCCAACATACAGGGACCCAGGGGTGGCCCCAGGTGTGCCAGCTCCGCGGAGCCACCGGAGTAGCTCCGGCAAGCTCGCACGCAGCGGCCAAACACTGACGAGCGTCGGGTTTCGCCTACGGGGCACCAAATCGGGCGCGGCCAGGCGTGTTTGAACGGCAAGACGACGACGCGTCTGTTGGTGGTGGTCTTGCGGGCTGCGGTGGCTGGAGAATGGCGCATCGAGCTGATTGGTGGTGAGGTTCTCCGGGCCAGGTACAGGAACGGGGCTACGGGGCGCAAAGTGAGCTACGCGAGGTCCCTACGGTGCCTACTTGACGCGAGAAGCGGAACGGTGACACGCACGGGACCAAATGGTCACCGTGGCCACGCCAGCGACGAGCACGTGCGGTGACGCGTTCGGGAGCTCGAGGAGATTGGGGCTAGGGCGAGCTAGCGAACAAACGGAGAGTCTGGGGAGGATCTACGGGGCGCGGTGGGTGCAACCGGCACGGGCCCATGACCATTTGGTTATCGGAGACTTGTCGGCGACAAGCTCCACGACGCTGCCTTCGGGTGCTACGGCGACAGCTAGCTAGGGCGAGAGAGAGAGAGGGAGAGAGAGAGAGAGGAGGCAGCGGGGCCTCATCGAGCGGCACACACGGTGGCCACGCAGCTCGTCGGAGCAGAGGAGGAAGATGGCGGTGTCGTGGGCGTCGTGGGGCTCGATCCAGCCGTCTAGTCGAAGCAGTGGAGCGAGGCGGAGCTGTTGGACTCGTCGGAGAGGCAAACGGGCGATGGTGGTCGCGTCTACTGCGAGCAGCGGCGAGGAAGGAGGTCGGCCATGGCGGAGAGCGAGGACTGGCGAGTGGATCTGAGGGGAGAGGGAGAGGTGCAAGGACCGAGAGGGCAGCGGGGGCGAGTGGGAGAAGGGACCGAGGAGGCAAATCGTGGCGGCCTTATCCCCTCCTGACGGGGACGGCGAGGTGGTGCGGCAGGGACGCGCCCCTGTTCCGACCCTGGTCGGGGGAACAGGGAAGTGGGACGGCAGGGGCGCTGGCTAGGACAGGTGGGCCGGCCTGGGGCGAGCTGGGCCGCCTGGTCCAGTGGGGAGGGGGGTTCTTCCTCTTTTTTTTTCTTATTAGTTTTTCCTTCTCTTTTTATTACTTTTGCTTTTCTGTTTTATTTAATTTAGGACATTTAAGTATTTTATAAAATTGTGTCTTTTACACCATAATTACCTATGCCATATTTGGCACTGTCCGAACATTTTTTTTCAACCTTTGAAAACTTTGGGTGTTTGTCACTAATTCATTTTTGAATTTGAAATGTTTTGAACTAACACTTGATTAGCAACAGTAACAGAGATGACATGGCATCATTAGGAGAGTTTCACTGTAGCATAATTATCCAGGCGTTACAAATCTCCTCCACTACAAGAAATCTCGTCTCGATATTTAGGAGGTAGATGGAAATAGTGCGGGGTATTCTTCGCGCAGACGATCCTCTCGTTCCCAAGTGGCTTCATCTTCAGAATGGTGCGACCACTGAACTTTGAGGAACTTGATCGCCTTCTGACGTGTGCGGTGTTCAGCTTGGTCGAGAATGCGGATAGGATGCTCTTTATAGGAGAGGTCCTGTTGCAATTCGAGCACTTCATGATCCGCTCCTCGGATTGGGTCCTTGAAGCAACAGCAGAGCTGTGACACGTGGAACACATCGTGAACCTGAGAAAGGTTCAGCAGAAGCTCCAGTTGGTATGCCACTTTTCCACGCCTTTCCAGAATAGTGAAAGGACCAATATAGCGAGGAGCTAGCTTGCCCTTGATCCTAAAGCGGTGAGCGCCCTTCATTGGTGTAACTCGAAGATAGGCCATTTCGCCAGGTTGATAGACCATGTCCTTATGATGACGGTCATACTGACTCTTCTGACGTGACTGAGCAGTCTTGAGATTCTCGCGAATAATGCGAACTTGTTCTTCGACATGTTGGATAATATCCGGACCGAAGAGTGGACGTTCCACAGATTCTAACCAGTTCAGAGGGGTTCGGCACTTTCTTCCGTATAACACTTCGAAGGGGGCCATCTTTAGACTAGCTTGATAGCTATTATTATAAGAGAACTCAGCATACGGGATAGATTCCTCCCATTTCTTGCCGAAGGAAATAACACAAGCTCAAAGCATGTCTACGAGAACTTGGTTGACACGTTCAACTTGCCCTTGCGACTGAGGATGAAAAGCAGTGCTGAAAGACATATGAGTCCCCATAGCTTCTTAGAAACTTGCCCAGAATCTTGAAGTGAATAAGCTGCCACGGTCTGAACTGATTACCAATGGAATGCCGTGAAGCGAGACAATTCTGGACATGTAGAGGTTTGTTAGCTGACTAGCAGTGATCGTTTCTTTGACAGCCAGAAAATGTGCAGCTTTAGAAAGCCGGTCAATGACGACAAGAATAGCTTCATTACCTTTCTGCGATTTGGGGAATCCAGTGACGAAGTCCATTTCAACATGGTCCCATTTCCATCCAGGAAGAGAGATAGGTTGCAGAGTTCCAGCAGGCCTTTGATGCTCTGCTTTGATACAACGGCAAACGCCACATTCAGCAACATAACGAGCAATGTCTTGCTTCATATTAGACCACCAGAATCTCTGACGCATGTGTTGGTACATCTTGGTGCTACCAGGATGAATAGACAAAGGTGTATCATGAGCTTCTTTCATAACCCTTGGAGTCAGATTCAGGTTTTCACTCGCACATGGCACCACTAGGCGGTCTTTGAAGTACAAGGCGCCATCATTGGCAATAGTGAAGAATGAGGGCTTTCCTTCTGAGAGATAGCGTTTAATCTTCTCGACTTCAGAGTCATAATGTTGAATAGTCTTGATATCGCCCACGAGATCTGGCACGACAGCGAGGGTATTTAGAGAACCTTGAGGAACAACACGAAGATTCATCTTTTGAAACTCTAGGGGATGGGGAGCGAGTATACTAGGTGGAACAATATGGAGGTTCATCTTCCTGAATTCTTCAACAAGCGAGGGCTGAACTTTGTGAACCTTGAGGTGGTTGCAGTATGACTTGCGCCTCAAGGCATCAGCCATTACATTAGCCTTTCCTGGGGTATACGAAATACCCAAGTTAAAACCTGCAACAATCTCCATCCATCTCTGCTGACGGAGGTTCAGGTCTGGTTGAGTAAACAGATACTTCAGACTTTGGTGGTCGGTGAAGATCTCGCAACGATTACCGAGAAGGTAATGTCGCCACTGTTTCAATGCATGTATAACAGCAGCAAGCTCGAGGTCGTGAACTGGATAGTTCTCTTTGTGAGGGCGCAATTGCCGAGAGTCATAAGCAATCACTTTACGCTCCTGCATTAGGACAGCGCCTAGGCCTTGATGTGAAGCATGACAATAGATGACGAAGTCCTTCTTAGTATCTGGAGGAGCAAGCACTGGGGCAGAAGTCAACTTGTCTTTGAGCGCCTGGAAACTTCCTGACACTTTTCCGTCCACTCAAACTTGACGCCCTTATGAAGCAGGTTAGTCAGAGGTCTAGAGATCTTGGAGAAGTTCTCGATGAATCGACGGCAATAGCTGGCGAGTCCGAGAAAACTTCTGACTTGCTTGACATTCTTCAGAGGAGTCCAATCGAAAATAGCCTACACTCGTTCAGGGTTGACGGTAATGCCACCCTTAGAGATGACATGCCCAACATAGGTTACTTCGGGAAGCCAGAATTCACACTTGGAGAACTTGGCATAGAGTTGATGCTCTCGTAGCTTTTCCAGCACAAGACGAAGATGTTCAGCATGTTCTTCTTCATTCTTGGAATATACCAGGATATCATCCAGATAAACCACGACAAACTTGTAGAGGTATTCCATAAAGATATAGTTCATCAGACGAGAGAAGGTGGCTGGATCATTTGTTAATCCAAAAGACATGACGGTGTACTCGAATGAACCATAGCGAGTCACAAATGCGGTCTTCGGGATATCTTCTTCACAAACACGGATCTGGTGGTAACCCAACCTCAAGTCGAGTTTAGAGAACACCGACGAACCAGCCAGTTGATCATATAGATCATTGATCCGAGGAAGAGGATGTTTGTTCTGAATGGTAGCTTGGTTAATAGGATGGTAGTCTTGCACTAATCGGTTTGTCCCATCCTTATTCTTGATAAAGAGAGAAGGTGCTCCCCAAGGAGAGCAACTTGGGCGAATGAAACCACTTCAAAGAGATTTGTCGATTTCCTCCTTAAGCTCAATGAGTTCATGCGGCGGCATCTTGTAAGGTCGTTTGGCTATAGGAGTGGTGCTAGTTTTAAGTCAATGATGAATTCGACAGCTCTAGCAGGGGGAATCCCTGGAAGTTATTCAGGAAAGACGTCTAGGAATTCGTGAACGATGGGAATGTTTTCAATGCCCTCGAGGGGTGCAGCGTTCAATGCGTTCAACGCATAAAGCCTTGCCTCGGCATTCTGAACCAAACAAGCATTGTAGCTTATTATTTCATTGGAAGGGTGTAGCAGATGGACGGTCTTAGTGGCGCAAACTATAGAAGCAGTATGCGCTTTTAACCAATTCATTCCCAGAATGAGATCAATGCTATAGGACTTCAGTATGATGGGAGAGACAAGGAATTCTAGTCCTTCGATTTCAACGGGGACGTCGTTGCAAATTATGGAGGTCCGACATTGGCCCGCAGGGGTGTGTACTAATAGCGAAACGTTCATGTCTTCGCTTTTAATGCCATGCATCAATGCAAAATCTTCTCACATGAATGAATGTGATGCTCCTGTATCAAATAAAACGGATGCTGGTACTGAATTTACGAGGAGTGTACCCATCACAATAGCAGGCTGGTCTTGAGCTTCGTTCAGATCAACGTGGCTGGCATGAACACGGCCACAAGACTTGGCATTGTTGTTGCGGGGCTGGTTGTTACCACGGCCAGCTGCTGGAAGGGCCAGTTGATTCTGGTTCTGGTTGCATTCCCTAGCACGGTGTCCTAGCTGACCACACCTGAAGCACAGACCATTATTGGGAGTGGGAGCAGGAGCTCGGGGTAGTGGAGCTGGAAGCCTTGGCTTCCGAGATGGTGGAGGAGGCAGACGAGGTGCAGCATAGGTCTGCCTTGGGGCAGGTGCATTTGGACGGTACATGCTGTTCGGGATCCATATCTTATGCTTCCGCAAGGGCGGGCCCGAAGATGAGCCTGTGTCACGGTTGCACCTGTGAGAGCTCTGGTGTTCCTGTAGACCAGTCTCGACATTGATGGCCTTGTTCACCAGGGTGACGAAATCGGCAAAGTCATGCACTAGAAGTGCGAGCTTCATGTCAGCATGAAGGCCGTCATGGAACTTCTCCTGTCTGCATGCATCAGTTCTAATGTCTTCTTCAGCATAGCGGGACAAGTCCAGAAACTCCCGCTGATAAGCTTCCACAGTTTTGTTGCCCTGGGTGAGGTTGCGGAACTCACTCTTCTTCATGTCCATGATCCCCTGAGGAATGAAGCGGGCACAAAAGGCAGCCTGAAAGTCTGGCCAGGTGATGATTGCCCCAACTGGCAAAGTACGCCTGTGGCTGTCCCACCATTGAGCTGCGGGTCCCTTCAGAAAGAAGGAAGCAAAGGTGACATAGCAGGCAGGGGCTACATCAGCAAACTCCATCTCATAGGTGATGTCACGGAGCTAGTCATCAGCATCCAGCGGCTGAGTTGAGCTGCGGTACACGGTTGGGTTGAGGCGCATGAAATCCTGCAGAGTCACTTGGGCTGGCTGCTCGTTCATATTGGGGCGAGAGAACTGAGCCATCATATTCTCCAAGAACTGGCGATTCATCTCGAGCTGTTGGACCATACCAGCCATGTACTCAAGCAGTGGTGGGGCGTTGCTGCCACGACCATGACCACCTGGTCTAACCATCCTACTAATATATAACAGGGGTAGTTCAGCATTGAGAAATTTGCATAGACAAGAATAGTTCATGATGAAACATGCATAATGAAAGGAGCATGACAGATACTACATAGTAGTCGGCATAACTTACAAAAGGGGTCGTACATAGAGTTTAGTACATAGAGTAAGTCATCATAGGCGGCACGCAGGCTCGCGGCGAATGCATCTAATACTAATGAGCAAGACTACATCAGTCCCAGGAGGTACTGTGCAGGTAGTCATAGCCTGACAATTGGTAATGAGGCAACGAACAGTCCATGTCAGCGGCCTAGGGGCCGCGGATACTCTAGTGTAGAACCCGACGCTCAGGTGGCAGAAGAGGACCAAGTGCGGGAGAGTAGCCTCCCACCTCTGGCCAACCGACACCATGGGGCATCACGGTCCTAGCTGGGTAGATTGCAGAGCGCGGTAGCTGTCTAGATAGAAAAAAGGGGTGCAACAGCGTCAGAGCCCTATAAAGGTGCTGACGAGTGGTGTACAACTCGTGGCGAAGAGCTCGGTTAGCTCGATCCAGCCCATCAGCATGCAGAACCAGGCTCTGATGGTGGAAGGGCTCTCGGGTGACGGTGGAGTAGGCTGCAGTGTAGTATCCCTCCGCACCAACGTCGGATGCGATAGCAATGTGCCTGAAAGGGGAAGTGTCCAATGCCCGATACTCTCCACGAAGACGTGTCAGAGCAGCATAGGCAGCATCGTGAACTGCCATCTCGATGGTCACTCCAACACCATGAGTGGTGTGTAGCACAGTAGTGGAGTCATACTCCCGAGAGTAGAGGTGGACGATGGCACAGTACTACTCCTGGTTAAAGTCCTGGTACTCCTCGTAGACGGTGTACTCAGGGTGCCAGCGATAACCCAGATAGGTCATCATCTCAGCTAGCACAGCAGGTGATCCTGAGGCACCAATGGCCGCCATGTGGCGCACGACCTGCCTCGTGGGTTCCATCTGAAAACAAAGATGTAAATTCGTTTGGGGTGAACATGGTAACGGGATCCTAATGTTAGAGTTAGTAAATTCGTTTTACCCGAGTAGGAGAGGGTTCAGAGCCCCAGAGTAAAGGTCGAGGAGTAAAAGAACCTAATACCACCCAATGGCGACGTGGGCCCGTAAGGCACACAACCAAGTTAGTAAAATTTTTGTAGTGACTAGATTCGACTTCGGCCAAAGAGTGTGGAAGGG
Organism: Triticum timopheevii; assembly: GCA_963921465.1. Lineage (NCBI taxonomy): Eukaryota > Viridiplantae > Streptophyta > Magnoliopsida > Poales > Poaceae > Triticum > Triticum timopheevii. Next base: position 386,405,732 of record OY997268.1, on the reverse strand, counting down.
GGATTCCTACAGGCAGTCGGCTCTGATACCATCTTGTGATGCCCCTGATTCAATCGTACACTAATCATGCACGCAAACATGTACGATCAAGATCAGGGACTCACGGGAAGATATCACAACACAACTCTAAAAACATAAATAAGTCATACAACCATCATATTACAAGGCAGGGGCCTCGAGGGCTCGAATACAAGTGCTCGATCATAGACGAGTCAGTGGAAGCAGCAATATCTGAGTACAGACATAAGTTAAACAAGTTGCCATAAGATGGCTAGCACAAACTGGGATACAGATCGACAGAGGCGCAGGCCTCCTGCCTGGGATCCTCCTAACTACTCCTGGTCGTCGTCAGCAGCCTCCACGTAGTAGTAGGCACCTCCAGTGTAGTAGTCGTCGTCGACGGTGGCGTCTGGCTCCTGGGCTCCAACGTCTGGTTGCGGCATCTGAGAAGAAGAGGAAAATGGGGGAAAAGAGGGAGCAAAGCAACAGTGAGTACTCGTCCAAAGTACTCGCAAGCAAGGAGCTACACTACATATGCATGGGTATATGTGTAAGGAGGCCATATAAGTGGACTGAACTGCAGAATGCCAGAATAAGAGGGGGATAGCTAGTCCTATCGAAGACTACGCTTCTGGCAGCCTCCGTCTTGTAGCATGTAGAAGAGAGTAGATTGAAGTCCTCCAAGTAGCATTGCATAGCATAATCCTACCCAGCGATCCTCTCCTCGTCGCCCTGTGGAAAAGCGATCACCGGGTTGTCTGTGGAACTTGTCTGGGTGTGTTTTATTAAGTATCCGATTTTAGTTGTCGTAAGGTCAAGGTACAACTCCTGGTCGTCCTTTTACCGAGGGACGCGGCTATTCGAATAGATAAACTTCCCTGCAGGGGTGCACCACATAACCCAACACGCTCGATCCCATTTGGCCGGACACACTTTCCTGGGTCATGCCCAGCCTCGGAAGATCAACACGTCGCAGCCCCACCTAGGCACAATAGAGAGGTCAGCACGTCGGTCTAACTCAAGGTACAACTCCTCCGTCGCCCATTGCACACCTGCACGTTGCGAGGGCGGCCGAAAGCAGACCTAGCTTACCTAATACAAGAGCAGGCGTTCCAGTCTAATCCGGCGTGTGCCGCTCCGTCGCTAACGTCAAGAAGGCTTCAGCTGATACCACGACGTCGAGTGCCCATAACTATTCCCGTGTAGTTGGTCAGTGCATATAGGTCAGTGGCCATACTCAGATCAAATACCAAGATCTCGTTAAGCGTGTTATTATGAAGTAACCGCGGACGCCGACCAGGGCCAGGCCCACCTCTACCGGGATGGAGCCACCTGTCCTTTCAGCCCCCACATCGGAATCACTTGCGGGTACTCAACGAGCCAACCCGACTTTAGTCACCATCTGTATAGTATGTATATATGTATAGTATATACCCGTGATCACCTCCCAAGTGATCACGACCCGATAGTATAGCAAGGCAGACTAACAAAAATGTAGGGAGAATGATGACAAACTAGCATCCTATACTAAGCATTTAGGATTGCGGGTAAGGTATCAATGACTGTAGCAACAATGACAGACTATGCTACAGAATAGGAGTAACCGAACAGTAACATGCTACACTACTCTAATGCAAGCAGTATAGAGAAGAATAGGCGATATCTGGTGATCAAGGGGGGGGGGCGGGGCTTGCCTGGTTGCTCTGGCAAGAAGGAGGGGTCGTCAACACCGTAGTCGAACTGGGCAGCAGCAGCGTCGGTCTCGTAGTCCACCGGAGAGAAGAGGGGGAAGAAATAGTAAATACAATGCAAACATAAGCATGATGACGCATGACATGACAATGAGCGGGGTGAGGTGTGCCCTAACGCGGTAGTAGGCGATACCGGCAAAAGGGGGAAACATCCGGGAAAGTATCCCCGGTGTTTCGCATTTTCGGACAGCTGATCCGGAGGGGGAAAGTTGCGAGTTCGATATGTTAGGGATGTGTGGTGGACGAACAGGCTGCGTATCCGGATTCGTCTCGTCGTTCTGAGCAACTTTCATGTAGAAAGTATTTTCATCCGAGTTACGGATTATTTTATATGATTTTCTAAAGTTTTAATCATTTTCTGATTTTAATTATTTATTTAAATCCAACATTATCCAGAATAGTGAACATTGGCGCAAGCATGACATCAGAGTGATGTCAGCAGGCCAAATGGTCGGTTGACCAGTCAAACCAGACAAGTGGGTCCAGTGGGACCCACATGTCATAGTCAGGAGCACTAACAGGGGGTTTAAACTAACTAAATGGGTTAATTAGTGGGTGGGTCCCAGCAGTCAGTGACTATTTAGTTAACTAAATTAATTAAGGAAATAATTAGCATTTTATTTATTTACAAAAATGTTTTAAATGACGCGGGCCCGCACGGCAGTGGCAGTAGCTGCCGCATCAGCACAGTTGACCTCGGTCAACGTGGCTAGTTGGGTCCCCTAGGCCCACAGGCAGTGACCCAGGGGAGGCCCCACGTGTGCCAGCTCTGCGGAGCCGCTGGAGTAGCTCCGGTGAGCTCGCACGCAGCGGCCAAACGCCAGCGATCATCGGGTTTCGCCTATGGGGCACCAAATTGCGCGCGGCCACGCGCTTTAGAACGGCAAGATGACGACATGTCGGTTGGTGGTGGTCTTGCGGGCTGCGGTGGCCGGAGACGCGTTTGGGAGCTCGAGGAGATTGGGGCTAGGGCGAGCCAGCGAACAAACGGAGAGGCTGGGGAGGATCTACAGGGCGCGGTGAGTGCAACCGGCATGGGCCCTTGACCATTTGGTCATCGGAGACTCGTCGGCGATGAGCTCCGTGGCGCTGCCTTCGGGTGCTACAGCGACAGCTAGCTAGGGCGCGTGCGAGAGAGAGAGGAGGCAGCGGGGCATCACCAAGCGGCACACACGGTGGCCCATGAATGGTTTAGTAGCAGCAGAGGGGGCGTCGCCGGAGTTGGTGAAGAGCGGCGACGCAGCTCGTCGAAGCAGAGGAGGAAGACGGCGGCGTCGTGGGCGACGCGGGGCTCGATCCAGCTGTGTAGTCGAAGCGGAGGAGCGAGGCGGAGCTGTTGGACTCGTCGAAGAGGTGAACGGGTGACGGTGGTTGCGTCTACTGCGAGCGACGGCGAGGAAGGCGCTCGGCCATGGCGGAGAGCGAGGAGTGGCGAGTGGATCTGAGGGGAGAGGGAGAGGCCCAGGGACCGAGAGGGCAGCGGGGGAGAGTGGGAGAAGGGACTGAGGAGGCGAGGGCGTGGCGGCCTTATTCCCTCCTAGTGGGGACGGCGAGGTGGTGCGGTGGGGACGCGCCCCTGTTCCGACCCTGGTCGGGGGAACAGGGAAGGGGCACGGCAGGGGGGCTGGCTAGGCCAGGTGGGCCGGCTTGGTGCGAGCTGGGCCGCCTGGTCTAGTGGGGGGGGGGTTCCTCTTCTTTTTTTCTTTTTAGTTTTTCCTTTTCTTTTTATTACTTTTCCTTTTCTGTTTTATTTAAGTTAGGACATTTAAGTATTTTATAAAATTGTGTCTTCTACACCATAATTACCAATGCCATATTTGGCACTGTCCAAACATTTTTCTTTCAACCTTTGAAAACTTTGGGTGTTTGTCACTAATTCATTTCTGAATTTGAAATGTTTTGAACTAACACTTGATTAGCAACATTAACAGAGATGACATGGCATCATTAGGAGAGTTTCACTATAGCATAATTATCCAGGTGTTACATCCTACAATTGCTACATTTCGATGTACTATTCTGAAGCATTCTTGCTTTCATTAACACGGCTTCCCCACACGGTAAAAATTGTTTGTATAGCACGTCTCTCCACCAATGAATCAACCGTGTAAAGGTTGCTATCCAACTCTCCAACAAGATCCACTTCAAGACACTACAAAAAAAGACACATCCATGACATTTTGGGCCGAACAAAAAAAATTCTGCCATGCTTATGACACTTCTGAGATGATAATTGTGACAAAACCCGGTATCATCATAGATGTGGTGGGCTCCTACTTCTATGACATGGGTTTTTCGTCCTGGGCGGGCCGGAGACAGAGTTGCATGACATTCTTTGGGCCGTCCATGATGGAAAAATCGTGGTAGAAGCCAGGCGAGGAAAATATCAGGGAGCTCCCGGTTACGGTGGGTAGTCGGGGCTGAGCGATGCACTGTGGTTTGCGCGCTTCTCTCGTGTACGCATATGTGTGCGAGGCATCAGCTAACTGAACTCTTGCGATCTATCCCTTGGCTGTTAACTGAACCAGAGCAATTTATTCGCTATTGACTGAACCCGAGCGATTCCTTCGCTGCTGCTGCTAACTGAATCGAGCGATTGATCTCTGTTGCTGCTTACTGAAGCCGATCGAGCACCCGTGGAAGACGTAGCCACCCAGTGTTAGGTTGCCTCTCGATGAACAGTGATCGTTGCTACCGTGCACGTGGTACATAGAACGAGTAGAGACGTGGTGAGTCGAGCCGGTTGGTTGGTTGTGGATGAACCGGTCCCGGTGGAGGTTGGATGAACAGGTCCCCCATGGTAGTAGGCCGTTTCCGCTGGATGAACAGGACCTCGAGGAGGCTCTATGAACAATAGCCAGTGGAGGCTGGATGAACAGGACCCCATGGAGGCTCTATGAACAATAGCCAGTGGAGGCTAGATGAACAGTAGCCCATGGATGAACAGTAGCTGCTGGAGGCTGGAAGAGGTCGACGGTGGATGAACAGCAGCTCGTGGAGGCTAGAGCAATGCAGTAGACAGTGGATGAACAGGATCTCGTTTCACCATAGGCGCTCCAACAGAAGTCTATTTCCTCTATTTTGTGGTACGCCACACCCCTCCCGATCAATAGGACCATGTTTCGACTGTAGGCCCTCGAACAGAAGTTCGTTTCGTCTGTTTTGTGGTACGCCAGACCCTTCCTGATGAACAGGACCCCATATCGACCGTAAACGATTGGATAGAAGGTCGTTTCCTCCGTTCCATGGTATGCCAGACCTCGTTTCGACTGTTGCATCCAAGCCGGTTGGCTCCCCATGAACTCGATGTATTCCGGCTCAGTCGGTTGCCTTCAGATGAACACGACTTTGTTTCCTTCATTGCGACCCGGCCGATTGGCTACCCATGAACAGGACGACATCGCTTTACACATTCGAGACCATGCCCATATATATGTACGTAGTCGTATTTACTTTCTTGCAGTTTGGTTGTACATACGTGTACATGATATAGACGTGACTGCGTGACATGCTACGTCTGTGCTTCTACTATGTCACGTGCCGCTCCTTACTCGGCCACAGTTCATCGGTGCAGAGAGACCGATCGACCAGTATGTACATACACACTCACGACCAGATAGACAATGCTATGTACGCTTTGACCGAGTGGGTCCCAGCTGTCAGGTAGGATAAGGACGCACTTCCTTGCATGTGAAGATATAGCTGGTGGGTCCCACCTGTCAGGGGGAAGAATCATTTTTTTTGCCCATAATAAGGATGCACTTCCTTCTGTGCAAAAATGTAGCTGGTGGGTCCCAGCTATCAGGGGGAGAAAACATTATTTTTCAAGGTATAGAGTATGCACTTGCATGCATGCGTCCATGGGCGTGGTGCGTCCCCACTCTCACCCTCTCCACGTATAGTCATCTTCCGATGACTCTCGTTTGTTGACCATGTTGATCACACCATGCAAAGCGTACCAAGGCTGGTGGACGCGGCGAGGCCCCAAACTAGAACGCCCCAGAGTTGGGGAAGACGCGGCACTGGAATCACAGAGGAAGGAGAGGGAAACTTGACTGGTTCGGGTGCGGGGTGGGCCTACACTCGGCAGAGAATAATAGGAGGTGCGGAGGAGTGGAGGGATGGCCAGGCCATAGGTGAGTTAGCATTTCACTATGAGGCACGCAAAATAGAGCCGCTGGACGAAAGAGGATGGAGCAGGCAGTCCTGACAGCGCCGGGGGAAGAAGATGAGAGATTGAAGAAGAATGTCGGTCGTTTGATGTAAATCCAATGCCTTGCTTAGGCCTCGACATTTGTATTTCAATTTTTTGCTGAAGTTCTTAGGCTTCTTCCTACTGGCCCACATGTCAGCCAGTCCATTTGTTTTTTCTACTCCATTTGGTGGGCTGGGTTAAATGGTGATGTAGCGTATGTCGGCGTTCTAGTAACGGGGGTCCCCAGACTTGCATGCCTGTGGCCTCCAGCGTGGCTCAAGTGGGGGCCCAGTGCAGCCCAGCTCCATCAGCTCAAGCTCAAGACCCTCGCGAGGGGCCAAGCCTCGCGGGACGGAGAACAGGGAGCTTCCTCAGGAGCAGCCTCATCAGGCAGGATCGCGAGGAGGTGGAGAGATCAAGGCAAGGGCACCTCGCGAGGAGCCCGTGACCCAAGCCATGACGATCGAGAACAGGCGGGCGCCAGGCGGGCGCCGGCCTGCGCAGTGTCCTTGTTTCCCCTTCGGTGCCAAAGGGGCAAGCACAGGCCAAGGCATCAGGCAAATGTTACCATTTCGGTGCAACAAGACCAAGACCAGTAGAACGGCAGGATGGAGGTCATCGTGGAGCCCAGGACGGTGTCATCGTCAGAGCCTTTGGCAGCCGAAGACCAACATTAGTAAGGATAAGTGTACTAGATGTTCCCCTTCAAAATGGCCAATTGTTGGCGCCCTTCTCGCTCATTATTTGGGAAGAGGCCCAGGGCCTCCCTCTATAAATAGGACTAGCCACCACAGAGTAGGGAGAGATCTAGAGGATCCAAACCACGCATAGACTAGAGAGAGGCGACTGAACTCACCCAAGCAGTTCATCGCACCAGCTCAAGAACAGCCCTCGCGAGGCTGTTCTCCCTTTGTATTGTTCATCATCAGCCCCTGAGGCAATCCACCACACCACACACTGGAGTAGGTTATTACACCACAATGGTGACCTGAACCAGTATAAATCTCGTGTCCCTTGTGTGTTCTTCTTTCTAGCCTAGATCCATTGCGAGACTTCGAGACGTGAGCTGGTAGGGGAAAGATCTTCGTGCGCACCCCAGAGTTCGAACCTCAAGGGTTTGCCGGAACCCGAAATCCGACATTTCGCGTGCCAGGTAGGGGTGCGCTGGAAGCTTTCTTCCGCTGGTCGCGTGTGATCTTCCGTCGCATCCATGGCTGACGCTCGCCGAGCTCGCGCCGAGCGTCGGGCTCCTCTCGCCACCCGCGTCACCCAGATGACGCCCGTCGACGGTCGCCCCCGTCGTTCCTCGTCGCCTGCCGCAAACGCCGCCACCGGCCCGGCGGGGAACGAGCAGCAGGCCTCGTCCCTACGTCCTTCGGTGCAGCGGGAAGGCCGCACCGCCACCCCATCGCTAACTCCAGCCGGTTCGTCGTCCCACGCCCGTCGCGCCCCCATGGACGCGCACGCTGCGCTGCTCCTGGCGCGTGAGCTCCTACACTACCATCCCGTCGACGACCTCTATAAGGACTGGCTCGCCCGCATCACTGAGCTCGTCAGCGCCGCAGGGGGCTCTCCTTTGCCATCTTTCTCGCTGCCCCGCCCTCCGTCCTGCGCAGGAGGCGGGCAGCAGGAGGTGCCTCCGCCAGCTCCTCCCCAAGAAGGCGCCCTCGCTCCAAGGCGCGCGGCCCCAGGACGAGACCCACCGCATCCGGCGCCTGCACGACAAGAAAGGAGTTGCCAAGAAATCCCTCGTCCTCAAGAAGGTTCCCGCATGCTCCCACCACCGGTGCGCCATGACCGCATCCCTGCGCCACCACGTCAAGACCCCGCGTTGGCCCAGGCAGTGGTGCGCGGGAATCCCCAGGAGCAAGCCCCGCATTAGTAGAGGGCTCCGGTGGCCACTGTAGGCTGCCGCGTCTTCACCGCCGAGCTGTGTAGCGTCGCATGGCCCGCCAAGTTCAAGCCGGACCTGCCTCCTCGCTACGACGGCACTGCAGACCCCGTGGAGTTCCTCCAGCTTTATGAGCTAGGCATCGAAGCTGCCAACGGGGACGAAAAGGTCATGGCGAATTGGTTTCCCATGGCGCTCAAGGACGGTGCCCGCACTTGGCTCCTGAACCTGGCTCCTGGCACTATCTCCTCCTGGGGCGAGATGCGCACTCGCTTCATCGCCAACTTCCAAGGCACACGCGACCGGCCCCCGGCCATGAGTGACTTGCACCGCATCAAGCAACAGCAAGGAGAGACCCTGCAGAAGTACATCCAGAGCTTCAACAATGCCCGCCTCAAGATCCCTAGGTTGACTGAGGAAGCCATCATCTCAGCCTTCTCCGATGGCGTGCGTGACATCAAGATGAAAGAGGAGCTAACAATCCATGAAGACCTGTGCACATCCTTTGAGCTGTTCAACTTGGAGACCAAGTGCGCCAGGGCTGAGGAAGGGCGCCTCTCCCTCCTCGAGTTTCCGGCTGCCAATCCTGAAGAGAAGAAGCCCAAGGTCAAGGATGTGAAGCGTAAGGGAGTTGATGTACTTGCAGCAGAGCCAGACACCAAGCGAGGAAGGAATCAGCCTGAGTCGTCCAAGGGCAGCCGGTATTGCGTGTACCATGATCTCCACACCCACAACACCAACGAATGCCAAGAGCTCAGGGCCGTGCGAGATGGGCATATCGGCTAACGTCCCGACCGCAACGACCGAGGCTATGGCCGAGGAGGAGGAAGAGGTGGAGGACGTTGGGAAGACCGTGGCCCTCGCCAAGGGTGGCGTGACCGACCTCAAGAGGACCGCTGGCAGGACCAGCCTCGCGAGGGAGGATGGAGGGATCAGCCTCGCAAGGACCGCCCTCAAGGCAACGCAGGCCTCCCTCCACTGTCACCACCGTGAAGGAGGAATGAAGACCATCATCAGGACGAGGGGGCTGGGGGCTTCCAGGAGCCGCGCGCAATCACTTGCATCCTGGGCGGCGCTCAGGCCCCAGCCTCTCAGCGCATCTTCAAGCAGTTTGCTTGCGAGGTGAATGCAGTCCTCCCCAAGCTTGAGGCCACACGCCCTCTCAGGTGGTCTGCGTGCGCTATCATGTTCAGCTCAGTGGATCAGCTCAAGTGCGCAGCAATGGTCGGAGTCCTCCCAATGCTTTGCTCCCTAGTCATCAGCAATGTGCAAGTCACCAGGACCCTCATTGATGGCGGAGCAGGACTCAACGTTCTGTCCGTTGAGATATTCAACAATGTCCAAGTGCCATATGATCAGCTTCAGCCGACCAAGCCTTTCTCAGGAGTCACTGATGGTTCCACTGTTCCGATAGGGCAAGTTCGCCTTCCTGTAACCTTTGGGAAGCACAACAACTACCGCACCGAGCTCATTGACTTCGACGTAGCCCACATTCGCCTGCCATACAGTGCCATCCTCGGGTACCCAGCCCTGGCCAAGTTCATGGCAGTTACTCACCATGGTTACAATGTCCTCAAGATGCGAGGAAGCGGTGGAGTCATCACAGTGCCTTGTGAGGAAAGGGATGCAGTGTGTTCTCTTGACCATGCCTTCCAAGCCGCGACAATCAAAGACCCAGATCGCGGAGCGAGAGAATTCCTGAGGCGGTCCCTAAGAAGAAGAAGGCTTCACCTGGCCTAGACCCTCATGAGGCAGGCACCTCCAAAGGCGTTGCGTCAGGATCCACGCCCGTTCAAGGGGCGCCACCCTCTGTCGCATAGGAAGGCGCGCCCGGCGCCCTCCTCAGGCAGGGCTCGGGGGCTCTTTCTTGGAGAGCCACCGACTTTTCCAAGGTCACGAGGGAGGTGCTCGGGCACCACTTGGAGGCGTGCTTCAAAGCACGTTTCCCATAGGAAGGTATGAAGCAAGGAGGGCCAAACCCTCAGGAGTTCATCACGAGAAACACTCAGGAGCTGCAGGAGTCAAGAGTCATGTGCGGCAGTCGCCGTTTGCCCGCCGTAGCCCCACATCCAGGCGAGGATGGAGGGCTGTGCGTCTGCATCGACGTACCAGGGCACAACCGAGCCGCGTCTCAGGAGCGCCTCTGGCCTTCATGCGTGGGGCGTTGCGAGGGGCCACCTCACAGCTACGTTCGCATGCCTTTCGGCCTGCTGAACACGGTTGCTGCTCGTCAGTGCCTGCTGAGGAGCATTCTGGAGGCTTAGGAGGTCAGGCATCGCACGGTCCTGGCGGAGATGGAGATGGCCCTGGAAGATCCACCCGTGCCCCCAGAGCCTCCCGAGGCTCCAGGTCCCGGGAGCTCGTGAGGGTCGGCTTCCACACCATGCGTCGTCCGCTACTTCAGCATCACTTCATCTCCAACGGTATCACGTGACATCTTTCAAAGTTCCATTTTCAGCTGGGAGCGCCCGCAGGGCTGCATCATTCCCAGGTCGCGTGGGTCCGTCCCTGCGACATGTATCTGTTTTGCTTATGCTCTTTACCTACCTTGTTGGGGGCACCCCTCGGGCTCCATTATCCCCAAGCTGCTCGGGCCTGACCCAGTGGCGTTTGCTTTTTCTGCATCTATCTAAATGGATTTGCTCATTCGTGCTTAACATGCTTGACCTAGTCGCCTACTCGATTGACACCTACCTTTGGAGCCGCTCGCTCTGGCAAAGCACTTGCGCACGGGTCCGTCCCTACAACACCGATAAATCTGAGTGGCTGAGCTCTGGCCGCGGCAGCCCTGCAAGGCGCCACCTCACTAGGCCCTCAGTGCCCCAATCACTCCCTCGGAGCGACCAATGGTTGGCTGGCAACCGTAACGATAGACCTTGTTTCCCCTCGTGATTGGTATGCAGGACCCTCTCCAGAAGTAACGCTGGGGATGTCGCGAGCTCTCTCTCCACCTCTCCGGCATGATCCGCTTGCACGTTAAAATGGGGGCGCCGGAGCATCGCGACTCATGGGCTCTTACCGGCTCTCCAGCCCTCACCCCCTGGCCTTGACGCACGGCATCGCGACCTGTCATACCAGCGGTGGCTGAGCTAGCTCGAAGGCCGGGACCTGAGGACGTAGAGCATTAAGGAAAGTGCGAGGGAGAGGGAAGAAGCTCACGAGGACCTAACCCAGCAACACCTCAGCTACCGCCGCGCAGGCCCGGCACCTCTACGAAAACTACGCCAAACCTACGAGATAAGTCACGCGAAAACTGATTCGACTTAGCGCTAAACCCTCGCCTAGTGCAGCTCTATCACGGCAACGTTGCCTACCTTTCTTGCCCAGCGGATGCTGCTTGAGAGCTAAAGGGGACCTCCTGAGCATCGCGACTCAGGGGCTCTTACTGGACCTTGGGCCGCTCACCTCCTGGCCTTGACCATGGCATCGCGGCCTGGCATACCAGCGACGGCTGAAGCCTGCCTGGGGACCGGGACCTGTCAGCATAGAGCACCAAGCCCTCGTGAGAAAAGAAAGGGGGAGCCGAGCTGGGACAGGACAAGCATCTCACATCGATTCACAATAAGGATATAATATTCACAAAAGACATGGCCAGCACCTTACATACCCCCTCGGGGTGGTACTTCGATTCCTTGCAGGGAACAAAAGGTGCTAATCCTAAGGAGCGCTAACTACGCGCGCCTCTGTAGGAGACGCCATCATCAACAGTGGGCCATCGGGCGCCGGCGCCGACCCCATCCAGATCAGCAGCGCCGGCGGCCTGATGCACCTGCACTGCTCCGAGCGCAACATGAGCTTGGGGGCTCGTAGCTGTCGTCGCTCGTCTCCAGAGTCGCGTGAAGCTCGGCGGAGTTGCTGGACCCTCCGACACCTCTGCTGCTGCCTGAGGAGCTGATGGGGAAGCGGTTGGCGGGCCTGGTCCTTGCCACGACGATGCCCCGGCCGCCTTTCTCGGGGCAGCATTCCAGCCAGCGTCCTTCCGCGTCGAAGACCTTGAAGAACATCAGGGAGGTGCCATCGTATTCGAGGTGGATTACGAGGGTGCCCCCTGTCCGGTAGACCCGGGCGATCTCGCCCCAGACACGGGTCATGTAGACCTTGCCCGGAGCGACAACCTCAACCTCCGCTCCGGTCACAGGGGTGCTGCAGCCAGAGCTCAAGAGGCCCCCTCGGCGGGATCTCGAAGGCGAAGGAGGGAGGATGGCGAATCCAAGATCAAGGAGGCATGGCGGCGTGGAGCACAAGCTCGCGAGAGGAGCCCTCGGCATGGACTCCAGGAGGAACGACGCGCACCGCCGTAACCCGCCGGCGTCGACGGCGGCACCGCCGGTATCGCTCGGCGCCTTCTTCTCCAGGGCCCTCGATGCGGGCGTACAAGGGCAGCGGGAACCCAGGCGGCAGCCGCTCGTACCAGGGCCTCGATGCCTCCTGCCGAGCACCCTCATCTCGGCGGCAGAGGATTAGCCACTTCTTCAGCGAAAGTGGGTCAGGACCCTCTCGGGGGGCCTTACCCTTCTCTTCTGCAGAAAACCGGTGGATTGGTGCCATTGGCGTACTGTGAATCAAGGGCGAGGAAGAAGAAGAAAAGGAGTAGCGGGAAGGAATGGACTGGACGGGCTCACGCCGTTCCGTACATATAGCCAGAGGAGGCCAACCATCGGCCACCACGATCGCAGGTAATCATGACCCATTTTTGCATGCAGGGACTTGTCAAGTCGTGCGGTTGCCGAGGCGTCGTGTGGAAGCGGAGACGCCCACATCCAATTAATCGCCACGTGGCGCCCAAGGCCGCAGGCTATCGGGGCCCGTGGCGCTTCGCACTTGCCCCTTCGCTTCTCTGCAAAGCCAAGTCCGGGCGCGCCTTGGGCCCGGGGGCTACTATCGGCGTACTGGGAACGGGGTCTCTAGACTTGCATGCATGCGGCCTACGGCGTGGCTCAAGTGGGGGCCCAGTGCAGCCCAGCTCCATCAGCTCAAGCTCAAGACCGTCGCGAAGGGCCAAGCCTCGCGGGGCAGACGACAGGGAGCTTCCTCAGGAGCAGCCTCATCAGGCAGGATCGCAAGGAGGCGGAGAGATCAAGGCAAGGGCACCTCACGAGGAGCCCATGACGCAAGCCATGACGATCGAGACCAAGCGGGCGCCAGGCGGGCGTCGGCCTGCGCAGTGTCCTTGTTTCCCCTTCGGTGCAAAGGGGACAAGCACAGGCCAAGGCATCAGGCAAAGGTTACCGTTTCGGTGCAACAAGACCAAGACCAGCAGAACGGCAGGATGGAGGTCATCGTGGATCCTAGGACGGCGTCACCGTCAGAGCCTTTGGCAGCCGAAGACCAACATTAGTCAGGATAAGTGTACTAGATGTTCCCCTTCAAAATGGCCAATTGTTGGTGCCCTTCCCGCTCATTATTTGGGAAGAGGCCCAGGGCCTCCCTCTATAAATAGGACTAGCCACCACAGAGTAGGGAGAGATCTAGAGGATCCAGACCACGCATAGACTAGAGAGAGGCGACTGAACTCATCCAAGCAGTTCATCGCACCAGCTCAAGAACAGCCCTCGCGAGGCTGTTCTCCCTTTGTATTGTTCATCATCAGCCCCTGAGGCAATCCACCACACCACACACTTGAGTAGGGTATTACACCATAATGGTGGCCTGAACCAGTATAAATCTCGTGTCCCTTGTGTGTTCTTCTTTCTAGCCTATTTTCATTGCGAGACTTCGAGACGTGAGCTGGCAGGGGAAAGATCTTCGTGCGCACCCCAGAGTTCGAACCTCAAGGGTCTGCCGGAACCCGAAATCCGACAGCGTCTATTCAGCCCGTTTATATATTATGTCAGAATTTAAAGCCCACTTGCATTTTTCTTGAAATCCGCAGACTTGCTGGGCTGGTTGAAAATATCATGTTGGGCTGGCCGGAGAAATGTTATAAAACATAAACACATGATTGCACGTCTATTACTGCATTGGTTAGTAAAATCTTTGCAAGCTTATGTCCACAATCACCAGGAGTTAACTTTCGAAGTTATATATAAACAATTATTATTATTATTATTTTGTAAGAACTTTCAATTTATGAAATAAAATATCATTTTCATTTGATGAGTTAATAGTACATGGGGTATTATTATTTTTTAGGCTAGACGTGGGACCGTTGAGTTGGTTCTAGGGAAAAGTAATGGGAGAAAACTTAGATTACATCGAAAAAAGTGGGAAAAAATTCAAATATAGGATTAATAAAAACGAAAAATAAAGGAAGTGGGAAGGTCTATACAATGGTTGGACGAACGACAGGTTTACCAGAACCTTATGTTGTTTCTATTATGTAGGTGTAATAAAATAAGATATAAATATAAATATATATACTATAATAGAAGGGAAAACATAGGTTTAGTTTTTGAATTCTTGTAGAAAAATAGAACTGAGTTGTGCGTCGTCCTGAAAAAACAAACATAACTTGGGATGCTGATGTTATAGACAAGCTGGGCTGGGAGGCCCAGCGGACGCTTGATACCTGCTGGACCCCAAAAAAGTTGAAACCAGCTGGATCAACTATGTCTGCATGTCGTGGGCTATGCATGTTAAACAAAAACACCTAGGCCATGGACCTGGTGGGCCCGGGACTGTGATACGTCTCCGTCGTATCTATAATTTTTGATTGTTCCATGCCAATATTATTCAACTTTCATATACTTTTGGCAATTTTTATACTATTTTTGGGACTAACTTATTGATCCAGTGCGCAGTGCCTATTCCTGTTTGTTGCATGTTTTATGTTTCATAGAGAACCCATATCAAACGGAGTCCAAACAGGATAAAAACAGATGGAGAATTATTTTGGAATATTTATGAATTTTGGGAAGTAAAATCAACGCGAGACGGTGCCCGAGGGAGCCCCGAGACAGGGGGCGCGCCCCAGGGAGGCAAGCGTGCCCTGGACTCTCCTGGGCACCCTGTCAGGCGGTTCACACTCTTCTTTTGCCGCAAGAAAGCTAATTTTATGACAAAAATCTGGGCGAAAGATTCACCCCAATCGGAGTTACGGATCTCCGGATATAAAGGAAACGGTGAAGGGGCAGAATTTGAGAACGCAGAAACAGAGAGAGACGGAGAGATAGATCCAATCTCGTAGGGGTTCTCACCCCTCCCATGCCATGGGAGCCAAGGACCAGAGGTTAAACCATTCTCCCATCTAGGGAGGAGGTCAAGGAAGATGAAGAAGAAGGGGGGCCCTCTCCCCCTTGCTTCCGGTGGCGCCGGAGTGCTGCCGGGGGCCATCATCATCACCGCGATCTTCACCAACACCTCCATCACCTTCCCCCATCTATATTCAGTGGTCCACTCTCCCGCAACCCGTTGTACCCTCTACTTGAACATGGTGCTTTATGTTTCATATTATTATCCAATGATGTGTTGCCATCCTATGATGTCTGAGTAGATTTTCGTTGTCCTACCGGTGATTGATGAATTGCTATGATTGGTTTGAATTTTGTTGTTTTATTATTGGTGTGTCCTATTGTGCCCTCCGTGTCACGCAAGCGTGAGGATTTCCCGCTGTAAGGTTTGGAATATGTTCATGATTTTCTTATGGTGGGTGGCGTGAGTGACAGAAGCACGGACCTGAGTAAGTAGGTTGTTTGCGTATGGGATAAAGGGGACTTGATACTTTAATGCTATGGTTGGGTTTTACCTTAATGATCTTTAGTAGTTGCAGATGCTTGCTAGAGTTGCAATCATATTAGCATATGATCCAAGAAGAGAAAGTATGTTAGCTTATGCCTATCCCTCAAATAGAATTGCAATAGTGATTATCGGTCTAGTAACGTAGTCAATTTCTTAGGGACAATTTCACAACTCCTACCACCACTTTTCCAAACTCGCTATATTTACTTTACTGATTCTTTATCTAAACAGCCCCTAGCTTTTAGTTACGTGCTCTTTATTATCTTTCAAACCTATCCAACAACACCTACAAAGTACTTCTAGTTTCATACTTGTTCTAGGTAAAGCGTGCGTAGAGTCGTATCAGTGGCAGATAGGACTTGAGAAAATATTTGTTCTACCTTTAGCTCCTCGTTGGGTTCGACACTCTTACTTATGAAAGAGGCTACAATTGATCACGTATACTTGCGGGTTATCAAGACCTTTTTCTGGCGCCGTTGCCGGGGAGTCATAGCGTGGGGTGAATATTCTCGTGTGTGCTTGTTTGCTTTATCACTAAGTAGTTTTTATTTGCTGTTCTAAGTTGTTTTCTATCTTTAGTTATGGGTAGGAAACGCAAAATACCAAAAAATAGTTGTACCTACTAAACCAATGGTTGAAGAACCACTCAAAATCTATCACACTCCTGAAGCTTTTTACTTGCATCATCTTCGATCCCTTTGTGCTCGTGCTGAAACCCCCACTAGCTTAGTTGAGATCAAATCTTTAGATGAGCATGCTTGTTATGCGCGACACCGTATATCTAAAAATGGGAAACTTTTACTGGATCAAATTCATCATTTGCAATGCTATGCTTGGACTTTATGTGAAATATATGATGTTACTTGTTGTTCTAAAAACCCTAAGAAACACCTTCCCTACCAATGTGAGTTTATTGATAATGGAATCGTTCCTTCATATGCTAAGGGTGTTTATAATTACTATGATATTCAACAAATTGAAGAATTTGTTGCTTTTAGCTTATGAAATTGCTTCTTTGATTGAGAAGTATGATGCTACTCTGTACAAATCTGAAAATTTTGCCATACTTGAATATTGTTATGATAATTACGCTTCTAATGCCTATGTTAAACTATGTATTCAGAAATTCTCCGCTGTCCAAGAAGAGACTAATATTTTGCAGGAAGCTATGGAAGAAGAATTGATGAAACTGTGAGCTCATTAATGAAAAAGATGATGAGGAGAGCGAAGAACAAAAGGAGGAAGAGCGGATTAGCTACCCATTAATACCTTCTAATGATAGTAACTCTTCAACTCATACATTGTTTAATTCCCCTTCGCTCTTACCGAAGGATGATTGCTATGATGATTGTTATGATCTCATTGATTCTCTTGAAATATTCCTTTTTGATGATGCTTGCTATGCTTGTGGCCAAGATGCCAATATGAATTATGCTTATGGAGATGAACTTGCTATAGTTCCTTATGTTAAACATGAAATTGTTTCTATTGCACCCACGCATGATAGTCCTATTTTCTTTTTGAATTCTCCAAACTACACTATATCGGAGAAGTTTGTGCTTATTAAGGATTATATTGATGGGTTGCCTTTTACCATTGCACATGATGATTTTGATGAATGTAATATGCATGTGCTTGCTGCTCCTACTTGCAATTATTATGAGAGAGGAACTTTATATCCACCTCTCTATGTTTCCAACATGATAGAATTGCAAGAAACTGCTTATACTATGCATTGGCCTTTACTTTGTGTGCATGAATTGTTCTTTTATGACATGCCGATGCATAGGAAGAGAGTTAGACTTCATTGTTTCATGATATATGTTACTTTGTGCTCACTACTAAATTACAAATCATTGTTAATTAAAATTGGCTTTGATATACCTTGGGATCCGGGTGGATCCATTACTTGAGCAATATATGCCTAGCTTAATGGCTTTAAAGAAAGCGCAGCCAGGGAGACAACCCGGAAGTTTTAGAGAGTCATTTATTTCTGTTGAGTGCTTTTATATAGTTGAAAAACAAAAAAATAAAGAGGGGAACCCAAAACTTTTCAAAAAGGAAAGTCAATGTGAGAAAGACAAGCATTGTTGAAGTGGGAGAGCTCCTTGAAGTTTGTTCATGCTCACGGAAACATTGTGAATCTTCATTACATAAAATTTTCATTGAAAATAATTATCCCCTTGTACAATTCCATTGTATTATAAAAATAATGTGCTAAGGTTTGCCTTTAGGATGTTTACAATGCTTGTTGGTTTGTACGGTGCGGGACATAAACTTTGGCTTTAGTGCATGATTTTACATTTTTTTCTGGAACGTCAAATGGTTCTGATTCCTTTTGCACTGTATTTCTGAACAAATTCTTTATTTTTCCTAATTTTGGTAGAATTTTTTTGGGTACCAGAAGTATGGTGAATGTTCAGATTGCTACAAACTGTTCTGTTTTAGACAGATTCTGTTTTTGATGCATAGTTTACTACTTTTGATGAATCTATCAATTTATATCAGTGGATTAAGCCATGGAAAAGTTATATTAAAGTAGACACAATGCAAAAATAAAATATGAATTGCTTTGCAACAGTACTTAGAGTAGTGATTTGCTTTATTATACTAACGGATCTTACCGAGTTTCTGTTGAAGTTTTGTGTGGATGAAGTGTTTGGTCGAGGAGGTCTCGATATGAGGAAAAGGAAGAGAGGCAAGATCTCAACCTTGGGGACGCCTGAGGCACCCCAATTAAATATTCAAGGAGACTCAAGCGTCTAAGCTCGGGGATGCCCCGGAAGGCATTCCCTCTTTCTTCAACAAGTATCGGTATGTTTTCGTATTCGTTTCGTTCATGCGATATGTGCAAGTCTTGGAGCGTCTTTTTCATTTAGTTTTTACTTTTATTTTATGCACCTTGCTGGTATGAGATAGTCCTTGGTTGATTTATAGAATGCTCATTGCACTTCACTTATATCTTTTGAGTATGGCTTTATAGAATGCTTTGTGTGCTTCACTTATATCATTTGAAGTTTGGATTGCCTGTTTCTCTTCACATAGAAAACCGCCATTTGTAGAATGCACTTTTGCTTCGCTTATATTTGTTAGAGCGTGGGCATATCTTTTGTAGAAATAATTAAAAACTCTTGCTTCACTTATATCTATTTAGAGAGATGACAGGAATTGGTCATTCACATGGTTAGTCATAAAATCCTACATAAACTTGTAGATCGTTGAATATGATATGTTTGATTCCTTGCAATAGTTTTGCGATATAAAGAAGGTGATATTAGAGTCATGCTAGTGGGTGGTTGTGGATTGTAGAGACACTTGTGTTGAGGTTTGGAAGTCCCGTAGCATGCACGTATGGTAACCGTTGTGTGACAAATTTGAAGCATGGGGTGTTTCTTTGATTGTCTTCCTTATGTGTGGCGGTCGGGGACGAGCGGTGGAATTTTCCTACCAATCTATCCCCCTAGGGGCATGCGTAGTAGTACTTTGCTTCGAGGGCTAATAAACTTTTGCAATAAGTATATGAGTTCTTTATGACTAATGTGAGTCCATGGATTATACGCACTTTTACCTTTCCATCATTGCTAGCCTCTTCGGTACCGTGCATTGCCCTTTCTCACCTTGAGAGTTGGTGCAAACTTCGCTGGTGCATCCAAACCCCGTGATACGATACGCTCTATCACACATAAGCCTCCATATATCTTCCTCAAAACAGCCACCATACCTACCTATTATGGCATTTCCATAGCCATTCCGAGATACATTGCCATGCAACTTCCATCATCATCATATACATGACTTGAGCATTCATTGTCATATTGCCTTGCATGATCATAAGATAGCTAGCATGATGTTTTCATGGCTTGTCGGTTTTTTTATGTCATTGCTATGCTAGATTGTTACACATCCCGGTACACCGCCGGAGGCATTCATATATAGTCATATCTTTGTTCCAGTATCGTTGTACTATTGAGTTGTAAGTAAATAAAAGTGTGATGATCATCATTATAGAGCATTGCCCCCCAAAAAAATTAAAAAATGAAAGGCCAAAGAAGGCTAAATAAAAAAGGGGGGCAAAAGAAGCGCACCCAAAAAAAAGAAAAAGAAAAAAGGGGCAATGTTACTATCCTTTTACCACACTTGTGCTTCAGAGTAGCACCATGTTCTTCATATAGAGAGTCTCCTATGTTGTCACTTTCATATACTAGTGGGAATTTTTTATTATAGAACTTGTCTTGTATATTCCAACGATGGGCTTCCTCAAATGCCCTAGGTCTTCATGAGCAAGCAAGTTGGATGCACACCCACTTAGTTTCAGTTTGAGCTTTTATACACTTATAGCTCTTAGTGCATCCGTTGCATGGCAATCGCTACTCCTCGCATTGACATAAATTGATGGGCATCTCCATAGCCCGTTGATTAGCCGCGTCGATGTGAGACATTCTCCCTTTTTGTCTTCTCCACATAAACCCCCACCATCATATTCTAATCCACCTATAGTGCTATATCCATGGCTTGCACTCATGTATTGCGTGAGGGTTGAAAAGGCTGAAGCGCGTTAAAAGGTATGAACCAATTGTTCGGCTTGCCATTGGGGTTGTGCATGATGGGAGCATTTTGTGTGACGAAAATGAAGCATGGCCAAACTATATGATGTTGTAGGGATAAGCTTGCTTTGGCCATGTTGTTTTGAAAAGACATGATTCCTTTATTAGTACGCTCGAAGTATTATCGTTTTTATGTCAAATGATAGACTATTGATTTGAATCACTCATGTCTTAATATTCATGCCATGATTAGACATATGAATCAAGATTATGCTAGGTAGCATTCCACATCAAAATTTATCTTTTTTTATCATTTACCTACTCGAGGACGAGAAGGAATTAAGGTTGGGGATGCTGATATGTCTCCGTCATATCTATAATTTTTGATTGTTCCATGCCAATATTATAAAAGTTTCATATACTTTTGGCAATTTTTTATACTATTTTTGGAACTAACTTATTGATCCAGTGCCCAGTGCCAGTTCCTGTTTGTTGCATGTTTTATGATTCACAAAAAACCCATATCAAATGGAGTCCAAACGGAATAAAAACGGACGGAGAATTATTTTGGAATATTTATGATTTCCGGGAAGTAAAATCAACGCGAGACGGTGCCTGAGGGGGCCGCGAGACAAGGGGCGCGCCCCAGGGAGGCAGGCGTGCTCTGGACTCTCCTGAGCACCCGGTAAGGCGGTTGATGCTCTTCTTTTGCTGCAAGAAAGCTAATTTTATGAGAAAAATCTGGGCGAAAGATTCACCCAAATCAGAGTTACGGATCTCCGGATATAAAAGGGAAGGTGAAGGGGCAGAATCTAAGAACGCAGAAACAGAGAGAGACAGAGAGATAGATCCAATCTCGGGGGGGTCTCGCCCCTCCCATGCCATGGGAGCCAAGGACCAGAGGGGAAACCCTTCTCCCATCTAGGGAGGGGGTCAAGGAAGAAGAAGAAGAAGAAGAAGGGCGACCCTCTCGCCCTTGCTTCTGGTGGCGCTGGAGTGCTTCCGGGGGCCATCATCATCACCGTGATCTTCACCAACACCTTAATCATCTTCACCAACATCTCCATCACCTTCCCCCATCTATATTCAACGGGCCACTCTCCCGCAACCCGCTGTACCCTCTACTTGCACATGGTGCTTTATGCTTCATATTATTATCCAATGATGCGTTGCCATCCTATGATGTCTGAGTAGATTTTCGTTATCCTACCGGTGATTGATGAATTGCTATGATTGGTTTGAATTGCATGTTTTATTATTGGTGTTGTCCTATTGTGCCCTCCATGTCCCGCAAGCGTGAGGGATTCCCGTTGTAGGGTTTGCAATATGTTCATGATTTGCTTGTGGTGGGTGGCGTGAGTGACAGAAGCACAGACACGAGTAAGTAGGTTGTTTGCATTTGGGATAAAGGGGACTTGATACTTTAATGCTATGGTTGGGTTTTACCTTAATGATCTTTAGTAGTTGCGGATGCTTGCTAGAGTTCCAATCATAAGTGCATATGATCCAAGAAGAGAAAGTATGTTAGCTTATGCCTCTCCCTCAAATAGAATTGCAACGGTGATTATCAGTCTAGTAACGTAGTCAAATGCTTAGGGACAATTTCACAACTCCTACAACCACTTTTACACACTCGCTATATTTACTTTATTGCTTCTTTATCTAAACAGCTCCTAGATTTTATTTACATGCTCTTTATTATTTTGCAAACCTATCCAACAACACCTACAAAGTACTTCTAGTTTCATACTTGTTCTAGGTAAAGCGAACACTAAGCGTGCGTAGAGTCATATCAGTGGCAGATAGGACTTGAGAGAATATTTGTTCTACCTTTAGCTCCTCGTTGGGTTCGACACTCTTACTTGTCCAAAGAGTCTACAATTGATCCTGTATACTTGCGGGTTATCAGACTGTCAGCCTCTCGATGAACAGTCATCTCCCGATTCCTCTCATTTTGTTGACCATGTTAGGAATGACAGACGGCAGTGCCGTGGCGAGAGCACCTAGGCGGAGGACAACGTCATGACCTCGGACCGAATGAACCAGAGCTGGGGAAGACACAAGCGTAGGGGAGTATGAGGGTTGACTTGTTTGGGTGCAGGGTGGGTCAGTGGAGCTGCCGCTGCCGGAGAATGTGTGGGAGTAGAGGAATGGCCTGGCCAGCGCCACAGGCTAGGATGGGTCACCGAGGCGTGCGCGGCAGCGCCATCAACCATTGTAGGAAGAGGACAAAAGATTGAACAAAATAAAGAAATACGAATGGATAGGTGGTTGGTCCCAGATATCTATGTACGAGACCTGCTGGGTCCACCTGAGAAGGGGAATATTTTGGGAGGAAGGAGATTCAAAGAAAGGCAGCCCAGTGAACTAGTTACATACATAAGCAAATAGCCACTAAAAGAGCAAACATGTTAATGGGTTATTAGATGAAATATTTCGGACAAAACAGATAGTTATGATGCATAGGCTAATGCATGAAACACTCATATGATAAATGTGCTTAAACAGATAAAGTACATGATCTGGACCTTCCTGGCATGCTTGATCATGATGTTGCGGCTATCCGTGTACTCATCGGTTATGAGAAGCAGACACGCCCTCATGTCCAAGATCCGCATGTAACTGTCATTGCATGCGTATGCGTCCTTTGCCGCATAGGTTATGTAGGATAGATTCAGAGGTACCTCCAATGTGTTCAGGTTCTTGATATCGACGTCTTCTTTCATGTCGGTGTAGTAGGGGTCGATGATGGTCGCGGCAAGGTCAACCACGGAGTCCTTCTCCTGCCCATTGTCGATGATCTTGTATTGCTTCTTGATGTTGATAAGGTTTTTGCACCAGATGCATCAGAACCTCTGGTGGCCCTAAAGTAGTGGTAAACGAGAACCTTGTCCCGCACGCATACCTGGGCAACAGCGATCCGCTGGTCCCTGTCAGGAGACGAATGGATGGGCACAAGGCCTAGTCCCGGGACCTTGTGCTTTCTCCTCCTGTGGGTACTGCTTGAACTTGGCAAGGAAGAGCTTCACCAAGTCCGGATAATTAGTGCACATCACATTCAACTTGGTGCTGCCATGGGTAGAACGGCGAACTCCGAGGTGAACTTCTTGATGAAGTCCATATCCATCAGGCTCACCTCTCGGATTGCCATTGGAGTCTCTTCTGACGCAGAGTTGATGTGGCGGTTCTTGTTTGTGGGGATTGGGGGTAGGGTGTGAAGACGATCGGTGTGTACTGGGGTACTGTAGGGCGGCACCATCGTAGGAGCAGTTCATTTTTTCAATCTTGGGGAACTGCAATCGACGGTGAATGAGTGGGTAGGCGGCGGCAGCAGTTCATTTTTATCTCTTGGGGAACTTGTTAGACCTTGGTGGAATAATAAATAAACATGGCTGCATGCATCGATTGATGCATAGGCCAGCGGTTTTAACCTCCTTTTCAAAAAAAGCTCTTGGGGAACTGCATCCAATAGTAAACTAACTGTGTACAGACGACATTAGTTACTGTACCTCCCTCGCCCGCTGCACGCCCGGTATAACATGCCCCCTCGGGTTCACGTGCGGGTCTGTATTGGTACTTAATAGCAAGTGTTAGTGGTCACTTTACATAAATTTTATTAGCTTTAATTAAAATTTATTCTTAAAGCAACCAAAGCATTGGCTCGTTCTATCAGTGCCACAGGATCAACATGCACAACAATTAGAATTATTATTATCAGGACACAAACGATCAGCTCATTTGCCGCACTTTCACAGAGACAATACTACCAAGTTTGAACAACTAGTTATTGTTGATGTCCTCTACATCATCATGTCGTGTTTCCCAGCTTGCAAGATTCAGAACCAAATAATATGATTCAAATAATAAGTAAAACAAAGATGCCTACACATCACGATGATTCCCAGCTTGCAAGATTCAAAACCAACCCATTAGATTCAAATAATACTAAGTACAACAGATATGCCTACTCATGTCCACTACACAACCTTCTTCTTGTAGGCGTTGTTGGGCCTCCAAGTGCAGAGGTTTGTAGGACAGTAGCAAATTTCCCTCAAGTGCATGACCTAAGGTTTATCAACCCGTGGGAGGCGTAGGATGAAGATGGTCTCTCTCAAACAACCCTGCAACCAAATAACTAAGAGTCTCTTGTGTCCCCAAAACACCCAATACAATGGTCAATTGTATAGGTGCACTAGTTCGGTGAAGAGATGGTGATACAAGTGCAATATGGATGGTAGATATAGATTTTTGTAATCTGAAATTATAAAAACAGCAAGGTAGCAAGTGGTAAAAGTAAGCGGAAACGGTATTGCAATGCTAGGAAACAAGGCCTAGGGTTCATACTTTCACTAGTGCAAGTTCTCTCATTAATAATAACATAATCGGATCATATAACAATCCATCAACATGCAACAAAGAGTCACTCCAAAGTCACTAATAGCGGAGAACAAACGAAGAGATTATTGTAGGGTACAAAACCACCTCAAAGTTATTCTGTTCGATCAATCCATTGGGCTATTCCTATAAGTGACACTAATATTCCTAGAGTTCATAGTAAAATAACACCTTAAGACACAAATCAACCAAAACCCTAATGTCACCGAGATACTCCAATGTCACCTCCAGTATCCGTGGGTATGATTATACGATATGTATCACACAATCTCAGATTCATCTATTCAACTAACACAAAGAACTTCAAAGAGTGTCCCAAAGTTTCTACCAGAGAGTCAAGACGAAAACGTGTGCCAACCCCTATGCATAAGTTTACAAGGTCACTGAACCCGCCAGTTGATCACCAAAACATACATCAAGTAGATCATGTGATATCCCATTGTCACCACAAATAAGCACATGCAAGACATACATCAAGTGTTCTCAAATCCTTAAAGACTCAATCCGATAAGATAACATCTAAGGGAAAACTCAATCCATTACAAGAGATAGAGGGGGAGAAACATCGTAAGATCCAACTATAATAGCAAAGCTCGCGATACGTCAAGATCATGCCATATCTAGAACATGAGAGAGAGGTTAAACACATAGCTACTGGTACATACCCTCAGCCCCAAGGGTGAACTACTCCCTCGTCATCATGGAGAGTGCTGGGGTGATGAAGATGGCCACCGGTGATGGATCCCTCCCTCCGGCAGGGTGCCGGAACAGGGTCCCGATTGGTTTTTCATGGCTACACAGGCTTGCGGCGGCGGAACTCACGATCTAGGTTTATTTCTGGGGGTTTCTGTATTTATATGAATTTTTGGCGTCAGTCACACGTTAGGGGGGTCTCCGAGTTGTCCACGAGATAGGCGGGCGTGCCCAGGGGGTAGGGTGCATCCTCCACCCTCATCGATGGCTCGAGACTCTTCTGGCCCAACTCTTTTACTTCGGGGGCTTTTTTTGGTCCATAAAAAATCATCAAAAATTGGCACGTCAATTGGACTCCGTTTGGTATTCCTTTTCTGTAAAACTCAAAAACAAGAAAAAAAATAGAAACTGGCACTGGGCTCTAGTATAATAGGTTAGTCCCGAAAATCATATAAAATAGTATATGAATGCATATAAAACATCTAAGATGGATAATATAATAGCACAGATACGTTGGAGACGTATCAAGCATCCCCAAGCTTAATTCCTGCTCGTCCTCGAGTAGGTAAATGATGAAAACAGAATTTTTGATGTGGAATGCTACCTAACATATTTATCAATGTAATCTTCTCTATTGTGGCAAGAATATTAAGATCCATAAGATTCAAAACAAAAGTTTAATATTGACATAAAAACAATAATACTTCAAGGATACTAACAAAGCAATCATGTCTTCTCAAAATAACATGGCCAAACAAAGCTATCCCTACAAAATCATATAGTCTGGCTATGCTCTATCTTCATCACACAAAAAATTTAATCATACACAACCCCGATGACAAGCCAAGAAATTGTTTCATTCTTTTGATATTTTGAAACTTCTTCAATCTTCACGCAATACATGAGCGTGAGCCATGGACATAGCACTATAGGTGGAATAGAGCGGTGCTTGTGGACAAGACAAAAAGGACAAGATAGTATCACATCAACTAGGCGTATCAACGGGCTATGGAGATGCCCATTGTCGGTGTCAAAACCGGCGGATCTCGGGTAGGGGGTCCCGAACTGTGCGTCTAGGTGGATGGTAACAGGAGACAAGGGACACGATGTTTTTACCCAGGTTCGGGCCCTCTCGATGGAGGTAAAACCCTACTCCTGCTTGATTGATATTGATGATATGGGTAGTACAAGAGTGGATCTACCACGAGATCAAGGAGGCAAAACCCTAGAAGCTAGCCTATGGTATGATTGTTGTAATGGTTGTTCGTCCTACGGACTAAAACCCTCCGGTTTATATAGACACCGAAGAGGGCTAGGGTTACACAGAGTCGGTTACAATGGTAGGAGATCTACATATCCGTATTGCCAAGCTTGCCTTCCACGCCAAGGAAAGTCCCATCCGGACATGGGACGAAGTCTTCAATCTTGTATCTTCATAGTCTTGGAGTCCGGCCGATGATGTTAGTCCGACTATCCGGACATCCCCTAGTCCAGGACTCCCTCAGTAGCCCCTGAACCAAGCTTCAATGACGACGAGTCCGGCGCGCATATTGTCTTTGGCATTGCAAGGCGGGTTCCTCCTCCGAATAATTCATAGAAGATTGTGAACACCAGGATAGTGTCCGGCTCTGTAAAATAAATTCCACATACCACTATAGAGAGAATAACATGTAAACAAGTTCAATCTGCTGACGTATTTTGTGGCGTGCCGTCACACCACTACTAACCCTTTTCTTGAATCGTTTTTATTATACCACCTTAGCGTGTTTAGCGAAGCGGTTTCCTTGGCACGTCTTATCGAAGCAGAGATCGTGTTCCCCTTATTCCGGGATTCTCGTCAATACGGACGTGGGTAACCCAACCGCACCATTGATTGTGGCGCTTGGGAGATAAGCGAGTTTTACCAGGCCGGTGGGGACGCATAGTCTTCATCCACCCATATATAAGGGGATAAGGATCCACCTTTTTTACCTACGCATTCTTCCTCCTTTGCCTATCCATCTTCGCACACTCGAGCTCCAGCGCCTAAGTCCGCACATCTCGCCTCAACCTTCTCCAGCCATGTCCGGAGCGGGAGGCAAGTGGATGGCCTCCTCCGTTACGGAGGGGCACATCGAGAAGCTGCGTGGCGCCGGATACCTGTTCAACGACATCGTGCACCGGCTACCCGACGAGGGGTAGCTCATCCCCACCCCAAGGTCCCATGAGAGGGTCGTATTTCTTCCCCACTTCCTCCGCGGACTGGGCTTCCCACTTCACCCCTTCGTCAGGGGGCTCATGTAGTACTACAGCCTGGACTTCCACGATCTGGCGCCAAACTTCATCCTCAACATCTTGGCGTTTATCGTCCTGTGCGAGGCCTTCCTCTGCATCCAGCCCCACTTCGGCTTGTGGCTAAAGACCTTCAATGTCAAGCCGAAGGTGGTGAAGGGCGTCCAAGCGGAGTGCAGAGGCGCCATGGTCGGCAAAATGCCCAACGTCATCTGGCTCGAGGGTGCCTTCGTGGAGTCCGTCAAAGGGTGGCAATCGGGGTGGTTCTACATCACCAAGCCGCGTGACCCTAAATGGGCAGCGGCCCCCGAGTTCAGATCTGGTACCCCCATGCAGCTCACCTCCTGGAAAGAGAAGTGCTTGCTATGGGGTAGTTCGGAGGAGCTGATAGGACTTCAGTCCTGTCTCCAGACCCTGGTGAACAAGAAGCTTATGTTTGTCAACGTGATCCAGGTCATGCTCGTCCGCCGGATTCTCCCCTGCCAGCAACGGGCCTTCAATTTGTGGGAGTTTGATCCAGCACAGCATCGGACCTTCAGCGGGCTCTTCGACACGACGTACGAAGCTGCCTGGAGGGTGCTGTTCAAGGGCGGGGAAGCCCCCGCATCCGCAACTGAAGATCGCGGATTCAGCACACAGCGCCCGGCCGGCGAGGTAAGCTATGTTATCCTTTATGGGACACTCATTTCTTTCATAGTTTGACTCTATATGGGATCTAAAACTCCCAATGCCTTTAACAGGACTGGCAGAAGATGTCCGGACAGGTCAACTGTCCGGCTCCCCTCCCCGAAGACCTAGCGACACCCGTTTAACGGGGCTGCTGGTTCCGGCCCTTTACGTGGTGCCGGAGAAGAAGGCCAAGAAGAAGGCCACAGGAACCCGAAGGAGTTCCCGGCGCCAGGTGGTATCGGACTCATCATCCGACGACTCTAAGGCGGACTCCTCCCCCGAGGAGGAGGAGAAAGAGGCCTCTTCCCCAGCGGGGGGAGAGAAGAAGAGGAAGGCCTCCCCAACGGGGGCGGCCGAAGGGTCCAAGAAAGGACGGACCCTTTCTTCGGACTGCTCTGCCAATGCCGACGACGGCGACGAGGAGTGGCCCTCAAGGGCCAAGCCCCTGGCAAGATCGTAAGTGTCCGAATTCCTGGGTGATTTATAATTTCTCTTTTTGCCACGTGGTGTCCTTCTAATGCCGCATACAACCTGTAGTCCGACCAAGGACGATCTTCCCGCTTCATCGAGCGGGTCATTGGCTCCGTCAGATGTGGATTCCCTTCCGACTGCCTCCACCCCTCGTGGCGCTAATGACGCCGAGGTGGGATCCCAGGAGGGGACCCACCAGGAGGGGGAGGCTCCGGAGGTGCCACAGGGCAACCTCCCGGACTTCGCACCGGACTCCGCACCGGAACCTGCAGTGGTTCCGGAGTCCGGTAGGCGGCCCCTTCGTAAGAAGGGCAAGACTGTGACACCGGCGGCCACTGTCCAACCGGAGGCGCCGGATCACTTGTTGGAGGCGCTCAACGGTGCTTCCATCGAAGAAGAACACCGCACTGTCATGAGTGTGGTGATTCAGAAGGTTCAGCTCGCCAAGAGCGGGCTGACCGAAGCCTGCAGCAGCCTTCTAACAGGCTTTGAGGTAAGAATTTTAAGGCATGTAATATAATACCGCATAGACAGTAGCCCCTGATGCTCGGTTCGGTGTCGGAAAGAAAAGCCGGACTGAGGATCTTACAAAGATATACGCAGGAGGTCTAAAAAATATGTCAATATGGGATTGCAGGCTGCGCTGCTGACCTCTGGCGCACTGACTGCGGAGGTCGATGCTTTGAAGCAGAACCTCGAGCGGTCCGAGAGCGAGCTCGGCCGTGCCAAGAAGCAGCTCGAGGACAAGGAAGGTGAGTGACACCGTATTGAATTTTTACCTTACAGAAAAGGATTTTGGTTGCAAGAGAAATAACAAGGATAATGTGGGTACTCCAGGGGCCACGAACGAGGTGGCGACCCTGAAGGAGGCCGTGTCCGTGGCCGAACGTAATGCGGCTGCGGAACGAGCTGAGCGAGAGAAGCAGGAGGCGCGGGTGGCGGAGGTACAGCAAGAGCTCCAGGCTTTCATGGAAAAGCATGAGAGGTTGGAGCGCGACTCGAAGACTCGAGAGTCTGAGCTTGCATCGGCTCTTGAGAGTGCCAAAGCCGCTAAGGCCGAAGCCCATAAGGCCCTCCAGGAGATTGAGGTGGTGAAGAAAATAGCGGCGGGTAAGGCATTTTTCATGCAAAGCAAGCATGTGAATGTGAATTACCTGTTACTTACCCGAATTCGAAGCTCTCCAGGAGCGTTTGCAGATCTGCCTCGCACCGTGTCTGATGCTGCCGCATTCTACCGGGCCGAGGAGGGGAGCTCGACGGAGAAGGTCTTCTGGTCTCAGTATGCTGAGGCCGGACATCCGGTGCCCCTTAGCGACCAGCTGAAGCAGCTGGTCGAGCTCCACAAGGTAGCCGAACAGGCCATGAAGGGCCTCATAGTTCGGCTGTGGCCCAAGGAGGCCATGCCTGGGAGCTACTTCGGCCTGGTGCCGCGGCTGGTGGATGCGTGTCCCTGGGTGGAAGTCATCAAGCAGTCCGCCTGCATTGAGGGTGCCCGTCGGGCCCTTGCCCGTGCAAAAGTGCACTGGGGCAGGATGGACGCTGAGAAGCTTCTGACGAACGCGCCGCCGGCGGGCAAGGAGTATCGCACGCCCGAAATATATTATAAGAGTGTCCTGAAGGGAGCCCGCATGATTGCGGATGAGTGCTCCAAGGATGTAATATTTGAATAGAACCGCATTATGTTATCCTGTGTGCTGAAAACTGTGTTCATATGCGCTAAGCAATGCTTATTAATTTAAAATATTACCTTCTGTGCGGCCGTTTATCAAATCTGAGAGATGGCAAGTCGTCGGCTTCAGCCCCCATGCCACTAGTGCTGGGGTGTTCGGGATAAACTTGAGCGCTCTTGTTCCCATGTTTGGGTCCATCTAGGGAGGCGCTCAACACAACGAACGAGGCAACCGGACTTATAATGCTTGAACACTCTCACTTAGCCATAGAATTCTATAATTTTAAATTTCGGCGAAGCCCCTAGTGTTCGGAAGACCGAGTTCGGGGCGCTATCCACGCCTGGGCCGGACGAAGCCGGTTCCTCGCTCTAAGCGGCATACGTCTTTAGGGACTCGAAAAAACCTCTCGAACAGCGACCAGCTCTCGCCTTATCATGACGGTCAGTTTTAGCTTTCTCCACTGAGGCGCTCGCCCAGCTCAACCGGGGCGCAATCGTAGTGGTTCTCCCAGTGCTACCTTAGCCGATAAAATGGAACATAAGGCACCAAAACATGGGAGCCGGGCAAACCCAACTATTGACCCAAGACATGATTCAGAGCCGATGCATATAATGCTATAAGTTCAGGGTGCCGCACTTGTGAAAGTGTTCGGACTTATCACACCATAATGCGGGGAACTAAAGCCCCTGGTGTATTCGGCCGTACCAAAGTGTACGGATGCAAGATGTCATAAATGAACATATATATAAGGGAGAAATGCAATTATAAGCGAAAAGCGATGCATTGTTTATTCAAGGAATTCTGCGATGAATGCAGAATGATACAAATAGTGTGGTAAGCAAGGGATAAGACTCTTAAACATGTCCCCCTCCAGGGGTAGGCTGTGGAATGGTGTATGAAAACGTGTTTAATGCTCGTAGTGGAGACCACCTAGATACTTGCCGTAGCCCTTCTTCTCCCCTGGCTGTTGCATCGTGTGTTCGGTAGGTCTAGTGCCGGACAGGGCTTCAGGTGAACGGAGTCCTGTGCGTTAAAAAGAAAAAAATAAAAAGAGTCACACACTTGGGAGCCCCTGGTGCGGTTGAGCCGCATTCTGGGCTTGTGGTGGCTGTGCCCATCCCCCTATGCCCATGGTATCTCCAGAGCGTAATGATGTACGCGAAGGATCAGTCTTGCAATTTGGCAGGGGCTGGGGTTGGGGCCGCATTGCTACGCGTGCTCGGAATGTGCCAGGTGGTCTTGTTGTAGGTTACTCCGGGCGAGTTTGGCCGTGTCTGGTCGCTTAATGGCCGGACTCGAAAATTGCCTTAAGAGGCTGCTCTGTACTTCTGCCGCGAGAGCCGCTATGTGTTCCTCCGTTCGGAGGGAGCGTTTAGTGTTTCCGTTGACCGTGATGACTCCTCGAGGGCCTGGCATCTTGAGCTTGAGGTATGCGTAATGCGGCACCGCGTTGAACTTTGCAAACGCGGTCCGTCCGAGCAAAGCGTGATAGCCACTGCGGAACGGGACTATGTCGAAGATTAACTCCTCGCTTCGGAAGTTATCCGGGGATCCGAAGACCACTTCCAGTGTGACTGAGCCGGTACAATTTGCCTCTACACCTGGTATGACGCCTTTGAAGGTTGTCTTTGTATGTTTAATCCTTGAGGGGTCTATGCCCATCTTGCACACTGTGTCCTGATAAAGCAGGTTCAGGCTACTGCCGCCATCCATCAGGACTCTGGTGAGGTGAAATCCATCGACGATTGGGTCTAGAACCAATGCGGCGAATCCGCCATGACGGATACTGGTGGGGTGGTCCCTTCGATCGAAAGTGATTGGGCAAGAGGACCATGGATTCAACTTTGGGGCGACTGGCTCCATCGCGTATACGTCCCTGAGTGCACGCTTCCGCTCCCTCTTGGGTATGTGGGTTGCGTATATCATGTTTACCGTCCGCACTTGTGGGGGAAAACCCTTTTGTCCACTATTGTTCAGCGGCCGGGTCTCTTCCTCGTCATCGCTATGCAGCCCCTTGTCATTGCTTTCGGCGATTAATTTGCCTGCCTGCTTGAATACCCAACAATCCCTGTTGGTGTGATTGGCTGGCTTTTTGGGGGTGCCGTGTATCTGGCATGAGCGGTTGAGTATTCGGTCCAAGTTGGACGGACCCGGAGTAGTTCTTTTGAATGGCTTTTTCCGCTGACCGGGTTTCGAGCCTCTGAATCCGGTGTTGACTGCCGTATCCTCAGTGTTGTCGCCGTTAACGCGGCATTTGTTTTTGTTTCGACGCGACCTGCCATTGTGGTCCTTGGTATCCGGACTGCCAGAATTTTTGCTAAGGTTCTTACTGCGGGCTAGCTAGCTGTCCTCCCCCGCACAGAAGCGGGTCATGAGTGATGTGAGGGCTGCCATGGATTTCGGCTTTTCCTGTCCTAGGTGCCGGGTCAGCCACTCGTCACAGATGTTATGTTTGAAGGCTGCGAGGGCCTCTGCATCCGGACAGTCGACGATTTGATTTTTCTTTGTTAAGAACTGTGTCCAGAACTCTCTGGCCAATTCGTCTGGCTACTGAATTATGTGGCTTAGGTCATCGGTGTCTGGTGGTCGCACATATGTGCCTTGGAAGTTGTCGAGGAATGCGGCTTCCAGGTCCTCCCAACATCCAATTGACTCTGGTGGCAAGCTGTTAAGCCAATGCCGGGCTGGTCCTTTAAGCTTGAGTGGGAGGTATTTGATGGCGTGGAGATCGTCACCACGGGCCATATGGATATGAAGGAGATAGTCTTCGATCCAAACCGCGGGGTCTGTTGTGCCATCGTAGGATTCAATGTTCACGGGTTTAAACCCTTCAGGGATTTGATGATCCATTACTTCATCTGTGAAGCATAGTGGGTGAGCGGCGCCCCTGTATTGGGCAATATCACGACGTAGCTCAAGCGAGCTTTGTCTACTGTGTTCGGCCCGGCCTGAGTTACTGTATCCGGCGCGACGGTAGTCATCGCGCATCGTGGGGCGCCCACGTGATCCGTAGATCGATCTTGATTGTCTTGCCTTGTCCTCCAATATGTCTCGCAAGTTCGGCGCATTCCCCCGTGGCTTCGTACTTTTAGAGCGGTGCCGGGGTACGGTCCTGGTGGAGGGCCTAGATGCCTCTCTGTCGCGGCCACGAGGTGGTCGGTCTGCCGTATTGTGCGCTGGTGATGAAGGTTTATATGCCTCCTCCTCTAATCGGGGGAGCAACTTGCGTTTTGGGTAGCTTTTGGAGGGGCGTTCGAGTTCATGCTCTTCGGCTGCGAGGACTTCGGTCCATCTGTCGGCCAGCAGCTCTTGATCAGCTCGAAGCTGTTGCTGCTTCTTCTTTATCCTGTTTGCCATGGCCATAAGCCTGCGTTTAAAATGCTCTTGTTTGACGGGATCCTCGGGCACGACGAATTCGTCGTCGTTGAGGCTTGCCTCGTCTCCGGAGGGAGGCATGTAATTATCATCCTCTACCTCTTCGTCTGCCGCTCTCTCGTGAGGGCTGGCTTCTCCATCCTCCTGTGCTGAATCTTGCTGGAGGGGGTTGTCTTCGGCACTCTCTGGGGTGTTATTATCTCCGGTGCCGGAATCTCCATTCTTGCTGTGGCGGGGTTTAGAGCGGCGCTGTTGACGCCGGCGCTTGGACTGTTTCTTGGAGGAGCCTTCCTCTTCTGCATCCTCGCCGTTCCCATCCTCTGGGATGTCCACCATGTATATGTCGTATGACGAGGTGGTCTTCCAGTGCCCCGTAGGCGCTGGTTCTTGGTCGTCTCCGGCATTGTCGTCCATACCGTCGATGTCTTCGGAGTCATAATCTAGCATGTCGGTTAGATCGTCAACAGTGGCTACAAAGTGGGTGGTGGGTGGGTTTTGAATTTCTTTGTCATCCGCATCCCAACCGTCCTGACCGCAGTCCGGCCAGGGCTCTCCTGATAACGAGAGATACTTTAGCGAATTCAGGATGTTGCCAAAGGGTGAGTGCTGAAAGATGTCCGTGGCGGTGAACTCCATGATCGGCGCCCAATCAGATTCGATTGGTAGGGGCGCAGGAGGTTCGGAGTCTGGCGAGGAGTCCGGCACCTCGGAGTCCCGAGCTTTACAAGGGACAAGGTCAGTATTCGGCTCCATCGCCGTAGAAGTTGCAGCCCCCGAGGCGGTGTCTAGCCACCCGTCCTCGATCTGCGCGGTCGGCTCCAGACTGAGGGTCGGAGCGGACTCATGTGCGGCCTCCAGGGCATTGTCCGGCAGCAGAGCTAAATCATGCCCATCGTGACAGTGCGGCGCGCTCGGGTGTGGCTCGAATCCGTCGAAGATCAAGTCTCCGCAGATGTCAGTCGTGAAGTTTAGGCATCCAAATCTGACCTGATGGCCAGGGGCGTAGCTTTCGATCAGCTCCAGATGGCCAAGCGAATTAGCCCGCAGTGCAAAGCCGCCGAACACGAAGATCTGCGTCGTTGGTGATGATCGAAGGAGCCATCAAGCCTTCAGTTACGACACAGAGGAACTCTCAATGAAAGCACCAATGTCGGTGTCAAAACCGGCGGATCTCGGGTAGGGGGTCCCGAACTGTGCG
This sequence comes from Triticum timopheevii, assembly GCA_963921465.1. Taxonomy (NCBI): domain Eukaryota; kingdom Viridiplantae; phylum Streptophyta; class Magnoliopsida; order Poales; family Poaceae; genus Triticum; species Triticum timopheevii. The sequence continues at coordinate 386,370,932 of OY997268.1, read as the reverse complement.
TCTAGGCAGATGGTAACAGGAGACAAGGGACACGATGTTTTTACCCAGGTTCGGGCCCTCTCGATGGAGGTAAAACCCTACTCCTGCTTGATTGATATTGATGATATGGGTGGTACAAGAGTGGATCTACCACGAGATCAAGGAGGCTAAACCCTAGAAGCTAGCCTATGGTATGATTGTTGTAATGGTTGTTCGTCCTACGGACTAAAACCCTCCCGTTTATATAGACACCGGAGAGGGCTAGGGTTACACAGAGTCGGTTACAATGGTAGTAGATCTACATATCCGTATTGCCAAGCTTGCCTTCCACGCCATGTAAAGTCCCATCCGGACACGGGATGAAGTCTTCAATCTTGTATCTTCATAGTCTTGGAGTCTGGCCGATGATGATAGTCCGGCTATCCGGACACCCCCTAGTCCAGGACTCCCTCACCCATCAATAGATATCAATGTGAGTTAGTAGGGATTGCCATGTAATAGATGCACTAGAGTTACAAGTGTATGAAAGCTCAACAAAAGAAACTCAGTGGGTGTGCATCCAAATTGCTTGCTCACGAAGACCTAGGGCACTTTTGAGGACGCCCGTCATTGGAATATACAAGCCAAGTTCTATAATGAAAAATTCCCACTAGTATATGAAAGTCACAACATAGGAGACTCTCTATCATGAAGATCATGGTGCTACTTTGAAGCACAAGTGTGGTAAAAGGATAGTAGCAACCTTCTCTCTTTTTCTCTCAATTTTTTATTTTTTTATTTGGGCCTTTTCTCTCTTTTTTTATGGCCTCTTTTTCTTTATTTAGTCTGGAGTCTCATCCCGACTTGTGGGGGGATCATAGTCTCCATCATCCCTTCCTCACTGGGACCATGCTCTAATAATGATGATCATCACACTTCTATTTACTTACAACTCAAGTATTACAACTCGATACTTAGAACAAAATATGACTCTATGTGAATGTCTCCGGCAGTGTACCGGGATGTGCAATGAATCAAGAGTGACATATATGAAAGAATTATGAACGGTGGCTTTGCCACAAATACGATGTCAACTATATGATCATGCAAAGCAATATAACAATGATGGAATGTCTCATAATAAACAGAACGGTGGAAAGTTGCATGGCAATATATCTCGGAATGGCTATGGAAATGCCATAATAGGTATGTATGGTGGCTGTTTTGAGGAATGTAATGGTGGGTGTTATGGTACCGGCGAAAGTTGCGCGGCACAAGAGAGGCTAGTAATGGTGAGAGTGTGTATAATCCATGGACTCAACATTAGTCATAAGGAACTCACATACTTATTACAAAAATCTATTAGTCATCAAAACAAAGTACTAAATGCATGCCCCTAGGGGAAGGGTTGGTCGGAGTTAAACATCGCGCAATCCCGACCTCCACACATAAGGAAGACAATCAATAAATAAATCATGCTCCAACTTCATCACATAACGGTTCACCATACGTGCATGCTATGGGAATCACAAACTTTAACACAAGTATCTCTCAAATTCACAATTACTCCACTGGCATGACTCTAATATCACCATCCTCATATCTCAAAACAATCATAAGGAATCAAACTTCTCATAGTATTCAATGCACTTTATATGAAAGTTTTTATTATATCCCCCTTGGATGCCTATCATATTAGGACTAATTTATAACTAAAGAAATTACCATGTTGTTCTAAAAGACTCTGAAAATAATATAAGTGAAGCATGAGAGGTCATCAATTTCTTCAAAATAAAATCACCGTCGTGCTCTAAAAATTTATAAGTGAAGCACAAGAGCAATTGACAAACTACTCCTAAAGATATAAGTGAAGATCAGTGAGTAGTCGAATAATTATGTAACTATGTGAAGACTCTCCAATATTTGATAATTTTAGATCTTGGGATATTATTCAAACAGCAACCAAAACAAAATAAAATGACATGACGCTCCAAGCAAAACACATATCATGTGGTGAATAAAAATATAGCCTCAAGTAAAGTTACCGACGAACAAAGATGAAAGAGGAGATGCCTTCCGGGGCATCCACAAGCTTATGCTCTTGGTTGTCCTTGAATATTACCTTGGGGTGCCTTGGGCATACCCAAGCTTAGGTTCTTGCCACTCCTTATTCCATAGTCCATTGAATCTTTACCCAAAACTTGAGAACGTCACAACACAAAACTCAACAGAAAACTCGTAAGCTCCGTTAGTATAAGAAAATAAATCACTACTTTTCGTACTGTTGTGAACTCATTATAAATTCATATTGGTGTAATATATACTGTATTGCAACTTCTCTATGGTTCATACCCTCCGATACTACTCATAGATTCATCAAAATAAGCAAACAACACATGGAAAGCAGAATCTGTCAAAAACAGAACAGTCTGTAGCAGTCTGTAACTTTCGAATACTTATGTAACTCCAAAAGTTCTGAAATAAATTGTTGGACATGAGGAATTTGTATGTTAATCTTCTGCAAAACGAATCAACTTAAAATCGCTCTTCTGTAAAAAATAACAGCTAATATCGTGAGCGCAAAGTTTTTGTTTTTTTACAGCAAGATCACATTAACTTTCACCCAAGTCTTCCCAAAGGTTCTACTTGGCACTTTTTTTAAACAAAAGCTATAGAACATTATTACTACAGTAGCTTAATCATGTTAACACACAAAAACAGTAGGGGTAAATATTGGGTTGTCTCCCAACAAGCACTTTTTTAATGCCTTTTAGCTAGGCATGATGATGACAATGATGCTCACATGAAAGATAAGAATTGAACTACAAAGATAGCATCACGAAGCATATGACTAACACATTTAAGTCTAAACCATTTCATATGCATAGGGATTTTGTGAGCAAACAACTTATGGGAACAAGAATCAACTTGCATAGGAAAGCAAAACAAGCATAACTTCAAGATTTTTAACACATACAGAGGAAACTTGATATTACTGCAATTCCTACAAGCATATATTCCTCCCTCATAATAATTTTCAGTAGCATCATGAATGAATTCAACAATATAACTATCACATAAAGCATTATTTTTATGATCAACAAGCATAAATATTTTATTACTCTCCACATAAGCAAAATTCTTCCCATTCGGAATAGTGGGAGTATCATAAGAAACTCGAATACTATAGATTGTTTCCACATTAAAAGGGTAATGTTCAGAAAAAAGGGTAATCATAATCATGACAAGTTTTATAAATATAATCATCACTACTTTTTATAGCATAAGTATCATCACAATAATCATCATAAGTAGCAACTTTGTTCTCATCATAATCAATTGAAACCTCTTCCAAGATAGTGGAATCATTACTAAATAAAGTCATGACCTCTCCAAATCCACTTTTATAATTATCACAATAAGATTCAAGACCCTCCAAAATAGTGGGATCACTACTTCCTAAAGTTGACACTCTTCCAAACCCACTTTCATCAATATAATCATCATAGATAGGAGGCATGCTTTAATCATAATGAATTTGCTCTTCAAAACTTGGGGGACTAAAAATATCATCTTAATTAAACATAGCATCCACAAGCTCGTGGCTTTGCATATCATTAGCAATATGGATATTCAAGGAATTCATACTAAAAACATTGCTATCATGCTCATCATTCAAAGATTTAGTGCCAAAATTTTTAATGCATTCTTCTTCCAGCACTTGAGCACAATTATCGGAATCCTTATTTTCATAAAAGACATTAAAAAGATGCAGCATATGACGCACCCTCAATTCTATTTTTTTGTATTTTTATTTTTGTCTGTGTACAAAAGTAGGGGCTCTGCTTTTGACCCCTTTACTTGCGCACGGGCAGTCAGAGCCTCCCGCCATGACCACGCATAACAGGGCAGGGAAGGAAAGCCAAAGAGAAGCCGAAGGCACAAATCAACGACAAGGGCCAAGGCCACAAGATCGAATGGGCGAAGCAGGTTCCCCCGGCAAGGCCCTTGCCAGGGCAGCTCGCCCACACCAGCTGAGTGAGCCACCCTTGAGCCCACCTAACGTCAGACAAACGCGTTGAGGCAGGGCTCGGGAGGCACCTATGTGGTGGCATGCAGATCTTTGTGACGACATAAGATAGCCAAGATAAAATGAGGATAGGAAGGCAACCATCCTCACCGAAGAAACCCACGAGACCCCCGGCAAGATCCTTGACGGGGAAGCCGGCGAGCCACGGCAAGACCATTGCCAGGCCACCCGGCAAGACCCTTGCCAGGCCATCCGGCAAGACCCTCGCCAAGTGCACCGACAGGGCCACTGCCAGGCCCGTGCCAGCCAAGTCTTCGCCGCCATTCACATATAGCTGCCGACCCAACCAGCTGGGCAGGCACCTGTGTGGCAACATGCAGTCCTTCGTGGAGGCTCCACCATCGCGCCACCTCAGCTGCCTACCTACCTACATGGCACCGCATGCACCGTTGGCCGGGGCGCGTGTCGAAACAAGGAGGAGCGGCGACGGACGAGACGGGCTTCACTCCCGCACCCGATAAAGTGGAGGGACACCTAAGCTCTGCATTGAATGCTCTTTGTCTTGTAATACTAGCAATAAGCTCACAACGCTGTAGCACCCTCCACCTCGTGTGTGCCACTGTGGCAGCCCCTTTCGCCTATAAAAAGGAGGCCCATGGCACACTGAGAAGGGATTCGGCTCTTTCGAACCTGGCAGCACCTAGAGCTAGTTCGAGAGCTCAAGAACACTAATACATCCACCAAAGCAGGATCGTAGGGTTTTGCGCATCTTCGCGGCCCGAACCTGGGTAAATCCCCCTTGTGTTGTCTAATAGTCCCGCTCTTCTCACGATCCCCACACCCCGCAACCGTAGAAGGGATTCCAGTGATCCCATAGGTGTCGTTTCCCACCGACTTCTCTGGCGCACGAGGTAGGGGGGCGCAATCATGAGGATCTGGTCTAGCAGTTGACCTAGCTGCTCTTCATCGCCACGGCTCCTATGGAGAAGGCGGCCAAGAAGGCGGCGCTGCCCGTTGACATGAAGGATGCCGAGGCGGCGACAAGAGAGCTAACTCATGCTGAATTTTAAGTTTTTCTCCTTGAATATAAGGTTATTGTCCTTGATGGTTCGGCCTATGTATGGAGAGCCTGTACGCAGAGGGGCCCTCATGCGATCGGCAACGCCCTTGTCCTGTTTCGAGTCCGCTCAACAGTTCAGGTGGCCGCGTCGAGAGCGGCAGGGTAACCTTGCGCCATCGGCAACGCTTTTGGTTCTGACTCGAGTCAAGCTCGACAGATCAAGCGGCCTCTCCAAGGGCGGCAAGGTGCTTTGCCCGGCAACAAGCACACCCAGCAGGCTAATGAAGATCCGTCCTCAAAGCGCCGCCCTGGGTTTACGTGCCGGCAAGCTTACCCAATTGACGTACGGCGGACATACAAAAAAATCGAACAGGAAAATAACATGCATAGTTTCAGGAGCATCGCAGAGTTATATTACATAAATTGCCTCCGTGAACCTGCAGCGGCGACGGAGAACGGGATGTCTAGTCCCGGCGCTGGCCCTCCACCCTCTTGATTTTGTCAATGCGGCTGAGGATTGGCTGGATACGCTCATTGAGCGCCACGATGTCGGCATCCTCTGGCAAGGTCTCCAGCACAGATCTAAAGTCGAGGTCTGGGTGCCAGTGCGCAATCTTGGTGAGCACCCTGGTCATGGACCCTCGGCAGAGTATTCGGGATTCCTCGGCCATGGAGGCCGCCCGGTTGGAGTGAAGCCGCTTCAGGGCGCCGACGACCTTCTCAAAGTAGATGGTCCGGTTGGCGTTGGGGCTCAGGCTCGCTTCTGGGGCGTACCCCATCTCCGGCATCCCCATAATGGCCAGCTGATCGGCTGCCGAGTTTGCTACAGCAGCAAGGCGCCTGAGCCAGTGTTTCTCGCCCGCCTTGTGGTCACTGAGGTTGGCGGTCTTGTTCTTCAGCGGCTGCTTCTCCGTCTCCAGCTCCTTGGTTAGGATCCCCTCCCGGGTCCTGGCCTCCGACAGTGTCTCCTAGAGCTCTCCCAACTTCAGCTTGAGGTCTTTGATGGAGGTGTTGGCCTCGGAGAGTTCTCCAGACTTGCTGATGACCTCGCCCTGCGCCACTGTCAGAGCACCATTGAGCGTATACTTCTCCTGGGCCAGCTTCAGAGCTTGCTCCTCTAGCTCCTTCACCTTGCCGGCGTGGACCTAAGCCTGGGTGTCGAGTGCCTCCTGATGCCTCCACTCCAGCTCTTGGGTCCGCTGCAGGATGAGCTTCTCCACCTCTTTGTCCTTGCCGCGGAGCATGGCGGCAAGCCTCTCCTTGCACTCGGCAAGGTCCTCCTCCTAGGTCTTCAGTGCGGCCTCGTGCTGGGACAGGATGGCTTCCGCTTCATCAGCCAACTTCTTCGCCGTCTCCTGGGCCTTCTCGGTGTCGGCCAGCTTCAAGGCAAGCTCCACCTCACGGTTAGCCAGCTCCCCCTGGGCAGCCTTCAGTTCGTCCTAGGCCTGGCGGAACCAGTCCTGCGCCTCGGCGACGCGCCCCCAAAGTCCTCCTCCATCTTCTCCACCACTGCCGTCCTGGACTTGGCCTTGTCCAGGCGAGCGCGGTGGAGCGCCTGGAGCTTCCGGAAGCTGGCGCCCATGGCTTGGAGCAGCTGCTCCTCCTGGGAGCCAGCGCCACCAACGCCCGGCTCATCAACAACCTCAAGCCCGGCGGTGTCAAGCGCCTCCTCGTTGAACACCTCTCCCTCAAAGGAGCCCTGGTGCTCGACATGCCAAGGAGATGGACGAAGAAGTCGTCGCTGACCCTCAGGTACCTGCCGGAGCCCGAGGCAGCGGAGGAGGAGGGCAGGTCGTCAAACGCCCCCTCCTCGGCAGTGGCCTTGCCGGATCCCTCAGCAGGCCCCTTGCCGGGCTCTTTGGCGGGCCCCTTGGTGGCATCCTCGGCGGCGTCCCTAGCACCCTCCTCGGCAGCAATCTTCTCTGCCTCTGCCATGGCATCCGCGGCGATGTCCTTGATGGTGGCATCGACACCCTCTGAGGAGAGGTCTGGACGCCATAAAATAGATATGGCGGAGCCAAGATTGAAGGTCAATAAGGGAAAGGGGAAAAGATGCAAGCAGAAGTGGAGAGCGAGTGGCTTACCCGTGCCGGGCAGAGAGGCGGAAGCCCCTCCTCCGCCAAGGTCTGGCATCGAGGCAAAGCTATCGGCGCCTGCGTTCTCCTCCCCCTCCTCCGTGTGCATGGCTTGAGTGTTTGGTCTCCTTGCCGGGGACGCCCCTTGGGGCGGTGTAGTCGATGGGGGCGGCACGATCGGAGAAGCCTCCTGTGGCTCCCCTTGATGCTGCTCCTCTCATACATCCACTGCGCGGTTAACACTGAAGCATCGCGCACGACACACATTGATCGAGGGTGGGTGGTGGGCTCACGCTGGGGGCTGGGCTGGGGGCTACTGTCTGGGCTGCTCGACACCACCAGTGGCGTCCTGGAGGTGCCTGCCGGGGGCTGGCCGCTCGCCGAAATCCTGGCCCTCTTTATCCTCTGGACCAGCGTCTCCACATCTCTACAAGATGAAGACAAGTAATCAACGCCATCCGAGGGGAGTGTAAGGAATGAGGGAGGAAAGAAGAGGCTTACTCTTCGTTCTCTTCCTCCTCCTCCTCTGTTGCTTTCCTCTTCCGCTCCAGGCTAAGAGGCCCGAGCTCTCTCTCCGGGCTGAGAGGCCTGAAGTCAAACAAGTCAAGCCCAATCCCCGCGCCAATGTTTGCCGACGAGGGGGGAGGCGATGGCGTCCGAGCACGCTTGGACGAGAAAGAAGCAGATGTCCTCTTCTTCGATGCCACGGCTTTCACCATTTTCTTCATCGCCACCGCCCTCGTCTGGCGCACGAGCGCTTCCTGGGCTTGCCGCAGCTGCACGGCCCGGTCAAGGCGGACCGGCTCATTGGAGGTGGCCCGCCGCAGGACCCGCTTCTTTCCGATGATCGGGGGATCGACGGTCACGGTCCTCCCCTCCTCGCCCTCCTCCTTCGACGACCCGTCGGCAGCGTCTTCGACGAGGGAATCCCAGGTGTCGGCGCCGCTGGCCTCCCCAGCCGCTGCTGCCCACCGGGCGAGCTCCCCCTCCTCCGCCTCTGTTGCGGCCTTGTGCACCACGCCGCCGGTGCTGCCGGCCTCCCTGACGAGCTTTGCCTCCACCTCGGCAAGCCTCGCCTCCTCCACCCTGGCGGCTATATAGTCCAGCTCCGCCGGAGAGGTGTCCTGGATAAGCCGCGGCTCGTCGGTGACGTATATCTCGTGCAGGGCATCGAAGAAATCCTGCACCACGAGCCCGTCCGGCTCAACCCAGTTCGGGTCAAGGCCATGCGAGTTGAAGAGCGGCATCATGGCGATGATCTCGTTCCGGCGAGAGTTGTTGCTCAGCGGGACCACTCCTGTCGGCAGCTTGAAAACGGGCTCCTTGTCGACCTTGCCGGCCTTCGCGGCGGCCCTGGAAAGCTTGCCGGACCGCTCGACCTCGCCCTCGTCGTCAACCTCGAGTTGGAAGATTCACTGGCAAAGATGGGCATGCCGCAGCACCGTCAGGTCGTTGTCGAGGCCGGGGCGGAGCCTCATGATGTCAGCGGCGTTCACGAAGAGCCAGGCCGGCCTCCCCTTGTCATGCAGAGGGGTAATCCGGCGGCGGATGAAGTCCACCCCGATCATCTCGAGGGTGAGCCTGGCCTGGGTGAGCCAAAGAATCCTGGTGGTGGCAACCGTGAGCTTCGTGTCGTCGGCGTCAACGTCGCCCCAATCGCCGCCACGGACAGGCGGCTTCTGGCGAACCTCACAGAATGATGGCGGGTTCTTCTCCTCAATCCAGCACCACCAGCCTCGCCATTCTTCCCACCTTTCCTTCGTGGCGTCGCCCGGGTACGCCCCCTTGGCCCTAGGGATCCAGGCGATGCAGCCAGCAATGGCGCCCCCTTTGTGGATCCGAGGGGAGAAATAATGGCGGAAGAGCGCCGTGCTGGGGTGCACCCCGACGAAGCCCTCGCGAAGATGTGCGAAGAGAGCCATGCACGCCACGGCATTTGGGGTAAAATCCAAGAGGCGAAAGCCATAGGTGTGCATGATGTCCTTGAAGAAATCAAAAAAAGGGGGGACAGAGCCCGCAAGAAAAATAGTCGACGAAGAAGGGATACCGATGTTGGTAAGGCCCGACACTGGCGGGGACGACATGCATGGCGGGATGCCCCGTCTTCTCTCCCCCCGTCTTCACTCCCCACAGATCCTTGAACATCTCCCGAAGCTCGGGCACGCCAACCGTCGAGGGGAAGTAGGTGGACTGCGCCCGCCGCGCCACCAGCTCGCTCTCCGGCTGCTCCGACACACCAGCATCCTTCGCTGCTCCCTTGCTCTTGGTGGACTTAGGTGCCATGGCGGCTGTGGGGAGCGAAAAAGTAGAGGATGGCGGAAGAACGGCGGCGATGGTCAAAGACAGAGAGGCTCGAGAAGAGGGAAGAAAGGGGGCGGCGGTTCTGAGATTGGAGGAAGGCGCAGGGGAGGGGTAAAGTGAGCAGCGCGCCCACGGTTATTCCTTTTTATGGGGAAGGCGCGGGCCGCCCCCTTTCCATTAACTGCGATACGAAGCATGCGTGCGAGTGCTGTCCCACGCATGCCTCCCACGTCATGCGCGCGCACGACCCCCACGTCGCGCGTTCAACGCGGGTCGTGGGGAAGCGCAGCAGACAGAACAGTGGCCGCGGTAAAAATCCGCCCCAACTGCCCACGCACCGTTCTGGGCCTGGCCAAACAACGCGCTGCGGTTATGTGTGGCCCAGGCCCGGGGGCTCCTGTCGGTGTACAAAAGTAGGGGCTCTACTGTTGATCCCTTTACTTGCGCACGGGCAGTCAGAGCCTCCTGCCACAGCCACGCATTACAGGGCAGGGAAGGAAAGCCAGAGAGAAGCCGAAGGCACAAAGCAGACAAAGCAATGACAAGGGCCAAGGCCACAAAGATCGAATGGGCGAAGCAGATTCCCTCGGCAAGGACCCTTGCCGGGGCAGCCTCAGCAGCCCCGGCAAGACGCTTGCCGGGGCAGCTCGCCCACACCAGTTGAGTGAGCCACCCTTGAGCCCACCAAACGCCAGAAAAACGCGTGGAGGAAGGGCTCGGGAGGCACCTCCGTGGTGGCATGCATATCTTTGTGAAGACATAAGATAGCCAAGATCAAATGAGGATAGGAAGGCAACCATCCTGACCGAAGAAACCCACGAGACCCCCGGCAAGTTCCTCGCCGGGGAAGCCAGCGAGCCACGGCAAGACCCTTGCCAGGCCACCCCGCAAGACCCTTGCCGGGCCATCCAGTAAGACCCTCGCCAAGTGCACTAGCAGGGCCACTGCCAGGCTCGCACCAGCCAAGTCTTCGCCGCTGTTCGCATACAGCTGCTGACCCAACCAGCTGGGCAGGCACCTGCGTGGCAACATGCAGTCCTTCATGGAGGCTCCACCACCGCGCCACCTCAGCTGCCTGCCTGCCTACATGGCACCGCATGCACCGCTGGCCGGGGCGTGTGTCGAAACGAGGAGGAGCGGCGACGGACAAGACGGGTTTCGCTCCCGCCCCCGATAAAGCGGAGGGACACCTAAGCTCCGCATTCTATGCGCTTTGTCCTATAATACTAGCGATAAGCTCACAACGCTGTAGCACCCTCCACCTCCTGTGTGCCACTGTGGCAGCCCCTTTCACCTATAAAAGGAGGCCCATGGCACACTAAGAAGGGATTTGGCTCATTAGAACTTGGCAGCACCTAGAGCTAGTTCGAGAGCTCAAGAACACTAATACATCCACCAAAGCAGGACCGTAGGGTTTTGCGCATCTTCGCGGACCGAACCTGGCTAAATCCCCCTTGTGTTGTCTACTAGTCCCGCTCTTCGCACAATCCCCGCGCCCCGCAACCGTAGAAGGGATTCCGGTGATCCCATAGGTGTCGTCTCCCACAGACACTTTCATAGAATAAACTAGTGATAAAACAAGAAACAAAAAGATTTGATTGCAAGACCTAAGATATACCTTCAGGCACTAACCTCCCTGGCAACGGCGCCAAAAAAGAGCTTTATGTCTACTACACAACCTTCTTCTTGTGGATGTTGTTGGGCCTCCAAGTGCAGAGGTTTCTAGGACAGTAGCAAATTTTCCTCAAGTGGATGACCTAAGGTTTATCAATCTGTGGGAGGCGTAGGATGAAGATGGTCTCTCTCAAATAACCCTGCAACCAAATAACAAAGAGTCTCTTGTGTCCCCAACACACCTAATACAATGGTAAATTGTATTGGTGCACTAGTTCAGCGAAGAGATGGTGATACAAGTGCGATATGGATGGTACATATAGTTTTTGTAATCTGAAATTATAAAAACAGCAAGGTAGCAAGCGGTAAAAGTGAGCGGAAACGGTAGTGCAACGCTAGGAAACAAGGCCTAGGGTTCATACTTTCACTAGTGCAAGTTCTCTCAACAATATTAACATAATCGGATCATATAACAATCCCTCAACATGCACCAAAGAGTCACTCCAAAGTAACTAATAGGGAGAACAAACGAAGAGATTATGGTAGGGTATGAAACCACCTCAAAGTTATTCTTTTTGATCAATCTATTGGGATATTCCTATAAGTGTCACAAACAGCCCTAGAGTTTGTAGTAAAATAACTCCTTAAGACCCAAATCAACCAAAACCATAATGTCACCTAGATACTCCAATGTCACCTCATGTATCCGTGGGTATGATTATACAATATGCATCACACAATCTCCGATTCGTCTATTCAACCAACACAAAGAACTTCAAAGAGTGCCCCAAACTTTCTACTAGAGAGTCAAGACGAAAACGTGCGCCAACCCCTATGAATTAGTTCACAAGGTCACCGAACCCGCAGGTTGATCACCAAAACATACATCAAGTAGATCAAGTGATATCTCATTGTCACCACAGATAAGCACATGCAAGACATACATCAAGTGTTCTCAAATCCTTAAAGACTCAATCGATAAGATAACTTCAAAGGGAAAACTCAATCCATTACAAGAGATAGAGGGGGAGAAACATCATAAGATCCAACTATAATATCAAAGATCGCAATACACCAAGATCATGCCATATCAAGAACATGAGAGAGAGAGAGATCAAACACATAGCTACTGGTATATACCCTATACCCCGAGGGTGAACTACTCCCTCCTCGTCATGGAGAGCCTTGGGATGATTGACATGGCCACCGGTGAAGGATCCCCCCTCTGGCAGGGTGCCGGAACAGGGTCCCGATTGGTTTTTCGTGGCTACAGAGGCTTGCGGCGGCGGAACACCCGATCTAGGTTTATTTCTCGGGGTTTCCGTATTTATGGGATTTTTTAGCATCGGTCTCCCGTCAGCGGGGTCTCAGAGTCATCCACGATATAGGCGGGCGCACCCTCCGACCTCGTGGACGACTCAGGACTCTTCGGGCCCAACTATTTTACTTCGAGGGCTTCTTTTGGTCCATAAAAAATCATCAAAAATTGGCACGTCAATTGGACTCCATTTGGTATTCCTTTTCTATAAAACTCAAAAACAAGAAAAAAACAAGAAAAAAACAGAAACTGGCACTGGGCTCTAGGTTAATAGGTTAGTCCCAAATATCATATAAAATAGCATACAAATGCATATAAAACATCTAAGATGGATAATATGATAGCATAGAACAATAAGAAATTATATATACATTGAGACGTATCACCTACACATCTCAATGATTAACAGCACCGAGCCAATAGTAACTGTACAACTAAACGTTGTGAGAATGTGAACAAATAAATAAAAATTGATTGATGCTTCATGTAAGCAATTTGATCCAATGATTTTCTAAAACATTGAAACCTGTCCTTTTTAAGGCCACATGGGTCAAACATTGGCAGCTGTTATATTATGCATCACTGGCGGCACTACCACTTCCAATATATGGACAAGAGGGCCTTCTTCATTTTTGAAGTGGTGTCTATAGAGCCTCATCCTTAGTATTTAACAAATACACCTAGCATAATCTAGTGGAATCATCAATCAATGTCCTGAAATATCTCTTTCCACCATGCACACACGCATGGCACTTTAGAGCCTTTGGATAAAGTGAATCTCATGATTAAATCCATCTTGGCTAGTCGTGTCATACAACCCTGGGCGAATGCTTTTGACCATCACAGCGTCTGTAGTTGAGTATTCCTGTTTGCATAGATAAGAAAGAGCATGATTACAATAATATTGGCACTAGTTAAAGCAAGTTTATTTCCAAAACGAGAAAAGATTGCGATAGAATAGCTTTATTAAAAAATACAACATTGGCAGAGTATGAAAAAGCACAATCATGTTGATAAAGGACAGTACTGACCTGTGTGAGATGTTTGGGAGATCAAGTTATTCTTCATGTCCCCGTATCTTGCCATGAAGACGATTCATTGTCATCCATTAACACCTCAGTGTGGCAGTAGAAGGAGGAGCGTCGACTCATTTCAATCACTTTTTTTGTGCAGTTCAAATAAAATTATGTCGCCTGCTAGTTAGAGAGGTGGCTCGGCGCCACCTCAACGGTAGGCGTGATGGACTCAACTAGTTCAATGCAGTTATGTGATTGATGCAGTGCACATGGACTTGATCCTGCCGGATAGGTCTTCTGCAAGTTATCTACATTGGAAATGAAATGGTAGCTAAGACAGTAGCTCTATTTTAAATGTATTATTACTTCATTTTATCAGTCACAGTAGCAGTGCCAAAACAGTAGCACACGATCACTAGTTGGATGCAGAGTCAAAATCAACCAAAAAGGTACATACCCGGTCATGGGAACCATAACTGAGAGAGGGGCCCTACGCCGCCACGACTCGATGTGGTGAACCTGTAGATCCACTTGGATGATTCAATTCCTACAACCTTGTTCTGCATTCTTCCTGAAATGAAGAAAAGATTGCATCATGCAGCTAGCAAGAAGTACTTGCTCTAATGAGCTGGCAGGTTCTTCTTTAGTAGTTGCACTAAAATTGAGCAACATTAGGGTTAGATGTCCTGCTCATGCAAGGTGCAACTATAATTTGGTTATCCTTTTGTGCAGTTCCACTAAAATAAAGTGCCATTGTAGTGAAGGCTCATCTTGCAAAGGCAAATAAAATGTTGCACGAGATTACCAGCAGAGTTTGACGGAAATGTTGGAAACTTCAATCAACCTTTGTGAAGTTCAACCAAAATTGAGAGATATTGCCCACGTGACATTTTAGTTGAACTTCACAAGATACTCATTCCAAAAGAAAGTGTATTGTGCAGTTCACGAAAAGGTCATAGTAGCAACGAGGTGAAAAGGATATCCAGTCTGCACAAAAAGATAGAAAGAGAACAGTTACTGGTAAATAATAAGATACGAAGCATACACGAAATGAAAAGAAGCATCTTGATTATGTTCATGGCAATCACGCAAGGACCGTAGAAATTTTAAAACGGCAGCATTGCTTCATGTTACTGGAAGCATTACGATCAACAATGAAATTTGTCAAATTTGGGATTACTTTAATGGTGGCATTGCTTGTTTACCAGATATAGTAGATCAGCAGCAGCTAAAGAGTTGGTTTAAGGGCATGGGACAGTGGGGACACCAGGACACTAAGCAGCGCAAAGAAGCAACTTACTTATGATACGGGGGAAAACAGTAGGAGTACCATTTGTAACACAGTTTAATTGCATCATATTACTGGAGGCATTAGATTAACAATAACACTAGTTAGACATGTCCTTACAGTAATAGTGTGATTGCTTCATTTTACATGCGCCCTTACATTAAAACAACAAAAGGCTGGTATAAGGACATGCGACAATGGACGCATCAGCACAATGTACCTACAAGGAGGCATAAAGTGGTGATGCTGAGTTTGTTCATACTCTGTGAGGGCAGCAAATCTAATCCTCGAGACCTTTTACTATGTGAGGGCAGAAAATCTAATCCGAGACATACTCTATTAACTTGTCTACCAGCCAGCACTTCCTATCCTATTTTTCAACCAATGATAGATATGTTCCTTATCCAGTTTCTACTGTATTTTCCCTTTTCAACCAAGAGACCAGTTGGGTATCTAGTCTCTACTACTTTCCCCCTGTTATTTCCTATTTGAATTAAGTCCTAGATTCATGCTATGACTTTCCCCCCTTTCTTTGTTGTTTGAACCAAGTCCTAGATTCGATTGCATGAAGTAGCTTTACCTCTAATAATACTAAAAATTTAGGTGGCTTTGGAGCTGACGGAAGTAGAAAAAGATCCATATGCAGAAACGTGGGGAGCTGGGGCAGTAGAGTAAGGACAATTTCGAAGGAAGTTATACCTGAGGGTTGTCGGGATGTGGCTAGGAGGCCGGCGGCAGGTCAGATCTGTGCACAATACGATAGGGAGGAAGAAGGGTCGGAGGACCTCCCGAGTCGAAGCTGTGTCGGAGAGAACGACATGGACAGAGCATCGGGCTATGGGCTTCCTCCCTCGCCGTCGATGACCGCGTGAATGATGCACCTAGTCCTCTACATACACCAGGCGAAGGGATCTGGCTGGATCTCTGACCAGTGGTGAGTAGAGAGAAAATGTCGTTACCGCTGTCTTGTTTAGATCTGGAGAGGATGAGAGGTTGAAGAGAGCAACCCTAGTAAAGCAAGCGCTCAGGCCCCTGCCTATATATATAGTGGAGTGATTATCTTTTTCTCTCCACAACAAGCGTTTCAATTTGTGTACGTGGAATTAAAGAAGAAACTATCTATTTAACGTGACTAACTGTACTACTTCTACTTACTAGTAGTAGTAGTAGTATTAACTTGTGCTCCCCGGCCCTCCATTCATTGAACGACCCCACAGGTGAATAAACATATAGTACTATTTATATAGAACAAACAAGCTCGAACTATTTTGGCTTTGAGATATCGATGGTACAGTTTGACCACATTGCATCGATGGACTCAGTACTTTGAAGTAACCTATATGTATAAACACATGCACGGTTTACATTCCGAATCGCTAGCTAGAGCTTGAACTGTATTTGTTTATATACCACCTTTTTATTTTGGTTTTCTGCTCCATGGCGCAATTCATCGATACAAAATTATACTATGAGTAGTTAAAAGTTGAGGGTGGGGCATTTCTCGGGCAATACGCGCAGAAGTTTCACATAGCCGGTTTGACAGAGAGGCGAGGAGGGCGAGGGAGTAGCGGATTCAACTTACTACTAGAAAGGTAGGGTGTACAATTTGACAGCGCATTACTGCTGGAAAGACGGGGTCTTATGATGTAACTACTCCCTATAGTCATTAATTACTAGCGCTACGACTGGGGTGATGCCCCCCTTCCATTCCCCACTCTAATCTAGTGCATGACACGTCGACCCGGATGCTAGCTCACCCACATGTCGACGAAGTAAGTAGGAGCAAAGAATCATGCAGTATATATAGTGTATATACTAGTACTACTACTCATGTCGGAGGATTGTGAACTACGATAGCCTAGTGAACCAGCAGGCGCTAGGCCATATAAAACAATGTGGTGATATGGCCATAAAAATAATGTGCTATAGTCCAGTCTCTAGCATGTACAGTACTCCTCCTCCTCTCGGTTCATCACCATCATACTTTTCCCATTCATGTGTTTTCAGTATCCCGCGAATCAAAGAGGCACTTAGACTGGTTTAGGTCTGGTCATTTTTTTGTAAATGTGTTATGTCCAAATTTAATGAACATGCTCTGGTTTCTATGAAAATAATATGCTTTGCATGTAGTAATTCATTTATTTATTTATTCTTCTGCGAGGGGTTTGCATGTAATTCGTGAGGTCTGTAATGTAAAGTACACCGGCACGGTTGCAATGCTCCGAGTCGTGCATGCATTACGACCCAGATGCTCTATGTCCCACATGTCGGCGAAAGGAAGCATGTGGAAATAGCCTAGGAGTACATATAGGAGGATAAATGCGTTAAAAGATATGTACTATGAAGCGTAGCTACGGTTCGAAAAGGAGACCTAAAGTGATGACAAGTATAGGTCGCACGCACCCAACTAGTGGTACTAGACGTATGACTACTTTTTCCCTAAAAAAGAGGCACGAGTACTCAGTACTCCTATTCTCTCAACACGAGTCCCATCTGACAGCAGCGTCCGTGCTACAGCTAGCTCTTCTCCCTCATTTCTCTCTTCTAATTCTAATAACTCAGTCGACGTGCAGTGGGCGGGGTGGGGATTTGCCAATAGTCGGTTTGCTCAACTGCGACCCCACCGGATAGTGAGAATGCTAAGACAACAAGCGTTCCCTAGCTTGAGTGACATGCTAGACAGACTGTGTGGGGGTGCGACGCGAATGGCACAGGCATGATGTACTTGTTCCACTTTCTCGTTTTGAACTTGTGACATGTTGTAACATTCAGTTTTGAATATATAAGTTTGGTTGTCGCGCCAATATATACAATACTCCCTCCATGTAGTTTGGGTCGCTGAAGTCAAAATTTGACACAAAACATGATGGTGACGGACCATTCTACCTCCGTCCTGGTTTATTGCTCCCCATCATAATTTGTGCCAAATTTTGACCATAAATTTGACTAACAAAAGGTTCATGCATGTCACCAAAATTATATCATTGGAAACTATGTACAAATACAAATCAAACGATATAATTTTTGTTGACATGCACTAACATTTTGTCAGTTAAATCTTTGGTCAAAATGTTGCACAAATTACAAATGGGACTAATAAATCAGGACCTAGGTAGTACACTAGGACGAAGACAGTGATACTACATATAATTAACGCCAAATAAGAGCAAGGGATCACACATGTCATTTACGACTGGAATAAAAATGCCATACACTAATAAAACATTAAGGCCATGAGGTGATGCAGTGCTGGTTACAGGAGACAATAAGAAAGATGCATCCATTAGCGACGTCCACCTCCTTGACTCCGGGCACCGGACCACTAAACGACGACTAAGTAGCAGCGACTTTCGTGGCCAGGTCGACTTGCTTCTGAACAATGGCATCCAAAGATTCCAGCCACTGGAAGAAGGCCAACGTCTTTCTTTCCTCGCTGGCCTTGTAGTGGCCTAAGTAGATGATTTCCTTGTAGACATGGATGTGCAGGTCAATGGTTTCTTGCATGGCGAGGCGTTGCATGGCAAGCGCGGCCTCGAGGTGCACACACTTTGTCGCGACCTCCGGCAGCTGCAGGACCACCAGTGCTTCAAAGATTTCGACACCTTGGAGGCCGATGAGGGTGGCAGGCAGCGAGGAGCCTGGACACATGGGTTGGAGTAGTACGGCAAGGTCGTCTTCCCGCTTCTTGACGGTGGTGAACTTGCGGATGAAGCCGACCATCATCTCGCACATGCGAGAGGCGAAGCCAGCATCAGCAAGGGCTATGACGCAGGCTGTCACTAGCACCATCTAGAAACGCCGGGCGGTGCGGGGCCATAGGCCGGCGTCTTGGATGATCTGGCACAGCCGACTACCGCTTGCGTCCATCGACGCCATGGGTGCTTATGGATTCTAGTCACTTGGTCTTGGTCTTGGATTGGAGTGGCAGTGTTGCGCAGAGACTAGGAGTAGATGGATTGGGGTGGTGGGCGCCTTTATATGAGAGTCCAAACTGCATTGCATTCACATCATGCTAGCTCCATTCTGCTTCTCCAATTACTTACATTGCATGCTAATTAAATGCGGAGCCATCATTGATCGTTCAATGTTTCAGGAACAGCTACCCTCTCCCTCGTTGGCATTCAAGCCGTATCAACATAAATGCGTGTCAAAAAGAGAATAGTCAGTAGTAGTATACTCATTATTGTGCACCGTACTACTTGTTGACCTTGCTTTGGTTTTTCCCTTGAAGAGGAAAGGGTGATGTAGCAAAGTAGAGATAAGTATTTCCCTCAGTTTGAGAACCAAGGTATCAATCCAGTAGGAGACAACGCACAAATCACCGAATACCTGCACAAACAATCAAACAAACTTGCACCCAGCGTGATAAAGGAGTTGTCAATCCCTTCACAGTTACTTGCAAAAGTGAGATCTTATAGAGATAGATAAACGATAAAGTAAATATTTTTTGTATTTTTGGTTTATAGGTCGGAAAGTAAAAGATTGCAAGAATAGTAGATTGGATACTAAGATTGTACATCGGAAACTTGTATGGTGAAAAATAGACCCGGGGCCATAGGTTTCACTAGAGCCTTCTCTCAAGATAAAACACAATACAGTGGGTGAACAAATTTCTGCCGAGCAATTGATAGAAAAGCGCAAAGTTATGATGATATCTAAGGCAATGATAATGAATACAGGCATCACGTTCATGTCAAGTATACCGACTCCTGTCTGCATCTACTACTATTACTCCGCACATCAACTGCTATCCAGCATGCATCTAGAGTATTAAGTTCATAAAGAACGGAGTAACGCATTAAGTAAGATGACATGATGTATAGGAATTAACTAAAGCAATATGATGAAAACCCCATCTTATTATCCTTGATGGCAACAATACAATACGTGCCTTGCTGCCCCTACTGTCACTGGAAAAGGACACCCCACGATTGAACCCAAAGCTAAGAACTTCTCCCATTGCAACAAAAACCAATCTAGTTGGCCAAACCAAACCGATAGTTTGAACAGAATTACAAAGATATAAAATCATGCATATAAGAATTCAGAGAAAATTCAAATAATATTCATAGATAAGCTGATCATAAATCCACAATTCATCAGATCTCGGCAAAGAAACCGCAAAAAAGTATTACATCAAATTGATCTCCAAGAACATCGAGGAGAACATGGTATAGAGAATCAAAGAAAGAGAAGAATCCATCTAGCTACTAGCTATGGACCCGTAGGTCTGTGCTAAACTACTCACGCTTCATCGGAAGGGCAATGGTGTTGATGTAGAAGCCCTCCATGATCGAATCCCCCTTCGGCAGGACGCCGGAAAAGGTCCCTAGATGGGATCTCACGGGTACAGAAGGTTGAGGCGGCGGAAAAGTATTTTCGTGGATGCCATTATTGGTTTGGGGGTATATGGGAATATATAGGTGAAAGAATTAGGTCAGGAAGTGTGCAAGGGGCCCACAAGTGTCCGGGCGCGCCCTCCGTCCTTGTGGCCGCCTCGTGGCTCCTCTGACTTCATCTCCATGTCTCCTGCTTATCTTCTGGTCCAAGAAAAATCATCGTGATGGTTTTATTCCGTTTGGACTCCGTTTGGTATTCCTTTTCTGCCAAACACAAAAACAAGGAAAAACAGGAAATGGCACTGGGCTGTAGGTTAGTAGGTTAGTCCCAAAAATAATATAAAACAGCATATTAATGTATATAAAACATCCAAAATGGATAATATAATAGCATGGAACAATCAAAAATTATAGAGACGTTGGAGACGTATCAAGCATCCCCAAGCTTAATTCCTGCTTGTCCTCGAGTAGGTAAATGATAAAAATAGAATTTTGATGTGGAATGCTACCTAACATATTTATCCATGTAATTTCCTTTGTTGTGGCATGAATGTTCAGATTCATAATATTCAAAAAAAAGTTTAAGATTGACATAAAAACAATAATACTTCAAGCATACTAACAAGGAAATTATGTCTTCTGAAAATAACATGGCCAAAGAAAGCTTATCCCTACAAAATCATATAGTCTAGCTATGCTCCATCTTCATCGCACAAAATATTCAAATCATGCACAACACCGGTTTCAGCCAAGCAATTATTTCATACTTTAGTATTCTCAAACTTTTTCAACTTTCATGCAATACATGAGTGTGAGCCATGGACATAGCACTATAAGTGGAATAGAATATGGTGGTTGTGGATAAGACAAAAAGAGGGAGATAGTCTCACATCAACTAGGCGTGTCGATGGGCTATGGAGATGCCCATCAATTGATATCAATGTGAGTGAGTAGGGATTGCCATGCAATGGATGCACTAGAGCTATAAATTTACGAAATCTCAAAAAGAAAACAAAGTGGGTGTGCACCCAACTTTCTTGCTTATGAAGACCTAGGGCAATTTGAGGAAGCCCATTGTTGAAATATACAAGCCAAGTTCCGTAATGAAAAATTCCCACTAGTATATGAAAGTGAGCAAATAGGAGACTCTCTATCATGAAGATCATGGTGCTACTTTGAAGGACAAGTGTGGAAAAAAGGATAGTAACATTGCATCTTCTCTCTTTTTCTCTCATTTTTCTTTTTTTTCTTTGGCTTCTTTGGCCTCTTTTCTTTATTTGGCTTCTTGGGCCTCCTTTTTTTATTTCTTCGCATGAGACAATGCTCTAATAATGATGATCCTCACACTTCTATTTACTTACAACTCGATACTTAGTACAAAAATATGACTCTATGTGAGTGCCTCCGACGGTGTGCCGGGATGTGCAATGAATCAAGAGTGACATGTATGAAAGGATTATGAAGGGTAGCTTTGCCACAAATAGGATGTCAACTACATGATCATGCAAAGCAATATGAATAACGAAACGTATCATAATAAATGGAACGGTGGAAAGTTGCATGGCAATATATCTCGGAATGGTATGGAAATGCAATAATAGGTAGGTATGGTGGCTGTTTTGAGGAAGGTATATGGTGGGTGTATGGTACCGGCGAAAGTTGTGCGGCACAAGAGAGGCTAGCAATGGTGGAAAGGTGAGAGTGCGTATAATCCATGGACTCAACATTAGTCATAAAGAACTCACATACTTATTGCAAAAATCTATTAGTCATCGAAACCAAGCACTATGCGCATGCTCCTAGGGGAAGGGTTGGTAGGAGTTAACCATCGCGCGATCCCGACCTCCACACAAGGATGACAATCAAAAAATACCTCATGCTCCAACTTCGTTACATAACGGTTCACCATACGTGCATGCTACGGGAATCACAAACCTCAACACAAGTATTTCTCAAATTCACAATTACTCCACTATCATGACTCTAATATCATCATCTTCATGTCTCAAAACAATCAAAAGGAATCAAACTTATTTTAGTATTCAATGCGCTTTATATGAAAGTTTTTATTATATCCCTCTTGGATGTCTATCATATTAGGACTAAATTTATATCAAAGGAAATTACCATGCTGTTTAGAGACTCTCACAATAATATAGGTGAAGCATGAGAGTTCATCAATTTCTATAAAATAAAACCTCCGCCGTGCTCTAAAAAGATATAAGTGAAGCACTAGAGCAAAATTGCCTAGCTCAAAAGATATAAGTGAAGCACATAGAGTATTCTAATAAATCACAATTCATGTGTGTCCCTCTTAAAAGGTGTGTATAGCAAGGTTGATTGTGAAAAACTAAAAAAGCAAATACTCAAATCATACAAGACGATCCAAGCAAAACACATATCATGTGGTGAATAAAAATATAGTCTCAAGTAAACTTACCGATAGACGAAGACGAAAGAGGGGATGCCTTCCGGGGCATCCCCAAGCTTAGGCTCTTGGTTGTCCTTGAATATTACTTTGGGGTGCCTTGGGAATCCCCAATCTTAGGCTCTTGCCACTCCTTATTCCATAGTCCACCAAATCCTTACCCAAAACTTGAAAACTTCACAACACAAAACTCAACAGAAATTCTCATAAGCTCCATTAATATAAGAAAATAAATCACCACTTTATGGTACTGTTGCAAACTCATTCTTTATTTATACTGTTGTAATATCTACTGTATTCCAACTTTTCCATGGTTCATACCCCCTACTACCCATAGATTCATCAAAATAAGCAAACAACACATAGAAAACAGAATCTGTCAAAAAAAGAACAGTCTGTAGCAATCTGTCACTGTCGAATACTTATGTAACGCAAACAATTCTGAAAAATTAGGACAACTTGGGCAATTTTTGTATCAATCAAGGGCAAAAAGAATCAGATCAAAATCACATTTCAATAAAATCCAGGAAATTATTTACTGGGCGCAAAAGTTTCTGTTTTTCAGCAGGATCAACAGAACTATCACCGTAAGCTATCCCAAAGGTCTTACTTGGCAGAAACACTAATTAAAACAAAAAGCTACATCTAACCAGAGGCTAGATGAATTATTCAAAGCAAAAAAGGAACAAAAAGCAAAGAACAAAAATAAACTTGGGTTGCCTCCCAACAAACGCTATTGTTTAACGCCTTTAGCTAGGCATAAAACACAAATAGATCTAGGTATTGTCATCTTTGGTATGCAATACATAAGTAGCTCTCATAATAGATTCATATGGCAATTTAATTTTATTTATAGGAAAGTATTCCATGCCCTTCCTTAATGGAAATTGAAATCTAATGTTTCCTTCTTCCATATCAATTATTGCGCCAATCTAATGTTACCTTCCCACTCGTCATAAAGTTTTCTAGGCATAGAGACTTCCAATTCAAGATTTTCTTTAAAAGATTGCATATAGCATCAACGATATGTTTAGTAAAAGCATTGTTTTGATTATAAGTGTCAGAAGAATTCAACATGGATTGCAACAAGGAAATACAATCTACTAAAGAACAATTATCATAATTAAATTCCTTGAAATCCTAAACAGTGGGTTCATTGCTACTTAAAGACTTGACCTCTCCAATCCCACTTTCATCAATTTTTGCATCAAGATCTAAAAACTCCGAATCATTGGGGCACCTTTTAACTAAAGTTTACTCATATCCAATCCCATCTTTATCAAGATTTATATTAGAAAACAAAGATTCAATAGGAGTCACGTCAATCACTTTAAGATCTTCATCATTATTTTCATGAAAAATAGAAGAACAAGCTTTCTCAAACAAATCTCGTTTAGCATGCATCTTAGCGGTTCTTTCTTTACAATCATCAATGGAAATTCTCATAACTTTGAGAGACTCATTAATATAATGCTTGGGTGGAATAGATCTAAGTCTCAAATAATCAACATCAAGAGAAATTCTATCCAAGTTCCTAGCCAAATCATCAATCTTGAGAAATTTTTCTCCAATAAAAGCATTGAAATTCTATTGCAAACTCATAAATTCTTTAACACTCATATCAAAATCAGAGGGAATCTTATTAAAATTTCCATAAGAATTGTTGTAGGAACTACCATAATTATTAGAGGGACTAGCAAACGGCCTAGGATTAGAGTTACCTCTATACGCATTATTACCAAAATTGTTCCTACCAACAAAATTCACATCCACAGATTCATTATTATTCTCAATCAAAGTGGAAAAAGGCTTATCGTTAGGATCAATAGAAGCACTCTTACTAGCAGATAATTTCATAAGTTCATCCATCTTTCCACCCAAAACATTAATATCTCAATTGCAAGCACTTTTTTACTAGTGGAAGATCTTTTGGTGTGCCATTGAGAATAATTAACCATAACATTATCTAGGAGTTTAATAGCCTTTCCTAAAGTAATTGCCATGAAAGTGCCTCCCGCGGCCGAATATAAAAGATTTCTAGAAGCAAAATTCAATATGACATAAAAATTTGTATAATCATCCACAAATTCAAACCATGAGTAGGGCAATTTCGTATCATCAATTTCACCCTCTCCCAAGATTGTGCAACATGTTCATGATCAAGTTGCTTAAAATTCATAATAGCGATCCTAAGGGAGATGATCTTAGCGGGAGGAAAATACTTAGAGATGAAAGCATCTTTACACTTGTTCCATGAATCAATACTATTTTTAGGCAAAGATGACAACAAAGTTTTAGCGCAATCTCTAAGTGAAAATGGAAATAGCTTCAATTTAACAATATCATTATCCACATCTTTGTTCCTTTGCATATCACACAAATCAACAAAATTGTTTATATGGGATGTAGCATCTTCACTATGAAGGCCAGAAAATTGATCTTTCATAAAAAGATTCAGCAAAATGGCATTAATTTCACAAGATTCCGCACTAGTGGCAGGAGCAATTGGAGTGCTAATAAAATCATTGTGTTGGTGTTGGAAAAGTCACACAATTTGGTATTCTCTTGAGCCATCGTGAAAAAGCAAGCAATCCAACACATGAGAACACAAAAAGCAGGCGAGGAAGCCAAACGAAAGAGGGGCAAAGAAAAGGAAAATCTTTTCAAAAATTGTTTTAGAAGTGAGGGAGAGGAAAATGAGAGGTGAATGGTGAATAATTTAATGCAAGATATGATAGTTTTTTTGCAGAAAGACTGTAAGGGAACCCCTACAGTTTAATTGGTGCAACAAATCCAAATTGCAAGTACCATGCCTTGAACCTAGGAGGGTGGGAAGGCATCAACCCCTTCCCACAACTAGGCTATGCCTTAGTCTACCAAGATATGATAGTTTATGATGGGTACTTGGTATGTCTTGACTTGGCGTAGATCTCCCTGGCAACGGCGCTAGAAAATCTTCCTACTACTTCTTGAGCTTGCGTTGGTTTTTCCCTTGAAGATGAAAAAGATTGCAAGAATAGTAGACTGGAAACTAAAATTGTAGATCGGAAACTTGTATGATGGAAAATAGACCCAGGGCCATAGGTTTCAATAGAGGCTTCTCCCAGGATAGAAAATAATATAGTGGGTGGACAAATTACTGCCGAGCAGTTGATAGAAAAGAGCAAAGTTATGACGATATCTAAGGCAATGATCATGAATATAGGCATCACGTCTGTTTCAAGTAGACCGACACTTGCCTGCATCTGCTACTATTGCTCCACACATTGATCGCTATCCATCATGCATCTACTGTATTAAGTTCATAAAGGACGGAGTAACGCATTAAGTAAGATGATGTGATTAGAGGAATTAACTCAAGCAATATGATGAAAACCCCATCTTTTTATCCTCAATGGCAATAATACAATTTGTGCCTTGCTGGCCCTACTGTCACTGGGAAAGGACACAGAAAGATTGAACTCAAAGCTAAGAACTTCTCCCATTGCAAGAAAAATCAATCTAGTTGGCCAAACCAAACCGATATTTGGAAGAGAATTACAAAGAAATCAAATTATGCATGTAAGAATTCAGAGAAGATTCAAATAATATTCGTAGATAAGCTAATCATAAATCCACAATTCATCGGATCTTGGCAAACACACCGCAAAAAAGTATTACATCGAATTGATATCCAAGAACATCGAGGAAGACATGGTATTGAGAATCAAAGAGAGAGAAGAAGCCATCTAGGTACTAGCTATGGACCCGTAGGTCTGTGGTAAACTACTCACGCTTCATCGAAAGGGCAATGGTGTTGATGTAGAAGCCGTCCATGATCGAATCCCCCTCCGGCAGGACGCCGAAAAAGGTCCTTAGATGGGATCTCACGGGTACATAAGGTTGCGGTGGCGGAGAAGTGTTTTCGTGGATGCCTCGGTTGGTTTGGGGATATATAGGCGAAAGAATTAGGTCAGGAAGTGCATGAGGGGCCCACAAGGGCGGGGGCGCGCCCTACACCCCTGAGCGCGCCCTCCATCCTTGTGGCCACCTCGTGGATCCTCCGACTTCATCTCCAAGTCTTCTGGTTGTCTTGTGAAAAATCATCACGAAGGTTTTATTCCGTTTGGACTCCGTTTGGTATTCCTTTTCTGCGAAACTCAAAAACAGGCGGAAAACAGGAACTGGCACTGGGGTCTAGGTTAATAGGTTAGTCCCAAAAATAATATAAAATAGCATATTAATGCATATAAAACATCCAAAACAGATAATATAATAGGATGGAACAATCAAAAATTCTAGATATGTTGGAGACGTATCACACCGCGAGCAAGGCGGAGAGGAAAATGAGATAACTTAATACATATTTATTTATGGTGTAGATTCACTCATTTTGCTCCGTATGTACTCATTTACGGTGTAGTCACTTGTTGAAATCTCTAGAAAGACAAAATATTTAGGAACGGATGGAGTAGTCCCTCCTTTCCAGTTTACAGGGCTATACTATTAAGAGCAAGTACAATAGTGGGCTTATAGCCTGCTTACATGGCAATTTTGTCTATGTGGAGGAGGGAGGCATAAAAAAGTAAGGGGAGTGGGCTCTGATGCAAGAGCCTGGCTATATGCGTGCTCCAAGGCAGATGCAATACATGTGAGGAAAGAGATAGAGAGAAGATGAGAAAAAGTACTACTAATCTTATAGCCAACCTTATAGCTAAGCTTGTTGAATATAAGGCCCTTCCCAGTGCTCAATCGTGGACAGGTTCTAAGCATGCCATATAAGCAAAAAAATGACATGGCACAACATTTAAGGAGGGGAAAGAGCACTTTGGTGATGCAGGAAGAACCAATGCCAAGCTCGAGAACCTAGGCAAACCACTTAAATGAAATAATTTGACCAATGCATGAAAAACTTTAGGAGCTAACTCATAATAAAGTGTGCTTGGCAACAACAAGTTAAGCACCTATGCATTGGGGAGTTCAGTTGCCAAGGTATTTAATGCACTTAGCACCTCATCTAAGCACCTCTAAACTTGGCTAAAAGACCCAGAGTGAACAACATTTACCACACCACAAATTAAAATATATATTCCTCTATTGACTAGATCAGCGTGAAAGCTACAATCACCAGGATGACAGGTAGGGCCACAAGATTATTTTAATCAAAAAATGCTTCGAGAAGGCCTCATAGCATGGAGCCGACTCCAACGATTATGTGGAGAGTATCATATACTAGTATCATGCATATATGATAGTACCAGTGTATGATACTACCTCCATAGTGCAGTAATATCATAGAGTTGTGTATCATAGATGATCATATTTATTGCCAAACATGATACGATATCTACCTATGTTACCATCTCTCTCTTTTTTAGTTATCTGTCACATAAGCATGTTTACCCCCACTATGGCCAGCCTTAAAGGCTGGTCATAGTGGGGAGTAAATTATACTAGTGTCATGCATATGCCATTAGTCTAAGTTACTACCTCCATAGTGCAAAGTAACATAGTAGTAGCAGTATCATAGACGGTTTTATCTATTAGCTTGTAGACTCATCCTTTCTTGGGAAGCGCTATGTTAGAGTAACATATTATGTTACTCTAAAAACCTCTTTCCTCATTAATTACATGCCACATAAGAAAAAAATTCTTGGAGTGCGCTATGTTACTATCTAAGTTACTCCCACTAGTAGAGGCATGGTACACGCTAATCCTAGAGTAGTTACTACTACCTCCCATACACATGAAACTGCCACATGAGCTCTCGAGTTACACTTGGCTCTTTGCCTCTTCAGGAAGTCAAACTTGATGGTACTACTACTATGTTACCACATGACTCTCTTTCTTCATTGATTAATTGCCACGTTATCTACTTTGCCTAGACATGTGTGATGTTACCACCTATGTTACTCCCATTGTGGGAAGTGTTCTTGGTTGATTTCTATTCATGTCTAAAAACAAGAAACATGGTCGGGTTTGTTATGGGATTATTCGATTTTTGTAAGATGACTGTAACTAGCAATCGCCACAATAATTGTAAGATCTGCATTCGACGGTGGCACCTATTCGACGCAAACAACAATGGAAAAGAATTGCCACAAAACTGCCACACCACGCCCCACCCCTACACATAAGACTGTCACGCGAGCGTTTGCAACTGCCACCTTCGGGTTGCGCTTGGCTCTTTGCCTCTTCGAGAAGTCGAACAATGGTGTTACTACTTCTATAGTATCGAATCAACTTTTGCATGTCCCGTCCACCGCATGGGCGAGACAGAGCTTGTTGTAGGAGTAGTAAAAGCAAAAGCCTCTCCTCGTCTATGAGCCACCGTGTGCATGGGCGAGGGAGAGGGTGTACTACTAGTAATCATGCTTCTACTTGTTGTACAAGTTGATGCGACACATCATAGCACGGGCCCCACATGCTTGCCTCTAAACTTGGCTAAAAGAAACACATTGTACAATATTTTCTGCAACCTCTAACATTTACCCCACCACAAATTAAAATATATATTCCTCTCTTGACCAAATCAGCGTGCAAACTACAATAACCAGGACATGTAGGGCCAGAAGATTATTGTCATCAAAAAATTCTTCGAGACAGCCTCATAGCATGGAGCCGACTCCAACGGTTTTAAGCTTAGAGTCACAATGCACGCCGTCCTAGGCTATGTTACTATATTACATCCCCTACACATGAAACTACCACATGAGCGTTCGGGTTGTGCTTGGCTCTTCGCCTCTTCGGAAGGTACAACAATGAAGGTACTACTACACTGGAGTACTACTAGTATGCTTCTGGCCATCTGAGACCGAATGAACTGTTGCATTTCCACCCCATGCGGGAGGGAGAGCTTGTAGAGAAAGCTTCTCCTAGTCCTGCGAGCCACCACGCTCATGGGCGAGGGAGAGGGTGTCATAATCAAACTTCTCCTTGTTGTACGAGTTGACATGACACATCAAAGCAGTGCACTCGATATATTTCAATAATTTGTGTTTACCGATGCATTAATTACAATGAATGCATGCATGTTGTGTATTTCCTTTTGATACTTGCATGTGTTGATTTAATGCACCTTGAAGTAGTATGAATATGTGATGGTAAAACTTTCTAATGCCTCGGAACTAAAGCGAGAGATGGTGGTGCACGAGGAGCGTGAGATCATGTCGACGGAATAGGACCCGACGATGGAGCTCTCTATGGTCTCTATAGACCTCACCTTGCTCCACTGCCCCTTGTGCCTCCACCCCTTGAAGCCTCCAGTGTATGAGGTTTGAATACACCTCCTCCATTTGGCTGACTGAGCAAGGTGCAGGTTTCTTGATTGATGTGTTATTCGATTGATTTGTGCACTGCAAGGAAGGACACCTGGCCTGCATGGACTGCCGCAGTGAGCGCCCCGGGAACCAGTGGCAGTGCCAGAACTGCGAGTGCGGCGGCGGCTTCGACGTGCGGAACATGGCGATGGACGCCGTCCTTCCTAGGTGAGGGTGGAGTGCCCACACAAAGGCTATGGGATCTACGTCACTTACCACAAGATCACCAATCACCAGAGCGTGTGTCCGCTCGCGCCCTGCAAATGCGCCGCACTTGTTGGCGGCTACGAAGACCCGCCGCCGGTGCTCCCCCACCACATCAGCACCGTGCATCCCATGCCCATGCACAGGATCCAGTACGGCAAGGAGCTAAAGTTGTAAGTGCCAGTGTCGGAGCCGCGGCTCTTACTGTTCGCGGAGGAGGATGGCCATGTGTTTTTCTTCATCAGCGGCGTGCTCGACATCGGCGCGCCTACCGCCATGTCGTTCATCTGCATTAGAACGAGGGCGTCCCCACCGCCGCACTATGCAGCCAATCTATGGGTGAACGGCGCGCCGGGGGAGGCCAAAGGAAGGACCTATGCCGCCAAGGTGGAAATCAATGTGACAAGCAGCAAGGATCCCAGCGCCGTCACCGTGAAGGAGCTGACCTTCTTCATAGTTCCGCCCAAACTGCTGGCTGGGGCTGGGTTGTCGAGGAAGGTGTCCCTCCACATTTAGATTGACAAGCTCACCTCATAAATGATTCTACAATGGCTTCTGGTTATCTTAGTAATATGCTAATATGGGGGTTAGCTCGTTCTACTTTAGCTTAAGAGATGGTGGATTTTGGTGGTGATGCAGCAATTACTTTGACATCAGATCAGCAGTTAAAGTAATTTTCAACAGTCAAATGGATATTTTGTGTCTGTTGGATATAAGGATCCTTTGGGTGAGAAGGATAAACTTATTATATGCTTGTTTGTTGAGGAAGTATTGCATACTTCTGCGAGTTGACGTGACACATCAATGTAGTACTACTACTAGTAGTACTCACCCGACTGCGCACCAGGCACATGAAGCTCGTGTCATGTTCGTGCTGTGTGCGGCCTGCACATTAGCCAAAACCTCGCGCCTCCACCTTAGCCTCCGTTTTTTAAACTTCTCAACCCCAAGGCCAAGGAGCAACGGGAACCTATGATAGAGCCAATCGGATGGTTGAGAACTCTATAATTCGTAGCTATAGATGCGTGTGTGAGAGAGGATGAGTGCGTGCGTGCACTTCTTCTGTTCGTTTATAACATACTAAACTCAGAGTACAAGTGTATGTGCGTGGCATCGACCTAGGGAGCTAGAGATGGTGCATGCGATAAGTCCCGAGACACTAGGTGTGTGCATGGGAAAGAGGGAGAGAGATGATATTTGTCGATGTAATGCGTGTGAAAAAAAGACTAGTCTATAGCTCGCCACGAGGCTATTCCTGGCGAATGCCCAATAATCATAAGATATGTATCCGACGATGCCAGTTATTGCACGTACACATTAGTAGAAAAAGAAGTATTGTGGCATATTACAAAACTACTACACCACGACCGAGAACGTGTGGCCACGTTATGCCATCCGGTAAAAGTGCCGCACTATGAAACTAGAAACGTCAATAAATTTTTATCTTGCATATCGTCACATTCAAAATTACTACCATGCTACATCTAATTGCAAACATGTTCACACCAATCAAAACCTAAACGTTTTCCCACATAGGAGCGTATTAGTACTCAGTTATAAATAATCTACTCCAAGCTGGTTGCACATTCCTCCTGAACTCCTCATACACAAAAACAAACAAGTCTTCATCGCCGTTCCCTTGCATTTCCCATGTTCAATGAGTTTTGGGTCTAGATATTACTACCAGGGAGAAGCGAGCATGGAAGCGGAAGCACGAGAGATGTCCCGCCTCACTGCGAAAGCAGCCGACATGTCCCGCCGCGCCGCCGTAGCAGCACAAAGGTCCCGTCGCGCCACCGAAGCATCACAGAGGTTCCACCGCACCATCGATGCAGCAGATAGCTCCAGCAGTGCCATGGAAGCAGCAGAGATGTGTTGCCGCACCAGGAATGCAGGGAGGTCCTCCCGCGCCGCGGTGGCCTGGGAAAATGTCTCGCGGGCAGGCAAGGACTCTCATAGGCGCATGTGCGCTATGCTTGATGGCCTAATGGGTTGGATCTCCGGTTGGATGAAGCTGCAGGAAGAGATGAATTCCTCGTTTGCAAATTCTACCGGCGTCATTGTCACCCCCTCGATGCGGCTATGTCTCCCACGTGTCGAAGCACGACTTAGAGGCATAACCGCATTGAAAGCAATGTCGCAAGTGAGGTAATCTTCACACCACCCATGTAATACATAAGGGGAAAAGATACATAGTTGGCTTACAATCGCCATTTCACACAATTACATGAATAAAGCATTACATCATCCAGATACAATCAAGGTCCGACTACGGAACCAAAATAAAAGAAGAACCCCAAATGCGACAAAGGTCCCCGATCGACCCCAACTGGGCTCCACTACTGATCAACTAGAACGAAACAACACAAAGGGCAAGATCTTCATCGAGCTCCTCCTTGAGCTTGGTTGCGTCACCTGCTCGGTAACATAGGCACCTGCAAACTGGTTTTTGGAAGTATCTGTGAGCCACGGGGACTCAGCAATCTCGCACCCGCGAGATCAAGACTATTTAAGCTTATAGGAAGGATGTAGTAATGAGGTGGAGCTGCAGCAATCGACTAGCATATATGGTGGCTACAATCGCAAAAGAGAGCGAGAAGAGAAGCAAGGCACGGTCGTCAACTAGAAATGATCAAGAGGTGATCCTGAACTCCTACTTACGTCAAACATAACCCAAAACCGTGTTCACTTCCCGGACTCCGCCGAGAAGAAACCATCAAGGCTACACACACGGTTGATGCGTTTTAATTCGGATCTGGTGTCAAGTTATCTACAACCGGACATTAACAAATTCCCATCTGCCACATAACCGCAGGCACGGCTCTCGAAAGTTTATACCGTGCAGGAGTGTCCCAACTTAGCCCATGACAAGCTCTCGCGATCAACGAAGGAGTAGACCTTCTCCCAGGAAGACCCGATCAGTCTCGGAATCCCGGTTTACAAGACATTTCGAGAATGGTAAAACAAGACCAGCAAGACCTCCCGGTGTGCCGACATCCTGATAGTAGATGTGCCTATCTCGTCTCAGGCCACGACCGGATGAACACTACGTACAACAACCGACGATACCCCAAGTTGCCTAGGGGCGGCACCGCAAGTGGCTCTGGTTTGGACCAACACTTAGACAAGCATTGGCCCGGGGGGGATATAATAAAGATGACCCTTGGGTTAATTACTCCCAAGGGAAATGTAGGTAGTGGTGAGGCAAATGGTAAAACCAATGTTGGGCCTTGCTGGAGGAGTTTTATTCAAAGCGAACTGTCAGGGAGGTCCCATAAATCACCCGACCGCGTTAGGAACGCAAAATCTAGGAACATAACACCGGTATGACGGAAACTAGGGCGGCAAGAGTGGAACAAAACACCAGGCATAAGGCCGAGCCTTCCACCCTTTACCAAGTATATAGATGCATTAATAATATAAGAGATATTGTGATATCCCAACATAACCCTGTCCACCATGGAGACATCTTCAACTTCACCTGCAACTAGCAACGCTATAAGAGGGGCTGAGCAAAGCGGTAACATAGCCAAACAACGGTTTGCTAGGACATGGTGGGTTAGAGGTTTGACATGGCAATTTGGGAGGCTGACAAGCAAATGGTAGGCATTGTAGCATTGGCATAGAGAAAGAGCGAGCAAACTAGCATAGCAAAGATAGTAGTGATTTCGAGGGTATGGTCATCTTGCCTGAAATCCCGCAAGGAAGAAGAACGATTCCATGAAGAAGACAAACGGACGTAGTCGAACGAATCCTCACAACTCTGGAACGAAACCGAAGCTAACGAGAGAAGCAACCCGGAAAGAAACAAACAACATAGTAAACAACCATCACATAAACATGGCATGAAGCACAATCAAGTATGATGCGTGTCCGGTTTAATGAGGCATGGCATGGCAAAGTGCAAAAAAAAAACAATACTACAAGTTAAGTGGAGCTCAATATGCAACGAGTTGCATATTGACAAAACACCACATCAATTATTTAGTTCTCTCTCGGTTATGCTACTCATCAATATTAAATGTTGTTAAACATGGCAAAGGGTGAAGCATAAGTAAACTACAAATTTTAGGCAATTTAAATGAGGCCAGAAATAACAAACAACAATTCCGGAAAATCCTCATGTGCATCTAGCAAATTAATGGAAACAACAAATATAAACATTTAAATGTTGTTATCATGATGCGGATGACATATGCAAGTTTATGCAATTTTTATGAAAATGTTGACAAGAGCATGTTATGAAGCATTTGGTCACCATGGCGGAACAAAAAGGATGCCACGGCGGCGAAACAGAAATGGTGCCACGGCAACATTCCGATGATCCGACAACTCATCAAGATGTCAGTGCGAACCAAAGTGTGGATGTGCAGAACATGCAAAAGATGGACAGGTGATCCCAGATACCGGGTTCCCACGGGTTAGTGACATGGAAACGAGTGACAATTCGGACACGGTGCAAACACGACCATCTCATACAACACACATTCATTCACGGGCATCGTCTCGGGGTTATACCTTCGAAGCATGCGTTTCGGGGCGGTTCAAAATCGTCGAGGGAAGTAGTCGTTCACGGGTCGTAGGGGAAGTAGTTGTACACGTTCGTCTCGGAGAGGTACTTGACGAATCCAACATCTTCGGGGCGACGGTAGTGGTTCACGGACGTCGTGGAAGTAGTCGTTCACGGCTACGGTAGAGGTACTCGCGATCTTGGCGACGGTAGTGGTACATCTCGTAGTGGAACTTGGTGATCCGAAGGGGTACTTGGCGCATCACCGTGTAGTCAAGCTTGGCGGTCTTGAGGAACGTTAGTGGTACTTGGCGAGATACACGGCCACGGTAGTCTTCAGACTTGGTTTTTCCGTGCATGACTCCACGGGTCCTGGGGTAACTCGGCGATGGCCAGCAGGCATAGTGATGGGGTCGCAGCACCATGGGGACCGGGAGGAGCTCGGCTCCGCTCAGGCGTTGCAGGCTGATGGTGGAGGAGATGCGCGGGCGAGGTGGCTCCTGGTCACCGAAGAGGAAGCAGAGGACGGCGCAGGCGCGATAGGAGGAAGGGAGATGCGAGGACGCATCAGGTCGACGGGGCGGCAGAGGCGCAACAGCAGGTCGACGCCGCGGGGGCGAGGCGGCGCTGCACTTGGCGCGATCTCCGGTGAAGGCGGTGCCGCTTGAGGCGGGGTCGGGCTGCGGGTGAGGCAGTGGCGCCATGGACGAAGGGAGCATGAGCTCGGGGAGGAGGCCGAGCGCTATGGCACAGGAGAGGAAGGGAGGCGGCAGCGGGGACGGCTGCGGGGGAGCTCGATGCGATGGGTGGCGATGGGGACGCGGGGGAGAAGGAAGGGCGAGGCCTTGGGCGGAGGCGGAGGCGCGAGGAGGAGATGGGGATCGAGGCTGCGCGTGGGTGGCGGTGAAGGGGTCGAGGAGAGGATGGGGATCGAGTGCTGGGGATCAGGGAGAGAGCGTGGTTGGGCTAGGGTTAGATAGGCGGGTCCGGCTGGGCCTGAAGAGGTGGGCTGGGTCGGCCCAGGTGGAGAAAGGAGTGGCCAGAGGTCTGGCTGGGCTCTCTTCTCCCTCTCTCTTTTATTTACCAAAAGCAGTAAATAGCAAAGAAAGAAAAAGGAGATAAAGAAAGGGTTGGAGAAATAATTTGAGCATGGGGGGTAATTTTCCCGGACTCGCAAAAATATGCTCGTTCCAAGAAAAATAGAAAGGCCATGATTGAAAGATTTAGATTCAAACTCATTTGAATTTAATTCAAATGATTTGAATAGGAAGTGAGGGTTGGGAAGGTCCAAAATGTTTGGATTTTTGGTGGAGCTCCGGAATATGATGAAAGAATATATGGCAAGGTCGGAGACCAAGAGTTAAGATAACAAAGGCATTAGGATAATTTGCAAGTGTGTTATGGTGATTTCCAAATTAATGGAATATTTTTATATAGCTCCCTAATAATAGTAGGAGACTTTGAATAAGTTTTAAAGAGAAATCACCATGTGAATATCCCTCGATTTAAATAGATCAAAAGATCTATGCAATTTATTTAGTTGATGTTTTAAAAAATTAATGATATGATGGCATGATGACATAATGCAATGCAAATGATGCAAGGATGAATGCAACGAACAAAACAAAACACACAACGAATCTCGGAATAGCTGGAAGTCTTCTGGAGCGTCGGTCTCGGGGCTTTACAACACTCCACCACTACAAGAGGATCTCGTCCCGAGATCTAGGATGGCACCGGAGAGAAACGGAAGAGGAAGAGAAGAGGGTAAACTAAGTTGCTTCTTCGACCAATGAGTGAAACCACGAACCTTGGGAGGTTGAGCAATTTAAAAGAAAGACTACAACAGAGATGAACGAGATTGCAAACAATCCGTTAGAAAAGAGGAACAAGGAACATTACGAAAACTTGAAGATTGCAAAGACACGAACCAAGAGTTTAATGGACAAGATAGAATTTGAAACCACTCTGGTTAAAACAAGATGAGAGAGGAAGAATTCGGGCAGTACTCCGGTTGAACATGGAAGGAATAGAACATGAACTTGAGAAGATGGGACGATACTTGATGAAATCAACAACACACTGCCTCCAGAACTATTGAAAGAATGGCACAAGGGGTAAGAAGGATTTCAAACAGCACTCCGATTGAAACGGGAGGCAAAACTTGATAAGATGAAAGAACTTGAATGAGAACACAACACCCCGGTTAAATGGATAAGCATGAAAAGAACTCGATCCTCAATTCGAGAAGAGGAGTGAAGAGAGAAACGTCACAATGCCTCCGAAAGAAATAATAGAAGATAGATCATTGGAATAATAGAATGGAGAAGAAAATGCCAAGCACCCTTCCAAGAAGGTTATAACGGAGTTGTTGGAAAACCAACAAAGAAACGAATAAGCTTGTAGCGGGCTTATGGAAAACATCTCAAGACTATGAGGTGACAACCGGCCACTAATGGAAACCATTGATTTGATTGAGAGCACCAAAGAGATGAAAAACTTCTTCACCGAGATGAGAAGGAGAAAAATTGGATCATTGATAAGCACCACAAATAGCTACATTCCTTAGGGAAGGCTTTAGGTGAAATATGACACAAGATAACTCCAACAAGGAGATTGATGGATTTAAAATACCTCAATCTTGACAACATGTGAATCATGGAACATGAACTCAAATTATCAAGAATGACATAATACCACCCCCAAAATATGGTAGAAAGAATTGCACTCCGGATTACCATATGAAGAAAGCTTGAGCTCCTTAGGAAAGAATCTCGATGAAAACTTTGAGAAGAGAATTAAATCCTTGATGAACCATCATGTAGAACCTCCATGAAGAACTCCGGTAAACAAAAGGAATGAAAAGAAAGAGAAATTGAAAACACAAGGTGAAGCCTTGCAATGATTTAGATGGATCTTCGAAATGATATAACCGAGAAAACTTGGAACTCCGGAAAGAAAGATGAACAAATGAAATCGAGAATTTTGATGAACCTCCGGAATAAGGAATTGAATTTACTCGATGAAACAAGAATAAGAATTACATTATGCTAATCCTTCACCAATTAAATTGATGACAATCAACGGATTTGGCATACTACTTATTCTCGTAGAAAGGATTAAAAGAGATATACCGAAACTTGAGAAGGTCTTCAACGAACCACCGGTAGGATTTGGAAAGAACGAATGAATTGATATGATAACAAAGAAAGAGAACTCTTGAACGAACCACTGTAAGAATTGAAATTGAACGTAGCAAATGCACAAATCACCGGGAAGAATTGCAAAATGAATGAAGATACTTGAGGGTATTTAGATACAAATGAACGAATAGATCACGAGCTGATTAGAGAGTACTTGAATGATGCACCGGTATGATTTGGAGAACGAGAGCTGAAAGCTTGAATGAATAATACTGAGATGATGGGCTTCAAAGAATGAAACTGAAAAGACTCCTAAAATGCTCCGGATGGGTGAAAAAGATTCTCACAATAGAAAACAATTATGAGAGGATGGCAACAAGCTAGCACCATGAATCTTGAAGAGAATAGAGCAAGATTAAAGAGAAACTCTTCTTCGGTCTTCAAATGATGAGAATGACAACGAGAAACACCACCAAGAATTATTTAGGCACACCGGAAGAATCAAAAGCGAAGAGGTTGAGCCAACTATGAAAAGAATTTGAAAGATCTTGGAGAAAAGCATTTGACTGATGATAACTCATTCTTACGTCAAACTTGGAGAAGAATTTAGGATAGCTCCGGAAAGAATTAGCAGAGTCAGGTAAGATCCTGGAAAAAGACTTGTGGGTTAGGGCCCACTCAAAAGAAACATCGTCGAACGATTTAAAGAGAGACTGCGCCGGTTGAATTAAATGGCTTGAATGAGATAATTATCTCCAGATAGCTTGAACGGATTTGGAATGGAAACGCGAATCTTCAAGATATCTTGAGCACTCCGGAATAACAAATAGCGAGAAGTAGAATGATAATGAGGTGCACCGGTATGAGAAGACATTGAAATGAGGAAAAAGGTATGATCAACAAAACTTGACTTGAATCCACCGGAGAAGAGAAAGGAATGAGGAATGACGAACTAGTAGAACATCTTCTTGAGAACCACCGGGTAAGAACATTGACGGAAAAGAATGGAGAAACTTCACAAAAATAAAAGGATACTTGGTAAAGAAATCTTAGTCCTTGAGGAAAAAGGGTGGATGGGCGGGAAAAAAACAAAGGCAACTTGGAGACGGATGAAACAAACACCGTTGAGAAGAAATGATAATTGGTCTTGCTGATGTTGAAGTGATCGAATCCACTTGAAGAGAAACACGCCGGTTGAAAAGGATTGACATGACAATCTCGATTGTCGAGAAGGATTGGTATTCACATCGGAGTATGAGAACACCATTTCGGAAAGGTATGGAATCAACACTTGACATTGAAGCAACTCGAATACCACAACTCAAAACAAAAACAAAGGACTGGCTTGCAGAATAAGCCGAAACAAACATATGATAGAGATTTCGTCCGAAGTTTTCGTGGTGGGGCCTACACGGGCTCGATCGTACAGCACCATCATGTACAAGGCAGTGCACATGACATACGAAGCGTCCCCGAGTCGGCATAGCCAAGGACTCTTTAAGACACAACGAGACCACTGTAAAACCAACCGTGAATAGGCGGACCACTAGACGTCGAACCCCAATTTCATATCATACATCCGTC
This sequence comes from Triticum timopheevii, assembly GCA_963921465.1. Taxonomy (NCBI): domain Eukaryota; kingdom Viridiplantae; phylum Streptophyta; class Magnoliopsida; order Poales; family Poaceae; genus Triticum; species Triticum timopheevii. The sequence continues at coordinate 386,331,766 of OY997268.1, read as the reverse complement.
GGAAAGATATCCTAAGAGCTACTTGAATTCCCACCTATGAAACTCCCAAAATTTTCCGGTTATGCAATCAGGTGTTGGGGATACAGGGGAAGCATAATATCTCACCCAAAACTAGCAAATCCTACATCCAGCTGTATCCATCCTTCAACACATAACCAAGAAACCTTCGGAAATCGTCTACCTCAACCTTCGAAAAGCATCCGTTATACAAGTTATGGCGATACTCCCATACTCACCTCAGTACTGGGTTATCGGGGTTATCTCACCAACAACTGCATAAAAGAGATTTTCGATGTCGGCGTACTAAACTCAGGTATTCCAGAACTGCAACGATAAAATTATGATGACAACACCTCAGAGCTCAACTCCCCGGGACACTTCCACTAAACCCCTGACAGGAGGCACCAAGACAATGTTCTCATCATAAAACCATCAGAACGATTCCAAGATACCCGCGTGATCCTAAAAAAAATTTAGTGAAATTTGAGAAGAGAAGAGTCAAAACTCTACGTCAGGATGCCTTACCAGAGCGATGAAGAGACTGGGAGTAAAAAGAATTCCTAACTCTCTGATATATATAATCCTAGATGACTCAAAACATTTTTCTAGACACAACTCGGCCGCTAAAAACGATCAAGCAGTGGGGCTCCTAAGGTCGGGGAAGGCTCTGATACCAACTTGTCACCCCCTCGATGCGGCTATATCTCCCACGTGTCGAAGCACGACTTAGAGGCATAACCGCATTGAAAGCAATGTCGCAAGTGAGGTAATCTTCACACCACCCATGTAATACATAAGGGGAAAACATACATAGTTGGCTTACAATCGCCACTTCACACAATTACATGAATAAAGCATTACATCATCCAGATACAATCAAGGTCCGACTATGGAACCAAAATAAAAGAAGAACCCCAAATGCGACAAAGGTCCCCGATCGACCCCAACTAGGCTCCACTACTGATCAACTAGAACGAAACAACACAAAGGGCAAGATCTTCATCGAGCTCCTCCTTGAGCTTGGTTGCGTCACCTGCTCGGTAACATAGGCACCTGCAAACTGGTTTTTGGAAGTATCTGTGAGCCACGGGGACTCAGCAATCTCGCACCCGCGAGATCAAGACTATTTAAGCTTATAGGCAGGATGTAGTAATGAGGTGGAGCTACACCAAGCGTCTAGCATATATGGTGGCTACAATCGCAAAAGAGAGCGAGAAGAGAAGCAAGGCACGGTCGTCAACTAGAAATGATCAAGAGGTGATCCTGAACTCCTACTTACGTCAAACATAACCCAAAACCGTGTTCACTTCCCGGACTCCACCGAGAATAAACCATCACGACTACACACGCGGTTGATGCGTTTTAATTCGGATCTGGTGTCAAGTTATCTAAAACCGGACATTAACAAATTCCCATCTGCCACATAACCGCGGGCACGACTCTCGAAAGTTTATACCCTGCAGGGGTGTCCCAACTTAGCCCATGACAAGCTCTCGCGATCAACGAAGGAATAGACCTTCTCCCAGGAAGACCCGATCAGTCTCGGAATCCCGGTTTACAAGACATTTCGACAATGGTAAAACAAGACCAGCAAGACCTCCCGGCGTGACGACATCCTGATAGTAGCCGCGCGTATCTCGTCTCAGGCCACGACCGGATGAACACTACATACGGCAACCGACGATACCCCAAGTTGCCTAGGGGCGGCACCGCAAGTGGCTCTGGTTTGGACCAACACTTAGACAAGCATTGGCCCGGGGGGGCTATAATAAAGATGACCCTTGGGTTAATTACTCCCAAGGGAAATGTAGGTAGTGGTGAGGCAAATGGTAAAACCAATGTTGGGCCTTACTGGAGGAGTTTTATTCAAAGCGAACCGTCAAGGGGGTCCCATAAATCACCCGACCGCGTTAGGAACGCAAAATCTGGGAACATAACACCGGTATGACGGAAACTAGGGCGGCAAGAGTGGAACAAAACACCAGGCATAAGGCCGAGCCTTCCACCCTTTACCAAGTATATAGATGCATTAATAATATAAGAGATATTGTGATATCCCAACATAACCCTGTCCACCATGGAGAAATCTTCAACTTCACCTGCAACTAGCAACGCTATAAGAGGGGCTGAGAAAAGCGGTAACATAACCAAACAACGGTTTGCTAGGACATGGTGGGTTAGAGGTTTGACATGGCAATTTGGGAGGCTGACAAGCAAATGATAGGCATTGTAGCATTGGCATAGCAAAAGAGCGAGCAAACTAGCATAGCAAAGATAGTAGTGATTTCGAGGGTATGGTCATCTTGCCTGAAATCCCGCAAGGAAGAAGAACGATTCCATGAAGAAGACAAACGGACGTAGTCGAACGAATCCTCACAACTCCGGAACGAAACCGAAGCTAACGAGAGAAGCAACCCAGAAAGAAACAAACAACATAGTAAACAACCATCACATAAACATGGCATGAAGCACAATCAAGTATGATGCGTGTCCGGTTTAATGAGGCATGGCATGGCAAAGTGCAAAAAAAAACAATACTACAAGTTAAGTGGAGCTCAATATGCAACGAGTTGCATATTGACAAAACACCACATCAATTATTTAGTTCTCTCTCGGTTATGCTACTCATCAATATTAAATGTTGTTAAACATGGCAAAGGGTGAAGCATAAGTATACTACACATTTTAGGCAATTTAAATGAGGCCGGAAATAACAAACAACAATTCCGGAAAATTCTCATGTGCATCTAGCAAATTAATGGAAACAACAAATATAAACATTTAAATGTTGTTATCATGATGCGGATGACATATGCAAGTTTATGCAATTTTTATGAAAATGTTGACAAGAGCATGTTATGAAGCATTTGGTCACCATGGCAGAACAAAAAGGGTGCCACGGCGGCGAAATGGAAATGGTGCCACGGCAACATTCCGATGATCCGACAACTCATCAAGATGTCGGTGCGAACGAAAGTGTGGATGTGCAGAACATGCAAAAGATGGAGAGGTGATCCCAGATACCGGGTTCCCACGGGTTAGTGACATGGAAATGAGTGACAATTCGGACACAGTGCAAACACGAGCATCTCATACAACACACATTCATTCACGGGCGTCGTCTCGGGGTTATACCTTCGAAGCATGCGTTTCGGGGCGGTTCAAAATCATCGAGGGAAGTAGTCGTTCACGGGTCGTAGGGGAAGTAGTTGTACACGTTCGTCTTGGAGAGGTACTTGAAGAATCCAACATCTTCGGGGCGACGGTAGTGGTTCACGGACGTCGTGGAAGTAGTCATTCACGGCAACGGTAGAGGTACTCGCGATCTTGGCGACGGTAGTGGTACATCTCGTAGTGGAACTTGGTGATCCGAAGGGGTACTTGGCGCATCACCGTGTAGTCGAACTTGGCGGTCTTGAGGAACGGTAGTCGTACTTGGCGAGATACACAGCCACGGTAGTCTTCAGACTTGGTTTTTCCGTGCATGACTCCATGGGTCCTGGGGTAACTCGGCGATGGCCAGCAGGCATAGTGATGGGGTCGCAGCACCATGGGGACCGGGAGGAGCTCGGCTCCGCTCGAGCTTTGCAGGCTGATGGTGGAGGAGATGCGCGGGCGAGGTGGCTCCTGGTCACCGAAGAGGAAGCAGAGGACGGCGCAGGCGCGATAGGAGGAAGGGAGACGTGAGGACGCATCGGGTCGACGGGGCGGCAGAGGCGCAACAGCAGGTCGACGCCGCGGGGGCGAGGCGGCGCTGCACTTGGCGTGATCTCCGGTGAAGGCGGCGCCGCTTGAGGTGGGGTCGGGCTGGGGGTGAGGCAGTGGCGCCATGGACGAAGGGAGCATGAGCTCGGGGAGGAGGCCGAGCGCTATGGCACAGGAGAGGAAGGGAGGCGGCAGCGGGGACGGCTGCGGGGGAGCTCGATGTGATGGGTGGCGATGGGGACGCGGGGGAGAAGGAAGGGCGAGGCCTTGGGCGGAGGCGGAGGCGCGAGGAGGAGATGGGGATCGAGGCTACGCGTGGGTGGCGGCGAAGGGGTCGAGGAGAGGATGGGGATCGAGCGCTGGGGATCAGGGAGAGGGCGTGGTCGGGCTAGGGTTAGATAGGCGGGTCCGGCTGGGCCTGAAGAGGTGGGCCAGGTCGGCCCAGGTGGAGAAAGGAGTGGCCAGAGGTCTGGCTGGGCTCTCTTCTCCCTCTCTCTTTTATTTACCAAAAGCAGTAAATAGCAAAGAAAGAAAAAGGAGATAAAGAAAGGGTTGGAGAAATAATTTGAGCATGGGGGGTAATTTTCCCGGACTCGCAAAAATATGCTCGTTCCAAGAAAAATAGAAAGGCCATGATTGAAAGATTTAGATTAAAACTCATTTGAATTTAATTCAAATGATTTGAATAGGAAGTGAGGGTTGGGAAGGTCCAAAATGTTCGGATTTTTGGTGGAGCTCCGGAATATGATGAAAGAATATATGGCAAGGTCGGAGACCAAGAGTTAAGATAACAAAGGCATTAGGATAATTTGCAAGTGTGTTATGGTGATTTCCAAATTAATGGAATATTTTTATATAGCTCCCTAATAATAGTAGGAGACTTTGAATAAGTTTTAAAAAGAAATCACCATGTGAATATCCCTCGATTTAAATAGATCAAAAGATCTATGCAATTTATTTAGTTAATGTTTTAAAAAATTAATGATATGATGGCATGATGACATGATGCAATGCAAATGATGCAAGGATGAATGCAACGAACAAAACAAAACACACGACGAATCTCGGAATAGCTGGAAGTCTTCTGGAGCATCGGTCTCGGGGCGTTACAGTCATTCGGTGACTAGGGAGGACAAGGCGAAGCTCCGCACCGAGCATGACCTGCTGAGGGCGAAGATCGCCGGAAGGGAGAAGCAGGCGGAGGAGACCACTGCCCTGTTGAAGAGAATGGCGTCATCGTCAAGAAACTTATGGACGAGAATGCCATGCTCCGCATCGAGTGCGAAAGGCTGGTGGTGGAATCCGTGGATGCTGCCAAGCAGCGTATTGATGACATGAAACTGATGAAAGATATCATCGCCGCTTGCCGCGAGAATGTCACGCCCAATATGCGATCCTATCCAAGAGGAACTCGAAGGTCCCACCAAGGATAGAGCCGCATATTGAAATGCTTTTGCAAGGTGGATATCATTACATCATACCATTACATAACACATGGGGATACGTACAAAAGGCATACAATGCCACATGAATACAACAACATCATACATAGGAAGAACATCTGACTATGAATGAAACACAAACAGAAACTCAAACGACACCTACCCTACCAGCGCAGGCTGCCGACCAGGAATCTAACCCCTGAACGAAGAAGAAGTAGAAGAAGATCCCCAGGACAACCATACATCGCTCTCACGTCATGATCATCGCATAACTTGTACATGCAACTGCTGTTGTAGTAATCTGTGAGCCACGAGGACTCAGCAATCCTATTACCATGGGTATCAAGGATAGCAAAGCTTAATGGGGAAGGAATGAATAAGTTGTGAGGTTGTAGCAAGCGACTAAGCATTGTATAGTGGCTAACTTACGAGTACAAGAGTAAGATGAGAAGCTACGCAAACGGTCGCAAACTAGTAATGATCAAGAAGTGATCCTGTACTACTTACGTTCAAACATAACCCCACCGTGTTCGCTTCTCGAACTCACCCGAAAAGAGACCATCATGGTTACACACGCGGTAGGTGTATTTTAATTCGAATCTGGCATCAAGTTCTCTAAGACAATCCGCCATCGTGGGGCATCCCATCAGACTCGGGATCCTGGTGCACAAGACATTTCGACAATGGTAAAACAAAACCAGCCAGACCGCCCGATGTGTCGACAAATCCCGATAGGAGCCACACGTATCTCATTCTCAGGGCACACCGGATGGGCAAGACGTCGGGTTGGCTAAGACCCTGGTTGCCCAGGGGGCACTGGACATCGTCCAGTTTGGACCAACACTCTAAGGAGCACTGGCCCGGGGGGTTGATTAAGAATCCAAGGGGTTCAGAGAAAATCCCCTATGCAAGTTTTAGTTTTTATTAGGCAAATGGTAAAACCAATGTTGGGCCTTGCTGGAAGAGTTTTATTCAAAGCGAACTGTCAAGAGGGGCCCATAAACCCTCATCGTGTTAGGGACGCAAAATCAAGGAACATAACACCGGTATAACGGAAACTAGGGCGGCAAGAGTGGAACAAAACACCAGGCATAAGGCCGAGCCTTCCACCCTTTACCAAGTATGTAGATTCATTAATTAAATATAAGAGATATTGTGATATCCCATGATATCCATGTCCCAACATGGAACAACCTGTAACTGCACCTGCAACTAGCAACACTATAAGATGGGCTGAGAAAAGCGGTAACATAGCCAAACAACAGCTACTAGGACGGTGGAAAAGGTTACAGGCTTTTCATGGCAATTTGGGAGTATCGATAAACAAGTGGTAGGAAGTGTGACATAGCAGTAGCATCGAGACAACTAGAACAGCAATGATAGTAGTGAGATCCAGGGTAATGGTCATTTTTCTGGAAATCCCGCTAGGAAGAAGATCGAGTCAATGAAGAAGACGAAGCCACGTAGACGAACCAAGTGTAGTCGAATAAATCCTCACGATCGCAACGAAACAGGAACTATCGAGAAGAAGCACAACTGGAAAGAAGCAAACAACATGGTAAACACACAACACATAAACATGACATGATGCTCAACCAAATATGATGTATGACAAGGCTACATGACTGTAACATCGCAAATTTTCAATTTGGAATGTTATACATTAGATCATCATGCATTACATATTTTCTTGCATTTGTCGATCCTAGAAATTTCACGCAACTCAATGACCCTCGAAGAGAGTTGGAGATTTCGAAATTTTCATATTTGAGTTCTCTCGAATTATGAAAAGAGGATCATTTGATCTTATTTAATTCATCTTCAAATAATTTCCCAATATCAAAAATATGAGAGGGAATAATATGACTTTCCCAAAATTTAGGAAAAATTAAGATTTAATAAATAAATCAAATTTTGGATTTTTTTCGGAGTTTATTTTCCTTAGGGAAAAATGCGTGTTTTCAAAAATTGCATTTAGGCCCCGAGTAAAAGTTCATTTTGTTCGACTCATTTTTAGGAGTCGGGGAAAATTTACTTTGTAATTTTTGGAGTTCGTTTAGATTTTATTTTCTTCGTTTTTCTGCGCGCGTTATTTAAAAAAAACCGCAGCGCCGACCGGGCCAAGGGCCCAGCCAGCCGGCCTAGTGCCCCGCCCTCCCGCGCGTGCGCGCAGCGCCGCCGCTGCCAGCCGAGTCCGGCTCGGACTCCGCGCCGCCGCCGCCGCCTTTGCTTGCCCCCTCCCCCAAGCAACACCCCCCTCCTATATATACTCCCCAACCCCCCCCCCCCTCTCCTCCCAAGCCGCCGCACCCCGCAGCAGCAGCAGCAGCACAGCCCAGCAGCCGCCGCCGCCGCTTGCGCCGCCGCCGCCGCCAGCGCCGCCGTCGCCCCGCCGCCTAGCCGCCGCCCCGCCGGAGCCCCGCCTCGTCGAGGTAGCCGCGCCGCGCCACCCTCCCCCTCAGTTCATTTTTTCTAAAAACCGTTCCGGTTTTCTTTTTCGTCGTTTCAATTTTTTTTCCGAAACCCTAGATCGGTTTTTTTTCCGGTTTGTTGTTTAGCGAATGTTCGCCGGACCATTCGTCTTAACAAACGTGATCACCGGTTATCCCCGGTTAACAAACGTCCATTCGTTTAACCGTTCGTCGTTTCTCTTTTAATCGGATTTATTCCGCTATTTTCTGATCGCGATTTCAGATCCGATCTTCGTTCTAGTTTATCTTCTCACTCATTTATATGAATCAGGTGATTCAAGCGCCTGGAGTTTCGTTTCGAAACCGCCGTTCCGACTAATCAACTTGAACTAAGTTTTGCTACTGTAAAATTTGACCTAGTTTTCAACTTGCTAGAACCGAGTTGTTTTCTTTCGCCGTTTAACTTTTGTTGCTTTATTTTGATTTGATTCTTTTTGCAACCAGGGTTCTTAAGTTGAACTTTCTGGTTAGATCTTTTATTCGAGATTTACCTGTGCATTAGATGAGTACTTATTGTATGCTTGTTGTTTGTCTGCGATAGATCACCCGGAGTGCGCCGCTTGTTACTTCGAATCTCTAGGTTTCGCGGATCATCAGCAAGGCAAGTAACACTTGATCATACTTTTTCTACTACCCAGTTTTTATGCATTAGATCAATCCTCAAACATTGCATGATTAGGATCTAATTAAATTGTGGGATGGGAAGTAGATGAGGTAGTACCTTTTACCTGTTTTACTTACGAAACCTTTGGGAGTTACTTCTACGTTTGCTTATTATGCCATGCTATGCTAGTAGACGTGGATTGGGTGAGTGATATCCATGACAGATGTGAGTTTGTTAATTAATGGTTTATATAAGGTGGCAACTTAAATACACATCTGGGCGGATTGAGGCACCTGGGGTTTCCAGGACTTGCCTGTTTTTCTTTTGGACCGCCACCCAGGCTCAAAGGGATCATAAGATAATTCATGCTAGTAACTTCCGTGTGCAGCCACAAGCCATTATGGGCTCTGGCATAGTTGACTAAGTCGTGCGAACTCTTATAGTGGTAGACTAGAAGATGTAGGGGATGTAGGTGTAGGGGTCTACCCATGGTGCTAGCGCTTCTGAAAGACTATGTCTCGGTCATCCGTTTCTCAAACACCATGAAGTGCGAGAAACCAAACGGAGGCGATCGAGTCTTGTGGGGAAAAGTGCGCAAACCTCTGCAGAGTGTATAAACTAATCATGATTAGCCGTGTCCCCGGTTATGGACATCTTGAGTATCTAGTACTTGAATATCATGTGAATCTCAACATGTTACTCTAATTTAATATTGTTGGGTTTGATAATGATTACTTTTTAAGTGGGATTGAGGATGCTGTCAACCATTCTCAATGTTTAACAACCACCATGATAGTTAAATAAATTTATTCCTTTGCAGTAGGAAAACAATTGGCTTTATGCAAAAACTGTAACCATAGAGCTTTTCCACCAGCCATATATGCATAGGCTTATCATTCATTATTCTCTATGTGTTACATTGCTAGCATATTCCATGTGCTGACCCGTTTTCGGGCTGCAACTTTCATGTTGCAGACTTTTCAGACAACGAGTAAGGTGCTTTTAGGTCGTGGTTCTATACTCAGTGATGCCGTTGGAGTTGATGGACTCACTTATCTTCCAAGTCTTCCGCTGTTATCGTTATTAGATGGCCTTAAGCCATATTTATTGTAATAAGTCCTCTTTTGGAACATCGATGTAATAAGTGTGTGATTGCTACTCTGTTATAAATCCTTCAAAGTACTGTGTGGTGTCAGCATTACGGATCCAGGGATGACACCTGAGCACAGAGACTTGACCATCTGAGGTCGGGTCGCTACAGAGATGTTATCAGAGCACACGCTGACTGTAGGACACGACCACTAAGTTAAAGCCATAGATCACTATTCTCTTCTCATTTTCTAGCTCCTCATCTTTTCTACTCTTTGAGGATGACGGACGCAAAGATCAAGTACGCTCAACCAGATGAAGGCACACCTTTTGGATTCCACTTGAAGGAAGTCGCCAAGTACCTGAACATTGGACTAGCAAGCTTCACCGGGACTTTCAACGCCACTCTGCCTGAAGAGGAGCGCTGGAAGATTCAAGCTCATGTTCCGGGAAGGACATTCGCCCCAATCACCAAGCCCATAGATAGTGTTTTCAGTGCACCAACCTGGAGTCTGGGAAAGAGCATGGCAGCTCATATCACCATGGGACGCATTGGAGAAGTTTATCAAGAAGACCTCAAGGACACTATCTACCAAATTTGTGGACGTCGAGATGAACAATGGGAGATAGTCAGCACCAAGAAGGATAGATCCATTGCAGCTTTCATCCAAGAGCTTTCATGCAAGGATATGATAGAGTTGAAGAATGCGAAGGGAAGGATCATTGAACTTGAAGGAGAGCTGAAGTCTACACGCAAGGACTACATGGACGAGATCGTAGCTGTAGTAAGGCATGATAGCGATCTTAAGCATGAGATTGAAGAACTCAAGAAGAAATTAGCGCTCAAGAATGAAGACAAGTACGTCGACTGTCCGAGCAACTACATCATCATAGACGACACCGATTCGGATCCAAGTGAACCCGACTTTGAAGACGTAGCTGGAGCAGACATCATGGAGTCTTCCATCGGTTCAAATTAATAGAAGACCCCCATACATTAGTAGTATTCCCTCCATGTAAACATTATAGTTCAAGCACTTTTGCGATAGTTAGACTGTTGTATGCCCTTTGCTTGAAATGAATGAAGTGATTTTGTGTGCATTTGTCTCATGAGCATTTGGGTAGTGTTTTCTCCTTAGACCTCACTCTATTCTTAATTTCTCGTCTTTTCTAAACCCTTCAGATGCCTCCGAGACGTGACCCCGAGTTTGTTTTCCCGCCAGAGATCACTCAGTTGATTCAGCAGCAGAATACCTTGATTCAAACATTGGTACAGAACCAAGGCAACAACAACAACAACCCACCACCACCACCACCTGCGGATCACTTGACTCGTTTCCTTAGGCTGAATCCGCCGGTGTATTCCAGTAGCACCGAGCCGATTGTAGCAGATGATTGGCTCCGCAAGATAGGAAGGGAGTTGACCACTGCAGGATGTACAGATGGTGAGAAGATAAAGTTTGCTGCACATCAGCTTGACGGGCCCGCAGCAGCATGGTGGGAGAATTTCACAGCCACTTACCCTGTAGACACTGTCACATGGGCTCAGTTTCAGCAAGCTTTCCGTACTTCCCATGTTTTAGCAGGAGCTATGGCCATGAAGAAGCGTGAGTTTCGCAACTTACGCCAAGGAGGAAGGTCTGTTGGCCAGTATGTGGATGATTTTAGTAAGTTAGCACGTTATGCCCCAGATGACGTTGCTACAGACGCAGCTAAGAAGGAGAAGTTTCTGGAAGGACTGAATGATGAGTTAAGCATGCAGTTGATGGTAGAAAGATTCAATAACTACCAGGAGTTGGTAGACCGCGCCATCATGATTGAAGGGAAGCAGCAGCAGATTGAGAACCGCAAGAGGAAGTATGGGCAGGGGAAGTATAACTCTGGAGCCCAGCAGAAGCCCCGTTATACCCCTAAACAGGGAGTTCAGTTTCAGCATACCCATGGAGGAGGTAGTTCGCACAACCATAATGGCCACAAGAATGGTAATGGGAATGGAGGAAGCAACGGCCAGAACCGGACCACACCATCAACCCCAGCCAAGAAAGACCTGAGCCATGTCACCTGTTACAAGTGTTCCAAGACAGGACATTATGCAAATGAATGTCCCGAAGGCCAAGGTGGAAATGGAAGCTCTGGAAAGAAGCCAAACCCTTTCAACAGGGGACAGGTGAACCACATTGATGTGGAGGAGGTTGAAGCTCAGCCCGATGCAATAATCGGTAAGTTTTTGGTTAAGTCATTTACTGCACTTGTTCTTTTCGATACTGGTGCATCACATTCATACATATCAAGGGGATTTGTAGAAAAGTATAGCCTGCCACTAAGATTCTTATAACCCCTATGCTAGTAAGCTCACCAGGAGCAGAGTACATGGCCAGACAAGGATGTTTTCATGTGCCATTGAGTATAGGAAGGCATGTATTCCCGACGAATTTGATCATACTGGAATCCCAAGGTTTGGATGTGATTCTCGGTATGGATTGGCTGTCGATGTATGGAGGAAACATCGATTGCGCAAGTAAGACGATTTTGCTCACGACGCCAGAAGGAAGAAGGATTAAGTATGTATCACGACATGGACCAAATAGGAATCAAGTAAATTCCTTATCAGGAGTTGTGCAGGAAGAGGTACCAGTGGTGAAGGATTACCCTGATGTATTTCCCAAGGAATTGCCAAGAATGCCACCGGATAGAGACATTGAGTTTTTGATTGAGCTTTTGCCAGGTACAGGCCCAATATCGAAGCGACCATACATGATGCCCGCACAAGATTTGGCGGAAATCAAGAAGCAGATTAAGGAGCTATTGGATAAAGGTTATATACGCCCAAGTTCTTCGCCTTGGGGATCACCCGTACTTTTAGTGCAGAAGAAGGATGGATCGTTAAGGATGGTTGTTGATTATCGTGGATTGAATGAAGTAACAATCAAGAACAAGTACCCACTACCAATGATAAATGATCTTTTTGATCGTTTGCAAGGAGCTAAAGTGTTTTCCAAGATCGATTTGCGATCAGGGTACCATCAATTGAAGATTCAAGAGCAGGATATACCTAAGACAGCGTTCACCACAAGATTATGGACTGTATGAGTATACCGTTATGTCATTTGGACTGACTAACGCACCTGCCTATTTCATGAACCTGATGAACAAAGTGTTTATGGAGTTTTTGGATAAGTTCATCGTGGTGTTCATTGATGATATTTTGGTTTACTCGAAGAATGAAGAGGAACATAAGGAACATTTGCGATTGGTTTTGGAGAAACTAAGGGAACATCAGTTATATGCCAAGTTTAGCAAATGTGAGTTTTCGCTAAAGGAAGTTGGATTTCTTGGACATGTTATATCGGGAGAAGGGATAGTAGTTGACCCCACAAAGGTTGAGACCGTAACCGAATGGGAAGCACCAACGACAGTTGGAGAGATCCGGAGTTTTCTTGGACTCGCAGGATACTACCGAAGATTCATTGAGAATTTCTCAAGGACTGCAAAACCTATGACGGAGTTGCTGAAAAAGGATACCAAGTTCAATTGGACTGAGGATTGTGAGGCAAGTTTTCAGGAATTGAAGAAAAGATTGGTTACCTCACCAGTGTTAATTTTGCCAGATCAGACCAAGGATTATGAGGTGTATTGCGACGCTTCACGTCGAGGACTTGGAGCAGTGCTTATGCAGGAAGGAAGAGTTGTTTCGTATGCTTCACGACAACTGAAACCTCACGAATTAAATTATGCCACGCATGATTTGGAGTTAGCAGCCGTAGTGCATGCATTGAAGACATGGAGACATTTCCTTATTGGAAATCATTGTGAGGTGTACACGGATCACAAGAGTTTGAAGTACATTTTACGCAGAAGGAGTTAAACCATAGACAAAGGAGATGGTTGGAGCTCATCAAGGATTATGATATGAGATTGCATTACCATCCCGGAAAGGCTAATGTAGTAGCTGACGCATTGAGCCGTAAGAGCCATGTCAATACACTATTGAGTGGAGAAATACCAAAGGAGTTAGCGGAAGATCTTCGTGAGCTATGTTTGGAAATAGTTCCGAGAGGCTATGTAGCAGCATTGGAGATTCAGTCAACCTTGATGGATAAAATCAGAGAAGCTCAGAAAAATGACAAGGAGATTGCGGATATAAAGAAGAAAATGAGCGAAGGAAAAGCAAAGGGATTTCGTGAGGATGAGCACGATACCTATGCTTTGAGGACCGTGTTTATGTGCCAAATGACCCAGAGATCAGAAAGTTGATTCTGCAAGAGGCACATGATTCACCCTACTCGATTCACCCAGGAAATACCAAGATGTATTTGGATTTGAAGGAAACGTTCTGGTGGATCAAAATGAAGAAGGATATTGCGGAGTATGTAGCAGTTTGTGATGTATGTCAGAGAGTGAAGGCAGAACATCAGAAGCCAGCAGGATTGTTGCAACCATTGCCGATACCCGAGTGGAAGTGGGATAAACTAGGCATGGATTTCATCACAGGTTTGCCAAAGACTCATTCAGGCTATGACTCGATTTGGGTTATAGTCGACCGCTTGACGAAGGTAGCTCATTTCATTCCAGTCAAGACTACATATAGCAGTGCTAAGTTGGCAAAGATATACATGACCAGAATTGTGTGTTTGCATGGAGTTCCGAGGAGTATCGTATCAGATAGAGGAACCCAATTTACCTCAAAGTTTTGGAATCAGTTGCAAGAAACATTGGGAACCAAGCTAGAATTCAGTACAGCTTTTCACCAACAGACAGATGGACAGACTGAGAGAATCAATCAGATTTTGGAAGATATGCTGAGAGCTTGTGCACTAGATTATGGATCTAGTTGGGACGATAACTTGCCGTATGCAGAGTTTTCTTATAACAACAGTTACCAAACCAGCTTCAAGATGGCACCTTTCGAAGCTTTATGCGGAAGGAGGTGCAGGACACTGTTGTCATGGGACGAAGTTCGAGACCGTCAGTTGTTTGGACCAGATTTGATTAAGGAGTCTGAACAGAAAGTTAAGTTAATTCGCGATAGGCTCAAGGTAGCCCAGTCCAGATAGAAAAGCTATGCGGATTCAAAACGCAAGGAGATAGAATATGAAGTTGGAGACAGAGTTTATCTTAGAGTATCCCCACTTCGAGGAGTTAAGCGTTTTGGAATTAAAGGAAAATTAGCACCACGTTTCGTTGGACCGTATAGGATCTTGCAACGCATGGGAGAAGTCGCTTATAAGTTGGAATTACCTGAGGGACTGTCAGGAGTTCATGACGTATTCCATGTTTCTCAGCTGAAGAAATGTCACGCCGAGATGGCAGAGGTACCGCTAAGAGATACAGTGCCACTGGAAGCAATTCAGTTGAAGGATGATTTAACATATGAGGAAAAACCCATCAAGATTCTCGAACACGCTAGAAGGGTTACTCGCAGCAAGGTTATCAAGTTTTGCAAGGTTCAGTGGAGCCACCACTCGGAGGATGAAGCCACCTGGGAGAGAGAAGAAGATTTGCTCAAGGATCACCCTCACCTATTTTCTAGCCAACCCGAATCTCGAGGGCGAGATTCATCTTAAGGGAGGTAGGTTTGTAACATCCCAAATTTTCAATTTGGAATGTTATACATTAGATCATCATGCATTACATATTTTCTTGCATTTTTCGATCCTAGAAATTTCACGCAACTCAATGACCCTCGAAGAGAGTTGGAGATTTTGAAATTTTCATATTTGAGTTCTCTCGAATTAAGAAAAGAGGATCATTTGATCTTATTTAATTCATCTTCAAATAATTTCCCAATATCAAAAATATTAGAGGGAATAATATGACTTTCCCAAAATTTAGGAAAAATGAAGATTTAATAAATAAATCAAATTTTGGATTTTCTCGGAGTTTATTTGCCTTAGGGAAAAATGCGTGTTTTCAAAAATTGCATTTAGGCCCCGAGTAAAAGTTCATTTTGTTCGACTCATTTTTAGGAGTCGGGGAAAATTTACTTTTTAATTTTTGGAGTTCGTTTAGATTTTATTTTCTTCGTTTTTCTGCGCGCGTTATTTAAAAAAAACCCGCAGCGCCAACCGGGCCAAGGGCCCAGCCAGCCGGCCCAGCGCCCCGCCCTCCCGCGCGCGCGCGCAGCGCCGCCGCCGCCAGCCGAGTCCGGCTCGGACTCCGCGCCGCCGCCGCCGCCTTTGCTTGCCCCCTCCCCCAAGCAACACCCCCCTCCTATATATACTCCCCAACCCCCCCCCCTTCTCCTCCCAAGCCGCTGCACCCCGTAGCAGTAGTAGCAGCGCAGCCCAGCAGCCGCCGCCTCCGCTTGCGCTGTCGCCGCCGCCAGCGCCGCCGCCGCCGCCACCGCGTCGCCATCGCCCCGCCGCCTAGCCGCCGCCCCGCCGGAGCCCCGCCTCGTCGAGGTAGCCGCGCCGCGCCACCCTCCCCCTCTGTTCGGTTTTTTTTAAAATCGTTCCGGTTTTCTTTTTCGTTGTTTTGGCTTTTTTTCCGAAACCCTAGATCGGTTTTTTTCCGGTTTGTTGTTTAGCAAACGTTCGCCGGACCATTCGCCTTAATGAACGTGATCACCGGTTATCCCCGGTTAACGAACGTTCGTTCGTCTAACCGTTCGTCATTTCTCTTTTAATCGGATTTATTCCGCTATTTTCTGATCGCGATTTCAGATCCGATCTTCGTTCTAGTTTATCTTCTCGCTCGTTTATCGGAATCAGGTGATTCAAGCACCTGGAGTTTCGTTTAGAAACCGCCGTTCCGACTAATCAACTTGAACTAAGTTTTGCTACTGTAAAATTTGACCTAGTTTTCAACTTGCTAGAACCGAGTTGTTTTCTTTCGCCGTTTGACTTTCGTTGCTTTATTTTGATTTGATTCTTTTTGCAACCAGGGTTCTTAAGTTGAACTTTCTGGTTAGATCTTTTATTCGAGATTTACCTGTGCATTAGATGAGTACTTATTGTATGCTTGTTGTTTGTCTGCGATAGATCACCCGGAGTGCGCCGCTTGTTACTTCGAATCTCTAGGTTTCGCGGATCATCAGCAAGGCAAGTAACACTTGATCATACTTTTTCTACTACCCAGTTTTTATGCATTAGATCAATCCTCAAACATTGCATGATTAGGATCTAATTAAATTGTGGGATGGGAAGTAGATGAGGTAGTACCTATTACCTGTTTTACTTATGAAACCTTTGGGAGTTACTTCTACGTTTGCTTATTATGCCATGCTATGCTAGTAGACATGGATTGGGTGAGTGATATCCATGACTGATGTGAGTTTGTTAATTAATGGTTTATCTAAGGTGGCAACTTAAATACACATCTGGGTGGATTGAGGCACCTGGGGTTTCCAGGACTTGCCTGTTTTTCTTTTGGACCGCCACCCAGGCTCAAAGGGATCATAAGATAATTCATGCTAGTAACTTCCATGTGCAGCCACAAGCCATTATGGGCTCTGGCATAGTTGACTAAGTCGTGCGAACTCTTATAGTGGTAGACTAGCAGATGTAGGGGATGTAGGTGTATGGGTCTACCCATCGTAAGGTGCTAGCGCTTCTGAAAGACTATGTCTCGGTCATCCGTTTCTCAAACACCATGAAGTGCGAGAAACCAAACGGAGGCGATCGAGTCTTGTGGGGAAAAGTGCGCAAACCTCTGCAGAGTGTACAAACTAATCATGATTAGCCGTGTCCCGGGTTATGGACATCTTGAGTATCTAGTACTTGAATATCATGTGAATCTCAACATATTACTCTAATTTAATATTGTTGGGTTTGATAATGATTACTTTTTAAGTGGGACTGAGGATGCTGTCAACCATTCTCAATGTTTAACAACCACCATGATAGTTAAATAAATTTGTTCCTTTGGAGTAGGAAAAAAATTGGCTTTATGCAAAAACTGTAACCATAAAGCTTTTCCACCAGCCATATATGCATAGGCTTATCATTCATTATTCTCTATGTGTTACATTGCCAGCATATTCCATGTGCTGACCCGTTTTTGGGCTGCAACTTTCATGTTGCAGACTTTTCAAACGACGAGTAAGGTGCTTTTAGGTCGTGGTTCTATACTCAGTGATGCCGTTGGAGTTGATGGACTCACTTATCTTCCAAGTCTTCCCCTGTTATCGTTATTAGATGGCCTTAAGCCATATTTATTGTAATAAGTCCTCTTTTGGAACATCGATGTAATAAGTGTGTGATTGCTACTCTATTATAAATCCTTCGAAGTACTGTGTGGTGTCAGCATTACGGATCCAAGGATGACACCTGAGCACAGAGACTTGACCATTTGAGGTTGGGTCGCTACAATGATGCTACTCATGGCAAGAGATGATGCATACAAGAACAACACACCAAGGGAAGTTTAAATGAGGACGGAAACAACATATAACAATTCCGGTAAGTCCTCATATGCAATTTTCGAAATTAGTCCCGATCTGACCAACACATTATGTTCAAGTTGTTAAACAGCAAGTTAAGATGCACCAAGATGATCGTCACAGTTTTCTAGTCAAGTTACATATAAAGTTCATTTAATTCGGAGCTATGGCCTAGAAGATATGAGCAAGACAAGTTAAACATGGCATTGTTGAAAAATGCATACAAACATCAAGCACACACCTCAAAACAAGGATGCAACAAGATAATATGAAACTACATGCAATTCTAAGCAAGTTTCATATAGAGCATGCTCAAAACCGAGCAACGGTGCAACACATACACTCTAAACAAGATATAACAAGAATCTGCCCAAAACAGCAACTATGCACTTTGCAATCATCAAAACCACATGCTACAGGACATATATGAACACAAACTTGATATGCACTCAAAGTACAGACAACATTCTTCAAATAAAATCAAGTTTCAGATTCATATGCATCAGGATTAATCCAATGAGATCAATTCAAAAAGCAACTTATTAACACAGATTAAGACAGTGAAAAACATGGCATACATGTGAGAAGGAATAACATGTTGACATATTGGGGGCAAGAAACAAACATGCTACATTTCAAGATCATGGAAAACAAAAACATGGAATTAAAGTACAGGTTATACAAGGCAAAACATGATTACTAAGAATCTCCATATAACCTATAGATAAATGGCATTCACCAAGATAAGATTGCAAGTTATAGAAGATTCTTAGACTTGGCGAAAAATAGGGTTTAACAGAAAACAGATTCTGAGACAACAAAAGTATATGTTATAGGAACATTTCATGGCATCAAAGAGGATGGCAAGCATCTCCTAAAACTCTTAACAAAACATCATTACTAAGCATGATCATTGGAGAAACAGATTTGATGATAATTTCCAGTGAACATGGCAAGATGATATAACAGACTTGGTGAAAACTGGGCATGGTAGAAACAGCGACAAGTAGGCATGTTTGCAAGCTCGGTTAACTCAACATGAAGCATATCATGGCAAGTGAATGTAGCCAACACCAAGAAGTCATATTTGTACAGTTACTCATGTCAATAACATGGTCATAGGATGCATAGAACACTAGCTACACATGGAAAAAACTAAACTTACTGATAACAGGCTGACAGAAACATTATTTAGCAATTTGAGAGCATGGTAATGACAATCTAAAGCAGGCCATAATTGCAAATAAGGGCATGAATGGATAGAGTATAACATGTGAAACAAAACATCCTTACGGAGTATCTCCATATTATGCACGGATATGATGGGAGCATCAAGCAAACATAGCAACATGATATGACAAATTCAGACTTACCAGAGCATTAACAGGAAGTAGCCCACTTCAGAAGCTTGATGCACTCACCACAGGGCATATCAAAATAAATGGATTGGTCCACTACAATATGGCATAATTATGCTCCTAAAACATGTTGACATGATGCTCAAAAGAAAATGACACAAAAAGATATAAAAAAGACAAAAGGGCAAGTTATAACAGTTTTCAGCATTTAACATCAGCAAGCACTTTTGCAACAAGGATAAACATGTCAATATGCACCCTAACATGAATGCAAAGCACACCAACATGTAGAACACTCTGAGCTAAAAATCTTCATATCAAGATCATCACCATAGGATCAACACGGACAAAGTTATAGAACTCACAAGATGCATACACAATGTTAACAGACAGCAGATTTCAGCAGTTTATATCACTTAGCAGTTTTTTAACGATGATTAAGGCATCTATACTAAAAGCAACATTAATTCAAGTTACACTAGCATGTATAGCATCAAGATATGAACATTTGGCATATCATGCACGCAAAACAGAGTTACATGCACAACGTTATGTGTCTCACAAGAATGCAATATGATGCTATTTCCTGAGGACTTGGCCAAAATTCGCAGTCAGAAAAAGAAAAGAAATAGTGGTAGACGGATAGCTATCCGGTGCACCAAGCGAGAGAAAGGGCTGGACAGGGGATCATCTAGTGGGCCAAGGCCCAGATTGCGGTGGACCAGGCCGGCCGACATGGTGATATGGCCATGCCTGCTCCTATTACTATTGATGCTCAAGATGATGCACGAGCTGATGATCGAGATCACATAGATGAGAACGCTCAATACCCACACATGCATGCGGTTCGATCCATTGGGCATAGGCCCGTTGAGTTTAACCATGGCTGAAGCCAAGCTACGTTTGTGACCCACAAGGAGGAAAGGATTAAACTACTTTTGTATTTCTTATCCAGATCAACAAGCGTGCAACATCAGGAGTCTCATGCAAGTTTGCTACTAGAAGATAAGAAGGAGATACGCTGGTTTAGAAGGCAGGGAATCAATATTTATTTCTTGTTTTACTGCTTACCATGCAAGGAGTACGCCACGATGGGTTCCAGAACATTCACGTGGGATTTGCTAACGTTGAAGGAGTCCGGGTGGGGGCCACCAAGAAGGGCAAACCAAATATGTGGCTCACAAATAAAAAGAGTTTTTATTGCTTAGATTTAATTAGATTTGGTTGATTTTTCTTAGGAGAGTCCTGTTTAGATTTCTTTCTTGTAGCTTACTCATGTTTGGGTCGGCTATACTGATATAAATAGCCATAGCATATGATAATTGTAGGGGAGGTTATTTTTATGATGAATTAGACACGTGTGTGTTTTCGGCCGTCGGCCATTATCGAGTTTAGAGAAACCTTGTCAAAAATCTCTGTTGGTGTGTGAGTTCCTGCGACGCGACGCGTAGGAGATTACAAGCTGAGCCTATACGGTTCGTCCACGTTATTCTTTCGGATCGAGGGGTTGGCGTGTTGTTTTTGCGAGGTTTGTGAACATCTTTGTAAAACCGCATCTAGTTCTTGTTGTGATGGAGTTTTGTGCCGTGAAAGATCGGGCCATCAACGGATCGACCCTCGTCTTGAGGATGAGGGTCGATCCGTTGATGGCCCGATCTTTCACGGCACAAAACTCCATCACAACAAGAACTAGATGCGGTTTTACAAAGATGTTCACAAACCTCGCAAAAACAACACGCCAACCCCTCGATCCGAAGGAATAACGTGGACGAACCGTATAGGCTCAGCTTGTAATCTCCTACGCGTCGCGTCGCAGGAACTCACACGCCAACAGAGATTTTTGACAAGGTTTCTCTAAACTCGATAATGGCCGACGGCCGAAAACACACACGTGTCTAATTCATCATAAAAATAACCTCCCCTACAATTATCATATGCTATGGCTATTTATATCAGTATAGCCGACCCAAACATGAGTAAGCTACAAGAAAGAAATCTAAATAGGACTCTCCTAAGAAAAATCAACCAAATCTAATTAAATCTAAGCAATAAAAACTCTTTTTATTTGTGCGCCACATATTTGGTTTGCCCTTCTTGGTGGCCCCCACCCGGACTCCTTCAACGTGAGCAAATCCCACGTGAATGTTCTGGAACCCATCGTGGCGTACTCCTTGCATGGTAAGCAGTAAAACAAGAAATAAATATTGATTCCCTGCCTTCTAAACCAGCGTATCTCCTTCTTATCTTCTAGTAGCAAACTTGCATGAGACTCCTGATGTTGCACGCTTGTTGATCTGGATAAGAAATACAAAAGTAGTTTAATCCTTTCCTCCTTGTGGGTCACAAACGTAGCTTGGCTTAAGCCATGGTTAAACTCAACGGGCCTATGCCCAATGGATCCAACTGCATGCATGTGTGGGTATTGAGCGTTCTCATCTATGTGATCTCGATCATCAGCTCGTGCATCATCTTGAGCATCAATAGTAATAGGAGCAGGCATGGCCATATCATCCTCCCTCCCTTCAAGCAAAAACGTCCTCGATTTCGTGTCAGTCTCTATAACAATGACATAATCTGCAGAATGGACGTGCGCCGAAAAAATTTCAGTAGGTTTGACTTCCTTGTTTGCTTCTTCCTGTTCCTTCATCTTTTGTTGCCGTTCCTTCCTCCATGTCTTGAATAACTTCTTCTCCATGGCCACGAGGACGTATTTTGTACCCCGTTCGACAGTATACCTTTTGGCGCGATAGTCATGCGTAGCATAGTTTTTCTTGTACCATGGCTCTCCCAGTAGCACATGACACGAAACCATGGGCACCGGAATTACGTCGCACAAAACCTCACAAGAAAATTTCCCGACTGAAAATAGTACCATAGTTTGGTGCGTGATGTCGAGCTTGTCGTGGCACCTCCTCAGCATGTACGGTCGTGGATGTGGTGTAACTGATAGCTCCAGCTTCTCGACCATGTCGATGCCGACCGCGTTGACCGAGCTTTCATGGTCAATCGTCATGGCGCAAACTTTCTCTCCCACCTTACAATAGGTGTGGAAAAGTTCAGCACCATAGCCTTTCTCCTCCAGCAAAAAGTCGCCGGAGAGCCTCCAATAGCTCCTTGGCGACGGCACGTCGGCCGTCTCCTCCGAAGTGCCGTGAGAAACGCCGGTCTCTGATACCACTTGATGAGGAGCGAACCTCGAGACGAGGGTCGATCCGTTGATGGCCCGATCTTTCACGGCACAAAACTCCATCACAACAAGAACTAGATGCGGGTTTACAAAGATGTTCACAAACCTCACAAAAACAACACGCCAACCCCTCGATCCGAAGGAATAACGTGGACGAACCGTATAGGCTCAGCTTGTAATCTCCTACGCGTCGCGTCGCAGGAACTCACACGCCAACAGAGATTTTTGACAAGGTTTCTCTAAACTCGATAATGGCCGACGGCCGAAAACACACACATGTCTAATTCATCATAAAAATAACCTCCCCTACAATTATCATATGCTATGGCTATTTATATCAGTATAGCCGACCCAAACATGAGTAAGCTACAAGAAAGAAATCTAAATAGGACTCTCCTAAGAAAAATCAACCAAATCTAATTAAATCTAAGCAATAAAAACTCTTTTTATTTGTGCGCCACATATTTGGTTTGCCCTTCTTGGTGGCCCCCACCCGGACTCCTTCAACGTGAGCAAATCCCACGTGAATGTTCTGGAGCCCATCGTGGCGTACTCCTTGCATGGTAAGCAGTAAAACAAGAAATAAATATTGATTCCCTGCCTTCTAAACCAGCGTATCTCCTTCTTATCTTCTAGTAGCAAACTTGCATGAGACTCCTGATGTTGCACGCTTGTTGATCTGGATAAGAAATACAAAAGTAGTTTAATCCTTTCCTCCTTGTGGGTCACAAACGTAGCTTGGCTTAAGCCATGGTTAAACTCAACGGGCCTATGCCCAATGGATCCAACCGCATGCATGTGTGGGTATTGAGCGTTCTCATCTATGTGATCTCGATCATCAGCTCGTGCATCATCTTGAGCATCAATAGTAATAGGAGCAGCCATGGCCATATCACATGGCTACGGGCTGTGCCAGCCATGGCCCAGCGAGCGGACGAACAGCGCACTCGTCGTCGTCTCCTCGTGCTCGAGGCGCACAAGCAGGAGGCGGCAGCGCAGCCTCGAGACTCCGACAAGCAGAGATTGGGATGCGGCGGATGGAGGAGCGAGGGAAAACGGGGGGGCGAGAGTCGGGCACCTCAGATCCGTCGGCAGCGCGGCAAACGGAGGCTAGATTGGACGGCGTCCATGGCTCCGGCGAGCTCCATCAGTTGGGACGGTGAACTCAAGGGGCGGTGCAGATCTGCGAAGGGGAGAGAGAGCGCATGAGAGAGAGGGAGAGGAAGGATAAGAGGTCGAGCACCCTGACCTGGGTGGTCACTGAAGGCGGCGTTGACGAGGCGGGGTGGCGTCGCTGCTCCCGATCCTCCCTGGATCGGGGCTGGAGGTAGCGGGCACTCTGGCAGAAGCTCCTGTGGGGAGTGGGGCGCGGCGGATCGGGGCCGAGCTGCACGGGGCAGGCTCCTCGTGGGCCTGCCGGGCCGCCGCGGTTTGGGGTGCTGGGCGGTGAAATGGAGGCCCCAGATTGGCCGGAACGGCGGCTGGCCCATGGGGCGACACCAAGTGGCGGCGGGGCAGCGGTTCGGCATGGATTCCGAGGAGGGTGGCGGCGGGGACAGAGGTAGGGGAAGGTTTAGGGGTAGGTTTAGACTAGGGTTTGTCCAAAAATGGGCTAGGGGTGTTTAATTAGGCAGGGAGGTCTAGGTTCTGGGGGGGGGGGGGGGGTTGCACCATTTTTGGACCCTCGGATCATGATCCAATGGTTTTGAACGCGAGGGGGTAGGTTGGGCCTAGGAGGGGTTAGGGGGATGTGTTTAGATGGGCTAGGCTAAGAAGAGAGAAGAGGAGGGTAGCCCGACAATAGTTTCGGAGACCGAAACATCCGACATTTAAACCGACTATATCGCGGTTATATGTTTAACGGTTGGGCTATCAAAAGGACTCCGAATGCGACGGAATTTGGTAGGCGGTCTACCTACACTATAATAAGACCGCACGCCAACTTTCACCCCATTCCGAGAACATTTTTATGCCACTTATAAAATAATATTTCGGAGGTGTCACAGACGCGTGCGAGTGTGTCAGGGCTTAGAACGGATAACGGAGAGAACTGGGAAACCCGAACGGATGCAAGTTTTGAAAAACATGCAGATGAAATGCACATGATGACATGGCAAAGTGCAACACGCAAGCGAATGACATGGCAACGACGGGGAATAACTGGAAGACACCTGGCGCATCGGTATCGGGGCATTACAACTCTCCTCCACTAACATAAGATCTCGTCCCGAGATCTTAGGAACGAGACAGCAGAGAAAGAGGAAGAGGTGAAACAAGAGCTCAAGAGAAATATGGATAAAGTAGAGAGCACTCGGGTAGAAAGCGGAACGGCGAATGAGACGAGAAACAAAAGCTCAAGGAATAAGATAGACTGTGAAACCACTCCGGTTAGGACAAGATAGAAAAGGAATAAGAACGAAAGAATTTGGGAAGCACTCCGGCAGAAAATGGAATGAATGGAACATGAACTTCACAATATGTGATGACACTTGATGTGATGAACAATACAATGCCTCCGGAAGAATTGAAATGGTGGGATGAAAAGAACGAATAAAAGAACAACAACCTCAACCATGAATGAATTAGATAGCATCCTTATAAGGAAGGATTGAATGAGTTGTTGAGAAAATCAACAACAAAAGAATCATATTGTTGTGGACTTATAGAAAAATATCTCAAAGCTTGAGGTGAAATTATGCCACAACCAAATGCTTGAATATCTGAGAAGAACGAAGAGATGGAAAATTCCACTTCAAAAGAATACGAAGAATTAATTGGACTTGGAGACGCAAGAAGAAAAGATACTTGAGCTCTCCATAAGAATCTTGATGAACACTTGAAGAATAAACTAAATCATGAAGAACCACCATGAAGAACTCCGGTAAACAAAAGGATGAAGAGATAGAAATGAAGGATGAAACAAAAAAGATTAAAGCCTTGCGATGATTCAGATGGAGCTTTGCGATGAGACAAGCAAGAAAACTTGGAACTCCGATAATAAAATATGAAAATGCTTGGAACCAAGAATGTGATATGATGAACAAACCCCGAAAGAAGAGATTGATCAACTTGATGGAAGAAGAATAAGAATTATGTTATGCTTATCCTCCATTAATTAAATTGATGAGAAGCAATGGATTGCATACTACTTATTCCCATTGGAAAAAGGATTGAGCAGAGATATAGCGCAAACTTAAGAAAGTCTTCATGAACCATCGGTAGGATTGGAAAAAATGAATGAATTGATATGATAACAAAGGAAAAGAAACCTTGAACGAACCACCGTAAGAATTTGGAAAAGAATGCAGAAAAGAGAATGAATCATCGGGAAGAATTAGAAGAACAAATAAGCTTGAGGGGATATAGATGCAAAAGAACGAGATCACGAGCTGACTAAAGACTACTTGATCAAAGCACCAGAATAATATGGGGATGAACAAAGAGGCATCAATTCTGAATAATTGGAGAACAAAGCTGAAACTCAGAACTAAGAAATCTTCTAGAATGATGACCTCCGGATGATCGAGAGGGAAAGCAACTCCTGAAATACTCCAGATTGGTATGAAAAGAATTCTTGATGATTGGAACAATTTGAGTGGATGGCAGCAAGCTTGAACAACGAATCCTCAAGGGAACGGGCAAGATTTAAGAGAAACTCTTCTTCGGTGTTCAAATGTAGAGAATGACGACGAGAAACGCCACCAAAATTGTTGAGACACTCCAGAAGAATGAAAAGAATAAAGGTTGAGCGGAAGATGAAAATAATTTGAGAGCGATATCGAAGGTGGCGTCTACCCAATGGAATTCATTCTTACATCACACTTTGAAAAGAATTTGAGTATAAATCCGGAAGAATTAGAAGAGTCAGGTAAGATTCTGGGAAAAGACCTATGGGTTAGGGCCCACTGAAAAGAAGCACTGTTGAAAAAGATTGAAGAAGCGATATGATGCACTGGAACGATTATTCGAAAGAGGAATAATGCATCGGAACAATTGAAGAGTTGAGTGAGGTGTCAACCTTGAAATAACTGAATACAGACATGAATCTTCTGAGATGTCTTGAGCACTCCGGAAGGATAAACTGGCAAGAGGCGAACGAGGAGGGGGAAACATTTGAGCCGAGGGAAATAATATGATCAACACTGAATACTTGACTTGGGTCCACCGGAAAGAAAACAAGACGAATAAATGATGAACTTGACGAGAATTCACCGGTTTAAGTGATTGAGGAAAGACTGAAGAGGCTCCACACAAATGAAATTGATACTCGAATAGAGACTCAGACTTCGGGAAGAAAGGGGTGGGAGGGTGGGAAAAACAAAGGCAACTTGGAAGGGGGAACCGACGAATAACTTGAAGAGAAAGCACCAGTTGAGATAATTGAGGCAATAAAGCGAAGGCTTCACACAAGTAGAATGGATACTCAATTACGGACTCCGGCTCCAAGAAGAAAAGGGGTGGGTGCGTGGGAAAAAGAAAACAACTAAGGGCGGGGAAACAACTTCATTGAGAAAGAACTGAGGATTGATCTTGCAAAGATGAAGAGGGATTGGATCAACTCGAAGAGAAGTGCACCGGGTGAACAAAGGATAGCCAAAGAACGAAAACACCTGCACTATCCTAAAGAAAATTTGAAGGGGAAGAGAAGTAATTCAAAACACCTACGTCAAGATTCCTCACCAGAGCGACGAAGGGGCTAAAGATTAAAAAAGAATTCCTACACTCTGATATAACTAGATTCCAAAATATTTTTCTTCTAGACTGGACAACGGTCATGCTAAGTACAATCAAGGGGGCTCCTATGGTCGGTCGAGGCTCTGATACCAACTTGTCACCCCCAATATGCGATCCTATCCAAGAGGAACTCGAAGGTCCCACCAAGGTAAGAGCCGCATATTGAAACGCTTTTGCAAGGTGGATATCATTACATCGTACCATTCCATAACACATGGGGATACATACAAAAGGCATACAATGCCACATGAATACAATAACATCATACACCGATGTTCCTCCTATGTATTATGTTGTTGTATTCATGTGGCATTGTATGCCTTTTGTATGTATCCCCATGTGTTTTGTAATGGTAGGATGTAATGATATCCACCTTGCAAAAGCGTTTCAACATGCGTATCTATCCTTGGTGGGACAGATGTTCCTCATATGTATGATGTTGTTGTATTCATGTGGCATTGTATGCCTTTTGTAT
This sequence comes from Triticum timopheevii, assembly GCA_963921465.1. Taxonomy (NCBI): domain Eukaryota; kingdom Viridiplantae; phylum Streptophyta; class Magnoliopsida; order Poales; family Poaceae; genus Triticum; species Triticum timopheevii. The sequence continues at coordinate 386,304,321 of OY997268.1, read as the reverse complement.
GTATCCTCATGTGTTATGTAATCGTACGATGTAATGATATACAACTTGCAAAAGCATTTCAATATGCGGCTCTATCCTTGGTGGGACCTTCGAGCTCCTCTCAGATAGGATCGCATATTGGGACTGACACGGAACTGGTCTCTGTGACCTACACGCAACATGAAAGTAGAGATCAGCGAGCCAGAGCGTTGTATGTGTCCTCCTTCTTTTGCCCTTTTGTATTTCGGGCGTAGCGGCATGTGACTTTTTTTAATTATCTTCCTACATATGTAAGATAATTATTATCCACTGTGATCATCCTTATATATTCATCAGTCTTCCTACAAGTAGATGCTATATAGGTCCGTCCGATCTTACATCAAGATCCGGGCAAAATTTTCTTTTCAGATTTTCTTTTTTCTCTCTTAAATCTCAGTCAAGTGAGACATGCCCATGCCATTAAACAGGGGCTCGAGCGCCATTTATGGAGACTTTGGGAGAGAGGTGGGCGTCAGATGGGGCTCAAAGGGCTCTCCTCCCAATAAGCATGGGTAGGGGTCTGATCGCATGCCTCGCGTCTCAAATAGCTACCCAATAAAAAGGGACATGTGGCAGCATGTAAATGGTAAGTAGAACGCCCACGGTTTAAATAATACTTATGTTTTCGATTGTAATGTGACAGCACTTGTTCCAAAATGACTTTGTTGATTGTTAATGTGTGTGCCTTCACAAATTGGACAGCAAAATTACCACAACATGTTGGTGCCATGTCATGACACCAAGCTAGGTTTCATGATTTTCATGCGTGTTTTGGATATGCAGGAATTAGAAAACCAAGTTTCTCAATGTTTTCGGCCGAGCCATGACGCCCATATGTTTTCAGTCACATTTCTTGCATGGGATGTAGAAATTCACCCGAGGACACACATGTGATTTTTCAACCAACTTTGATGCACTGGAGCATGTGCTTTTAGTGCAAATTTGAATTATGCACATTAAATGACAAAAAACTCAATTAATGTATAAAAAAGGCCAACAAACCCGAAATCATTCCAAAATTTAACACGGAACACATATAGTTCTATGTTGCCTCTGTAATGAAAATCAAGGGGGAGGCAACATATATCGTTTCGCACAGAAAGGTGACACGTTCCCTCTAGGAACCATGAGGCTTTTTGAGAGAAACTCCGGTTTGCAAGAAGCTTATACCAAAACTTGTTCCAATTCGGCCAAATTTTTTACCACAACATGTTTGTGCCATGACATAACACCATGCCAAGTTTCATGATTTTCAGGCAAGTTTTAGATTTACAGGAATTTAAAAACCAAGTTTCTCAATGTTCTCGGCCGAGCCACGACGCCCAGATGTTTGAATTTCATTCCCATTTCTTACATGGGACCTTTCACCCAAGGACGCACATGTGATTTTTTTAACCAACTTTGTTGCACTGGAGCATGTGCTTGCAGTTCAAATTTGAATTATGCACATTAAATGACCAGAAACTCAATTAATGTATAAAAAGGCCAAACGAACCCAGAATGATTCTAAAATTTAACATGACACTCATATAGTTCTATGCTGACATGTTCCCTCTCAGAACTATGGGGCTTCTCGAGAGAAGCTTCGGTTTGCAAGAAGCTTATACCAAAACTTGTCCCAATTCGGCCAAATTTTATACATACGAAAATAGGGTTTAGATTATCCCGAACATCTCGCTACCTAGACCAATGTATTGTGATTTGAATTCAACAAAAAATGGATAAAATATTTGAATTGGAGATCGTATGGTGATGTAGTTCATATTTAAATATGATTAATACTATATGCATGTTTTCTATTATCAAGATAATATTTAAATGATGGTACAACTTGACAACAATCGTATTCAAATAAGGAAAATTGATTCAAATTTAGTCCATATGGTAGACGACTATATATATATATATTCATAGGGTGGATTAACATGTTCATATAAGATGGAAGATCAAATTGTAGGACTACATCCATTGTAAACCGCAAGATCACCTAATGATATTCAAAAATTGAAATTCGAGATCCTAGCATTTGTAATCATATAAAAAGGGACATAACTCTTTTTGGTGGTGGGAATTGATTTGTTTTTTGTTGTTGTTGAGGGAAGTGCGATTTTTCCATGGCATTTATAGCGATATATTAAAAGGGGACATGACTCTCTTGTGTCTTGTACGAATAGTTTTTTTGTACGCTTTAAGTTTGTTCTGCCCACATGGAATCTGCGCCTTGTTATCCCAAAATTTTCAAGCTCAAGTATTTTTTGTCTCTTCTGCTGCGACACTCCCGCCTCTTCAACCCGCGCCGTGTTATCCTGAAATTTCTACACGCATGAAAACTCCCTCCTCATCTAAAATCTGTCACGCAGCCTAGACACGCGAAATCCCCCTTCTACCCCTCAGCCGGAAGTGCTGCCTCGACGTCACATGGTCAAAACCAGTGCGGGTTCGTTCGTAACTTACCCCACATTTCGAATAAGCGCGTCCCTAAGCCATGGCTCCCCCTACCTTCCCCTTCATACCCCACCATTCGTACACCGAGGCCGCCAAAACCCGTGAAACTCTAGACTCCTCCATCGGCCTACCGACCACCGCCCAGCCAGAGCCTCTTCCCTGATGAAGTTGTCCACAGCAACAGCTCGACGTCCCTCATCCACCGCACCGGATGAGAATCCGTCGTCGATCTTGCCGTCCTGCCGGATCAGCTGCCCCGTCCTCTGATACGTCTCCAACGTATCTATAATTTTTTATTGTTCCATGCTAATATATTACCCGTTTTGGATGTTTATGGGCTTTACTTTACACTTTTATATCATTTTTGGGACTAACCTACTAATCGGAGGCCCAGCCCGAATTGCTGTTTTTTGCCTATTTCAGTGTGTCGAAGAAAAGGAATATCAAACGGAGTCCAAACGGAATGAAACTTTCGGGAGCGATCTTTTTGGAACAAACGTGATCCAGGGGACTTGGAGTGGACATCAAGCAACAGAGGAGGCAGCCACAAGGGTGCCCGGCGTGCACCCTACAGGTGGGCACACCCCTCACCCTCATGGGACCCTCGAACATACACCAACCTACTTCTTCCTCCTATATATACCCACATACCCTGAAAACATCGGGGAGCACCACAAAAAACTATTTCCACCGCCGCAATCTTCTATATCCGCAAGATCCCATCTTGGAGCCTTCGTCAGCGCTCCGCCGGAGGGGGAATCGACCATGGAGGGCCTCTATATCATCTCCAAGGCCTCTCCTATGAGTTGTGAGTAGTTTACCATAGACCTTCGGGTCCATAGTTATTATCTAGATGGCTTATTCTCTCTCTTTGAATCTCAATACAAAGTTGCCCTCGATCTTCTTGGAGATCTATTCGATGTAACTCTTTTTGCGGTGTGTTTGTTGAGATCCGGTGAATTGTGGGTTTATGATCAAGTTTATCTATGAGAAATATTTGAATCTCCTCTGAGTTCTTTTATGTATGATTAAGTTATCTTAGCAAGTCTCTTCGAATTATCATTTTGGTTTGGCCTACTAGATTGATCTTTCTTGCAATGGGAGAAGTGATTAGCTTTGGGTTCAATCTTGCGGTGTCCTTTCCCAGTGACAGCAGGCGCAGCAAGGCACGTATTGTATTGTTGCCATCGAGGATAAAAAGATGGGGTTTATATCATATTGCATGAGTTTATCCCTCTACATCATGTCATCTTTCTTAATGCATTACTCTGTTCTTTATGAACTTAATACTCTAGATGCATGCTGGATAGCGGTCGATGAGTGGAGTAATAGTAGTAGATGCAGGCAGGAGTCGGTCTACTTGTCACGGACGTGATGCCTATATACATGACCATTCCTAGATAATCTCATAATTATTCGCTTTTCTATCAGTTGCTCGACAGTAATTTGTTCACCCACCATAATACTTATGCGATCTTGAGAGAAGCCACTAGTGAAACCTATGGCCCCCGGGTCTATCTCTTATCATATAAGCTTTCAATCTCACTCTCGCAAGTGGCCGTGAAGGGATTGACAACCCCTTTATTGCGTTGGTTGCAAGTTCTTGTTTCTTTGTGTAGGTGCGTGGGACTTTTGAGGAGCCTCCTACTGGATTGGTACCTTGGTTCGCAAAAACTGAGGGAAATACTTACGCTACTTTGCTGCATCACCCTTTACTCTTCAAGGAAAACCAACGCAAGCTCAAGACGTAGCAAGAAGGATTTCTGGCGCCGTTGCCGGGGAGGTCTTCGCTCAAGTCAAGACATACCAAGTACCCATCACAAACTCATCTCCCTCGTATTACATTATTTGCCATTTGCCTCTCGTTTTCCTCTCCCCCACTTCACCCTTGCCATTTTATTCGCCCTCTCTTTCCCAATCTCCTCTCTCTTTCACTTACCTTTTTGTTTGCTTGTGTGTTGGATAGCTTGTCGTGATGGCGCAAGATAATACCAAATTGTGTGACTTTTCCAATACCAATGATAATGATCTCCTTAGTACTCCAGTTGCTCCTCTTAATGATGATGAGTCTTGTGAAATCAATGCTGCTTTGTTGAATCTTGTTATGAAAGATCAATTCTCCGGCCTTCCTAGTGAAGATGCTACTACCCATCTAAACAACTTTGTTGATTTGTGTGAGATGCAAAACAAGAAAGATACGGATAATGATATTGTTAAATTGAAGTTATTTCCGTTTTCACTCAGAGATCATGCTTAAGTTTGGTTTTCGTCTTTGCCTAAGAATAGTATTGATTCATGGAATAAGTGCAAAGATGATTTTATCTCTAAATATTTTCCTCCCGCTAAGATCATCTCTCTTAGGAACGATATTATGAATTTTAAACAACTTGATCATGAGCATGTTGCCCAATCTTGGGAAAGAATGAAATTGATGATTCGCAATTGCCCTACTCATGGTTTGAATTTATGGATGATCATACAAAATTTTTATGCCGGATTGAATTTTGCTTCGAGAAATCTTTTAGATTCGGCTGCGGGAGGCACTTTTATGGAAATCACCTTAGGAGAAGCTACTAAACTCCTTAATAACATTATGGCTAATTATTCCAATGGCACGCCGAAAGATCTAGTAGTAAGAAAGTGCATGCTATAGAAGAAATTAATGTTTTGAGTGGAAAGATGGATGTACTTATGAAATTGTTTGCTACTAAGAGTGCTCCTATTGATCCCAATGATATGCCTTTTTCTACTTTGATTGAGAATAATAATGAATCTATGGATGTGAATTTTTTTGGTAGGAATAATTTTGGTAACAATGCTTATAGAGGAAACTTTAATCCTAGACCGTTCCCTAGTAATTCCTCTAATAATTATGGAAATTCCTACAATAATTCTTATGGTAATTATAGTAAGATGCCCTCTGATTTTGAGAATAGTGTTAATGAATTTATGATCTCTCAAAAGAATTTTAATGCCTTGCTTGAAGAAAAATTGCTTAAAGTTGATGATTTGGCTAGGAACATTGATAGGCTTTTGCTTGATGTTGATTCTTTGAAACTTAGATCTACTCCTCCTAAGCATGATATCAATGAGTCTCTCAAAGCCATGAGAATTTCCGTTGATGAGTGCAAAGAAAGAACCGCTAGATTGCGTGCTAAGAAAGATTGCTTTGTAAAAGCGTGGTCTTCTAGTTTCCATGAAAATAATGATGAAGGTCTAAAATTTATTGATGTGTCCCCTACTAAACCTTTGTTTTTCAATACGAATCTTAATAATGATGGGACTGGAGATGAGTCAACTTTAGTTTAAAGGCGTCCCAATGATTCGGAGTCTTTAGATCTTGATGCTAAATTTGGTAAAAGTGGGATTGGAGAGGTCAAGACTTTAAATAGCATCGAACCCACTATCTTGGATTTCAAGGAATTTAATTATGATAATTGTTCTTTAGTAGATTGTATTTCCTTGTTGCAATCCGTGTTGAATGCTCCTCATGCTTATAGTCAAAATAAAGCTTTTACCAAGCATATTGTTGATGCCTTGATGCAATCTTATGATGAAAAACTTAATTTGGAAGTTTCTATACCTAGAAAACTCAATGATGAGTGGGAACCTACTATAAAGATTAAAATTAAAGATCATGAGTGTTATGCTTTGTGTGGTTTGGGTGCTAGTGTTTCCACGATTCCGAAAACTTTATGTGATATTCTAGGTTTCCATGATCTTGATGATTTCTCTTTAAATTTGCACCTTGCGGATTCCACCATTAAGAAACCTATGGGAAGGATCAATGATGTTCTTATTGTTGCAAATAGGAACTATGTGCGCATAGATTTTATCGTTCTTGATATAGATTGCAATCTTTCATGTCCTATTATTCTTGGTAGACCTTTCCTTAGAACGATTGGTGCAATTATTGATATGAAGGAAGGGAATATTAGATTGCAATTTCCATTAAGGAAAGGCATGGAGAACTTTCCAAGAAATAAAGTTAAATTACCTTATGAATCTATCATGCGAGCTACTTATGAATTGAGTGCCAAAGATGGCACTACTTAGATCTATCCTCGCTTTTATGCCTAGCTTGGGGCATTAAACAATAGTGTTTAGTAATAAATTTTTCATCTACCTTCTGTTTAGATGTGTTTTCATGTTTTAATTAGTGTTTGTGCCAAGTAGAACCTATAGGATAACATATGGTGATAGTTAATTTGATTCCGCTGAAAAACAGAAACTTTGCGCACACGAAAATAATTTTAGTAATTCACAAAAATGTGCTTTTGAGTTTATTCTTTTTTATGTAGATCAATAGACAAATTTCCCAGGAATTACTATTTTGGTAGGATTTTTAGAGTTCCAGAAGTATTCGAGAGTTAAAGATTGCTACAAACAATTCTGTTCTTGACAGATTCTGTTTTTCATGTGTTGTTTGCTTATTTTGATGCATGTATGGCTAGTATGTAGGGGTATGAACCATAGAGAAGTTGGAATACAGTAGGTTTAACACCAATATAAATAAATAATGAGTTCATTACAGTACCTTATGTGGTGGTTTTTCTTTCTTGCACTAACGGAGCTTATGAGATTTCCTGTTGAGTTTTGTTTGTGAAGTTTTCAAGTTTTGGGTAAAGATTTGATGGACTATGGAATAAGGAATGGCAAGAGCCTAAGATTGGGGATGCCCATGGCACCCCAGGATATTCAAGGATAACCAAAAGCCTAAGCTTGGGGATGCCCCTGAAGGCATCCCCTCTTTCGTCTTCGTCTATCGATAACTTTACTTGGAGCTATATTTTTATTCGCCACATCATATGTGTTTTGCTTGGAGCGTCATGTATGATATGAGTCTTTTCTTTTTAATTTACCACAATTGTCCTTGATCTGCACACCTTTTTGGAGAAACCCACATGATTTAGAATTTATTAGAATACTCTTTGTGCTTCACTTATATCTTTTGAGCTAGATAGTTTCGTTCTATGTGCTTCACTTATATTTTCTATAGCATGGCGGTGGCTTAATTTTGAAGAAATTGTTGATCTCTCATGCTTCACTTATATTATTTTGAGATTCTTTTAGAACATCATGGTATTTGCTATGGTTATGAATTTGGTCCTAGAATGATGAGCATCCAAGTTGGGTATAATAAAAACTATCATAGAAAGTGCATTAAACACTAGGATCAATTTGATGCTTGATAATTGTTTTGTGATATAAAGGTGGTAATGTTAGAGTCATTCTAGTTGGGTAATTATGAAATTGAGAAATACTTGTGTTGAAGTTGGCAAGTCTCGTAGCATGCTCGTATGGTAAAAGTTGTCTGACAAATTTGTTGCATGGGGTGCTCTTTTAATTGTCTTCCTTATGAGTGGAGGTCGGGATCGCGCGATGGTTAACTCCTACCAACCCTTCCCCTAGGAGCATGCGTAGTAGTACTTTGCTTCCAGGGCAAGTAGACTTTTGCAATAAGTATATGATTTTTTATGACTAATGTGAGTCCATGGACATACGCACACTCACCCTTCCACTTTGCTAGCCTCTATTATGCCGCGCAACCTTTGCCGGTATCATGCATCCATTATTTACCTTCCTCAAAACAGCCACCATGCCTACCTATTATGGCATTTCCATAGCCATTCCGAGATATATTGCCATGCAACTCTCCACCGTTCCGTTTATTATGACACGTTCCATCATTGTCATATTTCTCATTGCATGATCATGTAGTTGACATCGTATTTGTGGCAAGGCCACCTTCATAATTTTTCATACATGTCACTCTTTATTCATTGCATATCCCGGTACACCGCCGGAGGCATATACATAGAGTCATATTTTGTTCTAAGTATTGAGTTGTAATTTTTGATTTGTAAATCAATAAAAGTGTGATGATCTTCATTATTAGAGCATTGTCCCAAGTGAGGAAAGGATGATGAAGACTATGATTCCCCCACAAGTCAGAATGAGACTTCGGACTTTAAAAAAAGAGGCCAAAGAGCCCACCAAATAAATAAAAAAAGAGGCCAAAGAGCCCACCAAATAAAAAAATGAGAGAAAAGAGAGAAGGGACAATGCTACTATCTCTTTTCCACACTTGTGCTTCAAAATAGCACCATGATCTTCATGATAGAGAGTCTCCTATGTTTTCACTTTCATATACTAGTGAGAATTTTTCGTTATAGAACTTGGCTTGTATATTCCAATGATGGGCTTCCTCAAAATGCCCTAGGTCTTCATGAGCAAGCAAGTTGGATGCACACCCACTTAGTTTCTTTTGTTGAGCTTTCATATATTTATAGCTCTAGTTCATCCGTTGCATGGCAATCCCTACTCACTCACATTGATATCTATTAATGGGCATCTCCATAGCCCATTGATACGCCTAGTTGATGTGAGACTATCTTCTCCCTTTTTGTCTTCACAACCACCATATACCATATATAGTGCTATGCCCATGGCTTGCGCTCATGTATTGCGTCAGAGTTGAAAAAGTTGAAGCGCATTAAAAAGTATGAACCAATTGCTTGGCTGAAACCGGGATTGTGCATGATGGGAGTATTTTGTGTAATAAAAATGAAGCATGGCCTAACTATATGATTTTGTAGGGATGAGCTTTCTTTGGCTATGCTATTTTGATAAGACATGCTTATTTGTTAGTATGCTTCAAGTATTACTATTTTTATGTTTTATAAGCTTTTATCTTGAATCATTTGGATCTGAACAATCATGCCACAATAAAGAAAATTACATTGAGAAATATGATAGGTAGCATTCCACATCAAAAATTCTTTTTTTATCATTTACCTACTTGGGGACGAGTAGGAATTAAGCTTGGGGATGCTTGATACGTCTCCAACGTATCTATAATTCATGAGAAACCATTGCTTTCCCATCTCTCTTACTAAGCTCACCTTCTTCATCATCATCTTCTTCTTCTTCACTTTGATCTTCCTCACATGCATGCTTGGCCTTCAAAGCAAGACTGATATTTGACGTTGAGTAACAATGCATGGCAAGATGTTTTGTACAATTTTCCTTGGATTCTAAAAATAGCTAAAAAGTGGATATGATATCATCGGGAGTCATCTCCTTGAATATGTGGTGTTGCCTTATGTCCCACACCATTAATTGATGATACAGAGCAAGAGCATGGGGCAATTTGTCCACAAGAAATTGCCTAGTCAAGTTAAATCCATCTTGTATCTTGTCACAATCACAGGACTCAATGTCGGCGGAGAGAGTCATGAGACGCTCAAGGAGCTTCTTGGGGATTCGCCTTTCTCCATACAAATTTTTTGCAATTTACCTTTGACAATTTCATATTGAGCAAGCCGGAGAGTGGAGGTATAGGTCTTAGTCCTCACAATGTTATCCCGTAATTCCTTGGCACTTGTGATGTGTATGTAAGGTCTCCTTTGCTTATCATTCATTCCTTTCCTTATGCACATGATTGTGGTGTCGTTGAGATGCTTTTCATATGCTTCTCTTGGTGTGAGATTCCTTGGGTCAACGCGGTTGTAGCCACACTCCAAGATGTCCAGCATCTCATCATTAGCGAACCTAAGATGATCATGCATGCCAACTCTCCACAAAGCAAAATTGGCACTGGCATCAAGCAAAGGAGGTTTGCCCCCAGGGTTATACTTTGGTTTCTCTACTTGTGGTCTTGCATAAATCCATGGAACACCAGAGTGATTACTACTAGGAGGTTGTTGGCCCAAAGGAGGAGTAGGTGCAGCTGGCCTCGAAGCCACACCACCCGAATTGGTAAGTGGTGTGAGAATTGTGGATAGTGCGGCTAACCTCATTTAGACCAAGGCCTCAAGAGAAGCATCATGCTCCTCCTTTTGCTTAGCAAGGGCCCATTCCAAATCCTCAGAGGTGAAGGACTTGACTTTCGAAGAACCCGAATCCGTCTCCTTCGGATTTGCAACAAGGGGAGTCGCATCTGGGTTCATATCACTCTAGGGCGGTTAAGCCACAAGAATAGAGCACGAGGCTCTGATACCAAATGAAAAGGATCAGATGGACCCAGTGGGGGTGAATAGGTATAATTACAAATTTTAATTCTTACTTAGCAATTTTAGGCTATAATGCGGAATATGAAGGTGAGCCTAACAACTGCAAACATGAAACAATGCTAAGCAAGGTGACCAAGTTCTACAAGTATATGAATAAGCAAGCACAAAATAAGACAAGTAAAGACTAAGAGACAAGTAACCAGAAGTAGGGAGCTAGGGTTAGGAATAACCACAACTCTGAGAGACGAGGATGTATGTCGATGTTCATGTCCTTGGAGGGAAGCTACGTCGCCGTTTAGAGAGGTGGATGTTACCACGAAGGCTCACCCTATTCTATCTTTGAGATATCACCACGAAGGCGATTCTCAACCACTAGTGGTAGACCTTGAGGTGGTCTCCTTTACAAACTTTCTGGGGGAAATCACAACGGTTTGATTCCTCAGCGAAGAACTCCTACCATATAGGAGTCTCCAACCTCTAAGAGTAACAAGATCAATGGAACCGCTCAAAACTTGAATTCCTTTGGTTGAGAGGAGGGGAGATGGATGATCTGTCTTTTGATCAACACTCAAGAATCCTCACAAATGCACTCGAGATCTAGGATTTGGTGAGAGCAAGAGAGACTGAGAGAGAAAGGTGTTCTTGAAATCTTCTCACTATGTTGGTCAACCCTCACTCGAGGTGGGAGAAATATATATATATAGTAGTAGTGTAAAAATGGACGTTGGAGGTCACTTAAGCTGCGCAGTTCCCGGACGTCCGAAGGACACCGGACATCCGGACAGAAAAGAAGGACCAGACGTCCGACTGAAGTCAGTCGTCCGGCCACTGGAGAGTGGAGTGGGTCAGAGCAGAAGCAGAGAGAGCTGGGAACACAGCATGCGGACGAGCGGAGAATGTTGGTCGTCCGATGCACGGTTGTCCGGAGAGGACTGGACATCCGTCATTTTGGCTCTGGAGGCGAGGCGTCGGATTTCCGGTCACCCAAGGACGCCCGGAAGCCGGTCGTCTGGAAGGACCATAAATCTGTGGATTTCTTACTGGTATCGTGGCACCGGATTTTCGGAGAGCATCGGTCAGCCAGAGGACAGTGACGCGCCGGTCGTTCGGAAACCTCTGGACGTCCGGACAAGGTAGAGGCCAACATCACAACCAAGGTGAAAACTCCACCAAGAGGTTTTCCTAGATTTTGAGCAATTATTTTGCGAGAACCTTTGATCCCCTCTTAATAGTGCGAGGTTCCCATACTCAAGAGTAAACCGAAAAGAGCTAGAGCTTTTTGACTTGTTTCTCCGTACTTTGAGCATCTGGAATATGTCAGTCATGATCCGCCCAATAATTTTTTGGGAACTAAACCTGAGATGCACTTGATAGAGATGATTAGTTATATATGTATGTTGTCAAGAATATCAAAACATGCTTAAGGGCATGATTGCACTTTCAGCATTCCACATCAAAAATTATCTTTTTTGTCATTTACCTACTCCAGGACGAGCGGGGATTAAGCTTGGGGTTGCTGTTATGTCTCCATCATATCTATAATTTTTTATTGTTTCATGCCAATATTCTACAACTTTTATATATTTTTGGCAATATTTTATATTATTTTTGGCACTAACATATTGATCTAGTGCCCAGTGCCAGTTCCTGTTTGTTGCATGTTTTTTGTTTCACAGAATATCCATATCAAACGAAGTCCAAACGCGATAAAAATTTATGATGATTTTTTTTGGAATATATGTGATTTTTGGGAAGAAGAATCAACGCAAGGCGGTGTCTGAGGTGGCCACAGGCCACCAGGGCACGCCCAAGGCGGTGGTCGCACCCTGGTGGCTTGTGAGCACCTCCTAAGTCAGTTGCCCCCTTCTTTTGACGCAAGAAAGATAATATCCAAAAAAATCAGGTTAAAATTTCAGACCAATCAGGGTTACGGATCTTGGAGAATTTAAGAAACGGCTTTCGGCCAGAAAACGGGAAGGCGAAATAGAAGAGAACAAAGAGAGAGATCCAATCTTGGAGGGGCTCCCGCCCCTCCGCTACCATGGCGGCCATGGACAAGAGGGGTAACTCTCCTCCCATCTAGGGGGAGACAAAGGAAGAAGAAGGAGGGGGCTCTCTCTCCCCCTCTCTCTTGGTGGCGCCGGAATGCCGTCGGAGCAATCATCGTGACGGTGATCTACACCAAAAACTTCACGGCCGTCATCACCAACTCTCTATAGCGCCCAAGAAGTGATTCTATCCCAAACACGTGATAAATTCATAATTGGGGCACAACCGCATTTCGAGAGCATAGCAAGGTGCATATCATTACAACTTAACATGTACTAAATAGATGAGAGTACAAGAAAGAGGCTTACACCCTGCTAATCATCATACAGAAGAGCAGGATCCGACTACGGATGACATCAAACAAAAAAGAAGAACGACATCCACCCTGCTAATCCCAGGCTCCCGACCCAGAACCTATCCCTAGATCAAAGAAGGAGAAGCAGAAGAACCCCACAACAGGCAAGCATCGCTCTCATGTCAGATCATCGCATTACCTTACCTGCACCTGTTGTTGTAGTAATCTATGAGCCACGAGGACTCAGTAATCTCACTACCATGGGTATCAAGACTAAAAAAGATTAATGGGTGTGGAATGGTTAGGTGGTGAGGTTGCAGCAAGCACTAAGCATTTGTATGGTGGATAACTTACGGGTACAAGAATAAGAATGCATAACGGTCGAAATCTAGTAATCATCAAGAAGTGATTCTGAACTACTTATGAGGCAAACTTAACCCCATCGTGTTCTCTTCCCGGAACCACTCGAAAAGAGACGATCACGGTTACGCACGCGGTTGGTGTATTTTAATTCCGGTTTAGTGTCAAGTTCTCTACAACCGGATATTATAAATTTCCAATCTTCCGCATAACCGCGGGCACAGCTCTTGAAAAGATTAAACCATGCAGGGGTGCTCCAAGTGGTCCATTATAAATTCCACTCGCATCTGATGGAACATCCTCACACCATGAAGAACACGATGCTTACGATAAGGAATTCTGGTGGACCTACCTCTCGACAAAGGTAAAAACTAATCCACCAAGACCTCCCGACATGTCTACGATCCCAATAGGAGCCGCGTATCTCATTCTCAGGACACAACACATGGACACTACGTACGACAGCCAAAAACCCGAGTTGCCCTAGGTGGCACCGCAAGTGGGCTCTAGTTTGGACCAACAATCATGAGCAGCACTAGCCCGAGGTTGTTGATTAATTATCCTCGGGGTCCGAAAAGTCCCTATGCAAATTTTAGTTGTGATTAGGCAAATGGTAGAACCAAAGGTGGCCCTTGCTAGAGGAGTTTTAGCCTAAGTAAATGATCAGGGGGGTCCCCATATACCCACATGTGTTAGGAGCGCTCGTCAAGGGACATAATACTGGTATGACGGAAACTAGGGCGGCAAGAGTGGAACAAAACATGAAGCAAAAGGCTAAGCCTTCCACCCTTTACCAATGTAACGCCCCGGATCTGATGCGCCAGGTGTCTCCAGTTATTCGCCATCGTTGCCATGTCATTTGCTTGCGTGTTGCACTTTTCCATGTCATCATATGCATTTCATATCATGTCATCATGTGCATCGCATTGGCATACATGTTCGTCTCATGCATCCGAGCATTTTCCCCGTTGTCCGTTTTGCAATCCGACGCTCCTATGTCATCCGGTGGTCCTTTTTGACCTCTTCTCTTGTGCGGGTGTTAAACGTTCTCAGAATGGCCCGAGGTTTGCCAAGCGGCCTTGGTATAGCACCGGTAGACCGCCTGTCAAGTTTCGTGCCATTTGGAGGTCGTTTGATACTCCAACGGTTAACCGGGTAACCACAAAGGCCTCTTTTGTGTGCAGCCCAACACCCCTTCCAAAGTGGCCCAAAGCCCAGCAAACTCCCCTCCATGCTCTCGGTCGTTCGATCACGATCGCGTGGCCGAAAACCGCTCCTCATTTGGACTCTCCTAGCTCCCTCTACCTATATAAAGGCCCTCCCCTTCCATTTTCGCGGATCAAATCCCCCCCAAAACCCTAATTTCTCCTCCGCGCCGCGCCGGACATGTCCGGACCGGGCCGGACGCGTCCGCCGCCGCCGCCCCGGCCAATTCGCGAGTGCCACGTGGCCGCCGCCGTCCCTCCGCCATCGCGGCCCGTGGAGCCCATCTGGGGCCCGCGCGGGCCCGATCCCGCCGCCCGCCGCCGCCTCCGCGCCCGAGGCGCCGCCACCGCTGCCCGCCGGCTCCCATGCCGCCTCCCGCCGGCGATCGTCCGCCGTCGCCCTCCGCCGCCGGCACCCCTGCACCCCGCGTCGCCGCCGCCGGCTGCCGCGGTCCGCCTCCGCGACCTCGCCCGTCGTCGCCCGGTGCCGCCTCCGCGCCTTGCCCCGGCTTCCCGCCGCCGCCGCGCAGCCATCGCTGGCCACCGCCTCCATCGCGCCGCCCCGCACCGGTGCTCCGCGCCTGCCACCGGCCGAGCTCCCCGCCGCGTCGTCCTCTTCGCCGGATCCGGCAGGGCGCTCGCCGGATCCGCGGCCCCGCGCCGTCCTCGACCTCCGCCGCTCGCCGGAGCGCCCGACCTCGCCGGAGTTGCCCTCAGATCTGCACCGCTCCGTCCCTGTACGCCGGAGACCCCGATCCAAACGCCACTGCCTCAGATCTGCACCGAGCCATCTCGTTCCACTCCGTCCATTTTTCCCCGAGGTGCTAATCTGCTAAGTCCCAGATTTCCGACATTATCATGCCATGTTTGACCTGCTGTATCTCTACATCTGTAGCTCCATTCCATGCATATAATATATCAAATTGTTCGTCTCAACGAGTACTTCATTTCATTCCATTGCATCATTTTCATTTGAGCTCACATTGATGCCCTAAATGCTGTTGGAAGAGTGCATGTTGATGTTAATCTGCTGAAACTGTTATAACTTGCTCATTTATCATTTTTGCCATGATTGATGTGTGCATCCTATGAGCATGAGCTCTACATGTGTTTTGATCTATGCCATGCCATCTTTCCAGGGGTGTATGCCATGTATTTTTGTGATCAATGTGGTGACTAGCATAAGCATGCAAACTAGGCTTCGTGATATTGCTGATTTGTCCCTGTTCTGCTGTTATTTTGATGCCATGTAAACTTGATGCTACAGAGAGATCCATGCATATTTAGAGATACTTCAGTAAGGGTGTTTTGAACATATGGTTATTGTCTATCCATTCCTGCCCTTGTTTGCAATTATGGAGTAGTCTAGCATGTCATTTTGGTGCTCTACTTTTGCTTCAAAATATTTCCTGGCAGATTGTTTACGTGTTATTCAATTTGGCCAAGGTTGCTATAGTTGATCCTTGCATGCTATGGACTTGTTCTTGCCTTGGTTGGTTTCACAAACATGTCTTCTTGATGATGATATGCTTATCTTGTCATGCAATGACTTGTGGTGAGTGAATCGAGCTTGTTAAGTAGTGTACTTGCTGTTGCTGTTTTGATAGACAGATTCTGTTATATTTTGTTGCTATGTTAACATGTTGCTACCAATCATTCTATGCATAATCTGGAGATGTCCTATAAACATGTTTTGATCTACATGTCATGATCTATCCATTCATGCCCTTGGTTGCAATTATAGCCTTCTGTAGCTTGTTGTAATCTTGCTCCAAAGTTGCTTGATAATGTTGCTGTCAACCTGTTAACATGAAGTTCACTAGTTTCCATGTGTTTTCCTAGTGATCCATGCACCCTATGACCTTGATCTTGCCATGCTTAGCTTAATAAACATGCCTTCTTACTATTGCTAGCCTTGCCATGCCATGTATTGCTCTGTGGTGAGTGTAACAAGCCCACCAACATGCCTACTTATTGTTGTTTCTGCCATGCTTGAATCTGTAATATAACTTGCCATGTTTACGTGGGTGCTATCATATTTTCTATGCCTTTTTGGCTTATGGTCAGTAAGGGTCTTTTGATCTATGCAATTAGTAGATTCATGCCATGCCTTTGTTTGCCATGATAAGTTCATGTAACATGTTGTTTTCTTGCTCTAAACATTGCAACCTGATGTAATTTCCTGATAAGTCTGTAACTGTTATTATTTGCAATCTTTCCATGTGTTTTTGAGCATGTTCTAGTGATTTCTGGAGATAGATCAGTGTTCATGTTTTGTTATGCTTTACCTGTACTTCATGGTCATGCCTTTTGTTCTTATGTTGGGGTGCTGTAGCTTATTGTTTTGATGCTTGTAAGATGCCTAGTTGCTGTTATGGACAGATTGTTGTTATGACTTGTATAGTGTGTGTGTGTGTTGAACCGTTGCTCCGTTTTGAGTGTGCTCTATATGAAACTTGCTTGATTTTGCATGTAGTTTCATATTATCATGTTGCATCCTTGTTTTGGTGTGTTTGCTTGATGTTTGGGTGCATTTGGCATCAATGCCATGTTCAACTTGTTTTGCTCATATCTTCTAGGTCGTAGCTCCAAATCTAATGAACTTTATATGTAACTTGACTAGAATTTCGTGTAGATCATCTTGATGCATCTTAACTTGCTGTTTAACCACTTGAACATAAGGTTTGTTCAGTTCTGTACCAATTTCGAAATTTGCATATGAGGACTTACCGGAATTGTTATATGTTGTTCCCGGCCTCATTTAAACTTGCCTTGATGTGTTGTTGTTGTTTGCATCATCTCTTGCCATGAGTAGCTTCATGTAGCCTTGTCATGCATCATCCTTTTTGTGCATCATGTCTTGCCTATGTGTGGTGTGTTTACCATGTTGTGTGCTTCTTCTCGATAGTTCCCGTTTCGTTGCGATCGTGAGGATGCGTTCGTCTACGTGTGGTTCGTCTTCGTGGCTTCATCTTCTTCATGGACTCGTTCTTCTTCCTAGCGGGATTTCAGGCAAGATGACCGCTACCCTGGATCTCACTACTATCATTGCTATGCTAGTTGCTTCGTTCTTTCGCTATGCTGCGCTACCTATTACCTATTTATCAAGCCATCCCATATCGTCATGAACCTCTAACCTTTGACACCTTTCCTATG
This sequence comes from Triticum timopheevii, assembly GCA_963921465.1. NCBI lineage: Eukaryota > Viridiplantae > Streptophyta > Magnoliopsida > Poales > Poaceae > Triticum > Triticum timopheevii. The sequence continues at coordinate 386,286,778 of OY997268.1, read as the reverse complement.
CAAACCGTTGTTTGGCTATGTTGCCGCTTTTGCTCAGCCCCTCTTATAGCGTTGCTAGTTGCAGGTGAAGTTGAAGATTTTCTCCATGGTGGACAGGATTTTGGTTGGGATATCACAATATCTCTTATATTATTAATGCATCTATATATTTGGTAAAGGGTGGAAGGCTCGGCCTTATGCCTGGTGTTTTGTTCCACTCTTGCCACCCTAGTTTCCGTCATACCGGTGTTATTTTCCCGGATTTTGCGTTCCTAACGCGGTCGGGTGATTTATGGGACCCCCCTGACAGTTCGCTTTGAATAAAACTTGTCCAGCAAGGCCCAACCTTGGTTTTACTATTTGCCTCACCACCACCTACTTTTCCCTTGGGAGTCGCTCTCTCGAGGGTCATCTTTATTATAGCCCCCCCGGGCCAATGCTTGTCTAAGTGTTGGTCCAAACTAGAGCACCGTGCGGGACCATCCCTTGGCAACTTGGGTTACATCGGTACCTGTACGCTTAGCTTATCCGGTGTTGCCCTGAGAACGAGATATGTTCAGCTCCTATCGGGATTGTCGGCGCATCGGGCGGTCTTGCTGGTCTTGTTTTACCATTGTCGAAATGTCTTATAAACCGGGATTCCGAGACTGATCGGGTCTTCCTGGGAGAAGGTCTATTCCTTCGTTGATCGCGAGAGCTTGTCATGGGCTAAGTTGGGACACCCCTGCAGGGTTTAAACTTTCAAGAGCCGTGCCTGCGGTTATGTGGCAGATGGGAATTTGTTAATGTCCGGTTGTAGATAACTTGACACTTGATCCGAATTAAAACGCATCAACCGCGTGTGTAGCCGTGATGGTCTCTTCTCAGCGGAGTCCGGGAAGTGAACACGGTTTCTGTGTTATGTTTGACGTAAGTAGGAGTTCAGGATCACCTCTTGATCATTGCTAGCTTCACGACCGTTCTGCTTGTTTCTCTTCTCGCTCTCATTTGCGTATGTTAGCCACCATACTTGCTTAGTCGCTGCTGCAACCTCACCACTTTACCCCTTCCTTTTCCATTAAGCTTTGCTAGCCTTGATACCCATGGTAATGGGATTGCTGAGTCCTCGTGACTCACAGATTACTACAACAATAGTTGCAGGTACAGGTTATGCGATGTTCATGACGCGAGAGCGATGTTTGCTTGTGTTGAGTTCTTCTTCTGCTTCTTCTTCGATCAGGGGATAGGTTCCAGGTCGGCAGCCTGGGCTAGCAGGGTGGATATTGTTTGAGTTTCTGTTTATGTATCATCCGTAGTCGGATGTTGATCTCTTGTATGATGTATTGTTGTATTCGTGTGGCATTGTATGCCTTATGTATGTATCCCCATCTATTATGTAATGTTGATGTAATGATATCCACCTTGCAAAAGCGTTTCAATATGCGGGTCTATCCTTAGTGGGACCTTCGAGTTCCTTTTGGATAGGGTCGCATATTGGGCATGACAACCAAGTATATAGATGCATTAATTAAATAAGAGATATTGTGATATCCCATATATCCATGTCCCAACATGGAACAACCGGCAACTGCACCTTCAACTAGCAAGGCTATAAGAAGGGCTGAGCAAGCAGTAACATAGCCAAACAATGGATTTCTACGAGGGTGAAAAGGTTAAAAGGTTAGAGGTTGTTCTATGGCAATTTGCGAGACTTGACAAACAAGTGGTAGGTAGCGTGACATAGCAATAGCATCGAGGCAACTAGCAAAGCAAAGATAGTAGTTTAACATGAATTATTTAGTTTGCTCTCGTTTATGAACAAGACAAGATTAAATATTAGTTTAACATGGCAAGAGGTGAAGCATAATTAATCTACCTAGCTAAGCAAGTTTAAATGAGGCCAAAAACAACAAACAACAATTCCAGAAAATCCCCATGTGCATATCCCCAATTTGCTATTGTTCTGCCCTGTACACAACTTTAGAGTTGTTAAACATGCAAGGTAATGCCACCATGTTAATATATGCATTTTTCTACACCATTTACATATAAAGTTCATTTAATTTGGAGCTATGGTTATTCAGTTAAGAAATAAATCATTTTAACATGTCATTTATGCAAATTAAATGCAAATAGACATTTAAACATTTTTAACAGGGATGAAAGTTGCATATTTGAAACTAATGAAATTCTAAACATTTTACATATATAGTTTTTTTAATTCTGATGCATAGTTTGTGAGATATGATATGCATGAACATGGAGGGTTTTTCTGCAATTCTGCCAACTCTGGATAATTAGCTAAAACGTCCAGAATGGAAGAAAAAAATGATGCGGGCCGAATCTGGTTAGCCCAACAGTGCACAGCAGGGGTTTGAGCGGCTGCTAACCACTGGGCCTTGGCACGGCGCGGCCCACGTGCAATGGCTGAGCGAGGAGGCGGGGCGAGCGAGTATTGAGCCTTGGCACTTGTCCATGCAGGCGCGGGATCAAGTCAATGAGGGGCGAGCTCGAGGGAGTCAATCGAGCTCCTTTGCTCGATCAGAGCGAGCAGAGGTCATCAGCGGCTACTAGGACTTGGCGAAGGGTGGTGCCATAGGCAGCGGCGGCAGACCAAGGCGAACCAGGGGCATGGCACCGCGCAGGAGGGGGTGGGGAGTCCGACCGGGACGAGATCTGGCGAGGGGACAACAGGGAACGGCGGAACGGGGCGACGCCGAGCGGATCTGGGCGCGAGGCGGCGGTGTCTTGGGCTCCTGGTGGCCGAGGGGCTGTGGAGCTTCGGGGCAGCCATGGTGGTCTCCTGGTACAGAGAAAAGAGAGAGAGGGGTGAGGGAAGAACCAGAGACAAGAGCAGAGGGGACACGAAATAGAGAGGGAGAGGCTGGGGCTTGGCCTGGTGCTCGCTGGAGATCGAAGCAACGGGGACGAGCTGCTCGTGATTACAGGGACGAGCTGATCGAGCAGAGGAGGTGGCCTCGGTGCCTGCGGGCACAGGGATGAGGAGGCGGGCACACGCGGTGGAGCTTGAACACGCTGCAGATCAGCCGGAGGTGGGGTTGGTGTCGTGACACGGGCATGAGGCGGAGCGGGGCTGATTCAGTGAACAAGGTGGCGGCGGATTTGGACGGGAGGATCTCGAGGATAGAGCGAGGCTGTCGACTGTCTCGGTTGGTCGGGGAAGGATCCCGAGGAAGGTGGAGACCGGGCGGAGGCGCGAGGGGGGGGAATAGGTTTAGGCTAGGGTTTTGGTATAGGGGTGGACTATACATATGGAAAGGGGGGAGTTTGGATCATCCGATCAAATTCAGACCGTCGAGACAAATAGGCTAGGGATGTCCGAGTAAGAAACCAAAGACATTTTGGGGATGTTTGGAGCCGGACTCATCGGTAACGACAACCCGGTTCGGGTTCAGGTAAGTTTCAGACGCACACACAAGGGGGTCTTAGAGAGGTCGGCAAAGACAAAGGAGCCTGACAAAAGGTCAACAGAGACAGAGAGAGAAGTGGCAACTACGAACGACTATGAGTTTTATGAAAATATGCATATGCAATGCGCATGATGACATGATGAAATGCAACAAACAAAATAGGCGTGCTATGAGTTTTCATTGTCTCCACCGCATGATGACATGATGAAATCCAACCCGAGAGCAATGCGCATGTTTCATTGTTTTCATTGTTTTCATCATGTCATCATGTAGCGGCGGATATGTAGCCTAAACCTATTCCCCCCCCCCCCTCGCGCCTCCGCCCGGTCTCCACCTTCCTCGGGATCCTTCCCCGACCAACCGAGACAGTCGACAGCCTCGCTCTATCCTCGAGATCCTCCCGTCCAAATCCGCCGCCACCTTGTTCACTGAACCAGCCCCGCTCCGCCTCATGCCCGTGTCACGACACCAACCCCACCTCCGGCTGATCTGCAGCGTGTTCAAGCTCCACCGCGTGTGCCCGCCTCCTCATCCCTGTGCCCGCAGGCACCGAGGCCACCTCCTCTGCTCGATCAGCTCATCCCTGTAATCACGAGCAGCTCGTCCCCGTTGCTTCGATCTCCAGCGAGCACCAGGCCAAGCCCCAGCCTCTCCCTCTCTATTTCGTGTCCCCTCTGCTCTTGTCTCTGGTTCTTCCCTCACCCCTCTCTCTCTTTTCTCTGTACCAGGAGACCACCATGGCTGCCCCGAAGCTCCACAGCCCCTCGGCCACCAGGAGCCCAAGACACCGCCGCCTCGCGCCCAGATCCGCTCGGCGTCGCCCCGTTCCGCCGTTCCCTGTTGTCCCCTCGCCAGATCTCGTCCCGGTCGGACTCCCCACCCCCTCCTGCGCGGTGCCATGCCCCTGGTTCGCCTTGGTCTGCCGCCACTGCCTATGGCACCACCCTTCGCCAAGTCCTAGTAGCCGCCGATGACCTCTGCTCGCTCTGATCGAGCAAAGGAGCTCGATTGACTCCCTCGAGCTCGCCCCTCGTTGACTTGATCCGGCGCCTGCATGGACAAGTGCCAAGGCTCAATACTCGCTCGCCCCGCCTCCTCGCTCAGCCACTGCACGTGGGCCGCGCCGTGCCAAGGCCCAGTGGTTAGCAGCCGCTCAAACCCCTGCTGTGCACTGTTGGGCTAACCAGATTTGGCCCGCATCATTTTTTTCTTCCATTCTGGACGTTTTAGCTAATTATCCAGAGTTGGCAGAATTGCAGAAAAACCCTCCATGTTCATGCATATCATATCTCACAAACTATGCATCAGAATTAAAAAAACTATATATGTAAAATGTTTAGAATTTCATTAGTTTCAAATATGCAACTTTCATCCCTGTTAAAAATGTTTAAATGTCTATTTGCATTTAATTTGCATAAATGACATGTTAAAATGATTTATTTCTTAACTGAATAACCATAGCTCCAAATTAAATGAACTTTATATGTAAATGGTGTAGAAAAATGCATATATTAACATGGTGGCATTACCTTGCATGTTTAACAACTCTAAAGTTGTGTACAGGGCAGAACAATAGCAAATTGGGGATATGCACATGGGGATTTTCTGGAATTGTTGTTTGTTGTTTTTGGCCTCATTTAAACTTGCTTAGCTAGGTAGATTAATTATGCTTCACCTCTTGCCATGTTAAACTAATATTTAATCTTGTCTTGTTCATAAACGAGAGCAAACTAAATAATTCATGTTAAACTACTATCTTTGCTTTGCTAGTTGCCTCGATGCTATTGCTATGTCACGCTACCTACCACTTGTTTGTCAAGTCTCGCAAATTGCCATAGAACAACCTCTAACCTTTTAACCTTTTCACCCTCGTAGCAATCCATTGTTTGGCTATGTTACCGCTTGCTCAGCCCTTCTTATAGCCTTGCTAGTTGAAGGTGCAGTTGCCGGTTGTTCCATGTTGGGACATGGATATATGGGATATCACAATATCTCTTATTTAATTAATGCATCTATATACTTGGTTGTCACGCCCAATATGCGACCCTATCCAAAAGGAACTCGAAGGTCCCACTAAGGATAGACCCGCATATTGAAACGCTTTTGCAAGGTGGATATCATTACATCAACATTACATAATAGATGGGGATACATACATAAGGCATACAATGCCACACGAATACAACAATACATCATACAAGAGATCAACATCCGACTACGGATGATACATAAATAGCCTTGCAAGGTGGATATGCAATGCGCATGATGACATGATGAAATGCAACAAACAAAATAGGCATGCAAAACATGCGATGCTCCACACGCCTTCCATGCGCATTGTTACACCGCTACATGATGACATGATGAAACTCACGACAACAATGAAAACATGGAAGGCGTGTGGAGCATCGCTCTCGGGTTGTCACACTCTCCCCCTCTATGTAGCGGTGAAACACCTCTTCTCCCCTCTGTAATCTCAACCTAAACATGGTGCTTAATGCTATATAGTATTATCCAATGATGTATGGCCATCCTATGATATTTGAGTAGATTCGGTTTGTCCTATGGGTTGATTGATGATCGTGATTGGTTTGAGTTGTATGTTTTATTTTGGTGTTGTCCTATGGTTCCCTCAGTGTCGCGCAAGCGGGTGGGATTACCGCTATAGGATGTTGCAATACATTCATGATTCTTTGATGGTGGGTGGTGAGACTGACAGAAGCTTATTCATGCGTAAGGGGGTTGTTGTGTATGAGAGTAAAGAGAACTTGATACTTAATGCTATGGTTGGTTTTTACCTTAATGATCTTTGGTAGTTGCGGATTCTTACTAGAGTTCAAATCATAAGTACATATGATCCAAGTAGAGAAAGTATGTTAGCTCATGCCTCTCCCTCATATAAAATTACAATAATGATTGCCGATTGTCTAGGGACAAATAACTTTCTTGTGTTAGAAAAGCTATCTACTAAACAATTAACTTTTATTATCTCGCAAAGTACTCCTAGTTTTATTCTTGCAAAGTATTTCTAGCATCACACCTACAAAATAGTTTCATACTTGTTCTAGGTAAAGCAAACATTAAGTGTGCATAGAGTTGTATCGGTGGTCGATAGAATTTGAATGGAATATAAATTCTACCTTTAGCTCCTCGTTGGGTTCGGCACTCTTATTTATTGAAAAAGCTACAATTGATCCCCTATACTTGTGCCTTATCAGTCTCAGTGAGTGTTTTCACACGGTCCCACCGAAGTGTGCAGAAGGGTGTGTGACGGTTGGACTTTTTGTGATGGCTATATATACCCCGCACCCATCCACCAACTCTCAGAGAGCAACCAGTTCGGAGCTTACACTTCTCATATCTATTTTCTAAGAGAGAACCACATATTCTTGTGTTGAGATCAAAGGTGGAAGTCCACCCCAACCATAGAACTTTGATCTCTACCCTCCCCAATTTGCTTTCCACTCAAATTCCTTTTGAGTGTTGAGGAGACTATCTTTTGAAGCACAAGAGTAAGGATTTCATCATCAACAACATCTATTGCCTTTTGAAGAGTAGTATCACCTTGATTAGTTAGATGTCACTTGGGAGCCTCCAATGCTTGTAGAGTGAACCAAGGAGTTTGTAAGGGCAAAGAGATTGCCTACTTCATGAAGATACCCCGGGTGAGGCTAGTCCTTTGTGGGCCTGTCATGATGGCATAGACAAGGTTGCTTCTTTGTGCACCCTTCATGGGTGGAGCCCTCCATGGACTCGTGCAGCCGTTATCCCTCTAGGGATTGAAGTCTCCATCAACGTGGATGTATGATAGAAACACCTATCAGAACCACGGGAAAAAAATTGTGTCACCCTTTATTTGCAAAATCCCCTCTCTACTCCTTACATTCTTGCACTTGCATGGCATCTACTTACCGCTGCCCATACTCTAGATATCCATGTGTAGGATTTATTTCTCGCTATCTAACTTGTACTAAAATCTGCCTAAGTTTCAAGAGAACTAAAAATTGCACATTTTGCCTTGTTAGTGCCTATCCCCCCTCCCCTCTAGACCTATCCTTTTGATCCCACACTTGCCGATGGGATAGTGGCCACCGATATCTCACCACGAGAAACTGCTGACCCCAGACAGAAAATCCACTGTTACCGCTGCACATCCAAGCCCTCTACTTCAAGTCACTATCTATAGATCACACTCCAGAGAAACCACGCCAAATGTTGGATCAGGACCGATACATGCCACCGCTCCATTAGGTGCCTCCGTCCTCACCAAGCACCACCGAGGCACCGACTGCTGACAAGCCTAGCCATGGCACCGGGATGGTGACTCCGGCCCAAACCTAGACCTTGGCAGGGGCGGCACCGGAATGCACTCCTCGTCCATGGCAGGACGAGATAGCCCCGGACCACCTGGACTCGTCCACCCCACCCAAGGCCGACAAGAAGACTAGCGGCACCAGCGGACCAGCACCCTCGGTAGCGGCACATCCAACAAGGGTTGTAGAAGCCCGAGGGGAACTGGGGTGACTGAAGAAGATGACCCCTCCGCCACCAGTAGCCCATGGGCTTTGCCCGGCGACTCCGGCCTGCGGCGGCCTGGAAGGACGGAGTGGAGGGGTCCTTGGGATGGAGGCGGAGGCACCTCCCGTGTCGCCCCAGGCGTGCGACACAGAGGCCTCGGTGGGGTTCACTGAATATAGATATCATATGTAATTTGACTTATCATCAATACATTTTTTTCTCATTTATATTAAATTTAAGCACAATTATATTCTAACAAACTGAGGCACCCAGCCAAAGTAGCAAAAATACACCAACTAAAGTATCATATCAATTCAGCTAGCTCAAACCATCGATTGACGTGATGTTACATCATAATGATACAAATAATTCAACAGATACCTTTCAAGTTGGAAAGAAGATTTGTTTTCTAGAAAACCCTGCGTACTCGACCTTGACGAGTCTATCATGGCGATGAAACGACGCTCTCCACCTTGGGCACCTCGACTGGAACCGGTGGATCTCCTCAATCCATGGGTTGCTGCGGACTTCCTTTGACGGGGTGAATGTCCTTGAGCGCGCGCCACACCGCGTTGTTACACTTGAACACTGACCCGAAGGCGATCTGCCATGCATGGTGCCCGCGTCGGACGCGTCCCTTGGCCTCCGTGTATGCAAGCTCGTACCAGAGCGAGCTGGTCGACGTGTTCCCCCACCGGTTTAACGTCATCTTCGTAGGGTCCATGTGCCAGTCACTGAGCTCCAGGTTCTTCTCGATGGTGTCCAGCACCGCCCTGCCGCTAGCATGGATGCAGAAGTGCTCGAAGTCCATCTTGAAGTCCGGAATGTAGGGCTTCATCATGAGACCAAAGATCTTCTTGCCGATGAGAGAGGTGAGGAAAAGGATCTACTCGGACATGGGGAGAACGAGGGGGCCGAGCGTGGTGATGTTGGTCTTGAGGGCCTCGCCGGCGATGGCCATGAGGTCCTTGGAGAGCACGATGCCGACCAGGCTAGCCTTATCCTCCTCCTTGAACATGCAGCGGTAGGCGTGGTCGTCGGCGCCGTGATGCGTGCGCACGGTGTGCACGAGCTGGTATTTCGAGCAGCACTTGCCGGCGGCGCGGTTGCTAAGGAGGATTGCCGCACCGACTATGCGGAAGAGGCAGTTGGACATGAGCATGTAGCGGTCGTTGCCCCAGTACCAGTTGAGCGTGATGTTCTCCATGCTCACCACCAGCGCGTACGAGTTCCGGCGGACCGCATCTATTACAACATGGCAACTCCAATGAGAAGCAAATTAATCTGTCAACCAAATAAACACATGCCTCCTACTGGCTAGCTGCCCTCACTAGTAGACGTCTGCCTGTGCATCCGTATTCTCGACGAACCTACTGGCTAGCTGCCCTCATCAATATTACGACAAGTGGTGATCAACTAACTCGTCGATGGATCGATAGATCCCTGCACACGTCAACAGTCTACCTGTAGACTTTACTAGGTGCTTGAACCACTCAAAGATGGGAAACACTCGCTACTTGGACCATTTCGGAGTAAGTACAAGCAAATGAAACAGAAACACTCCCTCCCGAGCTGGTATACCAACAGGTTTTCGATCAGTACACCTGCATACGTCACGTACGAGTGCTATTGGAGCCAGTAGCAGATCTAGCCCAATGGGTCAGGGTGGGCCAATGATAGAACTGTTCATATAAAATATATTTTTTTTATTTTTTTTTACATTTTTCTTATGCTATAAAGCTATTCAAAAAATCCCAGGGTGGGCCGTGGCCCACCCTGTCCACCCTCTACCTCCGCCACTGATTGGAGCAGTGGTCGAGTGTTAGTTAATGGGATGTTATCGTCTTAACAACCAGTATGCCGCGAACCAACCTGTGGTTGGATGGTTAGAGGGACTGTGGTATCCCCAGTCCAGTAGGGTTCAAATCCTGGTGCTCGCATTTATTTCTGAATTTCCGGCGAAATGCATTTAGTGGGAGGAGTACTTTGTATGGTCTCTATGAACAATTAATAAGTCTTTTTTGAAAAAAACAAATAATACTACCTAACAACCAACTAGATTTATTAATGTTCCAGGATAATATCGAACTCCTCCATAGATGTTGTAATCCAACACGTATAGCAGCAGCGAATGTTGACAATGACAGCATCGGTATATAGGTCAGAAAAAGTTCTACTAGAAAACTACGTACATGAAAAGTCAAACCAACTCAAAGTCTACTCTCCCTTCTCAACCGCTCACTGGTTTCGATCAACGCCGTCCATGCACCCAACCATCGGCTGACGTGCGAGCATGCACCCGCAGGTGGTCGCTGAACCCACTCGAACCCACCGCGAAATTAACACTACGCTACGTACTCGAGGAGTGGTATAAAAAATTACCTGGAGCAGCTGCTTGGCCAGGTCGATGGAGATGAGCCCGGCGCTGCATCCCATGCCGCCGAGGTTGTAACTAGCGACGCTATCGCGGAGCTTATAGCGTGTATATGAGCAACAGGTGTTGCCTAGATGGTGGCTTAAGACTCACAGATGTATTACTTTGTATGGTCTCTGTGAATAAGTAATGTCTTTTTTCAAAAAACAAAAAACAAATAATACTACCTAACAACCAACTAGAAGTATTAATGTTCCAGGCTAATATCGAACTCCTCCGTAGATGTTGTAATCCAACAAGTATAGCTGCAGCGAATGTTCACAATGACAGCATCGATATATAGGTCAGAAAAAGTTCTACTAGAAAACTACGTACATGAAAAGTCAAACCAAGTCAAAGTTTACTCTCCCTTCTCAACCGCTCACTGGTTTCGATCAACACCGTCCATCTACCCAACCATCGGCTGACGTGCGAGCACGCACCCGCAGGTGGTCGTTGAATCCACTCGAACCCACCGCGAAACTAACACTATGCTACGTACTCGAGGAGTGGTATAAAAAATTACCTGGAGCGGCTGCTTGGCTAGGTTGATGGAGATGAGCCCGACGCTGCATCCCATGCTGCCGAGGTTGTAGCTAGCGACGTTACCGCGGAGCTTATAGTGGTTGACGACCATGGTGGAGAGCGACAGCGTCGGGTTGAAGAGGCTGCAGTTGACGACCACGACGCCGATGTCCCTGGCCCTCACCCCTGTCTTGGCGAGCAGGCTGTCGATGGCGCTGAACATAACAGCCTCCGCCTCCTGCCACGCCTCTTGGGCGGCGGCGCTCATGGTGGCGTACACGTAGCACCGTGGGACACGGCCGGACCGGCTAGTTTGTGTGCGTGCGTGGTGGCTGCCGCGGTTGGTCGGGGTTGGGAAGTGTTTGTCCGTGATGGATGGGAGGTGGGATTAGAAGCAATAACAGGGGTTGCGGTAAGCGGGAGGTGGATGCAACCACCGGAGCTACCATTAAGACGGAGGTGGAGGGAGCGCAGCGCAGGTAGCAGGGGAGGGAGAAGGGAAGGAAGCGCGGGCGAGGATCGGTATCGAGTTATTAATGTGAGACACACGTGCGGAAGGCAAGTTGGGCGCCTCGGCATGGCGGTCGCGTCGTGCTCGTGCAGGTGTGGATCGCGGTCGGTCGGGGTTGTGTAAATATGGTTGGGATTTTTTTGTAGGATATATACTTTATATAGGAGAAATATAAATGTGGTTGGGTTGGTGTTGGGCTACAGACAAAGACGGAATCAGACACGTACTGCTTCCTACTACCTTCACACGTGAGTTCCTTTTGGTGCGCGGGGGTCTCTTTTCTTCATTATTATGACACCATGTGCTTCCTATATCGTTGACCTAGGATCTGAGCTCAGGGATGCCACTTTTGACCGCATAGAGCCTATGGATTCAGAGAAATGCCCAGAGTTATAAATAATCTAAGGGCTCCTTTTATTCAAACAAACTTTATAGGATTTCTGAAGGATTGAAGATTCATAAGATTGGATTTCATAGTAATTTTTTCTATGGAATCTTTTGTATTTATAGGAAATCTAACATTCATTTCAACCTCTTTTTATAATTTTTTTTGTCTTTTTCTGTGGCATTAAACACTCATTGCTGATCCTATTGGGTTCAAGTGGGCATGCCACTCTAACCATATACTTTTTTTATTCCTGAGTTTTCAAAATCCTACGAATCAAAGAGGCCCTAAATCGACACCTCATTTGGAGTGTGTTGGTTGTTGAAATATTAGGGTGGGCCTAGGGCCTATCTAAAAATTTCATAAAATCTTTAAGGGCCCATTTGGGTTATACAACAACGGATGTGGTTGGAAGTTTAGTCTCACACCGCTAATTGGAGAGGAGTTGAACCTCCTTACAAGGGATTCTCTTCCACATGCTATTGGAGCTTGAGAAAAGAAGTGGTTCCCGCGCGCTCCTTCATACGTCTCCAATGTATATATAATTTTTGATTGTTCCATGCTATTATATTACCCTTTTTGGATGTTTATGGGCTTTACTTTACACATTTATATCATTTTTGGGACTAACCTACTAACCGGAGGCCCAGCCCGTATTCTGTTTTTTTGCCTATTTCAGTATTTCGAAAAAAATGAATATCAAACGGAGTCCAAACGGAATGAAACCTTCGGGAGCGTGATTTTTGGAACAAACGTGATCCAGAGGACTTGGAGTGCAAGTCAAGAAGCAGTCGAGGCGGCGACGAGGGTGGAGGGCGCGACCACCCCTACAGGGCGCGTCCCCCTATCTCGTGGGCCCCTCGGGCGGCCATCGACCTACTTCTTCCTCCTATATATACCCACGTACCCCGAAAACATCCAGGGAGCCAACGAAAACCTATTTCCACCGTTCTAACCTTCTGTATCCGCGAGATCCCATCTTGGAGCCTTCGTCGGCGCTCCGCCGGAGGGGGAATCGACCATGGAGGGCTTCTACATCAACACCATAGCCCCTCCGATGAGTTGTGAGTAGTTTACCATAGACCTTCGGGTCCATAGTTATTAGCTAGATGGTTTCTTCTCTCTTTTTGGATCTCAATACCATGTTCTCCTCGACCTTCTTGGAGATCTATTTAATGTAACTCTTTTTGCGGTGTGTTTGTCGAGATCCGATGAATTGTGGGTTTATGATCAAGTTTATCTATGAGAAATATTTGAATCTCCTCTGAATTCTCTTATGTATGACTGAGTTATCTTTGCAAGTCTCTTCGAATTATCAGTTTGGTTTGTCCTACTAGATTGATCTTTCTTGCAATGGGAGAAGTGCTTAGCTTTGGGTTCAATCTTGCGGTGTCCTTTCCCAGTGACAGCAGGGGCAGGAAGGCACGTATTGTATTGTTGCCATCGAGGATAAAAAGATGGGGTTTACATCATATTGCATGAGCTTATACCTCTACATCATGTCATCTTTCTTAATATGTTACTCTGTTCTTATGAACTTAATACTCTAGATGCATGCTGGATAGCGGTTGATGTGTGGAGTAATAGTAGTAGATGCAGAAAGGAGTCGGTCTACTTGTCATGGACGTGATGCCTATATACATGATCATGCCTCGATAATCTCGTAATTATTCGCTTTTCTATCAATTGCTCGACAGTAATTTGTTCACCCACCGTAATACTTATGCTATCTTGAGAGAAGCCACTAGTGAAACCTATGGCCCCCGGGTCTATCTTTTATCATATAAGCTTTCAATCTACTTTTATTTGCATCTTTACTTTTCCAATCTATATCATAAAATACCAAAAATATATTTATCTTATCATACTATCTCTATCAGATCTCACTTTCGCAAGTGGCCGTGAAGGGATTGACAACCCCTTTATTGCGTTGGTTGCGAGTTCTTTCTTTGTTTGTGTAGGTGCGTGGGACTTTTGAGGAGCCTCCTACTGGATTGATACATTGGTTCTCAAAAACTAAGGGAAATACTTATGCTACTATTGCTGCATCACCCTTTCCTCTTCAAGGAAAACCAACGCAAGCTCAAGTCGTAGCAAGAAGGATTTCTAGCGCCGTTGCCGGGGATGTCTTCGCTCAAGTCAAGACATACCAAGTACCTATCACAAACTCATCTACCTCGCATTTACATTATTTGCCATTTGCCTCTCGTTTTCCTCTCCCCACTTCACCCTTGTCGTTTTATTCGCCCTCCCTTTCCCAACCTTCTCTCTCTCTCGCTTGCCTTTTTGTGTGCCTGTTTGTCCTTATGACTTTGCCTAAGAATACCGACCTCCTTCTTAGAAGGTTGGAAGAGATTGAATCTGTCGGCGTTCTAGGAACGGGGGTCCCCAGACTTGCGTCCCTGCGGCCTGCGACGTGGCCCAAAGGAGGCCCAGCACAGCCCATCTTCATCAGCACAAGCTCAAGACCCTCGCGAGGGGCCAAGCCTCGTGTGGTGGACGACAAGGAGCTTCCTCAGGCACGACCTCGTCAGGATGGCTCACGAGGAGGCGGGGAGTTCAAGGCGGGGTACCTCGCGAGGTGCCCATGACGCAAGCCATGACGACCAAGGGCGCCAGTCGGGCGCCAGCCCGCGCAGTGTCCTCCCTTTCCTCTTTGGTGCAAAGGGAGCATGCGCAGGCGAGAGCATCAAGCAAAGGCATCCGTTTCGGTGCAACAAGACCAAGACCAGCCCAACGACAGGGAAGGAGTCATTGTGGAGCCCAAGCAGGCGTCACCACCAGAGCCTTTGACAGGCGAAGACCAACTTTAGTCAGGATAAGTGCACCCGCTGTTCCCCTTCAAAATGGCCAATTGTTGGCGCCCTTCCGGCTCAATATTTGGGAAGAGGCCCAGGGCCTTTGCCTATAAATAGGACTAGCCACCCCCTGGATAGAGGATCTGAGATCGAGAGACCGGATCAAGAATCCAAGAGCCAGAGCCAAGTAGCACCAGCCAAGAATAGACGCTCGCGAGGCTGTTCTTCCTTGTATTGTTCATCATCCGCCCGAGAGGAAATCCACCACACCACACACTGGAGCAGGGTATTACACCACAATGGTGGCCTGAACCAGTATAAACCCTGTGTCTCTTGTGTTGTTCCGTTTGGTAGTTTAGATCCTAGCGATTCGGCGAAGAACAAGTAGGCAGAGGGTTGAATCTCCGCGCGCACCCCAGAGTTCGAACCTCAAGGGTCTGCCGGAACCCGAAATCCGACATTTGGCGCGCCAGGTAGGGGTGCGCCGGAATTTGCCTTCCGTCGTCTCGTTCTTCTTCGACCATCGCATCCATGTCTGCCGCTCGTCGGGCGAGCGCCGAGCGCCGAGCCGCCCTCGCTTCCCGTGTCCCCCAGACGGCTCCCGTCAGCGGGCGCCCTCGTCGTTCCCCGTCACCTGCCGTCAACGCCGCCACCGGCCCGGCGGGGAACGAACATCAAGCATCGTCCCAGCATCCATCATGAGGCGGGACGGTCGCACTGCCACGCCCTCGCTCACTCCCGCCGGTTCTTCGTCACGCGCGCCCCGCGCGGCCATGGAGGCCCGAGCTGCGCTCATCGCGGCAAACGAGCTCCTGCGCTACCGCCCCATCGACGACGTCTACGAAGAGTGGCTTGACCGCGTTGCCGAGCTCGTCCATGCCGCCGGGGGCTCCCCCGCGCCGTCCTTCTCGCTGCACCACGCCCCGCCCTGCGCGGGCAATGAAGCTCCTGGGGCGCCTCAGCCGCCTCCTCCTCAAGAAGGCGCCCTGGCCCCAAGACGCGCGGCCCCTGGACGGAACCCGCTCCGTCAGGCGCTAGCGCGGCAAGAGCAGAGCTGCCAAGAAGTCCATCGCCCTCGAGAAGCTGCCCGAGCGCTCCCTGCTCAAGCACGTCAAGACCCTGTGATGCCCCCAGCCGCAGCGCATGGGGACCCGCAGGACCAAGCTCTCTGTTGCCCAAGGCCCCCTGTGGCCACAGCGAGCTGCCGCGCCTTCACCTCCGAGCTACGCAGTGTCGCGTGGCCCGGCAAGTTCAAGCCAGACCTGCCTCCTCGCTACGACGGCATGTCTGACCCTGCAGAGTTCCTCCAGCTTTTTGAGTTGGGCATCCAGGCTGCCAGCGGGGACGAGAAGGTCATGGCCAACTGGTTTCCCATGGCGCTCAAGGACGGGGCCCGCACCTGGCTCCTGAACCTGGCTCCAGGCACGATCTTCTCCTGGGACGAGATGCGCACTCGCTTCATCACCAACTTCCAGGGTACTCGCGACCGGCCACCCGCCATGAGCGACATGCGCCGTATCAAGCAGCAGCCAGGGAAAACCCTGCAGAGGTACATCCAGCGCTTCAACAACGTGCGCCTCAAGATCCCCAAGGTGACGGAGGAGGCCATCATCTCTGCCTTCTCCGACGGTGTGAGCGACGTCAAGATGAAGGAGGAGAAGGCGATGCATGAAGACCTGTGCACCTCCTTGGAGCTGTTCAACTTGGCGACCAAGTGCGCCAGGGCTGAGGAGGGACGCCTCTCCCTCCTCGAGCTGCCTGCCGCGGACCCAGAAGAGAAGAAGCCCAAGACCAAGGACGTGAAGCGCAAGGGGGCTGCCGTACTCGCGGCAGAGCCACACACCAAGTGGGGCAGAGATCAGCCCGAATCCTCCAAGGGCAGTCGGTACTGCGTGTACCACGACCTCCACACCCACAACACCAATGAATGCCAAGAGCTCCGGGCCGTGCGTGAAGGAAGGGTCGGCAGGCGTCCTGACCGCAGCGACCGAGGCTACGGTCGAGGAGGAGGAAGGAACGCAGGACGTTGGGAAGACCGCGGCCCGCGCCAAGGGTGGCGCGACCAACCTCGCAAGGATCGCTGGCAGGACCCGCCTCGCAAGGGAGGCTGGAGGGATCAGCCTCGCGAGGATCGCCCGCAAGGGAACGCAGGCCTCCCTCCGCTGCCGCCGCAGCCAAGGAGAAATGAAGACTATCATCAGGACGAGGGGGCTGGGGGCTTCCAAGAACCACGCGCAATCGCCTGCATCCTGCGTGGAGCTCAAGCCCCAGCCTCTCAGCGCATCTTCAAGCAGTTTGCCCGCGAAGTGAATGCAGTCCTCCCCAAGCTCGAGGCCACGCGCCCTCTCAGGTGGTCGGCATGCGCCATCACGTTCAGTTCAGCAGATCAGCTCAAGTGCGCGGCCACAGCCGGAGTCCTCCCGATGCTTTGTTCCCCAATCATCAGCAACGTGCTAGTCACCAGGACCCTCATCGACGGTGGAGCAAGGCTCAACATCCTGCCATGGAAACATTCAACAATCTCCAGGTGCCCTACAGTCAGCTTCAGCCAACCAAGCCTTTCTCCGGAGTCACTGACGGCTCCACGGTCCCAATTGGACAGGTCCGCCTTCCTGTCACCTTCGGGGCACGCGACAACTACCGCACCGAGCTCATCGACTTCAACGTCGCCCACATTCTCCTGCCGTACAACACCATCCTCGGGTACCCGACGCTGGCCAAGTTCATGGCCGTGACCTACCATGGCTACAACATCCTCAAGATGCCAGGGAGTGGCGGGGTCATCATGGTACCCTGCGAAGAGAGAGACGCAGTGTGCTCCCTGGAGCGAGCCTTCCAGGCCGCATCGCTGGAAGACCCAGACCACGGAAGCAGGAAGCTTCCCGAGGCTGCACCCAAGAAGAAGAAGACATCGTCCGGCCTGGCCCCTCAGGAGGCAGGCCCCTCAGGGCCCGCGCCTGCTCAGGGGGAACCTCCTTCCATCGTATAGGGAAGCGCGCCCGACGCCCTCCTCAGGCAGGGCTCGGGGGCTCTCCCCTGGAGGGCCGCCGACCTCGCCAAGGTCACGAGGGAGGCGCTTGGGCACCACATGGAGGTGTGTTTCGAAGCACGTTTCCCTCAAGAAGGAGCAAGGCAAGGAGGGCCAAACCCTCAGGAGTTCGTCAGCAAGGCCATTCAGGAGCTACAGGAGTGAAGGGTCATGAGAGGCAGCCGCCGCCTACCCGCTGTGGCCCCCCATCCAGGCGAGGATGGTGGGCTGCGCGTCTGCATCGACATACCGGGGCTCAACCGAGCCGCGTCTCAGGAGTTCCTCTGGCCCTCGCGAGTGGGACATTGCGAGGGTTCGCCCCACAGCTACGTGCGCATGCCTTATGGCTTGCCGAATGCGTCTGCTGCGCACCAGCGCCTCATGAGGGCCATCCTGGAGGCTCAGGAAGTCAGGCGTTCCGCAGCCCTGGTGGAGATGGAGATGACCCGCGAGGATCCACCAGCGCCTCCGGAGCCTCCCGAGGGCCCTGAGCCTGGGGGCTCATGAGGACCGGCTCCCGCAGCCCACCGATTCTGCTACACCAACACCCCCTCATCCCCAACATCATCAGGTGACATCTTTCAAGTTTCATTTCCAGCTGGGAGCGCCCTCAGGGCCGCATTATTCCCAGGCCGCATGGGTCCGTCCCTGCGTCGTGTATCACTTTTATTTCATGTCCTTAGCTTACCTTATTGGGGGTGCCCCTCGGGCTGCATCATCCCCAAGTCACTCGGGCCTGACCCAGCGGCATGTACCCTTCTTGCGTTTACCTTAGGGCTATGCTTTCGACCCGTCATGCTTGTTATTTGGTGCCTTTTTCTCCTAGGTGTCGAAATCTTGGGCGTCAAAGGGGTGTGCCTGAGCATCGCGACTCAGGGCTCCTACTGGCTCTCCGGCCCTCACCCTCTGGTCTTGTCCATGGCATCGCGACCTGGTATGCCAGCGATGGCTGAGACTAGCTCGAGAGCCGGGACCCGAGGATGTAGAGTTTCGACATCTAACCCAGCTTGCGCGTTAAAGGAGGGGTGCCTGAGCATCGTGACTTAGGGCTCCTACCGGCTCTTCGGCCCTCACCCTCTGGTCTTGTCCATGGCATCGCGACCTGGCATGCCAGCAACGGCTGAGACCAGCTCGAGAGCCGGGACCCGGGGACGTAGAGTTTCGACATCTAACCCAGCTTGCGCATTAAAGGGGGGGTGCCTGAGCATCGCGACTCAGGGCTCCTACCGGCTCTCCGGCCCTCACCCTCTGGTCTTGTCCATGGCATCGCGACCTGGCATGCCAGTGACGGATAAGACCAGCTCGAGAGCCGGGACCCGAAGACGTAGAGCACCGGCATCTGGCCAAATTTGCAGGAACACACTCCAAGATAAGGCCCAGAGCCAGGCGCAACCCGCCTTGAGGTAGGGCCCCGTGAGTCCCGCGCTGGCTCACGGGTGCCTAGATAAACCTCGTCAAGCCCTACCGTGCCAGCCACATGTCAGGGTGGGGCTGTATACGCCCCTGGGGCTCCTCCCGGAGGAGAGCCCCCTCCCACGCACCAGTGGAAGCACCATGCTCCGCGCTGGCTGACGACACTGCCTAGGAGCGGCTATGCCCGTACGCATACGGAAGCGCTATGTTCTGCGCTGGTAATAAACAACTGAGGGTGTCCCCCCGGCCGCATCAACCTCAGGGAGCCCGGAGCTCAGTGTCTGGCCTCGTCGCAACGCCTCCCCTCGGGAGCGCCGCGCGAAGGGGCTGGGCACGGGGGCTGCGCCTGGGTCACGCCCAGACGCACACCACCCGGCCAGGCCCCCCCGGGCCTGGTTCATCGCACGTCCCTCCCCGAGCGGAGCCAAGGTACGAAGGCCGTTTGAGCGTCAAGGGGGACTCCTGAGCATCGCGACCCAGGAGCCTAACTGGTCACGTAGCCCCTCACTCCTTAGTTTCGAAAGGCTAACGGCGATTGAGGTATGCGCGGGGCCAGGCTCTGCAGACGTAGAACGGCAGATCCACCCGCATCTCACCTTCCTATGGAGTCACCCCCACATCTCACCTCCCTACTTGCTGTTCGAGCGCCAAGGGGGACTCCTGAGCATCGCGACTCAGGAGCCTAAGTTGTCACGTAGCCCCTCACTCCTTGGTCCCGTCCTGGTTTCCGGTCGGGGCCAATGGCGGCTGAGGTATGCGCGGGGTCGGGCTCTGCCGGCGTAGAACACAAGCAAGTAGGAAGGAATAATGCAAATTTCATGGAATTCAAAAGCAAATATTATAGTCCATACTGTTATCACAGCATCAAACACAAGTTTTAACGCCTCCCCGAGGCATGGTACATGCGCAGGAATTAAAAGCAGGACGGGAGCCACGACGGAGTCACTTGTCGGCGGTGGAGCTGCGCGGAGCAGGTTCGCCTTGTGGAGCAGCAGGGCTAGCAGCGCTCCGCTTCGGCTTGGTACTAAAGGCCCGGAACTTCCCCAGCAGAGCCTCCGCACGACCCTTCACGGCCTCAGCAGCGGCAACGACACGCTCGCCGCTCACTGGCTCCAGCAGGCTGTCGAGGTCGATGTTGGGGTCGCGAAGATAGATGTGGGTGAAGACCCGCGTCAGCGCTGCAGAAGACAAGACGCGTGCCTCGGCCTCAGCCGTAGGGCCAAGGCCAAGGGTGACGTCTTGAAGGGCGCGAACCAGGAAGGGAAGCAGCTTGGTGGGGCCATCCTCCTCGCCGGCCAGTGGGCTCTCGATGCCGCTATCATAAAGCGTCTTCAATGAAGTGCGAGCCTTCTCCTCCATATCCGCGAAGGCCACGCGATCCTCGGTGAGAACCCGGGCCTTGCCGTCCAGCTCGACCTTCCTCGCCTCCAGCTCTTGCTCCAGCGCGCCTAGGCGGCCACGTCGCCTCCTGAGCTTGGCCTCCAGGTCCTTGACGGCCGCCTCGTGAGCCTTCATGCTTTCCTCCTGCTCTTGGCGAAGGCGGGCCTCTTCGGCAAGCTGGTTCTGCAGGCCCTTCAGCTCGCCCGTATCGAAGCGTCGGAGCAAATCCAGCCAGAAGCCAGCTCCAAGCGCCCGGCCACTAGACGAGGGTCGGCGCACAGAAGATCCTGCCGCAGACGGTCCAGTCCGGCAACGGCGCGATCCAGAACAGTATTCGGGGAAGCAGCAGTTGGTGGAGTAGGAGGAGAAGACGACAGCGTGACCACGGTGTCCTGAGGCGGCACCAGCTGCGCCACGACTGCTGAGGAAGCAGCATCAGGTAAGGGCACCTCAAGAGTCACCTGGGCCATGGGGGCTGAGCTCGCCCCAGCAGGCTTAGCCTGGCCTCGCGAGGGCGCCCGGGCAGGGGAGGCCCGCGCGTCACAGTCACCTTCTTTCTCGGGCAGAGGCGCAGCCACGGATGGGGCCTCAGGAGCTCCCTTCGACTTCTTCACCGCGGGCGCCATCCTAGCCGGGAGACACAAGCGTCAAGCCTCAGCAATAAAACAATGATCAAGACAGGAACCAAGCACTTACAGGTCGTCGCTGGCGGGCTCAAGCAGCCTCCGGCTGTACTTAAAGCCCGAGAGCCGGCTACTAGGGTCAGCTTCGAGGAGCGCGGGAGCAGGAGGTGTGCCTGTGGATCGCCTCGGGGCTGGGGCAGACCCGCAGGGGATCAGCCCGGTCCGGTCCTTCTTCGGGATCGGAGGCAGGCTCCCGCTGCCATGCTCATCATCACCCTCATCATCATCACTCAGAGAGAGGTGGAGGACGCGGGACCTGTGCCGAAGGGGGGGAGCCCTTGACTCCGCCTCAGAACCAGCCCCCTCTTCCCGCTCCCCTTCATCTTCCTCTTCCTCTTCGCTGGAGTCGCCGGAGGACAAGTCCACCAGATCCTCTGGAGCCTCCACGGGCATGGGCCTGTCCCCGTTGAAGACGGGCATGGACCCCACTACCTGCTCCCAGTCCTCGCGGAGGAACAGGGGCGTAGGAGCGCCCTCTAGCCTCGCCACGTCGCCCCCAACCAAGGACTGGAGGACCGCGGCCAGATCCTCATCGGCCAAGACTGCGGGGCTCGGGTGAGGCCTCCACATCGGAAGTGAGTACTGGTGAAGCGGAGCCAGCTGATGCTCTAGGAACTCCCTCAGCAGTGATGCACCGGTCAGCTTCGCCGCCACCACGCTGGCCGGCCTCAGATCTGCGTCCATCTTCTCCAACACCGGCTTCGCGCGGGGATCCAGAAGCTCCACTCGGGACCAGTCGTCGGAGCTCGCGGGGTGCTCCGTGGGCAGGATCAGCCGAGGGTGGATGCGCCCAGCATCCACCAAGACCCACTTGCTCCTGAAGCCCTCAATCCTTTTCCCAGGGTTCGAAATGGCGATGGAGCCGCCGTACGCGACGAAGCTCGCGCACGCGGAGGCAGAACCACGGGAGGTCCGGAGGGAGAAGTAGTGGCGCAGCAAGGCCACTGAGGGTTTCACCCCTACGTGAGCCTCGCAATAGTAGGAGAAGATCGCCAGAAGAAGGACGGAGTTGGGATGGAGGTGCAGAGCTTGAATGTTATAGTGGCGGAGAACAGAGAAGAAGAACTCAGAAAAGGGAGGCACCAGACCGGCGACAATGGCGCTCACGAAGAGCGGATAGAAGGTGCTCCCTTGGCCTTCAGGGACGGCAGAGCCAGCCTTGAGCACCTTCGCCCCGTCGATGCCCCGCGCCGTCGCCATCTGGCGCAGCCGAGCAAGGCTCGCCTCCGACACGTTCGGCGAGTCCAAGGCAGACGAGTACCAAGCTCCGACCGGGGCTTGGCGAGGCGCCATGTCTGGCTAGGGCATGCAGGCAGAGTAGATCTGAAGATTTCGGAGGCGGGGAGGAGAGGCGCTAGAAAGGGGATCTGAGCAGCAACTAGAGAAAGCAAGGGAGGCAAGGGGCAGGTGCCGCTCCTTTACCAACTCGCGCAGTTGCAGAGGCGCCCACGTCCAATCAACCGCCACGCGACGCCCAAGGCCGCAGGCTGTTAGGGCCCACGACACTTCGCAGTTGCCCTTTCACCTCTCTGCTCAGCCAAGTCTGGGCGTGCCGTGGGCCCGGGGGCTACTGTCGGCGTTCTAGGAATGAGGGTCCCCAGACTTGCCTGCCTGCGGCCTGCGGCGTGGCTCAAAGGAGGCCCAACACAGCCCATCTTCATCAGCACAAGCTCAAGACCCTCGCGAGGGGCCAAGCCTCGCGGGGCGGACGACAAGGAGCTTCCTCAGGCACGGCCTCGTCAGGCTGGCTCACGAGGAGGCGGAGAGTTCAAGGCGGGGTACCTCGCGAGGTGCCCATGAAGCAAGCCATGATGACCAAGGGCGCCAGTCGGGCGCCAGCCCGCGCAGTGTCCTCCCTTTCCTCTTTGGTGCAAAGGGAGCATGCGCAGGCGAGAGCATCAATTAAAGGCATCCGTTTCGGTGCAACAAGACCAAGACCAGCCCAACGACAGGGAAGGAGTCATTGTGGAGCCCAAGCAGGCGTCACCACCAGAGCCTTTGACAGGCGAGGACCAACTTTAGTCAGTATAAGTGTACCCGCTGTTCCCCTTCAAAATGGCCAATTGTTGGCGCCCTTCCCGCTCAATATTTGGGAAGAGGCCCAGGGCCTTTGCCTATAAATAGGACTAGCCACCCCCTGGGTAGAGGATCTGAGATCGAGAGACCGGATCAAGAATCCAAGAGCCAGAACCAAGTAGCACCAGCCAAGAACAGACCCTCTCGAGGCTGTTCTCCCTTGTAATGTTCATCATCTGCCCGAGAGGCAATCCACCACACCACACACTAGAGTAGGGTATTACACCACAATGGTGGCCTGAACCAGTATAAACCCTGTGTCTCTTGTGTTGTTCCGTTTGTTAGTTTAGGTCCTAGCGATTCGGCGAAGAACAAGTAGGCAGAGGGTTGAATCTCCGCGCGCACCCCAGAGTTCGATCCTCAAGGGTCTGCCGGAATCCGAAATCTGACAGAATCAAACGTTAGAAGTTTTATAACTTTACAATTTGAGCATAATAATTTCTTTAGAAAAGAGCTTCAAGAACAAAAAGGTTTTTTTGGGTTTATGAACAAGGAGCTTGATGATATGTCTAAGGAATTTTATGGTTTGAACTCTCAAATTACCCGGCTTGAAAATTCTATAGCCCAAATTTCTGATAAGCAAGCTACCTTAGTCAATAAGATGGCTGCCAAACCAGAAAAGTTAGGTGAAAATAATGATGAAGATCTTAAAGTTATTGATCTGTCCCCTATTAGATCTTTGTTTTGCAATATGAATCTTAATAATAATGGGACTGGAGATGAGTCAACTTTAGTTAAAAGGCGTCCCAGTAATTCGGAGTTTTTAGATCTTGATGCTAAATTTGGTAAAAGTGGGATTGGAGAGGTCAAGACTTTAAATAGCTTTGAACCCACTATCTTGGATTTCAAGGAATTTAATTATGATAATTGTTCTTTAGAAGGTTGTATTTCCTTGTTGCAATCCGTTGTTCATTCTCCTCATGCTTATAGTCAAAATAAAGCTTTTACCAAACATATCGTTGACGCCTTGATGCAATCTTTTGATGAAAAACTTAATTTGGAAGTTTCTATACCTAGAAAACTTAATGACGAGTGGGAACCTACTATAAAGATTAAAATTAAAGATCACGAGTGTTATGCTTTGTGTGATTTGGGTGCTAGTGTTTCCACGATTCCGAAAACTTTATGTGATATTCTTGGTTTCCATGATCTTGATGATTGCTCTTTAAACTTGCACCTTGCGGATTCCACCATTAAAAAGCCAATGTGAATGATCAATGATGTTCTCATCGTTGCAAATAGAAATTTGATGCCCGTAGATTTTATCGTTCTTGATATAGATTGCAATCTTTCTTGCCCTATTATTCTTGGTAGACCTTTCCTTAGAACGATTGGTGCAATTATTGATATGAAGGAAGGGAATATTAGATTCCAATTTCCATTAAGGAAAGGCATGGAGCACTTTCCAAGAAAGAAAATTAAATTACCTTATGAATCTATCATGCGGGCTATTTATGAATTGAGTGCGAAAGATGGCACTACTTAGATCTATCCTTGCTTTTATGCCTAGCTAGGGGCATTAAACGATAGTGCTAGTTGGGACGCAACCCAATTTTATTTGTGTTTTTTGTTTTTATTCTGTTTAGTAATAAATTTTGCATCTACCTTCTGTTTAGATGTGTTTTTATGTTTTAATTAGTGTTTGTGCCAAGTAGAACCTATAGGATAACCTATGGTGATAGTTAATTTGATTCTGCTGAAAAACAGAAACTTTGCGCGCATGAATTTAGTTTTTTTAAATCACAGAAACGTGATTTTGCGTTGATTCTTTTTGCTGTAGATCAATAGACAAATTTTCCAGGACTTCCTAGTTTGGTAGGATTTTTAGAGTTCCAGAAGTATTCGTGGGTTACAGATTGCTACAGACTGTTCTGTTTTTGACAGATTCTGTTTTTCGTGTGTTGTTTGCTTATTTTGATGTATCTATGGATAGTATTAAGTGGTATGAGCCATTTAGAACTTGAAATACAGTAGGTTTAACACCAATATAAATAAAGAATGAGTTCATTACAGTACCTTATGTGGTGGTTTTGCTTTCTTTCACTAACGGAGCTTATGAGATTTCCTGTTGAGTTTTGTGTTGTGAAGTTTTCACGTTTTGGGTAAAGATTTGATGGACTATGGAATAAGGAGTGGCAAGAGGCTAAGCTTGGGGATGCCCATGTCACCCCAAGATATTCAAGAATAGCCAAAAGCCTAAGCTTGGGGATGCCCCTGGAAGGCATCCCCTCTTTCGTCTTCGTTTATCGGTAATTTTACTTGGAGCTATATTTTTATTTGCCACATGATATGTGTTTTGCTTGGAGCGTCTTGTATGATATTAAGTTTTGCTTTTTAGTTTTCCACAATCATACTTACTGTACACACCTTTTGGGAGAAGCCCACTTGATTGGAATTTACTAGAATACTCTATGTGCTTCACTTATATCTTTTGAGCTAGATAGTTTTTGCTCTAGTGCTTCACTTATATCTTTTAGAGCACGGTGGTGGCTTAATTTTGTAGAAATTGCTAGTCTCTCAGGCTTCACTTATATTATTTTTTGAGTCTCTTAGAACAGCATGGTATTTGCTATGGTTATAAAATTGGTCCAAGAATAGTGGGCATCCAAGTTGGGTATAATAAAAACTATCATAGGAAGTGAATTGGATGCTATGATCAATTTGATACTTGATAACTGTTTTGAGATATGGAGGTAGTGATATTAAAGTCATGCTAGTTGGGTGATATGAATTTAAAGAATGCGTGTGTTGAAGTTAGCAAGTCCCGTAGTATGCACGTATGGTTAAAGTTGTGTAACAAATTTGAAACATGAGGTGTCCTTGGATTGTGCATCTTTATGAGTGGCGGTCGGGGACGAGCGATGGTCTTTTCCTACGAATCTATCCCTCTAGGAGCATGCGCGTAGTGCTTGGTTTTTGATGACTTGTAGATTTTTGCAATAAGTATATGAGTTCTTTTGACTAATGTTGAGTCCATGGATTATACGCACTTTTACCTTTCCATCATTGCTCGCCTCTTCGGTACCGTGCATTTCCCTTTCTCACCTTGAGATTTGGTGCAAACTTCGTCGGTGCATCCAAACCCCGTGATATGATACGCTCTATCACACGTAAACCTCCCTATATATTCCTCAAGACATCCACCATACCAACCTATTATGGCATTTCCATAGCCATTCCGAGATATATTGCCATGCAACTTTCCACCATTCCGTTTATCATCATGACACGCATTACTATTGTCATATTGCCATTACATGATCATGTAGTTGACATCGTATTTGTGGCAAGGCCACTTTGCATAAATTTTCATACATGTCACTCTTGATTCATTTCCCATCCCGGTACACCACCGAAGGCATTCATATAGAGTCATATCTTGTTCTAGTTTTGAGTTGTAATTCATGAGTTGTAAATCAATAAAAGTGTGATGATCATCATTATTAGAGCATTGTCCCCAAAAAGAAAAAAAAAGAAAGGCCAAAGAAAACAAAAGAAAAAAAAAGAAAGGGCCAAAAAAAGAAAAAAGAAAAAAAGAAAATAAATAAAAAAGGGGCAATGTTACTATCTCTTTTCCACACTTGTGCTTCAAAGCAGCACCATGTTCTTCATATAGCGAGTCTCATATGTTGTCACTTCCATATACTAGTGGGAATTTTTCATTATAGAACTTGGCTTGTATATTCCTACGATGGGCTTCCTCAAAATGCCCTAGGTCTTCGTGAGCAAGCAAGTTGGATGCACACCCACTAGTTTTCTTTTGTTGAGCTTTCATACATTTATAGCTCTAGTGCATCCGTTGCATAGAAATCCCTACTCCTCATGTTGACATCAATTGATGGGCATCTCCATAGCCCGTTGATTATCCTAGACAATGTGATACTTTCTCCTTTTTTGTATTCTCCACACAATCCCCATCATATTCTGTTCCACCCATAGTGTTATATCCATGGCTCACGCTCATGTATTGCGTGAAAGTTGAAAAAGTTTGAGATTATTTAAGTATGAAACAATTGCTTGGCTTGTCATCGGGGGTGTATAATTTGGGAGCATTTTTGTGTGATGAAAATGAAGCATAGCCTAACTATATGATTTTGTAGGGATGAGCTTTCTTTATCCATGTTATTTTGAGAAGACATGATTGCTTTGATTAGTATGCTTGAAGTATTACTATTTCTTATGTCAATATGAACTTTTCTTTTGAATCATTTGGATCTGAACATTCATGCCACAATAAAGAAAATTACATTGAGAATTATGCTAGGTAGCATTCCACATCAAAAATTCTGTTTTTATCATTTACCTACTCGAGGACAAGCAGGAATTAAGCTTGGGGATGCATGATACGTCTCCAACGTATCTATAATTTTTGATTGTTCCATGCTATTATATTATCCTTTTTGGATGTTTATGGGCTTTACTTTACACATTTATATCATTTTTGGGACTAACCTACTAACCGGAGGCCCAGCCCGTATTGCTGTTTTTTTTGCCTATTTCAGTATTTCGAAGAAAACGAATATCAAACGGACTCCAAACGGAATGAAACCTTCGGGAGCGTGATTTTTGGAACGAACGTGATCCAGAGGACTTGGAGTGCAAGTCAAGAAGCAGTCGAGGCGGCCACGAGGGTGGAGGGCACGCCCCCTATCTCGTGGGCCCCTCGGGCGGCCACCGACCTACTTCTTCCTCCTACATATACCCACATACCCCAAAAACATCCAGGGAGGCAATGAAAACCTATTTCCACTGTCGTAACCTTCTGTATCCACGATATCCCATCTTGGAGCCTTCGCCGCCACTCCGCCGGAGGGGGAATCCACCATGGAGGGCTTCTACATCAACACCATAGCCCCTCCGATGAGTTGTGAGTAGTTTACCACAGACCTTCGGGTCCATAGTTATTAGCTAGATGGCTTCTTCTCTCTTTTTGGATCTCAATACCATGTTCTCCTCCATCTTCTTGGAGATCTATTTGATGTAAATCTTTTTGCGGTGTGTTTGTCGAGATCCGATGAATTGTGGGTTTATGATCAAGTTTATCTATGAGAAATATTTGAATCTCCTCTGAATTCTTTTATGTATGATTCTGTTATCTTTGCAAGTCTCTTCGAATTATCAGTTTGGTTTGGCCTACTAGATTGATCTTTCTTGTAATGGGAGAAGTGCTTAGCTTTGGGTTCAATCTTGCGGTGTCCTTTCCTAGTGACAGCAGGGGCAACAAGGCATGTATTGTATTGTTGCCATCGAGGATAAAAAGATGGGGTTCATATCATATTGCATGAGTTTATCCCTCTACATCATGTCATCTTTCTTAATGCGTTACTCTGTTCTTATGAACTTAATACTCTAGATGCATGCTGGATAGCGGTCGATGTGTGGAGTAATAGTAGTAGATGCAGGAAGGAGTCGGTCTACTTGTCACGGACATGATGCCTATATACATGATCATGCCTAGATAATCTCATAATTATTCGCTTTTCTATCAATCGCTCGATAGTAATTTGTTCACCCATCGTAATACTTATGCTATCTTGAGAGAAGTCACTAGTGAAACCTATGGCCCCCGGGTCTATCTTTTATCATATAAGCTTTGAATCTACTTTTATTTGCATCTTTACTTTTCCAATCTATATCATAAAATACCAAAAATATATTTATCTTATCATACTATCTCTATCAGATCTCACTTTCGCAAGTAGCCGTGAAGGGATTGACAACCCCTTTATTGCGTTGGTTGCGAGTTGTTTGTTTGTTTGTGTAGGTGCGTGGGACTTTTGAGGAGCCTCCTACTAGATTGATACCTTGGTTCTCAAAAACTGAGGGAAATACTTACACTACTATTACTGCATCACCCTTTCCTCTTCAAGGAAAACCAACGCAAGCTCAAGATGTAGCACTCCTCCTCCGTCGCCCACCGCGCCGCGCCACGGGAATGAGCCAAGCTGAGCTCAGACCTATACGCTTATTTTTGCCGATCAAGATCGGAGGGTCTTTGACAGGTGGACCATGATCTGAGACATTAGATTGTGGACTGTTGTCAACTCAGACGTGGGTCCAGCCCATGGCTCAGATTGTACGAGAGAGGGGCGATTAGATTTTTGGGGAGCGTCTCCTACGCGACTTCTCATTGGTGTTCGTTTGCTTCATCTACATCGTTCGCGTCCTCTTCACCCTCATCGTGTCCACCGATATCGAGAAACTTGAAGCCGACAAGAAGTGCGTCGAGGACGCCGTTGCTGTCGCGGCTTCTACCTAGCCTACTGGAGGGTATAACTCGCTTATCCCGCTCTTGTTTATTTTTGTGTTAGTCATACTAGCATTATGTGTAGATGTGTCTACTATTTGCGTAGTACGTGGTTATCTAGATCATAATCAGCATGTCGTTAATTTTGTCAAAACCAGGTTCATGATCATTTTCTAGATTAGATTAATTGAAAAACTGCCTATTTACTCAGCAATCCAAAAACCTAACATGTGTAGGAATTTTTCGGCTAGTAGCTTTGCTGCTGCGCTAAAACGGATAAGTTTATTAGTACATACTTTAAGCATTGGCAGACCAAAACCATCTTACGCCTCATGGCTATGAATGTGTTCTGGGTTGCTGGTGTCCCTTCCATGGGAACGATTGCTAATAAATAGGAGAAGGCATTCAGGGAGGCCACTGTCATATTTCTCAGAGCAGTTCTGATCATGATCGAAGAAAAGTTAGTTGACGCATATTTACATGTGCGGGTTGCCAATGACTTGTGGGAGGCGCACGAATCTAAGTTCGGCGCCACCGATGCTAGAAGCGAGATGTATATTATAGAGCAGTTCCACGATTATAGAAAGATCGAGAACCGTTATGTATTTGAACAGGCTCATGAGATAATATGCATCGCTAAAGAGCTTCAGCTTCTTAAGTGTGATTTACTGGGCAAGTTTGTCATGGGATGTATAATCGTTATGCTCCCTAATTTCTAGAGGAACATTGCTACCACTCTGAAACATCATACGTGTGAATTCTAAGTAGGGGATGTCATTGGCCATCTGGGTGTTGAGCAGAACTCGAGAGCAAATGACTCGCACGAAAAAGGGGTCGAAGGAACTTCTATCGCTAAAATTGCAACTAATCCCCGGGTGGTTTTGGTAATTCGTAACAACATATAGCTCATTGAACTAATATTCATTCAAATTAATGTTTCTGAAAGTTCAATGTTTGGTATGGCTAGAGTAGAGATGTGGACCCCTCAAAATTCTAAGGACACATATTGGCAAAAGCTCAAGACCCTTCGTTTTCAATTTAGTGATCCAAGATGACATTGAGTCCATAGGAAAAGCCAATACTATTAAAAGGGGATAAGGTGTTCCTTAATGGCTTGCTTACTCAATATGCTTAGTGATATGCTCCAAAAGCCCTCAACCAGTTTCTCATTTCCACATATGTCCCAAACCTAAAATCGAACTCGGTCCCACCGATTTGATCTATCCGTCGCCACCGAGTTCACTTGATAGAGTCATAGCCAGAAAATCTAATCAGTTCGGTCTCACCAATAGGGATCTCGATCTCATCGAGATGGGATTGCAAACTCTCTGTTTCCCTTCTTAATGTTTCGGTCTAACCGAGATGAGCGATCGGTCCCATCAAGTTCTCAATGCAAACTCTCTGTTTCCTTCTCGTAACGTTTTGGTCTCACCGAAATGAGCGATTGGTACCACCGAGTTTGCTGGACCAAGTCTCTGTTTGCTTATTACTAAAATCAGTCTCACCGAGTTCATGTGATCAGTCTCACCAAGATGAGGTTTTGCCCTAACCCTAGCCCATTGGTCCCACCAAGTTGATATTGTCGGTCCCACCGAAAATCCTAACGTTCACATTTTGAACCAGATCAATCTGACCGAGTTTCACTATTCGTTCCCACTGAGTTTGGTAAATTGTGTGTAGCGGTTAGATTATGTGTGGAGGCTATGTATACCCCTCCACACCCTTCTCAATTTGAGAGAGAGCCATCAGAACGTGCCTACACTTCCACTACTCATTTCTGAGAGAGAACCACC
Organism: Triticum timopheevii; assembly: GCA_963921465.1. Lineage (NCBI taxonomy): Eukaryota > Viridiplantae > Streptophyta > Magnoliopsida > Poales > Poaceae > Triticum > Triticum timopheevii. The sequence goes on along the minus strand of OY997268.1, from coordinate 386,255,619 downwards.
TACTCATGTGTTGAGACCAAGATATTCCAATCCTACCACAAGAAACTTGATCTCTAGCCTTCCCCAAGTTGCTTTCCACTCAAATCATCTTTCCACCACATCCAAATCTGTGGGAGAGAGTTGAGTGTTGGGGAGACTATCATTTGAAGCACAAGAGCAAGGAGTTCATCATCAACACACCATCTATTACCTTTTAGAGAGTGGTGTCTCTTAGATTGGTTATGTGTCACTTGGGAGCCTCCGTCAAGATTGTGGAGTTGAACCAAGGAGTTTGTAAGGGCAAGGAGGTCGCCTAATTCGTGAAGATCTACCCAAGTGAGGCAAGTCCTTCATGGGCGATGGCGATGGTGGGATAGACAAGGTTGCTTCTTTGTGGTCCCTTCATGGGTGGAGCCCTACGTGGACTCGCGCAGCCGTTACCCTTCGTGGGTGGAGCCCTTTGTGGACTCGCGCAACTGTTATCCTTCGTGGGTTGAAGTCTCCATCAACGTGGATGTAAGATAGCACCACCTATCAGAACCACGCCAAAAATCTCCGTGTCTACATCATGTTTCTCCCTCCAAACTCCTCCCTTTTACCTTCATTTGTAATGATTTACATTCCGCTTCTATACTCATAGAATTGCATGTGTAGGTTGATTGCTTGACTTGTGTTAAGTTGCTAAAATCTGCCAAGACTTAAATTTGGGAAAGGCTAGATTTTTATTTTGTCAAGTAGTCTAATCACCCCCCTCTATACATACTTTCTCCATAGCTTTGGTGATCATAGCCTTGGTTTCACAACCTAGGAGAGTATGGCGTAGGGAAATTACCATCGTAGAGGTCCCTAGTTTGATGGTACTAATTTTGCTAGTTGGAAGGATAAGATGAAAATGCATATTCTTGGACATAACCCCATCGTTTGAGCTATTGTGTGTATTGGTTTGCAAGGTGAATTGTTCAATGGGAGAGAACCAAATCCTGAAGCAACTGCAAAAGAATTGAAGATGCTGCAATACAATGCTCAAGCTTGCGATATCCTCTTCAATGGATCGTGCCCCGAAGAATTCAACAAAATCAGTCGTCTTGAGAATGCAAAGGAAATTTGGGATACTTTGATTGGTATGCACAAAGGTACCGAGTCCATCAAGGAATCCAAGTTGGATGTGCTTCAAAGTCACCTTGACAAGTTCAAAATGAAGGATGGTGAAGTTGTCGCTGAAATGTACTCTAGGCTTGCTCTCATCACAAATAAGATTCCTGGCTTAGGAAGTGAAGAGATGACTGGCAGATTCATCATCAAGAAGATCCTAAGAGTCTTGGATGGAAAATATGATACTCTATGCACATTAATCCAAATGATGCCCAGTTACAAAGATCTCAAGCCAACGGAAGTCATTGGAAGAATTGTTGCTCATGAGATGTCACTCAAGGATAAGGAAGGGCTTCACAACAAGTCTAGTGGTGCTTATAAAGCCTCATGTGATGCTCCTGTCACATCAAGTGAAAAACAAGTCTTCAATGAAGAATTGAGCTTAATGGTGAAGAACTTCAACAAATTCTACAAGAATAGAAGCAAAGAGAGAAGCTCCAAGTCAAGATCCTACCATGACAAAAGATCTTCTAGTCGTGATCGTAGTTGCTACAATTGTCGAAGACCCAGACACTATTCCAATGAGTGTATGGCTCCCTACAAAAGAAAAGAAGACTCACCTAAAAGGAGAAGTAGAAGAGAAGAATCACCTCCAAGAGAGAGAAGGGGTAGAGATGATCATTATGAATGAAGACCCTTGAGGGAGTCCTGGACTAGGGGGTGTCCGGACAGCCGGACTATCATCGTCCGCCGTACTCCAAGACTACGAAGATACAAGACTGAAGACTCCGTCCCGTGTCCGGATGGGACTTTCCTTGGCGTGGAAGGCAAGCTTGGCGATACGGATATGTAGATCTCCTACCATTGTAACCGACTCTGTGTAACCCTAGCCCTCTCCGGTGTCTATATAAACCGGAGGGCTTTAGTCCGTAGGATACAACCTCCATTACAACAATCATACCATAGGCTAGCTTCTAGGGTTTAGCCTCCTTGATCTCGTGGTAGATCCACTCTTGTACTACCCATATCATCAATATTAATCAAGCAGGACGTAGGGTTTTACCTCCATCAAGAGGGCCCGAACCTGGGTAAAACATCGTGTCCCTCGTCTCCTGTTACCATCCGCCTAGACGCACAGTTCGGGACCCCCTACCCGAGATCCGCCGGTTTTGACACCGACAACCCTCTTGCAGAAGAAAGGATTCGGAAAGGAAGGACAAGTCACCAAGGAGCTACACAAAATGAAGACATTAAGCTCATCTTGGTGAATGGGTATCCAGTTCTAACTCCGACCACCACTCCGAGAGAAGGTATCACTCCGACTCTGAATATACTCAAGATGAAGGTGTTGCCGGTCTTGCACTTGTGTCAACCAACTCCTACGACATATTTGACTCACCAAATGAAGGAATTGGAAGATGCTTCATGGCTAAAGGCCCCAAGGTATCACACCCTGAGTATATTGATTTGAGAAAAGTCCGTATTTCAACCCTAAACTAACCAGTCAGTTTAATTTACAACCCTAAACTTTAAAACCGGTCAAAATACACCTTCAACTATTCACAAAGTTCAAATCTCAACCCTGGTCGTGGTTTACCCTCCGTCAACCGGTTTTGACCACAGCCAACACTGATGAGTCATGCCAACTCAGCAGCCAAATCCACCTTAGCATGGGGCTTGTAGGACTAAGAAAGGGGGGTCATCTTTTTCTCGCTCAGCCCAACCTCGACCGCCTGCTCCTCCCGCAACCGGAGTCGCCTCCGTTACCGTGGCCACCTCCGCCGCACCTGACTCTGGCCGCCTCCGGCATCGACCGACGTCGGTGCATCTTGTCTGCAGCCGGTGCCGGTTCACCCGTTCCCAGCGCAGCCTCCGTCCACTATGCTTCCATGGGCGGCTCGGCTAAGCCCGTGAATTCTCCCTAGCCATTCTTGCCACTGTGGGCACTGCTGCTGAAGACAAAAGGGGTTGGCTATGCGCCTACAACCATCGCCGGTCGCGTGCCTACTCACCCACGGCAAAGTTGGCGGGCGCCTACTCGCCCGCCAACCTATGCATGGTGGCGGGGCGAGGTGATGTTGTGGCAAAGTTGTGGCGGTGGTCTGCCAGCCGGCCATGCGGCAGGGACGACCGAGGCGGGCACATGTAGCTCGTCGCTCGGGAGAGGAGTGGAGATTTTTTTTATTTTGTCCTCGGTGGGTCCCACATGTAAGGATGGGTCAAAATGTGAGGTGGCAGTGCCCAGGTAGCAGTCAAAATCACTTAACAGAGTCAAAACCGGGAGGAGGGTTGATTTGTGAACCATTTGGTTAGTTCAGGGTATAGCTTGACCGGTTTTGAAGTTTGAGGTTGAAAATTAAACTGAGTGGTTAGTTCAGGGTTGTAATGTGGACTTTTATCTATTGATTTCAATAGTGATGAAGATGATTTGCTAGGTGATGATGAGTTACTTGTTGACAATTCTAGTGATGAAAACTATAAAGAAATTGCTATTAATCATGCTAATCAAGATGAAATGAATGACAATGATAAGAAGGAGATAGAGTGTCTAACTAAAGAACTAAACACTCTTAAGTTAGCTCATGAAACTACTTTAGAAGATCATCGAGAACTTTTAAAAACTCATGAGAAGCTATGCTTCGAAAAGCTCAACCTAGAGCAAGAGCATGGGTTCTAAAAGGCAATCGATGACGATCTTCGAAAGAAAAGTTCTTCTTACATTGCCAAGCGTTTACTCTTGTCTACTTACATGCCACAAGTAAAATCTAGCAACAAGAGTAAGAAAGATTCTTCTTCTAGTAGTAACAATAATCATGGGAAATCTAATATTGTTGCTACTAGTAGTTCTCTTGATTCCACTAATGATTCTCTTAGCCAAGTTACAATTGATCAAGAAAATAGCTTATTGAAGGGAATTATAGAAAAAGGTGTTTACCAGAGCCTTGCCGGAAGTAAGAAATTTGAGGAAATTGTACGCAAGCAAGGAAGGCACCGGAAGAATCAAGGTGTTGGTTTTGAACGAAAGTTCAATGCCATTGGAGTTGAGTGGGAACTCTACAAAAAAAAGACACATCCGTGACATTTTGGGCCGAAAGAATTTTTTTTCTGTCATACATATGACACTTCTATGACAATAATTGTGACAAAACCCGGTATCATCATAGATGTGGTGGGCTCCTACTTCTATGACAAAAAATCATGACAGAAAATGGGCTTTTCGTCCTGGGCGGGCGGGAGACGCAGCTGCATGACATTCTTTGGGCCGTCCATGACGGAAAAAACCATGGTAGAAGCGAGGGGGAGGAAAATTTCGGGGAGTTGCTGGTTACGGTGGGAGGTCGGGGGCCGAGCGATGCGCGTTTCTCTCATACAGGTACGCGCGTGTGCGCGAGGCTTTGGCTCTAACTGAACCCGAGCGAGGCGTTGGGCTCTAACTGAACCCGAGCGATTGCACTGCAGGCTACGCATTACTGAACCCGAGCAATCGATAGATGGCTGTTAACTGAACCCGATGGAGCGATTCCTTCGCTACTGCTACTAACTGAAGCCGATTGACTGGATGAACAGTGAGCGTAGCGGGGGGGGGGGGGGGGGGGGGTTGGATGAACAGTGAGCGGTGGCGTTGCCTCTGGATGAACAGGACCCCGTGATGTGGAGGGCTGGATGAACAGTAGATGGTGGAGGAGTGACCGTGGAGGGGTGGTTGAACAGGACCCCGTGGTGTGGAGGGCCGGATGAATAGTAGACGATGGAGGGGTGCCCGTGGAGGGGTGGTTGAACAGTAACCAGTGGAGTAGTGCGCGGTGGAGGCTGGATGAACAGGAGCCCGTGGAGGCTGGAGGACGTCGACGGTTGCCCATGGAGGCTGGAGGAGGTCGACGGTGGAGATGAACAGTATCCCGTGGAGTCCCGTTTTGCGGTACGCCACACCCCTCCTGATGAACAGGACCCCCTTTTCGACCGTAGAGCTCCAACACAAGTCCGTTTCATCCGTTTTGCGGTACGCCACACCCCTCCCAATCAACAGGACCCCCGTTTCGACCGTGGCCGCTCCAACACAAGTCCGTTTCGTCCGTTTTGCGGTACGCCACACCCCTCCCGATCAACAGGACCCCCGTTTCGACCGTAGGAGGTCCGTTTCGTCCGTTTTGCAGTACGCCACACCCCTCCCGATCAAGAGGACCCCCGTTTCGACCGTGGAGGTCCGTTTCCTCCATTTTGCGGTACGCCACACCCCTCCCGATCAACAGGACCCCCGTTTCGACCGTAGGAGGTCCATTTCCTCCATTTTGCGGTACGCCAGGCCCCTCCTGATCAACAGGACCCCATTTCGAACATGGCCGGTCGAACACAAGGCCGTTTCCTCCATTGTGCGGTACGCCAGGCCTCGTTTCCATCGCCTGTTCCGTCCAAGCCCTCCCGATGAACTCGACCACGCATTCCGTTCCGACCCAGCCAGTTGGCTCCCCATGAACACGACGACGACGCTGTTTCTCCGTTCCGACCCAGCCATGTACGTATGCACGATAGGCGTTCGAGACCCTGCCCGTATGTACGTACGTGGCCGTATTTTCTTTCTTGCACACTCGTCGCTGTACGTACGTGTACATGCTACGTGCGCGCTTCTACTACGACACGTGTGCGCCTCTACTACGACACGTGCGCGCCTCTACATCCACCAGTATATATGTACGTACACGTTCGTGACTAGAATGACAACGCTACGTACGCTTCGACTAGGTGGGTCCCGACTGTCAGGCACTTCCTTGCGTGCGAAGATGTAGCTGGTGGGTCCCAGCAGTCAGGGGGCGAATTGTTTTTTTCGGACCCACTTCCTTGCGTGCGAAGATTTAATTGGTGGGTCCCAGCAGACATGGGGAAACGTTTTTTCGCTAAATATGGTGGCCCGTCCAGTGGGTCCCCGCTGTCAGGTGGAGGAATAATTATTTTGCGCGTAATAAGGAGGCACTTCCTTGCTGCGGCCGTGGACCCAGCTGTCAGCCTCTCCACGTACAGTCCACGTCCGATGGAAGCCATTCCTTGACCACGTTGACCACATCGCGCCGAGAGCACTAGGGCGGTGGATGACAGCGAGGCCTAGGAAGGGGACGACGCGGAGCCGGGGAAGACGCGGCAGTGGATGCCCACGCGTAGAGGAGTATGAGGGTTCACTCGTTCGGTTGCGGTGTGAGGCTGCCGTTGCCGCAGAATAACAGGTGGTGTGGGTGCATAGAGGGATGGCCTGGCCAGCTGTGGGAGTAGTAGGGGGCGGTGAGGCCTCCGCGACATCACAGCCGGCCACGGGCGGCAGGAGTAGGCGGCACGACCGGCGCTGCTTTGGGCGGCTGGAGCAAGAAGACCAGAGGTTGAAGAAGCACTACGGCCATTGGATGGACATCGTACGGTCACTGGAGCTAGAATCATTCATATATTGACTAAAGTTGACAAAGGCCTCCATCCCAGTCAACTTAGTAGGCCCACAAGTCAGCCTCCCACCAAGGCTAGTCCCAGCTAGCAGGGGGTATTCATTTTTTTTGTGCGTAATAAGGAGGCACTTTCGGTGGGTCCGAGCTGACCGCGGGGGGAACGTTTTTTCATGAAATACGGTGGCCCGTCCTGTGGGTCCCAGCAGTGAGGGGGAAATGTTTTTTTCACGAAACACTGGTGGCCCGTCCGGTGGGTCCCTGCTGTCAGGTGGAGGAATAATTATTTTCCGTGTAATAAGGAGGCACTTCCTTGCGGCTGCCGTGGACCCAGCTATCAGCCTCTCCACGTACAGTACTCTACCGATGGAAGTTGGTCGTTGACCACATTGACCACGCCGTGCCGAGAGCACCACGGCAGTGGACGATGGCGACGCCTAGGAAGGGGACGATGGGGAGCCAGAGAAGACGTGGCACTGGAAGCCCGCGCGGAGAGGAGTACGAAGGTTCACTGGTTCGGCTACGGTGTGAGGCTGCCGTCGCTGCAGGGCCTGGCAAGCGGTGGGAATAGTAGGGGCGGTGAGGCCTCCGCGGCAGCACAGCCGGCCACGGGAGTCAGGAGCATGCGGCACGACCGGCGCTGCTTTGGCGGCTGGAGCAAGAACACCAGAGGTTGAAGAAGCACTACGGCCGTTGGATGGCCATCGTACGGTCACTGGAGCTAGAATCGTGCATATTGACTAATGTTGACAAAGGCCCCCGTCCCAGTCAAATTAGTAGGCCCACAAGTCAGCCTCCCACCATAGTGGGTCCCAGCTAGCCGGGGGAGTATTCATTTTTTGTGCGTAATAAGGAGGCACTTCCGGTGGGTCCGAGCTGACAGCGCGGGGAACGTTTTTTTCGTGAAATACGCTGGCCCATCCGGTGGGTCCCAGCAGTTAGGGGGGAAACGTTTTTTTTACCAAAATAAGGTGGCCCATCCGGTGGGTCCCAGCTGTCAGGTGGAGGAATAATTATTTTGTGCGTAATAAGGAGGCACTTCCTTGCGGCCGCCTGGACCCAGCTGTCAGCCTCTCCACGTACAGTACTCTTCTGATGGAAGTCGGTCATTGACCACGTTGACCACGCCGCGCCGAGAGCACCAGGGTGGTGGTGTAGACGACGGCGAGGCCTAGGAAGGGGACGACGCGGAGCTGGGGAAGACGCAACAGTGGTAGCCCATGCGGAGAGGAGTACGAGGTTCACTGGTTCGGCTGCGGTGTGAGGCTGCCGTCGCCACAGAATAACAGGGGGTGTGGGTGAGTAGAGGGATGGCCTGGCCAGCGGTGGGAGTAGTACCGGGCGGTGAGGCCTCCGCGGCATCACAACCGGCCACGGGCGGCAGGAGCACGCGACACGACCGGCGCTGCTTTGTGTGGCTGGAGCAAGAAGACCAGAGGTTAAAGAAGCACTTCGGCCGTTGGATGGACATCGTACGATCACTGCAGCTAGAATCATTTATATTGACTAAGTTGACAAAGCCCTTGGTACGCATCAACTTAGTAGGCCCACAGCTTGGATTTGGCGGAGAACATATAGCCCATTTGCGATTTCTAAGAATGTACAACCCATTTTTCAATTCTGATGGAATTTACTACAGCCCATTTACGGGTTTGTTAAAAGTACAACCCAACTTCTAGCTAGGACAATGATTAATAATTTCAAACAACTGCTCAAAATAGAATTCAAAAAAAATTCCCACATTTTGATGGGATCCGAAATATTTTTATCCGAAATTTCTAGTCAGGTTAAATATAATTTCAAAATAAAGTTGTATCACGTTAAACTCCAACGAAATATTGCGTGCACAACAAGTAATGAAATTAAAATTTCCAAATTCCAAAAATAATATATTTTTCAAACTAATTACGAGTTTGGTGCATAGTAATTGCCTAGTTATTATAATTACATCCCATTTATTATTTCTTAAAGTCCATTTTCTTATTAAGCCTAATGCATACCTCCTAGGAAACTTTGCAGCCCAGCGGGACGGATAACAAGTTGACCCGGATATTGTGTACAACTGTTGGTCCAGTTGCATTGCTGATGTTGAAAAAAAGGCCTGTGTAGTACAGTACAACATAAACATGGTTACTCAACCCACATTCAGGGATGCCGGAAAGGCCCAAACAAGGCTTCTGTACAACTTTTTGAAGTCACTGAGCTCAATTAATTACTTAAGGAAAAAGTTAGATTACAGTGGAACCTAATTACAGTGGAACCTAATTAAAAGCTGTCACGAGCAAATAAATAATTCAATGGGTCCCACTTGTGCGTGTGCGCATGTGTGTGTGCGTGTGTGTGTGTGAGAGAGAGAGAGATAGAGAGAGAGACCCATCGGTCGATGCTCGTAAATACATCTTTTAGCCATATGCATTGCTGATGCTCAGTAAAAACTTATATAGTTGACACAATCATATAGAACATCATAGCACACTGAACTTGCATACAAAAATTTCATGCAGGCGGCACAATCAGGATGGAAGCAGTGGATCGCTACGGGAAGGGCTATGATGAAACTAACGAAGTCGTACATAACGGTTCATCGTCTTTATAAATGACGGGGAAATATCTTGAATGTTGTGCAAAGAAAAGAGACAGACAACACAATAAGTTTTGCTAGCACATTAAGTTGACATACAGCCCTTTCTAAAAAAAGTTCAGGTACAAAATTAGAACAGGTCACAATCAAATGTACTGGCATATCAGTGCTTCAGACCATAGCTCGGATTTAACTAGTACTATCTGACAAGATTCAGTTGTTACCTCAAATTAAGCACATCCAGGCAGCCAGCCCTGCCTCTTCTCCCAAAGAAGCAGTGGCCTCCACCGCGCAATGGAGTAGGCCCTGTGCCATCCTTCGTTCCGAGCAACACGGGGAAAGTCTGACGTTGACTCCTGTAATGGATGTCGTCGACGGACCCTGGCACCAGCGGCGGCAGCAGGACTTCAATTGATCGATTGACCACTTCTTCGACATGCACGAACACTCGATACAGGTACATCCCTAACGTGGTCCACGGCGGCCTTGGTGGCGATGAATAGTACAACCCCGGTTCCTGCACCGGTATCTCAACACCAATCACCTTCGGTATGGTGGACGGCTTCTTCATCCATGCCATAACCGCTAGAGCCCAGCTGTCTGGAGGAACAAACATACTTACGAGCTCACCTCCAAGGTCGTTGATAAGCTCGTTCATGGACTCGCTGTTCCAAGCACGTCGAGGCATGCCGTGGAAGGTAAGCTTTGTTAAAAACTCAAGCTCAGAGGGCACCGAGCCCCATCCTGGGTGCCACCGATCAAAGCTCACCAGCGCGCCATCGCAGAACAAACGCTGGGAAGATTCGAACAGACGACTGCAGTCGAAAGTTGTTCGGAACCTGACAAAGAAACCAGCCGGTGGCGGACAGACTTCGACGAGAAAGTCACTTATTTGGATGCTGTGCGCAATGCCAAGAGCTTTGACAAGATCGTCCGGCGAGACGGGAGGCCGGTCGCCATTGATGGTTACCATCGGCACTTTGCCGGCAAACTGGTTGTCAAGCGCCGCCATGCCACTGTTGAGCGACAGCACGCAGCGACCGAAGGCAGGACGGACCTCAGGATCTCTGGCTCGGAGATCCGCGTTGACCGGTGACATGATAGTGCGCTTGAGTACAGGGAGTACAGGAGGGGGATTTGGGAGAACTGGAGTAGGAATCGAGATTCCAGAGGTGGGGGAGGGGCGGGAGACTGGGGATGAAAAGGTAGCATGAATTTCGAGCACGCGCCAATATGCTCTCGGCGCGCAAGCGCCTGAAAACACTGCTGGCGCCCACATGTCGGCCTAAGAGTCCTTATTCTTTCTTTTTTGGAGAGCCCGGCCTTTTTTTTCAGGATCTTTTGAGAGCCCGGCCCGAGAGTCATAATTGACCTGTTTGGCATTGCGTTACTACTCGAACCATATTCAACGACACCTCACTGGCCCAAACAAGTGTACGTCATCGAAAAGACAGTGAGCTCAAATTATATATCTTGAAAAAAGGAGATATACTCTGAACACTGGAGAATGGTGATGCCCTCATTTAGCCCACCAGTAGTTCGAGACAATAAACAGTTCGAAACAACGATATATACAACATTCAAACACTGACTAGTGACTACTACTAACATAAACAGCAAGACATGATAGTTGATAAGAAGTCTTGCTACACCACCAAAACGTACCCATCTGCAGCGCTCAAACTCACGTGATCCAGACGAGAATGACATTCTAAACAGAAGCAACTATTACATAGAAAGAGTGACATAGACGAGGATGACCAAATGACAAGGAATATGCATAACGAAAGAAAGAACTACCCATCCAGAACCAGCAGCAAAGACAACAAAGTCATTCAAAGAGATGATCCAACACCATCATAATTTGCAGCCCCGCTTCAGCGACCAGTGATCCGGAGACACCAGTACTCCACCCTTTTGATGCAACAGCCCAATTACCTATCAACCTGAAGGCTTGAACCACATCACTGCCTGTCGTAATTGCGACATCCAAGGATCAAAGTTAATTCGGATGACTTTGTCATTCTCACCTTCTTTTGGCTACAAGCTGTATCATTGACAATCAGGGGAGTATGCTCCCGAACTCCTAGGGCTCGCCGTGTAGACACAGTTTTCCATAGCAAACAGAGCCTCTCTGCCATCAAGGTCCTTGCCAACGATGATCTCCTGGTTAATCGGATAACTGAGTTCGAGAAACAGAGAGTGTGAACCAAGGCTATTTACCCGCCTCCAACTAAAAAAATCCTAAAGGCCCCAACAAGCTGGTATCCTATTCATAGACGTAACAGCCACTGTTCGGATACTCACGTATTACACGGTGCTTGTATACAGTGGGGTTTTTGCAATATAACTTTTCCGGCTCATGTGTCCGAATGATCATCAGTCTTTTGTCGTCGTCTGATCGAGCGAGGAACCAGTTGTGCTTCCTTGTTTTTGGCAAAGGTGGTGTAATTACAAAGGGCAGTAACTGTTGGGACACTGCATCATATCAAAAAGGACAGGCATTGTTAATGTAAGATCAGCATTGTTCAGAGTATGAGTAGGATAATGCAAGAAACAGCATTGATATGTCCCTGTTGGAACTGGGAGGAAAATACAGGGAAATGTATACTGGGTTCAAAAATATAGAAGTGCCATGCATGGTTATACTCATGTTATCTCGCAATCGATTCTTCACAGGAAACTACCATGTCATGCATGTTATTTAATCATGTTCTGTCCTCACAAACAAATTCTTCAAGGTAACTAACAGACCATGCATTGTTATATACTCGTGTTCTGTGGGCAAAAATTTTGTGAGGATATTATTCTAGCCATCGATTGCTGAAGGGCGAATGTAGGTACGTACACATGGTAAGCATTGCAGGATTTCACTACTTCCAAATATAGAGTTCTCCATATGCACATTTACTTCCCTAATGTATGGTTAGATGAAACCAACAGTGTGGTGCATGTTTCTACATCATGAAAATGAGGAAACTAACATGGCCATTGATACACACTCATATTTAGTAGTAGTATATAGATTACTATAAAATAAGGATAATATCCATATATTCCTAACCGTTTGATTATTCAGGGTACAAATTGGCTGTAATGACATGGTCACAATCGCATGAATTAACTCATTCCAAATATAGCTGATTTACGGCGTCTCTAATATATTGCCATAGTTCTACTCAAATTCTGCTCAAACAGGGATATGCCAATCATCACAAAAAGTTCAAACAGTGTCATGGCGTCATCATTAACATGAGATGGAAACAACTTACACGCGTCGTCCCAGCAATACGTGGTGCCATCCGCTTTGTCGATCGCGTAGATGATGCCATTGTGTTCAATAGCATCACAGAATTGTGTATCAGCTTTGACGATGATCCACCGCGAGCCGAGTTGTCTCCAGCTAAAAAAGGCACCAGCGTAAAGATAGGCGAGTCCGCGGTCGAACAAGGCAATTAGCTTGAAGTCTACATAATTCGCATGTCGTGTGGGTACTTGGCAGATTACAATCTTCTGCAAAACAAGGTCCGTCCAACTGACGTAGTAATCTAGATGACTTGGACCGCGATGGTAATACTCTATATAATCCAACGGAGGAAGGATAATCTCATGGGAGGTCTGGAAGTTCACGAGCACCAACTTTTTACCGTCTTCTCTGAAGGCAGCCATCAAGTGGGAGTTCATGCCGACCCAGTACATACCTGCAAAGAAGTTTCGGGCGATGGTGATCGGATCGATGTCGAGGGAAATGATGTACGGCGACACACTACATACCTGCAAAGAAGTTTCGGCTAATGGAGATCGGATTGAAGTCGAGGGGCATCATGCACGCCTCCGTATCATGGTGAGCCAATCTCGCAAGACCAGATAGTAGCAAGAAGGGTGTCTTGAAAAGCTTAGGCCTCGCTTCGACGATGGCCGTGTGCATGTCCCTCGAGCATGCAGCTAGCCGTAGGGCGGTCAACATATCCGTACACGAACAACAGAGGTTGAGGATGTCACTGGGGAGATTGCTCCAATCGCGGCTCATATGGATGATGCGTGGTTCGTGTTCGGCCATGGTGGAGTTTGGAAGGGGGCTTGATTTATGGGGGAGAAGGATGTCAGTGCTGGAGCGGCTAGTGAGGGAATAGTGGTACTGGGGAGGCGAGTGAGGCGACAATACACGGGGGCACAGTGAGATGGAGATGAAGACGGAGACGGAGAAGGATATGGAGATGGAGTGGTGCTATGGGAGCAGAGAAGGAGACGAGACGAGGCGCTAATGTGCTGTACAGCGGCGGTGACAGACTGCACAGTGCACAGGGTGAGGCTGACTTTGGTAACCCGAACACGCCACCTCGCCTGGACTAGTGTCAGGCGCAGGGTGTTGTCACTTCACTGTGAGGACCGGATGAATAGTATTTTGACCATCAAGTGTATCATAGTTGTACTACTACTACTACTACTACTACTACTACTACTACTACTACTACTACTACTACTACTACTACTACTACTACTACTACTCCTACTACTACTACTAGGAACATGAGTACTCCAGTATTGTATAGCGGAAATAGGTCTCCCGTGCTAGCATGCCTGTTCACTTCATCATTTAGGTATCATCCATATTGCGAGCAGAACCAAATTCTCGTGCATGCCCAATCAACGCCCTGCTGCGATGCATGCAGTGGTCGTTCTGGTGCATCAAGGACGGCATGCAGATCATTCCACACTTGAGAAGAGGAAAAATGGAAAGGTAGAATGCGGCAGCAGAGGAAGAGAACGCTGGCTAACAAGGCTGGGAGGGGATCGAGCAGGAAGTTAATGCTCCACGTCTAAAGGTTTTGGGAAAACCTGATTTTCATAAGGTGACTTATACTCACCTAAACGGAGGGAGTATTCCTTAACCAGAGAATGTTGTGTCTCCCACTCGCGCGCTCAAAAAAAAAGCTACAACACATTTTTTTATCTGTTTGCATAGGTACCACCTATCAGGAAGGATGGGCACTTACACGAACAGGTACGACTCCTTAGTGTCTACCCGCATAGCCTTTTCGTTTAGTCTACCTAGCCGTCTAATCAACTGCCTGCACACCACTTCTCCCATTTACTTCTCCATCGGGAACCGATTCGCCTCGGCTTCTTCACCTCCCCTTCATCTTCATTTGCATCCAAAACCCACTGCGTTCACATTGTTTTAACCTCTTTAAATAATCATCTACTACTTCAGTTAGACTAGCCATCTAATCTTAATTCTCCAAGCCATAGCCCTCTGTTCCAGCGGTTCCAAATGGCGAAAGAGATCGAGATGCAGGTTTTTAGTGTCCAACATGTCCTCATCGAAGGCTCGATGTGCATAGTTGCCACCGTCACCGTCCACCCAAGGGTTGTTCGGTAGTGGATCAACAATGTATCCAACTCCCTCAAAAAGGTAGAGACGAGGGTCATCGGTCTCGATGCAGAGTACACGGAGCGTGCCCCTGGGAAGATCCAGCGCGCCGCCATCCTTCAGCTGTGCCTCGAAGATGATGTTTGGGTGTACCACATCATACACTCGCCCTCCATACCAGGTGAGCTTCATGATTTCTTGTCTCGGGAGGACGTGTACTTCTGTGGGGCAGCCATCGAAGGGGACAAACAGAAGTTGGAGCCGTACAACCTTGATTTGAAAAGCATCACTGACATACAAACCAGAATCAGAATTCCTGTGGAAGGGTTCTAAACAGACACCATCCCTATTCAACGTAGCAAATTTTGTGCTCGGTACAAATCTTTAGAAGGGTGATGAGACGGTGGCATTAAGGTCGTCTAGATGGGAGAATTATCCCTTGATGTACGAGCGGATAAAATATGCTGCCCTCGATGCCCGTGTGAGTTTCGAGATAGCTGCAAGGTCCAAAGAGCTTGTCGCGAAGCCGTATACCACAAAGAATGAGAACAACAACAAGAAGAAGAAGAAGAAGAAGAAGAAGAAAACGCTGCACCAGCAGGATGGCATTATGGATGGAAGAACTATTTCCTCTCTTGTAAAAAAAATTATTCCCTCTCGGTGTATATTGATATAGATGGACTATTTCGATGGTGTGCATGTTGTTGGAACAGAGTAGTAGCATGGGTCCGCTTGACTATAAGGAACTATTTATCCGCATATATAGCTTTCTCTGCTACTCCTTCCAGTGATCAGTATGCAGTGCATGTGTCCGTAGACATGACAGCTTGTCCATGGAAGTTCAACTACGGCGACCATCACGTTTCATCTCGTGATTTCCACGACGCCTCTCCAACCCATGGCACCACGCCCCCCGACGTGTGCCTCACCCCTCTCGGCCGCACCGCCCCTCTGCCTTTGTGTGCATGTCATGTGGGCCACCTAAAATGTGGCGAGCATCAAGTTTCTACCACAGCCACCCGCGATTCCCACAATGCCGCTCGAACCCATGAAACCACACGTCCCCCGACCTGCGGCTCACCCCTCTTGGCCCCACTGTCCCTCTGCCTTTGGGAGCATTACATGTGGACCAGTCAGCTATCGGGTCCACATGTTATTGACTAAAAGGTAGGTGTAGTAAGGTGCTGAAGCTCAGTCCCGACGGCCCTGAGAGGGAAATGTAACTCCTGCGCCAGGGCTTGTGGTGCTCCCGCAACACGAACTCGTGTCAAACTCGAGATTTGTTTCTTTACTATACATGCACGCAACGATTTAATGGACATTGTAATCTCAACATGTGCTGGGGAGCTCTAAATTTTAATTTGAAACTTATAAAACGAAAAGATTCAAAACAAATAAACTGGGAGAGAGGGAGTATATCGTAGGATGTGTCCCATACAAATTAAGTCCCCTGGTTTTTCACCGCAAAGATGCGGTTAGAAAGGAGCACAACGTCTTCCTACTCGTATGTCAACAAATCGGCCGCAGACAACATGGTCCGCCTTTGACCGCCATGTGCAAGGTTTGTGCTATCTTTTATTCAATCTCACTGTGGTTCCATCGTACCAATTCATGCGGTGGCCCGTTGCATGGCTGATCCCAATGTTGGACAAAGGTTCTACGGGAACAGTGTCACCATTGTAAATGTTGTGCAAATTGATGTTGGTACCCTCCCGTACATATGCAAGCCAATCTCCACTCGCACCGAGCCTAGCCTGTGAAACAGTGGGCAGGGGGAGAATTAGGAAATGGAGATGGAAGTAGTCTTTAGAATGCATTTACTACGTGATCAAACTCATCTTACCTACTCATCGGAGGAAATCCGAGTGCCCCTCAACGTCGGCATCTCAAGGGGCGTCAACTTGCAACTACGGCCACGCCGCGCAGGAGAGACCCCCAAGGAAACATCCTCGTGTGTTCCACGGAACATCGAGATGCATTTGTATGAGTAGTTTATCTTGTGAGAGAAAAGGATGAACAAGGGAAGGCCTCTAGAGATAGAGATGGACACTACTACTACCAATGTGCAGGCCCGTGCGTTGCAATGGATCCAAACTAGTATAATAATACTTGTTCACGTGTTTGAAATATAAACACTCTAGTTTTAATATACATGTGTCAGCAGACACGACAGCTTGTCCATGGAAGTTGAACCACGGCGACTGTCGGTGTCAAAACTGGCGATTCTCGGGTAGGGGGTCCCGAACTGTGCGTCTAGGCGGATGGTAACAGGAGACAAGGGACACGATGTTTTTACCCAGGTTCGGGCCCTCTCGATGGAGGTAAAACCCTACTCCTGTTTGATTGATATTGATGATATGGGTAGTACAAGAGTTTATCTACCACAAGATCAAGGAGGCTAAAACCTAGAAGCTAGCCTATGGTATGATTGTTGTAATGGTTGTGTTGTCCTACAGACTAAAACCCTCCGGTTTATATAGACACCGGAGAGGGCTAGGGTTACACAGAGTCGGTTACAATGGTAGGAGATCTACATATCCGTATCGCCAAGCTTGCCTTCCACGCCAAGGAAAGTCCCATCCGGACACGGGACGGAGTCTTCAATCTTGTATCTTCATAGTCTTGGAGTCCGGCTGACGATGATAGTCCGGCTGTCCGGACACCCCCTAGTCCAGGACTCCCTCAGTAGCCCCTGAACTAGGCTTCAATGACAATGAGTCTGGCGCGCATATTGTTCGGCATTGCAAGGCGGGTTCCTCCTCCGAATAATTCATAGAAGATTGTGAACACCAGGATAGTGTCCGGCTCTGCAAAATAATTTCCACATTCTACCATAGAGAGAATAATATGCACACAAGTTCAATTTGCTGACGTATTTTGTGGCATGACGTCACGCCACAACCAAGCCTTTACTTGAATCGTTTTTATTATACCACCTCAGCGCGTTTAGCGAAGCGGTTTGCTTGGCACGTCTTGTCGGAGCAGGGATCGTGTTCCCCTTATTCCGGGATTCCCATCAATACGGACGTGGGTAACCCAACTGCGCCATTGATGGTGGCGCTTGGGAGATAAGCGAGTTTTACCAGGCCGGTGGGGACGCATAGTCTTCGTCTGCCTATATATAAGGGGATAAGGATCCACCTTTTCACCTACGCCTTCTTCCTCCTTTGCTTATCCTTCTCTGCGCACTCGAGCTCCAGTGCCCAAGTCCGCACATCTCGTATCAACCTCCTCCAGTCATGTCCGGAGCGGGAGGCAAGTGGTTGGCCTCCTCCGTTACGGAGGAGCACATCGCAAAGCTGCGCGGCGCCGGATACCTTTCCAGCGACATCGCGCACCGGCTGCCCGACGAGGGGCAGCTCATCCCCACCCCCAGGCCCCATGAGAGGGTCGTATTCCTTCCCCCCTTCCTCCGCGGATTGGGCTTCCCACTTCATCCCTTCGTCCGGGGGCTCATGTACTACTACGGCCCGGATTTCCATGATCTGGCGCCGAACTTCATCCTCAACATCTCAGCGTTTATCGTCGTGTGCGAGGCCTTTCTCTGCATCCGGCCCCACTTCGGCTTGTGGCTCAAGACCTTCAACGTCAAGCCGAAGGTAGTGAAGGGCGTCCAAGCGGAGTGCGGAGGCGCCATGGTGGGAAAGATGCCCAACGTCCTCTGGCTCGAGGGCGCTGTCGGTGTCAAAACCGGCGGATCTCGGGTAGGGGGTCCCAAACTGTGCGTCTAGGAGGATGGTAACTGGAGACAAGGGACACGATGTTTTACCCAGGTTCGGGCCCTCTTGATGGAGGTAAAACCCTACGTCCTGCTTGATTAATATTGATGATATGGGTAGTACAAGAGTGGATCTACCACGAGATCAAGGAGGCTAAACCCTAGAAGCTAGCCTATGGTATGATTGTTGTAATGGAGGTTATGTCCTACGGACTAAAGCCCTCCGGTTTATATAGACACCGGAGAGGGCTAGGGTTACACAGAGTCGGTTACAATGGTAGGAGATCTACATATCCGTATTGCCAAGCTTGCCTTCCACGCCAAGGAAAGTCCCATCCGGACATGGGACGGAGTCTTCAATCTTGTATCTTCGTAGTCTTGGAGTCCGGCGGACGATGATAGTCCGGCTGTCCGGACACCCCCTAGTCCAGGACTCCCTCAGTAGCCCCTGAGCCTGGCTTCAATGACGATGAGTCCGGCACGCATAATGTTCGGCATTGCAAGGCGGGTTCCTCCTCCAAATAGTCCATAGAAGATTGTGAACACCAGGATAGTGTCCGGCTCTGCAAAATAAATTCCACATTCCACCGTAGAGAGAATAAAATGTACACAAGTTCAATCTGCTGACGTATTTTGCGGCGTGACATCGCACCACTACCAAGCCTTTACTTGAATCTTTTTTATTATACCACCTCAGCACGTTTAGCGAAGCGGTTTCCTTGGCACGTCTTGTCGAAGCAGAGATCATGTTCCCCCTTATTCCGGGATTCTCATCAATACGGACGTGGGTAACCCAACCGCGCCATTGATGGTGGTGCTTGGGAGATAAGCGAGTTTTACCAGGCCAGTGGGGACGTATAGTCTTCGTCCGCCTATATAAGGGATAAGGATTCACCTTTTCACCTACGCCTTCTTCCTCCTTTGCTTACCCATCTCCGCGCACTCGAGCTCCAGCGCCCAAGTTCGCGCATCTCGTCTCAACCTTCTTCGACCATGTCCGGAGCGGGAGGCAAGTGGTTGGCCTCCACCGTTAAGGAGGAGCACACCACAAAGCTGCGCAGCGCCGGATACCTTTCCGGCGACATCGTGCACTGGCTGCCCGACGAGGGGCAGCTCATTCCCACCCCCAGGCCCCATGATAGGGTCGTTTTCCTTCCCCACTTCCTCCGCGGACTGGGCTTTCCACTTCACCCCTTTGTCCGGGGGCTCATGTTCTACTACGGCCTGGATTTCCATGATCTGGCGCCGAACTTCATCCTCAACATCTCGGCGTTTATCGTCGTGTGCGAGGCCTTCCTCTGCATCCAGCCCCACTTCGGCTTGTGGCTCAAGACCTTCAATGTCAAGCCGAAGGTAGTGAAGGGCACTCAAGCGGAGTGCGGAGGCACCATGTTGGGCAAGATGCCCAACGTCGTTTGGTTCGAAGGGGCCTTCGTGGAATCCGTCAAGGGGTGGCAGTCGGGGTGGTTCTACATCACCGAGCCACGCGACCCTAAGTGGGTGGCGGCCCCCGAGTTCAGATCTGGTATCCCTATGCAGCTCACCTCCTGGAAAAGAAGGGCTTGCTGTGGGGTAATTCGAAGGAGCTGACGGGACTCCAAGCCTGTATCCAGAAGCTGGTGAACAAGAAGCTCAGGCTGGTTAACGTGGTCCAAGTCATGCTCGTCCGCCGGATTCTCCCATGCCAAGAACGGGCATTCAATCTGTGGGAGTTCGATCCGGAACAGCACCAGGCGTTAAGCGGGGTCTTCGACACAACGTACGAAGGCGCCTGGAGGGTGCTGTTTAAGGGCGCCGAAGCCCCCACATCCGCGACGGAAGATCGCGGATTTCACTCACAGCGTCCAGCTGACGAGGTAAGTGATTCTACCCCTTTACGGGACACTTGTTGTTAATAGTTCGACGCTAAGCGGGTTTCAATCTCCCTTTTCCTTTGACAGGAGTGGATGAAGAAGGCCGAGCAGCTCATCTGCCCGGCTCCCATGCCAGAAGACCCAGTGGACGCCCGTCTAGCGGGGCTGCTGGTTCCGGCACCGCACGTAGTGCCGGAGAAGAAGGCCAAGAAGGTGGCCACGGGTACTCGAAAGAGTTCCCGTTTTCAGGTGTCCGACGACTCCGAGGCGGATTCCTCCCCCGAAGATGAGGAGGAGGAAGAAGACTCTCTCCTAGAGGAGGGAGAGAGAAAGAGGAAAGCCTCCCCAATAGGGGAGGCCGAAGGGTCCAAGAGGGGAAGAACTATTCCCCCGGACAGCTCCGCCAACACCAACATTGGCGAAGAAGAATGGCCCTCAAGGGCCAGGCCTCTGGCGAGATCGTAAGTATCCGGATTCCTGAATGGTTTATAATTTCTTGTCATGTCACATAGTGTCCTTCTAATGCCGCATACTGCCCGCAGTCCGGCCGACGATGATCTCCCCGCTTCGTCGAGCGGGTCGTTGGCTGCGTCGGATGTGGATTCCATTCCGACTGCCTCCACCCCTCGCGCTGCTGAGGACGCCGAGGTGGGATCCCAGGAGATGGCCCATCAGGAGGAGGCTCCGGAGGCGCCGCAAGGCAACCTCCCGGACTTTGCGCCGGACTCTACGCCAGAACCTGCAGTGGTTCCAGAGTCCGGCAGGCGGCCCCTTCGCAAGAAGGCAAGACCATGACACCGGCGGCCCCCGTCCAACCGGAGGCGCCGGACAACTTGTTGGAGGCGCTCAAAGGCGCTTCCATCGAGGAAGAACACCGCACTATCATGAGTGCGGTGATTTAGAAGGTTCAGCTCGCCAAGAGCGGGCTGACCGAAGCCTGCAGCAGCCTTCTAACAGGCTTTGAGGTAAGAAGTTAAAATTATGTAATGTAATACCGCATAGACAGTAGCCCCTGATGCTCGGTTCGGTGTTCGGAAAGAAAAGCCGGACTGAGGATATAAAGAAGATATACGTAGGGTTGCTAAAAAGTATGTCAATATGGGTTTGCAGGCTGCCTGCTGACCTCTGCCGCACTGACTGCGGAGGTCGGTGCATTGAAGCAGGATCTCGAGCGGTCCGAGCAAGAGCTCGGCCGTGCCAAAAAGCAGCTCAAGGACAAAGAAGGTGAGTAACACCACTTTGAATAATTACCTTACAGAAAAGGATTTAGGTTGCAAAAAATAACAATGATAACATGGGCACTGCAGGGGCCACTAACGAGGTGGCAGCCCTGAAGGAGGCTGTGTCCACGGCCGAACGCAATGCGGCCACGGAACGGGCAGAGCGAGAAAAGCAGGAGGCGTGGGTGGCGGAGGTGCGGCAAGAGCTCCAGGCTCTCATGGAGAAGCATGAGAGTTTGGAGCGCGACTCAAAGACGCGAGAGTCCGAGCTCGCCTCGGCTCTTGAAAGTGCCAAGTCCGCCAAGGCCGAGGCCCATAAGGCCCTTCAGGAGGTTGAGGATATGAAGAAAATAGCGGCGGGTAAGGCATTTTTAATGCAGAGCAAGCATGTTAATGTAAACTACCTGACACTTACCCGAATTCGGAGCTCTCCAGGGGCGTTTGCAGATCAGCCTCGCAGTGTATCCGATGCTGCCGCATTCTACCGAGGTGAGGAGGGGAGCTCAACGGAGAAGGTCTTCTGGTCTCAGTACGTTGAGGCCGGCCATCCGGTGCCCCCTAGCGACCAGCTGAAGCAGCTGGTCGAGCTCCACAAGGTAGCTGAGGAGGCCATGAAGGGCCTCATAGTCCGGCTGTGGCCTGGACAGGCCATGCCTGGGAGCTACTTCGGCCTCGTGTGGCGGCTGGTGGATGCGTGCCCCTGGGTGGAGGTCGTCAAGCACTCCGCCTGTATTGAAGGTGCTCGCTGGGCTCTTGCCCGCGCAAAGGTGCACTGGGGCAAGCTGGATGCGGAGAAGCTCATCACTGATGAGCCGCCAGCGGGCAAGGAGTATCGTACGCCCGAGATGTTCTATAAAACTGTCCTGAAGGGTGCCTGCAAGATTGCGGATGAGTGCCCCAGAGATGTAATTATTGAGTAGACTCGCTATGCATTATCCTGTGCGCTAAAGACTTTGTTCATATGCGCGAAGCAACGCTTGTTTGATTTAAAATATTACCTTCTATGCGGCCGTTTATAAAATCTGAGAGATGGCAAGTCGTTGGCTTCAGCCCCCAAGCCGCGAGTGCTGGGGTGTTTGGGATAAACTTGAGCACTCTTGTTCCCATTTTTGGGTCCATCTAGGGAGGCGCTCAACACAACGAACAAGGCAACCGGACTTATAATGCTTGAACACTCTCACTTAGCCATAGAATTCTATAATTTTAAATTTCGGCGAAGCCCCTAGTATTCGGAAGACCGAATTTGGGGCGCTATTCACGCCTTCGTTGGACATTATCCGGTACTTCGCTCGAGGCGGCATAGGTCTTTAGGGACCCGAAAAGACCTCTCGAACAGCGACCAGTCTCTCGCCTTATCATGCCAGTCAGTTTTAGCTTTCTCCACTGAGGCGCTCGCCCAGCTCAACCGGGGCGCAATCGCAGTGGTTCTCCCAGTGCCACCTTAGCCGACAAAACGGAACGTAAGGCACCAAAACGTGGGAGCCGGGCAAACCCAACTATTGACCCAAGACATGATTCGGAGCCGATTCATATAATGCTACAAGTTCGGGGTGCCGCACTTGTGAAAGTGTTCGGACTTATCACACCATAATGCGGGGAACATAAGCCCCTGGTGTATTCGGCCGTACCAAAATATACGGGTGCACGATGTCATTAGTGAACATATATGTAAAGTAATGCAATAACAAGCAAAAAGTGTTGCATTATTTATTCAAGGGATTCTGCTATGAGTGCGGTATGATACAAATAGTGCGGTAAGCAAGGGATTGGACTAATTAAACATGTCCCCCTCCAGGGGTGGTGTCACACCCTGATTTTCATGCCACTGCACTTAATTCAATAAATCATGCTAAAATGTGGTTTGACAAAAACTCTTGAGTGTTTTGTCTTTGCTTTGATTGAATGTTTGACTGCTGTTTGCAAGTGCTCTAAAAATCAAATAAATTCTCCAACCCTTATACTTCTTCCCCTTGATCCAAAAACCTTGACCAATTATCATACCATGTGTATAGGACATAAAAATAATTTCTTACAAAAATAATTTGGCCAAATAGTATTTTCAAAAACTAGTTTTCCAAAAACCCCTGAATTGAGATTTGCACTGCAAGTACTTAATTAAGGGCAGTAAAAATCTTTCCAAAAATATATTTGACTCCTATTAGATATAGCATACCCAGAAACCACAAAAACATAATTTTAAAAGTTATTTTCCTATTTTATTTAAAAGCTTTTTCTTAAGTCCAGAAATGGTCTTTAATAGGTTAAAATTATTTTAATGCTTTAAAAATATTTTGGAAAAATCTAGGGAAACTCAGTGGACATATATTGTCCATATATAAGAGTTTCAACACATGGTCATGTTAAAATATTGGTCAAATCCCTCAAAAACCCTTTCTGGATATTTCAAGCTTTTGAAATATTTACAAAGGAAATATTCTCCAAAAATTCCAAGAAAATTCTATCATGTCATATATGACATATTTGGTGATCTTGCCAAGTCTCATGTCTTGGAGAACAAGAAAACATCATCAAATCCTCTCAAAACCATTTCTGTCCATTTTGAAGTTTGAGCAACTTTACATTGCCAAACATGTACAAATGTTCTCAAACCTTGTGGACATGCTCAAATGGTCTAATAATTCATCTAGACCAAGTGGCACAAGTTGGAGAACAAGTTATATTGATCAAAGTGCCCCAAAACCCTTCTTGTCCAGAACCATATTTGAACAACTCTACATTGGCAACTTTCTCCTTTTGATCTCAACTTTTGTGGGCATGTTCAGAACCTCAAATGATGACACTACACCAAGTGGTGCATCTAGGAGAATTGATTTGCATGACTAAATCTTGGTAAAGCCATTTCTGCTAATTTCTAAGGTTTACCAAAGTTGCATTGTCAACTTTCTTCAAATGAGCTCCAAATTGGTGGAAGGCCCTAATTATATGTGTCATTTCACCCTATGGAGTCTCATGGCAGATGCAAATCATCTACTTGCCCAAACCATTATCAAATACCTTCTGACACTTTACCAAAATGCCATTTTTGATATCTTCCACTCTTCTCCATGGCCTCTACTTTTTACCACAACCTCTCCTAGTCCCCCTCTAGTACCTAGACGCTTTCATGCCCAAGGAAGCAATGATGGAGGGGGGAGAACTCCATTTTTCTTCCCAGGACAGTAGTTTTCCCTCTCTCTCTTGACCCCACCTCTCCTCTACTGGTTCCCCAAGGCATCCAATGCCATTTCCACTTTGTTTACTCCCTCCCAGAGCCCCCAGACGCAAGTGGGCACGTGAGGACGCGAAGAAAAGCCGCGGGTGCCGGCCATTTGCGCGCTCTGGAGCAGGTCAGCGTGCTCCCGACCGTTGACACGGCGCTCCCGACCACCTCAAGCCTCCCCCTCGCGCCAGTCGAGGTGCCTCGGCGTCCGCAACACGCTACGCGGTCGGCCCCCTCCTCTCTCCTCCTCCCCGCGCCTCCGCGCTAGCAAACAGAGGCCGCCCGAGCGCGCCAATGGTGCGGCTCACACGCGCGCGCCTCTGACCTCTCCCCGCTCCCTCTCTCTCTTCCTGGCACCCTATACGACTCCCACGAGCGCCGCAGACAGCCCCGAGCCTCCTCCCGTGGCCACCATGGCCATTTCCGCAGGCACCCGTAGGCCGCGTCCATGGTGAGCTACGAACCGGCTACTTAAAACCGTCCCAGGACATCCTCTCCACTCCGTTTGCTCCCCATCTCCCCTAGAGCCCCTCTGGACCAACCCACACCCCTCCTCATGCCCTCCTTGCATCTCCATCGCCGGAGCAATGCCGCCGGCCTCCGCCTAAATTCGCGCCACTTAGTGCCCCTCCTCCCGACCTCTTTGTTCCAGAGCAGCACCAGCACCACCGCCAACTCTCCCCGCACCTCATTCCTTCCTCCCCGTGCCTGCCTCACCGTGCCCAAATCTCACCGCCGGTCTCGTCTGCCGCGGCCAGCACCCTGCTCCACCCGGTGCCCCTGGGCGACCGTGCCACCCACGGCCGGATGCGTCTCATCTCCCCAAGCACGCCGGTGGCCGGATCACCAGAAATGGTGGCCGGTAGCGCCGGCAGTCGCCGTCGACGTCCCTCTACCTCGCCTCCTCTGCTTCGGGCGGGAGGTTGAGGACGATGCCACGTCAGCTCGCAGGCCCCACCCGTCGGCGGCAGCGGCAACCGAGCCGGCCCCGCAGGTCAGGTTAAGTGGAGGCGGGACCAGGGAACCCGCTTGCCCCGCAGGAAAGCGTACTACGCTAGTACGCTTCTGACGTGGCCCCTGCGCGCGTGCGGCCGAGCTGCTGGGCCGGCCCAATGCGCTGTGGTGCTAAACTACGCCCTGTGCACAGTTTAGGTAAAGCCCAAATGCTTTTCTTTTTCTTTTCCAGTGAGTTTCTAAAATCCATAAATAATTCAACAGAGCTCCAAATCCAGTGATTCAAATTTATAGTAGTTTCTAAAATCATGCCCTACCACATGGTGCTATTTTCACCTTTTTCCAGAGACATTTTCTTCATAAATATTTATCAAATCCTATCTTTCCTATATCTATGATGAACTTTAGAAAATCACAGAGAGCTCAAAATTGATCCAAATGCCATGATTCAAATTCCTAGATGCTTCTAAGTTCATAACTTAGTTTATGAACATTTTTCTTAATACTTTCTGTACCCCACAATATAATGAGCCATTTCTTCATATTTGTCAAATTTGCAAATTCATAGGGAATTCATTTGAACTCCAAATCCAGTGAAACCAATTCCTAGATGCTTCTAAAATCATCCTTTGTTAAATGGGTGCCCTTGCTCATTTTTCAAAAATGTATTTCTGTACACTTCTTACAAATCCATAAACCCCTTGATTCCATCATATTGATATGTTCAGAGATGTCCATTGATCAAATCCTAATGAAACCACTTTGGTCATCCCTCATATGACCAGAGGTATCCAGAAAAGTCCAACTCATATTTTTAGAGCAATTTTATTTCCTGCCTTGTTGTGTTGCTTATTATGGTTGCTTTCGACGATAGTGGACGAAGTAGACAAAATGCTCGGAGTTGGACCAGAGATATTTGAATACCTCGAAGACTTTGTTAAAACAGGCAAGCAGCCCTTTGACCATATCTATGAAACCCTTTTTATCCATGTCATATAGCTCTTTATTATTATTGCATCGGAATCATGATGAGATGGTGAACCACGTGGGTTGGTTGCCTCTGTTACTTCCTCGTAGATACTTGCATTGTGCATGGCCCTACCTTCTTATGAGGGTTATGCCGGTGGGAGTAGATAGGATGCTAAAGTAGTGCTACGCAAAGAGGGACGGGAATATGCATGGTGATGGAGACAAAGTATTTTCAAAAGACTTTTCGAAAACCCCGTCGGGTGCCACTTATGCCCGAGGGAGATGATGAGATGGGTAACCACTTGATGACGAAGTGGTGTACCGAGGCAAGGGTGTGTGTTGTTTTCGAAAACGGATTATTTTTAAGATTTGTCGACTGTCCCAACCTTACATGCGCAACCACTCTACCCTTATATGGGAAAGGGCCTTATTGATTACCTAGGTCGATACTAGCTTGGAGCCCGCATTACTAGTGACGGGGGAGAGTTGGTGCTCTCTCTCGGGACAGGGTCGTGCCAGGTAGGGCGGCCATGACTGTTTTTACAGGGCACCGGACACACCGTTGGTACCCCGTGCCAGTGGTATGTGATAATTATGGGAGCAAGGCTCCATGAAAGTGTTATGTGATAATCTTGGGCACGGGGGTTACTACCAATCGAGTGGACTCCATGTTAGTGTCGTCTAGGGAAAGGTAGTGATCGGGTGCTTACCCCGGGTACTTGAGGTACCGCGGGTCGTGGCTGACATGGAAGTTCCCCGGATCTTGTGGGTACAGTGTGCAACCTCTGCAGAGTGTAAAACTATTCGAATAGTCGTGTCCACGGTCAAGGACAGTTGGGCGGTGCTGCTTAAACTACGTCCAGAGTTTTCAACCGTATGTGTGTGAGCTGATAAAACTACTTGGGTCAAGTCAAAGGACTTGACATGATTGAGTTGGGTTGGTGCCCACTCTATTTATGTTGATATCTGTAACCTGTCCTCATGGTTACTTGAATTCTCTTGATGCATGGCTTACAAAGTTGTTGAACATACCATTGCACTCAAAACTAGCTTTCTGCAAAAATTTACCTATATCAAGCATTGTTGTACCTTGAACCAAGACATGGGTTGCTTGCGAGTACATTCAAAGTACTCATTGGCTTGCCACTGGTTATTTAATTGACCAGGCATGGAAGAACCGGAGTTCGAAGAAGAGTTCTTTGGAGACGAACATGCGATCTATGACGTTTCCCAGTCAGAATGCCTGTAGGGTTAAGGCAGATGGCATGGGTTCTACTTATCAACGAATATTTCCGCTGCTTGTGTTTCATTTGATGTTCAGCCCTTAAGGCTTTATCAATGTAAGACTTGACCATAATGGTCATAATTTGTGTAAGACGGTATGTATGGATGTAAGACTCTTGTTATTCAGCTTCTTTGTGTTCAGTTAGCATTGATCTCTGGGATCACTGTACACGTGCATTAGGTGATCACGACTTATGAGTCGGGGTCCCCACAGAGCTGGTATCAGAGCCATCCTGACCGTAGGAAGCCTTAGTTAGCATGGTCGTTAGTTAGGGTAAAACTATTTCCAAAACTACTACTAGATTTCAAAACTATCTATACTTCTCTTCCCTTCTCAGTTTTTCGAAAACTAAGGTATACTTTCCTTATTAATCTCTTCCCCTTCAAAACCTTTGGTCGCTAGAACCCTTATGCCCCTGACCACTGGATTCCTTGTAATCCTCGTGGATAATCTGGAAGGAAGATGCCTTGCCAGACGTTCACCCACATCTCCTGAACACAAGATTGGCGACATCACAACAAGATGATACCAATAGAAGATACATCGTAAAGGAATGAGGACCTGAAGACCCAGGAGATGGTGACACCCTTGACACTACCCTAAGATGATGCAACCTTAGCCTACGATGATCAGGGCATAGGATATGCAAGGTCATGATATACATCGCTAATAGAGTAACCCTGTCACTACCGTTGTTGTATCGGCAACCACCGGTGGATGAGAACCTAACCATTTGGTCCGCCTCACTATAGTGAGCAGGAAAACGGTTCTCTTCATCCCCCGCTCTCGGTGACGATATTGTCAACAATGTGTCCGACAGATTGGCCCTCTATTATGCCTTGTTAATGGTCATTGCATAAAGGAGTGCCACCGGGAACTGCCAACACCTTAAAAAGGCAAGAGTGATCGTCATGATTAAGAAGACAAGAGAAGATCAAGTCAATGCCAGCCACGAGGAGCCACCTTCACCCCATCAGGAGAGAAGTTGTTGAAGACTCTTTAGGCTCAACCCGGATTGTTTCATCGAACAACTACAAGAGACGTAGCAACACCTGAGGAAAACTCAGAAGACTGCATGAGGCACAAGGCACGACTACTGAGTCCGAGAACCCCTAGGGTAGGATGAGTCGTGTACCCCCTATGCGCAGTCGAGTCCATATGACAGTTCGAGTAGAACCATGATTGTGTGTTGCTTATTTTTATTTGTTGTGTTTTTGATATCAGTCGCCCTTTTTGCCCTAGGCAACAAGTACGCGACTATATCACCTGCCTTATTTTGTTGTATGTGTTTGGCCTTTTTGGCACTTGTTTGTTTGCACCTGCACTATAGAACCCCCTTTAGGCATCCCACCTCCTCTATGCTACTTTTCCCTCTCGTCTCTCTCTCCTCAACCAAAGACCGGCAAGACAAGATACACCAAGGATTCTACCTTGGCAACCAACCAGCACTGAAGACTTTTGCTACAGCCTCCTCGACCAGGAGCAGCCCAATAGAGTTATGTTTACCTCTCAAGACTAGAAACCCATTCCTAGACCCTTCAAGACTTCATAAGATACCCCAGCTCGAATCCTTAACCATGTGCTTAACCCACAGAATTGCAAGAGAACCTGTTAAGCCTCCGTCACCTTGCTTACCACTTGGTTCGTTATGGAACTAGTGGACATAGTGGACGAGCACATTATCATCCTAAGATAGCACCAAAACTGACGATGCCATAGGGAAGACCAATTTAAGGATATAGGAATAGAGGACAAATGACTTGATGAGTTATATCAATGACTTTGAGGAATTATCTGAGACTCTTTGGTGGATTATAAGGCTACCATGTTGGTAGATGAACTTGGTGGGATCATGATTATAGAGTAGCATAGCTTTCATTACCCCTGAGTAAATTGGATTTAGTAGGATAATTGTGTTCGCAAGCTGGAATTCTTGGAAGTATTTGGATTCAACTTAGCCATGGGATATTGATTGGAGACACTTGATATTTAAATAACTTGAGGGAAACATGTAGGATTCCTCGTTGGACAAGAGATTTGGATTTAAATAGGTGATCCTAGTGGAGTATAGATGTTGAGTATGTCTACATGGTTCGGAGTAAATTGGATTTAGACTGATGATCTCGATCATGATACCATGACTCTCGATGGACAATAAACTAGGAGATTGGATTAATTGTCGGAGTTGATTTAGAGTTAAATATAAGCTTGACCTTGGAGTTTACTTGACCATGATAATGGAAATTGGTGGAATGACTATAGTAAGGTAGCCTTTCAAGTATTGGGGATTATAGGGACTTTAGGAGATCATGTGGAACACCATAAACATTGGATTTGTAGAAATAAATGGATTATGTAGTGATAGATGGAAGTTAATGGGCTATTGGAGTTGATTCATAGGAAGGAAACAAGATCTTGGAGTGGCATACGACGTGTTTCCTTAGGATAAGAGGTGCTTTATCTTAGACCTTGGAAGAACAGGCTGAGCACTTGGATTGTCACGTTCAAGCTTAGCAGCTTATATGTTCTACCCATGGATTTTTAGGGGTAGACATACATATGAGTTTGGGGATTGTAGACATATATGATTTTGTTAGACCTCCTCTCGGGAGCCATGAGGATATGAATCACATGAGTGATGATTGGAGTTGACCTATGCAAAATGATGCTATCGGTGATATGATGTGATTTGTCTAAAGGGCTAGATAGGACAATTGGCATCTCAAAAACTGTGCTCAAGGATAAGATGATGAATGTTCACTCGCACACTAGATTCTTGAAACCCTTAAGCCCTACCAAGCCACAACATGGTCGGATCTTGACCTTGGGCTTTGGCTCTAGATCGATAAGACCTTGGCCAATGCTCAACCGTGATCATCACCAATGCCTCAGCCCACTTTACGTACCCCATAGGCTTCATGGAGTGCTTGGACAAGTTAGTTGTCATCTTTCTTTGGTGACATACTTGTCTATCCGAAGACGGAAGAAGAATCACTGAGCTGGTCAAGGGAACATCTGAAGATCGCCATGTCCAGGAGGGAGGACTACACCAACCACCGTCGTCAAGAAGTAAACCTCCGCGTTGAAGACCGTACGTATCTACAAACCGCTCCTCTCTAAGGAACCAAGCATTTCCATAACAAGGGGACCCACACCAAGATTCATCGACCCTCTTCGAGATCACTCCAAGCTTTAACAACCCCCTCCGAGATCACTTCAAGGCGAAGATTAGATGACTACCAACTAGAGTTACCACCTGAGTTACCCATTGTGCACAACGTTTTCCAAGCATCACAATCTGGAAGTGTTTCCAACTTCCCAACTTGCCCGATCTCTACGAGGGCATTGACCACCGAGCCATCGACCTCCAGCCCAGTATGACCACCGCAAGAAACCCCTTAGCAACATGGATCAAGCAGGACGTCATACACAAAGCCACACCATCAAGTACTTCAAGCTCAATGGAGCACTACACGGAAGCAGAAGCAACATGAGGACTTGAGGACTACCCCGGATCCAGATTTCGTATTCCTTTCCGCGCCTAGTTTGGGAATCTCGGGGACGAGATTCTTGTAAGGGGGGTAGGTCTGTCACACCCTGATTTTCATGCCACTGCACTTAAGTCAATAAATCATGCTAAAATGTGGTTTGACAAAAACTTTTGAGTGTTTTGTCTTTGCTTTGATTGAATGTTTGACTGCTGTTTGCAAGTGCTCTAAAAATCAAATAAATTCTCCAACCCTTATACTTCTTCCCCTTGATCCAAAAACCTTGACCAATGATCATGCCATGTGTATAGGACATAAAAATAATTTCTTACAAAAATAATTTGGCCAAATAGTATTTTCAAAAACTAGTTTTCCAAAAACCCCTGAATTGAGATTTGCACTGCAAGTACTTAATTAAGGGCAGTAAAAATCTTTCCAAAAATATATTTGACTCCTATTAGATATAGCATACCCAGAAACCACAAAAATATAATTTTAAAAGTTATGTTCCTATTTTATTTAAAAGCTTTTTCTTAAGGCCAGAAATGGTCTTTAAAAGGTTAAAATTATTTTAATGCTTTAATAATATTTTGGAAAAATCTAGGGAAACTCAGTGGACATATATTGTCCATATATAAGAGTTTCAACACATGGTCATGTTAAAATATTGGTCAAATCCCTCAAAAACCCTTTCTGGATATTTCAAGCTTTTGAAATATTTACAAAGGAAATATTCTCCAAAAATTCCAAGAAAATTCTATCATGTCACATATGACATATTTGGTGATCTTGCCAAGTCTCATGTCTTGGAGAACAAGATAACATCATCAAATCCTCTCAAAACCATTTTTGTCCATTTTGAAGTTTGAGCAACTTTACATTGCCAAACATGTCCAAATGTTCTCAAACCTTGTGGACATGCTCAAATGGTCTAATAATTCATCTAGACCAAGTGGCACAAGTTGGAGAACAAGTTATATTGATCAAAGTGCCCCAAAACCCTTCCTGTCCAGAACCATATATGAACAACTCTACATTGGCAACTTTCTCCTTTTGATCTCAACTTTTGTGGGCATGTTCAGAACCTCAAATGATGACACTACACCAAGTGGTGCATCAAGGAGAATTGATTTGCATGACTAAATCTTGGTAAAGCCATTTCTGCTAATTTCTAGGGTTTACCAAAGTTGCATTGTCAACTTTCTTCAAATGAGCTCCAAATTGGTGGAAGGCCCTAATTATATGTGTCATTTCACCCTATGGAGTCTCATGGCAGATGCAAATCATCTACTTGCCCAAACCATTATCAAACACCTTCTGACACTTTACCAAAATGCCATTTTTGATCTCTTCCACTCTTCTCCATGGCCTCTACTTTTTACCACAACCTCTCCTAGTCCCCCTCTAGTACTTGGACGCTTTCATGCCCAAGGAAGCAATGATGGAGGGGGGGAGAACTCCATTTTTCTTCCCAGGACAGCAGTTTTCCCTCTCTCTCTCGACCCTCCTCTACTGGTTCCCCAAGGCATCCAATGCCATTTCCACTTTGTTTACTCCCTCCCAGAGCCCCCAGACGCAAGTGGGCGCGTGAGGACGCGAAGAAAAGCCGCGGGTGCCGGCCATTTGCGTGCTCTGGAGCACGTCAGCGTGCTCCCGACCATTGACACAGCGCCCCCGACCACCTCGAGCCTCCCCCTCGCGCCAGTCGAGGTGCCTCGGCGTCCGCAACATGCTACGTGGTCGGCCCCCTCCTCTCTCCTCCTCCCCGCGCCTCCGCGCTAGAAAACAGAGGCCGCCCGAGCGCGCCAATGGTGCGGCTCACACGCGCGCGCCTCTGACCTCTCCCCGCTCCCTCTCTCTCTTTTTGGCACCCTACACGACTCCCACGAGCGCTGAGACAGCCCCGAGCCTCCTCCCGTGGCCACCACGGCCATTTCCGCAGGCACCCGTAGGCCGCGTCCACGGTGAACTACGAACCGGCTACTTAAAACCGTCCCAGGACCTCCTCTCCACTCCGTTTGCTCCCCCTCTCCCCTAGAGCCCCTCTGACCAACCCACACCCCTCCTCGTGCCCTCCTTGCATCTCCATGGCCGGAGCAATGCCGCCGGCCTCCGCCTAAATTCGCGCCACTTAGTGCCCCTCCTCCCGACCTCTTTGTTCCAGAGCAGCACCAGCACCACCGCCAACTCTCCCCGCACCTCATTCCTTCCTCCCCGTGCCTGCCTCACCGT
Source organism: Triticum timopheevii (assembly GCA_963921465.1). NCBI lineage: Eukaryota > Viridiplantae > Streptophyta > Magnoliopsida > Poales > Poaceae > Triticum > Triticum timopheevii. The sequence continues at coordinate 386,222,231 of OY997268.1, read as the reverse complement.
GCCCAAATCTCACCGCCCGTCTCGTCCGCCGCGGCCAGCACCCTGCTCCACCCGGTGACCCTGGGCGACCGTGCCACCCACGGCCGGATGCGTCTCGTCTCCCCGAGCACGCCGGTGGCCGGTAGCGCCGGCAGTCGCCGTCGACGTCCCTCTACCTCGCCTTCTCTGCTTCGGGCGGGAGGTTGAGGACGACGCCGCGTCAGCTCGCAGGCCCCACCTGTCGGCGGCAGCGGCAACCGAGCCGTCCCCGCAGGTCAGGTTAAGTGGAGGCGGGACCAGGGAACCCGCTTGCCCTGCAGGAAAGCGTACTATGCTAGTACGCCTCCGACGTGGCCCCTGCGTGCGTGCGGCCGAGCTGCCGGGCCGGCCCAGTGCGTTGTGGTGCTAAACTACGCCCTGTGCACAGTTTAGGTAAAGCCCAAATGCTTTTCTTTTTATTTTCCAGTGAGTTTCTAAAATCCATAAATAATTCAACAGAGCTCCAAATCCAATGATTCAAATTTCTAGTAGTTTCTAAAATCATGCCCAACCACATGGTGCTATTTTTACCTTTTTCCAGAGACATTTTCTTCATAAATATTTATCAAATCCTATCTTTCCTATTTCTATGATGAACTTTAGAAAATCACAGAGAGCTCAAAATTGATCCAAATGCCATGATTCAAATTCATAGATGCTTCTAAGTTCATAACTTAGTTTATGAACATTTTTCTTAATACTTTTTGTACCCCACAATATAATTAGCCATTTCTTCATATTTGTCAACTTTGCAAATTCATAGGGAATTCATTTGAACTCCAAATCCAGTGAAACCAATTCCTACATGCTTCTAAAATCATCCTTTGTTAAATGGGTGCCCTTTCTCATTTTTCAAAATTGTATTTCTGCACACTTCTTACAAATCCATAAACCCCTTGATTCCATCATATTGAAATGTTCAGAGATGTCCATTGATCAAATCCTAATGAAACCACTTTGGTCATCCCTCATATGACCAGAGGTATCCCAGAAAAGTCCAACTCATATTTTTAGAGCAATTTTATTTCCTGCCTTGTTGTGTTGCTTATTATGGTTGCTTTCGACGATAGTGGACGAAGTAGACAAAATGCTCGGAGTTGGACCAGAGATATTTGAAGACCTTGCAGACTTTGTTAAAACAGGCAAGCAGCCCTTTGACCATGTCTTTGAAACCTTTTTTATCCATGTCATATAGCTCTTTATTATTATTGCATCGGAATCATGATCAGATGGTGAACCACGTGGGTTGGTTACCTCTGTTACTTCCTCGTTGATACTTGCATTGTGCATGGCCCTACCTTCTTATGAGGGTTATGCCGGTGGGAGTAGATAGGATGCTAAAGTAGTGCTACGCAAAGAGGGATGGGAATATGCATGGTGATGGAGACAAAGTATTTTCAAAAGACTTTTCGAAAACCCCGTCGGGTGCCACTTATGCCCGAGGGAGATGATGAGATGGGTAACCACTTGATGACGAAGTGGTGTACCGAGGCAAGGGTGTGTGTTGTTTTCGAAAACGGATTAGATTTAAGATTTGTCGACTGTCCCAACCTTACATGCGCAACCACTCTACCCTTATATGGGAAAGGGCATTATTGATTACCTAGGTCGATACTTGCTTGGAGCCCGCATTAATAGTGATGGGGGAGAGTTGGTGCTCTCTCTCGGGACGGGGTCGTGCCAGGTAGGGCGGCCATGACTGTTTTTACAGGGCACCGGACACACCGTTGGTACCCCGTGCCAGTGGTATGTGATAATTATGGGAGCAAGGCTCCATGAAAGTGTTATGTGATAATCTTGGGCACGGGGGTTACTACCAATCGAGTGGACTCCATGTTAGTGTCGTCTAGGGAAAGGTAGTGATCGGGTGCTTACCCCGGGTACTTGAGGTACCGCGGGTCGTGGCTGACACGGAAGTTCCCCGGATCTTGTGGGTATAGTGTGCAACCTCTGCAGAGTGTAAAACAATTCGAATAGCCGTGTCCACGGTCAAGGACAGTTGGGCGGTGCTGCTTAAACTACGTCCAGAGTTTTCAACCATATGTGTGTGAGCTGATAAAACTACTTGGGTCAAGTCAAAGGACTTGACATGATTGAGTTGGGTTGGTGCCCACTCTATTTATGTTGATATCTGTAACCTGTCCTCATGGTTACTTGAATTCTCTTGATGCATGCCTTACAAAGTTGTTGAACATGCCATTGCACTCAAAACTAGCTTTCTGCAAAAATTTACCTATATCAAGCATTGTTGTACCTTGAACCAAAACATGGGTTGCTTGCGAGTACATTCAAAGTACTCATTGGCTTGCCACTGGTTATTTAATTGACCAGGCATGGAAGAACCGGAGTTCGAAGAAGAGTTCTTTGGAGACGAACATGCGAACTAGGGCGTTTCCCAGTCAGAATGCCTGTAGGGTTAACGCAGATGGCATGGGTTCTACTTATCGATGAAGATTTCCGTTGCTTGTGTTTCATTTGATGTTCAGCCCTTAAGGCTTTATCAATGTAAGACTTGACCATAATGGTCATAATTTGTGTAAGACGGTATGTATGGATGTAAGACTCTTGTTATTCAGCTTTTGTGTGTTCAGTGAGCATTGATCTCTGGGATCACTGTACACGTGCATTCGGTGATCACGACTTATGAGTCGGGGTCCCCACAGGTGGGCTGCGGACTGGTGTATATAATCAAATTTAATGCTTGTAATGGAGACCACCTGAGTGTTCGTCACAGCCTTTTTCCCTCCCTAGCTGTTGCATCATGAGTTCGGCGGGTTCGCCGCCGGACAGGGCCTCTGGTGAACGGAGTCCTGTGTATACAAAGAAGGAAAATAAAAAAAAGAGACACACTTGTGAGCCCCTGGTGTGGTCGAGCCGCACTCTAGGTCTGTTGTGGTCGTGCCCCTCCCCCTAGGCCCATGGTATCTCCAGAGCGTAATGATGTACGCGGAGGGTTGGTCTTGCAATCATGCGAGGGCTGGGGTTGGGGCCGCCTTGCTACGCGTGCTCAGAACGTGCCAGGTGGTCTTTGTTGATGTTGCTCCGGACACGTTTGGCCGTGTCCGGCCGTTTAACGGCCGGACTCGAAAATTGCCTTAGAAGGCTGCTCTGTACTTCTGCCGCGTGAGCCGCTGTATGTTCCTTCATTCGGAGGGAGCGTTCCATATTTCCGTTGACCATGATGACTCCACGAGGGCCTGGCATCTTGAGCTTGAGGTATGCATAATGCGGCACCGCGTTGAACTTTGCAAACGCGGTTCGTCCGAGCAGAGCGTGATAGCCGCTGCGGAACGGGACTATGTCGAAGATTAACTCCTCGCTCCGGAAATTCTCCGGGGATCCGAAGACCACTTACAGTGTGACTGAGCCTGTACAATTGGCCTCAACACCTGGTATGACGCCTTTGAAGGTCGTCTTTGTAGGTTTAATCCTTGAGGGGTCTATGCCCATCTTGCGCACTGTATCCTGATAAAGCAGGTTCAGGCTACTGCCGCCGTCCATCAGGACTCTTGTGAGGTGAAATCCATCGACGATTGGGTCTAAAACCAACGCGGCGAATCCACCATGGAGGATGCTGGTCGGATGGTCTCTTCGATCGAAAATGATCGGGCAAGAGGACCATGGATTGAACTTAGGGGCGACTGGCTCCATCGCATATACGTCCCTTAGTGCACGCTTCCGCTTCCTCTTGGGTATATGGGTTGCGTATATCATGTTCACCGTCCGCACTTGTGGGGGGGAAACCCTTCTGTCCTCTACTGTTCAGCGGTCGAGTCTCTTCCTCGTCGTCGCTGTGTAGCCCCTTGTCATTGTTTTCGGCAATTAACTTGCCTGCCTGCTTAAATACCCAACAATCTCTGTTGGTGTGGTTAGCTGGCTTTTCGGGGGTGCCATGTATCTGGCATGAGCGGTCGAGTATTCGGTCCAAATTGGACGGACCCAGAGTGGTTCTTTTGAATGGCTTCTTCCACTGACCGGGTTTAGAGCCTCGGAATCCGGCGTTAACTGCCGTATCCTCCTTGTCATCGCCGTTAACGCGGCGTTTGTTTTTGCTTCGACGCGACCTGCCATTGTGGTCCTTAGTATCCGGACTACCAGCATTTTTGCTGAGGTTGTTACTGTGAGCTAGCCAGCTATCCTCTCCCACACAAAAGCGGGTCATTAGTGATGTGAGGGCTGCCATGGATTTTGGCTTTTCCTGTCCTAGGTGCCGGGCTAGCCACTCGTCGCGAATGTTATGTTTGAAGGCTGCGAGGGCCTCTACATCCAGACAGTCGATGATTTGATTTTTCTTTGTTAAGAACCATGTCCAGAATTTCCTGGCCGATTCGTCTGGCTGCTGGATTATGTGGCTTAGGTCATCGGCGTCTGGTGGTCGCACATATGTGCCCTGGAAGTTGTCGAGGAATGCGGCTTCCAGGTCCTCCCAACACCCAATTGACTCTGCGGGCAGGCTGTTAAGCCAATGCCGAGCTGGTCCTTTAAGCTTGAGCGGGAGGTATTTGATGGCGTGGAGATCGTCGCCGCGGGCCATATGGATGTGAAGGAGGTAATCTTCGATCCAAACCGCGAGGTCTGTCGTGCCATCGTAGGATTCAATGTTTACGGGTTTAAACCCTTCAGGGATTTGATGATCCATTACTTCGTCAGTGAAGCATAGCGGGTGTGCGGCGCCTCTGTATTGAGCAATATCACGACGTAGCTCAAGGGAGCGTTGTCTGCTGTGTTTGGCCTGGCCGAAGTTGTTGTATCCGGCTCGACGGTATTCGTCGTGGGTCGTGGGGCGCCCGCGTGATCCATAGATAGATCTGGATTGTCTTGCCTTATCCTCCAATATGCCCCGCAAGTCCGGCGCGTTCCCTCGTGGCTTCGTACTTTTCGAGCGATGATGGGGTACGGTCTTGATGGAAGGCCTGGATGCCTCTCTGTCGCGACCACGGGGTGGTCGGTCGGCCGTATTGTGCGCTGGTGATGAAGGTATGTATGCTTCCTCCTCTAATCGGGGCAGCAACTTGCGTTTTGGGTAGCTCTTGGAGGGGCGTTCGAGTTCGTACTCTTCGGCCGCGAGGACATCGGTCCATCTGTCGGCCAGCAGGTCTTGATCAGCTTGAAGCTGCTGCTGCTTTTTCTTTAGGATATTTGTTGTGGCCATTAGCCTGCGTTTGAAACGCTCCTGTTCGACGGGATCCTCGGGCACGATGAATTCGTCATTGTTGAGGCTAACCTCGTCTTCGGAGGGAGGTATGTAATTATCATCCTCGACCTCTTCATCTGCCGCTCTCTCGTGAGGGCTTGCTTCTGCATCCTCCTGCGCTGAATCTTGCTGGAGGGGATTGTCTTCGGCACTTTCTGGGGTGTTATTATCTCCTGTGCCGGAATCTCCATTCTTGCTGTGGCGGGATTTAGAGCGGCGCTGCTGACGCTGGCGCTTGGGTTGTTTCTTTAAGGAATCTGCCTCTGCTGCTTGTTCGCCATCCCCATCTTTTGGGGTGTCCACCATGTATATGTCGTATGACGATGTGGTCTTCCAGTGCCCTGTAGGCGCTGGTTCTTGTTCGTCTCTGGCATCGTCGTCCATACCGTCGATGTCTTCGGAGTCGTAGTCTAGCATGTCGGTTAGATCGTCGACAGTGGCTACAAAGTGGGAGGTGGGTGGGTTTTGAATTTCTTCGTCGTCCGCATCCCAACCATCCTGGCCATAATCCGGCCAGGGCTCTCCGGATAGCGAGAGATGTTTTAGCGAATTTAGGATGTCGCCAAAGGGTGAGTGTTGGAAGATGTCTGCGGCAGTGAACTCCATGATCGGTGCCCAATCAGATTCGATTGGCAGGGGCGCAGGAGGTTCGGAGTCCGGCAGGGAGTCCGGCACCTCGGAGTCACGAGCTTTACAAGGGACAAGGTTAGTGTTCGGCTCCATCGCCGCGGAAGTTGCAGCCCCCGAGGCGGTGTCCATCCACCGGTCCTCGATCTGGGCGACCGGCTCCGGACTAAGGGCCGGAGCGGATTCGTGTGCGGCCACCAAGGCACTGTCCGGCGGCAGAGCTAAATCATGCCCCTCGCGATAGCGCGGCACGCTCGGCTGTGGCTCGAGTCCGTCGAAGATTAAGTCCCCGCGGATGTCGGCCGTGAAGTTTAGGCTTCCGAACCTGACCTGATGGCCAGGGGGTAGCTTTCGATCTGCTCCAGATGGCCAAGTGAATTAGCCCGCAGTGCGAAGCCGCCGAATACGAAGACCTGTCCGGGGAGAAAAGTCTCACCCTGGATGGCGTTGTTGTTGATTGGAGGAGCCATCAAGCCTATCGGTAACGACACAGAGGAACTCTCAATGAAAGCACCAATGTCGGTGTCAAAACCGGCGGATCTCGAGTAGGGGGTCCCGAACTGTGCGTCTAGGCGGATGGTAACAGGAGACAAGGGACACGATGTTTTACCCAGGTTCGGGCCCTCTTGATGGAGGTAAAACCCTACATCCTGCTTGATTAATATTGATGATATGGGTAGTACAAGAGTGGATCTACCACGAGATCAAGGAGGCTAAACCCTAGAAGCTAGCCTATGGTATGATTGTTGTAATGGAGGTTATGTCCTACGGACTAAAGCCCTCCGGTTTATATTGACACCGGAGAGGGCTAGGGTTACACAGAGTCGGTTACAATGGTAGGAGATCTACATATCCGTATCGCCAAGCTTGCCTTCCACACCAAGGAAAGTCCCATCCGGACACGGGACGGAGTCTTCAATCTTGAATCTTCGTAGTCTTGGAGTCCGGCGGACGATGATAGTCCGGCTGTCCGGACACCCCCTAGTCCAGGACTCCCTCAGGCGCCTTTGTGGAAACCATCAAAGGGTGGCAATCGGGGTGGTTCTATATCACCGAGCCGCGGGACCCTAAATGGGCAGCGGCCCCCGAGTGCAGATCTGGTGCCCCTATGCAGCTCACCTCCTGGAAAAAGAAGGGCTTGCTATGGGGCAGTTCGGAGGAGCTGACAGGACTCCAGTCCTGTCTCCAGACCTTGGTGAACAAGAAGCTTAGGCTTGTCAATGTGATCCAGGTCATGCTCCGCCACCGGATTCTCCCCTGCCAACAACGGGCCTTTACTTTGTGGGAGTTCAATCCGGCATAGCACCAGGCCTTGAGCGGGCTCTTCAACACGACGTACGAAGCCGCCTGGAGGGTGCTGTTCAAGGGCGGAGAAGCCCCCGCATCCGCGACGGAAGACCGCGGATTCAGCACCAAGTGCCCGGCTGGAGAGGTAAGCTTTGTTATCCTCTATGGGACATTTATTTTCTTTCATAGTTTGACTCTATGTGGGATTTAAAACTCCCAATGCCTTTGACAAGACTGGCAGAGGACTTCCGGACAGGTAGACTGTCCGGCTCCCCTTCCCGAAGACCCAGCGGACGCCCGTTTAACAGGGCTGCTGGTCCCGGCACTTTATGTGGTGCCGGAGAAGAAGGCCAAGAAGAAGGCCACGGGAACCCGAAGAAGTTCCCGGCGCCAGGTGATATCGGACTCATCGTCCGATGGCTCCGAGGCGGACTCCTCCCCCGAAGACGAGGAGGAGAAAGAGGACTCTCTCCCAGAGGAGGGAGAGAGGAAGAGGAAGGCTTCCCCAACGGGGGAGGCCGAAGGGTCCAAGAGGGGAAGGACCCATCCCCTGGACAGCTCCGCCAACGCCAACGCTGGCGACGAAGAGTGGCCCTCAAGGGCCAGACCTCCGGCAAGATCGTAAGTATCCGGATTCCTGAATGATTTATAATTTATCTTTTGTGTCACATAGTGTCCTTCTAATGCCGCATACTGCTGTAGTCCGACCGATGATGATCTTCCCGCTTCATCGAGCGGGTCCTTGGCTCCGTCGGACGTGGATTCCATTCCGACCGCCTCCACCCCCCGTGACAGTGACGACGTCGAGGTGGGATCCCAGGAGGAGACCCATCAGGAGGAGGCTCTGGAGGTGCCGCAAGGCAGCCTCCCGGACTTTGCGCCGGACTCTGTGCCAGAACCCGCAGTGGTTCCGGAGTCCGGCAGGCGGCCCCTTCGTAAGAAGGGCAAGACTGTGACGCCAGCAGCCCCCGTCCAACCGGAGGCGCCGGACAACTTGTTGGAGGCGCTTAACGGCGCTTCCATCAAGGAAGAACACCGCACTATCATGAGTGTGGTGATTCAGAAGGTTCAGCTCGCTGTGCTGCTGACCTCTGCCGCACTGACTGCGGAGGTCGGTGCTTTGAAGCAGGACCTCGAGTGGTCCGAGCAAGAGCTCGGCCTTGCCAAGAAGTAGCTCGAGGACAAAGAAGGTGAGTAACACCACTTTTAAATTTGTACCTTACAGAAAAGGATTTTGGTTGCAATAGAAATAACAAGGATAACGTGGGTACTGCAGGGGCCACGAACGAGGTGGCAACCCTGAAGGAGGCCGTGTCCGCGGCCGAACGCAATGCGGCCGCGGAATGGGCGGAGCGAGAGAAGCAGGAGGCGCGGGTGGCGGAGGTGCGGCAAGAGCTCCAGGCTCTCATGAAAAAGCATGAGAGTTTGTAGCGCGACTCGTAGACTCGAGAGTCCGAGCTTGCCTCGGCTCTTGAAAGTGCCAAAGCCGCTAAGGCCGAGGCCCGTAAGGCCCTCCAGGAGATTGAGGATGTGAAGAAAATAGCAGCGGGTAAGGCATTTTTCATGCAAAGCAAGCATGTTAATGTAAATTACCTGTTACTTACCCGAATTCGGAGCTCTCCAGGGGCGTTTGCAGATCTACCTCGCAGTGTGTCTGATGACGCCGCATTCTACCGTGGCGAGGAGGGGAGCTCAACGGAGAAGTTCTTCTGGTCTCAGTACTCTGAGGCCGGACATCCAGTGCCCCCTAGCGACCAACTGAAGCAGCTGGTCGAGCTCCAGAAGGTAGCCGAGCAGGCCATGAAGGGCCTCATAGTCCGGCTATGGCCTGGAGAGGCCATGCCTGGGAGCTACTTCGGCCTTGTGCGGCGGCTGGTGGATGCGTGCCCCTGGGTGGAGGTCATCAGACGCTCCGCCTGCATTGAAGGTGCCCGTCGGGCCCTTGCCTGCGCAAAGGTGCACTGGGGCAGGCTGGATGCGGAGAGGCTTATCACTGACGCGCCCCCAGTGGGCAAGGAGTATCGTACGCCCGAGATGTACTATAAGACTGTCCTGAAGGGTGCCCGCAAGATTGCGGATGAGTGCCCCAGAGATGTAATTATTGAGTAAACTCGCAATGTGTTATCCTGTGCGCTGAAAACTTTGTTCATATGCGCTAAGCAACGCTTATTGATTTAAAATATTACCTTCTGTGCGGCCGTTTATTAAATCTGAGAGATGGCAAGTCGTCGGCTTCAGCCCCCATGCCACGAGTGCTGGGGTGTTCGGGATAAACTTGAGCACTCTTGTTCCCATTTCTGGGTCCATCTAGGGAGGCGCTCAACACAGCGAACAAGGCAACCGGACTTATAATGCTTGAACACTCTCACTTAGCCATAGAATTCTATAATTTTAAATTTCGGCGAAGCCCCTAGTATTCGGAAGACCGAGTTCGGGGCGCTATCCACGCCTGGGCCGGACACAGCCGGTTCCTCGCTCAAAGCGGCATAAGTCTTTAGGGACTCGAAAAGACCTCTCGAACAACGACCAGTCTCTCGCCTTATCATGACAGTCAGTTTTAGCTTTCTCCATTGAGGCGCTCGCCCAGCTCAACCGGGGCGCAATCGAAGTGGTTCTCCCAGTGCTACCTTAGCCGACGGAACGGAACGTAAGGCACCAAAACATGGGAGCCGGGCAAACCCAACTATTGACACAATACATGATTCGGAGCCGATGCATATAATGCTATAAGTTCGGGGTGCCGCACTTGTGAAAGTGTTCGGACTTATCACACCATAATATGGGGAACGTAAGCCCCTGGTGTGTTCGGCCGTACCAAAATGTACGGGTGCAAGATGTCATTAATGAAAATATATGTAAAAAAAGGCAATGCAATTATAGGTAAAAAGTGCTGCATTGTTTATTCAAGGAATTCTGCTATGAGTGGAGAACGATACAAATAGTGCGGTAAGCAAGGGATTGGACTAATTAAACATATCCCCCTCCAGGGGTAGGCTACGAACTGGTGTATTTAACAAATTTAATGCTCGTAATGGAGACCACCTGAGTGTTTGGCGTAGCCTTTGTCCTTCCCTGGCTGTTGCATCGTGAGTTCGGCAGATCTACTGCCCGACAGGGCCTCTGATGAACGGAGTCCTGTGGGAAAAAAAGAAAAAGAGTGACACACTTGGGAGCCCCTGGTGTGGTTGAGCCGCACTCTGGGCCTTTTATGGTCGTGCCCCTCCCTCTATGCCCGTGGTATCTCTAGGGCGTAATAATGTACGCGAAGAGCTAGTCTTGCAATCATGCAAGGGCTGGGGTTGGGGCCGCATTGCTACGCGTGCTCGGAATGTGCCAGGTGGTCTTGGTTGATGTTACTTCAGGCGTGTTTGGCCATGTCCGGCCGGACTCGAAAATTGCCTTAAGAGGCTGCTCTGTACTTCTGCCGCGAGAGCCGCTGTGTGTTCTCCGTTCAGAGGGAGCGTTCAGTATTTCCGTTGACCATGATGACTCCACGAGGGCCTGGCATCTTGAGCTTGAGGTATGCATAATGCGGTACCGCGTTGAATTTTGCAAACGCGGTTCGTCCGAACAGAGCGTGATAGCCACTCCGGAACGGGACTATGTCGAAGATTAACTCCTCACTTCGGAAATTATCCGGGGATCCGAAGACCACTTCCAGTGTAACTGAGCCTGTACAGTTGGCCTCAACACCTGGTATGACGCCTTTGAAGGTTGTCTTTGTAGGTTTAATCCTTGAGGGGTCTATACCCATCTTGCGCACTGTATCCTGATAAAGCAGGTTCAGGCTGCTGCCGCCGTCCATCAGGACTCTAGTGAGGTGAAATCCATCGACGATTGGTTCTAAAACCAATGCGGCAAACCCACCATGACGGATACTGGTAGGGTGGTCCCTTCGATCGAAAGTGATCGGGCAAGAGGACCATGGATTGAACTTCGGGGCGACTGGCTCCATCGCATATACGTCCCTAAGTGCACGCTTCCGCTCCCTTTTGGGTATATGGGTTGCGTATATCATATTTACTGTCCGCACTTGTTGGGAAAAACCCTTCTGTCCTCTACTATTCGGCGGTCGGGTCTCTTCCTCGTCGTCGCTGTGCAGCCCCTTGTCATTGTTTTCAGCAATTAACTTGCCTGCCTGCTTGAATACCCAACAGTCTCTATTGGTGTGATTAGCTGGCTTTTCGGGGGTGCCATGTATCTGGCAAGAGCGGTCGAGTATTCGGTCCAAATTGGACAGACTCGTAGCAGTTCTTTTGAATGGCTTCTTCCGCTGACCGGGTTTAGATCCTCTGAATCCGGCGTTGACTGCCGTATCCTCATTGTTATCGCCGTTAACACGGCGTTTGTTTTTGTTTCGACGCGACCTGCCATTGTGGTCCTTAGTATCCGGACTGCCAGCATTTTTACTAAGATTGTTGCGGCGAGCTAGCCAGCTATCTTCTCCCGCACAGAAGCGGGTCATGAATGATGTGAGGGCTGCCATGGATTTCGGCTTTTCCTGCCCTAGGTGCTGGGCCAGCCATTCGTCGCGGATGTTATGTTTGAAGGCAGCGAGGGCCTCTGCATTCGGACAGTCGACGATTCGATTTTTCTTTGTTAAGAACCGTGTCCAGAACTGTCTGGCCGATTCGTCTGGCTGCTGAATTATGTGGCTTAGGTCATTGGCGTCTAGTGGTCGCACATATGTGCCCTGGAAGTTGTCAAGGAATGCGGCTTCCAGGTCCTCCCAGCACCCAATTGACTCTGGGGGCAAGCTGTTAAGCCAATGCCGAGCTGGTCCTTTAAGCTTGAGTGGGAGATACTTGATGGCGTGGAGATCGTCGCCGCGGGCCATATGGATATGAAGGAGATAATCTTCGATCCAAACCGTGGGGTCTGTTGTGCCATGGTAGGATTCAATGTTCACGGGTTTAAACCCTTCAGGGAATTGATAATCCATTACTTCGTCTGTGAAGCATAGTGGGTGTGCGGCGCCTCTATATTGAGAGATATCACGACGTAGCTCGAGAGAGCGTTGTCTGTTGTGTTCGGCCCGGCCGGAGTTGCTGTATCCGGTGCGACGGTGGTCGTCGTGGGTCGTGGGGCGCCCACGTGATCCGTAGATAGATCTGGATTGTCTTGCCTTGTCCTCCAATATATCCTGCAAGTCCGGCGCATTCCCTCGTGGCTTCGTACTTTTCGAGCGGTGCCGGGGTACGGTCCTGATGGAGGGCCTAGATGCCTCTCTGTCACGACCACGGGGTGGTCGATCCGCCGTATTGTGCGCTGGTGATGAAGGTTTGTATGCTTCCTCCTCTAGTCGGGGGAGCAACTTGCGTTTTGGGTAGCTCTTGGAGGGGTGTTCGAGTTCATACTCTTCGGCCGCGAGGACCTCGGTCCATCTGTCGGCCAGCAGATCTTGATCAGCTTGAAGCTGTTGCTGCTTTTTCTTTAGGCTATTTGCCATGGCAATAAGCCTGCGTTTAAAACGCTCTTGTTCGACGGGATCCTCTGGCACGACGAATTCGTCGTCGTTAAGGCTTGCCTCATCTCCGGAGGGAGGCATGTATTTTTCATCCTCCTCGTCTGCCGCTCTCTCTCGAGGGCTGGCTTCCCCGTCCTCCTGTGCTGAATCTTGCTGGAGGGGGTTGTCTTCGGCACTCTCTGGGGTGTTATTCTCTCCGGTGCCGGAATCTCCATTCTTGCTGTGGCGTGATTTAGATCGGCGCCGCTGACGTCGGCGCTTGGGCTGTTTCTTAGAAGAATCTGCCTCCGCTGCTTCTTCGTCGTCCCCATCCTTTGGGGTATCCACCATGTATATGTCGTATGACGAGGTGGTCTTCCAGTGCCCCGTAGGCGCTGGTTCTTGATCGTCTCCGGCATCGTCGTCCATACTGTCGATGTCTTCGGAGTCGTAGTCTAGCATGTCGGTTAGATCATCGACAGTGGCTACAAAGTGGGTGGTGGGTGGGTTTTGAATTTCTTCGTCGTCCGCATCCCAACCATCCTGACTTTAGTCCGGCCAGGGTTCTCCTGATAACGAGAGATGCTTTAGCGAATTTAGGATGTCGCCAAAGGGTGAGTGCTGAAAGATATCCGCGGCGGTGAACTCCATGATCGGTGCCCAATCGGATTCGGTTGGCAGGGGCGCAGGAGGTTCGAAGTCCGGCAAGGAGTCCGGCGCCTCAGAGTCACGAGCTTTATAAGGGACAAGGTCAGTATTCGGCTCCATCGCCGCAGTAGTTGTGGCTCCCGAGGCGGTGTCCAGCCACCCGTCCTCGGTCTGTGCGGTCTGCTCCGAACTGTGGGTCAGAGAGGACTCATGTGCGGCCTCCAGAGCACTGTCCGGCGGCAGAGCTAAATCATGCACAGCGTGACAGCACGGCACGCTCGGCTGTGGCCCGAATCCGTCAAAGATCAAGTCTCCGCGGATGTAGGCCATGAAGTTTAGGCTTCCAAACCTGACCTGATGGCCAGGGGCATAGCTTTCGATCTGCTCCAGATGGCCAAGTGAATTGGCCCGCAGTGCAAAGCCGCCGAACACGAAGATCTGTCCGGGGAGAAAAGCCTCACCCTGGACGGCATTGTTGTTGATGGAAGAAGCCATCAAGCCTATCAGTGACGACACAGAGGAACTCTCAATGAAAGCACCAATGTCGGTGTCAAAACCGGCAGATCTCGGGTAGGGGGTCCCGAACTGTGCGTCTAGGCGGATGGTAACAGGAGACAAGGGACACGATGTTTTTACCCAGGTTCAGGCCCTCTCGATGGAGGTAAAACCCTACTCCTGCTTGATTGATATTGATGATATGGGTAGTACAAGAGTGGATCTACCACGAGATCAAGGAGGCTAAACCCTAGAAGCTAGCCTATGGTATGATTGTTGTAATGGTTGTGTTGTCCTATGGACTAAAACCCTCCGGTTTATATAGACACCGAAGAGGGCTAGGGTTACACAGAGTTGGTTACAATGGTAGGAGATCTACATATACGTATCGCCAAGCTTGCCTTCCACGCCAAGGAAAGTCCCATCCGGACACGGGACGGAGTCTTCAATCTTGTATCTTCATAGTCTTGGAGTCCGGCTGACGATGATAGTCCGGCTGTCCGGACACCCCCTAGTCCAGGACTCCCTCAGCGACCATTACGTTTATTGTTTCTACCACTGCCACACCCACACGCGATTCCCACTACACCGCTCCAACCCATGGCACGACGTCCCCCGACGTGGACATGGATCCTCTGACGTGGCTATCACTACCTTGCCCTGTCTTTCCTTCGCTGACAGGTGGGACCCACGCTTATGGGTCCCACATGTCAGTGACAGAATGGTAGGATTGTTCATGCCCCTCATCCCTCTCGGCCCCACCGCTCCTCTCCCTTTGTGTGCATGACATGCAGGCCAGCTGAACTGCGGCGACCATCAACTTTCTACCACAGACACACCCGATTGGACGCGGTTTGCCTGCTCCGCTGCTGTGCTCCGATCCGTACTCCCGCACCATCGAATTTTCATCCAGCGAATGTGACACATTTAGTCCCGGGCATCAATCCTCTGCTGGAGTACTTATGTACTACAGGTAGTACCCACCGGTGTGGCCATCTACGTCTCGTAACGCCCCGACGCCCAGCTATGGTACCCTCGCCACGGCCACGCCACCACCGGCCGGTTCATCTCGAACGAGTGAGTCGCAAACCACGCCACCACCATGAGAATGACATGTGGGCCAGCCGCATTTAAGGCCCGCATGTCATTGACTCATAGGCCGGGCACTAAGCCACTGAAGTTCGGTCCTGTGGGCCCTGGGAGGGAAATGTAACTCCTGCGGCAGGCCTTGTGGTGCTCCCGCAGTACGAGCTCGTGCCAAAACTGGAATTTGTTTCTTATTACTACCAACTAGTACTAGTAAGGTACACATGCATTGCACGCATGAGATTCTGGTGGTTTGTGCATTATGCTTCTACATGTGGATTTTTCTGGATTCTAACATGTGGCAAAATCTGGTGGAATGTAAGGTTAGGCAAGTTTGATTAACTTAGGTGAGTGTTTGGTTCAAGCCACACCTTAGGCAAGCCACACTGGCCCAACATGACATACAGACAAAAAATGTGGCAAGATTCCCTTAGGCTTGCCAACTTGTGGCTCTCATTTTGAAGAACTTATTAATAACTTTGCCTGAGCTTAGTTGTGGCAAAGTTACTCATGAATTAAGTTCAACCATGGAGTCTTCTAGATTATACATGTGGCAGAATCTGTTGGATGATATCCAATGGCTAGTAGTGCTCGGATTTGCCATCTTTGTACCGTCGGATTGGCTTCATCCAACGACAAACTTTCAAAGTTTTTTACACACTAATAGGGGGTATAGATATAGATGTGCCGGTCCGTTGCAATGGATCCAAAGTATATCTATTTAGTAAAGTGCTCTTTGAACACATTATCTATTTATTTTTCTATAACCTTCCGTAGCCATGCAACCAAGCCACATAATATTCATGGGTGCCCCCCACATCATATTATTCATACTACGTTGATTGAAAAAAAGATAAATCACCCAAAACAAGATCTTCCCGTTTTTTGTTCCTACGATGTTGTGCCGTGCATGTATCTACTAGTTGTATAGTGGTAGTACTAGTAATATAGTATTAGGAGTACAAACTTTGTAAGTTTAGTAGGAGTAGTACTAGTACGGAATGCTCCTGCTCTATCAACGAGCCCCGTCTGACACAAAATTTCTTGGCTTCCGTGGTACAGCTAGATCTTCCCCTTGTTTCTGTTTTCCAACCCGGCGGCGGGCGGGGTGTCAGTTTGCTCAATGGGCGGTCCCACATGAAAGTGAAAATGCTAGGCACAGGGGCGGAGCTACGTGAGGGCCAACACGTGCCCTGGCCCTCCCAACCTAGCAGGATTTTCGTAGTTGTACATCCAATTTTGAGGCATGGAACGTCAAGGCAAGGGTAATTTCTATAGCTTGGCTAGTCTGGCACGCCCAACGTTTTGCTTCAAGCTCCGCCACTACTAGGCAACACGCCTTCCCTAAGCTATGTGTCATGCCGGACGGGCCGTGTTGTACTCCCGATTCCCGGGCGTGTGGGGGTGCGATGGGAACGTGGCAGGCCTTTTCCTTTTACTAGCAATGTGCCCGTGTGTTGCGACGGATCCAAAGTAGTAGAATAGTAGTATTTGTTCACAAACTTGAAAGAAATCACTATTGTTTTGATATACTCCTAATATATTACACCCTCCGTACCTAAATATTTGTCTTTTTTGAGATTTCAAATGGACTATCACATACGGATTATATAGACATATTCTAGTGTTTCTAGGAAGATGCCCGCGCGTTGCACGAAGTTGATGGAAAAGGTAAGCACAACTTATAAATTGATGGATGGAGTACTAGTTACAGTGATGCATATAATTAAGCAAAGGGATCGCATATGTCGATATTGGCTGGAACGAGAATGCAACAGCACAATAAGAATTAAGGCCACGATGATGCGATCGTAGTGGTGGTTACAGAAGGCAAGAAGAAAGATGGATCCACGAACGTATGACCTCCTCCTCCTCAACTTATTGCGTCGGGCCACCGACCGGCGGCGAAGGAGCAGCGGCTTTTGTGGCGAGGTCGAGGTGCTTCTCAACAAAGGCATCCAAGGCTTCCAGCCGGTTGAGGAAGGCCAACATCGTAGCATCCTCACTGGCCTTGTAGATACCTATGTACACGATTTGCTCGTACGCGTGGATGTGTAGGTCGACAAATTCTTGCAGGGCGAGGCGCCTCGTGGCGAGTGCGACCTCCAGGTGGACATTCTTCGTGGCGTCAGCGGGCAGTCGCAGTGCCACCAGTGCTTGAAAGAGGTTCCGGCCATGGAGGCCGATTAGGGTGGCAGGCAATAAGGAGCCCGGGCGCACGGGCTGGAGGAGTACGGTGATGTCGTCCGCGAGCTTCTTGAGGATGGTGAACTTGTTGCTGGTGGCAACGATCATCTGGTCCAACTGAGAGTCGTAGTTAGCGTCGACGGCGGCCATCCACCAGCCGGTCTCCAACACCATCTGGAGATGATCCTCGATGCCATGCCGCAGGCCGGCGTCGTGGACCATCTGGCGCAGCCACCGGCCGCTCACGCGCATCGCCGCCATGGGTCTGGAGCGAGCTCTTTTGCGCTTAGTGTAGGTTCTTAGGCAAGTGCTTAGGTGCGTACGATGTGGTAGATGCATTGGAATGGAGGAGGGGCGCCTTTATATGAGGGCAATGAGGGAAAACTGCGTTGCATTCACATCATGCAGCCTCTTTTCCCGGACCTCCTCCCATTACTTCCCTCATGCATTACTTGAAGGAGGATGCATTGGGCATTCAACATATCAGGAACCGCTACTCCCTCCCTCGTCTGCATTAAAGGCGTATCAGGAACTGCGCCGCCTGCTGTCAAATCGAATACTCCCTCCGTCTAGGTGAGTAGTAAGTCAACTTACGAAAACCAAATACTAGTAAACACATAGGCGTGGTGCATTAACTCTCACGTTGTTTCTTATTTTTTGACATAAATAGAGGAATCAACCAAGAAGAGATGTGGGGCTTGTATGCTTTTAATGACTTGAGACTATCAAACATGACATGAAGTGGTTAGTTCGTTGCACAGGAACAAATACAACCCACGTCAGCACACACGCATCTTATAGCATCACATCCAATGGCTATAAAAGATGAATGAGACCAAATTATATCTCATCTGGATGAGTTCTAGCAAAACTGAATTAATAATACTTAGTACTCCTACGCCATGTATCATATAAGTATCATGTAGTACTTTATTTATTGCCATGTATGACACATAGTTCACGAGCGCTCTCTATATGTACCACCTTTTTTTTAATTTCAAGTTTTGCTCCATGGCGCAATCCATCGATACTACTACTCTACAAAAGTGGAGTATATACATTTTTTAAAAGTCTAGAGGGCGGGGCAGTCTAGCTCGGTCGGTTTCATGAGAGGCGAGGGCCTTTGTGATTTGACGGCTCATTAATGCTGTCAAATCGAATAGTACTGCGCTGCCCGCTGCACGCCCGGCGCCTCCATTAAACCCCTCCGTTAAACCCGCATGCAAACCGAGAATCCTACTCCGGCCACATGTCCGTTCATGAGCGGGCCGGAATTAAACGCAACACCGGCCGAGCTCCTCCCGTCCGCCCTCAGTTTAAACGAGGCCAGACACCGGCCAAGCTCCTACCGTCCGCCCTCTATTTACACGAGGCCAGACAGACAGCGGGCAAGAATCGCACCCCTCTGCCGCTCCCCCATCTCCTCCTTCACCATTTTCTCCACCCTTCTGATGGCTTCTGATGAGCCGTCCTCCGGCATATTACCCGGCTGGGTGGCCCGCTGAGCCTTCCGGATACGGGCGAGGCCGCTCGGTGCTTCACCAACCTCACTTGGCCCGACGGAGCCAGTTGCCGCCCCAAGCAGGTGCATGGTTCAGCAACTCGCCGCTCCAGTTCAGCTCGATGAGGAGTGGCGAGTTGCTCCACGCCGGCACGGCGGCGAGCACGCCAGTACGGGCGCCGTTGCTGCCGCGTCATACCGCGCCACCAGTGTCTATGGTGGCCACGCCTCCCGTGTCTGTGGGCGCGCCTCCCGTGCCTACGGCAGCGCCATGCAGGCAGAGACAGAAGCCGGGTGTGTGGAGAGCGACGAGTCGGTGGCCAGCTTCTCCGTGTCCGCCTCCATCATCGAGGAGAAGTAGAACATGGGAGGCCGCCACCACTTGGGACCCATGAAGGCCACCGCCGAGACGACGACCGCGGATTCAGGTGGTTTCTTTGCTGCTTCGTCTCTTCCGAGGACCTTCGTCGACCCCGCAAGTGTCTGACGGACATGAGGAAGACAAATGGATCCACGGGCGGCCATTTAGAACTAAAATAAGTCTAGATATATCCATTTCTAGGACAAGTATTTCCGGACGGAGGGAGTATTAATTATACAAGAGAGCCGGATTGGCACCTCTTAGTTCATGTAAATGTAATGAAATCCATCATGTTTATATGAAGATTCGGCTTTTTTATACGAAATCCTTCATGCTTATATGAAATCAGTCCGTGTTTGCACGAATTTCATCTGGTTTGTTAGAGTTGTAAAAATGTATGCCGCTGGCGTTTGATGTCGTCCTCCGCGGAAGTAAGCAGGAGGAAATTTGCCGGTTGCCGTTGGAGATGCTCTTTATGCTGGAAATAATAGAGTGACATCCAATCCATTTGAGTTAATTGCCTGTATGATTGTCCCTCTATAAAAAAGTTAATTGCATGTACAGTGTACACGTGACTTGCAGGGTGGCTACAGCTTCGTACAGAAAGTTAAAAAGAAACAAGTCCATCCTTAATATTCTAAGTACTCTGTGGGTTCCACTTTCAGTACAGTAGCGAAAGAAGTATATATTAAATAAGTAGAGTAATAGAAAATATACAAATCTAAAGTTAAAAGACAGAATTCGAACTCATGTCATCGCGTTGCGAGCATCCGACGCTAACCAGCCCAGCACATTTTTGTTGTAGACCATGCTGGAGATATATCTCCATGTCTACTCTTATATATACTCCATTTGTTCCTAAATATTTGTGTTTTTCAGATTTCAAATGGACTACCACATACAGATGTGTATGTAGACATATTTTAGAGTGTAGATTCACTCATTTTGCTGCGTATGTCTTTTCAGGAAGGGGTCAGATTTGTCCTTGATTTATTTATGAGGTATCCAGATGGCACTGCTCCGCCAAGAAAAGAGGGTAACATCAAAATTATGGACTACTTTTTTGAGTATGTTGGTAAGGTCCGGTCATAGTCACTTGTTGAAATCTCTAAAAAGACAAATACTCCCTCTGTTCGGAAATACTTGTCATCAAAATGGATAAAAGGAAATGTATCTAGACATATTTTAGTTTTAGATAGATCTATTTTTATCCATTTTGATGACAAGTATTTTCGGACGGAGGGAGTAGAAAATAGAGTTGTTGATGATGGTGTGCGTGCCATCCTGCAATATAGGCCGTCCGATTTATATCTAACGGATAGGAAAGAAACTATGGCAATTTTGCAAAAATATACCCACACGTCTCTCCACGTTCGCAAATAAGGCCTTCCCTCGTTCAGCCTTTTCTCTCACAAGATAAACTACTCATACAAATGCATCTTGATGTTCCGTGCAACACACGGGCAGCTAGCTAATTTCTTTTCAAATAGTTGCTGCGATAATTGGGGTTAAGTGATATATTTATGTCTGCCCCGAATGATTTCAGATTCACTAGTAGTAACAAAGAAAAGGTTGCCTTGTTAATTAACATAAAACAGGGTGAAAACTATCACATGAGGCCGGTAAAAACAAGGCACACTGGGTTCAGCGTCATCGTCACTACAGCTGTGCGCGCGCGATAAGTCTACATATCGAGGGGGCTACCGAGCGAGGCACCGAGACACAATGTTTGAGAGACAAACCAATTGACAGATTATGATCAGATCGAGTTGTCACCCTTCTACTGTCATTGTTGGGGGGGAGGGAGATAAAGACGTATCGAGAGTGTGCATGGTAGGCACAGAGGCACAACTAGCGAGTGTGTGTGTGTGTGTGTGTTTGAAAGAGGAGTTGATAGATTATTATCAAGATCGATGTGCCACCCTACTCCTTCGGTGCCGGGTAGTGTGTGTGTGTATGTTTGAGAGAGAATCCAGTCGATAGATTAGTATCAAGATCGCGGTGTCACCCTACTCCTTCGGTGCCGGGTAGTGTGTGTGTGTATGTTTGAGAGAGAAGCCAGTCGATAGATTAGTATCAAGATCGAGGTGTCACCCTACTCCTTCGGTGTTGGGAAGTGTGGGTGTGTGGGGGGGCAGTGACACTCACATATCTCTACTCTTATAAAAAACAGAGTTGGTGATGATGGTGTTCCTGCCATCCTGCAATATAGGCCATCCAATTTATATCCGACGGACAGGAAGGAAAATATCGCAATTTTGCAAAAAAGATACCCACACCCCCCTCTGCATTTGCAAATAAGGCATTCCTTCGTTCATCCTTTTCTCCCACAAGATAAACTTCTCATACAAATGCATCTTGATGTTCCGTGCAACGCACATGGGCATCTTGCTAGTAGGGAGGAGTTTGTGTGACACATATCTAGCTATATTAAGGGATAGGTAGATATCATATGTGTGAGAGACATTATTATACTTTGAGACATTAGTGGCTGTGGGTGGGCGGAATTAAAGGGGTGGGCGTGTTAGACATAGAGAGCGTGTGTGTTTCTATGTGAGAGACTTGTAGGACGGGGTAGAAAGACGAATTTAACCCTGACGGAGGGAGAGAAATACACGAAGTGCGCGTGTGTGATTCCGATGCCCACAGGGAAATGAGATATGTATGTGTGTGAGAGAGATTGCACAATTCATTCACGTGTCACTATCTAGCGATCGTGGACGTTCATCGCTTGAACATAAGTCAATATCTACTTCGTATCGTGGCCAAAGGTATAATATCGATTCAACGCTATAAAGATTGGACACTCACATATCACATTTTTTCTATTTAAGTAAACCTTTTCAGTTGTGCGTGCCAAAGTTATAGTGATGTTTCTTCAAACAACCAATGTAGCTATCATGCACATGCACCATTGTTACACTTGCATTCAAATTCATTAGTCTTGGATGATTTAAGTTTCTATTTTGAAGTAATATATGTAATATTCATATATGAATTCAACAGGTACGCAATTTATGAAATGGAGGCTATGTAATCATATGAGGTAACACTTTTAAGTAGCTAACTACAATATCCATTTCTTTTTGTGCGCCTCTACACTAACACGTCAATGCATTATGTTTAAAGTAAATAACCAATGGCACTAAATTATCTATTTACACGAGAAATACATAGGCTGAGCATTTGATCCCTTTTTTTGTGAACGCGCCACTACACCCGTACGATCGGCCGCGCACGTGTGAACGTCCAAGTTATCGGCGCATCATCCCGAGTTATTGTCTTTTTTTCTGGGGTGGACTTCACACCAGTTATTAACTGCTGACGCGTGCCCCGTGTACACAGTCTAGCATGACCTTCCCGCTAGCACGGTCCAAAATTAGTTGAAACTGGATACGGATGATCCCGCGGGCGGCAAAATCTCCCGCCTCCTTCTAAAATTTCCGCCACCTTAGTCTTTAGCATGTGAAATCCCCCTTTTGTCCTTGGTGCACGGAGACCAACAGTTACAATACCGCCCTCATCTACATGATAGGTCGGGGCTGCTTTGGTAACTTCCGGTCGCCCCAACTACACGGCACCCCCATTTCCTCACCCCCTCCCGCAAAAAATACTAACACCACAGCACCAAAGCATCTTACATCACGCTGTCCGTACTTCATCGCCCTTTCTCCCCTCCCCTCTCGAAACCCTAGACTGCTCATCCACCGGCGTACCATAGCCCATTCACTGCCAGCGGCATCCACCTCACTGGATCTGCTTTTGCGGCCGCATCTACCCCTCCCACCTCCCCTAGAAACAACTAGACTGCTCATCCACCACTGTACCACAGCCCATTCAGTGCCGGCGTTGTCCACGGTGCCGGATCTGCTTCGCCGGTACTCTCGTCAACCGCCGCGCATCTGGAGCGGCTCATTCGTACTCCCCACCGAAGACGCTTCGTCCACACCCCCCGGAGCCGCCCCACCGACGCCCCCGTCGACGGCCTCTGATCCTCTTCGCCGACACCTTCCTCAAACCTACCGAAGCCGCTTCGCTGACACCTTCCTCAACCCTACTGGAGCCGCTTCGCCGACACCAGCGTCAACCCTACCGGAGTAGCTTCGCCTATACCATTCTCAACCCTACCGGGGCCGCTTTGCCAACTCATAAGTCCACGGCCTCAGATCCGCTTCCTCGCACCCTCATCCAACCTACCAGAGCAGCTTCTGACGCCCCGTCCACGGCCGCAGATCCGCATCATCGACACCACCCTTAACCCAACCACCGGAGCAGCTTCTGACGCCCCGTCCACGGCCGCAGATCCGCATCGTCGACACCATGCTTAACCCAACCACCGGAGCAGCTTCTGACGCCCCGTCCACGGCCGCAGATCCGCATCGTCGACAGCATCGTTAACCCAACCACCAGAGCGGCTTCACCTACGCCCTCGTCCACGGCCACAGATCCGCTTCGCCCACACCGTAGTCCGCCCTACCGGAGCCGCTCCACAAACACCCTACTCGACGGTTCTAGATCTCCTTACCGGACCCCGACAGTGAGCGCGGCATCATCACCCTGGACATTTCTAACATGATTCCCACCGTCTGGAGAGATGCCAAGCACCCGCCACGGCCTAGGTACTTGTCTCCTTTAAACCCGTCCAGCATCACCTACCCAATGTACTTCGAATATACTAACTGGTCGCTGTTACCTGTTATGCAGCTGGCAACAACTACAAGGACGATGTTTCTTCTGGATCTAACAGCTTGGCCAACCAAGATCCTGGACTGAGGCACTGCTATGATCTTGTAAGCGCGTCTCTCTCTCTCTTGTATTGTTCTGTGCCTGCCAGCGTGCTTTGCTAGGATTTTCGACCAGTAATCCCTTTGTGCAGACAATGATTTCTACTACTGGCTGCTAAATTAGATATGTAGATGTCATACATGATATTACCTCGTACCTCCATTCCTAAATATAAGTCTTTCTAGAGATTCCACTATAGGCTACATACGGAGCAAAATGAGTGAATCTACACTCAAAAATGCATCTATATACATCTGTATGTGGTCCATACTGGAATCTCTACAAAGACATATATTTAGGAACAGGGGCAGTACATTAAACAAAATCGTAGGTGGCATGTACGAATTCCAGTGCACTACATTAGGCTGCCTTAGAGTGCCTACCAGCCCAGCATACAGAGTCATGGCTAGTTTATGTTACACACACAATCGTTAATTGGTGGTTTAAATATGCGCAAGGGATATGCAATGTAGTATCATGTAGAGATGTCTGAAATTAGCCGTGTCAACTTGCAGATAGGGTTACACAATGAAAAAGTACAAGATGTATCTGGCAATTTCATGGAACATTGCAAAAAAAAGGAGAGGTAGCGGTGAGCCTATACAGTGTGCTATGGTACGTCACTCCTCCATTGCAATCATCGTGACATGTTATTTGTATGCCAGTTCTATTAGCCAAGTTTCTTAGGGACAGTTATTACGAGTAATCCTAAGAAAATAAGCACCTGTGAATATAAGCTCCATGTAATACGCCAACCAGTTCTTTTCATTGCGTTTTCAGCTTATCTTTGGTATGATCAGTGGAAAGTCTAGATTGCATTATATATATTTTTCATTTTTCTGCCCATATGGAAATTAATTTGACTTGCAAACATCACAAATTGAACCCAGTGCAGTAATCAATATGATAGGAAAATAGACCATCACTATTTGCTCAAAATGCAAATACAAAGATACCATCTACTTGGCACAATCTACTTTGGTCAATGTTTGCCATAGAGATCCCATTGCCTAATTTAAACGAAGAACGCATGACCCTCATTAAAATGAAGAACAATTATTTATTGAAATTCGACGGTCCAAGTGGCTGGTTATTATCATATAGCAGCACCACCTGAAAGCATCATATAGCAGCAGTAGCAGCTCATAGCAACTCATCATACAGCAGCAGCAGTCTGCAATTCATCATATACCAGCAGCAGCTCATAGCAATTCATCATATAGCAGCAGCAGGAGCAGCTCGTAGCAATTCATCATATAGCAGCAGCAGGAGCAGCTCATAGCAATTCATCATATACCAGCAGCAGGAGTAGCTTGTAGTAACTCATCATATAGCAGCAGCAGCTCATAGCAATTCATCTTATAGCAGCAGCAGCAGCTCATAGCAACTCATCATACAGCAGCAGCAGCTCATAGCAATTCATCATATAGCAGCAGCAGGAGCAGCTCATAGCAATGCATCATATAGCAGCAGCAGAAGCAGCTCATAGCAATTCATCGTATAGTGGATCAGAATGAAAATTTGGCAAAAAATCAGAGGAGATCCTCACCTTGTTGGATGAGCTCATCCTTCAACATCACCTCAAGGCCATGGCCTGGGAGGAGGGGAGGGGGAACAAGGTGCCTTCTGCCGCAGTGTGGCATCAGCCGTAGTTGTGCAACACCCACCAGAGTAGTGCGTTGGACGAACCACAGTGGAGCAGCTGCTGGAGACCATGAGAATGAGGGGCGGCGCCATAGGGAGGAGCAGCCAGGGAGATTTGCCCCTACCCGCCGGCCATGTACACTACCAGGAAAACGCTTATAGATAGAAGTTTACCAGTAGCGTTTGTTTATGACCCCATGCTACTAGTAGTTAGTAGTAGTGCTGCCTAGAAAGAGCACTACCGGTAACTGTTAGCAGCAGCGCCTGTTATCTAGCCCCACGCTACTGCTAAGTGTAAAACACCACACCCCCTAATCAATAAATGTTTGAAGCGCTTATCACCCAACCAGCAGTACAGCTAGTGGGCTTAGCAGTAGCGCTGGCCCGTTGCCCGTGCTGCTGTTAAGCCCACTACCTCCCCCCGCGCGCCCCCCGGCCCGGCCTCATCTCTCACTCACACTCCGCACTCCTCCCTCGTCCCCCCTCGCGCCGCCGTCGACCCCCGCACACTGTCGTCCCCCACGCCGGCCCTCCTCCCTGCGTCGGCCGCCCTCGCCCGCGCCGACCCTCCTCCCCGTCGGCCGCCCAGCTCCCCTGCGCCGGCCCTCCTCCCCGCCGACCGCCCAGCTCCCCCGCGTCGGCCTCCTCCTCTGCCCGCTGCCCCGGCCCCCGCGTCGGCCCTCCTCCACCGATAGGTACTCCTCCTCCTTCCTCCTCCTCCCTCCCTCCCTAGTTATAGTTATTAGAGTAGTTATTTTGAATCCTATGTAGTTGAAAAAATGTAGGTTATTAGAGTAATGTAGGTTATGATCGAACCCTTGCTAGGACAGATTAGGTATGAACCCTAGTTAATTCGTATGAACCCTAGGTTTTTAAATTTATCTAGGTTTTAAAGTTAGGACAAAAATTCAGCTAGGTTTTTAATTAGGTGTAGTTAATAGAATTTAGGTGTTTTAAGTGTATTTAAAAGAGTTTTAGGTGTTTTAGTTGTTTTAGGTGTAATTAATAGAATTTAAGGTGTTTTAGTTGTTTTAGGTGTAGTTAACAGAATTCTAGGTATTTTTTTAGTTAATGCAATTGTTGTTACTTTTTTTAGTTAAAGCAATTTTTCCTGTTATATGCAAATTTGCAGTGGACATGTCATGTTTTGAACATGTCACATTTTGGACATGTCATATTTGTCCGAGTGGCCTATGTTTTGCCAGAAATGTCAATTCGTTTACGTTCTGGCAAATTTCAGGCGCTCGATATGTCCTGTTTTTAGCAAAGGTCATGCCAAATTTTGCTAAGTGTTTATTAATTTTGTTTTCATAATTAAGCATTTTGTTCTCGACGTCGATGATGCCTATCCGGTATCCTCGTCGTCGACTCGGTGGAGGACTCCTGGTTGAGCCGAGGGGCCATGTCCAGGACTGGGCTCTGCCGGGCTGGTACTAGGTTGTGCTACCTTCTGGTGAGCGCAGCTTAGTGAGGAGCCAGCCCGTCGTCGACCCGGAGCTTCTTTGGTGGCGGTCACGTGGGCCTGCATCGGTGGAGAGGCTTGAGTCCCCCGCGAAGGTGGTGCAACACCATGTCACGGAGGAGAACGCGCACGTCTAGCGCTACTTGGTTGCGTTGGCGAACGTCTGGTTCTCCAATACCTGGCAGTTTCTTTGGGGATCTCATCGGAGCAATGATCCGGTGATGGTTCCTTCTCTTTGGGTGTCCACCGCGGCACATTGAACCTAGAGGAGCTATTATTCGAGATGTATTAGTGATATTATATGATGATCTTTGCTACAAACTACTATATATGTATTTGATGATGGCTTACTAATTACCTATTAGTTATTTGCTTATTGAATGCAAAAGATGAGCGAGGTTTGTGCTACAAACTACTATATATGTATTCATGATGGACTATATGATGATCTTTGCTACAAACTACAAATTTTAGGTGTTTTAGTTGTTATATTATGATCTTTGCTACAAACTACTATATATGTATTTGATGATGGACTATTAATTACCTATTAGGAAATGTCTGACGACGAAAGGGAATTCGCTATGTGCGTTTACTGCGAAGATAAGGGCGGTATGTGCGACAGGCCTCACCTGGTAGAAGGTCGGCGCTTCAGCATCAAGCTCCAAGAGACCTTCGATGTTGATACGGTACGCAACGATGACAAGTGTTTTTTGTTATTTTTGCACGACTTCTCTGCTTCTTCAACGTGTAATTTCTGTCTTTTACAATTCGACTAGCTTATCCCATGCCATGCAAGATGCTATGTCTTGGAGAAGATGGGGTTTGAAGATCATGAAAGCACAAAGACAAAGATAATTCAACTAAGGACCCATCATGGTTATGATTTTGCTGTAAAACTATACAATTATGTGAACTCATCCAATTTTGGTTGCCCGAATTGGGAAGCCCTTTCCAAGGCGTATGATTTTCATGAGGGTATGCTTCTCACCTTCGATCTTGGTCATCCTGACATCGACGAAAATGATATGACCATTTGGGTCCTTGTTGACACGCTTCCAGTTCTACCGCTGTGTGAGTTTCTTAAACATATTTACTAAGTAATTTATATTGTTTATTTCAAAATATTTGACAGCTTATATCCATTGATAGCTTATTTTCATTCTTCAAAAAATGTACGGAAGATGGTAGACAGAACCTACAACTACAATGATGAAGCACAATTAACTTATAAGGAGAAAGATGGTCTTATCACATTTTTTACTAATCTTGAGAGTTACAATAGCTATTATCGAATTCCTCAAAATTATGGTCCATATGTGCCACTAGTGCACGCGGTGTGCTACGGTAACATCAATGGAGATGTCATGGTAAGATTTTGTACTATTACAACATCCGTGCATCTTTTGCATAATTTTTTCTAAAACTAAACTACATTGCTAACTACAAAGTTATTACTATGTTTTTGAATAGAAAATCCCGATGGATTGTGTGCCTCATCTGATGTTGCCAAGAGGTCGCGTTGATGTTATGAGCTTACGGCCACCACGGCCAGGTCAGCCACAGTATCCACATCACTCCTGTCCATACTGAATTTCTAAAAGCGAGGAAGCCATGATAATAAATGATTGGAAAAAATGTTTCAACCATCGCAGAGAGCTACTTGGAAGCAATATTGTGCGTAGGCCAAGACTTGGAGACAGGATGATCTCCGTTCTTCATTATGGAGAGTTCAGTTTCCTTAATGAAGAGTCAATGCCTATCTTGTTTTATGATATTTTACCTAAGAAAGGGTAGAGTAGGTCCTATGAGAGGAGTAGGTCCTAGGTAGAATGTGTTATTATGTGCTATAATGTGTTAGAGTTGATGAGGAGGATGAGGAGTTGTGATTATGACTAGTGACCAACTTGTTATATATATGATGTCTCATTGACGAACATTGTTTGGTGGTGATGACTAGTGGTAATGAATATGTTATTTAAACAGACTAGTTCATGATGAGTTGTTATTGTATAACAGATATATCTGTTTAAACATGTACATCGCCAAAATATTAAAAAATACATAAATGTTAGCAGTAGCGCTGGCCTAAAAACGCGCTACTAGTACTTGAACTTACCAGTAGCGCTGGTCTAGAAACGCGCTACAGCTAAAAAATAGTTGTAGCGCCGTAGCAGTAGCGCTGGTGCCCGCGCTACTGGTAGCAAAAAAACCAGCGCTACTGGTAAGCTTTTCTCTAGTAGTGGTAGCCTAGTTGGACACAGCATCGTCGAGGACCAGGCCAGATGGGACTAGTGGCGACGGCTCGCTGGAGGAACCCTAGTGCTACAGGCAGGGGATCGAGGTAGAGGGAAAGGGGAGAGGAGATGCAAGCGGGCAGGGCAATGAATGCTTGCGTGTTTGTTTTTACTTGAGGGTCAGGTGTGACACGGGCGTCAGCAGTTGCATTTTAAGTGTAATATAGGCAGACAACAGAGTCATTTCACTATTCCCCTTCCCTTCAATTTTTAGTGAGGTTCTACCCGAAACACCCCCCTCCAAAGCGAAATTAGTTGAGCCCAAGCCCATAACTCAAAAATGACGTCTTTACATCTTTTATGGCTTATTTTGACAATATGCCCTGAAAAGGCGGAATCGAACTGGCCCTTAACCTGCAATTCAATTGTGCGTGCAATGATGAATCACTACTACCTTCTATCTGTACATTTAGGCATCATCATACATGGCATAACCTAATACATGTGCATTCCATTGTAGAATCTGGAATATGCAATGTTTATGTTAGTTCATACGTTGCACATGATGTTTAAATGCCCCTTAAATCTGGTCAGTCAAGTGATGGTTTTTAAGCCTCCTTCTTTGCTTCTTTTCTTGATATGTAAGATTTGCTCACACATTTGTTCAATTGCTAGTTTGCATCAGCCAGCCATACTAGGACTGTTTGCTTTGATTACTTGTTGTTCTTGACCTAACACTCTAACAGAGCTTGTCAACAATTTAAACACTAAGGGCTGCTGTAGTGGGGCCTTGTCTAACTCATAGGTGACATAAAGGTTTGGCTGTACACTACAGTAGGCTCTCCAAGAGTACCTGGAGATCCAGTTCGAAGGTATGCCTAGTTTTTACATAGTGCAGACATAGTAAATGCTCATTTCATTGTGTGCAAGTGCAAGAGATGCGGCATGTTTCATTATGTGGTGTTGTTTTGTTATAATCTCATCCTTTTGTGTTCAAAGACTGGAAAGTATGCATATTTATCTTCCAAGGAGACGAGTAACTAGTTTGTGTCACCTTGCAGAGGGGGTGCAATGAAGATAAGATTGAGGATTTCCATGTACAAGATGTTAGGAAGGAGCCTTGCAAGAGAAGTAGGAGATGTGCTGAGCCTCTTCAACTTGCTAAGGTAAGTCACTGTATGCAACTCAACAGTTCAATTCCTTATTTGTTTCAGGCATAGTTAATTTGCTCTTTTCAATTGCTTTATTTGTCCTCACTTAATGAGATGCCCAAATAATTATGCCTGATGTTCGGTACTTGTATCACTATTAGTTGACATAATTAAATTCCTTACCATTTAATTACTCTGCCGAAGTGTGCCTGAAGCTTTGAAGTCTATTAACCAACTATTATTGCATGAGGCTCACAATCTAGTTTATACTACGCTAATGATTGCGTAGTTTTGCCTGCCATAGTATGTTTGTATGAAACCCTCTGCTGTTCATTATGCTCCCTAAGACTTTAATTGAGGTATAGAATGGCCAACTGCTTGCTTACTTATACGCAACGTGCTGTCTAAATTTGTAACTTGTCTGTGTTTTTGATTGGGCCCCAACATCATGCTCCTTTGGTGAGCTAAGAGGGATTTTTGTATGCAGGCTGCACGGACTATCTTTTTTATAATTTTTAAAATATCACCTGCTTATGCTTCATGATGTGTAACATTTTTTTTGTGAAAGTGACGTGTAACATTATTGTTAGTCTTGTTTTGCCATGTAGTACAAAATAGTTTGTTGTTCGCTTCACTGTTGTAACTATATTTTTGCCCTAGTCATGTGTACTTACAGAAACATTTCAGGATGAAGTGACATCAACACAAAAATCTGCGAGCAGTGCGGCATGGCCATTACCGAATGATTGTATTGGAATTGGAATGTGTTGATGTTCTCGAGCATCAACTAGAGGTGGCAAGACAATGTGTACATGATTGTCAACGTATAATCAACAAGTTGAGACTGGACATGCAGGTATTAGATGCAGGAGTCAAAAAAATGAAACAAGACACCGAGGTAACCATGAAGGAATTGGAGATTTTGCAGAAATTTGTGCTATCTGAATCCGGCCAATCCTATTTTCTGAAGAGATTATAGTTCAAATGGAGTTAAGTTGATGCGCGTCCATGATGTATGAGCCGTATTTGCCCAGTGTATGTAATTTGCTGTTTGTGTATGCTTTATTATCACCTGTGCCGTACCATAATGCCTAGTGGGTATAATCGGCTGTAATTTCTTTATTGTATAGTGTAGGATTATTCTACCTTTCTATGCCTTGATCTCTTTGTTCTATAGTGTATGCTTTTTAGAGGTGATAGTATTGAGTAGGATAATTCTTTGAATATGCTATATCGTTCAAATGGGGGCCAACTCGCCCGACCATGGGCCTTCTACGTCTCGTACGATCCATGGACCTTCTACGTCTCGCAGGATCCATGGGCCTTCTACGTCTCGTAGGATCCACGGGCCTTCTACGTCTCGCAGGATCCATGGGCCTTCTACGTCTCACAGGATCCATGGGCCTTCTATGTCACGTAGGATCCATGGGCCGCCGACTCATTTATGGGTCTTGTACTGGCCTTTAATGGGCCGTAGACGGGCCTATAATGGAAATCGTACGTTTTATGGGCTGACCATAACGGGCCATTAATAGGCCGTATTTGGTGATGCTATGATTATGGCCCAACAGACTAACGGACCACAAATGGGCTGACTGTAACGACGGGCTGAATTTGGCCCACAAGCAGAAAATGACAGTAACGGGCCGTAAGTAACCGAATGCTGCAAATGAGCCCAAGAATAAATGGGCCCTCAGAAGGCCGAAAGTTAACTTGGGCTGGAAACGGCCCAACGGAATAACGACCCGTTAATGGGTATAAAGTGTTACACTATTCATTACGGGCCAGTTTCACCGCGGGCCGTTAATGGGTGTAAAGTAATACACTGTTCATTACGGGCCAGTGTCAGCACGGGCCGCTAATGGGCCAAGAGTTACAAAGGGCCTCATATGGGCCGAAAGATGTCATGGGCCATACATGGGCCAGAAGTGAAAACGGGCTGGAATCATATTGGATGGCCCAGATGATGCTACTGGGCCTAATTCGCATAGGGCGTAACAGGCCTTGGGTTAGCGGGCTGTAAATGGGCTATATGCTAACAGGTCATTAACAGGCTTTCCATGGGCCGACCGCTAGCTTTTGACCAAGTCACGGGCTGGCCTTTTCACAGGAATGGGCCACTCTTGGGCCGTGCCACGTGTCGACGTATCATAGGCGCCTTCTGTCCAGTGAGTGGATGACATCTGTCCCAACAGTGAGCCGACACGTGCTTCCTCCAGCCAATGATGATTTTACACGTGGAAAATCCCCATTGGTCGGGGCTATTAACGGGTTATCGGATCCAAAACCCGACCCCATAGCTTAACGGCGTTCCATTACAGTGGATGCCACGGGTCGGTCACCCTTGACGAAAGCACTTCTATGACGCGCGATTTATCGTCATGGAAGTGGAAACTTCTGTGATGATAATTTTGGTAATGTCATGGAACACTTCTACGACAGCACAGGTATGACTATCTTGATTCTGTCATAAATTTGTCATGGATGTACATGCATCACAAAAAACACGACCTACTGTGACAAACATGTATCATCACGGAAGTGTATTTTTTTTGTAGTGGAAGAAGATCAATACCCCAAGACGAAGTTTGTTCCTCAACAAGAGAAGTACGATCCTACTTCCTTCAAGGGAACACAAGCTCAAGATGATCTTCCACCACAAGACCACAAGCTAAAAGGCAAGGACAAGCTTCAAGAGGAGATTGATGCATATGAAGAAGCTCCAAAGGCCTTAGTTAAGTGGGTTCCCAAGACTAGTTCAAGTTCTACTTCATCAAGTACATCTACAACCCCAAGGATTTCCATCAAGATGATGTGGATCCCGAAGAAGAACTAGATAGTTCTTGAGGGTGACACCGCCAACATACTTCACTCTTATTCATATTGCTAGGACAAGTGCAATCAACTTCCACATCTTGCACTAGTTCAAGAAGTCACAAACCCTCTTGTTAGTAAGTCAAGGGACAAGGTAACCTAATGCTTTTATGGACATCATCATGTGTGTACTTCACTCTATGTCTACGGATATCCTTGTTTGTTCCTTATGGCACTAACCCATGTAGGTATTGAAAGTGCAACTCACTCCAATGGATTGCTCCAAATGATCTACATCAACATTGAGCATCCACATCTTCAACATCTACATGAAGTCATCATCGACAAAACCCAAGGTTAGTTCATTCCTCTAAAAGGGGATATCACATCTAGGGGGAGCTTTACTCTAAGAATTGAGCTAAAGCAACTCTAATGGTGTGAACACAATAATGCTTTATGTAAAAGTAGTACACTTGTGCTTAAACGATGAGTATGACCTATGATCAAATGTTCTCATTTGACTCCTAAGTCAATATACTCATATATAGATGACCTAGTCATCGCAAATTGCTTGATAGATGCTAGAGTGTTTGTGCATGCTTTGCCACATATTTTATTTGCTATCTTATTGTGTGAGCATGTTGGTTGCATAGTTTTCTTCATTCAAGGACATCCATTTGTTGCTTTGATTGTTTGCCTTTTTCTTTTTGCCAAATGGATGGACAAGAATGCCTAAGTACTCCCTCTAGCTATCTATGTTTTTCTCATCTCAAACTCTATTCATGCTACATCACAAAGTTTGATTAAGTCATATTCAAACCCTCTAGGTGAGGAGCACTCAGAGCCACAGATTCATCATAGACTTAAACTTCCAAAACCTCTTAATGCATTTCGGTCTGACCGATTCACACCATTCGGCCATACCGAGTTCATTGAGTTGATCTAGGCTTCAATCTCGGTGCAACCGATTTGAACTTTTAGGTCTCACCAAGTTGCACTAACCGCTTGCGATTCTGCATCTCGGTGCCACCGAGTTGTTCCACTCGGTCACACCGATAGGGTCTGGATATAAATACCCACGGGCCAAAATTTGGAAATTTCTCTGAACCCTTTGCCCACGCCTGTCCAGCTCTACCGACTCAAGGTCTCTAGATCATCTTCGCTGTCGCCAGCGACCTCCTACCGCTAGTCTGTGCCGCCGTCAATGGAAATCTTCGCCACCATTGTCGCCGTAGCGAGTTCACCATCAAGTTAGGGTATGAACTTGACCCCTTGTGCAATCTTTACCTCTGATTCTTGCACTAAGGTCAATGCCATGATTCTTACCACGTTTGAGATACTTCTATCCAACCAAAACTTCCTCTACATTAGTTTTGATTCAAAAACGTAGGGTTAGGTTTCCGCTGAACTCATCTCGACCGACCAATTTGGAGAATTCGGTCTCACCGATTTGGCCCAGGCCATTGCACTTGTATTTTTTGGTCTAACCGAAATATACAAATCGGTGTGACCAAGTTCATTTCTCTATGAAACCCTAGCAATCTCGGAGTCAACGAACTGTGCCTCGGTCTGATCGATTTCACATGTTTACACTCTAAAAGTTGCTTCGGTGTCACCGAGTTTGACATATTGGTATCTCCGAAATGATTTGTATAGAAAACTGAAACGAAGTTTTTGACTCATTTGTTTTGTAAAATCTCTGCACTTTGTTATGCCCATCCACTCTATCTCAACACTATCTATTCATAGGGTCAACTTTCCGTGTCGGCCATGTCAGAAAATAGTGATAGCCAGAACAGATCTGAGGAAAAGGTTTACATGAGTGAGGGCACTAGTCCCTCTGACAGTAGCTATGATGATGGGAGCAGAAGCAGTCCTACCAACCTGCCTAAGGCTGCAACCAGGCAGAGACAGAAGAAAACCTCTAATTCAGAAGATGAAGATTCTATGGCTGATGAGGAAGTCACATCAAAGAAGAAAGTTGTCCAAAAGGAGTTTGGCACTGCAGCTTCAACCAAGTCAGGTCTGAAGAAGAAGGCACCAGCCAGAAGGATTCCTATGTCCAAAGCTAGAGCCTCAACACAAAAAGCAATTGAGCTCACTCTTGATCCAAAGGAGGCTACTAAGGGCAAGAAGAGAAATGAAAGGGTCAATAAGACCATGGCCAGAGTGATTGGTAGACCATCTATGGTTAGGGATTCTGAGGATGAGGAGGAGGAAGAGCCCATTGCACCTCCTACCAAAACCCAGAAGCTGATGGGGGATGCCATGAAGTCAAGGGATGCTCCATCAAAGCCCAAGACTGCCCCAAGGCTGCTGCACAAGCTTCCAAGCCTGTAGCACCCAAAAGATCTACAAGGAACATTCCAGCTGCTGAGAATAACAAGGCCCCAGTGCCTGAAGTTGAAGAAGAAGAAGATGCCCAAGTGCTCAGAAAGTTGAAGCCCAAGATGCCAGATCATGATGATACACATCAGGTGGTTGAAAATATGAAGTTGAGGAAAGATGCAGGTCTCGGGCTATGGAGACAGACAGACCTATATGCCACAAGGAGAAGGACTGTTGTGGACTACAGGTTCCACACCAAGGAGTAGCAGGACTTCTATGAGATAGTGCTCTTGGACAAGAAGCCCATTGTTAGTGACATGAGATGGGTTGATTGGGAGTACATTGACAACAATGCAGATTACTTCCCAGGAGTTCATGACAGCTTCATACTGACTAGAGTTGATAAGTTTGTTGGTCAGAAACTCACTAAGTGGAATGATGAGATGGTGATGCAGTTCTACTCCACTGCATATTTTTACCCAGATGGTAAAATTGTCTGGATGACTGAGGGTACAAGGTACCAATCATCTATTGCTGAGTGGGCCCAGCTTATCAATGCTCCTGAAGAACAATAGGATGACACAGATGTGTATGCCAAGCCCAGGAAAGGACACAACTCCATGGCGCACATGTACAAGGAGATTCCTGATGCTGCGTTGGAAACTCACAAGTATGGCTCAGTGTATTATCTGCTGTCTAGGCTGCCCACCATCAACACTATTCTAAGGCACACACTACTGCCCAAGTCTGGAGATGACAGGATGATCAGAGGGCACTCAATTAATTTGTTGCATATGTTTGATGTGCCAGAGAAGTTCAAGGTGATGACCTTGGTAGTAGAGACAATCAAGAGGACTGTTGCTGATTAGAAGAGATCATGTTGCTATGCTCCAGACATCCAGATGCTCATCAACTCTAAGATGGGCAAAGGGATATATCTCTTGGACAAGGAGCACCTTCCCCCGTTGCTTGAGTTTGAGGACAATGAGATTTTCATGGATGCATCACATCCTACATCAGTAGAGGCTCGGGATAAGAGGGAAAAAGCTAAGGCAAAGAAGACAGCACAATCTTCAAAAGTTCCGGATGCTTCAACTGTACACCTCAAGACCAAGTAGAATCATCTTAGCTATCTGCTTGAGGCCACTATGAGAATTGAGAAAGGACTGGAAACCCTGACTCAAAATCAAGAGAGTCTTGAGAGGATCATCGAGACAAGGTTTTATGCTCTAGACATGAAGGTCACAGAGATCCAGACAACAGTTGAGCAGCTCCAGGAAGAAGCTGAAGAGATAAGAGGGTGTAGGATCGAAAGTATGTCTAGAGGGGGGGGTGATTAGACTACTTGACCAAATAAAAACTTAACCTTTTCCCAATTTTAGTTCTTGGCAGATTTTAACAAGTTAGCACAAGTCAAGCAATCTTAACACAATTAAAGCAAGCATGCAAAGAGTATATAAGCAGCGAAAGTAAAGCATGCAACTTGATGTAAAGGGATGGGTTTGGAGAGTGCAAATGCAATAGGAGACACGGATGTTTTTGTCGTGGTTCCGACAGGTGGTGCTATCGTACATCCACGTTGATGGATACTTCAACCCACGAAGGGTAACGGTTGCGCGAGTCCATGGAGGGCTCCACCCACGAAGGGTCCACGAAGAGGCAACTTTATCTATCCCACGGCCATCGCCCACGAAGGACTTGCCTCACTAGGGTAGATCTTCACGAAGTAGGCGATCTCCTTGCCCTTACAAACTCCTTGGTTCACTCCACAATCTTGTCGGAGGCTCCCAAGTGACACCTAACCAATCTTGGAGACACCACTCTCCAAAAGGTAATAGATGGTGTGTTGATGATGGACTCCTTGCTCTTGTGCTTCAAATGATAGTCTCCCCAACACTCAACTCTCTCTCATAGGATTGGATTTGGTGGAAAGATGATTTGAGTGGAAAGCAACATGGGGAAGGCTAGAGATCAAGATTCATATGGTTGGATTGGAATATCTTGGTCTCAACACATGAGTAGGTGGCTCTCTCTCAGAAAATGAGTAGTGGAAGTGTAGGAACGTTCTGATGGCTTCCCTCATGAGTGAGGAGAGGGTGGAGGGGTATATATAGCCTCCACACAAAATGTAACCGTTACACACAATATACCAAACTCGGTGAGACCGAATCAGAAAACTCGATCGGACCGATTCAGTACATATGTGACCGTTAGGCAATTTTGGTGGGACCGACATGTCAACTCGGTGGGACCGATAGCATTGGGGTTAAGGCATAACATAATCTCGGCTGGTCCGATTACTCAAACTCAGTTGGACTAACTTTGGTAAGAAGCTAACAGAGAGTTGGTCTGGCAAACTCGGTGAGACCGATTCACTCGTCTTGGTGGGACCGAAACATTACGAAAAGGAAATAGGGAGTTTGCATTGCAGACTCGGTGGGACCGATCGCTCATCTCGGTTAGACCGAAACGTTACGAAGGGAAACAGAGAGTTTGCAACCCCATCTCGGTGAGACCGAGATCCCTATCGATGAGACCAAAGTGAGTAGGGTTTCTGGCAGTGGCTATGTCAAATGAACTTGGTGGCACCGATCGATCAAATCGGTGGGGCCGAGTTTGACTTTTGGTTTGGGACATATGTGGATATGAGAAAGTAGTTGAGGGCTTTTGGAGCATATCACTAAGCATTTTGAGCAAGCAAGCCATTAAGCAACACCTCATCCCCTTTTAATAGTATTGGCTTTCCTATAGACTCAATGTGACCTTGGATCACTAAAATAGAAAATGTAGAGTCTTGGACTTTAGAGCTTGAGCCAATCTTTTGTCCTTAGCATTTTGAGGGGTCCACATTCCTTATCCATGCCATGCCAATCATTGAACTTTCCTGAAATATTTACCTTGAAAAGGCATTAGTTCAATGAGCTATATGTTGTTAATCACTACCAAAACCACCCAGGGATAGTTGCACTTTCAATCTCCCCCTTTTTGGTAATTTATGACAACATATAGATCGAAGCATCGACAAATGATAATAAGATTGACATACATCTTCGCTTTGAGAAGTATGTGATAAGTAAGAGCTCCCCCTAAATTTGTGCACTATTTAAAATTTGCTTTGGACTGCAAATGCACAATGTGTTAGGATCATGGGTCACTCTTCCATGTCATATACATCTTGGTGGAGCGCTCAAAATGATAATAATTGAAAACATGCACGCATCACCAAGCAAAGTGAATGATCATAAATGGATATGAAGGATAATATCATTCAAGCACACGTTAAAGGTAGCATATGATCAAACACATGATCATCCAAGTATCTAACAAAAGACATAGTGTATCAAGCAAACACACAATAAAGTTCAAGCAAATAAAATGCAAAGAGAGACAAAACAACACTCTCTCTTTCTCTCTCAAAGACTATGATCTATACATATTTCTCCCCCTTTGGCAACAAGTTACCAAAAAGTTAAAAATATGCATAGTGTTATTCGTCTCTAAGGCTTGGTCTTCATGAGGTGGTGTAGAGATGACTCCAAGGATGAAAGCTTTTGTTGATGTAGCTAGAGCTGATGGAGTGGCTGCTGGAGCTGGTGGCACTGAAGTTGTGGCTGCTTGTGTAGATGTAGTAGCTCTTGTATCTGGAACAGGCACTGCAGCAGACCTCTGAGTTCTTGACACTCTCGTGAAAGCATCTGTGGTAGACTTGTCTTTCTTCTCCTCCACTTCCTCCTGAAGTTGCTCAACCACTGACTGAATCTCAGTAACTTTGGCATCAAGATCATAGAATTTCTGCTCAATGATCCTCTCCAAGCTCTCCTGGTTTTGAGTCAGGGTGGCCGAGCCCTTCTCAATCCTCAAGGTGGATTGGATCAGATATCCAAGCTGATCCTGCTTGCTTTTCAAGAACACCTAAGGTGCCTCTTCAGCACTTGGCATCTTTGTAGCTTTCTCTGCCCTTGCCTTCTTTCTCTTCTCATGTGCTTGCACTGAGGACCTCATTCATGACAACAATGTTATCCTCAAAGTCTGGCCTGAGGGGTAAATGCTCCTTGTCCAACAGATATGTGCATGTGCCCATCTTGGAGTTGATGAGCACCTGAATTTGTGGAGCATACCCACAAGACCTCTTCTGATCTGCAGCTGTCCTCTTGATTGTTTCCACAATTAGACTCATCACTTTGAACTTTTGAGGGACATCAAATATATGCAGCAAGTTGATGGAGTGTCCTCTTATCATTCTGTGATCTCCAGATTGTGCCAAAAGAGTGTGCCTCAGAATGGTATTGATAGTAGGCAGGCCTGACAGTAAGTGCTTCACTGGGCCAATCTTGTGAGTCTCCAGGTCTGCATCAGGAATCTCCTTGTACATGCTTGCCATTGATTTATGATCTTTCTTCTTCTTGTCATACACATCCAAGTCGTCTTCATGAGCTTCTGGGGCATTGATCAATCTAGCCCACTCATCAACTATGGACTGGTACCTTGTACCCTCTGACATCCATACAATTCTGCCATCTGGATATAAATGAGCAGTAGAGTAAAATTGCATGATTAGCTCATCATTCCACTTTGTGAGCTTCTGGCCAAAAAACTTGTCCACTTCACAGGCCTTGAAGCTGTCATAAACACCTGGGAAGTGATCTTCATTTTCTCTAATGTAAGTCCAGTCGACCCATCTCATGTCACACACTATGGGCTTCTTGTCAAGCAGGATTGTCTCATAGAAATCTTGTTGTTCCTTTGTGTGGAACCTGTAATCCACAGCAGTTCTCCTCCTTACAGCATATGGGTCATTCTTCCTCCACTGTCTCAGTCATGCATCCTTCCTGATCCTCATGTCCTCTGCAACAGGATGTGCATCATTATGGTCTGGATTCTTGGATTTGAGCTTCCTTAGCACTTGGGCTTCAGCTTCCTCATCTTCAACTTCAGGCACTGGGGCCTTGTTATTCTCCTCAGCAGGTATGTTCCTAGTACTCCTCTTGGGTGCAGTCTTGGTGGATGGAGTAGCAGCTTTGGGAGCAGATTTGGGCTTAGCAGCATCCCCTGACTTAATAGCATCTCCCATGAGCTTATGTGCCTTAGGAGATGGAGCAGAATCCTCTTCCTCTTCATCATCAGATCTCACCATTGTAGACTTTCCAAGTACCTTGGCTGTTGTTTTTCTTGCCCTCTTCTTCTTCTTGTCCTCACCAGCTGCCTCTTCTTCAGATTCAATGGTGAACTTCATAGTTTCACCTGTGGCAACTTTCCTTGGCTTGGATGTAGGCACTCTCCTTGTAGGTGCCTTTCTGTTCATGCCTGGCCTAGTTGATGCAGCAGTGCCAAACTCTTTCAAGTGGCCTCATCCTCAGCTGCAACATAGTCTTCATCCTCTGAATCAGAAGTTCTCTTCTTCCTTGTTCTAGTAGCTGCCTTGGGCAAGTTACTAGGTGTGCTCCTACTGTCCTCATCATAGCTGCTGGAGGGACTAGTGCCCTCACTCAACTGCTCTTGCTATTCAGACCTATTCTGGCTGTCACTCTGATCAGACATCTTGCAGGCAAACTGTCAGCAGACCCTATGAATAGGTTGTAGGTGAGGTAGAGTAGATGAGCATCACAAAGTACAAAGGTTTTGCAAAACAAATTGA
The DNA here is from genome assembly GCA_963921465.1 of Triticum timopheevii. NCBI lineage: Eukaryota > Viridiplantae > Streptophyta > Magnoliopsida > Poales > Poaceae > Triticum > Triticum timopheevii. The sequence continues at coordinate 386,181,325 of OY997268.1, read as the reverse complement.
GTCAAAAACTTAGTTTTAGTTCTCTACAGAAGTGATCTCGGAGCTACCAAATTGACAAACTCGGTGATACCGAAGCAACACTTGGAACCTAAACTAGTGAACTCGGTTGGGCCGAGTCACAGTTCGGTGGCACCAAGATTGCTAGGGTTTCACATAATCTTGAACTCGGTCACACCGATTTGCATGTTTCGGTCAGACTGAAAAGTGTATGTGCAATGGCCTAAGCCAAATCGGTGAGACCGATTTCTACATTTCGGTCGGTCCTTGATGAGTTATGTGGAGAGCTAACCCTAAAATTTTCGAATCAATCTAGACCTATGGAAGATTTAGCTAGATAGATTAATCTCATTCGTGGCAAGAAACATGGCATTGTCCTTGTGCTAGGAATCGGAGTGAAAATGACAGCATAAGGGGTCGAACATGTACCCTAGAACGGCTAGTGTTCGCTACGGTGGTGATGTCGGAGCAGAATCCATCGACGGCGGTAGATCCCAACGGTGGGAGGTCGTTGGCGGTGACAAGACGATCCGGAGACCCGAGGAGGCAGAGCAAGACACGCGCGGGCTGAGAAGATTTGAAGTAATTTCCAAAATCTCACCCGTGGGTATTTATATCCCGACCCTGTCGGCGTGACCGAGTGGAACAACTCGGTGGCACCAAGATTGCAGAATTGCAAGCGGTTGCTGCAACTCGGTGTGACCGAAGTGTTCAAATCAGTTGCACCGAGATGAAAACCTAGATCAACTTAGTGAACTCGATTTGACCGAAATGGATGTCACGGTCACACCAAAATGCACAAAGAGGTTTTGGAAGTTTAAGTCTATGATGAATCGGGGATTCCGAGTGCTCCTCACATAGAGTGGTTCGAATGTGACTTGATCAAACTTTGTGATTTAGCATGAATATAGTTTGAGACGAGAAAAGCATAGATATCTAGAGAAGGTTCTTAGGCATGCTTGTCCATCCACTTGGCAAAAGAGAAAAAAGCCAAATACACAAAACAACAAGTGGATGTCCTCGAATGAGTCAAATATGCACCCAACATGCTCACACAATAAAATGGCAAATGAAATATGTGGCAAAGCATGCACAACCAATTCTAGCATCTATCAAACAATTGGCGATGACTAGGTCATCTATATATGAGTATATTGACTTAGGAGTCAAATGAGAACATTTGATCATAGGTCATACTCATCGTTTCAGCACAAGTGGGGTTGCCACTTTTACATAAAGCATTGTTGCGTTCACATCATTAGAGTTGCTTTAGCTCAATCCTTAGAGTAAAGCTCCCCCTAGATGTGAGATCCCCCCTAAGAGGGATGAATTAACCTTGGGTTTTGTCGATGATGACTTCATCTAGGTGTTGAAGATGTGGATGCTCAATGTTGTTGTAGATCATTTGGGGCAATCCATTGGAGTGAGTTGCACTTTCAATACCTACAAGGGTTAGTCCCACAAGGAATAAACAAGGATATCCATAGAGACATTGAGTTATGCACACACAAGATGATGTCCATGAAAACATTAGGTTACCTTGTCCCTTGTCTTACAAACAAGAGGGTTTGTGACTCCTTGAACTAGTGCAAGATGTGGAATTTGGTTGCACTTGTCCTTGCCAAAATTATATGAGTGAAGAATATTGGCGGAGTCATCCTCAAGAACTCTCTAGTCCTTCTTTGGGATCCACATCATCTTGATGGGAATCCTTGGGGTAGTAGTGGAACTTGATGAAGTAGAACCTTATGTAGTCTTGGGAACCCACTTGACCAAGGCCTTGGGAGCTTCTTCAAATGCATCAATCTCCTCTTGAAGCTTGTCCTTGCCTTTATGCTTGTGGTCTTGTGGTGGAAGATCATCTTGAGCTTGTGTCCCTTGCAAAGAAGTAGGATCATACTTCTCTTGTTGGGGAACAAACTTTGTCTTAGGGTATTGATCTTCTTCCTACTCAACCCCATTGGCATTGAACTTTCATTAAAAACCAACACCTTGATTCTTCCGGTGCCTTCCTTGCTTGCGTACAATTTCTTCAAATTGCTTACTTCTGGCAAGGCTCATGTAGACACCCTTCTCTATAATTCCCTTCAATAAGCTATTTTCTTGCTCAAGTGTAACTTGGCTAAGAGAATCATTAGTGGAATCAAGAGAACTACTAGAAGCAACAACATTGGATTTAGCATGATTATTGTTACTACTAGAAGAAGAATCTTTCTTACTCTTGTTACTAGACTTGACTTGTGGCATGTAAGTAGATAAGAGTAAACGCCTGGCAATGTAAGAAGAACTTATCTTGCAAAGTTCGTCATTGATTGCCTTTAAAAACTCATGCTCTTGCTCAAGGTTGAGCTTTTCACAGCGTAAGTTCTCATGAGTCTTTAAAAGTTCTCGATGATCTTCCAAGGTAGTTTCATGAGCTAACTTAAGAGTGTTTAGTTCTTTAGTTAGATGCTCGATCTTCTCCTTATCATTGTCATTCTTTTTATCTTGACTAGCATGCTTAATTGACGTTTCATCATAGTATTCATCACTAGAGTTGTCAACAAGTAAATCATCATCACCTAACAAGTCATCTTCATCACTATTGAAATCAACATAATCGGTGTGTGATACCTTTGGGCCTTTAGCCCTGAAGCATCTTCCAATTCCTTCATTTGGTGAGTCAAATATGTCGTAGGAGTTGGTTGACACAAGTGCTAGACCAGCAACACCTTCATCTTCAGTATATTCGGAGTCGGAGTTACAGCTTCTCTCGGAGTGATGGTCGGAGTCGGAGCCGGATACCCATACACCAACATGAGCTTGATGTCTATGCTTTGTGTAGCTCTTTGATGATTTGTCCTTCCTTTCCGACTCCTTGCTTCTCCGAGAGGTTCTGTCAGGACCGGATTTTTGGGATATTAATTTCCCAAAAATGGCCCTTGTGCTCACCGGCCCCAGGATTACTGTTAGCTGATGAGGCACAAACTTAATACAAGAATTCCAAGCAAAATACATAATATGTAGTACAAGACCATTCTTGCCTATGAGTACAACAAATGGTTTCTAGTGGTTTATGGCGGAAGCGGTTTGTGGTCTCTCAGTGTCTATGGGACTCCATTTCCCACAGGAATAGCTGACCTGGATAACTCCTATCTTCGCGAGGCTGCTATCACCATTGATTAGACTCCGGGGCTGTCATCACAACGCTCCTCTCCAAGCAAGAAATCTGGCCAAGACAATAGCTAGGGACAAGCCAGTGAGTACTTTGAATGTACTCGCAAACATTATGAACACGGGTATAATATAACAAACGATAATCACGCTCTAAAATATTCTATGATCGCAACGTCAGTCATAAAATAAAATCCATGATGTACGTAAGCAAGTTATTCACATAAAATACGAATAATGCAATTAGAGAGTAGAGATAGAATGCCTCACTCGAGCGTCTGAGCGACACCACATAAAGGGCTTATAAAGTAAACAATAACAAGCATGCCGCAGTCGGGCGTCTCAGCGACACTACATAAAGGGCTTATAAAGTAAATATATTACAAACATGCCACAGTCGGACGTCTCAGCGACACCACATAAACGGCTTATAAAGTAAATATATAACAAACATGCCACAGTCAGGCGTCTCAGCGACACCACATAAAGGGCTTATAAAGTAAATATCACAGTGAATATCCAAGAGGTAGAACCGTCCCAGGGATACTCAAAAATTCAAATAATATAAAGGGTTACTCCATAATAATAATATCCATAATTATCATGAGTCACAAGTCATAATCCATATTCTGGTTTAGCAGTTTTTCCTCCGAAGACCGACACCAAGACTGACACTTGACCCAACCCAGACTGTAGTCCTTAACCATGGACATGGCTATTCGAATAGATATAATCTCTACAGAGGGTGTACTCTTTACCCACGAGTAACGGATTCTGGTAGTCCATCCGGACTAATTCCTCCCACGGTCTTTTAATTGAAAACACACCTAACCGCACACACCAGCCTGACTTATCGGTGTCTGGAATCACCCACTGTCGGTGTCAAAACCGGCGGATCTCGGGTAGGGGGTCCCGAACTGTGCGTCTAGGCGGATGGTAACAGGAGACAAGGGACACGATGTTTTTACCCAGGTTTGGGCCCTCTCGATGGAGGTAAAACCATACTCCTGCTTGATTGATATTGATGATATGGGTAGTACAAGAGTAGATCTACCACGAGATCAGAGAGGCTAAACCCTAGAAGCTAGCCTATGGTATGATTGTTGTTCGTCCTACGGACTAAAACCCTCCGGTTTATATAGGGACCGAAGAGCGTTAGGGTTACACAGAGTTGGTTACAATGGTAGGAGATCTACATATCCATATCGCCAAGCTTGCCTTCCACGCCAAGGAAGGTCCCATCCGGACACGGGACGAAGTCTTCAATCTTGTATCTTCATAGTCCAGGAGTCCGGCCAAAGGCTATAGTCCGGCCATCCGGACACCCCCTAATCCAGGACTCCCTCGGTAGCCCCTGAACCAGGCTTCAATGACGATGAGTCCGGCGCGCATATTGTCTTCGGCATTGCAAGGCGGGTTTCTCCTCTGAATACTTCATAGAAGATTTTGAACACAAGGATAGTGTCCGGCTCTGCAAAATAAGTTCCACATACCACCGTAGAGAGAATAATATTTACACAACTTCAATCTGCTGACGTATTCCGTGGCGTGGCATCACACCACAGCCAAGCCTTTATTCGAATCTTTTTTACTGTCCCTCCTCAGCGCGTTTAGCGAGGCAGTTTCCTTACACGTCTTGTCAAAGCAGAGATCGTGTCCCCTTATTCTGGGATTCTCATCAATACGGGCGTGGGTAACCCAACCGCGCCATTGATTACGGCGCTTGGGAGATAAGCGAGTTTTACCGGGCTGGTGGGGACGCATAGCTTCGTCCGTCCATATAAGGGGATAAGGATCCACCTTTTTACCTACGCCTTCTTCCTCCTTTGCTTATCCATTTCTATGCGCTCGAGCTCCAGCGCCCAAGTCCGCACATCTCGCCTCAACCTTCCCCAGCCATGTCCGAAGCGCGAGGCAAGTGGATGGCCTCCTCCGTCACGGAGGGGCACATCAAGAGGCTGCAGAAGGCCGGATACTTGTCCAGCGACATCTTGCATCGGCTCCCCGACAAGGGGCAGCTCATCCCCACCCCCGGGCCCCATGAGAGGGTGGTGTTCCTCACCCACTTCCTCCGCGGACTAGGTTTTCCACTTCACCCATTTGTCCGGGGGCTCATGTTCTACTACAGCCTGAATTTCCACGAACTGGCCCCGAATTTTGTCCTCAACATCTCGGCGTTTATCGTCGTGTGCGAGGCCTTCCTCTGCATCTAGCCCCACTTCGGCTTATGGCTGAAGACCTTCAATGTCAAGCCGAAGGTAGTGCGCGGCCGCCAAGCAGAGTGCGGAGGAGCCATGGTGGGCAAGTTTCCCAACGTCTTATGGCTCGAGGGCTCTTTCGTGGAGACCATAAAGGGGTGGCAATCGGGGTGGTTCTACATCACCGAGCCGCGTGACCTAAACGGGTGGCAGCCCCCGAATTCCGATCTGGCTTCCCTACATGGCTCACCACTTGGAAAGAAACGGGCCTGACATGGGGTAATTAGGAAGAGCTGACCGGACTCCAATCCTGCGTCAAAACCTTGGTGAACAAGAAGCTCAAGCTCGTCAACGTAGTCCAGGTCATGCTCATCCACCGGATCCTCCCGTGCCAACAACGGGCCTTCAGCTTGTGGGAGTTTGATCCGGCACAGCACCAAACCTTGAGCAGGCTCTTCGACACTACGTACGAAGATGCCTGGAAGGTGCTGTTCAAGGGCGCTGAGGCTCCCGCATCCGCTACCGAAGATCGCGGATTCAGCTCGCAGCATCAAGCCGGCGAGGTAAGCTATTTTACCCTTTATAGGGCACTTGTTTTCCATAGTTTGACTCTATGCGGGATCTAAACTCCCCTACCTTTGACAGGCCTGGCAAAAGACGTCCGGGTAGGTTGACTGTCCGGCTCCCTTGCCAGAAGACCCAGCGGACGCCTGATTAACGGGGCTGCTGGTTCCGGCACCTCACGTGGTGCCGGAGAAGAAGGCCAAGAAGAAGGCCACGGGAACCCGAAAGAGTTCCCGGCGCCAGGTGTTATCAGACTCATCGTCCGATGACTCCAAGGAGGAAAAAGAGGCCTCTTCCCCAGCGGGGGAAGAGAAGAAAAGGAAGGCCGCCCCAACTGGGGAGGCCGGAGGGTCCAAGAAGGGAAGGACCCTTCCTCCGGACTACTCCACCAACGCCAACGACGGCGAAGAGGAGTGGCCACCGAGGGCTAAGCCCCTGGCGAAATCGTAAATGTCCGGATACCAGAACAACTCATGGTGTTTCGTTTGTCGCACAGAATCTTCTAACTCCGAATATAACCCTGCAACCCGCCCAAGGACGGGCTCGACACTTCAACGAGCGGCTCCTTGGCTTCGTCGGACGTGAATAGCACTTCACTTCCAGCCGTCTCCTCTCCCCGCGTTGTGGATGATGCCGAGGTGCGGTCCGAAAAGGGGCCCAGCCAGGAGGAGGGGGTCCCGAAGGCGTCGCAAGGCAACCTCCCGGACTCTGGGCACAAGGGGGCTCAAACCCCAAAGGGCTCTAAGTCTGGCCCTGGGCCAGACTCCGCACCGGAACCTTCAGTGGTTCCAGAGTCCGGCAGGCGGCCCCTTCGTAAGAAGTGCGAGACTACGACACCGGTGACCTCCGTCCAACCGGAGGCACTGGATAATTTGCTGGAGGCGCTTAACGGCGCCTCCATCAACGAGGAGCACCGCACTGTTATGAGTGTGGTGATCCAGAAAGTTCAGTCCGCCAAGAGCGGGCTGACTGAAGCCTATGCCAGCCTTCTAACAGGCTTTGAGGTATGTATTTAAGATATGTAAAAATATTACCGCATAGACAGTAGCCCCTGATGCTCAGTTTGGTGTTCGGAAAGAAAAACCGAATTGAGGATCTAAAAAGATGTATGCAAGAGTCTAACATAAGTATGTCAATATGGGGAATGCAGGCTGCGCTGCTGACCTCTGCCGCACTGACTGCGGAGGTCAATGCATTGAAGCAGAGCCTGAAGGTAAGTAATACCTTATGGAAGTATATTAAAGATGTGGTTGCAAAAAATGACAGGAATAACATAAGAATTGCAGGGGCCACGAACGAGGTGGCGACCCTGAAGGAGGCGGTGTCCAAGGCCGAAAGAAATGCGGCCGCGGAGTGCACCGAGCGAGAGAAGTAGGAGGCGCGGGTGGCGGAGGTGCGGCAAGAGCTCCAGGCTCTCGTGGAAAAACATGAGAGTTTGGAGCGTGACTCAAAGACTCGAGAGTCCGAGCTTGCCTCGGCTCTTGAGAGCGCCAAAGCCGCTAAGGCCGAAGCCCAGAAAGCCCTCCAGGAAATTGAGGCAATGAAGAAGATAGCGGTGGGTAAGGCATTCTTCATGCAAAGCAAGCACGTGAAAGTGAATTACTTGTTACTTACCCGAATCCGGAGCTCTCCAGGAGCATTCGCAGATCTGCCCCGTAGTGTGTCTGACGCTGCCGCATTCTACTGGGCCGAGGAGGGGAGCTCGATGGAGAAGGTGTTCTGGTCTCAGTATGCTAAGGCCGGACACCCGGTGCCCTTGAGCGACCAGCTGAAGCAGCTGGTCGAGCTCCATAAGGTGGCCGAACAGGCCATGAAGGGCCTCATAGTTCGGCTATGGCCTAAGGAAGCCATGCCTGGGAGCTACTTTGGGCTGGTGAGGCGACTGGTGGACGCCTGTCCATGGATTGAAGTCGTCAAGCGCTCCGTTTGTATCGAAGGTGCCCGTAGGGCCCTTGCCCTTTCTAAAGTGCACTGGGGCAAGATGGACGCTGAGAAGCTTGTGACGGACGTTCCACCGCCGGGCAGGGAGTATCGCAAGCCCGAGATGTATTATGCGGGCGTCCTGAAGGGTGCCCGCCTTATAGCGGGTGAATGCTCCAAAGATGTAATTTCTGAGTAAACTCGCATTTGTTATCCTGTATGCTTGAAAACTTGTTCATATGCGCTAAGAAACACTTGTGAATTTAAAATATTACCTTCTGTGCGGCCATTTATTAAATTTGAGTGATGGCGAGTCGTCGGCTTCTGCCCCCATGCCGCGAGTGCTGGGGTGTTCGGGATAAACTTGAGCGCTCTTTTTCCCATTCTTGTGTCCTTCGAGGGAGGCGCTCAACGCAACAAACAAGGCAATCGGGCTATAATGCTTGAACACTCTCACTTAGCCATAGAATTCTATAATTTTAAATTTCGGCGAAGCCCCTAGTATTCGGAAGACCGAGTTCGGGGCGCTATCCACGCCTGGGCCGGAAAAAGCCGACTCCTCGCTCTAAGCGGCATAAGTCTTTAGGGACTCGAAAAACCTCTTGAACAGCGACCGGCTCTCGCCCTATCATGACGGTCAGTTTTAGCTTTCTCCACTAAGGTGCTTAACCCAGCTCAACCGAGGCACAATCGCAGTGGTTCTCCCAGCGCTACCTTAGCCGATATAACGGAACGTAAGGTACCAAAACATGGGAGCCGGGCAAACCCAACTATTGACCCAAGACATGATTCGGAGCTGATGCATATAATGCTATAAGTTCGGGGTGCCGCACTTGTGAAAGTGTTCGGACTTATCACACCATATTTTGGGGTACTTAAGCCCCTGGTGTATTTGGCCGTACCAAAGCGTACGGATGCAACATGTCATGAGTGAACATATATAGATAAGAAAAAGGAATGCAATAATAGGCAAAAGTTGTGCATTGTTTATTAAAAAAGCTGCAGTAAAAGCAGAACGATACAAATAGTGCGATAAGCAAGGGACGGGACTATTTGACATGTCCCCCTCCAGGAGAGAGCTGCAGGATGATATGTAAAACAAGTATACTGCTCGTTATAGAGACCACCTAGACACTCGACGTAGCTTTCTGCTTCCCTGGCTGTTGCATCGTGTGTTCGGCGGTTCTACTGCCGGACAGGGCTTCTTGATAAAGGAGCCCTGAAAGTAAGAAAAAAGAATTACACAATCGGGAGCCCCTGGTGCGGTTGAGCCGCATTCTGGGCCTGCCATGGTCGTGCCCCTCCCCCTATGCCCATGGTATTTCCAGAGCGTAATTATGTACGCGTAGTACAGGTTTCGCAATTTCACGAGGGCTGGGGTTGGGGCTGCATTGCTACGCGTGCTCGGGACGTGCCAGGCGGTCTTGTTGTAGGTTACTCCGGGTGCGCTTGACGGTGTCCGGACGTTTAATAGCCAGACTCGAGAATTGCCTTGAGAGGCTGCTTTGTACTTCCGCCGTGAGAGCCTCCGTATGCTCCTCCATTTCGAGAGAGCATTTGGTGTTTCCGTTGACCGTAATGACTCCTCGAGGGCCTACCATCTTGAGCTTGAGATATGCGTAGTGCGGCAACGCATTGAACTTTGCAAATGCAGTTCGTCCGAGCAGTGCATGATAGCCGCTGCGGAACGGGACTATGTCGAAGATTAACTCCTCGCTTCGGAAGTTATCCGGGGATCCGAAGACCACTTCAAGTGTAACTGAGCCTGTACAGTTGGCCTCTACACCTGGTATGACGCCTTTAAAGGTCGTCTTTGTGGGTTTAATCCTTGAGGGGTCTATGCCCAATTTGCGCACTGTATCCTGATAAAGTAGGTTCAGGCTGCTGCCGCCGTCCATCAGGACTCTAGTGAGGTGAAATCCGTCAATGATTGGGTCTAGAACCAATGCGGCGAATCCGTCATGGAGGATGCTGGTGGGGTCGTCCCTTTGATCAAAAGTGATCGGGTAGGAGGACCACGGATTGAACTTTGGGGCGACTGGCTCCATCGCATATACATCCTTTAGTGCATGCTTCCGCTCCCTTTTGGGTATGTGGGTTGCGTATATCATGTTCACCGTCCGCACTTGTAGGGGGAAGCCCTTTTGTCCTCTACTATTCGGCGGCCGGGGCTCCTCCTCGTCGTCGCTATGCAGCCCCTTGTCATTGTTTTCGGCATTTAACTTGCCTGCCTGCTTGAACACCCAATAATCCCTGTTGGTGTGGTTGGCTGGTTTTTCGGGGGTGCCGTGTATCTGGCACGAGCGGTCGAGTATTTGGTCCAGATTGGACGGGCCCGGAGTATTTCTTTTGAATGGCTTTTTCCGCTGACCGGGTTTAGAGCCTCTAAATCCGGCATTGACGTGTATTATCGCCATTAATGTGGCGCTTGTGCTTGTTGTGACGCAACCTGCCATTGCTGTCCTTGGTATCCAAATTACCAGGGCTCTTGGTCATGTTGTTACTACGAGCTAGCCAGCTGTCCTCTCCCGCGCAAAAGCGGGTCATGAGTGTTGTGAGGGCTACCATGGATTTCGGCTTTTCCTGTCCTAGGTGCCGGGCAAGCCACTCATCGTGGATGTTATGTTTGAAGGTTGCAAGGGCCTCTGTATCCGGACAGTCGACGATTTGATTCTTCTTGGTTAGGAACCATGTCCAGAATTATCTGGCTGATTCCTCTGGCTGCTGAATTATGTGGCTTAGGTCATCGGCTTCTGGTGGTCGCACATATGTTCCCTGGAAGTTGTCGAGGAATGCGGCTTCCAGGTCTTCCCAACAACCAATTGACTCTGCTGGCAAGGTGTTAAGCCAATGCCGAGCTGGTCCTTTAAGCTTGAGTGAGAGGTATTTGATGGCATGTAGATCATCACCGCGGGCCATGTGGATATGGAGGTAGTCCTCGATCCATACCGCAGGATCTGTTGTGCCATCGTATGATTCGATGTTTACGGGTTTGAAACCCTCGGGGATTTGATGATCTATCACTTCGTCTGTGAAGCATAGTGGGTGTGCGGCGCCTCTATATTGGGCTATATCACGACACAGCTCAAATGAGCTTTGTCTACTGTGTTCGACCCGGTCGGAATTGCCATATCCGGCGTGACGGTTATCATCACGTATCGCAGGGCGCTCATGCGATCCATAGATCGATCTTGTTTGCCTTGCCTTGTCCTCCAGTATATCCCGCAGGTCTAGCGCATTTTCCCGTGCTTTGGTATTTTTTGAGCGGCGCCGGGGTGCGGCTTGAGTGTAGGGCCGAGAGGCCTCTCTATCGCGGCCACGAGGTGGCCGGTCAGCCGTATCATGCGCTGGTGATGTAGGTTTAGGTGCTTCCTCCTCTAATCGGGGTAGCAGCCTGCATTTTGGGTAGCTCTTGGAGGGGCGTTCGAGTTCATACTCTTCGGCCGCAAGGACTTCAGTCCATCTGTCGGCTAGCAAGTCTTGGTCAGCTCTAAGCTGTTGCTGCTTTTTCTTAAGGCTGCTTGACGTGGCCATAAGCCTGTGTTTGAAACGCTCTTGTTCGACGGGATCCTCAGGCACGACAAATTCGTCGTCGTCGAGGCTTGCCTCGTCTTCGGAGGGAGGCATGTAATTATCGTCCTCTACCTCTCTGTCTGCCGCTCTCTCATGAGGGCTGGCTTCTCCATCCTCCTGCGCTGAATCCTGCTGGAGGGGGTTGTCTTCGGCACTGTCCGAGGTGTTATTGTCTCCGGTGCCGGAATCGCCGTTTTTACTATGGCGGGATTTAGAGCGGCACCGCTGACGCCGGTGCTTAGGCTGTTTGTTGGAGGGATCATACTCCGTTGTTCCATCGCCATTCCCATCTTTTGGGATGTCCAGCATGTAAATGTCGTATGACGAGGTGGCCTTCCAGTGCCCTGTAGGCGCTGGTTCTTTGTCGTCTCCCGCATCATCGTCCATACCGTCGATGTCTTCGGAGTCGAAGACGAGCATGTTGGTTAAATCATCGATAGTGGCTACGAAGTGGGTGGTGGGTGGGCTTTGAATTTCTTCGTCGTCCGCATCCCAACCTTCCTGACCATAGTCCGGCCAGGGCTCTCCTGCTAAATAGAGAGACTTTAGTGAATTCAGGATGTCGCCAAAGGGCGAGTGCAGAAAGATGTCCGCGGCGGTGAATTCCATGATCGCGCCCGATCGGATTCGATTGGCAGGGGCGCGGAAGGTTCAGAGTCCGGCACCTTGGAGTTATGAGCCTTTCAAAGGACAGGGATGGTGTTCAGCTCAATCGCCATAGAGATCGCAGCCCCCGAGGCGGTGTCCAGCCACCCGTCCTCGATCGGCGTAGTCGGCTCCGAGCTAAGGGTCGGGGCGGACACTGGTGCGGCCTCCAGGGCACTGTTCGGTGGCAAAGCTAGATCATGCCCCTCATGACAGTGTCGCGCGCTTGGCTGTGGCTCGAACCCGTCAAAGATCAAGTCTCCGCGAACGTCAGCAGTGTAGTTCAAACTTCCAAATCTGACCTGATGGCCAGGGGCGTAGCTTTCAATCTGCTCCAGATGGCTAAGCGAATTGGCCCGCAGTGCAAAGCCACCGAATACGAAGATCTGTCCGGGGAGAAAAGTCTCACCCTGGACCGCATCGTTGTTGATGATCGGAGGAGCCATCGGACCTAAAGATGACGACACAGAGGAACTCTCAATGAAAGCACCAATGTCGGTGTCAAAACCGGCGGATCTCGGGTAGGGGGTCCCGAACTGTGCCTCTAAGCGGATGGTAACAGGAGACAAGGGACACGATGTTTTTACCCAGGTTCAGGCCTTCTCGATGGAGGTAAAACCCTACTCCTGCTTGATTGATATTGATGATATGGGTAGTACAAGAGTAGATCTACCACGAGATCAGAGAGGCTAAACCCTAGAAGCTAGCCTATGGTATGATTGTTGTTCGTCCTACGGACTAAAACCCTCCGGTTTATATTGGCACCAAAGAGGGTTAGGGTTACACAGAGTCGGTTACAATGGTAGGAGATCTACATATCCGTATCGCCAAGCTTGCCTTCCACGCCAAGGAAGGTCCCATCCGGACACGGGACGAAGTCTTCAATCTTGTATCTTCATAGTCTAGGAGTCCGGCCAAAGGCTATAATCTGGCTATCCGGACACCCCCTAATCCAGGATTCCCTCACCCACGACACTCGTTAAGCAAAACTCTAAGTGGGGAGGCTACAACCTCGATTAGCATGCGATCACAAATTTATAACGCACGCAAACTAGGGAGCTACCCCCTCGGCTACAACTGAAAAGACCCATTCCCCCGGACCAGGTGGCATGCCTACCGGAGGCCTTCCGGTATCTTCCACCATGGCCTCTCTGTACGGTGTGTGCTAGGAAGGGGTTGGCAACTTACTGAACCGCACCCTACCTGTGGCAGGGACACGTGGTAGTACAAAACAAGTATGGGGGTTACTGGAACAAGACTCGAGCTACGGTCGACTCGGGAGGTTTAAGTATTCCCTGCATGGTTAGCATAACAAACATGTTCCAACCAATAGATAAAATCACCACTCATCATGCCACACCATGTCATACCGGACACAACCGTCTCGCTGAAGACCGGAGACAAGCTCGTGTCTACCCAAGACAGAGACTTTCCCGGCTTCCTCCCGGTAGGCATGAAAGGTATACGAGAGTGATTACTTTCACAAGCATATCCATTTCCAACAGCAAGAATTTTCATTATGCACTCAATGCGTATGATCATATCGTCACATAAAAATAATGAATGCTCCATGTCAAGGTGGTGTTATAACCGTATCAAACAACCCACGAAAATATTATGCCAGGGTTTAGATGCTTTCCTTCAAGTTGTCGGGAGGCAGGGTGCATTCCAAAACTTTTGAAAGTCTTCTTCTCCCTCCAACAAATCCTATTTTTGAAAATATTCAAAATAACACATAGTTTCAAAACAGTACAAAAAAGTTGGCAGAAATTTTTTCAAATAAATCTGAAAATAAACTAGACAATATTTGAGAGAGGCGGGAAAAAGAATCAAGTCATTTGGAGTTATATTTAAAAAGTTATAGCCAGTCAAAGCTTTGGTCAACTCTGTTTTTAAAATAAAACAGAAAAAGGAAAAAAAACGTTTCGAATAAAAGGACACGCAGAAGACGTACTCCGGGATTAAGCCTCCACTTACGCCTGCGTAGACCGGCGCTGGGTGACTGACAGTGGGTCCCCTGGGCCCACTGGTCAGGTTTGACCAGTCGCCCGCGCTCTTCTTCCTCCTCTGTCCGAGCGGGGCGGGGCTCCGGTGATCGCCGCCGACGAACGGCGGCTCCCCACGGGGATCCAAGGACAGGGATAGATCTGCCAGACCAGGGCGGTCCTCCCGGTGGTCGACTGGCCGGCGGGGACGAAGGGAGTCGCCGGCTGCGAGCTTCACGGCGGAGATGGCTTCAGGAGGGATTGGGGGTCTGGGCTATGGTGGCTCCCGGTCGGGGCTGAGGTGATGGGCGGCTCCGCACGATCACGTGGAATCAGGTGGTGGCGTTGGATGGACGGGAGGGGCTTTGGTTGCGACGAAATAGACTGGGACTTGGCGGCGGCCGAACCGACCGGAGATGGGGAAGATGGCCTTCCTCTTCTCGATTGCTGGCCATGGTAGCTCTAGGGGGATAGCTTGAGGTTGCCTGAGGGCCTGGACGATCTCGGGGGCTCCTATTTATAGCGTGGCTAGGTCAGTTCCGCGGCGGCCAGGGATAAGCTCGATGGTGAGCCGTTCCTATGGCCGTAGGCGACGTGGCGACGCCGGGTTGGCTTGGAGGAGCGAATGGATGAGCTCGGGCCGTGCAGGGGCGAGCTGCCGCACGGCTATGGCTCGGGCAGTGCCGTCCATGGAAGAAGCCTGCTATGGCCGCCCGCTAGCTGTCGTGGCCGACCTGACGACGGTGCTGTGGAGCTCCAGGGACAGCTCTGCGACGCGGGAGGGGTCGGGGCGCGATGGCTGGGAGTGGGGAAAGACCAGAACGAGCGCGGGTAGGCGGCAGCGGGACGCGGCGACTCGTGCGCACGCACGTGCAAAACGCGCGTTCTGGCTGCGCCCAGAGCGTGCACGCCAGGCGCTCGGCGAAATGCCAGCGTGTGTTAGAGAGCTTGGGTGAGGCTGGCAATTAGCAGGTCTAGGTTAGAGGCATCTAGGAGTTTAGTGGACAAGGTTGCTGGGTCAGTGGATCAAGCTTATAATGCAAACTCAAAATCATGTCAAAACTGACCATGCACCCAAGGTGTTTGAAAGAATG
This sequence comes from Triticum timopheevii, assembly GCA_963921465.1. Lineage (NCBI taxonomy): Eukaryota > Viridiplantae > Streptophyta > Magnoliopsida > Poales > Poaceae > Triticum > Triticum timopheevii. The sequence continues at coordinate 386,166,196 of OY997268.1, read as the reverse complement.
CCAAGGGCATCTAGGCAACTCTTGGGGTGGCCAAAATCTCCAGACCAGTGTCTCTTTAGGTGTAGGTGATGGTGGCAAGGTCATTTGGGCAAACCCAAAAACTTGCTAGTGCAAGTTTAGCAAATCTTCAGTTCTTGACAGAAGGTAAATGGCATTATTGATTGTACTAAAAATCCTCCAATGGGTCCACTCTCCTGGACTTAAGGGTTTTGTAGGGAGGACTATAAGTAGGAAAAAGAATCATGTGTAATAGAGCAATACAAAATGGAGTTGGAGTAGAAAAGGCCAAACTGGTCCAGAGAGCAAAAGAGGATGTTTTGCTCAATTTTTCAAAGAACAGTCATGGGTTTTTGCATAAAAGTGAATTATATGCATCTACTGTCATCTCCAAATACTTTGTAAATTTTTTAAATAATTATTTAAAGGGGTTGTAGTGCAAAGGTACCAACTAGACTAGTTTTGAAAACTTGGGGTAGAGCTCAAAAATTTGAATGAATAAAAGATATTTTTTGCTCCAGAGTGATTTAAAAACACCACATGACATCCCCAAATTTTGGTGAAAATTTTAGATGCTTTTATCAAATGGTTGTAGTGCAAAAGAGGCTCTAAAACTTATAAAAATCACTTTAAAAGAATAAAGCTAAAAAAAATCATGCAAATACATCCACTGATAGAGGAATTGTTTTTCTTGAGGGTGTATACAAGTCCAATGATAATCTTGGAAAGTTTTTACTTGGGGCAAAAACTTCACAATATTAAAGGAAAAAAAGGTTCTGAAATCAAAACAAAATCCAGAAAGCAAAAATTTTAAACTCCTGGAAATTTTAATAATCAAAACATTGTTAAATTTTTTGGGGTGTTACAACACTACCCCCCTTAAGAAAAAAATTCTTGTCCTCGAGATTTGATAAGGGTTGTTTTGAAAAAGAAAATGTACTCCTACTATCACAAAAATAGCCATCCTACTCATGTAATTAAAACATAGCTACAGTGAGTGGGCAATAAGTGGTGCAAAACTACAGTGTGGCATGCTGGCGTTGCGTGAAAAATCTTCGGTAAATTTCTACCATTGGTTACAGTAAATTTAGAATAAACTTCTAAATTACTAAAAATACGTTGGTCGTACCCGAGAGCACAGTGCTCTGTGTGGCTGACAGGTGGACCCGGATCCCACTGTCGGTCTCTTCCTCTACCTCTGGCTCTCTCTTCTTGCTCTCTCCCGCGCGCTTTCCCGCGCTTCCTCCACCGGCGACGTCTAGCTCGTAGGGCATCTAGGCCATACTGCGGTACTGCGCGGCGTGCTAGCTACCGGCACGGCGTGCACTCACCTCACGGGCCAGTGTGCTGTCGGCACTACTCGCGGATTCGCCTTCGAACATCGGCGATCGAGCGATCGAGCGGCGCTGGTGGACTTCGCCCACCGTACACCGATGTCGAGCTATAAAACGACCGAGGTGCTTCTTTCTTCTTCCTCCACCTGACCTCGCTTCTCCTTCTCCTCCCTTCTCCTTCATTTCTGTCTGCAGGAGCTCGAGATGAGGCTCAAATGGCGGAGGTGATGCCGGACTGGTACGTGATCCTGATGTGCGGAGGGTTGGCGGCATTGCTGGGGTTCTCCGTGCTCCTGTGCGTGATGATCCTCGATGATCGTCATGATGCTACCGCTCGATTGTTAGCTCTCCGCGGTGGCGGTGATCATGAGGATTAGGCGCGGTGTCAGGTGCTAACTGTTGTCAGGGTGCAGGAGGTAACTTGTATCCGAGTAATTGCTCAAAAGTCTCTTCCTCTGAGACTGTGGGGTGTTAGGGAGGTGATTAGCTTGGTGCAAAAATAAATGTGCACGTGGATTTGCACTTGGTCGAGTGGTTGGGGTCGCGAGTCTGCTGTTATAGTGCTGCGTGAAAAAAAAATTATGTCGTGAAGAAATACGTGTTGCAATAACTCAGGAAAAAAATCTCACTTCAGGATTTACCAAGAGTGAAAACAGTTAATAAAATTTTACCGTAGTAAAAATCACTCACATTGATTGAAACTAAAGATTCAATTCATCACACAAATTTAGGATACCACACACAAGTTGCAACACATAAACAACTACAGGGACAATAAACACAGTAATGACATATACAACGACAATGGTAATTGGACAGGGTCCTGAGAAAAAGTTTCTGGAATTGGGGCACACTCTTCTTCTATCGGGGGAAGTGGGTTGACCAGTCGATGAATGTGCCTTTCCTGGTTGGGCCTCAGTGGTCTGCCGATGGCGATCTGCGGATTCAAATCAGTGAGGCTCTGGAGATAGCCCATTACTCGCTGGGTCAAACGCTCTTGAGCGATGACATACTGGGCAAGGTTGGCCAGTACTGGGTCTCTCTCGATTCGTCCATCGGGAAAAGATGCTACTTCTCCGGGTGCTGCCCGACTCAGGAAGTAATAATACCCTCGTTCGTTGGCATAGGGTACCGCGAATTGAAGGCGAGTAAGCACTTCGTATGCAACGGCTTCTATGGCCATATGCGGAGTCGGCATAGATTTCCCCATGAAGGAAGCTTCCGTGGGGTCTTGGTTTGGGTTTGCGGTAGGGACGTGCACCACTGCCCAATATTTCGAGGTGGAAGGGGTGATCCTCGATTTGAGTAACTCATACTGGGGTGGATGGATAGCACTCATGGTACTGCAGGTAAAGTCCCACAAAATTCTAACAAAGCTACCTGGAGTTGCATCTTGAGTTCTCAGATAAATACTAGGGCTCGCCTTGGCAATGGAAATGGTTGTGCGAGTGGTGCTCAAGGTGAGGGGGTACTTGGCAAGGTCACGAGGTGGCCTTTTATATAGCATTGGGGCTGGGTTATTTACTGTGGTGAAGGGTAACTAGTTTATCGAGTCTGCTCCATGGGGTCAGGGACAATGCTACAGATACACATATCTCGTAAAAGTGACGTATTACTGTGGGTGTCGTCGGTGTGGTTTTGGTAGCTAGGCCCGGAATTAAAAAAATGCAACCGCATGCTAACATATTTATGCCAGGCTACTATTAAAACAGAGGCACACAAGCAGGCTGCGATTATTCAAAGCGATGCAAGATTTACATAATTACAGGGCGTGGGCATACTGAGACTCGGTACTACTCGAGTGACTTAGTCTACCTCGTTTATATCTAAACGAGCCTGCCTTGTGGATGTCGAGGCTTCTCCATGGGTTTTGCCGCCGGGATTAGCGGGAGGGAGTTGAGGGGCTGCCGGGTCGGGGTAGCGATGGTGACCATCCCGGGGATTGTTGGCCACAATCCCGCTAGAGCGTGTTCCCAAAAGGCGGCGAAGCACTTCTGGGGACACCAAAGTATTGTGGTCGATGGCTAGGGCAGACCTCCAGGACTCGATCGGGTGTCCGAACAGCACGATTGGGTTGTCGGCGTCGGGCTCATCTTCTCCTCTTGCCGGGGCTCGGCGGACCAGCTCTCCACGAGCTGCGATCAGATCAAGGGTGATTTGATCAAATAGTTCCTCTAGTGCACCTACATAGCGCACCAGATGCAACAATGCAGGATCCGTCTCGTGATCTTCGTTGACAACCTGGGGTGGCCTACCATACCCGTCACGGTTGGGGTAGTAGTAGAACGAGCGACAGTTAACTCTGGGCGACAAGTGCCGGAGTTGAACTATAGCCTCTCGAGCAGCTAGTTGGATGGCTTGTGGCTCAAAGGAAGTTTTCCTTCCGGTGAACCTGTAGGGGCGTTCTGGCAATAGACCCCTATCGTAGATGTGCACAGTGGCCCAGAATTGATGGCTCTCACCGCTCAAGGGCCCTTGGTACACAACATATTCTAGAGGCTCCTCTAAAGCAAAGGCACAGCGGGTGAGGTTTGCTAGCACGGTCACAAAACCTCCAAGGTTGTTTGCCGTGGTTTCATTGTGCATGGTGGGGCCAGGCATTATGGCTCGGTTTGGGGAAGAGGTTGTGCCGTGCTGTGTTGAGGTTAGCGTGCCCTTTTTATAGAAAAAGAGGACGGAGTCTTCCTTCGCACGCTTGCAAATGAGACAATTTAGGTGTCGGTCACTAGCGCGTGATCGACAGGCTAGGCTGATAGGTTGGGCACCGACTGCCAAAAGGTGTCGGTCACTTTGGGGCTATCTTACGCGAGAAGCTTGGCCGAGGTTAGGTTATGGTCTGGTGGTTTTGTTAACCTAGGTTTATTGACCTGGCTAAGATAGGATTAGCCAATGGTCAGCCTGGCTCTGATACCAAGTTTGTCAGGACCGGATTTTCGGGATATTAATTTCCCAAAAATGGCCCTTGTGCTCACCAGCCCCAGGATTACTGTTAGCTGATGAGGCACAAAATTAATACCGGAATTCCAAGCAAAATACATAATATGTAGTACAAGACCATTCCGGCCTATGAGTACAACAAATGGTTTCTAGTGGTTGATGGCGGAAGCGGTTTGTGGTCTCTCAGCGTCTATGGGACTCCATTTCCCACAGGAACAGCTGACCTGGATAAAACCTATCTTCGCGAGGCTGCTATCACCATTGATTAGACTCCGGGGCTGACATCGCAACGCTCCTCTCCAAGCAAGAAATCTGGCCAAGACAATAGCCAGGGACAAGCAAGTGAGTACTTTGAATGTACTCACAAACATTATGAACACGGGTATAATATAACAAAAGATAATCAAGCTCTGAAATATTCTATGATCACAACGTCAGTCATAAAATAAATTCCATGATGTACATAAGCAAGTTATTCACATAAAATACGAATAATGCAATTAGAGAATAGAGATAGAATGCCTCAGTGGGGCGTCTGAGCGACACCACATAAAGGGCTTATAAAGTAAACAATAACAAGCATGCCGCAGTCGGACGTCTCAGCGACACCACATAAAGGGCTTATAAAGTAAATATATAACAAACATGCCACAGTCGGGCGTCTCAGCGACACCACATAAAGGGCTTATAAAGTAAATATATAACAAACATGCCACAGTCGGGCGTCTCAGCGACACCACATAAAGGGCTTATAAAGTAAATATCATAGTGAATATCCAGGAGGTAGAACCGTCCCAGGGATACTCAAAAATTCAAATAATATAAAGGGTTAGTCCATAATAATAATAACCATAATCATCATGAGTCACAAGTCATAATCCATGTTCTGGTTTAGCAGTTTTTCCTCCGAAGACCGACACCAAGACCGACACTTGACCCAACCCATACTGTAGTCCTTAACCATGGACACGGCTATTCAAATAGATATAATCTCTGCAGAGGGTGTACTCTTCACCCACGAGTAACGGATTCCGTTAGTCCATCCGGACTAATTCCGCCCACGGTCTTTTAATTGAAAACACACCTAACCGCACACACCAGCCTGACTTATCGTTGTCTGGAATCAACCGCGACACTCATTAAGCAAAACTCTAAGTGGGGAGGCTACAACCTCGATTAGCATGGGATCACAAATTTATAACGCGCGCAAACTAGGGGAGCTACCCCCTCGGCTACAACCGAAAACACCCATGCCCTCGGACCAGGTGGCATGCCTACCGGAGGCCTTCCGGTATGTTCCACCATGGCCTCTTTGTATGGTGTGTGCTAGGAAGGGGTTGGCAACTTACTGAACCGCACCCTACCTGTGGCAGGGACACGTGGTAGTACGAAACAAGTATGGGGGTTATTGGAACAAGACTCGAGCTACGGTCGACTCGGGAGGTTTAAGTATTCCCTGCATGGTTAGCATAACAAACATGTTCCAACCAATAGATAAAATCACCACTCATCATGCCACACCATGTCGTACCAGACACAACCGTCTCGCTGAAGACCGGAGACAAGCTCGTGTCTACCCAAGACAGAGACTTTCCCGGCTTCCTCCCGGTAGGCATGAAAGGTATACGAGAGTGATTACTTTCACAAGCATATCCATTTCCAACAGCAAGAATTTTCATTATGCACTCAATGCGGGAGGGGTCGGGGCGCGGCGGCTGGGAGTGGGGAAAGGCCAGAACGGGCGTGGGTAGGCGGCAGCGGGACGCGGCGACTCGTGCGCACGCACGTGCAAAACGCGCGCTCTGGCCGCGCCCAGAGCGTGCACGCCAGGCGCTCGGCGAAATGCTAGCGTGTGTTAGAGAGCTTGGGTGAGGCTGGCAATTAGTAGGTCTAGGTTAGACGCATCTAGGAGTTTAGTGGACAAGGTTGCTAGGTCAGTGGATCAAGCTTATAATGCAAACTCAAAATCATGTCAAAACTGACCATGCACCCAAGGTGTTTGACAGAATGCCAAAGGCATCTAGGAAACTCTTGGGGTGGCCAAAATCTCCAGACCAGTGTCTCTTTAGGTGTAGGTGATGGTGGCAAGGTCATTTGGGAAAAACCAGAAACTTGCTAGTGCAAGTTTTGCAAATCTTCAGTTCTGGACAGAAGGTAAATGGCATTATTACTTGTACTAAAAATCCTCCAATGGGTCCACTCTCCTGGACTTAAGGGTGTTGTAGGGAGGACTATAAGTAGGAAAAAGAATCATGTGTAATAGAGCAATACAAAATGGAGTTGCAGTAGAAAAGGCCAAACTGGTCCAGAGAGCAAAAGAGGATGTTTTGCTCAATTTTTGCAAAGAACAGTCATGGGTTTTTGCATAAAAACGAATTATATGCATCTACTGTCATCTCCAAATACTTGGTAAATTTTTTAAATAATTATTTAAAGGGGTTGTAGTGCAAAGGTACCAACTGGACTAGTTTTGAAAACTTGGGGTAGAGCTCAAAAATTTCAATGAATAAAAGATATTTTTTCTCCAGAGTGATTTAAAAACACCACATGACATCCCCAAATTTTGGTGAAAATTTTAGATGCTTTTATCAAATGGTTGTAGTGCAAAAGAGGCTCTAAAACTTATAAAAATCACTTTAAAAGAATAAAGCTAAAAAAATAATCATGCAAATACATCCACTGATAGAGGAATTGTTTTTCTTGAGGGGGTATACAAGTCCAATGATAATCTTGGAAAGTTTTTACTTGGGGCAAAAACTTCACAATATTAAAGGAAAAAAAGGTTCTGAAATCAAAAGAAAATTCGGAAAGCAAAAATTTTAAACTCCTGGCAAAATTTTAATAATCAAAACATTGTTAAATTTTTGGGGTGTTACAGGTTCTTCGTTCATAATGATCATCTCTACTCCTCCTCTCTCTTGGTGGTGATTCTTCTCTTCTACTTCTCCTTTTGGGTGAATCTTCTCTCCTTTTGTAAGGAGCCGTACACTCATTGGAATAGTGTCCGGGTCTTCCACAATTTTAGCAATTACGTTCACGACTCAAAGATCTTTTGTCATTGTAGGACCTTGACTTGTAGGACCTTGACTTGGAGCTTCTTTCCTTGCTTCTACTCTTGTAGAACTTGTTGAAGTTTTTCACCATTAAGCTCAATTCCTCATTGAAGGTTTGTTTCTTACTTGATGATGTAGGAGCATCACATGAGGCTTTGTAAGCACCACTTGACTTGTTGTGAAGCTCTTACTTATCCTTGAGTGACATCTCATGAGCAACAATTCTTCCAATGACTTCCGTTGGCTTTAGATCTTTGTAATTGGACATCATTTGGATCAATGTGCACACGGTATCATATTTTCCATCCAAGGCTCTTAGGATCTTCTTGATGATGAATTTGTCGGTCATCTCTTCACTTCCTAAGTCGGCAATCTCATTTGTGATGAGAGCAAGCCTAGAGTACATTTCAGTGACACCTTCACCATCCTTCATTTTGAACTTGTCAAGTTGACTTTGAAGCACATCCAATTTGGATTCCTTGACGGAGTCGGTACCTTCATGCATATCAATCAAAGTATCGCAAATTTCCTTTGCATTCTTAAGGCAGCTGATTTTGTTGAATTCTTCGGGGCACAATCCATTGAAGAGAATACAACAAGCTTGAGCGTTGTATTGCAGCATCTTCAACTCTTCCGCAGTAGCTTCACGGTTCGGTTCTCTCCCATCAAAGAATTCACCTTGCAAGCCAATACACACAATAGCCCAAACGGCGGGGTTATGTCCAAGAATATGCATTTTCATCTTATGCTTCCAACTAGCAAAATTAGTACCATCAAAGTAAGGGCCTCTACGGTGGTAATTTCCCTCGCTAGACGCCATACTCTCCTAGGTTGTGAAACAAAGGCTATGATCACCAAAAGCTACAGAAATCAAGGCAAATGGAGACCAAAGCTCAGATACAAATTGTAGGATCAAAAGTATGTCTAGAGGGGCGTGATTAAACTACTTGACCAAATAAAAACTTAACCTTTTCCAAATTTTAGTTCTTGACAGATTTTAACAAGTTAGCACAAGTCAAGCAATCTTAACACAATTCAAGCAAGCATGCAAAGAGTATATAAGTAGCGGAAAGTAAAGCATGCAACTTGCAATAATGTAAAGGGATGGGTTTGGAGAGTGCAAACGCAATAGGAAACACGGATGTTTTTGTCGTGGTTCCGATAGGTGGTGTTATCGTACATCCACGTTGATGGATACTTTAACCCACGAAGGGTAACAGTTGTGCGAGTCCATGGAGGGCTCCACCCACGAAGGGTCCACGAAGAAGCAACCTTGTCTATCCCACCATGGCCATCGCCCACGAAGGAGTTGCCTCACTAGGGTAGATCTTCACGAAGTAGGTGATCTCCTTGCCCTTAAAAACTCCTTGGTTCACTCCACAATCTTGTCGGAGGCTCCCAAGTGACACCTAACCAATCTAGGAGACACCACTCTCCAAAAGGTAATAGATGGTGTGTTGATGATGAATTCCTTGCTCTTGTGCTTCTCCCCAACACTCAACTCACTCTCATAGGATTGGATTTGGTGGAAAGATGATTTGAGTGGAAAGCAACTTGGGGATGGCTAGAGATCAAGATTCATATGGTTGGATTGTAATATCTTGGTCTCAACACATGAGTAGGTGGTTCTCTCTTATAAAATGAGTAGTGGAAGTGTAGGCACGTTCTGATGGCTTCCCTCACGAGTGAGGAGAGGGTGGCGGGGTATATATAGCCTCCACACAAAACCTAACCGTTACACACAATATACCAAACTCGGTGAGATCGAATCAGAAAACTCGGTCGGACCGATTCAATACATATGTGACCGTTAGGCAATTTCAGTGGGACCGACATGTCAACTCGGTGGGGCCGATATCATTAGGGTTAGGGCATAAAGTAATCTTGGCTAGACCGATTACTCAAACTCGGTTGGACCGACTTTGGTAATAAGCTAACAGAGAGTTGGTCCGGCAAACTCGGTGGGACCAATTCGCTCATCTCGGCGGGAATGAAGCGTTACGAAAAGGAAACAGGGAGTTTGCATTGCAGACTCGGTGGGACCGATTGCTCATCTCGGTTAGACGGAAATGTTACAAAGGGAAACAGAGAGTTTGCAACCCCATCTCGGTGAGACCGAGATCCCTATCGATGAGACCGAAGTTACTAGGGTTTCTGGCAGTGGCTATGTCAAATGAACTCGATGGTGCCGGATGGATCAAATCGGTGGGGCCGAGTTTGACTTTTGGTTTGGGACATATGTGGATATGAGAAAGTGGTTGAGGGCTTTTGGAGCATATCACTAAGCATTTTGAGCAAGCAAGCCATTATGCAACACCTCATCCCCTTTTAATAGTGTTGGCTTTCCTATAGACTCAATGTGACCTTGGATCACTAAAATAGAAAATGTAGAGTCTTGGACTTTAGAGCTTGAGCCCATCTTTTGTCCTTAGCATTTTGAGGGGTCCACATTCCTTATCCATGCCATGCCAATCACTGAAGTTTCCTGAAATATTTACCTTGAAAAGGCATTAGTTCAATGAGCTATATGTTGTTAATCATTACCAAAACCACCCAGGGATAGTTGCACTTTTAGAGGGAGAGCTACCACTGAAGCTTTTCAGAGAGTGCCAAGGGCACAAAGGTCTGCAGTTGTGCCAGCCAGTGACACTAGGGCTACTACTTCAGCACCAGCAGCTATAGCCTCTGTTGTTCCTGCAGTTGCAACTCCACCAGCTCCATAGACCTCTTCAGATGCATTTTTTGGAGGACTCCTCTCCACGCCACCTTCGCACACCAGAGCTCCCGGAGATCATGCTTAGAGAGTTGCATAGCACTATGCATTTTCAAGCTTTTTGGTAACTTGTTGCCAAAGGGGGAGAAAGTGTATAAATCATAGGCTTCAAGAGAGAGAGAGAGTTTTGCTTCTTTTGTCTCTCTTGCTACCTTGTTTTTGCTTGCTTGTTTGGTTGATAAACTATTTGTCTTATGTGTGAGATACTCCTATGATCATGTGTTTGATCATATCTTGCTTTAATGTGTGTGCTTGAATGATGATATTCTATCTCTTATGTATCATCATTCATATCTTGCCTTGGTGATGAGTGCATATTTTATATTCTACCAGTTTGAGTGCTCCACCAAGATGTATGTGACATGGAAGAGTAACCCATAATCCTAATCGATTGTGCATTTGCATTCAAAAGCAAATTTTAAATAATGCACAAATTTAGGGGGGGCTCTTGCTTATCACATACTTAAAGCGATGATGTACTTCATTTATATTATAATTTGTCGAAGCTTTGATCTATATGTTGTCGTTAATTACCAAAAAGGGGGAGATTAAAAGTGCAACTAATCCCTGAGTGGTTTTGGTAATTCATAACAACATATAGCTCATTAAACTAATATCCATTCAAGAATATTGTTTCAGAAAGTTCAATGTTTGGTATGGCATGGACTAGATATGTGGACGCCTCAAAATGCTAAGGACACATATTGGCAAAAGCTCAAGACTCTCCATTTTCATTTTAGTGATCGAAGATCACATTGAGTCCATAGAAAAAGCCAATACTATTAAAACGGGATGAGGTGTTACTTAATGGCTTGCTTGCTCAAAATGCTTAGTAATATGCTCTAAAAGCCCCCAACCACTTTCTCATTTCCACATATGTACTAAACCTAAAGTCAAACTTGGCCCCACCGATTTGATCTATCCGGCACCACCGAGTTCACTTGACGTAGCCATAGCCAGAAACCCTAATCAGTTCGGTCTCACCGATAGGGATCTCAGTCTCACCGAGATGGGATTGCAAACTCTCTGTTACCCTTCGTAATGTTTCGGTCTAGCCGATATGAGCGATCGGTCCCACCGAGTTGGCAATGCAAACTCTCTGTTTCCTTTTCAAAACGTTTCGGTCTCACCGAAAAGAGCGATCGGTCCCACCGAGTTTTCTGGACCAAGTCTCCATTTGCTTATTACTAAAATCGGTCTCACCGTGTTCATGTGATCGGTCTCATCGAGATGAGGTTTTTCCCTAACCCTAGAGGATCGGTCCCACGGAGTTGATATTGTCCGTCCCACCGAAAAGCCTAACGTTCACATTTTGAACCAGATCAGTCTGACCGAGTTTCACTATTCGGTCCAACCGAGTTTGGTAAATTGTATGTAATGGTTAGATTTCGTGTGGAGACTATATATACCCCTCCACCCCCTTCTCCATTTGAGAGAGAGCCATCAGAACGTGCCTACACTTCCACTACCAATTTTCTGAGAGAGAACCACCTACTCATGTGTTGAGACCTAGAGATTCCAATCCTACCGCAAAAATCTTGGTCTTTAGCCTTCCCCAAGTTGCTTTCCACTCAAATCATATTTCCACCACATGCAAATCTATGAGAGAGAGTTGGGTGTTGGGGAGACTATAATTTGAAGCACAAGAGCATGGAGTTCATCACCAACACACCATCTATTACCTTTTGGAGAGTGGTATCTCCTAGATTGGTTAGGTGTCACTTGGGAGCCTCCATCAAGATTGTGGAGTTGAACCAAGGAGTTTGTAAGGGCAAGGAGATCGCCTACTTCATGAAGATCTACCCAAGGGAGGCAAGTCCTTTGTGGGCGATGGCCATGGTGGACTAGACAAGGTTGCTTCTTTGTGGACCCTTCGTGGGTGGAGCCCTCCGTGGACTCGCGCAACCATTACCCTTCGTGGATTGGAGTCTTCATCAACGTGGATGTACGATAGCACCACCTATCGGAACCACGCCAAAAATCTCCATGTCTACATTTCATTTGCTCCCTCCAAACTCCTCCCTTTTACCTTCATATGTAATGATTTACATTCCGCTGCTATACTCTTAGAATTGCATGTGTAGGTTGATTACTTGACTTGTGTTAAGTTGCTAAAATCTTCCAAGCCTTAAAATTGGGAAAAGGCTAGATTTTTATTTGGTCAAGTAGTCTAATCACCCACCCACCCCCCTAGACATACGTTTGATCCTACAGTCGCCAATATGGTGCATCAGAGGTACTTAAATTCCCACAAGCCCAAGGGAAAGAATGGTGTCCAAGAGAATACTGACTTTAAGAAAAAGGTAAGAAGACCTTCAAGAAGAACAAAAAGGGAGATGGCTGCTTCACTTGTGGTTCGGATGAACATTGGGCCAACAAGTGCCCAAACAAGTACAAGAAGCCAGGGCAGGACCACAAGTCTACCAACATGATTGTGAGCAACAATAAGAATGGTGCATCTCGGTATGGTAATTTATTTACTATGTTGTCAGTTTGTTAGTCCACTGATTAGCGGGTGGACACACATACAAGTATTCATGTGTGCGCTGACATTTCATTGTTTTCTTCTTGCCAGGTCACATGCCACGGGTCCATATTGATGGGGAAATGGCACAAGTGATTCTTTTCATAGTGTTGGCACAGTCGATCTGAAGTTTACTCTGGGAAGGATCGTGGAGCTGAAGAACGTGCAGCATGTCCCCGCCATCAAGAAGAACCTCGTTAGTGGCTCCCTTCTATGTAGAGAAGGGTTTAAGTTGGTCTTCGAGTCTAATAAATTAGTTATTATGAAATATGGACTATTTTTTGGAAAAGGTTATGAATGCGGAGGAAATGCTCCGCCTTTCCCTTGCAAATTATTGTAATAAATTCGTGAACAATATTCATTCGAGTTTTAATGAATCTAAAGTTTGGCATTCACGTCTTTGTCACATTAGTTTCGGTGTTATGACGTGGCTAGCTAAGTTGAATTTCATCCCAAGTTTCACTTTAGCCAAAGGTTCTAAGTGCCTTTCATGTGTGCAAGCTAAGCAACCTCGCAAGCCTCACAAGACTGTGGAGGAGAGACACCTGGCGCCACTAGAACTCATACATTCTGACCTTTGTGAGATGAATGGTGTGTTGACTAAAGGTGGAAAGAAATACTTCATGACATTTATAGATGATTCCACTAGATATTGCTATGTGTATCTATTAAATACTAAAGATGAGGCTCTACACTACTTTAAAATCTATAAGCCAGAAGTTGAGAATCAACTTGAAAAGAAAATTAAACGAGTCCGATCAGATCGTGGTGGAGAGTACTTCTCAAGTGAGTTTGATTCCTTCTGTGCGTAATATGGTATTATTCATAAGCGGGCGCCTCCCTATTCACCCCAGTTAAACAGGGTTGTCGAATGGAAAAAACGTACTCTAACTGATTTGGTTAACGTCATGTTAGATACATCCGGTTTCTCCAAGGCATGGTGTGGGAGGCTATGTCGAAGTCATGACATGTCCTGAATAAAGTTCTGACAAAGGATAACGATATCACTCCCTATGAGAAATGGGAGAAGAGAAGGACGACACTCTCATACATATGTACTTGGGGTTATTCGGCGAAAGTCAATGTGCCGATCCCCAAAAAGCGTAAGCATGGATCAAACACCATGGATTGTGTTAATTTGGGATACGCTAAGGAAATTAGAAAAACATGGGAAATTTGTATATAAATCATGTGTAAAACAATTCGGAATTTTATCTCATTCCAGTGAATTTAAACAATTCTGCTACTGGGCACAAAATTTCTGTTTTCTCACAAAATCAAATCAACTATCAACCAAATCATCTCAAAGGCTCTACTTGGCACAAACACTAATTTAAACACAAAAACACAAACATAATAGTAGCATAATTGCATGCACACATAAAAATAGAAAAGAAATAATCAAAATAAAGATAACTATTGGGTTGCCTCCCAACAAGCGCTATTGTTTTATGCCCCTAGCTAAGCGTAATGCATAGTTTCAAGTGTTGTCATCCTTTGTCTTAATGGCCCTAGCAACTCTCTTTGCCATTACAAATAATATGAACTAGGTGATCAAGCTTGGTGCTAAGAATTTTTATTTCTTTCAAAACACAAAGGCCAACCTTATGTTCTAAAGCATCAAATCTCCTATTATGTGACACCACATTACTATTTATTTTAGAAGCAAGATTAAATATTCCTCGAAAGTTGCAATCCGTACTAGTTTTAGTTTCTTTTATTAGCTCAATTTGACGATAGCTTACTAGAATGGTAGGCTCAATAGTTTCAACTTTCGGTTGTCCAAATATGCTTTTCATCTTTTCATAGGTGTCAAAGGCATTATTTCCAAGGAAATCATTTTCAAACATAGAATCCAAGACACATCTATGAACAAGAGGTAGACCAACATAAAAAATTTCTAAGGAGCAATTTAACATGACTCTTAGGCTTAGCTCTCATTTGTATTTCTAACAATCTATCCCAAGCTCCTTTTAAATATTCATCATTAGAATGCTTGAAATTTAAAGTTCCCAAACCTTCTCCTAGTTAATGAGGGGAAGGCATATCGAGAGAAGAGCTAGCCATAATAATAAAGCAAGTCAAACTAGCAAAAAGGCAAACAAAAAATATTTGTGTTTTTGTGAAAACTCTTTAGAATTGGGGGAGACGAAAACGAGAGGAAAATGACAAATGAAAGTTGCAAGTAGATGAAAGTTTATGCAATGGTACTTGCTAGGTTTTGGCAATGGCACCAAAAATTGTTCCTGCTACTTGTGAAATGCATTAGGATTTCCTCAAAGAGGAGAGGATAATGCAGTACAACAGAGATAAGTATTTCCCTCGGTTAAAACCATGGTTATCAATCCAGTAGGAGAACCACGCAAGACCTCGTGAATAGCACCTACACACAAAAGAACAAATACTTGCACCCAACGCGATCAAGGGGGTTGTCAATCCCCTCGACGGTTAATTATGAGGATCAAGTCTGAAGATGGTAGATAGATAAACAAGAACACAGAATAAAATAATAGTAAATTAATTGCAGCAAAGTATTTTTGGATTTTAATATATGATAAAGATAGACCAGAGGGCTATAGTTTTCACCAGAGGCTTCTCTCTCGACCAAAAAGCATACAGTGGGTAAACAAATTACTATTGGGTAATTGATAGAGAAGTGCATAGTTATTACGATATTCAAGGAATGATCATGTATATAGGCATCACGTACAAGACAAGTAGACGATTCCGGCCTGCATCTACTACTATTACCCACACATCGACCGCTATCCAGCATGCATCTAGAGTATTAAGTTCATAAAGATCGAGTAATGCCTTAAGCAAGATGCCATGATGTACACAAAGTAAACTCAAACAATATGAATAAACCCCATTGTTTCATCCTTAATGGAAACAATACAAATACGTGTCTTGTCCCTTTCTGTCATTGGAATGTAGAGCGCCGGAAGATTGAACCCATTACAAAGCACCTCTCCCGTTGCAAGATAAATCAATCTAGTTGGCCAAACCAAACGAATGGATCGGAGAGAAATACAAAGTTATAATAATTGTGCATAAAAGAGTTCAGAGAAGACTCAAATAATATTCATAGATAATCTGATGATAAACCCACAATTCATCGGATCCCAACAACCACACCGCAAAAGAAGATTACATTGAATAGATCTCCAAGAACATCGAGGAGAACATTGTATTGAAGATCAAAGAGAGAAGAAGTCATCTGGCTACTAGCCATGGACCCGTAGGTCTGTGGTAAACTACTCACACATCATCGGAAGGGCAGGAAGATTGATGTAGAGGCCCTCTGTGATCGATTCCCCCTCTGGCAGAGTACCAGAAAAGGTCTCCAGTGGGATCTTCGAAGAACAAAAACTAGCGGCGGCGGAAAAAGTATTGTGGGTGGCTCTCTGTTGGTTTCCCAATTTTAGAGAATTTATAGAGGTGGAATTAGGTTAGACCGAGCCAAGAGGAGCCCACAAGACACTAGGGCGCGCCTACCCCCTAGGCGTGCCCTACTGCCTTGCCATCTCCTCGTTGCACGTCTGGTCTCCTCCCGAAGCATCTAAGGTCTCTTTTGTCCAGAAAAAAATGATCAAAAAAAGTTTCGTGGCATTTGGACTTCGATTGGTACTGATTTCCTGGAAAACCAAAAAACAGGCAAAAACAAAGAGTGGCACTTGGCGCTATGTTAATAGATCAGTCCCAAAAAATGATATGTAATTGCATATAAAACATCCAAGAATGATACTATAATAGCATGGAACAAACAAAAATTATAGATACGTTCAAGATGTATCAATGGTCGGGAAGGAAAAGTGTGTAGGTTGCTAAAATCTTTATGTGGCCTGAGACAAGCACCTAAGTAATGGCATATTGGCATGAGAAGTTTAATACAACTCTGACATCTGTTCGCTTCATTGTTAGTGAAGCTGACAAATGTGTTTACCATCGCTATGGTGGGGGCGAAGGAGTTATATTGTGCTTGTATGTTGATGACATACTGATATTTCAAACCAACCTCAAAGTCATTGAGGAGGTCAAGTCATTTCTATCTTAAAACTTTGAGATGAAGGACTTTGGAGTGGTTGATGTTATCTTGAACATCAAGCTACTAAGAGATGATGCGAGTGGGATTATGCTTCTGCAATCCAATTATGTTGAGAAAGTTTTGAGTCATTTTGGATATTCGGAATGCAAACCATCTCAAACACCATATGATCCTAGTGTGCTGATTAAAAGTTCAAAGGCACATCTATAGGTCAATTGAGATACTCTCATATTATTGGTTCACTCATGTATCTAGCAAGCACAAAGAGGCCTGATATCGCGTTTGCTGTGAGCAAATGAGCCATATTGTTTCCAAACCGGGTGATGTACATTGGCATGTTGTTGAAAGAGTTATGCGCTATCTAAAAGGTACTATGAACTATGGACATCTCTATACCGGATACCCATTGGTACTTGAAGGGTATAGTGATGCGAACTGGATCTCTGATGCTGATAAGATGAAGGCCACAACTGGGCATATGTTTACTCTTGGAGGTGGTGTTTTTTCCTGAAAGTCTTGCAAGAAAATGATCTTAACAAGATCGACAATGAAAATAGAATTAATAGCATTAGACACGTCTGGTGTCGAAGCAGAATGGCTTCAAGATCTTTTGATGGACTTGCAATTGGTTGAGAAGCCGGTTCCGACCATCCTTATGAACTGTGACAGTCAGATCGTTATTGTTAGAGTAAAGTGATGAGGACATGGCTACCTTGGATATGATCACAAATATTGCATATGCATATTTATTTGACGTGAAAAAAGTTATGCAGTAAGTTATTTATGTTATACAGAACAAAAGTACTTCGCCTCTTTTTGTTTCATGCCTAATTGCAGAACTACCGGACACTTGTACAATCCACATATGAAGATTTTGGGAAAAAGAGACATTTATGTGTTTTCCAGAAGTTCTCTCATGTCACTTTTAGCCCAAGAGAAGATAGAGTCCAAGTCACTCACACTCCAGACTCTGATTTGGACTGCACAGACATACCTGACTCAAAACATCAAGAACTTTTGCATCCGGAATCCAAATTGGGTGATTCTTTTTTTGTTGAAATTATTATTTCGTGCACTTTCGAACCCAATTGCATTCAACTTCAAATTTGTCCGGAGCATGAAGATATTGACGAAACAATCTGATGCTGCAGCAGAATCTGAGTCAAACTACAAGTCCAAAGGTGCTGCATCACCTCCACTTGGGCACACGGGCCTTGTACGACCTAGGGTTTACTTTAGGCTGTCTTGGGACGTCCTTCCACCTCCTTGGCCGCCACCCCTTGCTCCTATATAAGTAGATAGAGGCTGCCATCTCTTTCTCCTATATAAGTAAATCAATCTAGCAGCTTTTTCCTTGGGATTTGTTTAGTTAAAATTTTGCGGTTGCAACTTCGTATACTTCGCTTGTGTCCAACCACCAGGCCATGACTACTTTCGGATCCCAACTTTTATCAATACTATATATATACACATAAACACTATTCTGATCACGGGATCAGAATAATATTTTGATCACAACCTGAACTTCCTAAGTTACCCAACCTGACCTTCCCCGAGTACTAGGTTGAACTTCAGCTAAAAAGTGTCCAAATGGGGCTTGCGATATACCTTGAAAAGCTATGGACATGAGTATCATGACCAAAGTTGAATTTTTGGCAAAATGTAAGCGGTTTAAGAGCATTTTTTAAAACTATTTTTTCTTCGTACAAAAACCATGAATACTATATTCGATCGCATTTCTAAACCGTTTATCAGAATGAGGCAAATAATATGGCGTTGGAAAGTTGCTCCAAACCCGCTCCTTCCACATGTTGATAGTTTTCTGTAATTCCCTATGGTTAAAAAGTAATTTGGAAAATCATAAAATTTCGCAAACCGAATAGCTGAGGGTGTATTTCCGATGTCATTTCTAAACGGCTAATCCAATTGAGGAAAATGATATGGCATTGGAAAGCTTATGAAAATGCGCTACTTTTTCATGTTGAATTTTTGAACGGTTTAAAAGTAATTTAGAAAACGATACAAGTTCCACCGAATTTGTATTTTCAAGCTAATTTTTGAACTGTACGTCCGAATGCAGCAAATCATATTGCGTTGGATAGCTTGAGGAAATGCGAAACTTTTTTGTATGTGTTGTTTCTTCCAATTCCTTACGATTTTAAGTCAATTTTAAAAATGGCTAAAAACGTTTTCTGGCCGTAATTTCTACACACTTTATCGGAATGGGGAAAATAATATACCGTTGAAAAGCTACAAAAAATGCAAAACTTTTTCATGTTGATGGTTTTCTCTAATTCCTAGACGTTTTCAAGTAATTTTGAAAATAGTGAGATCGTGTGTTCTGCTTTTGTCGCAAAACAGATTCTCCGAAAATGCACCGCTGAAGAACTTGAACTTCTCGGCATGTCTACCTGAACTTCTCTCTGTGTTTTCACCTGATTTTTCTCTCGTAGCTCTCCATCCACTCACCGGAATTGAGGAAGTGATATCCAGATGGAAAGCTGTTGTAAACACGCAACTTTCCCGTGTTCATCATTTATCATACTCGCGATGGTTTTAAAAGTTTTTCATCTGAAATTCATTCAGTGTAGTAGTTGAACTTCCTACTGTTTTCACGCTAAACTTCTATGACGTATTTTCGTTTGTAACTTTCTCATCCGTTCGTTAGTGTTAGACAAATGATATTTCTTTTGAACAAACCTCTCTCACAATAATTTTTTTAACTTTCTTCGACCAAGGACTTGAACTTACACAAATGATATTCCTGTCGTTTTCAAGTAATTTAGAAAATGGAGAGATCATGAATTTTTGCCTTCATCGCGGAAGAAAATGCACTGCGTGAAGTAGTTGAACTTCTGCGGCATGTCTGTTTGAACTTCACTCTGTTTTTGACGTGCTGTTTTTTGCCCATAACTCCCCAACCACTTACCAGAATTGAGCAAATGGTATACCGATGGAAAGCTGTTGAAAACACACAACTTTTTCATGTAAATCAGTTTTTCATACTCACGATGGTTAAAAATATTTTTTTAATGCATAAAAAAGTGTTTTTAATGGTATACATAAAAAAATTTAAACCATTCATCGGAATATAGCATACAATATACCATTGGAATGCTTATGAATAGGAGCATCATTTTCATGTAGACAGACGTTACAATTTTTTGTCATTTGAGAGTAGTTTTAAAAATGGCAAAAACAACGTCGATTTTTTGCCTGTTTTTTACTTGTAATTGAAGGTCGGACGTCTCGCACTAGAGATCTTGAACGTCATCGGGAGGAGCACGTGAACTTCTTGCAACAAACCTTTTAGGCTTTTAGTTTTTTATTCGTTTTATTCTCATTTGAAACGCATTCCGTGTAGTAGTTGAACTTCCTGCTTTTTTCATTTTGAATTTCGGTCACGTATGTTTGCTCCTAATATCTCACACATTCGTCGGAGTTGCACGAATAATATACCTTTTAAAAACCTGTTGAAAACACACACCTTTTTTTCTAGTGCGGTTAAACTTTTGTTTCGAATGACATACACCAATTTGTGTTAAATATTTTTTTGGAATTAGAATATTATATATCCTTGGAAACTTGTTGAATAAGAGCACTATTTGAACTTTCCCGGACTGGGCACTTGAACTTCTAGCCACAAAAAGTTTGGACTTCGCCTTTTTATAACTATTTCCTTATACGAAACACACACCATGTAGTACGTGAACTTCTGCCTGTTATCAATTTGAACTTCTTTGTGTTTCATTTTTTTAATTTAACCTTCTTGGTTTTTGGAATAAACAGTTTGAACTTCTATGCTATTTAAATTTGAACTTCTCCATTTTTTTAGCAAAATGTAGAAAGACAATTTTATTAAAAAAAATATTTTGAACTGCTCTTTTTTCTTATTTTTCAACTTCTTGGTTTGCTCTTTAGTAACAGGAAAAAAATCATACTTTCTTTGAAATTGAACTTCAACTTTTATTTCCTAAGAAATAGAAATAATATTGGGTTTTCATTATACAGCGAACTACTTCTGTTATTTTAATTTGAACTTCTTGATTTTATTTTTTTGGTAATAAGAAAATTCTCAGTTTATTCTAAATATCGAACTGCTCTGTTTTGATAATATGAACTTCTTGGTTTTTTAGTAACGAAAAAATCCTAGTTTTGTAATAAATATTGAACATGTTGTTTATTTGAATTCAAAATTTTAATTCGAATTTTGAACTGCTTTATTTTTAAAATTGAACGTCCTGCTTTTTTATTTAGAAACTGTGAAATATCCGTTTCAAAGTGTTGTGTTACTTTTTGTACTGATGTGTTATTTGTACTTCTCTATTTTTTAAATTTTAACTTCTTAGTTTATTCTTTTGTAACAGGCAAAATCCTAATTTTCCAATAAACATCGAACCTTTTCGTCATTTATATTTGAACTTCTACTTTTTTTTAGAAATGGGCAACTCCATATTTTATAAACGGGCTTTTATAAACTATTTTATGAAGTTTCATGTTATTTCAGTTGGACCTTCTTGGGGTTATTAAAAAAGAATATGTTATTTTTCTACAAATTTCTAAAGGCTCGATAATTTTAATTTGAACTTTTTGATTATCAATTTTGAATAACGGGAAAATTCATTGGAATATGTTTTGTACACCAATAACATCTTGTTAAAACTCTTCAATTTATCAAATGCGAACTTCGGGAGTTAACATTTTTTCTATGTGATGCTTGTTTTCTTCTTGGTATATGAATATTTAACTACTCTATTATTTTAATTTGAACTTCTTGGTTAATCCTTTAGTAACTTCATAAATTCAAGATTTGTAATAAACGACGAACCACACTATTATTTATTTAGTTTTTTCAAATAAATGTTTTTAGTGTTTTTTCAATTATGATAAAGTTATTATATGTGAGATCTAAATTTACAAAAGGGCCAGTGTTTTTTCATTTATGATAAATTTATTTAGTTTTTCAATTATGCCCATTATAAATTTATCATACCCGTCATTGTTGCTTTTAAGTTCTTATAACATACCCTGGCCCTTTTTTCTCGACGAGATGACCCAAAACCAAAGATACAAAAAAATTTGAGAGCAATTAATCCATGAACTTTCGGAGGAGTGTTTTTTTAATGCGTGACTACACAATTTTCTAAAGTGGATATGCACACATGTTTATGTTTCTTGTAAACACAAACATACAACTCGGACAGAAAATTCAGAAAATATCAAAAACACAAAGTCTGCATTTTCTGGGGTCAAGAAGTGGTGCTTGGGTGGTGTGTATCTGCTAACGTCGAGGAAGAGCGGCGCACGGTCTCGCCATAGAGGAGGAAATGGAAGTTCAAAGAAAATCCTACTGACTGTTCTTCTCCTCTGTTCGCAGTAGGAGAAATGCAGAAATTAAAAACAGCTAGAAGTGGAAATTGTTGTTGTTGCCATAGCCAACATCATCACTAGAATGTAACTCTACGTGAAAAACAAATAAACAAAGTAGTCTATCACAGCAAACACAAAGAGCTGCAATAGCTTTTTGTTAATTCTACAGTGAAGCCCCCTTAATGTTCGCTCTCTCAGAGTGAGCACAAACATATGCAACAGAGAGAACACATCAGCGCCAGACTCTAGGAGACAGTCGGTGTGTTGGGGCAACGACATACGATGGGACGGTACTGGAGTCAGGTTGTAGAGACAACTCGGCAGGACTGCAAGGTGTTCTCCGTCTCTGTACAGCAAATTTGAACTGCATATTAAACAATACTCGACCGGACTGCATGGTGTTCGCCCGTCTTCATTGCCGAGGAGTGCCCAAGGGCAGAAACAAGGTGGGCGGCGGCGCCCATGGCCAAGGGCAGAAACAAGGGCACACACGGACGACCAGCAGCACGACCTTCGGCCGTCCAAATACAGCCAGAACAGCAGCCATCGAGCAAACCAAGTGCAGCAGCAACTCGCCTCCCATACCTAGTCGGAGCTCCATGTCTATTTGTTCGTGCCACAGAGTACACCAAGTCTGAGAGGAGCAGGAAGTGTT
This sequence comes from Triticum timopheevii, assembly GCA_963921465.1. Taxonomy (NCBI): domain Eukaryota; kingdom Viridiplantae; phylum Streptophyta; class Magnoliopsida; order Poales; family Poaceae; genus Triticum; species Triticum timopheevii. The sequence continues at coordinate 386,143,505 of OY997268.1, read as the reverse complement.
CATGTAGCTTCGCAGGATCGAGGGATAGCGACCCACACATTGAACTGAAGAGGCTGGTTAGACTGGACTTCAGAAGCGGCCACAGGCGGAGACGGCAGGTGGGTGGGTGGATCTTGCTGGCCCCGACTATGACAGCAGGCAACAAGCGGTGAATCTCCATGGTGGGAGGCTGAGCAGCACGCGCCGAAGAGGGGATCGACGGGATGACCCCGATCCACTGAACGGCCCTCATTCGTGTCATTGAACGGCCTGGCTACTGGTAAACGGCCTGGACAGGGGCGCCGCCGGTGGAGAGCTCGGATGGGAGGGGCATCGCCGGTGGAACGCTGGGCTGGGTGGGACGTCACCGGCGGAGCAGCTCCGCACCGGAGATGCGCTAGGAGAGGATGGCGGCACCATGGACGGGGGTGATGAAGATGCAGGTCGGTAGAAGCTGGTGGTGGGGATTGGTAGAGAGACTGTGTCGTCTATCTCCAGGAGACCAGCACGGTCGACCGATGGTGGTTTTGGCATGGTGGAGGCGGGACGCCGGAACCAGGGCGGGGGTGGCGTGGCGGCCAGATATGGGCGAGGGTGGCAATATATATATATATATATATATATATATATATATATATATATATATATATATATATATATATACACACATATACATACATATATATATATAGGATGGGTCTATTATGATAACACTCCTTAAGACCTTATTCTAATAACACCTACCCTTATTCTGGTAACACTTCTGTACTTCAAAGAATACCCGAACCGGACCACATAGGCAATAAAAAAGAAACCACCCACCCACCTCACTACCACCTACCCCCACCATCTCAACCCACCCCTACTCCCCTGGTCAATGGCTCCCCCCCGATCCCCCACAACTTCCCAGCGCGCCGCTCGTCTGCAAACTTCCAGCACCACCGGCCACAACCGAGCACCCCGCCCGTCCGCAACCTCCCAGCGCGCCGCCCGGCCACCACCTCCCACCGCGCCGCCGGCCACCACCTCCCACCGCACCACCTGTCCAGCACCTCCCATCGCGCTGCCACTACCACCTCCCGATGCACCACTAGCCCACCTCTACCGCACGGGCCAGGTGAGGACCCCGCGTCGCTGTCCCTCCCGAAGCACGGCAGGGGCTCGTTCGGGTAGCCGCTTCCCGGCCCCAGATCCGTCCGCCGTCGGTGCTCCTTCTCTCTCGCCGGTGACCTCAGTTCTCCTCAGAGGCTCCTGTGCGGCGGCGTCCAGAGGAGGTTCGAGGTGCTCGAGGTAGCCGGCGGCCGTCCTTCCCCGCATCGGATCCAGCGCCTCCATCAAGTGCGGCCGCGCGACCCACCACCTCCCATCCTCTGCGGATCTGTATGATCCTGAACTCCAGCGCGTACAATCGTTGGATCCACAGCCCCCGTTCAATCCGCCTGGTACGCTCGTGCAGTGCGGAGCCCGTGTGTGTCTTGCCTGCCTGCCCCATCCCAACCAAGAGATCCCCACTTTTCGGTGAGATCCGGCGACGAGGACCTGCTCCACCGCGGCGCTCGCCTGCCTCTCTCCTCAACTCCTCGTCCTGGCCTCATCTCCGGCCCGGTCAGGGCTCACCTCACCTACCCCCACGAGGTCTAGCCCCAGCTCCGCCATAACCCGCCCTGCCGGCCTGGAGATTCTCCTTGGTGCACCGAGTTCCCCTGCATCTTCTCCTTACCAACGAACAACCAACCATGCCAACATTTGAGGTTGTTGCAGTTCACTGTTTTGATTTTTGGAGGAAAATCACTACACTGCAGTTTGCTATTCCCATCGATGAGATTTGCGTTTTCTTGTGTCTCTACTGAAAAGTAATAAAAGTGCAAATGCAGTCCGCTATACTTTTGCTCTTGAGGTTCATTTTACTCTCTTTTTTTGCAGAAAAGATAGGTGATGGAGTGCGGTTCGCGAGGTTGGTCGTATCCCTCCTGCCAGGTCGCGCAGTTCCTTGGCTCGCGACATGCGGTCTGGTAGCATGGGCTTTCTGTTCACGGGCATGCCGGTTTCCACCATGCAGTTCGCTAGCTGGTTGGGCGTGGTTTTGGTATCGCGGCAATGCAGTTTGATTGAGTGCTTCCGGTGTACACTTCAAATTAGTTTTTTTGTATGTTCAGATTTACATTGCAATGTGGTGAAGTCCCGGCTGGGTGGTGCTACAATGCAGTTTGTGTGTGCTGCTCTCAGTTTTTGCTGTTGTTTTCATGGTGGTGCTCGAGTGCTAATTCTGCTATGTATGGTTGTATGCTGGTGGTTTGTGCTACAACGACGTGCAGTTCGCCAGGCTGTGTCGTGCGGTTTGCCGGGCCATGGAGTGCGGTTCACCGGTCAGCGCCTTTGCGTTCGATTTGCCATTTGCTTCGATATATTTGTTTTTCTGTGGGTGATTTGTAAAACTGGAGGGGCGTTTTTGTAACAAAATGAAGAAACTTGTAGAAACCTACTGCAGCTCGCTTGGTAAACTCATACGGTTCACTAACATTCGCTATAGAACTCCTTTGTTGTCCACTTGGTAAACACAAAGCAAAAACATCTCAAAAGAAGCTAACTTCTATATTAGATGTAGTTCACTCGCTCAATCCCTGAGGTCCACTCGCTTGGTCAACGCGCGTAAAAAATTAATAAGTACAAAAGAAAGACAACAAAAACTCATGAGGTTCACTTTTGGTAGTGTTGCGGTTCACTTTCGGGAGTGTTGCGGCCCACTTTTGTTCAAAAAAAAAGTTGAAAAAAAGTAAACAAAAACTTGGGCAAGAAAGATTATGTCCGACAAAAATAAATCATGAAGTTCACTTGACTGTCTGTTGCAGTGCGATTTTCAATTCGAAGTAGTGCGTTCTTCTGTGCGATGCATTACAAACGACGATTTTGGTCTCGCGAAAAACAGAGTGTCCGTTTTCCGGTAATTTTAAAACTGCTCTTAAACCGTAAGGAATTAGAGCGAGTGTTCTACATGAAAAAGTTACGCCTCGTCGATATCTTTCTAATGGCGTATGATTTGAACCATTACAATTAGCGGTTTGTGAAAAGTTCGCAAAAAACAACCACTGCCACTAATGGTCAGCCATACCATTTTCAAAATTAACTAAAAATTGTAAGAAATCTCAAAAACATTTCAACATATAAAAGTTGCACCTCATTCGTAGCTTTCCAACGGCGTATCATACGTCTCATTTCAACAAACGGTTCAAAAACTGGAGCGAAAACAGTACCGAAAATTTGAATTTTTTTGAAAAACAGAATTCCGCGATTTAGTAAATTTGAAACTGCTCTTAAACTGTAACGAATTAGAGAAAATGATAGATATGAAAAAGATGCGCCTCGACGATATCTTTCCAACGTTGTATCATTTGCTTCATTCCGACGAGTAGTTTAGAAGAAATCGTGAAAAAACGCCCGCTGCCACTCGTCATGGGTCGCACGATTTTCAAAACTGGTCTTAAACCGTGAGGAATCTCGAAAAGTGTTCAACATGTCGAAGTTGCGCCTAATCCATAGATTTTCAACGGTATATTACACGCCTCATTCCGATAAATGTTTAAAAAATTAGAGCGAAAACAGTACCGAAAAAACAACGCGTGCAGTTTTTTCCGACGAGAAGTTCACTCATGTGAGTACTGCAGCACACCTGGTTCAAAGAATGACGTGCACTTGCGTTCAGCGTGCAGTGCGGAAGTGGTGTGCAGAATAGTTATTCTGCTAATATTAGCAAAATAGACTGTGTGTGTGTGTGTGTGTGTGTGTGTGTGTGTGTGTGTGTGTGTGTGTGTGTGTGTGTGTGTGTGTGTGTGTATAGGGTGGGTCAATTATGATAACACCCTTAAAAGTCTTATTCTGATAACAAAATATGTTATTCTGCTAACACCCGAACGCCCGCCTGAACAGACAAAAACAAATAACCCACCCCACCCACGCGCATCCCACTCCCCACCTTCTCCCCTACACCAGTCTTCCCTACCACCACCACCCACCCCCCGACGCCCCACCACCACCCACCTCTGACGCCCCACCACCTCCACGCCTCCGGCGCGCCACCACCTGCCACCCCCGCGGCGCCCCACCATCTCGCAGTGCCCCGCCGCGGCCACCACCACGCCCCACCCCGTCCCACTACCTCCTCACCGGCCCAGATTTGCGCCGGTACCGACGCCGCCCCGCCGCCCTACCACCTCACCTTATCTCCCCTGGATCTAGTGCTGGTGGCTGCTAGCTCTCCCCTAGCGACCCCCCTGTTTCCACTCCCCAGCGAAACGGGATTTGTGTTGTTCCTCACCGTGTTGGTGCGCCCTCCCTTCCCCCCTCGACCCCCAGCGAGAGACCTCCCCTTGACCGGCGCGAGGATCTGTCTAAGGCATCGATCCGCCAAACCTGTTGCCAGATCCATCTGTCGCCGGTGTTCCGGCGGTTGGGAGCTCCTGCTCCGGTGGCTTGCGGGCGAGGAGGCACACAGAATGGTCTGGCTGCTGCCCCTCACCTCTTGTGTAGTCTGTCGGGCGCGACCCCTGCAGTTTGTCCCCATGCGCCAAAATCCAGCCGTCCCCACCCCTCTGGTTTCCCCTCTAGGCAGCAGCCGCGCCACCACTCTGCCATCCGGTGAGCATGTGCAGCGGGTGCCTGCAGCGCGGCCGATGAGCATGTGCAGTACGATGGCGGGTGCCTGCAGTATGGACGGTGAGAACGTCCAGTACGATGGCCTCCTCTGCAGTCCAGCGGCCATCGCCGTGCAGCTCGGCCACACGAGTGAGCTCCCCTGTCCCCTCCTTGCAGTCCACCAGCGCGTCCATGCAGTGCGGCCCGTGCATGTGTACAGTTTATGGTGTGTGGGAAGTAGCTCGCAAAAGGTCTCATGGAGTTATTGTGCCCCTTTGCAGCTCGGTTGCCGCCTTCATGCAGTTCGGTTGACTCGCTGCTGCAGTAGGTCGCCGGTGTGTGCGTGCAGGTCAGTGCGAGCATGCTATGTATGTGTAAGCAGCTTCATGTTTTTGTGTATGTGGTTCCCCGTCGAGTGTGTGCGCTCTTGCTTCCTTTGTGGTCCGGCCAAGGACAACTTACGGGGTGCTTCGTGTCCAAATTTAAAAGCTTTTTTGCTCTCTCTTTTTGCTGATTTTCGATTTTGCAGTTCCCAGCGAGCCGTTTGAGTGGTGCAGTGCTCGCCCTGCTGGCGTGCAGTGCTCGCGGATCTGGCGTGCAGTGCGCCCAGGACCCTTGGTCAGGCCTTGTGCTCGCCCTGCTGTTGGTAGTCGCTGGCGTGCAGCTCGTCCTCCGTGCGGCATACAGTTCTATTCTGCCTCCTAGGAACAGCACCTCGACCCATGTCTACTCGTTGGAAATATTTTTTGAAGTTCACTTCTGATGGTTTGCAGCAGATTGAAAAACATCACAAAAAGAAAAAAAATGAACTTAGACCAAGAATGCAATTCTATTGATTGCTGAAGTTCACTTGGGTATTCATTGGAGTGCGCAGCGTTCCAATCTGGCTGATGTCGGCTTGCAATTCCCAGGCACGGTGGTGCTGAGAGTTTCCTTGTGCATTTTGTATACTTATTTCTATGTTTTGGGAGGTTCAATACTGCTACTGTTGAGACCAGTTGTATATTGTGCCCATGAGATCATCAGCGGCCATAGACAGTGGCCCAAAAAAGAAAGAGTGCATGCAGTTTGGTTGGCTCGGTCGTGCATTACTTTGTATTTTTGTGCGGTTCACTTGTTCTTTAAAAAATATTCAAAGAAATGTTGGTGGGAGGTAACAGTCTTTTGATGCAATGTAAATTTTAATACAGCCCATTTGCCCCTTTCATGCAGCTCACTAACATTGACAATGTAGTCCAGACGAGACTAAAAAAATTCAACAGAAGCCAAAACATCTCGAAGGAGTTCGCTTCTCATCAGATGTAGTTCACTCGCTCAGTCCTTGCGGTCCACTTGTTAGAAAAAAAGACAAAAGAAAAGTTAAATTTTTTATAAAAAGACAAGAAATCATGAAGTTCACCTGACTATCTAATGCAGTGCGGTTTTTTGTCCGATGCAGTGCGGTTTGCTGTCTGATGCAGCACATACGACGATTTTGGTGTCACGAAAAACAGAGTGTCCATGTTTCGTTAAAATCAAAATTACTCCTAAACCGTAAGGAATCGGAGAGAGTGTTCTACATGAAAAAGTTGCGTCTCGTTGATATCTTTCCAACGTCATATCATTCGAATCATTTCAGATTGCTTTATCATATTCTTGCTTGTTCTTTGATTGCATGCAGGAATAGACCTTTGTGGTCAGGCTGGTCATGCTTCTAGCATCATCAGTAACCTCAAAAGATTGGTTTAGCGATTTCTAAGGCGCAACATCGTGCACGTTTGTAGTTGGATCGTCAAAGTCAACTCTATCAAATCGGCAGTTATCATATCATTGAAAGATCGGGACCCTCGCCTCTATCATAAAGAGTTCGAAGGACAACATGAAGTCCAACAAACACATAAGAATGAGATTAAAAGTTGTCATAAAATTAAGAAACTCCGAAATAATAGCGTTGGATTATACCTAGACGGCTAAGAATTTGGCAGATCCCTTTACGCAAGGCTTAGAATTAGAAAATGAGTAAAAATTATAAAAATAATAGAAAATGGGTTGTACACGCCACAGATTTCGAGGCTGACTTGTTTACGCAAGGCTTTGTCAGTGAACACACGATTCTAGCAGTAGTGACTGTTGGATGTCCATCCAACGGCCGACGTGCTTCTTCAATCTCTGATCTTCCTGCTCCAGCCGCCTAAACTAGCACCGGCGGGACTGCCTGCTCCCTCCTCTTGTGGCCCGCTGTGATGCCGCGCAGGCTTCCCAGGCCCACCCTACTCCCTCCGCTGGCCTGGCCGCATGCAATCAACTGCCTCCTTATTACACAAAAAAATGATTCCTCCCACTGACATCTGGGGCGCACCGGTTGGGAGGCTAACCTGTGGGCCTACTAAGTTGACGCGTATGCAAGGCTTGTCAACTTAGTCAACAAACGATTCTAGCAGCAGTAACTGTTGGATTTGAATCGAACGGTCCTGCTGCTTCTTCAATCGCTGCTCTTCTTGCACCAGCCGCCCGAACCAGCACCGGGGAGACCGCCTGCTCCTGCCTCCAGTGGCCAGTTGTGCTGTCGTTGAGGCCTCATTGCCCCCTACTACTCCCACCGCTAGCCAGGCCCTGCGGCGACGGCAACCTCGCACCGCAGCCGAACCAGTGAACCCTCGTACTCCTCTCCGTGTGGGCATCCACTACCGCGTCTTCCCCGGCTCCGCGGCGTCCCCTTCCTAGGCCTCGCCGTCATCCACCGCCTTGGTGCTCTCGGCGCGGCATGGTCAATGTGGTCAACGACATTCCATCAGAAGAGTACTGTACATGGAGAGGCTGACAACTGGGTCCACGGCCACATCCCAGTTTTTTTGTGATTTGCCAAGTAAGTCGCTTTGTCAGGCCTGTTGGGCTGCAAATCTTTCAAGACGAGGAGAGCTTTCATTCGGCTGGCCGAGAAAATGGCCCATCAGTAATGAGAAATGGGATGTACATTTTTAAAACACATCAAACCGGCAAGTAGTTTCAAATATCTTTTTTTTTCATTTCGAGATTTTAAATTACATTAGTTTTTATGCGTGGAGAATTTGTTGGATTTTATATTGATATACATTTATTTTTAAAATCAGTTTGAATGTGAGTCGAAATTTCGGGATTAAAAACAGTTCGGACCGCACCGAAATATGCAAAATTTCGTATAATTTTTTAACCGTGGCCACAATATGGGCTGTAATGCTAACAAAAAGAATGTGGGATCCAAAAAAACTTTAAGAATTAGCAAATGGGTTGTAAATTATTAGAAATAATGGCAGATGGGATGTATGTTGTTTTCCACAGATTTGAGGCTTTCCTAAAAAAGGTTGACGCACAAGCAGTGGTTGTTGGATGACCATCAAATGGCCGTCGTGCTTCTTCAATCTCTGCTCTTCCTGCTCCAGCCGCTCAAACAAGCACCGGCGGGACTGCCTGCTCCCTCCTCCCCGCGGTCGACTCTGCTGCCGCGCATGCCTCACCACCCCACCGTACTCCCATCGCTGGCCTAGCCATCCCTCTACTCACCCACACCTGCTGTTATTCTCCGGCGACGGTAGACGAACCAGTAAACCCTCGTACAGTCATACTCCCCTCCGCGTGGGAAACAACTGCCGAGTCTTTCCTGCCTCCGTGTCGTTCCCTTCCTCGGCCTCGCCGTCGTCCACCATCCTTGTGCTCTCGGCACGGCCTGGTCAACGTGGTCAACAACCGACATGCATGTGAAGTGGACTGTACGTGGAGAGGCCGACAACTGGGTCCACGGCCGCACACAAGGAAATGCCTCCTTATTACGCGCAAAATAATGATTCCTCCACCTGACATCAGGGACTCACCGAAAGGGCCTCTGTATTTCGCGAAAAAAATGTTACCGCCGCTGACAGCTCGGACCCACCAGCTATATCTTCGCACGCAAGGAAGTGTCTCCTTATTACGCACAAAAAAAATGAATACTCCCCCTGTTAGCCGGGACCCAGTATAGTGGCAGGTTGACTTGTGGGCCTACTAAGTTGACGGGGACGGAGGGCTTTGTCAACTTAGTCCATATAAACGATCTAGCTCAAGTGACCGTACGATGTCCATCCAACGGCCGTAGTGCTTCTTCAACCTCTGATCTTCTTGCTCCAGCCGCCCAAAGCAACGGCAGTCGTGCCGCATGCTCCTGCCTCCCGTGGCTGGATGTGTTGCCGCGGAGGCCTCACCGCCCCCAACTATTCCCACCGCTGGCAAGGCCCTGCGGCGACGGCAGCCTCACACCACAGCCGAACCAGTGAACCCTCGTACTCCTCTCCGCGCGGGCTTCCACTGCCGCGTCTTCCCCAGCTCCACGTTGTCCCCTTCCTAGGCCTCGCCGTCGTCCACCGCCCTGGTGCTCTCGGCACGGTGTGGTCAACATGGTCAAGGAACGACTTCCATCGGACGTGGACTGTAAGTGGAGAGGCTAACAGCTGGGTCCACAGCCGCAGCAAGGAAGTGCCTCCTTATTACGCGGAAAATAATTATTCCTCCACCTGATAGTGGGGACCCACCGGACGTGCCACCGTATTTCGCGAAAAAAACGTTTCCCCTGACTGCTGGGACCCACCAGCTACATCTTCGCATGCAAGGAAGTGCGTCCGGGCAAAAAAAACGATTCGCCCCCCTGACTGCTGGGACCCACCAGCTACATCTTCGCAGGCAAGGAAGTGCATGACAGTCGGGACCCATCTGGTCGAAGCGTACGTAGTGTTGTCATTCTGGTCGCGAACGTGTACGTACATATATACTGGTGGATGTAGAGGCGCGCACGTGTCGTAGTAGAGGCGCGCACGTAGCATGTACACGTGCGTACATACGGGCAGGGTCTCGAACGCCTACTCACGCATACGTAGATGGCTGGGTCGGAACGGAGAAACAACGTCGTCGTCATGTTCATGGGAAGGCAACGGAATGCATCGTGTTCATGGGAAGGCAACGGAATGCGTCGTGTTCATGGGGAGGCAACGGAATGCGTCGTGTTCATCGGCAGGCAACGGAATGCGTCGTGTTCATCGGGAGGCAACGGAACACGTGGGAGCCAACCGGCTTGGACGGAATAGGCGATGGAAACGAGGCCTGGCGTACCACAGAACGGAGGAAACGGACCTCCTACGGTTGAAACGGGGTCCTGTTGATCGGGAGGGGTGTGGCGTACCGCAAAACGGACGAATCAGACCTCCTACGGTCGAAACGGGGGTCCTGTTGATCGGGGGCGTTGTGGCGTACCGCAAAACGGACGAAACGGACCTCCTACGGTCGAAACGGGGGTCCTGTTCATTGGGAGGGGTGTGGCGTACCACAAAACGGGACTCCACGGGATACTATTCATCTCCACCATCGACCTCCTCCAGCCTCCACGGGCTACCGTCGACCTCCTCCAGCCTCCACGGGCTCCTGTTCATCCAGCCTCCACCGCGCGCTACTCCACTGGCTACTGTTCAACCACCCCTCCACCGCCTACTGTTCATCCAGCCCTCCACACCACGGGGTCCTGTTCAACCACCCCTCCACGGGCACCCCTCCACCGTCTACTGTTCATCCAGCCCTCCACCACACCACGGGGTCCTGTTCATCCAGAGGCAACGCCACCGCTCACTGTTCATCCAACCCCCCCCCCCCCCCCCCGCAACGCTCGCTGTTCATCCCAGAGGCAGCATCGATCGGCTTCAGTTAGCAGTAGTAGCGAAGGAATCGCTCAATCGGGTTCAGTTAACAGCCATCGATCGATCGCTCGGGTTCAGTAACGCGTAGCCTGCAGTGCAATCGCTCGGGTTCAGTTAGAGCCCAATGCCTCGCTCGGGTTCAGTTAGAGCCAACGCCTCGCACACACGCGCATACGTGTACGAGAGAAACGCGCATCGCTCGGCCCCCGACCTCCCACCGTAACCGGCAACTCCCTAAAATTTTTCTCCCCCTCGCTTCTACCACGGTTTTTTCCGTCATGGACGGCCCAAAGAATGTCATGCAGCTGCATCTCCGGCCCGCCCAGGACGAAAAGCCCATTTTCTGTCATCATTTTTTGTCATAGAAGTATGAGCCCACCACATCTATGATGGTACCGGATTTTGTCACAATTATCGTCATAGAAGTGTCATATGTATGACAGAAAAAAATTCTTTCGGCCCAAAAAGTCACGGATGTGTCTTTTTTTTGTAGTGTGGTCACAATCTATGAGAAATGGGGGTGATCTCTAGCAAGCTCATGAATATGCCAGGAGTGTGACTAATATGCTCCACTCGAGGGGTCAACCATCGACAATCTAGTACTAGTAAGACATGTGGTGAAACTTCTTTACGTCAAACTGACAATTCAAGGTATAGTCCATTATTCAGTTGGGAACGAGTGTAGTTACGAGCTCTAGGTGGAGCTCAACCTTATTAATAGGTCTCCACTGAAATATTGGTATATCAAAACAGTGTTTGGAACAATGAACAGTATGGGCCCTTGAGATCTGGTGGGCGATTGTTGAAATATTAGGGTGGGTCTAGGGCCCATCTAACAAGTCAGAAAATCTCTAAGGGCCTGTGTGGGTTAAACGGCAATGGATGTGGTGGGAAGTTTAGTCTTATACCGCTAATTGGAGAGGAGCTGGACCTCCTTAGAAGGGATTCTCTTCCACATGCTATTTGAGCTTTAGAAAAGAAGTGGTTCTCCCGCGCTTCTCCTTCGCCGCCCGCCTCGCCATGCCAATTGTCATGACGGGTCGCGTGTTGCGGGGATGATACGAGCCAAGCTCACACCTGTGTGCTTATTTTTGTCGATCAGGAACGGAGAGTCTTTGACAGGTGGACCACAATCTGAGACATTAGATCATGGGTTGTTGCCGACTCGGACGTGGGTCCAACCCACGTCTCTCCACCCGGATGCGCCTATATATGTGAGGCGTCGGCTAACCCTAGCCACCACGTAAAATAGATCACATCTCTGCCTCCACGCCCACTATCGTTCCATTGTTGCTGTCGCCGCTGTTTGATCCCAACGTGCCCACCACATACACGATCAATGGGAGAGCAGGTCTCCGAAACCCCGCCTCTCCAGATCTTTGGAGAGGGGTGATTAGGTTTTGCGGAGCGTCTCCTACGCGACTGCTCGCCACCGTTTGTCTGCTTCCTCTACATCGTTCGCGCCGTCTTCACTGTCATCACGTCCAACGACGCCGAGATTGCTGCTGCCGAGAAACTTCAAGCCGACAAGAAGGCCGCCAAGGACGCCGCTACTGCTACCGCTACCGCAGCGGCTTCTACCTAGCCTACTGGAGGGAATAACTCGTTTATCCCTCCCCTTCTTATTTCTGTGTTAACCGTACTAGCATTATGTGTAGATGTGTCTACTGTTCGCATAGTATGTGCTTATCTATATCGTAATTAGTATGTCGTTATCGTTAATTCTGTCAATACCATGTTCATGATCATTTCATGGATTAGATTAATCAAAAAATTTCCTATTTACTCAGCATTGGCAAGGAGAGATCCTTGGAGTCGTTGCTCTTTGGAGGTGGTCCGGTGTTGATTAGACGCGGCTTTGTTGGTTAGTTTAGGGCAAACCCATTTGTGTTGGAGTTATATTGGGCGCGTTCGAGACGTTGTGGTGTTTACTTCTCACTGGTGTGTGGTGGGAGCTTGCCAAATTTCTTGTACTTAAACATTTGCCTTCTATAAGACCAAGTATAATAAGATGATTGACATCGGTTGTAAGGTTTTAAATAGGTAGTTTTGTTGAGTTGATGGAAAGAGAAGATGATGGAGAAGAGATTCGAGAGTGTCCGTACCGCTGTCAAACACGTGTCCAACAACCCTGGCCCATCCAAAGCCCTCTCCTTCGCCCTTGCACATTTTCGCCCGAAGTGGTCAGCACTGCATTCCTGTCGGCCTAAAGCCCGTTGAAGCTCAGCTAGGCAGGCTCATCATCGGTGGTCGATTAACCGCTTGCCTGCCAGGAGGAGTGGAGTGGTGGCCTTCGTGGGACCCAAGCACCGGCGCCTTCCCATGCTCTACTCTTCCTCGCTGCCGCGGTGCCCGCGCACGTGCCGACATTGTCGTCATGACGTCGGGGCGCGGCCGACGTGGAGCTGGCGACGTCTTCGGTGCCCTAGTAAAACTCATCTACCGCCTCATCGATCTCTGTGAAGGCGGCTTCTTTCTCCGCCTGCAGGAGGCGGTTCCGCCGTCGCTCGTGGCGGATGTCACAGATGACGCGGTAGGATAGGAGCAGCACCTCCTGCTCGTCCATGTCCGCGTGTGCCATGATGCCCATGCCAGCGGTAAGTTGCTCGTCCGGGGGCCTGTGCTCGTCGAGGAGGCGGAGGTTGTACGTCTAGTCGGCCTGTGCATGTCAGAACGCGGCCGCATGTCGGAACACAGCCTGCCGCTCTTCCGACACCATGTCTGTGTAGTGAGCTCACGCCTCGCCCATGGTGATGCCGGAAGATGCCAGCGAGCACGGTGGCACCGACTCGTCGACGGCTGCCTCTTTCATTGGCTCGTTCGCGCCGCTCACCTTTGGAGAGCTCGTCCATCTGCCGAACTACTAACTGATGGCAACACCGGTAATCTCCTTGTGTTCGGTCGACGGGCTCTCCCACAAAGCTCCTCCATCTGCCGAACTACTAACTGATGGCAATACCGGTAATCTCCTATGTTCGGTCGACGGGCTCTCCCACAAGGCTTTGGAGCTCGAGGCCATGGCGGGTACGGTGACGAGAGGAGATAGGGAATGGAGGAGCTTAGATGCGGCTATTGTCGGACCTGGCTTTCAAATAGCAGGCAAATAACATGACATGCGATTGAGTGGTTAATGGTGGTTGACAGACGAACGAACGGGTGACGGTCATATGCAGGGGCGGAGTAGGTTCCTCACCAATCACACATGTTTAATGAACATGGAGAGACGACACGTGCACCGAAAAGCAGCGTGGGCAGTGCTATCAACTGGCACGCCGCGTCAATGCCGGATCCAAAGAGGTCGCATCCACTTTGGGCCGGCATGACTATGCCCATTGCAATAAGAGATCGCATCCGCTCTGGGCCTGCATGAATGTTGCGCTGACCGCTTCATACACGAAAGTGTGCCGGCGAAGGAGAGGGCTTTGGGTGGCGAAGGTTGTCGGACGCGAGCATGGTCCGAACAGATGCGATTTGAGGGTCCATGCCCGTAGGAGGTTTAGAGTGTTGTAAAGATGTGACATAGGTCTGAAATAATCTCCTGGACGGTTATCTCCGGCACGATTAGCAGACATGGAGCTAACACTAGCAAGAAACAAGAGATTTCCAGAGAACCATGGGATTCATATGATTATTATATTAACAAATATCATCAACTTACAGCCTCCCAGTGACTATCACTTGAGAATCAAAACATTCGCAACAGCGCTGCGGCACAAACCAAGGGGAACAAGTTTCCCCTGCCGGCCATTTGGAAGAAAAATAAAAGAAACAAATGTTTATATGCACCGTTCCAACATATCCAGAATTCCAGTATACTAAATATAGCACCCTGCTGATTCAATACTTACAAAGGTGTATTTACAGAGTATTTGCAGGACTAGGTACCTATATTTTCAGGTTCCCATATGAGATGTTAAACTTACTCCAGTCTGAGGTCTAAGTCGTCTCGTTGAACTCCATTTTCTGCACAGGATCACGATGAAGAAATCAGTTAAGAGTCGATACAAGGAAAACATACAGTGAAATAGATTGCGATGACAGCAATATACATCTATCAGAGTTTTTGACTGCATCAAATCAATCAGCAAAACCAGCTTGCTGAACAACAAATGCAATTGTCGAATGTTAGTTCTAAAATTTTCAAGACTTAACATCAGAATTAGGTAGAAATTATTCAGCCCCAAACAACACTCCTTGCTTTCTGTATCTGTCCAATGTAGATGTTAAATTTCCCTTCCCAGGAAAAATACCGATCATCCTAGCCGAAGAGGCTTAATAGTCCCTGTACAATTATGCAAATATAAACCAGGCCCGCAGTAAGCTGCCACACACGCACCATGCCTTGGGTTATGAGGAGGTTAACAAACTGAGAAATCCCAGACTATTAGCCGCCATATTTTTGGGTATTCCGATGCATGAGAACTATTAACAACCTATCTAATATGAGCGAGGAATAAGCTCAAAGCTTTACCCATATTTATGATATGGCACTTCCTAAAATTAGTGTTGTGGCGATACAGCTGCTTTCAGGTTCCACGTGTGGAACCTGCAATCAGGACAGTTTAAGCCTAATGTCCTTTCAACCTTAACTACATGTTTGCGGTGAATGGTGATCTGAACACTACATGAATATAGTAGGTTAATCATGTAACTGTAGTTTCATATCATGAATTTAGGGAAAATAAAGTAAAGTAACAAACTAGTAGAAATGGTGCATAATGCAATTAAAAGTTGGCCCTATTTAAACACATAATACATCACCTAAAGGAAGTAATACACACTTCCTGCAATGCCCACACCCGTTCCAAAGTAAACTTGGACTACTGAATCTCGTAGAAGGATAAAGTGCAACACCCCACCACAATGGTACTAAGAAATCAAGTTACACCCTGTTGAACAAACTTCAACGAATAACCAGATGCTCCATCACAATCATTGTATAAAGTAATTAGAGTCCTCCCCAATTAAAACACGGAAATACAACACCTAAAATAAGTAAAATGCAAAGGCATGTCCTGTAATGTCAACACTGTTCCAAAGTAGATATGGACTACTGACCTCATAGTAGAACAAAGTGTAACAGCATATGGAAATAGTAATGATAGATCATTGGGACAAAGAGCTAAAACCAAGTTACCTTTCCACAAACAGGGCATGCCTCACTTCTTTCCATCCACTCATAGATACAGCCAAGGTGGAAGTGATGTGAGCACTGCATTACTATCCTAGGATTCTCCGAAGTATAATCTGCAATTTAGATAGGTAATGGTCTATCAGGTTATCTGATTTGGGAGTTTATTTCAATTAACCAGCATAAACATAAATTTATGACACATTTGAAAATTTTATTTAACATCCACGGTGTTCTAAAACAACGGAATATGTATAGAATGATTGGGTTACCCAAGAAATTAAATTAGAGCCACAGAAGTTCAAAAAGATGAATCATATTCGGTCATGCAATATAACATAACTAATGCTTATTGTTTCTAGACTGCTCTACTTCAAGTCTTGCTAACTCTATGAAACAAATGCGCTGTACAAAACTCACTCAACATCTTCCTGGACTAACATACTGAAAGTTAGTGAGCATTACCTTCAAGACATGTTGGGCAGACATCTTCATCTTCAGTAGATGGAGAGAAGTAGGTGAAATAATTTCCAGATTCCTTTCGGGACAACTTATCTCCATAAGCAGAGCTGCTTCTTTTCATTTTTGTGTCATAGTTTGTTTTACTTGGCTTGTCGACTGAACTCATCGTTTCCATTTCCTCATCATAATTTGGTCTGAGTGGTTCTGATTCCTCTGATGAATGGCTTGAAGGATCATGCCTTGATGCAAACCAGTCGCGCAGAGGAGGGGAGAATCTAGGATCATCATATGGCAGTGGTCTTGGAGGTGAACGATATGTATCGAATGAACTTTCAGATGAATCAAGCGGGGTGGCTTCTATAGCTTGAGAAACAGAGTGGACCGTTCCAACTCGGAATAAAACAGTGTACTGAAAAAAGGAGATACAAATGTAATGGTTTCGTACCTGTATAATCTCAATTCATGTTAAAGTAATTAACTTATTACAACAGACAGAAAATTCAGCAGGTGAGTGGAACAAGAAACAATTTGCAATTGTTGTGTCATGTTTTTGGTTTCTATCAGCTATCATTCACACCAGGTGTTCACCGCAAAAGGCTAGTTACTAGAGAACTAAAGGTTGTGTATAAACAAGGCGACAGTAGTGAACTAGATACTTGTTGATTTGTTCTTTCTTGTGCACGTACAATGAGATAAATCTTGCCCGAGACTCCATGTAATCCGACAGAAGAGCGCATTGTTACCATCGAAATCAGTATAATGATATCCAATACAGATGCTTAATTACTTCTGCACATCGGATTGTGCTTAACAGAAAACAGAAGGATGTGTACTTGGACGTTAAAAGATTGTGATCTTCTAGGACCAAAATTAGAAGTCAGCCATACAAACTAATCTTTATCACACCAAGCAACGGGGACGAGACTTACAGCGTTGATCAGCTGCTGGGTAAAACACCTGAGGCACATGCAGTTCCTAAACGCACCAGAAGTCTGGTTGCCATAGTGGTCGGAGTAATCGGCTTGCGAACACGAGCAGAAAGCTCCCATGACCCCCCCCCCCCCCCCCCCCCCCCCCCCACACACACACACACACAAGAAAAGCCCTGAAAGAACTCCACGAACCAAGACCCTGCAGCCGACGGGCCACCGACAGGGTACCAACTCCTCAAAAGTAGCAGCAAATCGGCCCCCGACGCCGGCCTCTTGGCTACTCTGGGGACAGGGCTCCTGGAAACGATACCTACCAACGGAGGCAAATCAGGCCGTGCGAGAGAGGATCGATCGTATCAGTGGAGAAATGTCGTCCAATCCGATGATTGAGCTCAACCCCCGAATTATTTTTGGTGGAAACAGACGGGTAGTAGGAGTAGCATTAGCTCGGGATACCTTGGGTAGGTTATTGGAGAAGAAATAGCCGGCGGAATTCTCGATTGCCCACGGAGAGCCGATAATCGAAGCGGGCTAGGGCTTGATTACAGCGAGGGACGGAATCGCATCAGGCCGGCGCTTCAAGGGCGTGAGGAACGGGCAGAGGAGGGGGCCGTCGGAGGAGGCGGCGAAGACCGACGGCCTTGGCTTGGCTTGGAGGCGTGAGGAGGATGAGGAGGCGGGGGTTTCGGCGACGCGGGGCGAAGGGGATTGAGGGAGGCGAGAGACTTTTGTGGGACGGAATCGAACAGTGCACAAGGAGAGGGACGGAGGTGCCAAGTGAGGTGCTGACGGGTGCCCAGGATCGCACGCGTCACCACTCAGGCCGTGTTGTATTTCAACTAGCAAAAGAGCCTGTGCGTTGCAACGGGAGAGAAAA
The DNA here is from genome assembly GCA_963921465.1 of Triticum timopheevii. NCBI lineage: Eukaryota > Viridiplantae > Streptophyta > Magnoliopsida > Poales > Poaceae > Triticum > Triticum timopheevii. The sequence goes on along the minus strand of OY997268.1, from coordinate 386,125,823 downwards.
CATAACACATACTCTTAACTCAACAACCATCACTCAAGACCACAATAGGTCCATCTCTTTTATTTTTGCGAGGCATCATATTTGTGTTGCCGCTTATCCTCCTACTCACCCTCGCCGGCGATGGCCTCGATGTTCACACAAAACAACAAAAACGTGTGTTGAATATGGTTAATCCTAAGGCGTCTCTCTCCTCCCTCTTCCTCTCTGTCTCTCCCCTCTCTCTCTCTCTCTCGCGCGCGCGATGAGAAATCTGTTGTTTTCCCTTGCGACATTTTTCAGAGGTATGCACGTGTAGTTATCGATGTTTTCTTTTCCATATATGGTTATAGTGGGGTATTTATTTGCAATCCGGATCGCCGCCGGTATGAAAAAACGAATCTTGCGCTATAAATTATAAGTTTGATTCCATAACAATATTTTAAAAGTATTTAACAGGTAAAATTAACATCATATTTAGATTCCACACATTTTTCTAATAAAATTTCATATATAATATGTTAAAATCGAAGTTACGGTTTAAAAGATACATATAATTTAGAAAATCATTTGGTTTGAAAATATATTCCAAAATAATATTTAAAAATACTTAACAGGTAAAATAATCTCATATCCATATTCTATATATTTTTCTAATCAAATTTCATATATAACATGTTCAAATCGGAGTTACAGTTTAAAAGATATGGATGATTTTAAAAAGCATTTGTTTGACTTAAATATGATCCGCGGATGAATTACCTAAAACATCAGGGGGGTTCGAAAAATATAAAATAACGGTTCGGGTGTGACTTAAATCCGGACGGCGGGTTGATTTCAAGAAAAGACAGGGACTTTTGTGTAAAATACGAAAATAACGCTTTGTCTTAACTTAAAACGGGACTGCGGGTTGAATTCTCTGAAATAGAGGGACTTTTTAAAAAAATGCCATGATGAACGAAAGAAACCCAATTTGCTTTATTATTAGGTAAAGATACGGAGGGGTATAACTTACACCAGTAAGCTACTGGCCGCTGTACAAATTCCAGCCCGAATTGAAACGACGGGCGCAGGTGTATAGTATTTTTTATAAGTGTATTCAAAAGTGAAACAGTAATCCAAATAGGGCCTCAGTGGCTGCGCGCTTCAGTCAACGCTAACGCCTACACGTGTAGTGGAAGCCAAACCCACTCACACGCCTTATAGCACACAGACTGCGTCACGTCACCACATGCATGCAAGTGGGAATCTTTTTGGATTTTTAGTTTTTAAAATGTTTTATCTCTTAAATGAAGAATCCGATTGAAGATCCGTTTTCACCATTAAATCTCTCGCGATGAGATCTTCGAACTAGATCTCATACCAATATATTTCGACGAATTTTTGTTTTTGGTTAAAAGTTGTCATGTCTAGCGCACATGAATTGCCACGATGTTTACACTGAAGTTGCCATGATATGTTTCAGTTATTTTTTTTCTCTAGTTAAAAGTAATTTTGACATATTATAAAACATTGAATTAAGAAACTAGACTTGCCATGAACCATAAACTCAAATTGTCATGATACATGCATTTAAAATTGCCATGGTTCATACAAAAAGTAATTTTCATGATCAAAGTACTGGAATTGCCATCATCAAAAAACTAAAATTGTCATGCTCTACAAACTGAATTGCCACATGGCAACTTTAGTTTAAGCACTATGGGAAATACAGTGTAAACATCATGGCAATTTTTGGGCAAAAAAAAAATCGTTGAACTAGTTTTGAAGATCTTGTCGAGACAGATTTAATGGTGAAAACAGATTTTAATTTGATTTCTTAATTAGGAGATAAAATATTTTAAGCCAAAAACCCAAAAGATTCCTGCTGATGTCATCTATTCATACGTGGCAAAATGAGTGACAATGAAGTCGTGTGGGCGATGTGCAAGATGCCACACGTGTGGGCGTTAGTTTTTTCGTATTATTTATGCTGTTCTGCTAGTCAGTTTTGTTTATATATATTTATATCTATATCTATATCTATACCAATATAAAAAGACCCACTGGGGCAGATCCAACCGATCTCGATCATCCATTAGCGTTAATCGGGCAGTCCTTATTGTCCTAGTGGTGAGCAACTAAACACGGTTAGTACTAAACGCGTTTAGTGCTAATTAATCCTTTCTCTCCCCGATCACCTTCCTTACATACCCTTTCACACGAGAGGAAACTTCCACAACAAAGCGTCGTGCGATCCCCTTCCTTACGTACCCTTTCACATGAAAGGAAACTGACACAGGGAACCATTGTGTGATCCCCTTCCTTAGTACCCTTTTACATGAAAGGAAACTGCCTCAGCGAACCGCCCCAGCGCCGCCCCATCATCTCGCTTCAGCGACGCACGCCGCCCCCATCGTCTCAACCCGCATCACCTTCAAGGATACCGCCTCTCACATCTCTGTGCCGCCTCTACCCATCGCCTTTGTGTGGCCTTGGCTGTAGCGACAACATCGCAACTTCAAGGACGCCGGCTGTCGGGGACGCTGCCTGGACCGCCTGGCCGACCGGACCTACCAGGGACGCCGCATGGCCGTCCGTTAGCATCGAGTCGTTGGACCATCATGGACACTGCCTGGACCACCTGCCCGTACCTATCCATTGGACCTAGGTCGTCAGCGCCGCCATCAGGGGACACGCCGATGTCAAACACGTAGCTGCCGGGCCAGAGGTCTTTCATCTCTGCTTTCTTCATTTCTTCTGGAGAAGATTGATTCATGTTTCACTCAACAGAAAAGCAGCCTGTATGCACTAAAAACTCAACCCAAATCAGGCTTCGTAAAACTAAACCAAAAGCAGCCTTGTGTGCACACATTCAACAGTTATTAAGCGTCATTACCAACGCACGCAGATTAAGACTTAGGTATATCTTGAAGCCAGATTAAGATTACACGTGCATTGCATGTGCACATTTAGTAGTAACTAGTCAAAAAATATCAAGATGTTTGCTCAAAAGTGCCATTATGTAGCTAAGAAATGCCATCACTTCATTAGATGTTTGCTCAAAATCCAATTAGACACTGACACTGGCAGGTCAGACCCGTTTTTTTAGGGGAGCAGGTCAAACCCATTGACCATGTTGTATGACCAAAATATCTCTGGACCTACATGTCAGTTCTCTCTGTCTCACAATGATAAGTGTGGGCCTCACTTGTCAGGAGTAAGCAAACAAATAACTTTAGAGAAAAATAAGAGCGCGGTTGGGAATCGAGTGAGACCTAAGCTTTATCATAGTGAGATAGAGGAAGAGCTAACATGTTGGTCCACGGGTATTTTGGTTATTATGATATAGTAAACAGATTTTGAACTAACAATAATGGTGTTTAGTGACATTCCACTACCAGGGAAATGCCTAGCAGTAGCGCGGGTCTAAGAGCTATCAGTAGCGCAGGATACCGCGCTACTGATACGGCGTTACAGCTAACGTTTAGCAGTAGCATTGTTTAACATGTGCTACTGCTATACCTACTTAGCGGCAATGCGTTCCCAACCAGCGCTACTGCTAAATGCTTTAGCAGTAGCTTTTTCCTGTCCAGGGGTAAAGAGCGCTACTACTATATTTTCTCATATATATTTTTTGCTGCGTATTTCCGATGTTTTTGTATAGGTTTTATATAGTATTATAATCATATCATAAACATGCAATATGATCATCATATCATACACATAATAGTCTCATCATATCATCCAACACAAATCATGTTGTCACATCGTAATCACGATATAGCTATACAAGTTACATGACATGTCTCATCATACATAATGTAGTACTTCTTGAGGCGTCGGTTCGTATCCCTCTCTCGCACTAGCGTGAACCTAAACTAACTAGTGGCTATCGCTCGGAAATCGATACACCATGGCATGACACTCCGACCACTCATCGTATACTCCTGGCGTAGCACTTCTTCGCCATCGATGATCTATGCACTTGCATATGAGTCGATGATATGCAACATATATAGTTGAGCAATAGAAAGAGACAGACTTGGCAAAAATAGAAGCAACATATCACAAGCATAAATAACAAAGTTCATTGTATCCAAAATGCCCTAACTAGAGTGATCTTCGCTAGTTGAGGAGGACGGTTTAATTACATCACAAATAAAGTTTCATCGTGTATAACTCAAAGTTTCATCATAGAGAAAGTATGGACTAAACGGACACATTGTCATATATCGTCAATCACTCCAACATGTCGTGCCATCCATCCAAGTCAGGGAGATAGTCCCCGAGCTTAGTGAAAGGCTTCATGTCAAGACGCTGAGCCGATAGGCGTGTTCGGACATCTTCTCGCGACATTTGCCCTTCTTTGTAGAACATCCCTGTTTTTTTGACGACCTCCTTCATGATGATTTGTGCAAGTTCACGCTGGATGTGATAGAACTCAGATCGAAGTCGATGATCCTTGATATCTCCTAAGTTCTTTGCCCATTGCAGAATATGGGCATCGCCGGATGTAGGTGACTTGCGAATGTTCTGCTGACCCATCTGTACTCCAGCATGTGGTGAAGGACATAGAATCCATCACTAAGAGTACCACTCGGTTGCTGGATGCAGCAGAAGTCGGTCTTATGCCGAACGCGGACCTGCGGTTCTTTGTCTTCTTAGTCTTGATCTCTCCACCCCGTACGCCGTACATAAAGATAGCACCGTCGAGAACAGACTTGATATGGGTGCAATCCTTTTTGGTCATGTTCTTCGATGAGTCCAAGTAAAGAGTGTGGGAGAATCGGGGGTAAAGGATGAAGAGGACGGCGCGCCCGCCGCTGCGCAAAATAAGTACACCTCAAATTAGCCTCCACCGTGCAAATGAATGATTGAAATCGAAGGAAGGATATCTGCGCGGATGACTTACATGGGATGATAAGGCACAAGAATCGTCTCCTTGTCCTTATTGGCGACCATGAAATCGATGATGTAGTCCCTCGCGTATTCACGGTGGTCTTGGCAGACTGCCAAGAAGGCCTCGTACATGAAGTACGGGTCAGTGACACAGATATGAGGTATCTGCTCAATCCCGATGATGTAGTTCACGTACAAGGCAAAAAGGCGGACAAACGTAAAATCCAGCTTTGTCAAGTGAAACATGTTGAAGATGTAATCGAATCGACGGAAGAACTTCTCCGCAGGGAATGTGTCAACGTACAACCTTTGCCATGGCATGTTAGCCACGTAGAGTGGGTATCCTGGATTTTCCGAGGCAATCAGGCTTTTCTCTCTCTACAGCACATCGTCATGAAGTCTCCTTAGATCGTCGTACATGGCCTCTACCGCTTTCTTAGGTAGGATTGGATCACCGGATGTCGTGGATTTAACACGGCAGATGCCCTAGCAAAAGGAATTAGGTGTGGAGCCATCGCAGCTAGGTTAGCTTAAAGGGGTTGAACGGGACAAAGGACATAGAGAGTTTTACCTTTGGCCCCTCTCAACGAGGTAAAAGCCTACTCTTGCTTTTGATTGTATTGCTTGTGTTTCGATTACCAGGGAGCGCATACGCTTGACCTAGTCCTCGATCAATTGTTTCTTGAGTTAACCCGCCGTCGGTCACCCCTTTATATACAGGTGGATACCCGGTGGCTTACAGAGTCCCGGCCGACTCACACAAGCGTGACCGACTCGGTTTCTAACTAAACTTGCCTTACAATAAAAGTTAAACATATGCCGGCTCATCCCTCTGAGCCTCTAGCCGCCTCTGGTTCTTGGGCCTCCAACGGGCTTGCTTCATGAACCGCCATCTTCAACTCTTTTGGACCTTAACAGGCCTCTTCATCTTTAAGTTACTAGCGTCATGACCCGACCCCTCCTGGGCGGGTCATACCCAATAGTTATACCCCAACATTAGGCCCCTGGTTGATTTGAACTTATTCAAATTGATCTTCATCACTTGACTTAGAAGAATCTTTTCTTATCAATTCCTTGCCATGACATCACATTTTAGAATTGTGTTAACCCGCCATGACGTCATTGCACATTAACTTCGCACAAAGCTCGGGATATCTTAAAAGGTCTTTTATCTTAATGGACCTCCCAAAAATCGAGGCGTCCACATTGCCACATAATCATTTTTTGGCTTCCTTGATTCCCACGCATGCTATCTATCCACTTCCTTATAAATAGGGGCAGTGGGTCTTTCCTTTCACTTTTTACCCTTGCCCCTTCGTATTTGTCTTCCTCCTTGTGGTGCCTCAGCAAGCTCGAGCTCCGCCTTCATCGACCTTCACCAACCGGCTCAACTCCGGCCGCTGCATCGACCTGACCGGACCAGAGAACTGCGGCGCACCTCTTCTGTCCAGCAGCATCAGTATGTACTCATCTCCCTGTGTGACATATCTGCATTAGGGTTTTCTCCGTTCATCGGTGTTCTTCATTGTTCCTCATCTTCCTCTTCTAGATCGTGTAGTTTGATCTGAATATGATATTGAGGTCGCGCGGTAGTAGTTTAGCATCCCTTGCCAATCGTAAGAAACACCTTCTCTGTATAAGATTCCATCCGAGCACATGAGTTCTTCTACAGCTGCAACTTTAGGTTTAAATTTTCCTTTTTTGAACTGATGTAGATCCAAAGTAATAGAACTGATCTGTAAAACTTGTTTGTTCAGCACTTAGCAAAATTTTACTCATAGGCCCATGGATATTTGTGAACTGCAACTGTACAGGTAACTTATGAGATAGACCATAACCCGTCGGATACCATTAGCCCTCCATGGCGGTTTATGTATCAATCCGTAACCCACCAGATACGCGTCGGCTTAAATCCGAATCCTTTTAAACCGCCAACACTCATCAACGTTACCAAGATCCGGCCACACCTCGTCAGCTTACAATGCTTTTAACTCTCCATAACAATCCATCATCATAATTGGGCGGTTTATCATTCGTTGTTATTTTCTTTTTAGGCCAAATATGACTAAGACTGTCACTACCTGCAACTGGGTTCCCTCCGTTGTGACGGAGCAAATGCTTACGGAGTATGTTGAGACTAGCATCACGGCTGCCAAAGAGACCATCCACTGGCGGGTTCCAGAGCCGGGTGAACTCAGACCTCAACCCAAGGATAATGAGGTCATAATATTTGCTGATCATATAAACCGGGGCTTCTCCCTGCCTGGGTCAAAGTTCTTCCGTGATGTACTACATTTCTTTCAGCTCCATCCTCAGGACATCGGACCAAATTCCGTGTCTAATATCTTCAACTCCCAAGTTTTTTGCAAAGTATACCTTCAAGAAGAACCCAACGTTGAACTCTTCCGAGAGTATTTCTATTTGAACCGCCAGAACGAGTTCACAGACGGACCCAACCTAGAACTTGGCAGAATCTCCATCAAACGTCGAAGAGATGCAGTTTTTCCTACAACCACACTTCCCAGTCATCCCAAGGACTAGAACCAAACTTGGTTTTATTGCCAAGACACTTCTCCATCTGATGAGAACCCTCTGTCAGGTTTCCACGAGGACCGGCTTAACCCAAGACATCCCCTTCCAGACTGGCTCATGACCGCTGCAGGGCCAAGTATAGAGCCACTTTTTCCAAAGTAAGGGCTTTGCTAGCCAATGGGTTGACCGGCATCGACCTAGTCCGTTGCTAGGTCGCTGATGACCCACAAGTATATGGGGTCAATTGTAGCCTTTTTAATAAGTAAGAGTGTCGAACCCAACGAGGAGCAGAAGGAAATGACAAGTGGTTTTCAGCAACGTAATGTCTGCAAGTGCTAAAGTTGTAAGTAGCGGAGTAGTTTGATAGCAAGATAATTTGAAACGAGCAAGTAACAATAGTAGTAACAAAAGTACAGCAGGGTAGCCCAATCCTTTGAGGCAAAGGATAGGACAAAATGGCCTCTTATGATAAGCAAAGTGTTCTTGAGGGTACACAGTAATTTCATCTAGTCACTTTCATCATGTTGGCTTAATTCGTGTTCGCTACTTTGACAATTTGATATGTGGGTGGACCGGTGCTTAGGTGCTGTTCTTACTTGAACAAACCTCCTACTTATGATTAACCCTCTCGCAAGCATCCGCAACTACGAGAAAAGTATTAAGAATAAATTCTACCCATAACATTAAACTTTTGGATCCAATCGGTCCCTTACGGAATAGCACATAAACTGGGGTTTAAGCTTCTGTCACTCTCGCAACCCATCATCTAATAACTACTCCAAAATGCATTCCCTTAGGACCAAATATGGTGAAGTGTCATTTAGTCGACGTTCACCTGACACCACTAAGAGAATGACAACATACATATCATCAAAATATCGAACACATATCAAGTTCACATGATTACCTGCAACATGATTTCTCCTGTGACCTCAAGAACGAAAGTAACTACTCATAAATGATAATCATGCTCAAGATCAGAGGGGTATTAAATAGCATAATGGATCTTAACATATAATCTTCCACCAAATAAACCATATAGTGATCAACTACAAGCTGTAATCAACACTACTAGTCACCCACAAGCACCAGTCTATAGTTCCGGTACAAAGATTGAACACAAGAGATGAACTAGGGTTTGAGAGGAGTTGGTGCTGTTGAAGATGTTGATGAAGATAGTCCTCCCCAAGATGGGAGAGTTGTTGGTGATGATGATGACGTTGATTTCCCCCTCCGAGAGGGAAGTTCCCCGGCGGAATCGCTCCGCCGGAGGGCAAAAGTGCTCCTGCCCAAGTTCCGCCTCGAGACGGAGGCACTTCGTCCTGAAAGTCCCCCCTCAGTTATTTTAGGTCAAAATGACTTATATACCAGAAGATGGGCACCAGAGGTGGGCCGAGGAGGGCAGCACCCAACAGGGCGCGCCTGGGCCTCCTGGCACGCCCAGGTGGGTTGTGCCCACCTGGTGGCCCCCCTATGGTACTTATTTGCTCAAATATTTATTAAATATTCCATAAAAATCCTTGTGGAGTTTTAGCTCATTTGGAGTTGTGCAGGATAGGTAGCTTGACGTAGATTTTTTAGGTCCAGATTTCCAGTTGCCAGAATTCTCCCCTTTGTGTATACCTTGCATATTATGAGAGAAAAGGCACTAGAATTACTCCAAAATGCATTATTATACAATAAAACAACATAAATAATAGTAGAAAAACATGATGCAAAATGGACGTATCAACCCCCCCAAGCTTAGACCTCGCTTGTTCTCAAGCGAAAACCGTAATCGAAAAACATGTCCACATGCTTAGAGAGAGAGGTGTCGATAAAACAAAAATACGGACATAGCAGCATCATGTAACTTATTATAACAACAATAAACTTTAAAATAAAACTTTGATCATAGAACTTTTATCATAGACTTCCCATGAACAAGTGAAAATTCATCACATCATCAAAGTATAAAGCATAAACTTTATTGGAAACCAACAAACTATGTGCTCAGTCAATTTTGCAACTACAATTCATCATGTTTTGAGGAAGGGTCGCGTATCGGAGCCTTTAGGCAAGTCCACATACTCAACCATCATTTAGTCTTCTATGATTGCTAACACTCACCACGTACACATGAGCAAAACGTTTCAACCAGACACATAGAAAGATAGGGGCTTATAATTTCGCCTCCCAACACATTCACCTCAAGGGTGATGTCAACAATAATAACTCATGCCACCCATATTCAACTGGATATATGTGCCTAGATCTTTCCTCACCACATGATTCTTGCCAAAGGAGAAAAATAAAAGGAATAGAGAGAAAAACTTTGACTCTTGCATGAAACTAAATATATAAAAGTAAAAGATAGACCCTTCGCAGAGGGAAGCAAAGGTTGCCATGTGCTTTTTGTTTGTATGCTCAACCCCTTAGTGCAAGATAACGTCACATTATATTACCCCTTGTGATGGCAACCTTTATTATGCAGTCTGTCGCTTTTATTCTTCACCATCACAAGTTCATACAACACTCAATTTTCCCTTACACCAAATGATCTCACACTTTTAGAAGCAATTTTTATTGCCCTTTTTGCACCGATGGTTGAAGGATCTTACTCAATCCATAGGTAGGTATGGTGGACTCTCAAACAAGATTTGGGGTTTAAGGGTTTTGGATGCACAAGTAGTATCTCTACTTAGCGCGAAGTTTTTGTCTAGCAAAGATAGGGGCAAGCACCACATGTTGAAGGATCTATGACAATATAACTTGTATGTGAATATGAACAAACATAAATCATTAAGTTGTCTTCCTTGTCCAACGTCAACAATTTTGGCATATAATATTTTAATGGGTGCTCACAATCAAAAAAGATTTCCAGGATAGTGTATTTGCATGTGAATCTTCTCTTCCCTTATTAATTCTTTCATGAGTTGCATCATTGACCAATGCTATGTTTGTCAATCTACAATAAAATTTACTACCTACACTTTTCCTTGTCTAATGTCATCACTTACCATAAGGTTAGCATATGATGTTTTTCATTTATTTCTTTCTCTTTATTGAAACAAGAGAGTAAAGAAGGCAAAACTCAAACTAAACTTTATTATATATCTCGCACACGATTACAAAGATTGATCACTAAGCAAACTCTCAAAAAGAAAGGATTGAACTAAACTTCTATTCATCTAAAAGCAAAAGATAACCATGGATCGAACTAAGAAAGTAAAGGAAAAAGATAGTGGAGATGATATGATACCGGGGCACCTCCCCCAATCTTGGCGAAAGCCAAGGGGAGTGCCCATACCCGATACTCAGTTTTATTTTGGTGGTGAAGAAGGAGGTGGTGGTGATGAAGTAGAAGCGATCCGGTCCTTAAGGATCAAGAGACTCTCCAATCTTCGGATGACGCTCCGAAGGGAGGCGATGTGCTCCAGATGCAGAATATTTTCATGAGTGAGATACTTATTTTGTATACGAACCATTTCAATGATCCTGAAGGCTGCGATCTCAGTGGGGGTAAGATAAGCATAGTAGGGTTTAAGGATATCTTCCTCTTCCTCATCGGCGGGCAAGGCTTGCTCGTCCATCGGCACTTGATCTCCAGTGGCCTCCTTGCTCTTGTCCTCCTTAGTTGCTCCAACGAGGTCTTTTCTCTTGAGCTTGATCTTCATCAACCAAGCATCCTCTTCCATATGATCAGAGTGAGAAGAAGACATGGTGTCTGGCTCAACAGATCTGACAGAAAACAACAAGAAAAGAAAATAGGAGATTTCTCCGCGATACGGAGGTCAACAAGTTCGGGAGGTATATAAAGATTTTTTATCTTGGAGAACAAGCAGAACGAAAGAAAAACGGAGTCCAAAAAGTACCCGAGGTGGGCACAACTCACCGGAGCGCGCCTGCGCCCTGGTGTATCGTGCCCACCAGGGTCACTTTCCTCGAAGTTTCTTATTTTCCTAATTTTTTAAATATTCCAAAACTGACAAAAAATATTTTTGTGGATTTCCCAGAGTCCGTTTATTTACCATATCACGTACCTCCCTTTTTTCATGATTCTGGGGTGTTCCAGAAGGTTTCTTTTATGTGTTCTTCTAGTGTTAAAGTTTGGATGATATTGCTTTCAACATTAATGGGCGTACCTGAGATATAGTGTTTTATTCGTTGCCCATTGACAACCTTCGGGTTAGTACCTTCGTCATTATTTATTTTGATAGCTCTGGATCGATAGACCTCCTCAATGACATAGGGTCCTTCCCATTTGGAGAGGAGTTTTCCTTCCAAGAATCTGAAACAAGAGTTGTACAAAAGAACATATTCTCCAACTTTGAACTCATGCTTTTGGATTCTTTTGTCATGCCATCTTTTTACGTTTTCTTTGAATAACTTTGCATTTTCATAAGCCTGGGTTCTCCATTCATCTAATGAGCTAATATCAAATAGCCTCTTTTCACCAGCAACTTTGAAATCATAATTGAGTTCTTTAATTGCCCAATATGCTTTGTGTTCTAACTCAAGAGGCAAATGACAAGGTTTTCCGTAAACCATTTTATATGGAGACATACCCATGGGATTTTTATAAGCTATTCTATAATCCCAAAGTGCATCATCTAATTTCTTAGACAAATTCTTCCGGGATCTATTGACAGTCTTTTGTAATATTAGTTTTATTTCTCTATTCCTAAGTTCAACTTCACCACTAGACTGAGGATCATAAGGTGATGCAATTCTATGGTTAACATCATACTTAGCAAGCATTTTACGGAAAGCACCATGGATAAAGTGTGAACCACCATCAATGATTAAATATCTTGGGACTCCAAACCTTGGGAAAGTAACTTCCTTAAGCATTTTAATAGAGGTGTTGTGATCAAAACTACTGGTTGGAATAGCTTCTACCCACTTAGTAACATAATCAACAACAACCAAAATATGTGTATATCCATTATAGGAAGGAAAAGGTCCCATGAAATCAAATCCCCAAACATCAAATGGTTCGAGAGCAAGTGAATAATTCATAGGCATTTCCCGACGCTTACCGATATTACCTATTATTTGGCATTCATCACAAGACGAGACAAACTTACGAGCATCCTTGAAGAGAGTAGGCCAATAAGAACCAGATTGCAATACCTTATGAGCAGTTCTGTCTCCCGCGTGATGTCCTCCATAAGCTTCAGAGTGTCATTTCCGTAGGATTTGTTCCTGTTCATGCTCAGGTACACAATGTCTAATAATACCATCTACTCCTTTATAAAGATGTGGGTCATCCCAAAAGTAATGTCTTAAATCATAGAAGATTTTTTTGTTTTGTTGGTATGTGAAACTAGGTGGTATGTATTTAGCAACAATATAATTAGCATACCCAGCATACCAAGGTGTGCTATTAGGAATATTTATTGCAACTAGTTGTTCTTCAGAAAAGCTATCATTAATAGGTTGTGGGTCATCAAGAATATTTTCAAGCCTAGATAGGTTATCAGCTCCTTTCCTATCAGTGATATGCAAATCAAATTCTTGTAGCAGTAGAACCCATGTATTGAGTCTAGGTTTAGCATCTTTCTTTTCCAGAAGATATTTTATAGCAGTGCTACGTCTTGAGCTTGCGCTGGTTTTCCTTGAAGAGGAAAGGGTGATGCAGCAATAGTAGCGTAAGTATTTCCCTCAGTTTTTGAGAACCAAGGTATCAATCCAGTAGAAAGCTCCTGAAAAGTCCCACGGACCTACACAAACAAACAAAGAACTCGCAACCAACGCAATAAAGGGGTTGTCAATCCCTTCACGGCCACTTGCGAAAGTGAGATCTAATAAAGATAGTATGATAAGATAAATATATTTTGGTATTTTATAATATAGATGCAAAAAGTAAAGATGCAAATAAAAGTAGATTGGAAGCAAATATGATAAGAGATAGACCCGGGGGCCATAGGTTTCACTAGAGGCTTCTCTCAAGATAGCATAAGTATTACGGTGGGTGAACAAATTATTGTCGAGCAATTGATAGAAAAGCGAATAATTATGAGATTATCTAGGCATGATCATGTATATAGGCATCACGTCCGCAACAAGTAGACCGACTCCTGCCTGCATCTACTACTATTACTCCACACATCGATCGACTCCTTCCTGTATCTAGAGTATTAAGTTCATAATAACAGAGTAACGCATTAAGCAAGATGACATGATGTAGAGGGATAAACTCAAGAAATATGATATAAACCCCATCTTGTTATCCTCGATGGCAACAATACAATACGTGCCTTGCAACCCTTTCTGTCACTGGGTATGGACACCACAAGATTGAACCCAAAGCTAAGCACTTCTCCCATGGCAAGAAAGATAAATCTAGTAGGGCAAACCAAACTGATAATTCGAAGAGACTTGCAAAGATAACTCAATCATACATAAAAGAATTCAGAGAAGATTCAAATATTATTCATAGATAAACTTGATCATAAACCCACAATTCATCGGATCTTGACAAACACACCGCAAAAAGATTTTACATCGAATAGATCTCCACAAGAGAGGGGGAGAACATTGTATTGAGATCCAAAAAGAGAGAAGAAGCCATCTAGCTAATAACTATGGACCCGTAGGTCTGTGGTAAACTACTCACAACTCATCGGAGGGGCAAGGATGTTGATGTAGAAGCCCTCCGTGGTCGATTCCCCCTCCGGCAGAGTGCCGGCGAAGGCTCCAAGATGAGATCTCGCGGATACAGAAGGTTACTGTGGAGGAAATTGTGTTTCGTTGGCTCCCTAGATGTTTTCGGGGTACGTAGGCTTATACAGGAGGAAGAAGTACGTCGGTGGACGCCCGAGGGGCCCACAAGATAGGGGGCGCGCCCTATGGGGGGGCCCTCCTATCTCGTGGAAGCTTTGGCTGCTTCTTGACTTGCACTCCAAGTCCTCTGGATCACGTTCGTTCAAAAAATCACGCTCCCAAAGGTTTCATTCCGTTTGGACTCCGTTTGATATTCCTTTTCTTCAAAATATTGAAATAGGCAAAAAAAACAGCAATACGGACTGGGCCTCCGGTTAGTAGGTTAGTCCAAAAAATGATATAAATGTGTAAAATAAAGCCCATAAACATCCAAAAGGGGTAATATAATAGCATGGAACAATAAAAAATTATAGATACATTGGAGATGTATCAAGCAGCATGATCGGTGTGAACAATTACTTTAGAATCAACAATGTAAGATCTGAATTTATAACAAGCAAACACCACTGCTAAGAATTCTTTTTCAGTAGTAGCATACTTTCGTTGAGCACTGTCTGGAGTTTTACTAGCATAATGAATAACATTCAGTTTTTTATCAACTCTTTGTCCTAGAACAGCACCAACAACATAATTACTAGCATCACACATAATCTCAAAAGGCAAGTTCCAATCAGGTGGTTGAACAATAGGTGCAGTAATTAAGGCTTTCTTTAGTGTTTCAAAGGCTTCTAAGCTATCATCATCAAACACAAAGGGAATATCCTTTTGCAAAAGATTCGTAAGAGGCCTAGAAATTTTTGGAAAGTCTTTGAAAAACCTCCTATAGAAACCAGCATGACCAAGGAAACTACGAATACCTTTGATATCTTTAAGACATGGCATTTTCTCAATTGCATCAACCTTGGCCTGGTCCACTTCAATGCCTCTTTCAAAAATTTTATGGCCCAAAACAATACTTTGTTAACCATAAAGTGGCACTTCTCCTAATTCAAGACAAGATTTGTTTGTTCACATCTCTGCAAAACTCGATCAAGATTGCTTAAACAATCATCAAAAGACTTCCCATAAACGGAAAAGTAATCCATGAAAACCTTAACAATCCTTTCACAAAAATCAAAAAACATAGCAGTCATACATCTTTGAAAGGTAGCAGGTGCATTACATAAACCAAAAGGAATATGTCTATAAGCATAAGTTCCAAAAGGACAAGTAAAAGTGGTCTTTTCTTGATCAGGTTGTGAAACATGTATTTGTGAAAAACCAGAATATCCATCAAGAAAGCAAAAATGTGTGTGCTTAGATAATCTTTCTAATATTTGATCAATAAAAGGCAGAGGGTAATGATCTTTTCTAGTTGCTTTGTTTAATTTTCTATAATCACTTACCATCCTATAGCCTGTGATAATTCTTTGTGGAATAAGCTCATTCTTATCATTAGGAACAACAGTAATACCTCCCTTCTTAGGGACACAATAAACAGGACATACCCATCTACTATCAGCTATAGGATAGATTATACCTGCTTCCTAAAGTTTCAATATTTCTGATCTTACCACTTCTTTCATCTTCGGATTTAACTGACGTTGGTGATCAACAACGGGTCTAGCATCAGGTTCCATATTAATCTTGTGCTGACATAGAGTGGGACTAATGCCCTTAAGATCATCAAGAGTATATCAAATAGCAGCTCTGTGCTTCCTTAGAACTTTCAATAATCTTTCTTCTTCATGTTCTAAAAGGTTAGCACTAATAATAAAAGGATATATCTTTTTCTCATCAAGTTAAGCATATTTCAAAGTGTATGGCAATTGTTTTAATTCAAACACAGGATCACCTTTAGGTGGAGGAGGACCTCCTAGAGTTTCAATAGGCAAATTGTGTTTAAGCAGAGGTTGTTGTTCGAAAATGATTCTATCTATTTCATTTCTTTCACGCATATGCAAATCATTTTCATGGTCTAGCAAATATTGTTCCAAAGGATCAGTAGGAGGCACAACAACAGAAGCAAGACCAATAATTTCATCCTTACTAAGAAAATCTTTCTTATGAGGTTGTCTACTAAACTTGGAAAAATTAAATTCATGAGATTCATCACCAAAGCTAACACCAACAATTTTTTTCTTACAATCTATTTTGGCATTGACAGTGTTCAAGAAAGGTCTACCAAAGATAATGGGACAAAAGTCATCTTGTGGGGAGCCAAGAACAAGAAAATCAGTAGGGTATTTTATTTTCCCACACAAGACTTCAACATCTCTAAGAATCCCAGTTGGTGATATAGTATCTCTATTGGCAAGTTTAATAGTGATATCTATGTCTTGTATTTCAGCATGTGCTATTTCATTCTTAATTTCTTCATATAAGGAAAAAGGAATAGCACTCACACTAGCACCTAGGTCACATAAACCCATGATAACAATGATCTCCTATCTTAACTGAGACAACAGGCATGCCAACAACTGGTCTATGTTTATCCTTTTTATCAGGTTTGGAAATTCTAGAAGCTTCATCACAGAAGTAAATAACGTGCCCATCAATATTATCAACTAAGAGATCTTTAATCATAGCAACACTAGGTTCAACTCCAATTTGTTCAGCTGGCTTGGGTGTTCTAACATAACTTTTGTTAACCACAGTTGAAGCTTTAGCATGTTCCTTCATCCTAATAGAGAAAGTTGGTTTTTCAATATAAGTAGTGGGAACAACTAGATCAACATTGTAAATGATAGTTTCTTCTTTAGCTTTTACCGGTTCTTTAACTTCTTCTTTAATAGGTGGATGATATTGAAACCACTTCTCCTTAGGGAGATCAACATGAGTAGCAAAAGATTCACAAAAGGAAGCTACTATCTCAGAGTCAAGTCCATATTTAGTGCTAAACTTTTGAAAAGCATCGGTATTCATAAAAGGTTTAACACAATCAAACTTAGGTTCAATACCTGACTCTTTACCTTCATTGAGTTCCCAATCTTCAGAGTTGCATTTAATTCTTTCTAAAAAGATCCCACCGGAATTCAATATTCTTCTTCATAAAAGAACCAGTACAAGAAGTATCGAGTATGGATTGATCATTACGAGCAAGCTGAGCATAAAAATTCTGAATAATAATTTCTCTTGAGAGCTCATGATTGGGGCATGAATATAAAATTGACTTAAGCCTCCCCCAAGATAGAGTGATACTTTCTCCTTCACAAGGCCAAATATTATATATATAATTCTGATCACAATGAACTAGATGCATAGGATAATTTTTTTGATGAAATTCCAATTTCAACCGATTCCAGTTCCAAGATCCAATATCATTGCATAGCCTATACCATATCAATGTTTTTCCCTTCAAATATAAAGGGAAAACCTTCTTCTTAGCTTCATCTCTGGGTAAACCTGCAATCTTAAACAATCCACAAATTTCATCCACATATATCAAGTGCATATCAGGATGTTCGGTTCCATCTCCCGCATAAGGATTAGCTAGCAGTTGTTCCACCATACCCGAAGGAATTTCATATTAAATATTTTCAGTAGGTGCAGTAGGTTGAGGGGAAACTCATTGTGGTTCCGGTTGAGGTGAAGATACCCCGAAAAAATCCCTCAAAGGATTGTTTTCCATAGTAGCATGTGACAATAAATTTCAGCATGTAGTAATAATGTTTCCTTACCAAGAGCGCTTCACTCCCCGGCAACAGCACCAGAAAATAGCCTTGATGACCCACAAGTATATGGGGCCAATTGTAGCCTTTTCGATAAGTAAGAGTGTCAAACCCAACGAGGAGCAGAAGGAAATAACAAGTGGTTTTTATCAAAGTGTTCTTGTGGGTACACGGGAATTTCATCTAGTCACTTTCATCATGTTGGCTTAATTCGTGTTCGCTACTTTGATAATTTGATATGTGGGTGGACCGGTGCTTAGGTGTTGTTATTACTTGAACAAACCTCCTACTTATGATTAACCCTCTCGCAAGCATCCACAACTACGGAAAAGTATTAAGAATAAATTCTAACCATTGCATTAAACTTTTGGATCCAATCAGTCCCTTACGAAATAGCACATAAACTGGGGTTTAAGCTTATGTCACTCTCGCAACCCGTCATCTAATAACTACTCCACAATGCATTCCCTTAGGCCCAAATATGGTGAACTGTCATGTAGTGGACGTTCACATGACACCACTAAGAGAATGACAACGTACATATAATTAAAATATCGAACACATATCAAGTTCACATGATTACTTGCGACGCGATTTCTCCCTTGACCTCAAGAACGAAAGCAACTACTCACAAATGATAATAATGCTCAAGATCAGAGGGGTATTAAATAGCATAATGGATCTGAACATATAATCTTCCACCAAATAAACCATATAGTGATCAACTACAAGCTGTAATCAACACTACTAGTCACCCACAAGCACCAGTCTATAGTTCCGGTACAAAGATTGAACACAAGAGATGAACTAGGGTTTGAGAGGAGTTGGTGCTGTTGAAGATGTTGATGAAGATAGTCCTCCCCAAGATGGGAGAGTTGTTGGTGATGATGATGACGTTGATTTCCCCCTCCGAGAGGGAAGTTCCCCAGCGGAATCGCTCCGCCGGAGGGCAAAAGTGCTCCTGCCCAAATTCTGACTCGAGATGGCAGCGCTTCGTCCTGAAAGTCCCCCCTCAGTTATTTTAGGTCAAAATGACTTATATAGCAGAATATGGGCACCAGAGGTGGGCCGAGGAGGGCAGCACCCAACAGGGCGCGCCTGGGCCTCCTGGCACACCCAGGTGGGTCGTGCCCACCTGGTGCCCCCCTCTAGTACTTATTTGCTCTAATATTTATTAAATATTCCATAAAAAATCCTCGTGGAGTTTCAGCTCATTTGGAGTTGTGCAGAATAGGTAGCTTGACATAGCTTTTTCAAGTCCAGATTTTCAGCTGCCAGAATTCTCCCCCTTTGTGTATACCTTGCATATTATGAGAGAAGGCATTAGAATTACTCCAAAAAGCATTATTATACAATAAAATAACATAAATAACAGTAGAAAAACATGATGCAAAATGAACGTATCAGTCGCGTGGTGTATTATGCCCCTGAGCCGCCGGCTTGACTTAATGTCCACATATACCGGTGACACCAAGGATCCATTACGCCATAGCTTAGTGCATTTGGAGAACAAGGGCATCAATGTTATGACAAAAAGTCTGCTTGGAGAATCCTTAGAGAGCTGCAGCAAAATGGGGTTAAACCCTTTCTGCGTTCTTAACCTGCCTCCACCTGTAAGTGATCAATGCACACTTTACTTTTCCGTTTATACAAACTGCATATCTCTTATTTTCACTTTGATTTGGGCAGCCGACTCTGCCTTCTGGAAGAAGAAGTATCAGGAAAAGGAGAAGGTGGCTAAGAAGCCCAGGGCCAAAAGCAAGGCCTCCAAAAAGAATAAGGAGAAAACTGACGTCTCAGAGATCTTTGATCTGGATGACGAGTCAGAGGTAGAACGTGACTCCCTTGGCTCATTTTTTATGCATCTTATTGACGCTGACCTCTCTCAGGATGATACGAAGTCTAGCCAGGTGGATGATGACGAGGTAACTATCATTCCCTCCGACTCAGAGCCTTTGCCAAGACAGAAAATTCGATGTGTGACCCGGAAAGTAAGATTTTCACACCCTTTAGCTTACTTGGATCCAAACTTTCTTTTGAAGCAACAACAGCATGAGACCCGGCACCAAACCCAGAACAATGGGGGCAGAGAGTTATCCTCCGGCTTACCCAACACACCAGTTCGCAAGCGCCGGAAAGAGGTGCCTCCAAATTCAAACTCTTTTTACCCCAAGGCAGGTCTTATTCGTCCTCCACTTAATCCTTCTGACTCAAACTACCAGGGAACCTCAAATTCCTCTTCTAGCGACTCAAACGGAACTCAGCTGCTAGCTTTCAAGACTGCCCCTGGGTAATAATTTTAGCCTTCATTGTTTTAACTTTGTAAGTACTCATACTGACCTTTCTATTTCTTCAGTGGTAAAGCTAAACCAAGCAAGAAAGCCAGGACAATCAAACCGGTTGAAGATCCCAAGACACATGAGCCGGAGAAACAACCGCCAGAGTTTGAAGCTTCAATTTAAAATGCTGAAAACATAGCTGACGAGCCATCACCAGAAATGTAGAAGACCCTTGTGGACCCTATGATCATTGACTAATCAGGAGCTAAACCGCTGAGCCCTGCCATGCCCGCTGAAGAGGTTGAAGATGTTCATATCACTGGCACCAGTTATACAGAGCTGAGGAATCGCACGGTCTTGGCCAAGCACACTGCCAAGGAAGAACTTGTTGAAAGGCGGAAAATCAAATTTGATCTGTCCAATTATTCTCAACTGGGCATCAATGAACTCCTCTCTGGCTATCTTAGCCAAGTTCATGCTGGCCGCGAACTTGAGATGGGCATCGTCAAATAGATGCACCAAAAGTATGAGGTACAAACTTCTTCTTTCTTTCTCAATATATTCCTCCAGCCCCAAAGTCTTAGGCATAGGAAAGATTTAACAGAGTATGGTGAAGACTTCAATTAATAGAAACTAAAGAGCTTCAAGCCGTAGCCCCCATGAACCGACTTATCTTGACAAAGCCTAGCCGGTTCATTCTCATTAATAGAACTGAAAACTTCCAGGTCCCAGCTCTCATGGGCCAGCTTAGCTTGACAAAGCTGAACCGGTTCATTCTCATTATGTGAAAGAATTCCAGAGCCTAGCCCTCATGGGCCGGCTTAGCTTGACAAAGCTGAACCGGTTCATAAAATGCATAAACAAAGAAGAACTTCCGCGCACATTAGTCCCCAAGTGCCAAGTGCTATTGCTTGCAAAGGGATTGGGACTTGTGTGTATTAACATGTCTGCTTATGATTGCTTTAACCTTGCCTGTACAGAAAGCCTCCACTGAAGTTGAATCTCAGCTGGCTGATTTGAAGAAGAGGCTTAAACATCAAGAATCCGAGACCTGGAAGGCTGAAGCCAAATTCAAAGTTAACCTGGATGAATCATAGAAACTGAAAACCGGGTTTCCTGCAGAGAGAAACGCCTGGGACGAAGAAAAAGCCGCCTTAGTGCAAAGAGCGAAGTCTGCTGAAGCTTCTTTAAAAGAGGTCACCGCAGAACTGTCTGACTTAAAGCGCCTTATTTCACAGATGACCACTGCCATCTTTGGTAAGCAATTTTAAGTATCTCAATCAATTCCAGCACACAATTTTGAACTCTCCTGGCGACTTAACTGCACCTTCTTTACTCTACAGGTCCCAGAAGCGCCAATCTTGGGCAAGATATGCTTGTGAAGCTGAAGGCGGCTTATACCTTAGTGGAGCAGTTATATTCAGGCAACCAGTGCATGATAGCTGCGATTACTCATAGAAAAGAGCCATCCTCACTTCTCAAAGATGTACTGAACCAATTGTTTGTCTTGCCACAATGGATTGCAGAAATTAAGCGGTCATTCTCCAGAGCCGGTGATGACCCACAAGTATAGGGGATCTATCGTAGTCCTTTCAATAAGTAAGAGTGTCGAACCCAATGAGGAGCAGAAGGAAATGACAAGCGGTTTTCAGTAAGGTATTCTCTGCAAGCACTGAAATTGTAGGTAACAGATAGTTTTGTGATAAGATAATTTGTAACGGGTACAAGCAATAAAAGTAAATAAGGTGCAGCAAGGTGGCCCAATCCTTTTTGTAGGAAAGGACAAGCTTGGACAAGTTCTTATAATGAGAAAAGCACTCCCGAGGACACATGGGAATTATCGTCAAGCTTCTTTTTATCACGCTCATATGATTCACGTTTGTTACTTTGATAATTTGATATGTGGGTGGACCGGTGCTTGGATGCTGTCCTTTCTTGGGAAAGCATCCCACTTATGATTAACCCCTATTACAAGCATCCGCAACTACAAAAGAAGTATTAAGGTAAACCTAACCATAGCATGAAACATATGGATCCAAATCAGCCCCTTATGAAGCAACACATAAACTAGGGTTTAAGCTTCACTCTAGCAACCCATCATCTAGGCCCAAATAATGGTGAAGTGTCATGTAGTCGACGTTCACATAACACCACTAGAGGAGGGACACCATACGTCTAATCAAAATATCGAACGAATACCAAATTCACATGACTACTAATAGCAAGACTTCACCCATGTCCTCAGGAACAAACGTAACTACTCACAAAGCATATTCATGTTCATAATCAGAGAGGTATTAATATGCATTAAGGATCTGAACATATGATCTTCCACCAAATAAACCAACTAGCATCAACTACAAGGAGTAATCAACACTACTAGCAACCCACAGGTACCAATCTGAGGTTTTGGTACAAAGATTGGATACAAAAGATGAAGTAGGGTTTGAGAGGAGATGGTGCTGGTAAATATGTTGATGGAGATTGACCCCCTCCTGATGAAAGGATCGTTGGTGATGACGATGGTGATGATTTCCCCCTCCCGAAGGGAAGTTTCCCCGGCAGAACAGCTCCGTCGGAGCCCTAGATTGGTTCCACCAAGGTTCCGCCTCATGGCGGCGGAGTTTCGTCCCGTAAGCTTGCTTATGATTTTTTCCAGGGTAAAAGACTTCATATAGCAGAAGATGGGCACCGGAGGGCCACCAGGGGGCCCACGAGGCAGGGGGCGCGCCCTGTAAGGGTGGGCGCGCCGCTCACCCTTGTGGCCAGGGTGTGGCCCCCCTCTGGTACTTCTTCCGCTCAATAATTATCATTAATTCCAAAATGACTTTCATGGAGTTTCAGGACTTTTGTAGCTGTGCAGAGTAGGTCTCCAATATTTGGTCCTTTTCCAGCCCAGAATCCCAGCTGCCGGCATTCTCCATCTTTATGTAAACCTTGTAAAATAAGAGAGAATAGCAATAAGTATTGTGACATAACATGTAATAACATCCCATAATGCAATAAATATCAATATAAAAGCATGATGCAAAATGGATGTATTAACTCCCCCAAGCTTAGACCTTGCTTGTCCTCAAGCGGAAGCCGATATCGAAAAATATGCCCACATGTGTAGAGATAGAGGTGTCGATAAAAATAAAATACGGACATGAGGGCATCATGATCATTCTTATAACAACAACATATATATATATATATATATATATATATATATATATATATATATATATATATATTGTCATATGATTTCTTATGCTCAAGTAACAATCTATTCACAATGTCAAGTATGATTTAGAAACTTCATTGAGAACTAACAAACTATAATCTCAGTCATTGAAGCAATTGCAATTTTATCATAACATAGGAAAGAGTCAACAATAGAGCTTTTTGGCAAGTCCACATACTCAACTATCATTTAGTCTTCCACAATTGCTAACACTCACGCAATACTTATGGTTATGAAGTTTTAATTGGACACAAAGAAAGATAGGGGCTTATAGTGTTGCCTCCCAACGTCTTACCTCAAGGGTGATGTCAACAATAATAATTCATGCTAACTTACATCCAATTGGATATATATATATCAGGATCTTCCCAACACGAGGTACTTGCCAAAGGATAAAATGAAAAAGTGAAAGGTGAAGATCACCTTGACTCTTGCATAAAGTAAAAGACATACAGTAAAAGATAGGCCCTTCGCAGAGGGAAGCAGAGGTTGTCATGTTCTTTTTAGGTGGATGCACAAAATCTTAATGCAAAAGAACGTCACTTTATATTGCCACTTGTGATATGAACCTTTATTATGCAGTCTGTCGCTTTTATTACTTCCATATCACATGATCGTATAAAGCTTATTTTCTCCGCACTAATAAGTCATACATATTTAGAGAGAAATTTTATTGCATGCAACATGACAACTTACTTGAAGGATCTTACTCAATCCATAGGTAGAAATGGTGGACTCTCATGGCAAAAATGGGTTTAAGGATATTTGGAAGCACAAGTAGTATCTCTAGTTGGTGCAAGGAATTTGGCTAGCATGAGGGGGAAAGGCAAGCTCAACATGTTGGACAATCCATGACAATATACTTTAACTGAGATGTGAGGAAACATAACCCATTACGTTGTCTTCCTTGTCCAACATCAACTCTTTAGCATGTCATACTTTAATGAGTGCTTACAATCATAAAAGATGTCCAAGATAGTATATTTATATGTGAGAACCTCTCTTTATTTATTACTTCCTATTAATTGCAACGATGACCAAAACTAGGTTTGCCAACCCTCAACAACTTTTAAGCCTCATACTCTCTATATGTGAAGTCATTACTATCCATAAGATCAATATGAGCTCTTTTATTTCTTTTTATCTCTTTTATGCACTTAAGATCATAGCAACAGCAAAGCCCTTGACTCAACACTAATCTTTATTATGTATAGCTCATGGACTCGATTACATAGAGGGATCACAAAGCAAAACTCAAAACTAATTCATACTAAAACTTTATTCTACTAGATCAAGATATTACCGAAAGGATCGAACTAAGAAAAAGGGTAAAGATAGGAGTGTGATGGTGATACGATACCGGGGCACCTCCCCCAAGCTTGGCAGTTGCCAAGGGGAGTGCCCATACCCATGTGATTATGTCTCCTTCGGAAGTGGTGGTGTTGGAATTGTTGATGATGTAGGTTTCTTCCTTAATTTACGCTTGAGAATGGAATTTTTCTCCCTTAGATCATCGATCTCCTGCTCAAGGCTTAATATCCTTTTGCATAGTTCCTGTTTGTTTTCCTGCAAGAGACGAAAAGGGATAAACTCGATCTTGGGTTTCTTTGCCCTATCAGGGAGGCTTGACTTTTTAAACTCCACATGCATATCCCTAGGTTGAGGTAACAGGACTTCATCTTCGTCTGAGCTTGTCTCCTCCTTTCCCTTAGGCTCATAGTATTCTTCTTCCTCAGTGGTCCAGCCACAATGATCCAAGTCACCGTAGACCTTAGGGTCTGCAAGGTAATCAGCCACATAGCTTTCTCCCTCCGAATCCTGGGATGACATATTGCTCAAATCTACGGCAGAAACAGCACGAAACAAAGACAGAAGATATTTGCGTGATACAGTGGTCAAAACCTTCGGGAGATTATATAATGAATTTTTACCGACCAAAAGAAGTATCGTGCAAGAAAACGGAGTCTGGAGAGCACACGAGGTGCACATGAGGTAGGGTGGCGCGCCCAGTAGAGTAGGGCGCGCCCTCCACCCTCGTGGACGCCTCGTGTCCTTCCCGGACTAATTCTTATTTTCCTATTTTCTTAAATATTCCAAAACGGAGAAAAATTGCTATTAGAATCGTTTTGGAGTCGGTTTACTTACCGTACCACATACCTATTCCTTTTCGGAGTCTGAAATGTTCTGGAAAGTGTCCCTTATGTATTCCTCTGGGTTACGGTGTCAATAATATTAGTTTCAACATTTATAGGATTACCAGAGATATAATGTTTGATTCTTTGACCGTTCACCACCCTCGAACTTGTGCCTTCGAAGTTGTTGATTTTTATGGCACCGTAACGATAGACCTCCTCGATAACAAAAGGGCCTTCCCATTTAGAGAGAAGTTTTCCTGCAAAGAATCTTAAACGAGAGTTGAAAAACAACACATAATCACCTACGTTAAACTCACACTTTTGTATCCTTTTGTCATGCCATCTTTTATCTTTTTCTTTAAACAACTTGGCATTCTCATAGGCTTGGCTTCTCCATTCATCAAGTGAGCTAATGTCAAATAGCCTCTTCTCACCAGCAAGTTTGAAATCATAATTGAGCTCTTTAATAGCCCAATATGCCTTATGTTCAAGTTCTAGAGGTAAGTGAAATGCTTTTTCACTAACCATTTTATATGGCGACATCCCCATAGGATTCTTATATGCAGTTCTATAAGCCCATAATGCATCATCAAGTTTCTTCGACCAATTCTTTCTAGATCTATTAACAGTCTTTTGCAAAATTAATTTGAGCTCTCTATTACTCAGCTCTACTTGACCACTAGACTGTGGGTGATATGGAGATGCAACTCTATGATTAACATCATAGTTAGCAAGCATTTTACGAAAAGCACCATGAATAAAATGTGAACCACCATCAGTCATTAAGTATCTAGGGACTCCATGCCTCGGAAAAATAACTTCTTTAAGCATCTTGCACTACTAGGAAAACGGCTATAGCTAATATGGACATTAAAGGCGCACCAGATACAGGTACGCCATTATTGGCCACATTACTAATGGCGCACCTGGTGTGTGGTGCGCCATTACTAGTTTTGAAAAAAAAACATGTTAGTAGTGGCGCACCAGGGGATAGTGCGCCATTACTAGTTTTAGTAATGGCGCACTATCCCCTGGTGCGCCACTACTAACATGTTTTTTTATTATTATTTTCAAAACTAGTAATGGCGCACCACACACCAGGTGCGCCATTAGTAACCCTGGTTACTAATGGCGCATTCTTAGGTGGTGCACGATTGGTAACTTGGGAGCAGCTAGATATTTTAGACAGCCACCTACCACACTCACTTTCCCCACTTCATTCTCTCCACCTCTACTAAGCTTGGTCTCGGCTGCCTCCTCCTCCTCACCTCATTTGCACCATAGATTCACCCAAATTAAGTGGTTAAATTTCCTTTTTTTGATAGGTAAGTAAGGGGAAAGCTTTCTTTATGTTCTAGATCTACTTTTTTCTCCCTCCAACAACGTACACACTTTTTATGGCCTAGATCTACGTATGTTTGTGGTGTTGCATATGTTTGTGGTGTTGCATATGTTTGTGTTTGTAGGTACCGGTATTTGAAATGCGATAGTTGCCAATATTTTGCCGGAATGTTGATTCATTTCCGTTTCAGCGACAATTTGGCACTATGCATTCTTTTTGGTCCTATTTTTAGGCAAAGTCATGCCAAATTTTTTTGGTTCTAAAATATCGTTTTCTCTACCCCGCAGGCAACCATGGTCCGCATGACCGAAGGCATCATGAATAGCTTTTTGAGCTCCATGAAGGCCGAGATGCTTCAAAAGAACGAGACGGAGATAAGATGTCCGTGTCAAAGATGCAAGCTGAAGAGCCTTATGGACCTGGATTCCGTACAGGTGCAGGACCACCTGCTCTTGCATGGTTTCATGGATGGCTATCGGTGGCAAGGTGATGAAGATGATTATGAAGTCGTCCATGGGGGCTGGGCAAGAAATGAGGAAGGGCAGGAAGACAACCGCGACGAGGGCGGGCAAGAAGACGAAGAATCTCCAGGACATGATCACGAAGTAGATGCAGTACACAGTCATCATGTAGAAGATGCCGAACATGATGATGAGGAATATCAAAACGAAGGGCATGATCATGAAGATGAAGATGCCGGAGCAGACGACGATGGACCATCGATGGGCTGGGTGCAGGACCCTCATATTCAAAAGCCGCTTCTCAAGCAGACGGATAATGCAAGAGCTGCCACCCGAGAGAAAGCCAAGCTGGATCAGCTAGAGATAACGCAAGAACTTTGAACACCCAGAATTTGGGGACGATCCAAGGAACATCATGCTGGGCGCGAGCACCGATGGAGTCAATCCGTTTGGCAGCTAGAGAAGCACACATAGCACCTGGCCTGTGTTTATGTGGATGTACAACCTTCCCCCCTGGTTGTGCATGAAGAGGAAGTACATTCACATGAGTATGCTAATTGAAGGGCCGAAACAACCAGGGAACGACATCAATCTGTATTTGGGGCTGCTGAAAGAGGAGCTAGACATGTTGTGGAAAATGCCAACCAATACGTGGGACGCCACAGAGAAAGAATATTTCCCTATGAGAGCCGCACTGCTGACGATGGTGCACGACTATCTCGGTTATGGATATGTCGTGGGGCAGGTGGCCCATGGATTTTATGGATGCGTCAGGTGCATGGATGACACAACGCATCCCAGCTAGATAGAGATCTCGAGTCTTCGAAAACCGTGTTCATGGGACATCGAAGGTGGCTTCGCGATGATGACTCATGGAGAAAACGCAAGGATCTGTTCGATGGTGAAACCGAACCCCGAAGACGCCCGCGTACGAGGAGCGGCGAGGAAATAGAAGAGCTGTTGAAAAATTGGAAAGAGTGCCCACCATCGGGAAAGAAGCGAAAGGTGCCAGAGCCAGGAAAGAAGCGAAAGGCGCCAGAGGCGCAGCTAAAGGTATGGAAAATGAGGTTTGTTTTCTGGGACTTGCCGTACTGGAAGATCCTCCGTGTGCCTCACAGCCTTGATGTCATGCATATCACGAAGAAAGTGTGCGAGAGTCTGCTTGGTACCCTGCTCAACATGCCAGAGAGGACCAAAGATGGGTCGAAAGCAAGGGCAGACTTGAAATCAATGGGCATCAGGGAGGAGCTTCATGCTAATGATGATGATGATGATGATGATGATGATGAGGCGAAGGACACGGAAAGTCATCGCAAAGGTAAAAAGGCCAAGAAGATCGGAAATGACTGCCCTCCCGCGTGCTTCACTCTAAGTCAGGAGGAGATCGAGCAGTTTGTCACCTGCCTCATAGGAGTAAAACTTCCTTACGGTTACACGGGGAAGATAAGCAGATACCTAGACTCAACGAAGCAGAAGTTCAGCGGGATGAAGTCTCACGACTGTCACGTGCTGATGATGCAGATACTTCTAGTTGCAATCTGCGGGATCATGGACGCGCACGTCCGTGAAACACTATTTGGCCTATGCAACTTTTTCGATGCCATCTCTCGGAAGTTGGTTGGCGTGAGGAAACTTAGAAGGCTACTGGAAGAGATCGTGGTGATACTATGCGAGCTTGAGATGCACTTCTCGCCCGCATTCTTCGATGTTATGGTGCATCTGCTGGTCCATATCGTGGAGGATATCATCCAACTCGGGCCGACGTTCCTGCACAGCATGATGCCGTTCGAACGGATGGATGGTGTCATCAAAGGATAAGTTCGCAACATGTCACATCTAGAGGGAAGCATAGCCAAGGGCTTTCTGACCAAAGAGTGCATCTCCTACTGCACGAATTATCTAGGTATCGAGAACCCCGTTGGTCTGCCCGTCAATAGGCACCTCGGCAGGCTCGCTGGATGGGGTCACCGCGAGGGTCGCCGCGAAATGCATGTCGACTTCAAGGGTCGACTCACCGACTTTGAAAGAGCAAACCTAGTCGCGCTACAACACATAGACGTGGTCGATCCTTGGGTGGTAGAGCATAAAACCTTTATTGAGAATACGTACAATGACCGAGGCTAACAGAGGACAGACGGAGATATAATCAAAGAGCAGAACTCATGTTTCACGCGTTGTTCAAGGAGAAGCATCTGCCATACCCTTTACATGAGGATTCTTCTGTGGAAGAAAAACTCATATTCGCATTGTCACAGGGCACCGAGCACAACCTGATGACCTATGAGGCGTACGATATCAATGGCTACACATTCTACACCGAGGAAAAGGACATGAAGAGCGATGATTATCAGAACTCCGGGGTAACGATAGAATCCTACACTGGTAACGACAAGGACAGATACTACAGAAGGATCAAGGAGATCTGGGAGCTGAGCTACGCTGGAGAGAAGGTCCCGATGTTCCGTGTCAGATGGGCCAAGAGCGTCCTAAAAGAAGACCGGCATTTCACCACCATGGTTATACCCGAAGCAAAATTCAAGACCGCGGGCGCAAATGTCACCGCGAAAAATGAGCCATGGGTACTGGCTTCCCAAGTGGACCAATGCTTCTTCATTACCGACCCGTCAAGGCCCAGTCGTGTTGTTGTGAGGAGAGGCAAAAGGAAGATCATCGGAATGGATGGAGTCGCCAATGAGCAAGACATCGACAAGTACGGCGACCCAAACATGGAACATGACAACAACGATGAAGTACCATACACCACAAGAAGAAGCAGGACCACCCTACCTAAAGGACGTCAGTTCAAGAGAAGAACTCCATTCGCAAAAAAGAAGGGCGAGAAGATTGTGAAAAGATAGCTAAGATCGAATCACAACGTGTTGGCCGCGTGTGTGTGTGTCAGTGGCAAGCTCAATTGTGTGTGAAAAGAGAGCTAACATTTTAACCATGTCATCGATCTAATTCTAAATCTTTGCACAATGGTTTAAATTGTAGTCTTCATTTCTCGATTGTGTTTCGACATATGAAAATGGCATTTCTTCTGTTCTAGTCCTCTATCTAGTAACCTCTTTTGTTCAAGACAGTGGGGATTAATGTTTTCTTCTGGTATTTTAATTGTTTTTATTTATGTTTATTCTGGTAAAATAAAAAAAAGTTAGTAATGGCGCACCAGGAGAAGGTGCGCCATAGGTGCGCCATTGCTATCAAGGTATTTATGGCGCACCCCTAGGAGGTGTGCCATTGATATACCAATTTTTATTTATGTTTATTCTGGTATTTTATTTTTCAATGTTCCTTTTCCTGCTTAAATTTGCAAACATTTTTTGAAAATGCAAACATTTTTCTAACTCACAAAAAGTATTGAATTTGGTAATATTCTTTGAACTCATAAATATTTTTAAATTTCATGGGCACTTTTTGAATTCATGAATATTTTTTAAAATTTGATGATATTTTTTAATATTCATAAATGTTTTACCAATTCACAAATGTTTTGCAACGCAAGTATTTGAAAATTAGTAATAACTACTTATATCGTAACATTTTAAAATTTATGGTCATTTTCTAAAAAATTATTACATGCAACTAAAAATCCAAAAAAAATTAGTAATGCCGCATCAGGGGAAGGTGCAACATTGCTCTCACGGTGCTTATGGCGCACCCCTAGAAGGTGCGCCATTGGTATACGTATGTTTATGGCGCACCCCTAAAAGGTGTGCCATTTCTAACCCTCCCCCACTTCACTTGCTCCCCTCTCCCTCTGGCCTCTCTCCCTCCCTCGCCAGATCCACCTCGCCCCACACCTAACCCGACGAACCCCGTGGGAGCACGCCGCCGTCCGCCCGCGCTCGCTCCACCGCCGCCGCCCTGCCTCCTCGGGCCCCCCTCCCCACTTGCCCCTCGCGCTTCCCCTCGCCCTCTCCGCCCTCTCCTCTCCCCCAGAGCCTAGAAAGCGTCGCCGCCGTCGCCCCGTCCCGGACAACCACCTCTGCACATCAATCGCTGGCCGCGGGGAGACACCAGCGCTGTACGAGCTGGGCAGCCACACGCGGATCCAGCGTGGGTTCGGACTCGGCTCCGCCCCCGCCCCCGAACCAGCTCCGACGCCTCAACCTCGGCTCCTGGCCACAGCTCGCCGTCTTCCACCCCAAGGTCGACGAGATCTCACTCCTCGCCGTCAGCGCCGCCACAGTCCACAGGCGTCAGCCGTAAGCTATCTCCCTCCTTCCCCGTCTCTTCTTGATTCTAGCATCTTGTGTACTAGCATGTGTACTTTTGCCTCCGATGGAATTAGTGCTTTTGTACGATTTTTCAATCTAGTTGCAGCTAGGGGAAATTGTTGTTGGATTCTTGATCCTATTCTAGTGGGCAGCACATAAATAATTGTTTTTACGTCTAGATTTACAATCTTGACATGTATTGAATTCCTGCTAGATAGCTACAGCGTGTAGTTTCTTTATGTATAATCCAATGTAATTATGTACTGTACTGCATGGCAACCGCTGGTCGTGCCTCGGTTGATTTCTTCACTGTTTACTTGCTTGCTTAAGTGAGATGAATGCTTGCTTGATCTGTTTACTTGCAGATCCAAGGTTCATTGTTTACTTTCTTGATTACTTGCTCACTGTTTGCTCATCAAATTGTGGTCATATGTTTACACTATTCATAGGTTTATTTCCTCATACTCCATGTTGAGATTGTGGTTGTATGTTGCAAAGATTGATTTTGAGAGTAGTGATAGGTGAGCAAGTAGCAACATTAGGCATTTGCTGCTTGCTCAAATCATTGTTGTTGTTTTCTCAAATCAAACAGCAACTAGCAACATTTGCTATTTAGGTGAAGCGTGATTACTCCTCCACAATTCTTGGCTCTTGTGTCTTTGTAATTCTTGGCTCTTGTCTCTTTGTAATTCTTGGCTCGCCTGGAAATCTTGGTTGAACAATTATGTTTGTTGGTTCCAGGGAGCTAGAGCTGCATCTACACGTCAGGGAGCTGGAGCTGCATCTGCACTCCAAGGAGCGGCTGGTTAGTACTGCTTGTTCTTGTACCCAGAGCAGCTGGTGATGTTGCAAATAGAAGTAGAGTACTGCTTGTTGTACTTGTGATCTTGCAAATAGGAGTTGGAGTAATTTAACTTAACTGGAGTAATTTACTGAATTAACCGAAGATATATATTTTAGGATTAATTTACTGAATTAGCTGAAGATATATATTCTAGGAGTAATTTACTGAATTAACTGAAGATATTCTAGGAGTAATTTGTTGCATCTGTTGTAGGTGGTGTACTGCTGCCCATTTACTGCCCATTTCCTCTGGTACTGGAGTTGGAGTTTAGTGTACTGGACACTTTCATAAATTGCTAGGGTACTTCCTCTCCTTTCTCTCCTTTCATAAACTTTCATCTAATTTCAGAAACTTTCATATAAAATTCAGAAACTTCCATAAATTTCAGAAACTTGCATATAAATTCAGAAACTTCATATAAAAACTGTATTCACTGCTGCTGCTGTAATACTTGTGATGATGCTGCTGCTGTACTACTTGTGATGTTGCTGCTACTTGCGATTTTGTCAACTTGTGATGTTGCTGCTACTTGTGACCTTCTGAAATGACCCCTTTCTCTTGAAATGTTTATTAATTTCCGTTTCGGTTGAGAATGGGGCACTCCTAGGTCAAGAAAATTAGCAAAGGTCATTGAGGGAGTCCTGGACTAGGGGGTATCCGGACAGCCGGACTATATACTTAGGCCGGACTGATGAACCATGAAGATACACGACTCAAGACTTCGTTCCGTGTCCGGATGGGACTCTCCTTTGCATGGAAGACAAGCTTGGCGATCCGGATATTAGATCTCCTTCTTTGTAACCGACTCGGTGTAAACCCTAGCCCCCTCCGGTGTCTATATAAACCAGAGGGTTTGGTCCGTATAGGAGGAATCATAATCATCATAGGCTAGCTTCTAGGGTTTAGCCTCTATGATCTCGTGGTAGATCAACTCTTGTAATACTCATATCATCAAGATCAATCAAGCAGGAAGTAGGGTTTTACCTCCATTGAGAGGGCCCGAACCTGGGTAATACATCGTGTCCCTTGCCTCCTGTTACCATTGGCCATAGACGCACAGATCGGAACCCCCTACCCCGGATCTGCCGGTTTTGACACCGACATTGGTGCTGTAATTGAGAGTTCCTCTGTGTCGTCACTACAAGGCTCGATGGCTCCTTCAATCATCAACAACAATGTGGTCCAGGGTGAGACTTTTCTCCCCGGACAGATCTTTGTGTTCGGCGGCTTCGCACTGCGGGCCAATTCGCTTGGCCATCTGGAACAGATCGATAGCTATGCCCCTGGCCATCAGGTCAGGTTTGGAAACTTGAACTACATGACCGATATCCGCAGAGATTTGATCTTCGATGGATTCGGGCCTACGCCAGGAGCACCGAACAGTCACGATGAGCACGGTTTAGACCTGCTGTTGGACAATACTCGGGATATCGCACCTGCAGGAGCCCCGGACCTAAATCCGG
Organism: Triticum timopheevii; assembly: GCA_963921465.1. Lineage (NCBI taxonomy): Eukaryota > Viridiplantae > Streptophyta > Magnoliopsida > Poales > Poaceae > Triticum > Triticum timopheevii. The sequence continues at coordinate 386,092,106 of OY997268.1, read as the reverse complement.
GGCAGATTGCATCGTCCGAGGATGGGTGGATGGACCCCGCCCTGGAGGCCGCACACTCATCGGCAGTAGAGCCAAACACAGACTTCACCCCTAAGGAAGCCTGTGTCTTCGGACCCCTGGACTCGTGTCCGATTGTGGGCCCCATACCGCGCGCCCCCGAGCCCGCCGATTCTGGCTGGGCTCCGGTAATGGAGTTCACCGGTGCGGATATCTTCCAGCACTCGCCCTTTGGCGACATGCTGAACTCATTAAAGTCTCTCTCTTTGACAGGAGACTCTTGGCCGAACTATGTCCGGCTCGAGTGGGAAGCAGGCGACGAGGGAATTCGTTGCCCACCCACCACCCACTTCATTGCCACGGTCGACGATTTGACCGATGTGCTTGACTGCGACTCTGAAGACATCGACGGTGTGGACGATGATGCAGGAGATGAACAGGAACCACCGCCCACGGGGCGCTGGACAGCCACCTCCTCATATGATATATATATATATATATATATATATATATATATATATATATATATATATATATATATATATATATATATATGGTGGACACTCCGAAAGAAACCAATGGCGATGAGGCAATGGAGGATAACCCCTCAAGGAAGAAAGCAAAGCATGGGTGTCATCGGTGCCGCTCCAAGCCCCGCCACAGCAATACCGGCATAGGAGACGAAAACAATCCGGATGGTGCCGAAGATGAATACAACCCCGATCAGCCTGCCTTTGAGCAGGCCGAACAGGAAGACGGGCAGGTCAGCCCAGACGAACAGGCGACACACGGATACCTAGAGGAGGACAACTACATGCCCCCTCCGAAGACGAGATTAGCCTCGCCGACGACGAGTTCGGCGTGCCTGAGGACCCCGTAGAGCAGGAGTGCTTCAAGCGGCAGCTTAAGGCCACTGCGAGGATCCTAAAAAAGAAGCAGCAGTAGCTCCAAGCTGATCAAGACTTGCTCACGGACAGATGGACTGAAGTCCTGGCAGCCGAGGAATATGGACTCGAGCGCCACACGGCTGACCGGCCACCTCGTGGCCGGGATAAAATGGCGTATCAACCCAAATACCAGCCCGCACCCCTACACCAATACACTACGGCCCAGGGCAATAGGCAGGACCTGCAAGATATACTGGCAAACAATGCAGGACAGCCAAGATCAATCTATCGATCGTGGGGGTGCGCCCCAACACATGACGATGATCCTCACGCCGGATACACTATCAACAAGTCCGGCCGGGCCGAACACTGCCAACCAGACTCATTCGAACTGCGTAGCCACATAGCCCGGCATAGAGGCGCCACACACCCCCTCTACTTCACTGACGAAGTGATGGATCATGAATTCCCAGAAGGGTTTAAACCCGTAAACATTGAATCATACAATGGCACAACAGACCCCACAGTATGGATCGAAGATTTCCTTCTCCACATTCACATGGCCCGCGGTGACGATCTACACGCCATCAAGTATCTTCCCCTTAAGCTCAAAGGACCGGCCCAACACTGGCTAAATAGCCTGCCGGCAAATTCCATTGGCAGTTGGGAAAACCTGGAGGACGCGTTCCTCGACAACTTCCAGGGCACGTACGTGCGACCACCGGATGCCGATGACTTGAGCCACATTACCCAACAGCCCGGAGAGTCAGCTAGAAAATTCTGGACTCGGTTCCTAACTAAAAAGAACCAAATTGTTGACTGTCTGGACGCCGAAGCCCTGGCAGCCTTTAAGCATAATATCCGCGACGAGTGGCTCGCCCGACACCTCGGCCAGGAAAAACCAAAATCCATGGCGGCCCTCACGACACTCATGACCCGCCTTTGTGCAGGCAAGGACAGCTGGTTGGCTCGCAGTAGCACCGTGCCAATAAACTCCGGCACTTCAGATGTCCACGACAATAACGGCAAGCCACGGCGCAACAGACGTAAGCGTTGGAACAATGGCAACAACACTGAAGACACGACAGTCAATGCTGGATTCAGTGGCTCAAAATCTGTCTAGCGGAAATAGCCGTTCAAAAGAAACAATCAGGGACCGTCCAGTCTGGACCGCATACTTGATCGCTCGTGCCAAATTCACGGCACCCCGGATAAGCCAGCAAACCACACTAACAGAGACTGCCGGGTGTTCAAACAGGCTGGTAAAATAAATGCCGAGAACAAGGACAAGGGGCTGCACAGCGACGATGACGAGGAGCCCCGGCGTCCGAACACGGGGGGACAGAAGAAATTTCCCCCCCAGGTGAAAACGGTCAACATGATCTACGCCACCCACATTCCCAAACGGGAACAAAAGCGAGCACTGCGGGACATCTATGTGATGGAGCCAGTCGCCCCAAAGTTCAACTCATGGCCAGCCTATCCGATCACCTTTGATCGTAGGGATCACCCTACCAGCATCCGTCATGGCGGTTCAGCCGCATTGGTCCTAGACCCAATCATCGACGAATTCCACCTCACGCGAGTCCTTACGGACGGCGGCAGCAGCCTGAACCTACTTTATCAGGACATAGTGCGCAAAATGGGCATCGACCCTTCAAGGATCAAGCCCACCAAAACCACCTTCAAAGGTGTAATTCCAGGAGTAGAGGCCCGCTGCACGGGCTCCATAACACCGGAAGTGGTCGTCGGATCTCCGGATAACTTCCGAAGCGAGGAGTTAATCTTTGATATTGTCCCTTTCCACAGTGGCTATCATGCACTGCTTGGACGAGCCACATTTTCTCGATTCAATGCGGTACCACACTACGCATACCTCAAGCTCAAGATGCCAGGACCCCGCGGGGTTATAACAGTCAATGGAAACACGGAACGCTCTCTCCGTATAGAAGAGCATACTGCAGCCCTCGCGGCAGAAGTACAAAGCAGCCTTCTCCGGCAAACCACCAATCCGGCGACAACAACCCCGAACACCGTCAAGCGAGTCTGGAGTACCCTGCAATAGGATCGCCAGGCACGTCAAGAGCGCGACTAGCAGTCCGGCCTCTGCCATAGCCCCATTCAGGCAGCATTCGTGCCGTGCGTACACAATTATGCACTCAAAATACCATGGGCATAGGAGGAGGCGCAATAGTGATGCGGTCAACAGTGCGGTTCAGCTGCAACATACTTTAATAACCCCCTTTATCTTTCAGGACCCTACTTTCGGGCAGCCTCTTCAGAGAGTCGGATAACCGAATTCCTCACAGGAGGGAAAACCAAGGAGGCAAAAGGCTTTGCGCACAAAGGGAATACTCAGGTGGTATCTGTTAATGATCGTTATACCTGTTCTATATACCTATATGCGGGCCAGCCTTGGATAGGACATGTCAAATAGTCCTATTTTCATTCTGCTTAACGCATCAATTGTACACATATGCCCAGACATATTTTCTTACAATGGGAAACAATATATAGCGTCAGCTTATTATTCCTATCTTCATATTTTTCCTATAAATGCTAATTTAATATTGAATCTGTACATCTTGGTACGTTCAATTTGCCAGGGGCTTCTTATGGCGCCCCATAATACGACAAGATAAGTCCGAACACTTTCAACAGTGCGGCACCCCGAACTTATAGCACTATATGCATCAGCTCTGAATCATGTCTTGGGTCAATAGTTGGGTTTGCCCGGCTCCCTTATTTTGGTACCTTACATCCCGTTCTATCAGCTAAGGTAGCACAGGGAGAACTACTGCGATTGTGTCCCGGTTCTTCTGGACGAGCACCTCAGTAGAGAAAGCCGAAAACTGACTGTCATGATGCGGCGAGAGCTGGTCGCTGCTCGAGAGGTCTTAAAATCCTTAAAGATTTTTTACGCTTTACGCGAGGAATCGGCCTCGTCCAATTTAGGCGTGTATAGCGCCCCAATTCGGCTTTCCGAATTCTAGGGGCTTCGCCGCAATTTCAAATTATAGACTTCTATGGCTAAGTGAGAGTTATAAAGCCGCATAGTCCGATTGCCTTGTTCACTGCGCCAAACACCTCCTTCACGGACCAAAAATTTGGATAAAAGAGTGTTTTGGGTTTTCCACGAACACCCCAGTACTAGTTACATGGGGGCGGAAGCCGACGACTGGCCTACTTTTAGAATTTTATAAATAGCCGCACAGAAGGTAATATTTTAAATCAACAAAGCGCTATATAGTGCAAACAACTTCGTTTTTATATTACAAAAACGACAGGAGTACATTCACTCAAAAATGGTTTCCTTGGTACATTCATCGGCCATGAGGCGAGCGTCTTTCATAACGCTATCATAATATTTTTCGGGATAGCGATGCACCTTGCCCTCCGGCGGTCCATCCTTCACCAGCTTCTCCACATCCAACTTGCCCCAATGCACCTTCGCACGGGCAAAGGCTCGGCAGGCACCCTCAATGCAAACGGATTGCTTGATTACTTCAAGCCGCGGGCAGGCATTTACCATCCGCTTTATAAGGCCGAAGTAGCTGGCAGGCAGGGGCTCACCAGGCCACATCCAGACTATGGAATCCTTCATGGCCACTTCGGCCGCCCTGTGGAGTTCAACCAATTGCTTCAGTTGGTCACTCAGAGGCACTAGGTGTTCGGCTCCAGCATACTGGGACTAGAATAGCTTCTCCGTTGAGCTCCCCTCTTCGGCACGATAGAACTTCGCGGCATCCGATATGCTGCGTGGCAGATCTGCGAATGCCCCCAGAGAGCTCCGAATTTGGGTAAGTAAAAGAAATGTCTCCTCCATATGCTTGCTTTGCATAATGAATGCCTTACCCGCCGCTATCTTCTTGGCCGCCTGGATTTCCTGCTAGGCTTTATGGGCTTCGGCCTTGGCGTATTTTGTGCTCAAAAGGGCCTTTGCAAGCTCAGACTCCTTCGTCTTGAAGTCACGCTCCAAGGACTCAAACTTCTTGCCGAGCTCCTGGAGCTCTTGCTGTACCTTGCCCACCCTAGCATCTTGGTTTTCACGCTCAATGTGCTCCATGGCCGCCTTGTTTTCGGCCTCGGACAACGCTTTCTTCAGGGCCTCCACTTCGGTCGTGGCTCCTATCACAAAATCATGACACTTTTTTTGTTAACATCACCAAATTTTCTTACTCTATGTGATATGTGAACAGGGTATCACTCACCTTTGTTCTCTTCGATCTGCCTCTTCGAGAGGCTGAGCTCCCCTTTGGCCTATTCCAGGTCGCGTTTGAGTCCGGCAACCTCTGCTGTACGGGCAACAACGGCAAGCAGCACCGCCTGCTTATTCACATAGACACGTACTGTTAGACTCCTACGGTTTACAGTTGACCCTCCGTTTGGCTTTTCTTTCTGAACACCAAACAGAGTATCAGGGGCTACTATCTATTGTGTGATAATTACCCACCCTTTTAATTACTTACCTCGAAGCCTGTCAGGAGGTTGGTACAGGCTTCGGTCAACCCACTTTTGGTGGGCCGAACTTTCTGAATCACCGCACTCATAAGAGTACAGTGCTCTTCATCCATGGAAGCACCGCGAAGCACTTCCAGTAGACTATCCGATGCCTCTGGCGTAACGGAAGTCATCGACACGGTCAGCTCGACCTCCTTAGCGAGGGGCTGCCTGCCCGAATCCGGAACCTTCAGAGGTTCCGGTACAGTGTCCGGTTGGGAGCCCAACTTGCTGCGGCTCTCGTCGGCATAATCTGCGGGGATCTTACGCCCCGTGTGCCCGGCGTCTGGAATTTCGCCTTGGGGCGTCTCCAGAGTCGCCTCCCCCTGCTCTGGGAGCCTTTGGGACAACACCTCCATGTTGTCCGCAGGCCGAGGGGAAGTGGCCATCGGGAGCGAATTCATCGTCGAATCGCTCAAAGACCCATCCGAAGAGGATACCTCGGGATGGACCCTGGTCGGAATACATATACGTGTTCGGCATTATAAGAAACTATGAAATGAAGTCGCACTAAAGTACAACAGAGTACGGATAATTACGATCTTACTAGGGGCTTCCCCCTGGGCAGCCACTCCTCCTCACTGTAGGCGGCTGTGGTGGAGTAATCCGGAAGGGACGCCTTTCCCTTCTTGGGCATCCTAGCCACCCCCTCCGGAGCGGCTTTCCTTTTCTTCTCCTCCTCAGTGCGGGGAGGCAGAATTTCCTCGTGTTTTCCCCCGCCTTCGCGGGAGGAATCTTCCTTGTCGTCCTCAGACGACGAGCCTATGACGGTCTTGCGCCGGGGACCCTTCCTGGTCCCCTGGGCCGCCCTCTTAGGCCCTTCGGCCTCCCCAGATGGGACGGCCCTTTCCTTTTCTTCCTCCCCTTCGTGGGAGGAGTGTGCCTCATCATCTTCGGACGAGGCATCCGGTACGACCTTACACCGGAGACCCTTCCTGGTCCCTGGGGCCTTCTTTTCGGCCTTCTTTTCCGGCGCCTTGTAGGGTGCCGGGACTAGCATCTCCGTCAGGAGAGCGTTTGCTGGACCTTTTGGCTGTGGAGCCGGATAGTCAATCCGCTCCGCCATCACCACATACTCTTGATTAAATACACACGATGACTTAAAATCCCCCCATGAGTATGCTAAGAAAGCTACACCTGATGATGGTCAGAAAACTCACCAAGCGGGGGAGCCGCGTGGCGTGAAGTCCGCGGTCCTCGGATGTGCGAGGAGGTATTTTGGAGGCCTTGAACAGCACCTTCCTTGCGTCCTTGTGTGTCGTGCCGTAGAGCTCTTGAAGTGTCTGGTGTTCGGCCGGGACGAACTCCCACAGATTAAATTCCCGTCTTTGGCACGGAAGAATTCGGTGGACGAGCATGACCTGGACCATGTTGACAAGCTTGATTTTCTTGTCCATCATATTCTTGATGCAGTTCTGGAGTCCGGTCAGCTCCGCAGGTTCGCCCCAGGCCAGACCCTTCTTTTCCTAGGAGGTGAGCCACATGGGAATTCCGGATCGGAATTCGGGGGCCGCCACACAGTTGGCGTCGCGTGGCTCGGTGATGTAGAACCACCCCGATTGCCACCCTTTCACGGTCTCCGCGAAGGAGCCGTCGAGCCAGGTAACATTGGGCATCCTGCCCACCATGGCGCTGATACGTCTCCAACGTATCTATAATTTTTGATTGTTCCATGCTATTATATTACCCCTTTTGGATGTTCATGTTCTTTATTTTACACATTTATATCATTTTTGGGACTAACCTACTAACCGGAGGCCCAGTCCGTATTGCTATTTTTTTGCCTATTTCAGTATTTCGAAGAAAAGGAATATCAAACGGATTCCAAACAGAATGAAACCTTCAGGAGCGTGATTTTTGGAACAAACATGATCCAGAGGACTTGGAGTGCAAGTCAAGAAGCAGCCGAGGCGGCCACGAGATAGGAGGGCGCGCCCCCCCTATAGGGCGTGCCCCCTGTCTTGTGGGCCCCTCAGGTGGCCACCGACGTACTTCTTCCTCCTATATAAGCCTAGGTACCCCGAAAACATCCAGGGAGCTAACGAAACACAATTTCCACCGCCTTAACCTTCTGTATCCACGAGATCCCATCTTGGAGCCTTCGCCGGCACTCCGCCGGAGGGGGAATCGACCATGGAGGGCTTATACATCAACATCCTTGCCCCTCCTATGAGTTGTGAGTAGTTTACCACAGACCTTCGGGTCCATAGTTATTAGCTAGATGGCTTCTTCTCTCTTTTTGGATCTCAATACAATGTTCCCCCCTCTCTTGTGGAGATGTATTCGATGTAAACTCTTTTTGCGGTGTGTTTGTCGAGATCCGATGAATTGTGGGTTTATGATCAAGTTTATCTATGAGAAATATTTGAATCTCCTCTGAATTCTTTTATGTATGATTGAGTTATCTTTGCAAGTCTCTTCAAATTATCAGTTTGGTTTGGCCTACTAGATTGATCTTTCTTGCCATGGGAGAAGTGCTTAGCTTTGGGTTAAATCTTGCGGTGTCCTTACCCAGTGACAGAAAGGGTTGTAAGGCATGTATTGTATTGTTGCCATCGAGGATAAAAAGATGGGGTTTATATCATATTGCATGAGTTTATCCCTCTACATCATGTCATCTTGCTTAAGGCATTACTCTGTTCTTATGAACTTAATACTCTACATGCGGGCAGGAGTCGGTCGATGTGTGGAGTAATAGTAGTAGATGCAGGCAGGAGTCGGTCTACTTGTTGCAGACGTGATGCCTATATACATGATCATGCCTAGATAATCTCATAATTATTCGCTTTTCTATCAATTGCTCGACAGTAATTTGTTCACCCACCGTAATACTTATGCTATCTTGAGAGAAGCCACTAGTGAAACCTATGGCCCCCGGGTCTATCTCTTATCATATTTGCTTCCAATCTACTTTTATTTGCATCTTTACTTTTTGCATCTATATTATAAAATACAAAAAATATATTTATCTTATTATACTATCTCTATTAGCTCTCACTTTCGCAAGTGGTCGTGAAGGGATTGACAACCCCTTTATTGCGTTGGTTGTGAGTTCTTTGTTTGTTTGTGTAGGTGCGTGGGACTTTTGAGGAGCCTCCTACTGGATTGATACCTTGGTTCTCAAAATGTCGGGGGTTGGGTGCGACATATGCCAATGGATGGCTTATCATGGTGGGAGCGAGTAGAACGTCGCCGGTGCCTGGAAGCGGGATAAGGCATAGACACGAACGTTGGCATACTTTACCTAGGTTCGGGGCTCTCCTAGGAGATAACACCCCTAGTCCTGCTCTGCGGGATCTCCGCATGATCACTAGGGCAGAAGTGATACAATGGTGCTCCTTAAGTTGTATGCTAGAGGCAGAAGGAGGCATGGCTAGCTCTCTTCCTGCTCTAGGGGAGGGGCTAGTTCTAATGGAGTGGGAACCCTTTGCATGGGTGGCCTGGGGGGTTTATATAGGCCTACCCCCTAGGGGTACAATGGTAATTCGTCCGGGTGCTGGGCCCGGCTGTCAGTGTCTCCAGCCTCCTGCATCTCCGCTGACCACTGGGGCCCATCGCCTGGTGGGCCCCACCGACTGGTTGGTGGCTGCTTACTGTAGCCGTGTCGTTGGTGACGGGGGCTTGGTCATCTTAGCGTGGCTACAGTCCCGCCGCCTGGTGGGAGGCCACTGTTGCCACACCTGGTCTTATCAGCTTAATGGCGTGCTCGCCTCGGGACAAGGGACGTCCGCCTGCTGGAGGCCGGCCCCTCTTGGATCCGCTTGGTTGAGCTTCCGCCATCTTCCTTGGGTCACTACCCAATAGGGCCCGCCTCTGGCAGGCCGTACCGACAGGCCGTCATGGGGAACAAGGCTCCGCCTTCCCGGAGCGACATCAGGGTTGATACGGCACAGTGCTCCGTCGTGCGAAGATCTCCGTCTGTACGGAGCACTGTAGCCATGCCCGTCTCGAGCGTGGGACGCGACGTGCTTCACTGTAGCCATGCTTTGACTTGTACTCTCGCTGGGGGCTCGGCCGCACCGTGGTCGTGAGGTGGCCGCCTGCCCGTTGCCGCCCTCTCTGGAGGGCGGCCGCCAGGAGCCGGTCACTCGGAACATCGTAGACTTTGGTCGGCCGCCCTCTGGCAGCCGGCCGCTGAGCCAGCCGGCCCCAGAGGGCGGAGCTTCAGCTTGGGGTCTGGCTAGGCGGAGCTGGCCCAAAGTTATGATAAATCCAGGGACTCGGGTGAGCCTACCCGTGGCCCATTACTCCGACAGTAGTCCCCGAAGCCGATGAGGCACCGCGGTCGAGGGCCTAAGAAGCCTCAGCGGCTTCCTCCCTCACCGGGCTCCGGGAAGGTGCCGGCCCGCCGTGCGGCTGGCCGACTGCTGAGGCCGGCTTCTTCCAGGCGGAGCTTGTACTGTTGGTTTTTGAACTTCAAGGCAGGAGGTAGGTGGCGTGCCTGCTAAGCTTCCCGGGCCGCCGCCCGCCACGGACGTGCCACGCGGTGCACGTCAGCCTAGCCAGCCTGCCACCCCACGTTTTGGACGGGACGTGACTCTGGGCCGGGCTGGCCACTACCGTGCCTCGACAACCGGGCGGATCCACTGCGCCGAAGGGGACGGTTGCCATTCCCCACGATCATTTACGATGTGGTAAATGCGTGCGGGAGACGGGGGCCGTGGGGACGTGGGCGCAGTTAATCACCACGGCCCACGTCCCGCCCCCCTCGGCTTCATAGCCTGGGGGCTATAAGTAGGAAGGGGGAGAGGTGCAGCAAAGCTCTCGCGCCCCCTCCCACTCTTCTTCTTCTTCTCATCCTCCGCTGCTGCTGCTGCCGTAGCGCCGCCGCCGTTGCCCACCGCCGACGCGTTTCTCCTCTCCGCACCGCCAGCCGGAGCCATGGGCAACTGGGATGGATCGACCGTGATCGAGGATCACATTTCCTTCCTCCGCGACATGCGTCGGATACCCAGCGCGGCCTTTGTCAAGGCGCGGGTGCCATCGGAGATGGAGATCTCACCGGTGCCACAGGAAGGCGAGCGGGTCGTCTTCCGCTTGAATTTCCTCTGCGGCTTCAGCCTTCCGGCGAGTGACTTCTTCCGCTCTTTCCTCAACTTCTACAATCTTCAACCTCACCACCTCACGCCCAACGCCGTGACTCTGCTCTCCACCTTTGTCACGGCGTGCGAGGGCTACCTCGGCATCCTCCCCACAATCGAGCTATGGGGAGCATTCTTTTATGGGAAGCTCGGCACCTCCGCCAAGGAGACGGCGGCCAAGTGCGGGGGCTTCGTCGCCGTGCACCGGCCGGCGAAGCGGAACGCCTTCCCCGTCATCAAGCTGGCGTAGTCGGTGAAGATGTGGCAGCAGTCCTACTTCTACGTCGAGAACGTGGAGCCGGCTGCCGACTTCCTCAACCTGCCGGCCTACGAGGCCCCCCCACCGGGGCTCGCACTTCCTGGAAGTACAAACCGAAGCCGGTGTCAGTGGACGCGGCGGCTGCCATCGGCCGACTCCGAGTGCTCCAGGAGTCGAAGGGCCTCGTGGCCTCCGACATCCTCATCGCCTTCGTCGAGCGCCGTTCCTCCCGCTCCAGAGCCACCCTCATCCGATCTTCTGGATGGGCGGACACCGTGATCCGTGCCGGCTGTGCACGAAAGGGATGCCGCCCGCTGAGGTTTCGCGGATGGTGAACGAGATCTCTGACCTCAAAGTGTCGAAGAAGGAGTGGCGGTACGGGAAGCGGCCATACTCTCGCCACAACCCGCCTCCCGCTGTAAGTTTCTTCATTTTGTTTCTTTGAACTGTTTCCTTCGGCCTCGTCTCTCTTCATGACGCAACTCCTTCTTGATTGCAGATTTACATGTCCGAGGCTACGGCCGCCCTCCTGGGGCCGGGTGATGACCTGCAGCCGGAGAGGGCGGAGAGCGACTTGGACGACCCCGACTTGGGGGCGGCCGCCCTGGCCGACAACATGACAGGCGGCAGCGGCAAGGCGGATGGCAGTGGTGGAGTAGGCGGCTCTGAGGCAGGCGGCGGCGTGGGGGCCTGGCCTAACGACGACGAAGATGAAGATGAACTGCGCCCTGCCCAGAGCTCCGCCACCACCAGTGCCGACCCCTCTTCTGGACTGCCCGCCCAAGGCGGCAAGCGCAAGCGGAAACAGGGCGCGACCCTGTTCGGCAGCGCTCCGAAGAAGGCCAAGAACCCGGCCGCGGCGACCAGGCGGAAGGAAACCGCGTCCAAGGTGGCCCAATATCAGAGGCAGTCGAAGGTGCCTGTTATGGTGTCGGCGTAAGTATCCTTCCCTTCTCCTTGTCTTTTCGCCAATCTAGCGTGAGAGCCTTCCAACTTGTCTTCTCGTTTCAGGGCCCCGCTAACCCTCGAGAACTCGGGCGCCGCCTCGGTCCTCAGGTCGGCAGCGACCTCCTCAACCAGTCGGCGGATCGACCCGGCCACCGACCTCCGGGAGGCGATAGAGCGGAATGCGCGGGATGCGCGGGAGGAAGAAGCCGACCGCCTGGCCAGGGAGCAGGCGGCCTTGTCCGCCGCGTCTGCCGAGAGGGTGCTGGCGCAGGCGGAAGCCCAGGCCGCAGAGAAGGAGTGGCTCACGGAGGCCGTACGCCGCCAAGAGCCTCTACTCGTGGTGCCCCTGAACACTGCGCCGCCTCCGCCTGATTTCGAGGCGACGAGCGGAGGAACCGGCGGCGACTACCCGATCCGGGAGCAGGGGAGCAGTGACATAGCCATGCCGGACGTCTTCGTGCCGCCGCCGCCGCCCCCGCCACCTCCGCCAGCCAGCGAGCCGTGGGATGAGCAGCCAGTGGCGTCGTCGGTGCCACCGGTCAAAGATACGGTGGTAACAGTCCTGGTTCCTGCGGTCCGCATCCCCACGCACCGCCTTCTGGAGAAGGCGGCCTCTACACCACAGCCGCAGGGGTCGGTGCCACGAGCTCGTCGGCCCCTAATACCGAGGCGACCAGCACCGCGCCCGTGGGTTGGATACACGGGGGCGGGACTGGCACCCTGAACCAGGCGTCTCTTGACGTCCAGGCCAAGCTCCGGGCAGAGGCAGAGGTGCTCAAGTGCTGCAATGAGGCCTACTTGGAGTCGCGCACCGCCATCCGGGTAAGTTGTCTTTAGGTTTCTTCTCCGGATAATCCTCTTGCTTCTCTCGTGGGGGCGCCCAAGCGCACCCACTAGGTGTAGTCCCCAAGTCCCGGGCCGGCTGCTGAGCAAGCGGGTCTGAACTTTATCTTGCAATTGTAGACTGCTGATTTCATCTGATGTCACCTCTGCAGGATTATCACAATCTCCGCGCGACCACCTACAACTCCAAGGTTCGGAGCTGGAGACGCAGACGGCCCATCTGGCCGAGAGCCGACGTAAGTTTCTATCTTCTTTCTTCGCGGGGGCACGCTGGCACACCAGCGGGCTGTAGTCCCCGAGGTTCGGGCCGAGTGCTGAGCAGTCGGGCCGAATCTCCTTAGTTGTCTCTTTCCTTCATCAACTACTTCTTTTCCGCAGGGGCGCAAAGGCGCGCCCGCGGGCTGTAGTCCCCGAGGTTCGGGCCGACTGCTGAGCAGTCGGGCCAAATCTCCTCGGTTGTCTCTTTCCTTTGTCTTGTCTGCTTGACCGATGCCTTTTTCTTCTCTTTCTTTATTCAGAGGCCAATGCCACCCTGCAGCAGCAGCTGGGCGAAGCCAAAACTGCCCTGCATGGCAAAGAGGCAGAGTGCAGCAAGCTGGCGGAGGAGCGGGACTGCCTGGTCGCCCAACTTGCCGAGTAGGCGGAAACCCTCAAGGCGGCCCAGCTAAAGGTGGAGACGATGGAGACCGGCCTCCTTGGCGAGTTTGAGATCGAGCGCTCCGCCTGGGCCGACAAGGAGGCCCAGGTGACGGCCTGCTTCAGCAGCATCGAAGATTTGGTCGATGGTAAGCCTTATCCTCTTAGTTTCTTGTTTTGAGCTGTCAGCCCTTGCTTATAGCCTTGGCCTTTTTCTTCTTCTGCCCGGACAGACTTCTTCCCCGGCCATTCTGTAGCCGCGACCCAGATAATCGAGGCCCAACGAGAGGAGCAAAGGCCAGAGGGTGCGCAGATCGCTACTGATGCCCCCCGGACTTCTTGGCGAACATGGCCTCAGCATTCAGGCCTGGCTTTGGCCTGCTCACCGCTTGCTGCGCCACCTCCAGCACATCGGAGCCCAGGCGGTCTCCGTCCTCTGGCCAGGCTTGCCGGCTCCACGCACCCCAAGTCGGACTGCCGACTGGTTGGAGGTGGCGGCCGGCCGCCTGGAAGCCTGGAAAGGCTCAGCAGCTCGGGCAGGGGCGCGTCGGGCCTTGGAATTCATCAAGGCGTGGTACCCTGGGCTAGATCTAGCCCATTTGGCCATGTTCCGACTGGAGGCGCAGGAGGAGCTAGCGGCGGTGGAAGCTGAGCTCGTCAGTAGAGCGGCGGCGATCGCCGACTTCACCGACACCACCGTCTTTGTCCCTGAGGTGGTCGAGGAAGGCGACGAAGCTCCGCACGAGTGGCTTGGGTTAAACCTGGAGGATAGCCAAGATTCAGCTGAAGTCATCGACTCCAGCGACGAAGGGGAAGACAGGGAGGAGGACGGAGAGGAGGAGGAGGAAGACGAGGAGAGTGACATTGACATGCCGGAGGTCGGGGCGGACGGTCAGCCCCAACCTGACCGGGCCTCAAGCAACGAGCCACGCACCGAGGTGCCGCCCGCTACTGGAGGCATCCAGGCGGGGACCGACCAACCACCCGTTCCTCCGACGGATGCCACCAACTCCGTCCTCTAGTCCTCCGCCGCCCCGCCTGCTGCTGGCGATCCCTCTGCTCAGACGGAGCCGCCTGCTGTGCTAGGTGGTGCAGCTGACTCCAACATCCAGCCAGAGTCCTTGGCCATGCCATCCGGCACCGTCCAGCCGGATCCTTTTGCTACGCCAGCCGGCACCGCCCAGCCGGAGTCTTCTGTTGCGCCAACCGGCGCCGCCCAGCCGGAGTCTTCTGCTGCTCCTTAGAGTTTTATCTGCTTCTGCTTGCTGCTCTGAAAATTTTGTTAAATTCGCGCAACTCCACCCACGGGGTGTATATCAAAACTTTGTTTGAATGCTGGCCAGAGGCCTTTATCCATGTAAATATTTATCATTGCTTATGCTTGCTGTGCCGACCTCCAGCCTTTTCCCCCCTTTTCTCCTTGGTTTTTTCCTTTGCCGCCAACCCTTGGCTTTTCTTTCACCAGCCGGGCGGCCGCTCTGCGGACCGTGGCTGATTTTAGCGCTCTAGCCGTTTGTGAGGGGGGCTAGGACTTAGCCATTCGGAGTTTTTTTGGTAATAGAAGCGGAGGCCGGCCGTCTGGCTGCCAAACAGCCAGACGACTAGGTGCGATGCCGCCTTCTACTATATGCGTTTTCTTCCTTAGTCATTCTTTCGTGTGGGGAACTTCTTTGCAACCTTTGTCCGCCATGCAGTCGCTCTGCAAGTTGTGGCTTCTGACAAAGGAAGTTTTTGGTGCCGGCACACTACTTGTCCGGCTGTAGGAGGCGGCATATTGTAGAAGGCGGCGAGGCTCCGGGCCGACTGGTCGAACCCGGTGCCAGGCGGAAAAAATAGACTATACATTCTCATAGGCATGATACTTATCATATAGATAAAAGAGGGCAGTCCCCGAGCTCTTCTCGGGGGACCCGGAGTCTTTATACATAGTACAAAAGGTAGCGTGATAGATACTGCTTTCAACTGTAAAACCTTCAGAGGAGGTTTGCGTTCCATGGCCTCTCCATCTCTTTGCCTGAATCATCTCTCTTGCGAGCTCTGGGCTTCTGGGCATCGATCAGATAGTAGGCATCGTTGCCCAATACCTTACTGATGATGAAAGGGCCTTCCCAAGGTGCCGAGAGCTTGTGCTGTACGGCTGTTTGCTGGATCAGCCGGAGCACAAGGTCTCCCTCCAGGAAGGATCTTGGCTTCACCTTGCGGTTGTAGTATCGGCGCAGACTCTGCTGGTAGATGGCCGACCGACTGAGTGCCAATAGTCGGCCTTCCTCCAGCAAGTCGACACCGTCTTCTCGCGCCTCCTTGGCGTCCGCATCGGTGTTCATGGTGACTCTTGGGGAGTCGAACTCAATATCCATCGGGATGATGGCTTCGCCACCTTAGACGAGGAAGAAGGGCGTGAAGCCCGTTGACTTGTTCGGAGTTGTGCGCAGGCTCCAAAGGACGGCCAGCAGCTCATCGAGCCAGCAGCCGGCCGAACGCTCCAGAGTCTCGACCAGTTGGGGCTTGAGGCCGGACAAAATAAGGCCGTTTGCACGCTCCACTTGGCCATTTGACTGCGGGTGGGCAACGGATGCTAAGTCCAGGCGGATGCCCTATGTTGCACAGAAACGAGCCAAGGCTCCTTTGGCGAAGTTGGTGCCGTTATCGGTGATGATGCTGTGTGGGATGCCGTATCGCGTGGTGATGTCGGTGATGAAGGTCACGGCAGTCGGCCCATTCAGATTCTTGATTGGTTTTGCCTCTATCCACTCGGTAAACTTGTCCACAGCAACAAGCAAGTGAGTCATGCCCCCGCGGGCCATCTTGAATGGTCACACCATATCCAGTCCCCATACAGCAAAGGGCCAGGCTATGGGAATGGTCTTGAGTGCGGAAGCCGGCAGGTGTGGCTTGGAGCGGAACCTTTGGCACCCTTGACACTTCTGAACTAGCTCTTTGGCCTCTTCCAGGGCAATCGGCCAGAAGAACCCATGGCGGAAAGCCTTGGCCACAAGTGATCTTGAGGCCGCGTGGTGGCCGCACTCGCCCTGGTGGATATCTCTGAGTATTGCTTGGCCTTGGTCCGACTCCACACACCGCTGATAAACCCCTGTGATGCTTCGTCGCACCAACTCTTTGTTGACTATGGTGTAAGCTGCTGCTCACCTCTGCACGGGCTAAGATCTCATCAGTCGGCAACTCTCTATTCACCAAGAACTTGAGGATCAGCTGGGCCCATGAGGGCGCCACAATTTCTTCGACTGTGACCACTGCAACCTGTATGAGGGCGGTTGGGCCGGGAGGCGGCGGGTTGGCAGCTGCTTCTGCCTGCTGTGCTGACGAAGTCCCCGGGTCGATTGCTGAAGTCCCCGGGCCGACTGCCGAAGTCCCCAGGCCGGGTTCTGAAGTCCCCGGGCCGGGCGCGGCTGTAGCAGTCCCCGGGCCGCCTGTCGAAATCCCCGTGCCGGGCTCTGGGATCGTCGAGTCGGATCTGACTGCTTCGAGGGGGGGGGGGGCACAAAGATGGAGTCTGAATCAGGAGACGGCTTGACAGACGGCTTCAGAAGGCGGCGTAGGGCGACGCCGGCTGGTATTGCTTGTTGGGTGGAGCCAATTCGTGCCAAGGCATCTGCTTGCTCGTTATCATTTCTTGGCACATGAAGGAACTCGCACCCGTCGAAGTATCCGCTGAGTTGCTGTATGAGGAAGCGGTAGCTTGCCATGTTTGCATCCTTGGCGTCCCAGTCACCTGACGACTGCTGGACCACCAAGTCGGGGTCACCATAACACAGGATCCGGCGAATGCCGAGTTCCTTGGCAAGCCGGAGCCCGTGTATGAGTGCCTCATATTCTGCTACATTGTTGGAGGCAGCAAAGTGGACTTGCAACACGTATTTGAGCTTGTCGCCCTTGGGAGAGGTGAGGACGACGCCGGCTCCCAGACCAGTGCACATTTTTGAACCATCAAAATGCATTCGCCAATGAGTGGAGTCTGGTGCAGGCGGCAAATATTGGGTCTCAGCCCAATCGATGAGGAAGTCGGCCAACACTTGTGATTTGATGGCGGTGCGAGGCTGGTAGTAAATGGTATAAGGGGCCAGATCAATAGCCCACTTGGCCACTCAGCCCAACGCATCCCGGCTTCCAATGATCTCAGCAAGCGGGGCTGTGTAGATGACGGTTATTGGGTGCTCTTGAAAGTAAGGCTTCAACTTCTTGGCGGCAAAGTGCACGCCATAACACATCTTCTGGTAATGGGGGTAGTTTTGCTTGGAGGCGGACAATACTTCGCTCAAGTAATACACCGGTCTCTGGACCGGCAATGCTTTGTCCTTCTCCTTGCACTCTACTACCATGACTACGCTGACAACCCGACTGGTGGCTGTAATGTAGAGGAGCATGGGCTCCTTCTCAGTCGGAGCCGCCAGGATAGGCGTGGTTGCCAACATCTTCTTCAGTTGGAGAAATGCTTCGTCCGCCTTGTCGTTCCACTCAAAAAAAGTTGTCTTCTTCATGAGTTGGTATAGGGGAAGAGCCTTCTCGCCCAGCCGACTGATGAAATGGCTGACTGACGCCAGGCAGCCGGTGAATTTCTGCACGTCCAACAGTCGGGTGGGCACTTTCATCATCTCAATTGCCTTGATCTCCACGGGACTGCACTCTATGCCGCGCTCTGAGACCAAGAAACTGAGAAGCTGGCCGGCTGGTACTCCAAAGACACATTTCTCCGGGTTGAGCTTGATCTGGAATCGGCGCAGGTTCTCAAAGGTCTCCTTGAGGTCCTCCAGCAGCGTGCCATGCTTCTCCGTCTTCACCACCACATCATCCACATACACATGGACATTTCTACCGAGTTGCTTGAGGAGGCACTTCTGCATGCGACGCTGAAACGTGGTACCGGCGTTTCTCAAGCCGAACGTCATGGTCAGGTAGCAGAAGGCTCCAAACGGCATGATGAAGGCGGTCTTCAGCCTGTCGGCCGGGTTCAGCTTTATCTGGTGATAACCTGAGTATGCATCCAAGAAACTCAACAGCTCGCATCCGACCGTGGAGTCTATTACTTGATCAATCCTTGGCAGAGCAAAGGGATCTTTGGGGCAGGCTTTGTTGAGGCTGGTGTAGTCAATGCACATGCGCCACTGCTTGTTCTACTTCAACACTAGGACTGGGTTGGCTAGCCACTCTGGAAAGAATACTTCCATGATGAATCCGGCTGCTAGAAGCCGGGCTATCTCTTCTCTGACAACTCTTCTCTTCTCTTCCGACAGGCGGCGCAAGGGCTGCCTGACCGGCTTGACGTCAGGTCGGACATGTAGTTTGTGCTCGGCGAAATCCGTCGGAACACCCGGCATGACTTTGGGAGACCATGCGAAGATGTCCCGATTCTCATGGAGGAAATTGACGAGCTCGCTTTCCTATTTGCTGTCAAGGCCTGTGCCTACGATAGCGTGCCTCTCCGGGTGCTCCAGGTCAAAGGGTATTTTCTTTGTTTCCTTGGCCGGCTTGAACGAACCCTCAACCTCCGAATCCTGGGGGGTGGGTGACATTTCTGGCTTCTTGCCTGCCAATGCCACCACCCGGTCAAGGAGCCGCTTCTCGGCTGCAATCACGAGGGACTCGTCCAGCCGGCTACTATCTGCGGCGCAAGTGACCGACTTCTTGTAGTCTCTGACTACTATCAGGATCCCCTTGGTACTCGGCATCTTCATCTTGAGGTAGGCGTAGTGGGGGACTGCCATGAACTTGGCCAGAGCAGGCCGACCAAGCAGTGCATGGTAGGGGCTCTCAAGGTCCACCACTTCAAACCAAATGGGCTCTCGACAGAAGTGATTCTTGTCTCCGAAGAGGACATCAATCTGGGTCTTTCCGATTGGTGAGCAGGAAAGGCCAGGGACTATGCCATGGAATACAGTCCGACTGGGGACGAGCTGCTTCTGCTTGATTCCCAACTTCTCCATTGTATCACGGTACAGGATATTGATGCTGCTGCCGCCATCTATCAAGACCCTGGAGAAACGGGCTGCTCGCCTCTCTGTTGCAAGGGTTGCTTCTAGGACCAGGGCATACGAACCAGGGGAAGGCATCACTTTCGGGTGGTCGGCCCTGCTCCAACTGATTGGCTTCTTGGACCAATGCATGAACTCGGGAGTGTTGGAGGCCACTGCTTGCACTTATTGTTCTTGTTGCCGCCTGCTGCGTCTATCGTCGGCCATGCTGGTAAACACAACATAGGCTCCGTGTTCCTCTGGGTACTCGTCTTGTATGGCGCCGGCTGGTCGGGCCGCCGGCTGCTGGGGCTGAGGAGGCGGCGGTCCGGCAGGCGGAGGAGGCAGGAGTCCATCTCCCTTGGCAATTCTGGTGAGCCAGTGACACTTCCGAGTGGTGTGGTTGGAGGGCTTCGCGCCACTATGGAACTTGCAGGGTGCATCCAAGGTTTTGCTCGTAAGAGAAGGCAGGCAACCAATTGGACTTGCCGCCCTTCTGCCGCTTGGGGGCTGGCTGCCCTTCTGGCTGCTGATCCTCGACCGTTGCCACTTGCCGGCTGGTGGAAGCCGGCTGGGTGGCCTTCCGCTTGTTATCACCTGGTTGCTGTCGCCGACTGGTGTCACCAGCCGGAGTCCAAGGTGCCTGAGGTGCCACCTTGCCGGACGCGTCAACCAGGATTTCCGGCTTCATGGAGGAGTCGGCCGTGCCGTGCTTGTCGGCGATGACCAGCAGCTCATCAAGGGTCTCGGGCTCGTCGCAGAGGAGTCGGTGCTTGAGGAGGGTGCCCTCTCGGCACCCGGCAGTGAAGTACTCGATTGCCTGCACCTCGTGCACGCCCTCGCAGGAATTGCACAGCTCGGTCTAGCGCGTGAAGTAGTCGCGAGTTGACTCCGTGGGCCCTTGGATGCACAAGGAGAGCTGTCGGGGCTTGGGAGCCCGCTTGTAGGTGCTGGTGAAGTTGCGGATGAAGACCTCATTGAAATCAACCCAGCTGTTGATGCTGCGGGGCTTCAGGCTGTTGAGCCACGTCCGGGCAGTGCCTTGAAGCATGAGCGAGACGTATTTCACGGCAACGCGCTTGTTGCCGTTTTCTATACTGACGGCCGTGGAGTAGTCAACCAGCTAGTCCTCCGGCTTCACGGAGCTGGTGTACTTGGGCGTGTGTCACGGAAGGGTGAACCCCTTGGGGAAGGGCTCATCTCGGATTCGGGGGCCGAAACAGGGCGGGCCCAGCGCGTCTTCTTCTTCAAGTGCTAGGGATCGGTTGAGACGATCGATCCGATGGCGCGCGTCATTCTCTCCGACTCCCTCTCGGTGGACAAGGCGGTCGCCGAGTGTCGGATGCGTGACAGGAGGCGGAGTGGGGTACCTCGCTCCACGAGGCAGGGGAGGCGGCAGGTCGCCTCGCCGCTCTACTGCACGAGGGCGGCCGTCCTCGTCCTGCTCGATAGAGAGGCGCGTCCGACTGCGGCTAGCAGCCGGCTCGTTGCCCTTTCCTCCGCGGGAGCCACCAGTCGGCGTTCGGGAGGTTGCCCCATGATCTCGGCGTGGGGGCGGCTCGTTGTTTCGTCCAGCTAGGACTTCAGCGCGGCAGGCGGCCTCGTGCTGCGCGGCAGCCGCGTCTAGGAGCTGCTGGACTCGCTCCATCATGTGGCGGCGCTCGTCGCCGTCGTGTTTGTCCAGCTCATCCGTTACCGCCTGGGCGGCCCGGATATTCTCTGCAGGCGTGGCGTAGATGGGGCGCTCTGCCCCGAACATGCTGGCGATGGTCGCGGAACGCTGCCGAACCGTGCCGAGGCGGCTAGGCCCCCCAGGAGCCGGCGTGCCGCCTACAGCCCGGTCCATCTCGCGCCGGTAAGCGTCCGAAAGCCGGCGCATGCTGGCCAGGCAACCAACACTCTCGATAAGCTGGAGGCGGCGTGCCTCCAGCGCCTTAGCGTCCGCGCCCTCGGGAATGAGCGCCGTGAGGTCGCGCAGGGTGGCCTCGAGGGGATCTTGAGCACGCCCGTCCGAGTGCTCCTCGCTGTTGATGATGAGTACCTCCGTGATGGTGCTCCCGCCACTGTACTCGCGAGGAGGCGGCTCGTCGTAGACCACCATGTTGGTGGGGAACGCATCGAGTGACACCGTGTCGGAGTCGACGATCATCGGATCGGTCGAGCCGATGGACTCCAGGTCCACAGCAGGCTCGCTAGTGACATGGAGCTGGTCGAGGAGGCTGACGAGGCGGCTCTCAGGGCAGCTAGTGCCCGCGTCGGAGGTCGGCTCATCGGAGAGGTCGATCTCGCCGACGAGGTGAGTGAGGCAGCTCGCCACGCAGGCGATCTCCGCGCCATGCAGTGCGTCAAGGTTGACGCCGTCGGGCGTGCTGGGCTGGCTTCGCTCGCTAGGAAGGAACAGGGTTCCCGTCCAGAGCAGATCTCCGGGAGATGGTGCACCTCGCCCCTCGGTGGGCGCCAAATGTCGGGGGTTGGGTGCGACATATGCCAATGGATGGCTTATCATGGTAGGAGCGAGTAGAACGTCACCGGTGCCTGGAAGCGGGATAAGGCGTAGACACGAACGCCAGCGTACTTTACCCAGGTTCGGGGCTCTCCTAGGAGATAACACCCCTAGTCCTGCTCTGCGGGGTCTCCGCATGATCACTAGGGCACAAGTGATACAATGGTGCTCCTTGAGCTGTATGCTAGAGGCAGAAGGAGGCAAGGCTAGCTCTATTCCTGCTCTAGGGGAGGGGCTAGTTCTAATGGAGTGGGAACCCTTTGCATGGGTGGCCTGGGGGGTTTATATAGGCCTACCCCCCAGGGGTACAATGGTAATTCATCCGGGTGCTGGGCCCGGCTGTCAGTGTCTCCAGCCTCCGGCCTCTCCGCCGACCGCTGGGGTCCATCGCCTGGTGGGCCCCACCGACTGGTTGGTGGCTGCTTACTGTAGCGGTGTTGTTGGTGACAGGGGCTTGGTCATCTTAGCGTGGCTACAGTCCCGCCGCCTGGTGGGAGGCCACTTTAGCCACACCTGGTCTTATCAGCTTAATGGCGTGCTTGCCTCGGGACAAGGGATGGCCGCTTGCTGGAGGCCGGCCCCTCTTGGATCCGCCTGGTCGAGCTTCCGCCATCTTCCTTGGGGTCACTGCTTGATAGGGCCCGCCTCTGGCAGGCCATACCGACATGCCGTCATGGGGAACAGGGCTCCGCCTGCCCGGAGCAAAGTCAGGGTAGATACGGCACAGTGCTCCGTCTTGCGGAGATCTCCGTCTATACGGAGCACTGTAGCCACGCCCGTCTCGAGCGTGGGAGGCGACGTGCTTCACTGTAGCCATGCTTTGACTTGTACTCTCGATGGGGGCTCGACCGTACCGTGGTCGTGAGGTGGCCTCCTGCCCGTTGCCGCCCTCTCCAGAGGGCGGCCGCCAGGAGCCGGTCACTCGGAGCGCCGTAGACTTGGGTCGGCCGCCCTCTGGCAGTCGGCCGCTGAGCCAGCCGGCCCCAGAGGGCGGAGCTTCAGCTTGGGGTCCAGCTAGGCGGAGCTGGCCCAAAGTCTTGATAAATCTAGGGACTCGGGTGAACCTACCCGTGGCCCATTACTCCGACACAAAAACCGAGGGAAATACTTATGCTACTATTGCTGCATCACCCTTTCCTCTTCAAGGAAAACCAACGCAAACTCAAGACGTAGCAAGAAGGATTTCCGGCGCCGTTGCCAGGGAGGTCTTCGCTCAAGTCAAGACATACCAAGTACCCATCAGAAACTCATCTCCCTCGCATTTACATTATTGCCATTTGCCTCTCGTTTTCCTCTCCCCCACTTCACCCTTGCCGTTTTATTCGCCCTCTCTTTCCCAATCTCCTCCTCTCTCTTTTCGCTTGCCTTTTTCTGTTTGCTTGTGTGTTGGATTACTTGTTGCCATGGCGCAAGATAATACCAAATTGTGTGATTTCTCGAAAACCAATAATAATGATTTCCTTAGTACTCCGATTGCTCCTCTTAATGATGTTGAGTCTTGTGAAATCAATACTGCTTTGCTGAATCTTGTTATGAAAGATCAATTCGCTGACCTTCCTAGTGAAGATGCCGCTACTCATCTAAACAACTTTGTTGATTTGTGTGATATGCAAAAGAAGAAAGATACAGACAACAATATTGTCAAATTGAAGTTATTTCCGTTTTCACTTAGAGATCGTGCTAAAGTTTGGTTTTTGTCTTTGCCTAAAAATACTATTGATTCTTGGAACAAGTGCAAAGATGCTTTTATCTCTAAGTATTTTCCTCCCGCTAAGATTATCACTCTTAGGAACGATATTATGAATTTTAAACAACTTGATCATGAGCATGTTGCCCAATCTTGGGAAAGAATGAAATTGATGCTTCGCAATTGCCCTACTCATGGTTTGAATTTATGGATGATCATACAAAATTTTTATGCCGGTTTGAACTTCGCTTCTAGAAATATCTTAGATTCGGCCGCGGGAGGCACGTTTATGGAAATCACATTAGGAGATGCTACAAAACTACTTGATAATATTATGGCTAATTATTCTCAATGGCACACCGAAAGATCTTCTAGTAAAAAAGTGCATGCTATAGAAGAAATCAATGTTTTGAGTGGAAAGATGGTGAACTTATGAAATTATTTGCTACTAAAAATACTCCTCTTGATGCCAATGATATGCCTTATAGAGGAAACTCTAATTCTACTTTGATTGAGAATAATAATGAATCTATGGATGTGAATTTTGTTGGTAGGAATAGTTTCAAAAACAATGCTTATAGAGGAAACTCTAATTCTAGGCCATTCCCTAGTAATTCCTCTAATAATTATGGAAATTCCTACAATAATTCTTATGGTAATTTTAATAAGATGCCCTCTGATTTTGAGAATAGCGTGAAAGAATTTATGATTTCTCAAAAGAATTTTAATGCCTTGCTTGAAGAAAAATTGCTCAAAGTTGATGATTTGACTAGGAACGTTGATAGACTTTCGCTTGATATTGATTCTCTTAAACTTAGATCTTCTTCTCCTAAGCATGATATCAATGAGTCTCTCAAAGCAATGAGAATTTCCATTGATGAGTGCAAGGAAAGAACCGCTAGATTGCGTGCAAAGAAAGATTGCTTTATAAAAGCGTGTTCTTCTAGTTTCCATGAAAATAATAATGAAGATCTTAAAGTTATTGATGCGTCTCCCATTAGATCTTTGTTTTGCAATATGAATCTTGATAATTATGGGGCTGATGATGAGTTAACTTTTTCTAGAAGGCATCCCAAGAATTCGGAGTCTTTTGATCTTGATGCTAAATTTGGTAAAAGTAGTATTGGAGAGGTCATGACTTTAAATAATATTGAACCCACTATCTTGGATTTCAAGGAATTTGATTATGATAATTGTTCTTTAGAAGGTTGTATTTCCTTGATGCAATCCGTTGTTCATTCTCCTCATGCTTATAGTCAAAATAAAGCTTTTACCAAACATATCGTTGATGCCTTGATGCAATCTTATGATGAAAAATTTAATTTGGAAGTTTCTATACCTAGAAAACTTAATGATGAGTGGGAACCTATTATCAAGATTAGAATTAAAGATCATGAGTGTTTTAATTTGTGTGATTTGGGTGATAGTGTTTCCACGATTCCGAAAACTTTATGTGATATTCTAGGTTTCCATGATATTGATGATAGCTCTTTAAATTTGCACCTTGCGGATTCCACCATTAAAAAGCCAATGGGAAGGATCAATGATGTTCTCTTTGTTGCAAATAGAAATTTGGTGCCCGTAGATTTTATCGTTCTTGATATAGATTGCAATCTTTCTTGCCCTATTATTGTTGGTAGACCTTTCCTTAGAATGATTGGTGCGATTATTGATATGAAGGAGGGGAATATTAAATTCCAATTTCCATTAAAGAAAGGCATGGAGCACTTTCCAAGAAAGAAAGTCAAATTACCTTATGAATCTATCATGCGAGCTACTTATGAATTGAGTGCCAAAGATGGCACTACTTAGATCAATCTTCGCTTTTATGCCTGGCTAGGGGCGTTAAACAATAGCGCTAGTTGGGAGGCAACCCAATTTTCTTTGTGTTTTTTGTTTTTGTTCCTGTTTAGTAATAAATCTTGCATCTACCTCCTGTTTAGATGTTTTTTATCTTTTAGTTAGTGTTTGTGCCAAGTAGAACCTATAGGATAACCAATGATGATAGTTGATTTGATTCTGCTGAAAAACAGAAACTTTGCACGCACGAATTTAGTTTTGTTAAATCGCAGAAATGTGATTTTGCGTTGATTCTTTCTACTGCGGATCAACAAACAAATTGTACAGGACTTCCTATTTTGGTAGGATTTGTAGAGTTCCAGAAGTTTGCGTTAGTTATAGATTGCTACAGACTGTTCAATTTTTGACAGATTCTGGTTTTCGTGTGTTGTTTGCTTATTTTGATGCATCTATGACTAGTAAAATAGTTTATAAACCATAGAGAAGTTGGAATAAATTAGGTTAACACCAAAATAAATAAATAATGAGTTCATTACAGTACCTTATGTGGTGGTTTTGTTTCCTTTCACTAACAGAGCTTATAAGATTTCCTGTTGAGTTTTGTGCTGTGAAGTTTTCAAGTTTTTGGTAAAGCTTTTATGGACTATGGAATAAGGAGTGGCAAGAGCCTAAGCTTGGGGATGCCCAAGGCACCCCAAGATATTCAAGGATAGCCAAAAGCCTAAGCTTGGGGATGCCCCGGGAAGGCATCCCCTCTTTCGTCTTCGTTCATTGGTAACTTTACTTGGAGCTATATTTTTATTCGCCACATGATATGTATTTTGCTTGGAGCGTTGTGTATTATATTAGTCCTTGCTTTTTAGTTTACCACAATCATCCTTGCTGTACACACTTTTTGGGAGAAGCCTACTTGATTAGGATTTGCTAGAATACTCTATGTGCTTCACTTATATCTTTTGAGCTTGATAGTTTTTGTTCTAGTGCTTCACTTATATTTTTTAGAGCACGGTGGTGACTTAATTTTGAAGAAATAGCTAGTCTCTCATGCTTCACTTATATCTTTTTTAGAGTCTTTTAGAACAACATGGTATTTGCTATGGTTACAAAGTTGGTCCTAGAATGATGAGCATCCAAGTTGGGTATAATAAAAACTATCATAGAAAAGAATTGGATGCTATGATCAATATGATGCTTGATAAATGTTTTGAGATATGGAGGTAGTGATATTAAAGCCATGCTAGTTGAGGTGATTATGAAAAATACTTCTGTTGAGGGTTGTGATTCCCGTAGCATGCACGTATGGTGAACCGCTTTGTGATGAAGTTGGAGCACAATTTTATTTATTGATTGTCTTCCTTGTGAGTGGCGGTCGGGGACGAGCGATGGTCTTTTCCTAGCAATCTATCCCCCTAGGAGCATGGACGTAGTGCTTTGGTTTTTGATGACTTCTAGATTTTTGCAACAAGTATATGAGTTCTTTTAACTAATGTTGAGTCCATGGATTATACGCACCCTCATGCTTCCACCATTGCTAGCCTCTCTTGTGCCGTGCAACTTTTGCCGGTACCATACACCCACCATTTACCTTCCTCAAACCAGCCACCATACCTACCTATTATGGCATTTCCATAGCCATTCCGAGATATATTGCCATGCAACTTTCCACCGTTCCGTTCATATGACATGCATTACTTTTGTCATATTGCTTTTTGCATGATCATGTAGTTGACATTGTATTTGTGGCAAGGCCACCTTCATAATTTTCATACATGTCGCTCTTGATTCATTGCATATCCCGGTACGCCGCCAGAGGCATTCATATAGAGTCATATCTTGTTCTAGCTTTGAGTTGTAATTCTTGAGTTGTAAATCCATAAAAGTGTGATGATCTTCATTATTAGAGCATTGTCCTAGTGAGGAAAGGATGATGAAGACTATGATTCCCCCACAAGTCGGGATGAGACTTCGGACTTTACAAAAAGGAAAAAAAAGAGAAAGGCCAAAAAAAGAAAGGCCAAAGAAAAAAAAGAGAAAAGAAAAAAAGAGAAAGAAAAAATAAAAAATAAAATGAGAGAAAAAGAGAGAAGGGACAATGCTACTATCTCTTTTTCCACACTTGTGCTTCAAAGTAGCACCATGATCTTCATGATAGCGAGTCTCATATGTTGTCACTTTCATATACTACTGGGAATTTTTCATTATAGAACCTGGCTTGTATAATCCAATGATGGGCTTCCTCAAAATGCCCTAGGTCTTCATGAGCAAGCGAGTTGGATGCACACCCACTTAGTTTCTTTTATTGAGCTTTCATATATTTATAGCTCTAGTGCATCCATTGCATGGCAATCCCTACTCACTCACATTGATATCTATTAATGGGCATCTCGATAGCCCGTTGATACGCCTAGTTGATGTGAGACTATCTTCTCCTTTTTATCTTCTCCACAACCACCATTCTACTCCACATATAGTGCTATGTCCATGGCTCACGCTCATGTATTGTGTGAACGTTGAAAGAGTTTGATATTATTAAAGTATGAAACAATTGCTTGGCTTGTCATCGGGGTTGTGCATGATTAAATACTTTGTGTGATGAAGATAGAGCAATAGCCAAACTATATGATTTTGTAGGGATAACTTTCTTTAGCCATGTTATTTTGAGAAGACATGATTACTTTGATTAGTATGCTTGAAGTATCACCATTTTCATGTTAATATGAACTTTTATTTTGTATCATTTGGATCTGAACATTCATGCCACAATAAAGAAAATTACATTGAGAATTATGCTAGGTAGCATTCCACATCAAAAATTTCTTTTTTATCATTTACCTACTTGAGGACGAGCAGGAATTAAGCTTGGGGATGCTTGATACGTCTCCAACGTATCTATAATTTTTGATTGTTCCATGCTATTATATTACCCCTTTTGGATGTTTATGGGCTTTATTTTACACATTTATATCATTTTTGGGACTAACCTACTAACCGGAGGCCCAGCCCGTATTGCCGTTTTTTTGCCTATTTCAGTATTTCGAAGAAAAGGAATATCAAACGGAGTCCAAACGGAGTGAAACCTTCGGGAGCGTGATTTTTGGAACGAACGTGATCCAGAGGACTTGGAGTGCAAGTCAACAAGCAACCGAGGCGGCCATGAGACAGGAGGGCGCGCCCCCTATAGGGTGCACCCCCTGTCTCGTGGGCCCCTCGGGTGGCCACCGACGTACTTCTTCCTCCTATATAAGCCTACGTACCCTGAAAACATCCAGGGAGCCAACGAAACACAATTTCCACCGCCGTAACCTTCTGTATCCGCGAGATCCCATCTTGGAGCCTTCGCTGGCGCTCTGCCGGAGGGGGAATCGACCACGGAGGGCTGCTACATCAACATCCTTGCCCCTCCGATGAGTTTTGAGTAGTTTACCACAGACCTTCGGGTCCATAGTTATTAGCTAGATGGCTTCTTCTCTCTTTTTGGATCTCAATACAATGTTCCCCCCCTCTCTTGTGGAGATCTATTTGCTGTAAACTCTTTTTGCGGTGTGTTTGTCGAGATTCGATGAATTGTGGGTTTATGATCAAGTTTATCTATGAGAAATATTTGAATCTCCTCTGAATTCTTTTATGTATGATTGAGTTATCTTTGCAAGTCTCTTTGAATTATCAGTTTGGTTTGGCCTACTAGATTGATCTTTCTTGCCATGGGAGAAGTGCTTAGCTTTGGGTTCAATCTTGCGGTGTCCTTACCCAGTGACAGAAAGGGTTGCAAGGCACGTATTGTATTGTTGCCATCGAGGATAAAAAGATGGGGTTTATATCATATTGCATGAGTTTATCCCTCTACATCATGTCATCTTGCTTAAGGCATTACTCTGTTCTTATGAACTTAATACTCTAGATGCAGGCAGGAGTCGGTCGATGTGTGGAGTAATAGTAGTAGATGCAGGCAGGAGTCGGTCTACTTGTTGCGGACGTGATGCCTATATACATGATCATGCCTAGATAATCTCATAATTATTCGCTTTTCTATCAATTGATCGACAATAATTTGTTCACCCACCGTAATACTTATGCTATCTTGAGAGAAGCCACTAGTGAAACCTATGGCCCCCGGGTCTATCTCTTATCATATTTTCTATCAATCTACTTTTATTTGCATGTTTAATTTTTGCATCTATATTATAAAATACCATATATATATTTATCTTATCATACTATCTCTATTAGATCTCACTCTCGCAAGAGGCCGTGAAGGGATTGACAACCCCTTTATTGCATTGGTTGTGAGTTCTTTATTTGTTTGTGTAGGTGCATGGGACTTTTGAGGAGCCTCCTACTAGATTGATACCTTGGTTCTCAAAAACTAAGGGAAATACTTACGCTACTATTGCTGCATCACCCTTTCCTCTTCAAGGAAAACCAATGCAAGTTCAAGACGTAGCAGGCGCCTCCGCACTCCGCTTGCTGGCCGCTCACGATCTTCTGCTTCACGCAGAAGATTCATAGCAACAAGCTGAAGTGGGGCTTGATGCGGAGGAAGGCCTCACACACGACGATAAACGCCAAGATGTTGAGGACGAAGTTTGGGGCTAGATCATGGAAGTCCATCCCATAGTAAAAGATAAGCCCGCGGACGAAGGGATGAAGTGGAAATCCCAGTCCACGGATGAAGTGGGCGAGGAACACGACCCTCTCGTGGGGTCCCGGAGTCGGAATGATCTGCCCTGCGTCCGGCAGCCGGTGCGCGATATCTACGGCCAAGTATCCGGCCGCCCGGAGCTTCGTAATATGCTCCTCCTTCACGGTGGAGGCCACCCACTTGCCTCCTACTCCGGACATGTTTGTCTGTGCGGAGAAGGTGTCAACTAGGGCGCTGGAGCTCAAGGGTGCGAGAATGGATAAGCGGAGGAGGAAGAAGGCGTGGGAAAAAAATGGGGAATCCTTATCCCTTTATAGAGGCGACAAAAACGGTGTGCCTCCCCACTTGCCCGTTGAAGATCGCTTATTTCCCAAGCGCCACGATTGATGGCGCGGTTGGGTTATGCATGCCCGTGTTGATGGGAATCCTGTGATAAGGGGACAAGATCTCTGCTTCGACAAGACGTGCCGAGGAAACCGCCTCGCAATATGCGCTGTGGCTGGTTGTGGGAAAATGGTTCGAATAATGACTCGACCATAGTGTCATGTCACGTTGTCTGAAGTTGTCAGCAGATTACATTTGTGGAATATTGTTCTCTCTACGGTGGTATGTGGAGATCATCTTGCAGATCCGGACACGATTTAAGTGTTCGGTAATTACTTTGGAGTATTCGGAGATGGAACCCGCCTTGCAATGCCGAAGACAATCTACGCACCGGACTCATCGTCATTGAAGCCTGGCTATATACTTTGGCCGGACTGATGGACCTTGAAGATACAAGACTCAAGACTTCGTCCCGTGTCCGGATGGGACTCTCCTTTGCGTGGAAGACAAGCTTGGCGATCCGGATATTAGATCTCCTTCTTTGTAACCGACTCGGTGTAAACCCTAGCCCCCTCCGATGTCTATATAAACTGAAGGGTTTGGTCCGTATAGGAAGAATCATAATCATCATAGGCTAGCTTCTAGGGTTTAGCCTCTACGATCTCGTGGTAGATCAACTCTTGTAATACTCATATCATCAAGATCAATCAAGCAGGAAGTAGGGTTTTACCTGCATCGAGAGGGCCCGAACCTGGGTAAAACATCGTGTCCCTTGCCTCCTGTTACCATTAGCCTTAGATGCACAGATCGGGACCCCCTACCCGAGATCCGCCGGTTTTGACACCGACAGCCATGCCCAATTTTCTTGACCTAGAAGGTGCCCGATTCTCAACCGAAACAAAAATTAATCAGCATGTATCTTGACATCAACCAACTTTCTGGACACATCCCTCGACAACTAGGTTATCTTGAGAATTTAGAGGAGTTGTGGGTTTGCTACAACACACTAACAGGTTCCATCCCAAATTGCCTAGGAAAGTTGACCAAACTCATAACCTCGGATCTTGAGAGCAACCAACTTTCTGGACACATCCCTCAAGAACTAGGTTATCTTGAGAACTTAGAGAAGTTGTTTGTTTGCTACAACACAAAAACATGTTCCATCCCAAACAACATAGGCAATTTGACCATACTCACAACCTTGTATCTTTGCAGCAACCAACTTTCTAGACACATCCCTCAAGAACTAGGTTACCTTTAGAATGTGGACTTGGACCTTAGCAACAACACAGTAACAGGTTCCATCCCAAAACACCTAGGCAATATCACAAACATCTCACACTTGTTCCTTGACAATAACCAACTTTTTGGCGACATTCCTCGAGAATTAGGTTATTTGGTCAACTTAGAGATCTTGTTCCTTGACAATAAGCAACTTTTTGACCAAACTTTTTTCCTATTTAGAGCAAACATGGCCAACAACGATGAGGCCTGCGGTTCGGGCAAGCAATTTTGGGAGCTGTCCCAGGAGATGGAGGAAGAACCTCACTGCCATGAGGACGCCGCAGAACACACTGATCCCGACTACACAACCCCTAGCGGCGTTGGTGATGACACCACTGATGGTGCCGCTGAGGATGCCACCACTGATGATGGCAGCGCACGCACAGATGGCAGCCAACCGAAGAGGCAACGAAAGGACCGGCGCCCGAACGTGCTCGGCACCGTCAAGGAGGAATTTACTGAAGTGTCCTTCAGTGGGCATCCAACGGCGCCCAAAGAATTAGTCAGTGGGTATGCGGGACAACTCGGGTGCATTTTCTGGAGCATCGTCTCGATCAACACCGAGAACCTAAGGCATCATGACCGAGGGAATTTGCGCAACCTCCTCTTCACGAAGCTGCACGAACGGTACAAGTTCCCCGGTGACTTCGCAAACACACGCCTCTCAGGGAATATAGTGAATAGTGCCACCCTCACCAAGATGAGCACGGCCCTGGCTACCTGGAGAGCCGCGATGAAGAGAAGGATTCTAAGAGGTGATAGTTATGAGAAGATCAAGGAGACAAATCCTTCGATCAGTGAAGCTGACTACCTGGAGTTCAAGGTCAAGTGCGAGAGCAACGAATCCGCGGAATCAAGTCAGTGGGGGAAAGATATGCGGGACTTGAACTTAGGGGTCCACAAATTCGGTCCCGGCGGTTACAGAGTGGTGAAACCTATATGGGACAAGGAGGACGCGAAGCGTGCCGAGCAAGGCCTACCGCCCCTCTTCGATAAATACCGTGACAAGCAGACCAGGAACTATGTCAGGGCCGGGTACAAGATGGACCCGGTAACAAAGGAGCTTACCACGGATCCGAATACCAAGGCGCTTGAGCTTGTTCTGGTAAGGAATACACCCCCTCGTAATTAGCTCCATATGGTTGCATTCTAATTAATGAAGCCAAATTTCTAAATGGTTCACGTTCCTTCCACAGGACACTAAAAGCAGTAGCGCGGGGTCATATCAGAGCTCCCCTTGGGACACCACTTTAAATAGGGTGTTGAACGGAATGGAACACAAGGATAAGTTCAGTAAGCCGTCGTTAGCTGGTCGTTTGGCCGGCAAAGGCTTGTCCACGAAATGGTCGGAATACTATAACGCTGGGCGAAATGAGAGAAAGTCCAGCTCAGAAAGCTAGGAGCACGAGGTTCAAGAAATCAAGGCATAAGTGGCGCGGATTCCAAAGATAGTCAAAGAGCAAGTGCGAGACCAACTAGGAGCGACGATCACCGCCATTGTGCCTACCTTGATTGAGGGCCTGTAGGCATGGATTGCGGGCGGCCAAAAGGGGTCGCCCCCGGTTCCCAGCTTCACGGGCAGCAACTCGCACAACACCCCGGCGACGCCATTGGTGTCTCCGGCAGAGGCGGCATTGGTGTCTCCAGCGTCGGCGCCGACATTGGAGCTTAGTGCACCCGGGTGTGGGAAGAATACACGGGCTGGCACCTCGGCAGCAAGTGACCCCTCCATCACTTGCACGCTCGCCGTTGGCAGTGCCTCTACATTAGCCGAGCTCGACGCCATCACGGTAACTAAGCCTCTCGGCCGATGACTTCATCTCCTTGCCTTTGATTGGGCATCCCTGATGCCCTACATGTTTTCGCAGGGCGCCTACGACGTTCCATGCACTCTCCTGCACTTCGTGAATGGCGAGTTGATCGATGTCGCCAAGGCCAGAATCGTTCAACCGGGCAACTGCGTGTTCCACGGTAATCCGATGCCACCCACCGTGTATAGGGTTCAACTGGTTCGGGTGCTGCGGGGCTGCGACGACTTGTTACCTCCGTATCGACCCCCTGGGGCCAACAAAGATGATGTGATGACCCTCAGTTCCTGCATAAGCTGGTCCATGCTTTGGCCGAAGAGCCAGATTCGTTTGGGGGTGGGGGACACCACCCCACAGACAACACCGCTAGTCGTGCCGACGCCAAGCCATGGCAAGACCGCCGCAACGCTATTGCCGTCAGCTGATCCGGACATGCATATGGCACAGGATCCGGACGACGACGACGATACATTTACCAACGTCGATAAGTACTTCAACGAACATGGGTACGGTGACGAATTCTTGGGGCCTCCTTCTCAAGAACCCAACCCAGCAAAAGACAATCGTGATCTAGCTGGTACCGTGGAGAAACCCAATTGCAACAGGCGTCGTCTAGCGTTCAGTTCTCAGGAGACGCCTTTATATGCCGCCTTCGCTGAGCCTCAGATAGCCGAGGTGCAAAATATTATCAGCCCCAACACACTCAAGAAGGTGGTCTCTGAGCAGAACTCGATCCCATTACAACAGAAGAAGCAGAAGGGACGAAAAAGAAAAATAACAAGGGTGCGAGTCAGCCGGCACCGAGTACGATCCGTGCTCAGGACGGGCCACCTTCACCTGAGGATATATCGAGGAGGGTGCATGTGGTGGGTAGGCCGATGCTACTGACTAATCTGCTCAATGCTGCAACCGATGCTATGCGGAGTCTGCATGACAGTGTTCTTTCTTTGGAGAAGCGGCGTCTCTCCGAGAATGATGTGACATACCCGGTTTTCGTAGCCAAGGTGCCAGAGGGCAAGGGCTTTGTCGATAGCACCATCGGGGGTATGATCGTCCTGCGGTTTGATGACATCTTCGCTATGTTTAACCTTTATCCGCTGCACTACACCTTCATTCGGCTATTTTCCCTCAGTATGGAGATGCGGATCATTAGAGACAAGACCCCGGACATCGTGATAGTCGACCCCTTCTACATGCGTGCCAAGATCTTGGGCAGCGCTGGGGATCGGCAAGTCGTGAGTTCATACCTCGAAGGCATCATTCTGGCGAACCCAGATAAGGATAACTTCCTCGTGCCTTACTTTCCTAGATTTCGATTGTTATTTTTTTTCTAACATTCCGTGTTTTGTGTAGTGACACACATTGCACACTCATCCTCTTAAGCCCAAAATATTCCATGGCCACGTATTTCGACTCGGACCGTCAGTCAAAGAAAGACCACACAAATATCAAGAAAGTTCTTGATGATGCTCCCCTCGGCTACGCCAAATCTGGAGGCACCGTGAGGAGGCAAATTTGTAGGTATGGCAAGCACGTGTTCACCCACGTAACGATGTTCCCCTGCGTCAAGCAGCTGCCTGGCGGTCAGAAGGATGCCTACTATGCCCTGCATCACATGCGGGCGATCATACGGGACCATAATCACCTTCTACTACCAACTAATCTCAAAGATTGGGCCGCATGCTTGTCGGCAATCCAGGACGTGGACATCAGACAAGAATTCTTTCGCATCCAGTCGGAGTTTGCAGAAATCATCCATCAAGATGTCCTTCGTACCTCGGGGCAGTTCTACCGCAAATATCAACCATCCAACAGTGAAATAGAAACAATGCTACAAATGCAGGCTGACAACGATCACGATTTCATGACCATCACGAAAGACGGCGACTTCATCCACGCTCCGGTCCCTGAGTCGAGTCGAAAGTAATGAATACTATGTAGTTCTGAAATATCGATTAGCTCATGTTGTAATTAAACTTTAATGAACTTGTATGTCTCTTTAGTTTGGATAGTCATTCAACTTATATGTAATCAATGCTATTTATTAGTAGGACCATGAAGCTATTAATGTGTTGCTTTTCTCTTCCGATCCTTTTGTTGCATACTTATATATTGCTTATGTATTGTCTGTGAATTGCTACTAACATTTTGTTTGTCTAGTGCGTAGAGATGCCGTCATATGTCGTGTACAAGGGCAAGGTTCCTGGAGTCTACGATGACTGGGAGGAGTGTCGGAGACAGGCTCACCGTTTCAGCGGTAACAATTACAAAGGGTACACCACTAGGGCGGAGGTGGAAATTAGATACGTGTGCTATCTAGCGGGAGAGAGGAGGGACCAGAGGAGGAACCGGATGAAGACCAGTTTCATCGCGATGATGCTCATCGTAACTGCAACTCTCTTTTATGTGATGGTAGTTTAGATGATCGATATCGACTTTGTAATGTGATGACAAACTCGGCTAATATATATGATGAACTTTGCTAATGTCTCGAGACCTAAAATTGGCTAATGTTTGAACTTTGTTCGCTATTTCGAATTTGGAGACTAATATGATGAATCCTATTGTGTGATGTTTATATTCTGTGCTGTGTAACGTGTATTTTGTAACCTGTGCAAATACCAGAAAAGAAAAAAAATAATAATCCTTAATATTCATAGTAGTGGCGCACCATATTGAGCATTAGTGGTGCACCAGGGCTAAATACCAGTGGCGCATTATGGGGCATAGTAATGGCGCACTTGGGGGCATACGTGAAGGTAAATATGGCCCCCTAGGAGGCATAGTAATGGCGCACTGTTGGACATAGTAATGGCGCACTACCAGGTGTGCCACTATTATCTGGTATACTAATGGCGCACCAGAGGTGCGCCATTAGTATTTGTTACTAGTGGCGTGGTAATAGTGGCGCACGCGCCACTAACAGGCCTTTTTCTAGTAGTGTTAATAGAGGTGTTATGATCAGCACTACTAGTTGGAATAGCTTCTACCCACTTAGTAACGTAATCAACAACAACTAAAATATGTGTATACCCATTAGAGGCAGGAAAAGGTCCCATATAATCAAAGCCCCAAACATGGTTCAATAACAAGAGAATAATTCATAGGCATTTCTTGACGTCTACTAATATTATCAATTCTTTGACATTCATCGCAATACAAGACAAACTTACGGGCATCTTTGAAGAGAGTAGGCCAATAAAAACCGGATTGCAATACCTTATGTGCAGTTCTATCTCCAGCGTGGTGTCCTCCATATGCCTCAGAGTGACACTTGCGTAGGATCCGTTCATGTTCATGCTCAGGTACACAACGTCTAATAACACCATCTACTCCTTCTTTATAAAGGTGTGGGTCATCGCAGAAGTAATGTCTTAAATCATAAAAGAACTTTTTCTTTTGCTGGTATGTGAAACTAGGTGGTATGAGAGGCATTTATGACAGCTAATTGTTCATCAGGAAAGCTATCATCAATAGGTAGTGGGTCATCAACCTAGACAAGTGTCTGCAACGGGGTTCTCAGCTCCCTTTCTATCAATAATATGCAAATCAAATTCTTGGAGCAAGAGGACCCATCTAATAAGTCTAGGCTTAGCATCTTTCTTTTCCATAAGATATTTAATAGCAACATGATCAATGTGAATAGTTACTTTAGAATCAACAATATAAGGTCTGAACTTATCACAAGCAAATACAACTGCTAAGAATTCTTTTTCAGTAGTAGCATGATTTCTCTGAGCAGTGTCTAGAGTTTTACTAGCATATTGAATAACATTCAGTTTCTTATCAACTCTTTTCCCTAGAACAACACCTACAGCATAATCACTAGCATCACACATAATTTCAAAGCGTAAGTTCCAATCAGGTGGCTGAACAATAGGTGCAGTAATCAAAGCTTTCTTAAGTATTTCAAATGCTTCTACACAATCATCATCAAAGACAAAAGGAATATCTTTTTGCAATAAATTGGTCAGGGGCCTGGAGATTTTAGAAAAGTCCTTAATGAACCTCCTATAAAAACCAGCATGACCAAGGAAACTTCTTATACCTTTAATGTCCTTGGGACACGACATGTTTTCAATAGCATCGACTTTAGCTTTATCAACTTCAATACCTCTTTCAGAAATTTTATGCCCCAAGACAATGCCTTCATTAACCATAAAGTGGCACTTCTCCCAATTCAAAACGAGACTAGTGTCTTCATATCTCTGCAAAACTCGATCAAGGTTGCTCAAGCAATCATCAAAAGAGGATCCATAAATGGAGAAATCGTCCATGAATACCTCACAAATCTTTTCACAAAAGTCAGAGAATATAGCCATCATGCATCTTTGAAAGGTAGCAGGTGCATTACATAAACCAAAAGGCATACGTCTATAAGCAAAAGTACCGAAAGGGCAAGTAAAAGTAGTCTTTGCTTGATCATCTGCCGACACAGGTATTTGAGAGAAACCAGAATAACCATCTAGAAAGCAAAAATGTGTATGTTTGGATAGTCTTTCTAGCATTTGATCAATAAAAGGTAAAGGGTAATGATCTTTTTTAGTAGACTTATTTAATTTACGGAAATCAATTACCATCCTATAACCTGTAATAATTCTTTGAGGGATCAATTCATCTTTATCATTAGGAATGATAGTAATACCTCCCTTTTTAGGGACACAATGGACATGACTTACCCACTCACTATCAGCAACGGGATAAATTATACCTGCCTCAAGGAGCTTTAGTATTTCCTTTCTTACCACTTCTTTCATCTTAGGATTTAACCATCATTGATGATCTCTAACTGGTTTGGCGTCTTCGTCCAATTTAATTTTGTGTTGGCATAAATTGGGACTAATGCCCTTAAGATCATCAAGAGTATATCCTATAGCAGGACGGTACTTCTTCAGAGTTTTCAATAATCTTTCCTCTTCTTACTCTGAAAGGTTAGCACTAATAATAACAGGATATATCTTCTTTTCATCAAGATAAGCATATTTAAGAGTATCAGGTAATGGTTTAAGCTCAAACACGGGATAACCCTTGGGTGGAGGAGGATCCCCTACGATTTCAACAGGTAGGTTGTGTTTTGAAATAGGACCCTGTTTAAAGAATACTTCATCTATTTCCCTTCTTTCATTCATGAACATATCATTTTCATGGTCTAGCAAATATTGTTCTAACGGACCAGTAGGAGGCACGGCAATAGAAGCAAGACCAATAATTTCATCCTTACTAGGCAATTCTTTATCATGGGGTTGTCTATCGAATTTAGCAAAATTAAACTCATGTTTCATATCCCCCAAGCCAATTGTAACAATATCCTTTTCACAATCAATCCTAGCATTGACAATATTCAAGAAGGGTCGACCAAATATAATGGGACAAAAGCTATCTTGTGGGGAACCAAGAACAAGAAAATGAGCAGGATATTTAACTTTCCCACACAAGACTTCGACATCTCTGACAATCCCAAATGGTGAAATAGTATCTCTATTGGCAAGCTTAATTGTAACATCAATCTCTTCTAACTTAGCAGGTGCAATATCATGCATTATTTCTTCATATAAGGAAAAAGGTATCGCACTAGCACTAGCACCCATATCACATAAGCCATGATACCAATGATCTCCTATTTTAACAGAAATAATAGGCATGCCTACAGCAGGTCTATGTATCTTAGCGTTGGGTCTAGCAATGTTAGCAGCTTCATCACAGAACTAGATAACATGCCCATCAATATTATCAGCCAAGAGATCTTTAAACCATAGCAATACTAGGTTCAACTTTAATTTGCTCAGGAGGTGTATATGTTCTGGTATTACTCTTACGAAAAACAGTTGAAGCTTTAGCATGATCCTTTATCCTAAAAGGTAAAGGTGGTTTCTCAACATAAGTAGTAGGAACAATAGGATCATTACAAGTAATAGTCTTTTCTTCAACTGTAACA
The DNA here is from genome assembly GCA_963921465.1 of Triticum timopheevii. Taxonomy (NCBI): domain Eukaryota; kingdom Viridiplantae; phylum Streptophyta; class Magnoliopsida; order Poales; family Poaceae; genus Triticum; species Triticum timopheevii. Next base: position 386,053,009 of record OY997268.1, on the reverse strand, counting down.
GGTGCAACTACTCTTTCATCAGTGGGAGGATTATATTTAAACCACTTGTCCTTAGGGATATCAACATGTGTAGCAAATGATTCATAGAAAGAAGCTACTATCTCAGAGTCAAGTCCATATTTAGTGCTAAATCCACGAAAAGCATCGGTATCCATAAAAGATTTAACACAATCAAACTTAGGTGTCATACCTGACTCCTTACCATCATCGGAATCCCAATCTTCAGAGTTCCGTTTAATTCATTCCAAAAAGTACCACTTGAATTCAATAGTATTCATCATATAAGAACTAGCACAAGAAGTATCGAGCATGGTGCGATCATTGAGAGAAAGCTGAGCATAAAATTTTTGAATAATCATTTCCCTTGAGAGCTCCTGATTGGGGGCATGAATATAACATTGACTTAAGCCTCCCCCAAGCATGAGCGATGCTTTCTCCTTCGCGAGGCCAAAAATTGTATATACAATTACGATCACGATGAACAAGATGCATAGGATAGAACTTCTGGTGAAATTCCAATTTCAATCGTTTATAGTCCCAAGATCTCGTATCATCACATAGCCTATACCATGTCAATGCATCTTTCTTCAAAGTTAAAGGGAAGACCTTCTTCTTAACAACATCATCGGGCATACCTGCAAGCTTAAATAATCCACAAACTTCATCCACATAGATAAGGTGTAAATCGGGATGCAATGTTCCATCTCCTGCAAAGGGATTAGCTAGCAGTTTCTCTATCATACCCGGAGGAATTTCAAAGTAAACATTTTCAGTAGGTTCAGTAGGTTGAGGAGCAACTCTTTGCTCTACTGGTCGGGGTGAAGATACCCCGAACAAGCCCCTCAAAGGGTTAGTTTCCATAGTAACAAGTGAAAGTAAATTTCAGCACACTATGTAAATGTTTCCTTACCAAGTTCCACTCACCAAAGGCGCTTCACTCCCCGGCAACGGCACCGGAAAAGAGTCTTGATGACCCACAAGTATAGGGGATCTTTCGTAGTCCTTTTGATAAGTAAGAGTGTCGAACCCAATGAGGAGTGGAAGGAAATGACAAGCGGTTTTAAGTAAGGTATTCTCTGCCGGGAACTTCTTCGGGTTCCTGTGGCCTTCTTCTTGGCCTTCTTCTCCGGCACAAATAAAGTGCCGGGACCAGCAGCCTCGTTAAACGGGCGTCCGCTGGGTCTTCGGGAAGGGGAGCCGGACAGTCCACCTGTCCGGACGTCCTCTGCCAGTCCTGTTAAAGGCATCAGGGAGTTGTAGATCCCACAATAGAGTCAAACTATGAAAGGAATGGATGTCCCATAAAGGATGATATATCTTACCACACCGGCTGGGCGCTTGGTGCTGAATCCGCGATCTTCAGTCGCGGACGCGGGGGATTCTCCACCCTTGAATAGCACCCTCCAGACGGCTTCGTACGTCGTGTCGAAGAGCCCGCTCAGAGTCTGGTGCTGTGCCGGATTGAACTCCCACAAATTGAAGGCCCGCTGTTGGCAGGGGAGAATCCGGCGGACGAGCATGACCTGGATTACGTTGACAAGCTTGAGCTTCTTGTTCACCAAGGTCTGGAGGCAGGACTGGAGTCCTGTCAGGTCCTCCGAACTGCCCCGTAGCAAGCCCTTCTCTTTCCAGGAGGTGAGCTGCATAGGGGCACCAGATCTGAACTTGGGGGTCGCTGCCCATTTAGAGTCCCGCGGCTCGGTGATATAGAACCACCCCGATTGCCACCCTTTGATGGTCTCCACAAAGGTGCCCTCGAGCCAGAGGACATTGGGCATCTTGCCCACCATGGCGCCTCCGCACTCCGCTTGAGCGCCCTTCACCACCTTCGGCTTGACATTGAAGGTCTTGAGCCACAAGCCGAAGTGGGACCGGATGCAAAGGAAGGCCTCGCACACGACGATAAACGCCGAGATGTTGAGGATGAAGTTTGGCGCCAGATCGTGGAAGTCCAGGCCGTAGTAGAACATGAGCCCCCAGACGAAGGGATGAAGTGGGAAGCCTAGTTCGCGGAGGAAGTGGGGAAGGAATACGACCCTCTCATGGGGCCTGGGGGTGGGGATGAGCTGCCCCTCATCAGGCAGCCGGTGCACGATGTTGCTGGAAAGGTATCCGGCGCCGCGTAGCTTTGCGATGTGCTCCTCTATGACGGAGGAGGCCAACCACTTGCCTCCCGCTCCGGACATGACTGGAGGAGGTTGAGACGAGATGTGCGGACTTGGGCGCTGGAGCTCGAGTGCACGGAGATGGATAAGCAAAGGAGGAAGAAGGCGTAGGTGAAAAGGTGGATCCTTATCCCCTTATATATAGGCGGACGAAGACTATGCTTCCCCACCAGCCTGGTAAAACTCGCTTATCTCCCAAGCACCACCATCAACGGCGCGGTTGGGTTACCCATGTCCGTATTGATGGGAATCCCGGAATAAGGGGAACACGATCTCTGCTTCGACAAGATGTGCCAAGGAAACCGCTTCGCTAAACGCGCTGAGGTGGTATAATAAAAAACAATTCAAGTAAGGGCTTGGTAGTGGCGTGACGTCATGCCACAAAATACGTCAGTATATTGAACTTGTGTACATATTATTCTCTCTACGGTGGAATGTGGAAATTATTTTGCAGAACCGGACACTATCCTGGTGTTCACAATCTTCTATGAATTATTCGGAGGGGGAACCCGCCTTGCAATGCCGAACAATATGCGCTCCGGACTCATCGTCATTGAAGCCTGGTTCAGGGGCTACTAAGGGAGTCCTGCACTAGGGGGTGTCCGGACAGCCGGACTATCATCGTCAGCCGGACTCCAAGACTACGAAGATACAAGATTGAAGACTCCGTCCCGTGTCCGGATGGGACTTTCCTTGGCGTGGAAGGCAAGCTTGGCGATATGGATATGTAGATCTCCTACCATTGTAACCGACTCTGTGTAACCCTAGCCCTCTCCGGTGTCTATATAAATCGGAGGGTTTTAGCCCGTAGGACAACACAACCATTACAACAATCATACCATAGGCTAGCTTCTAGGGTTTAACCTCCTTGATCTCGTGGTAGATCCACACTTGTACTACCCATATCATCAATATCAATCAAGCAGGAGTAGGGTTTTACCTCCATCGAGAGGGCCCGAACCTGGGTAAAAACATCGTGTCCCTTGTCTCCTGTTACCATCCGCCTAGACGCACAGTTCGGGACCCCCTACCCAAGATCTGCCGGTTTTGACACCGACACTAGGGTTTAAGCTTCTGTCACTCTAGCAACCCATCATCTACTTATTACTTCCCAATGCCTTCCTCTAGGCCCAAATAATGGTGAAGTGTCATGTAGTCGACGTTCACATAAAACCACTAGAGGAGGGACAACATACATCTCATCAAAATATCGAACGAATACCGAATTCACATGACTACTAATAGCAAGACTTCACCCATGTCCTCAGGAACAAATGTAACTACTCACAAAGCATATTCATGTTCATAATCAGAGGGATATTAATATGCATTAAGGATCTGAACATATGATCTTCCACCAAATAAACCAACACTACAAAAAATACACTTCCGTGATGATACGTGTTTGTCACAGTAATTCGCATTTTTCGTCATGCATGTACATCCATGACGATTTTATGACAGAATCAAGATAGTCATACCTGTGCTATCATAGAAGTGTTCCATGACATTACCAAAATTATCATCATGGAAGTGTCCACTTCCATGATGATAAATCGTGCGTCACAGAAGTGCTTTCATCAAGGGTGACCGACACGTGGCTTCCACCGTAACAGAACACCGTTAAGCTATCGGGTTGGGTTTTGGATCCGATAACCCATTAACAGCCCTGACCAATGGGGATTTTCCACATGTAAAATCATCATTGGCTGGAGGAAACACGTGTTGGCTCATCGTTGGGACAGATGTCATCCACTCATTGGACAGAACGCGCCTATGATACATCGACACATGGCACGGCCCAAAGAGGCCCATTCCTATGAAAAGGCCGGCCTGTTTGACTTGGTCAAAAGGTGGCGGGCCGGCCCATGGAAATCCTATTAACGACCTATTCGCATATAGCCCATTTACAGCCCGCTAACCCAAGGCCCGTTACGCCCTATCCGAATTAGGCACAGTAGCATCATTTGGGCCATCCAATATGATTCCACCCCGTTTTCACTTCTGGCCCATGTATGGCCCATGACGTCTTTCGGCCCATATGAGGCCCTTTGTAACTCTTGGCCGATTAAGGGCCCCTAGTGAAACTGGCCCATAATGAACAGTGTATCACTTTACACCCATTAACGGCCCGTGGTGAAACTGGCCCGTAATGAACAGTGTATCACTTTATACCCATTAATAGCCCATTATTCTGTTGGGCCGTCTCCAGCCCAAGTTATCTTTCGGCCTTATGAGGGCCAATTTATTCTTGGGCTCATTTGCAGCATTCGGTTACTTACGACCCGTTACTGTCATTTTTTGCTTGTGGGCCAAATTCAGCCCGTCGTTACAGTCGGCCCGTTTGTGGACCGTTAATCTATTGGGCCATTTTCATAGCATCAGCAAATACGGCCTATTAACGGCCCATATGGTCAGCCCATAAAACGTAGGATTTCCACTCTAGCCCGTCTACGGCCCATTAAAGGCTCGTACAAGACCCATAAATGAGTCGGCCCTTACAAGGCCCATGGATCCTATGAGACGTAGAAGGCCCATGGATCCTACGAGATGTAGAAGGCCCATGAATCCGACGGCATTGAAGTCCCATGAACGATATGGCATATTCAAAGAATTATCCTACTCAATACTATCACCTCTAAAAAACATACACTATACAACAAAGAGACCAAGGCATAGAAACGTAGAATAATCCTACACTATACAATAAAGAAATTATAGCCGATTATACCCACTTGGCATTATGGTTCGGCACAGGTGATAAGAAAGCATACACAAACAGCAAATTACATACACTAGGCAAATACATCTCATACATCATGGACGCGCATCAACTTAACTCCATTTGAACTATAATCTCTTCAGAAAATAGGATTGGCCGGATTCACATAGCACAAATTTCAGTCTGCAAAATCTCCAATTCCTTCATGGTTACCTCAGTGTCTTGTTTCCTTTTTTTGACTCCTGCATCTAATACCTGCATGTCCAGTCTCAACTGTTGACTATACATTGACAATCATGTACACGTTGTCTTGCCACCTCTAGTTGATGCTCGAGGACATCAGCACATTCCAATTCAAATCCATAATCATTCGGTAACGGCCATGCCGCACTGCTCGCAGATCTTTGTGTTGATGTCACTTCATCCTGAAATGTTTCTGTAAGTACACATGACTAGGGCAAAAATATAGGTACAACAGTGAAGCGAGCAAGACACTATTTTGTACTACATGGCAAAACAGGACTAACAATATTGTTACACATCATGAAGCATAAGTAGGTGATATTTTAAAAATTATAAAAAAGATAGTCTGTGCAGCCTGCATACAGAAACCCTCTTAGCTCACCATAGGAGCATGATGTTGGGGCCCAATCGAAAACACAGACAAGTTACAAATTTAGACAACATGTTGCGTATAAGTAAGCAAGCAGTTGTCCATTCTGTAGGTCAATTAAAGTCTCAGGGAGCATAATGAATAGCAGAGGGTTTCATACAAACATACTACAGCAGGCAAAACTATGCAATCATTAGCGTAGTATAAACTAGATTGTGAGCCTCATGCAATAATAGTTGGTTAATAGACTTCAAAGCTTCAGGCACACTTCGGCAGAGTAATTAAATGGTAAGGCCTTTAATTATGTCAACTAATAGTTATACAAGTACCCAACATCAAGCATGATTCTTTGGGCATCTCATTAACTAAGGACAAATAAAGCAATTGAAAAGAGCAAATTAACTATGCCTGAAACAAACAAGGAATTGAACTGTTGAGTTGCATACAATGACTTACCTTAACAGGTTGAAGAGGCTCAGAGCAGCTCCTACTTCTCTTGCAAGGCTCCTTCCAAGCATCTTGTACTTGGAAATCCTCAATCTTATCTTCATTGCACCCCCTCTGCAAGGTGACACAAACTAGTTACTCATCTCCTTGAAAGATAAATATGCATACTTTTCAGTCTATGAACACAAAAGGATGAGATTATAACAAAACAACACCACATAATGAAACATGCCGCATCTCTTGCACTTGCACACAATGAAATGAGCATTTACTATGTTTGCACTATGTAAAAACTAGGCATACCTTCGAACTGGATCTCCAGGTACTCTTGGAGAGCCTACTTTAGTCTACAGCCAAAACTTTATGTCACCTATGAGTTAGAAAAGGCCCCACTACAATAACCCTTAGTGTTTAAATCATTGACAAGCTCTGTTAGAGTGTTAGGTCAAGAACAACAAGTAATCAAAGCAAACAGTCCTAGTATGGCTGGTTGATGCAAACAAGCAATTGAACAGATGTGTGAGCAAATCTTACATATCAAGAAAAGAAGCAAAGAAGGAAGCTTAAAGACCATCACTTGACTGACCAGATTTAAGGGGCATTTAAACATCATGTGCAACGTATGAACTAACATAAACATTGCATATTCCAGATTCTACAATGGAATGCACATGTATTAGGTTATGCCATGTATGATGATGCCTAAATGTACACTATAGCAGGCAGGAGTGATTCATTATTGCACGCATAATTGAATTGCAGGTTAAGGGCCAGTTCGATTCTGCCTTTTCAGCGCTTATTGTCAAAATAAGCCATAAAAGATGTAAAGAAGTCATTTTTGAGTTATGGGCTTGGGCTTAACTAATTTTGCTTTGGAGGGGTGTGTTTCGGGTAGAACCTCACTAAAAGTTGAAGGGAAGGGGAATAGTGAAATGACTCTGTTGTCTGCCTATATTACACTCAAAATGCAACTACTGACGCCTGTGTAAAACCCGACCCTCAAGTAAAAAGAAACACAGAAGCGTTCATTGCCCTGCCCGCTTGCATCACCTCTCCCCTTTCCCTCTACCTCGATCCCCTGCCTGCAGCACTATGGTTCCTCTAGCGAGCCGTCACCACTGGTCCCATCTGGCCTGGTCCTCAATGATACTATGTCCAGCTAGGCTACATGGCCGGCGGGTAGGGGCAAATCTCCCTGGCTGCTCCTCCCTCTGGCGCCGCCCCTCATTCTCATGGTCTCCAGCAGCTGCTCCACTACGGTTCGTCCAACGCACTACTCCGGCGGGCGCTGCACAACTATGGCTGATGCCACACTGCGGCAGAAGGCACCTTATTCCCCCTCCCCTCCTCCCAGGCCATGGCCTTGAGGTGCTGTTGAAGGATGAGCTCATCCAACAAGGTGAGGATCTCCTCTGTTTTTTTGCCAAATTTTCATTTTGATCCACTATACGATGAATTGATATGAGCTGCTTCTGCTGCTGCTATATGATGCATTGCTATGAGCTGCTCCTGCTGCTGCTATATGATGAATTGCTATGAGCAGCTGCTGCTATATGATGAATTGCTATGAGCTGCTATTGCTGCTATATGATGAGTTGCTATAAGATGCTCCTGCTGATGCTATATGATGAATTTCTATGAGCTGCTCCTGCTGCTGCTATATGATAAATTGCTATGAGCTGCTCCTGCTGCTTCTATATGATGAATTGCTATGAGCTTCTCCTCCTGCTGCTATATGATGAATTGCTATGAGCTGCTCCTGCTGCTGCTATATGATGATATGCTATGAGCTACTGCTGGTATATGATGAATTGCAGACTGCTGTTGTTGTATGATGAGTTTCTATGAGCTGCTACTACTGCTATATGATGCTTTCAGGTGGTGCTGCTATATGATAATAACCAGCCACTTGGACCATCAAATTTCAATAAATAATTGTTCTTCATTTGAATGTGGGTCATGCGTTCTTCGTTTAAATTAGGCAATGGGATCTCTATGGAAAACATTGACCAAAGTAGATTGTGCCAAGAAGATGGTATCTTTGTATTTGCATTTTGAGCAAATAGTGATGGTTTGTTTTCCTATCATATTAATTACTGCACTGGGTTCAATTTGTGATATTTGCAAGTCAAATTAATTTTCATATGGGCATCAAAATGAAAAAATATAATGAAATCTAGACTTTCCACTGATCATACCAAAGATAAGCTGAAAACGCAATGAAAAGAATTGGTTGGCTTATTACATGGAGCTTATATTCACATGTGCTTATTTTCTCAGGATAACTCGTAATAACCGTCCCTAAGAAACCTGGCTAATAGAACTGACATACAAGTAACATGTCACGATGATTGCAATGGAGGAGTGATGTACCATAGCACACTATATAGGCTCACTGCTACCTTTTCTTTTTTTGCGATGTTCCATGAAATTGCCACATACGTATTCTACTTTTTCATTGTGTAACCCTATCTGCAAGTTGACACGGCTAATTTCAGACATCTGTACATGATACTACATTGCATATCCCTTGAGCATATTTAAACCACCAATTAACGATTGTGTGCGTACCATAAACTAGCCATGACTCTGTATGCTGGACTAGCAGGCACTCTAAGGGAGCCTAATGTAGTGCACTGGAATTCCTACACGTCACCTACGATTTTGTGTAATGTACTGCCCCTGTTCCTAAATATATGTCTTCGTAGAGATTCCAATATGGACCACATACAGATGTATATAGATGCATTTTCGAGTGTAGATTCACTCATTTTGCTCCGTATGTAGCCTATAGTGGAATCTCTAAAAAGACTTATATTTAGGAACGGAGGTACGAGGTAGTATCATGTATGACATCTACATATCTATTTTAGCAGCCAGTAGTAGAAATCATTGTCTGCACAAAGGGATTACAGGTTAAAAATCCTAGCAAAGCACGCTGGCAGGCACAGAACAATACAAGAGAGAGACACGCACTTACAAGATCATAGCAATGCCTCAGTCCAGGATGTTGGTTGGCCAAGCTGTTAGATCCAGAAGAAACATCGTCCTTATAGTTTTTGCCAGCTGCATAACAGGTAACAGCGACGGGTTTAAAGGTGACAAGTACCTAGGCCATGGCAGGTGCTTGGCATCTCTCCAGACGGTGGGAATCAGGTTAGAAACGTCAAGGGTGATGATGCTACGCTAGCTGTCGGGGTCCGGTAAGGAGATCTAGAACCGTCGAGTAGGGTGTTTGTGGAGCGGCTCTGGTAGGGTGGACTATGGTGTGGGCGAAGCGGATCTGTGGCCGTGGACGAGGGCATAGGAGAAGCTGCTCTGGTGGTTGGGTTAAGGATGGTGTCGACGACGCGGATCTGCGGTCGTGGACGGGGCGTCAGAAGCTTCTCTGGTGGTTGGGTTAAGGATGGTGTCGACGATGCAGATCTGCGGCCGTGGATGGGGCATCAGAAGATGCTCTGGTGGTTGGGTTAACTATGGTGTCGACGATGCGGATCTTCAGCCATGGACGGGGCGTCAGAAGCTGCTCCGGTAGGTTGGATGAGGGTGCGAGGAAGCGGATCTGAGGCCGTGGACTTGTGAGTTGGCAAAGCGTCCCTGGTAGGGTTGAGAATGGTATAGGTGAAGCTACTCCGGTAGGGTTAACGATGGTGTCGGTGAAGCGGCTCCGGTAGGGTTGAGGAAGGTGTCGGCGTAGCAGCTCCGGTAGGGTTGAGGAAGGTATCGGCGAAGAGGATCCGAGGCCGTCGACGGGGGCGTCGGTGGGGCGGCTCTGGGGGGTGTGGACGAAGCGTCTTCGGTGGGGAGTACGAATGAGCCACTACAGATGCGCGGTGGTTGACGAGAGTACCGGCGAAGCATGGCACTGAATGGGCTGTGGTATAGTGGTGGATGAGCAGTCTACCTGTTTCTAGGGGAGGTGGGAGGGGTAGATGCGGCTGCAGAAGCAGATCCGGAGAGGTGGACGCCGCAGGAAGTGAATGGGCTATGGTACGCCGGTGGATGAGTAGTCTAGGGTTTCGAGAGGGGAGGGGAGAAAGGGCGATGAAGTACGGACGACGTGATGTAAGATGGTCTGGTGTTGTGGAATTAGTCGTTTTTGTGGGAGGGGGAGAGGAATTGGGGGTGCCGTGTAGTGGCGGGAACCGGAAGTTACCAAAGCAGCCCCGACCTATCATGTAGATGAGGGCGGTATTGTAACAGTTGGTCTCCCTACACCAAGGACAAAAGGGGAATTTCACATGCTAAAGACTAAGGTGGCAGAAATTTTAGAAGGAGGCGGGAGATTTTGCCGCCCGCGGGATCGTCCGTATCCAGTTTCAACTAATTTTGGACCGTGCTAGCGGGACGGTCATGCTAGACTGTGTACACGGGGCACGCGTTAGCAGTTAATAACTGGTGTGAAGTCCACCCCAGAAAAAAGAAAAAAACTTGGATGATGCGCCGATAACTTGGACGTTCACACGGGCGCGGCCAATCGTACGGGTGTAGTGGCGCGTTCAGAAAAAAGGGATCAAACGCTCAGCCTATGTATTTCTCGTGTAAATAGATAATTTAGTGCCATTGGTTATTTACTTTAAACATAATGCATTGACGTGTTAGTGTAGAGGCACACAAAAAGAAATGGATATTGTAGTCCGTTACTTAAAAGTGTTACCTCATATGATTACATAGCCTCCATTTCATAAATTGCGTACCCGTTGAATTCATATATGAATATTACATATATTACTTCAAAATAGACACTTAAATCATCCAAGACTAATGAATTTGAATGCATGAGTAACAATGGTGCATGTACATGATAGCTACGTTGGTTGTTTGAAGAAACATCACTATAACTTTTGCATGCACAACTGAAAAGGTTTATTTAAATAGAAAAAATTGTGATATGTGAGTGTCCAATCTTTATAGCGTTGAATTGATATTGTACCTTTGGCCACGATATGAAGTAGATATTGACTTATGTTCAAGCGATGCACGTCCACGATCGCTAGGTAGTGATACGTGAATGAATTGTGTAATTTCTCTCACACGCATACATATCTCATTTCCCAGTGGGCATCGGAATCACACACACGCACTTCATGTATTTCTCTCCGTCCGTCAGGGTTAAATTCGTCTTTCTACCCTGTCCTACAAGTCTCCCACACAGAAACACACACGCTCTCTCTGTCTAACACGCCCACCCCTTTAATTCCGCCAACCCACAACCACTAATGTCTCAAAATATAATAATGTCTCTCACACATATGCCTAAGGTTAACTCGAGTTCCGGAACCATATGAATACATACAATGGGATTCCAACAGAGCACCTTTTGTTTTGAGATTTCTCTCTCTCTCTCTCACACACACACACAGACACGCGCACGCGTGCACACATTGTTTCTCGCTTCATTTTTTTCGGCACTTGCATGCACACACACACACACAATTTTTTTTATCTTCGTGAGGCTTTAAGTATGCCTCGCACAAATGCAATCTATCTATCCCTTAATATAGCTAGATATGTGTCACACAAACTCTGATGCCCATGCGTTGCACGGAACATCAAGATGCATTTGTATGAGAAGTTTATCTTGTGGGAGAAAAGGATGAACAAGGGAATGCCTTATTTGCAAATGCGGAGAGGGGTGTGGGTATCTTTTTGCAAAATTGTCATAGTTTCCTTCCTATCCGTCGGATATAAATTGGATGGCCTATATTGCAAGATGGCAGGAACACCATCATCACCAACTCTGTTTTTTTATAAGAGTAGAGATATGTGAGTGTCACTGCACCCCCCCCCACACACCCACACCCACACACCCACACTTCCCAACATCGAAGGAGTAGGGTGACACCTCGATTTTGATACTAATCTATCAACTGGCTTCTCTCTCAAACATACACACACACTACCTGGCACCGAAGGAGTAGGGTGGCACATCGATCTTGATAATAATCTATCTACTCCTGTTTCAAAAAGACACACACACACACACACACACACATACTCTTGCTAGTTGTGCCTCTGTGCCTACCGCGCACACTCTCGATACGTCTTTCTCTCCCCCCAACAATGACAGCAGAAGGGTGACAACTCGATCTGATCATAATATGTCAATTGGTTTCTCTCTCAAACATTGTGTCTCGGTGCCTCTCTCGGTAGCCCCCTCGATATGCAGACTTCTCGCGTGCGCACAGCTATAGTGACGATGATGCTGAACCCAGTGTGCATTGTTTTTACCGGCCTCATGTGATAGTTTTCACCCTGTTTTCTATTAATTAAGAAGGAAACCTTTTCTTTGTTACTACTAGTGAATCTGAAATCATTCGGGGCAGACATAAAATATATCACTTCAACCCAATTATCGCAGCAACTATTTTAAAAGAAATTAGCTAGCTGCCCGTGCGTTGTACGGAACATCAAGATGCATTTGTATGAGTAGTTTATCTTGTGAGAGAAAAGAGTAAACGAGGGAAGGCCTTATTTGCGAACGTGGAGAGATGTGTGGGTATATTTTTGCAAAATTGCCATAGTTTCTTTCCGATCCGTTAGATATAAATCCGACGGCCTATATTGCAGGATGGCACGCACACCATCATCACCAACTCTGTTTTCTACTCCCTCCGTTCCTAAATACTCCCTCCATCCGAAAATACTTGTCATCAAAATGGATAAAAAGAGATGTATCTAAAACTAAAATACGTCTAGATACATTTCCTTTTATCCATTTTGATGACAAGTATTTCCGGATGGAGGGAGTATTTGTCTTTTTAGAGATTTCAACAACTGACTATGACCGGACCTTACCAACATACTCAAAAAAGTAGTCCATAATTTTGATGTTACCCTCTTTTCTTGGCAGTGCAGTGCCATCTGGATACCTCATAAATAAATCAAGGACAAATCTGACCCCTTCCTGAAAAGACATACAGAGCAAAATGAGTGAATCTACACTCTAAAATATGTCTACATACACATCCGTATGTGGTAGTCCATTTGAAATCTGAAAAAGACAAATATTTAGGAACGAATGGAGTATAAGAGTAGACATGGAGATATATCTCCAGCATGGTCTACAACAAAAATGTGTTGGGCTGGTTAGCGCCGGATGCTCGCAACGCGATGACATGAGTTCGAATTCTGTCTTTTAACTTCAGATTTTTATATTATATATTACTTATTTAATATATACTTCTTTCACTACTGTACTAACAGTGGAACCCACAGAGTACTTAGAATACAAGATTAAGGATGGACTTGTTTCTTTTTAACTTTCTATACGAAGCTGTAGCCACGCTGCAAGTCATGTGTACACTGTACATGCAATTAAATTTTTATAGAGGGACAATCATACAGGCAATTAACTCAAATGGATTGGATGTCACTCTATTATTTCCAGCATAAGAGCATCTCCAACGGCAGGCGGCAAATTTCCTCCTGCTTCCTTCCACGGAGGACAACATCAAACGCCAGTGGCATACATTTTTACAACTCTAACCAACCAGATGAAATTCATGCAAACACGGACTGATTTCATATAATCATGAAGGATTTCATATAAAAAAGCCGGATCTTCATATAAACATGATGGATTTCATTACATTTACATGAACTAAGCGGTGCCAATCTGGCTCTCTTGGTATAATTAATACTCCCTCCGTCGTCCTAGAAATGGATGTATCTAGACTTATTTTAGTTATAGATACATACAATTTATCCATTCTTAGAAAAAATATTTCCCGCCAGCTACAGAGGGAGTACATAATCTAAATGGCCGCCCGCGGATTCCTTTGTCTTCCTCATGTCCATAAGACACTTGCGGGGTCGACGAAGGTCCTCGGAAGAGACGAAGCAGCAAAGAAACCACGTGAATGCGCAGTCGTTGCTTCGGCGGTGGCCTCCATGGGTCCCAAGTGGCGGCGCCCTCCCGTGTTCTACTTCTCCTCGATTATGGCGGCGGACACGGAGAAGCATGGCGCTGCCGCAGGCACGGTAGGCGCGCCCACAGACACGGAAGGCGCGGCCACCGCAGACACTGGTGGCGCGATACGACGCGGCAACAACGATGCCTGTACCGGTGTGCTTGCCGCCGTGCCAGCGTGGAGCAACTCGCCACTCCTCATCGAGCTGAACTGGAGTGGCGAGTTGCTGAACCACGCGCCTGCTTGGGGTGGCAACTGGCTCCGTCGGGCCAAGCGAGGTTGGTGAAGCACCGAGCGGCCTCGCCCGTATCCGGAGGGCTCGACGGGCCACCCAGCCGGGTAATATACCGGAGAATGGCTCCATGGAAGCCATCGGAAGAGTGGAGAAAATGATGAAGGAGGAGATGGGGAGCGGCGGAGGGGTGCGATTCTTGCCTGCTGTCTGTCTGGCCTCGTGTAAATAGAGGGCGGGTGGTAGGAGCTTGGCTGGCGTCTGGCCTCGTTTAAACTGGGGGTGGACGGGTGGATCTCGGCCGGTGCTGCATTTACTTCTGGCCCGCTCATGAACGGACGTGTGGCCGGAGTCGGATTCTCAGTTTGCATGCAGGTTTAACGGAGGGGTTTAATGGAGGCGCCGGGCGTGCAGTGGGCGGGGCAGTACTATTTTATTTGACAGAAGTAATGAGCCGTCAAATCACAAAGGCCCTCGCCTCTCGTGAAACCGACCGAGCTAGACTGCCCCGCCCTCTAGCCTTTTAAAAAATGTATATACTCCACTTTTGTACAATAGTAGTATCGTGTGATTGCGCCATGGAGCAAAACATGAAACTAAAAAAAAGGTGGTACATATAGAGAGCGCTTGTCGCCAAATTATGCATATAGTACTTTTAAAAAGGCTTGTCACAATAATCGTGTCCAACACAAGTGCACAACCCACCCCTCAAATCTAAGCACCCTGGAATTCTTTGACAAAACTAAGCACCCTGAATTTTTTTGACAACTATACTGCTGGCTATATGATTTTGGGCATATTTATTGTACGTATATAATGTAAAGAAACGAGTGGTAGTACTATACCAACTAAAAGACGAAATGTAAGAAATACTAGTATGTACGTACTGAAGAGTTAAAGTAACGAGAAGAAACATAACATAGTTCTGTTGGGGGCTCAGCACAACAAACCCCTCAAATCAAACTAAGCACACCTGAAATTAAATTTTGCAACTACTCCGGTAGATGCTGCAGTACAACCACCATGAGCAACGACACTGCCACCTTACCCTGAGTCCTCGTCCACGTCCTCAACATCGTCCTTGTCCCTCTTCCTCTTGGCCGATACTTCTTTGCTTGAACCACACACTTGGCTCTTGCTCTTCATCCAACCCTTGTAGATATTAAAACAAAGGTAGCCATCCATTGCAGCGTAGTGGATGTGGTCTATATCTAGTACATTCCGCAGCCATGCATAACGATGAAACGTGTATGGAGGTTTCTCCAGTTTACCATACGAAGGATGAACCATGGCTCCTGCCAGGGTCAGCATTGAAGGCTGACGAGAGGACACCAGCCGATTCTTCTGGAGGTCGAAGGGGTTGCCTACAACGAGGCCTATCCGATCTAGGACTTCTTTGTCGTTCCCAAAGTATATAGTAACGAATTTGACTAGGTTGCTCTCCAGGAAGTCCTTAAAATCTAGGCATTCAACGTCGGCATGGCATATGTGGTAGACCAAGCATAAGTCATGCACACAAACCTGGATCACGGCGGGCTTCTTCCTCCCTTCGTCCTTTAGATCCTTCTCTTGTCCCAGGACTGTGGTGTACTCAACATCTAGCCCAGCGACCCACTCATCATCTGAGTTCTTGAACATGCGTCTAAAGCGAGAAAGGCAACCTTTCACCGTCGCAGAAGAACGGGTGTAGATGACGTCGAACTCATCGCCGGTGATGGTTCTAACCTTGTACTCACTGCCGACCGTGGAGATTTGGGACGCCATGGATTTGGGAGGAGGGTTAGGATTAGTGAAACTGCCATAATGTGAAAGGACGGGACGACTAGGAGTGAACCGCCGTAGTATTAAAGGACATGCAGGGGCGAGTAGGAGCGAACTGCCAGCGTGCGAACGGCAGAGTAGTGGCTTTCCATTCTCCCATGATATGGGTTTCCGAGAGCCCTTGGATCTGAGATCGAACGGTTGCATGGTGTGATTCTAGACCTATGGGTGAATATCCTATCCTGGAGGGTTATTATGCAAATTTTTAGCAACTTAGCACACGACCGTTTGATCTTAGATCCAAGGGCTGCCAGCAGCCCGTATCATGGTCGCGCCTACCATGACTGTCGCGTCGCTCGCACGGTCACGCCCTTGGAGATTTAACATGGTGCGTAGGCTATCTGATGTTGGCATGTCATACATAGTCATCACTTAGTCACTCATACTACAACAAGGTTAGCTATAAGGTTGGCTATAAGTGTATATATTTTACTTCTCTCTATCTCTTTCTTCGTACTCCCTCCGTCCCATAATATAAGAACGTTTTTGACACTAGTGTAGTGCCAAAAACGTTCTTATAGTATGGGACACAGGGAGTACTAGTATTTATTGCATTTGCCAAGGAGTGACCTCTTCCAATGAAATGGTGTGCTTATTAGTTTTTTGTTGCTAAGTTTGCTTCATTTAATTAGCTATAGACTCAAATTTGTCTTTTCACCCAGGTACACACGCTTAGCACCATTTCTTCCTTGGGTCACCAAACTAGTCTCTCTCTTCTTGATTAACTTGCCACATCAGACTTTATGCCTATGTGGCAAGCTTAGCACCTGTAGGAGCAAGTAAGTACAATAGTGCGCTTTACATGGCATTTTTGCATATGTGGAGGAAAGAGAGGCAAGGAAAAAGTGGAGAAGTGGGCTCTCATGCAAGAGCCAGCCTCTACTATAGTCTACATGGTGGAGCATTGGGAGAGGCACCTGTATGGAGGTGGACAGGAATCGGGAGACTCACGCTGGTCATAGCGCCGCAGTTAATATGATAATGGCAAGTCAAAGCACGGGGCCCCACCTGTCCAGCAGTAACTCGTTGTCAAATCACACAGCCCTACGTTTGCAGCAGCCTACTCCCTCATCTTCTCGTGTCTCTATCGAACCGACTAGGCAGAACTGCCCCGCCTACCGCGCAAGAAAAGCACGCGCAGTATACTCCATCCGTCTAGGTGACCAAGGTGGAGAGGAGAACGAGAGAACTTAATGTTTAGTATTTGGTAAGGCTGGTTGTAATGGTAGTATCATAGCTATATCATGCATGTCAACTAGGCAATTTTGATGAGGTGTCATAGAATTAAATGAAGAAAGAGAGAGAGAGAGAGAGAGAGTTGAGTACTATGTGTCATACCACTACAAAAAAAAGACACATCCGTGACATTTTGGGCCGAACGAATTTTTTTCCTGTCATACATATGACACTTCTATGACGATAATTGTGACAAAACCCAGTATCGTCATAGATGTGGTGGGCTCCTACTTCTATGACAAAAAATCATGACAGAAAATGGGCTTTTCGTCCTGGGCTGGCCGGAGACGCAGCTGCATGACATTCTTTGGGCCGTCCATGACGAAAAAAACCGTGGTAGAAGCGAGGGCGAGGAAAATTTCGGGGAGTTCCCGGTTTCGGTGGGAGGTCGGGGGCCGAGCGATGCGCGTTTCTCTCATACACATACGCGCATGTGTGCGAGGCGTTGGCTCTAACTTAACCCGAGCGAGGCGTTGGGCTCTAACTGAACCCGAGCGATTGCACTTCAGGCTATGCGTTACTGAACCCGAGCGATCGATCGATGGCTGTTAACTGAACCCGATCGAGCGATTCCTTCGCTACTGCTGCTAACAGAAGCCGATCGATTGGATGAAGCATTGCGGGGGGCGGGGGGGGGGGGGGGGGGGGGTTGGATGAACAGTGAGCAGTGGCGTTGCCTCTGGATGAACATGACCCCGTGGTGTGGAGGGCTGGATGAACAGTAGATGGTGGACGGGTGCCCGTGGACTGGTGGTTGAACAGGACCCCGTGATGTGGAGGGCTGGGTGAACAGTAGATGGTGGAGGGGTGGTTGAACAGTAGCCAGTGGAGTAGCGCGCGGTGGAGGCTGGACGAACAGGAGGCCGTGGAGGCTGGAGGAGGTCGACGGTGGAGATGAACTGTATTCCCTGGTGTCCCGTTTTGCGGTACGCCACACCCCTCCCGATGAACAGGACCCCCGTTTCGACCGTAGCACTCCAACACATGTCCGTTTCGTCCGTTTTGCGGTACGCCACACCCCTCCCGATTAATAGGACCCCTGTTTCGACCGTAGGAGGTCCGCTTCCTCTGTTTTGCGGTACCCACACCCCTCCCGATAAACAGGACCCCGTTCCGAACGTAGGAGGTCCGTTTCCTCCGTTTTGCGGTACGCCAGGCCTCGTTTCCATCGCCTGTTCCGTCCAAGCCCTCCCGATGAACACGACCTTGCATTCCGTTCCGACCCAGCCGGTTGGCTCCCACGCGTTCCGTTGCCTCCCGATGAACACGACGCATTCCGTTGCCTCCCCATGAACACGACGCATTCTGTTGCCTCCCCATGAACACGACACATTCCGTTACCTCCCCATGAGCACGACGACAACGCTGTTTCTCTGTTCCGACCCAGCCATGTACACGAGCCCTCGCCGTATGAATGCGCGAGTAGGCGTTCGATACCCCACCCGTATGTACACATACGTGGCCGTATTTTCTTTCTTGCACCCTGGCCGTTGTACGTACGTGTACATGCTACGTGCATGCCACTACTACGACACGTACGCGCCTCTACTACGACACGTGCGGGCCTCTACATCGAACAGTATATATGTACGTACACGTTCGCGACCAGAATGACAACACTACGTACGCTTTGACCAGGTGAATCCCGACTATCAGGCACTTCCTTGCTTGCGAAGATGTAGCTGGTGGGTCCCAGCAGCCAGGCGGGCAAATCGTTTTTGTTTTTTTTTGCCCGGACGCACTTCTTGCGTGCGAAGGTGTAGCTCCTGGGTCCGAGCAGTCAGGGGGGCGAATCGTTTTTTTGCCCGGATGCACTTCCTTGCGTGCGAAGGTGTAGCTGCTGGGTCCCAGCAGTCGGGGGGCGAATCGTTTTTTTTCGGATGCACTTCCTTGCGTGCGAAGATGTAGCTGGTGGGTCCCAGCAGTCAGGGGGGCGAATCATTTTTTTCCGGACGCACTTCCTTGCGCGCGAAGATGTAGCTCATGGGTCCCAGCAGTCAGGGGACGAATCATTTTTTTGCGAAATACGGTGGCCGTCTGGTGGGTCCCCGCTGTCAGGTGGAGGAATAATTATTTTGCGCATAATAAGGAGGCACTTCCTTGCGGCTGTCGTGGACCCAGCAGTCAGCCTCTCCACGTATAGTCCACGTCCGATGGAAGTCGTTCCTTGACCATGTTGACCACGCCGCGCCGAGAGCACCATGGCGGTGGACGAAGGCGAGGCCTATGAAGGGGACGACGCGGAGCCAGGGAAGACGCGGCAGTGGATGCACACGCGGAGAGGAGTACAAGGGTTCACTGGTTCGGCTGCACTGCCGTTGCCGCAAAATAACAGGGTGTGGGTGAGTGGAGGGATGGCCTGGCCAGCGGTGGGAGTAGTAGGGGGCGGTGAGGCCTCCGCGGCAGCACAGCCGGCCACGGGAGGCAGGAGCAGGCAGCACGACCGACGCTGCTTTGGGAGGCTGGGGCAAGAAGACTAGAGGTTGAAGAAGCATGACGGCCGTTGGATGGACATCGTACGGTCACTGCAGCTAGAATCGTTTATATTGACTAAGTTGACAAAGCCCTTGGTACGTCAACTTAGTAGGCCCACAGGTCAGCTTCCGAAACGGTGCGCCCCAGATGTCAGGGGGAGGAATCATTTTTTGGGCGGGTGAAGCTAGAATATCCGAGATTGAAGAAGAAGCACGGCATCCGTTGGATGGACATCCAACGGCCAATGCTGCTAGAACCGTGTGTTCACTCTAAGTTGACAAAGCCTTGCATACGCGTCAACTCTATTTTTTAGGGGACGCGTCAACTTAGTAAGGCCAGAAGTGTGTGGCAGAGAACTTATAGCCCATTTGAGATTTGTAAGAATGTGTAGCCCATTTTTGAATTCTAATGGAATTTACTACGACCCATTTACAGTTTGTTAAAAGTAGAGCCCATTTCAACCAACCGTTCAAAACAGAATTCAATAAAATTTCCCACATTTTGATAGGATCCGAATATTTTTATCCCGAAATTTCTAGTCAGGTTAAATACAATTTCAATATTAATTTATATTACGTAAAAATCCAACAAAACATTGCGCTCGCAACAATTAATGAAATTAAAATTTTCAATATCCAAAAATAATATTTTATAAAGTAATCATGTGTTTGGTGCATTTTTTTATAGTTACTACCTAGTTTTTATAATTACATCCCATTTATTATTTCTTAAAGCCCGTTTTCTTGTTAAGCCTAATGCATCCCTCCTAGGAAAGATTTGCAGCCCAGCGGGGCGGAGAATAACAACTTGACCTTGCCTGGGTATTCCTAAAAAAAGTATAGCTGGGCTAGCCATTTTCAGCTTGAAAAAAATTAATATTTGGGCTGGATATCTGGCCTGGGCTAGACGGGCCATAGCCCGCCCAGTTAATACCTGCAGTGATGTTTTCGTTGTTGTTTAGTGGAGAAAAATTAATATCTGGGCTAAACATTGAAAAACTCTGTAGTGCTCACACCTCAAAAACACAAATACTGCTCGAGCTGCTTGGTCCCAGCTGTCGGCCGCTTCTTGTGCAATTCTCTCGTTTATTGACTACTCCCTCCTTTCCGGTTTATAATGCTCAATTCAAAAATCTCACCAATCAAGGTAGATGGCGAGTGGTGGAATACTTTTTGTAGTTTTGCAAAAGCACCTAATAAATGCTCTTGCTATCCTCAAAAAATTATGTTTATCAATGCATTAATTGCAATGCATGCATGCATAAAGTACATGCATTGGTCAATTTTCTCTTAATACATGCATGCAATGATTTAATGCACCTTGGAATCTGAACATGTGATGGAAAACAACCAAATTGAGCCTGATAAAATGGAAAAACTAAAATTTTGAGATAAGCTCTATAAACCGGAAAGGAGGGAGTACATAGGTTGACAATGGTGTGGGACCGTGATGTCAGGAAACCAGGAGGAAGCAAAATAAATTATAGAATTATAGTTATATATATATATATATATATATATATATAGGGTTGGTCTATTATGATAACACCCTCTAGAGTATTATTTTGCACACCAAACCCTTGTTCTGCTAACACCTGATACGAACACCCCACAACCCCACGCGCGCTAGAACCCACCGAACTGCAAAAACCAAAACAAAAAACCTCCAACCCCACGCCCCACCCCACCTTCTTCCCCGGTCAAACCCCACCCACCTTCTCAGTGACGCCCCACCTCCCGATCGCAAACCCAGGCCCCCGAGCCCAGCGCCACCACCCACAAGCCCCACCCCCACGAGCACGGTGCTCCGGCGGCGGACCCAGGCGTCCCCGATCAAAACGCGCCTCCAATTTCCCGGCAGGTGCTGGATCCCGAGCGGCCGTGGCCCCCCTGTCACCCCACTCCTTCCGATGCCGCGCGGCCCCAGCCTTCCTTCAATGCCGCTGGCAAGCATGGCTGCCTTCATTCGACCCACGCTCCAGGCATCCCCTCCTCCTTCCGCCACCACACCCCAGAATCACCTTCCACCGTGAAGCGCCGCTGCCTTCCAGCGCCCCCCTGCGTCAGATCCGTGAGGCCCTGCCTGCCCTGGGGCGCCACCAACACGGGTCCGGTGGGATGCACCATCATCTCTTCTCCGGCAGGCAGTTCGGCATTAGCCCGATGCTCATCAAATGGTGAGCTCCATGACGCGCCATCGCCCGGTCTTCTCCATGGCGCGGGATCCCCATCCCCCCGGCGAGCTGTCCTACTTCCCCTCCCCTCCGGTGATATCTCCTGCATGTAGTTCGGCCTTCCACCGCGTGCAGCTCGACCGCCAGACTTGAATTGCTTCGGGTCGCGCGATGCGGTTCGGCGGCGCATGGCCATGCATTTCGCGGCCACCACGGGCCCCCTCACCTCTACCTCCATAGCCGCGTCCTCAACCAGCGGTGCCCTCCCCTCGTCGTCAGCCACGGCGCCGCAGCCACCGGGCTCGAGCGTCCTGTCATCCCCATCAATTGTTTTTCTTGCTTTATCAGATTCCACTTGGGGACATCGCTGCTATTCGTTGGGGCGTCAGTACGGTGCGGCTGGATGTCGCGATCGTGCTTGTAGTCCGGTGGCACAAGGCTCGTGGTCGGATGTGCAATGCAGTGCAGTGCTATTCACCCTTCCGAAGTGTAGTTCGCCGGCAGATGTGTTGACCCATCGAAGATCAACTGCACCCCCTCCCCCGATGGTGCCATGCAGTCCAATACGTGGGTGCACGCAGCACGCCCCATCGGCGCCGTGCAGTCCAAAGTGTGGGTGCAAGCAGCACGCCACCCATTCCCAAGCCCATCTCTCTCCCTCCCCGCACACGCGCCAAGTGCTCTCCCTTTCTCACAAGTTGCTACAATGGCAGACCAGAAGCTCGCCAAGCTGCGCGAGGCCGTCGCCTGACTCGGCCAGATCAGGTCGATCGCTCGGTCCCTCCCATTGTTGCGTGTCTTTATCTTTATGCCTGTCTTGCTTGATGGATCGCCTGCTTAATTTCTTGGTGTTGTGTTGCGTGCAGCAACAAGGAGAAGTCCGGATTCATCAGCCTTGTCTCCCACTTCCTCATGTAATTTCTTTGTGCTACATCAGAGATGGTTCTGCTCCCGTTCATCGTCCATGGTGTCGATGTTGTTAGTGCAATCTCGTGATGGGTGGGTTCTCTTCATCCTCTCCAGTGAGTTCTACAATGAGCAGCTGCTATCGCTCAATATCCTGCCCCACAAAGCAGTGCAGCAGGGCGGTGCTTGCAGCGTGACACTCCCGGCCGAGCAGCGAACCCACTGAACCTATCGAGTAGATGAGACGATGAATCCCTACAGAAAACGGAAGGTCCTATCCATCTGTTCTTGCATATTTTTCATACATGCGAGGTTCAGATGGCCCTGGAGTGCAGCTCGGATGGGCTGTGCGATGGCCTTGGTGTGCTTTTAATTTTTTTTGTCCCTGGTTTTGTTGTTTTGATTGGAGGAAATTTGATGCGTTTTGCACTGTCTGAAAGTGCATTCTTTCATGGACAGAATTGCAGTACAGTGCATAGTACGAAGGAGTTAACTTTGTAAAAAAAAATGTACATAGGAGTTCACTTTCTATTATTTTTGGAGTATTTTTTTGTAAATTTGTATGGACATCGATGCAGTTTATTAAGAAAACCTTGGCGGTGCACTTCACAAAACAAAAAAAAAGCGATGAAGTTCATGGTTGCTCCGATGCGTTACACACATGCGATTTAGTTAAACTATATTTTGCAGGAGAAGATGAAACACATGAAAAAATTGATGAAGCTCATTAACATTAACAATGTGGCTTACTAATATTGACCATGTAGTCTAGATGAATTTAAGAAAAAAAGACAAAACAATTGTGTACCTCACTCCAACATAGGTTGTGGTTCACTTGCCCTCGGCACCGCGATCCACTTTTTTTCGTAAAAAAAGTTGAAAAAAAGACAACAAAAACTCATCGGAGAAAAAATACGTCCGATAAAAGAAATTATGCAGCTCGCTTGCCCGTCTGATGCAGTGCGGTTTTCATTCAGAAGCAGTGGGGTCGGTCGTATGATGTCGTTCATCCCGTAAGTGCAAAAAAATTGTTACGAAAGCGAAAAAAAGTAATGCGGTTCACTTTTTGGTAGTGTTGTGGTTCATTTACACCCGATGTGAAGTGCACTCTACTTTCTCGTTCTTGAAAAAATTAGGTTTGACTAAAAAAACCATGCAGTTCTCTTACCCATGTGACGCGGTGCAGTTTTTCGTCTGTTGCAGTGCGGTTTTCAGTCGGATGAAGTAACCACATCGATTTGGGTGTCGCGAAAATCAGTGTCCCCATTTCGGTAAATTCGAAATTCCTCTTAAACCGTAAAGAATTAGAGAGAGTGTTCTACATGAAAGAGTTGCGTATCATTGATATCTTTCCAAAGGTGTATCGTTTGAATCATTCCGACCAGCGGTTTGCAAAAATTTCGCCAAAAACGGCCGCTGCCACTCGTCGTCCACCGCATGATTTTCAAAATTAACTTAAAACCGTAAGGAATTTCAAAAATATTTCAACATATGAAAGTTGCACCTCATTCGTAGCTTTCCAATGGCATATCACATGCCTTGTTTCGACAAAAGGTTCAAAAACTGGAGCGAAAACAGTACCGAAAATTTGAATTTTTTTTGAAAAAGAGAATTCCGCGATTTAGTAAATTTGAAACTGCTCTTAAACCGTCAGGAATTAGAGAATAATTTACATATGAAAAAGATGCGCCTCGGTGATATGTATGCAATGGTGTATTGTTTGCTTCATTCCGACGAGCGGTTTAGGAAAAACGCTCGCTGCCACTCGTCATGGGCCGCACCATTTTCAAAACTGCTCTTAAACCGTGTGGAATCTCGAAAAGTGTTCAACATGTCGAAGTTGTGCCTAATCCATAGCTTTTCAACGGTATATCAAATGTCGTTGTTCCGATAAGCAGTTAAAAAACTAGAGCAAAAACAATACCAAAAAATAAGCATGAAGTTCACTCGTGTGAGTACTGGAGCACACTTGGTTCAAAGAATGACGTGCACTTGTGTTCAGCGTGCAGTGCGAAAGTGGTGTGCAAAATAGTTATTCTGCTAATATTAGCAGAATAGACCGTCTGTATATAGATATACATATATATATATATATATATATATATATATATAATAAGGAGGCACTTGCGTACGTGAGGCTATGGACCTGGTGGGTCCCCATTGTCATCCTCTCCAAGTAAAGTCATCTCCTCGCCCGCGTGCGCTTTCCGCCCGAAACAGTCAGCACCGCCCGCCCCGCTTCCCGGTGCAGGCGATTGCTCCGCCTTCAAACGACACAAGTGCCGTTCGTCCGTCCATCCGCCGCACACATTAATGATACGCGGTTGCCGAGGCGGCTACTCCAGCGCCACACGTCTGTCCCTCTGCCCGCCCACCATTGCTATATAAACTGCTGTGCCGGCCATAGCCGCAGTCATCTGCATCCATTCCCTTTCTCCTGTCCACACCATTACTGCCCACCATGGCTTCCTCGCGCTCCAGCACTCTTCGGGACGGGCGGACAACAGACCACACGGAGATGGCAGCCATTGCTGCCGACCGGCTGGCAGGCAGGCAGCCGGAGGACGGCGACGTCCCAATGGAGAACATGGTAGTCGACGATCCGGCGCCAACCCCCTCCTCCGCGCTATCCTCGCCGGTGCATTGCACCATGACCAGCAGCGAGGCCCATGCCCAATATATGGACAGGGTGAGGCAGATGCGTGAGGAGCAGTTCCGGGAGGCGCAGGCCGACACCGCCTACATCCACCATCTCCTCCAGGAGAACCTGCAGGCGGGGGAGCAGATCGCCGCGGAGCAGGCGGAGCAGGAGGCGCTGTTCGACTCGTACCGCTCCGCCCGCAAGGGCTGCCTCGAGCGCTGGCGGTACCGCATGCGGGTGGCGGAGGCGGCGGTCGCCTACAAAGAGGCTAGCAAAGAGGGCGATGAAGCGGGCCAGGTGCTGTTTGGCGAGACCGAGGACGAGGCAGAGGACAATGCCGGCTCCAACGAGTCCCTGCTCCGCTGGCGTCGACGAGGCCCTGCTCCGCCGAGGCCCCGCGGCGCCAACAACGAGGCAGAGGACACCGCCGGCTCCGCCGAGGCCCCGTGGCGCCAACAACAAGGCAGAGGACACCGCCGGCTCCGCCAAGGCCCCACCCCGCCAACAACAAGGCAGAGGACATCGTTGGCTCAGCCGAGACCCCACCCTGCCGGCAACATGGGGGAGGATTCCACCGCTCCGCTGAGGCGCCGCCCGCCGGCAACGGGATAGAGGACATCGCCGGCTCTGCCGAGGCCCCGCCCCGCTGCCAACGAGGTCGTGCCACATAGAAAACGAGGAAGAGTAGAGCACGGTAGGTCACCGCCGCTCGGGTCCAAGTAAGGCCATCGCTGCTACCCTCCGGTTGAAGCCAAGCTAGGCGGGTTGACCATTGACGGACGGTTAGCTTCTTGGCGGCGACGTGGAGTCGGAGAGCTGCGCTGGAGAAGAACACTGCTTCTACTTAACTGCTAGTGCAGTTAGCTGACTGACACGTGGGCCCAACAGGCCACATGTCAGTTATGCAACTGCACCTGCAGTTAAGTCACTGAAGCTTCTGTTCGGCTCAGCGGGACACATGTGGGTAGCTTTGGTTAATTAATTATACCTCCAGTGCACCCCTTTTTAGTTGAAGAATGTATGAAATGTAATGAAATCCGGCATGTTTATATGAAATCCGATCGTGTATGAATGAATTTATTTCGATTAGTTCGAATTCTTGTATCACTGGCATTGGATGAACATGCAAAACAATACGTACTAGCATTATTCCCAGGGTGATCACCTCGTTTGCAGCAGTTTCACATGTACTCCCTCCGGTCCTTTCTAGTCTGCATACAAGTTTTGTCTGCAGTCAAAGTATCTCTACTTTGACCAATCTTATACAAAGAAGTATGCACTTTCACAATGTGTGAAGTAAAAAGGAACAGAAGGAGTACAAAGAGTTTGAGCATCTTTTTGCGTTTCTGTACATTGCAATCAAACACACAGGCCTGGCAATTCATAGAGAACATTCAAAACAATCGATGATTACGCATCTCAGCGACTCACATGTCAGAGGCAATATTTCTTCACAACTAAAGAATAAAGAAAAAATTGATCGATGCTGCTGACATCAAAGGGTGTCCCATTCGAAAATATCAAAGGCATGTCTTGCTAAAATCAATGAGCAAAATTTGACAAGGTTGTCCCATTCCAAAATAGGAAATGCCTACGATTGTGGAATGGGCAGGGTTTGCCATCAGTTCGGACATTGACATGGCACCTTGTGCTAAATAAACCAGCTGTTCTTTTTGTGCAGTTCCACCAAAATCAACCAAATTCGCGCGTAGCTTGTATGATTTCGCCCTTATATGTTGCAACACCTTGAACTTATCAGCACCTCCTTTCTTGTGGTGGAAATGAATGATCCGATGTATTCATGAACATTTTGTGCAGTTCCCATTGAAATCAAGCTGAACACCCCTGTTTGCACAAATACAAAAAAGTGATTAGTATAAAGCAAACTATACTATGAATTGACAGTTTCAACAGGCACATACATGGTCCATGTAGAGCACACTTTTAAAAATGGAACTAACCAGAAAGAATCATCGAACAACATTGTACTCGCGCATCACAGCAAAAAAATGGAGATTTGTCAGTCCATATGAGCTGAAGTAAGTTTGGTCTTGTGGGGAGTAATGTAACCATTGTTCAACTGCTCCTTCTGATGAGAAGATAGACATGGCTTCTTCATCCTGGCATAATCGGAACTAGTCACTTCACGTACTCCATATTCTTCTTCAGAGGAAGATGATCCTGTTGTGCAAAGACAAGAGGACTACTAAATGCTAGCATCCCTGTTTGCTCGAAAAAAAAGGAAAGGAAATATTTAAAACAACACCGATGAAGCACTTCTCAAGGACAATACCACTTTTTCATGACAATATCTAAAGAGTAGTACAACACCAATAGAGATGACAAAGCTCAATCATATGGATGAAATCAGTGGGCGAGTACCAACCTTTGTCAGGAGGCTTATTGTGTAGAGCATATAGATGAAGCACTTCCGGAACCATCTGTTGCTATCTACGGTGGTGGCCATGCTTACTATATACTCCTTGATTAGTTCAATGTTTCCAACATCTTCTTGTGCAGTTCCACTAAAATATATGGTATCTTCAAAGAAGATCCCCGTTTGCAAAAGTAGAGATAATTACGTATTACATTAAGAGTGGCATCAAATCAGTGGCAAAACAATTGCTCGTTCCAGCCATAGCAATAAATTAAGATGCAAAACTATATCATTACTTGTGTCATCACAGTTCCAGTGCTTCATTACAGCACCGGGAGTTGATTTTTGTTTTTCTTCCGCTTGTTCTTCCCCTTCATCACTTGGTTCAATAACAAACAAGCTTCGCCTTCAATGTAAGATTTGGCATGTCAATTAGGGAGCACAAGTATAGTACTAAACTTAATTTTTCTGATGAAAGTGGCAAAATACGGGCCAGAAGTTGTGAAATATCCTTATCTTACCTCAATGGGATATTACGGTGCACATACAACTTGGAAGTCTTGTCTCCATTTGTGCAGTTCACTAAAATCAAGCAACATTATTGTACAAATAACACAACATATGAAAGCACACTGCAGAATCATGTGAAAGAAGGCTAGTACTGACCTCTCATGATGCGGAATTCAAACAACTCACAAGAAGAAGATCTGAACCAAATTCGCCTTAACGGATAGGAAGTAAGATCTCCTCTTGTGCAGTTCCACTAAGATCAAGCAATTAAGCAACATTGTCGGTGTGACATTTTGGTTGTACAGCAGAAAACACTCTTAAAACAAAAGTGTTTTGTGCAGTGCAACAAAAGGTCACAATGGCAACGATGTGAAGTAGATAACCCTGTTTACACATAGGTGCAAAGGAAACAATTAGTGGTCAATAACGATGGAAGACACAGAAGCCAACAAAAAGAAGCATCTACCTTATCTAAATGGGAAAGAAATCAAGAAAGTAGCATTTCTCAAATGGTGGCATTGATTAATATTAACATAGTGATTATATTAACAATAAAATTCGTTGAACATGTAATTTGCTTTTAACTGTGGCATTGCATCAATTTTCCAGCGGCATTATTAGAGGGTGTTTGTTTACAGGGTCATTTTGGTGTAGGGACTAAAAAACTCCGTGTCAGTCCCATCTAAACCAAACAGGAGGGACTTTTAGGGACTAAAAGTGGGCATTTGGGACTAAAGAAAGAAGACCCCGAGGGAGTCTTTTTGGGACTTTTTCCAACAGTTGGCCCTGCCACGCATCACACCTTGTTTCTATTAGTTCATTACTAGGGGTAACATGATCTTTTAGGATGTCATTTAATAACCTGTAGTCCATGTTTAGTCCCTGGAACCAAGCAGGTAGGGACTAGGGAATTTTTAACCAAACAAGGCCTTAGATTAACAATAGCTAATGAGTTGGACGGGACAGTGGACGCACCAGCACCATGTGCATCTACCGATGTACTATGGTCATGCACAGTCTGTTGCAACAAAGAACAAACAACCGAGGAGCATATTTGTGTTGGTCCCAGTTTTGTTATCTTTAGACACCTTTCCCTATGTGAGTGCAGCAAATCTAGTCCTGCTCAAACTCTACAGCCTTGTCCATTCCTTTCCTTTTTGAACTAGTACTTTCGCCCCTTCCTTTCCTCTTTGAACCACGTCCTAGATTTATGCGATACAACTTTCCCCACTACTTTCCCCCATTCCTTTCCTCTTTGAACCACGTCCTAGATTCATGCTATACAACTTTCCCCCTTCATTTCATCTTTGAACCACGTCCTAGATTCATGCTATATACAACTTTTCCCACTACTTTCCCCCACTCCTTTCCTCTTTTAACCACGTCCTAGATTCATGGTATACATGCAGCTAGAGCAATGCATGTGGAGTAAGTAAATTATACCTTAAGGTTCTTGGGGTGTGGTTCAGTGGGCGACGGGACGGCGGCTGAGGGAGTCCTGGACTAGGGGGTGTTTGGACAGCCGGACTATCATCGTCCGCCAGACTCCAAGACTACGAAGATACAAGATTGAAGACTCCGTCCCGTGTCCGGATGGGACTTTCCTTGGCGTGGAAGGCAAGCTTGGCGATACGGATATGTAGATCTCCTACCATTGTAACCGACTCTGTGTAACACTAGCCTCCTCCGGTGTCTATATAAACCGGAGGGCTTTAGTCCAGAGGACACAACATATATTACAACAATCATACCATAGGCTAGCTTCTAGGGTTTAGCCTCCTTGATCTCGTGGTAGATCCACTCTTGTACTACCCATATCATCAATATTAATCAAGCAGGACGTAGGGTTTTACCTCCATCGAGAGGGCCCGAACCTGGGTAAAACATCGTGTCCCTTGTCTCCTGTTACCATCCGCCTAGACGCACAGTTCGGGACCCCCTACCCGAGATCCGCTGGTTTTGACACCGACATTGGTGCTTTCATTGAGAGTTCCTCTATGTCATCACCGATAGGCTCGATGGCATCTTCAACCAACAACACTGTCCAGGGTGAGACTTTTCTCCCCGGACAGATCTTCGTATTCGGCGGCTTCGCACTGCGGGCTAATTCGCTTGGCCATCTGGAGCAGATCGAAAGCTACGCCCCTGGCCGTCAGGTCAAATTCGGAAGCCTAAACTTCACAGCCGATGTCCACGGAGACTTGATCTTCGACGGACCTGAGCCACAGCCAAGCGCGCCGCACAGTTGCGATGGGCATGATCTAGCTC
This sequence comes from Triticum timopheevii, assembly GCA_963921465.1. Classification (NCBI taxonomy): domain Eukaryota; kingdom Viridiplantae; phylum Streptophyta; class Magnoliopsida; order Poales; family Poaceae; genus Triticum; species Triticum timopheevii. The sequence goes on along the minus strand of OY997268.1, from coordinate 386,022,510 downwards.
TGCCGCCGAATAGTGCCTTGGTGGCCGCAAACGAATCCGCTCTGGCCATTAGTCCGGAGCCGATCGCCCGGATAGAGGATCGGTGGATAGACACCGCCTCGGGGGCTTCAACTTCCACGGCGATGGAGCCGAACAATAATCTTGTCCCCCGCGAAATTTGTGATTCCGAGGTGCCGGACTCCTTGCCGGACTCCGAACCTCCCGCGCCCCTACCAATCAAATCGGATTGGGCGCCGGTTATGGAATTCACCGCCGCGGACATCTTCCAATACTCGCCCTTTGGCGATATCCTGAATTCACTAAAGCATCTCTCGTTATCAGGAGAGCCCTGGCCGGACTATGGCCAGGATGGTTGGGGTACGGACGACGAAGAAATTCAGAGCCCACCCACCGCCCACTTTGTAGCCACTGTCGACGATCTAACCGACATGCTAGACTATGACTCCGAAGACATCGACGCTATGGACGATGATGCCGGAGACGAACTGGAACCAGCGCCCACAGGGCACTGGAAAACCACTTCGTCATATGACATATACATGGTGGATACCCCAAAAGATGGGGACGGCGAAGAAACAGCGGAGGCAGACTCTTTAAAGAAGCAGCCCAAACGCCGGCGTCAGCGGCGCCACTCTAAATCCCGCCACAGCAAGAATGGAGATTCCGGCACAGGAGATAATAATACCCCAGAGAGTGCCAAAGACAATCCCCTCCAGCAAGACTCAGCGCAGGAGGATGCAGAAGCAAGCCCTCACGAGAGGGCGGCAGACGAAGAGGTTGAGGATCATAACTATATGCCTCCCTCCGAAGACGAAGCAAGCCTCAACGATGACGAATTCGTCGTACCTGAGGATCCCGTCGAACAAGAGCGTTTTAAGCGCAGGCTTATCGCCACAGCAAATAGCCTAAAGAAAAAGCAGCAACAGCTTCAAGCTGATCAGGACCTGCTGGCCGATCGATGGACCGAGGTCCTCGCGGCCGAAGAGTATAAACTCGAATGCCCCTCCAAAAGCTACCCAGGACACAAGCTGCTCCCCCGATTAGAGGAGGAAGCATACATACCTCCATCACTAGCGCACGATATGGCTGACCGACCACCCCGTGGTCGTGACAGAGAGGCATCCAGGCCCCCAGCCAAGACCGTACCCCGGCATCGCTCCAAAAGTATGAAGCCAAGAGGGAACGCGCCGGACTTGCGAGACATATTGGAGGACAAAGCAAGACAATCCAGATCCATCTACGGATCACGTGGGCGCCCCACGACCCACGACGAATACCGTCACGCCGGATACAATAACCCCGGCCGGGCCGAGCACAGCAGACAGCGCTCTCTCAAGCTGCGTTGCGATATTGCTCAATACAGAGGCGCCGCACACCCGCTATGCTTCACTGACGAAGTAATGGATCATCAAATCCCTGAAGGGTTTAAACCCGTAAACATTGAATCCTACGATGGCACAACAGACCCCGCGGTTTGGATAGAAGATTATCTTCTCCACATCCATATGGCCCGCGGCGACGATCTCCACGCCATCAAGTATCTCGCACTCAAGCTTAAAGGACCAGCTCGGCATTGGCTTAACAGCTTGCCCGCAGAGTCAATTGGGTGTTGGGAAGACCTGGAGGCCACATTCCTTGATAACTTCCAAGGCACGTATGTGCGACCACCAGACGCCGATGACCTAAGCCACATCATTCAGCAGCCAGACGAATCGGCCAGACAATTCTGGACACGGTTCTTGACGAAGAAAAATCAAATCGTCGATTGTCCGGATGCAGAGGCCCTTGCAGCCTTCAAACATAACATCCGGGACGAATGGCTAGCCCGACACCTGGGGCAGGAAAAGCCAAAATCCATGGCAGCCCTCACATCATTAATGACCCGCTTTTGCGCGGGAGAGGACAGCTGGCTAGCTCGCAGCAACAATCTCCGTAAAAATTCTGGCAGTCCGGATACTAAGGACAACAACGGCAGGTCACGTCAAAACAAAAACAAACGCCGCATTAACGGCGACGATAAGGAGGATACGACAGTCAACGCCGGATTCCGAGGCTCTAAACCCGGTCAGCGGAAGAAGCCATTCAAAAGAACCACTCCGGGTCCGTCCAATCTGGACCGAATACTCGACCGCTTATGCCAGATACATGGCACCTCTGAAAAGCCAGCTAACCACACTAATAGAGATTGCTGGGTGTTCAAGCAGGCCGGCAAGTTAATTGCCGAAAATAATGACAAGGGGCTAAACAGCGATGACGAGGAAGAGACCCGACCGCCAAAAAATAGAGGACAGAAGGGTTTTCCCCCACAAGTGCGGACGGTGAATATGATATACGCGACCCATATACCCAAGAGGGAGAGAAAACGCGCACTAAGGGACGTCTATGCGATGGAGCCAGTCGCCCCGAAGTTCAATCCATGGTCCTCTTGTCCGATAACTTTCGATCGAAGAGACCATCCGACCAGCATACGCCATGGCGGATTCGCCGCACTGGTTTTAGACCCAATCGTCGATGGATTTCACCTCACGAGAGTCCTGATGGACGGCGGCAGTAGCCTGAACCTGCTTTATCAGGATACAGTGCGCAAAATGGGCATAGACCCCTCAAGGATTAAACCTACAAAGACAACCTTTAAAGGTGTCATACCAGGAGTGGAAGCCAACTGTACAGGCTCAGTCACACTGGAAGTGGTCTTCGGATCCCCGGATAATCTCCGGAGCGAAGAGTTAATCTTCGACATAGTCCCGTTTCGCAGCGGCTATCACGCTCTGCTCGGGGGAACCGCGTTTGCAAAATTCAACGCGGTGCCGCATTATGCATACCTAAAGCTCAAGATGCCAGGCCCTCGTGGAGTCATCACGGTCAATGGGAATACGGAACGCTCCCTCCGGACGGAGGAACATACAGCAGCTCTCGCGGCAGAAGTACAGAGTAGCCTCTTAAGGCAATTCTCCAGTCCGGCCGTTAAAAAGCCGGATACAGCAAAACGCGCCCGAAGCAATACCAACCAAGACACCCTGGCGCGATCAGAGCATGCGTAGCAATGCGGCCCCAACCCTCGCCCGCGCATGATCGCAATAATAACACTCCGCGTACATCATTACGCTTTGCAGATACCATGGGCACAGGGGAGGGGGCACGATCGCAACGTACCCAGAGTGCGGTTCGACCACACCGGGGGCTCACAAGTGTGCCCCCCTTTTTGTATATTTTTTATTTTTCTTCTTTTATGTACACAGGACTCTGCTAACCAGAAGCCCTATCCGGCGGCGACCCTGCCGAACTCATGACGCAACAGTCAGGGACTAAAGAAGGCTGCGACGAACACTCAGGTGGTCTCAATTACGAGCATTAAATTCGATTATATACACCAAGTCCGCAGCTCACCCCTGGAGGGGGACATGTTTACTTAGTCCAAATCCCTTGCTTACCGCACTATTTGTATCAGTCCGCTCTACTAGCAAACTTTCTTTCATTAATAATGTAGCACCTTTTTGATTGCAATTGCATTACCTTTTATATATATGCTCATTATATGACATCTTGCGCCCGTATATTTTTGTACGGCCTAATACGCCAGGGGCTTGTGTTCCCCACTCTATGGTGTGATAAGTTCGAACACTTTCACAAGTGCGGCACCCCGAACTTATAGCATTATATGAATCGGCTCCGAATCATGTCTGGGGTCAATAGTTGGGTTTGCCCGGCTCCCACGTTTTGGTGCCTTATGTTCCGTTCTGTCGGCTAAGGTGGCACTGGGAGAACCACTGCAATTGCGCCCCGGTTGAGCCGGGCCAGCGTCTCAGTGGAGAAAGCTAAAACTGACTGGCATGATAAGGCGAGAGACTGGTCGCTGTTCGAGAGGTTTTTTCGGGTCCTTAAAGACTCACGCTGCTTCGAGCGAAGTTCCGGACAATGTCCGATGAAGGCGTGGATAGCGCCCCGGATTCGGTCTTCCGAATACCAGGGGCTTCGCCAAAATTTAAAATTATAGAATTCTATGGGTAAGTGAGAGTGTTCAAGCATTATAAGTCCGGTTGCCTTGTTCGTTGTGTTGAGCGCCTCCCTCGATGGACCCAACAATGGGAACAAGAGTGCTCAAGTTTATCCCGAACACCCCAGCACTCGTGGCTTGGGGGCTGAAGCCAACAACTTGCCATCTCTCAGATTTTATAAACGGCCGCACAGAAGGTAATATTTTAAATTAAAAAAGCGTTGCTCAAAGCGCACATGAACAAAGTTTCAGCGCACAGGATAATACATAGCAAATTCACTCAAAGATTACATCTCTGGGGCACTCATCCGCAATATCGCGGGCTCCCTTCAGGACAGATTTATAATACATTTTGGGCGTGCGATGCTCCTTGCCCGGCGGTGGTGGGTCCATGAGAAGCTTCTCCGCATCCAACCTGCCCCATTGCACCTTTGTGCGGGCGAGGGCCCGGTGAGCGCCTTCAATACAGGCGGAGCGCTTGATGACATCCACCCAGGGGCATGCATCCACCAGCCGCCGCACGAGGCCAAAGTAGCTCCCAGGCATGGCCTGTCCAGGCCACAGCCGGACTATAAGTCCCTTCATGGCCTCTTCAGCTACCTTGTGGAGTTCGACCAGCTGCTTCAGCTGGTCGCTTGGGGGCACCGGGTGTCCGGCCTCAGCATACTGAGACCAGAAGACTTTTTCTGTCGAGCTCCCCTCCTCGCCACGATAGAATGCGGCGGCATCGGACGCACTATGCAGCAGATCTGCAAACGCCCCTGGAGAGCTCCGAATGCGGGTAAGTATCAGGTATTTTACATTAACATGCTTGCTTTGCATAAAAAATGCCTTACCCGCCGCTATCTTCTTTACATCTTCAACCTCCTGAAGGGCCTTATGGGCTTCGGCCTTGGCGGACTTGGCACTTTCGAGAGCCGAGGCAAGCTCGGACTCTCGAGTCTTGGAGTCACGCTCCAAACTCTCATGTTTCTCCATGAGAGCCTGGAGCTCTTGCCGTACTTCCGCCACCCGTGCCTCCTGCTTTTCTCTCTCTGACCGTTCCACGGCCACACTGCGTTCGGCCGCAGACACAGCCTCCTTCAGGGCTGCCACCTCGTTAGTGGCCCCTGCAATACACACATTATCCTTGTTAATTTTATTGCAACCAAAATCCTTTTCTGTAAGGTAACCATTCAAAGCGGTGTGACTCACCTTCTTTGTCCTGGAGCTGCTTCTTGGCATAGGCCGAGCTCTTGCTCGGACCGCTCGAGATCCTTTTTCAGCACATCGACCTCCACCGTTAGTGCGGCAGAGGTCAGCAGCGCAGCCTGCAAACCCATATTGACATATGTTAAGCAACCCTACGCATATCTTGTTAGATCCTCAGTCCGGCTTTTCTTTCCGAACACCGAACTGAGCATCAGGGGATACTGTCTATGCGGTATTACATTACATAATTTTAACTTCTTACCTCAAAGCCTGTTAGAAGGCTGCTGCAGGCTTCGGTCAGCCCGCTTTTGGCGAGCTGAACCTTTTGAATCACCGCACTCATGATAGTGCGGTGTTCTTCCTCGATGGAAGCGCCTTTAAGCGCCTCCAACAAGTTATCCGGCGCCTCCGGTTGGACGGAGGCCGCCGGTGTCACGGTCTTGCCCTTCTTTCGAAGGGGCCGCTTCCCGGACTCTGGAACCACTGCGGGTTCTGGTGTAGAGTCCGGCGCAAAGTCTGGGAGGCTGCCTGACGGCGCCTCCGGAGCCTCCTCCTGATGGGTCCCTCTCTGGGATCCCACCTCAGCTTCCTCGTCGGTGCGTGGGGTAGAGGCAGTCGGAAGTGAATCCACATCCGACGGGGCCAACGACCCGCTCGATGAGTCGGGGAGATCGTCATCGGCCGGACTACGGACAGAATGCGGCGTTAGAAGGACACTACGCGACATAAAAGATGTTGCATATCATGGATCCGGATACTTACGATCTCGCCGGACGCCTGGCCCTTGGGGGCCATTCATCCTCGCCAACGGTGGTGTTGGCGAAACTGTCCGGGGGGATAGTTCTCCCCCTCTTGGACCCTTTGGCCTCCCCTATTGGGGAAGCCTTCCTCTTCTTCTCTCCCTCTTCTGGGAGAGAACCCTCCTCGTCTTCGGGGGAGGAGTCCGCCTCATTGTCGGACACCTGATTGCGGGAACTCTTTCGAGTCCCCGCGGCCACCTTCTTGGCCTTCTTCTCCGGCACCACGTGCGGTGCCGGAACCAGCAGCCCTGCTAAACGGGCATCCACTGGGTCTTCTGGCATGGGAGCCGGGCTGATAAGCTGTTTGGCCTTCGCCATCCATTCCTGTCAAAGAAAAGGAAAGAATGAAACCCTCTTATAATCAATTCGATTACTACAAAGTGTCCCGTAATGGGGTTGAATCACTTACCTCGTCAGTTGGATACTGCGAGCTGAATCCGCGATCTTCCGTCGCGGATGCGGGGGCTTCGGCACCCTTAAACAGCACCCTCCAGGCGCCTTCGTATGTCGTATCAAAGAGCCCGCTCAGCGCCTGGTGCTGTTTCGGATTGAACTCCCACAGATTGAATGCCCGTTCTTGGCATTGGAGAATCCGGCGGATGAGCATGACTTGGACCACGTCGACGAGCCTGAGCTTATTGCTCACCAGCTTCTGGATGCAGGTTCGGAGTCCAGTCACCTCCTTCTAATCGCCCCACAGCAAGCCCTTCTCTTTCCAGGAGGTGAGCTGCGTGGGGACGCTAGATCTAAACTCGGGCTTGCGCGGCTCGGTGATGTAGAACCACCCCGATTGCCACCCCTTGACGGAGTCCACGAAGGCCCCTTCGAGCCAAAGGACGTTGGGTAATTTACCCAACATGGTGCCTCTGCATTCCGCTTGCGTACCCAGCACAACCTTCGGCTTGACGTTGAAGGTCTTGAGCCACAGGCCGAAGTGGGGCCGGATGCAGAGGAAGGCCTCGCACACGACGATGAAAGTTGAGATGTTGAGGATGAAGTTCGGCGCCAGATCGTGGAAATCCAGTCCGTAACAGAACATGAGCCCCCGGACGAATGGATGGAGCGGAAAGCCCAGTCCGCGGAGGAAGTGGGGAAGGAAGACGACCCTCTCGTGAGGCCCGGGGGTAGGGACGAGCTGCCCCTCGTCGGGCAGCCGATGCGCGATATCACCGGAAAGATATCCGGCGCTGCGCAGTCTGGTGATGTGCTCCTCCTTAACGGTGGAGGCCAACCATTTGCCTCCCGCTCCGGACATATTCGGAGAAGGTCGAGGCGAGATGCGCGAGCTTGGGCGTTGGAGCTTGAGTACGCGAAGGTGGATAAGCAAAGGAGGAAGAAGGCGTAGGTGAGAAGGTAAATCCTTATCCCTTATATGTAGGCGGACGAAAACTGTGCGTCCCGCTGGCCTGATAAAACTCGCTTATCTCCCAAGCGCCACCATCAATGGCGCGGTTGGGTTACCCATGTCCGTATTGATGAGAATCCCGGAATAAGGGGAACACGATCTCTGCTTCGACAAGACGTGCCAAGGAAACCGCTTCGCTAAACGTGCTGAGGTGGTATAGTAAAAAATGATTCAAACAAAGGCTTGGTAGCGGTGTGATGTCACGCCGCATAATACGTCAGCAGATTGGACTGGTGTACATTTTATTCTCTCTACGGTAGAATGTGGAATTTATTTTGCAGAGCCGGACACTATCCTGGTGTTCATGATCTTCTCTGGATTATTCAAGGGAGGAACCCGCCTTGCAATGCTGAACATTATGCGTGCTGGACTTATCGTCATTGAAGCCTGGTTCAGGGGCTACTGAGGGAGTCCTGGACTAGGGAGTGTCCGGACAGCCGGACTATCATCGTCCGCCAGACTCCAAGACTAGGAAGATACAAGATTGAAGACTCCGTCCCGTGTCCGGATGGGACTTTCCTTGGCGTGGAAGGCAAGCTTGGCGATACGGATATGTAGATCTCCTACCATTGTAACCGACTCTATGTAACCCTAGCCTCCTTCGGGGTCTATATAAACCGGAGGGCTTTAGTCCGTACGACACAACATACATTACAACAATCATACCATAGGCTAGCTTCTAGGGTTTAGCCTCCTTGATCTCGTGGTAGATCCACTCTTGTACTACCCATATCATCAATATTAATCAAGCAGGATGTAGGGTTTTACCTCCATCGAGAGGGCCCGAACCTGGGTAAAACTTCGTGTCTCTCGTCTCCTGTTACCATCCGCCTAGACGCACAGTTCGGGACCCCCTACCCGAGATCCGCCGGTTTTGACACCGACAGCGGCGAAGAAGAAGGGGTCGGAGGCCCTCCCGCACCGCCGCTGGGTGGAAAGTGAATAGCTGCGCCGGTAGTGGATTCCCTCCCTTGCCGATGGCGACAACGTTAAGCCTCCTTCCCTTCCCGGCGGACTGATCCTGCCGGCTCTTTGAGCAGCAGTGAGGGGAGAGAGTGGCCAACAAAGTCTTGTTTAGATCTGGAGAGGGCGAGAGAGTGTGAAGAGAGCAACTACAAGCGCTGAGGCTCCAGCGGGAGAGGGCGAGAGAGTGTGAAGAGAGCAACTATAAGCGATGAGGCTCCAACATGTACATATTACTGGAGAGAGAGTGTGAAGCGTGCAAACACTAGAAAACATTTTGACCAGTCAAAGAATCCTCCTGGCACAATTTATGCTCAAGTGTAGTTATCGAACCCGAGACCTCAAGTTTGATGAGCGAACAGGCTAACCAGCTACACAACCCTCCCGTTATGTTCAACGAGAGGAAAATAACCTTTTATACATTCCTGTATTCGTGTGACAAGCATGCCATGTTTTTTTTTGTGTGTGTGTGGGAGTCATTGGGATTTCAATTATGATCGTGTCCTGTGGCTTTGGTGGTAAGACTATCCACAGTGGTGCAGAAATAATGCAGCCTTAGTCACCTTACCTCTCTCCATGTAATACGTTGGGTCCCACCAGTCAGAGGGTGAAACAAACAAATTAATAAGAAAAATTAAAAGCGCCAGCGGTGTATCTTACCTCAAACATCTCGCTACTGCTCGGGAACACTGTCCAACTGATCCCTCTGTTCGCTCACGCACTATTTTAAGTGAATCCTTATTATAACATGCACACAAATTTTGGGCACTTGTATTCGACTTAAGTCAGTGTGCCATCGTATCTCGTATACTTACTACTCCCTCCGTCTAGGTGTAATAAGTCACGTTAGAAGGTGCAACGGGACCAAGGTGCGTGCATGTGCGTGTGTGTGTTTAACAACATGTGTGTGTTAGAGAGTGCGACAGATCGACCTACTCCTACAGAGAGATGGTGTGTAGTGTACGATTTTAGCCGCGAGAGTCGGTGCATCCTCTCGTTTCCGGGCGTGTCCGGTAGGGACATGCGGACAGCTGCCACGCCCGCTCCTGACCAGCCTGGCCCACCCAAAGCCCCTCCATCGCCCGCGCGCGCTTCCCGCCCGAAACGGTCAGTGCCGCTCCAAAGAATCGGTGCCGCATTCATGCCCGGGCAGAGCGGACGCGACCTCTCACTGGCGCAAGAGTGATGGTAGCTTTGTCCGTCCAACTTACTGTTGGGTCTATGTGATTTGACGGCTCATTGGTCTTTATTACTGAGGTGGTAGGACTGCTGGATGTCCCACGCTTTCGGCGAAAGGAGGTACTACTACTACTAGATTACAATTTTCCCCATTCTTACAGCGGAGGAGTGCAAGAGCAGTGAAAACACGCAGGCTCAGTGATTACATGGCCCACCTCACACTATCACCGTGCGACACCTAACTCTTTACATAGTAATCCCTCCGTTCCTAAATATTACTAGATGAGTCCCCGCATTGCCGCGGAACAGTGGTATATCTCTCTGCGCAAAATTATCGATTTCACAAAACTAAAAAAAACTCTATAACCGCATGACAAATGTGGTAGCCAAACTAAATAAACTCCCATCATCATTTAGATCATCCCACGTAAGGAACAAAGATCAGCCAACTCCTACTGCATAATGGGATTATATTTTTCTTTTTGACATGTTAATGTTACTTAAAAGCTCACTTACATGCATGCTACCGGTGCATGCTTGCATGAAGACATGTTGATGTGATTTAAAACCCACTCACATGCATGTGCCACGGTATTTCTGCATGCTTGCATGTGGCTTAGTGCGGAGCCTCTCAACGTCTAGATCAGGCGGCTATTATGGACTGATTTACTTCATCTAATGGCTACATCAATTTTGATGATGTGGCTCAAGGAGAGGATAGAGAATTCCTAGTAGTGGGGGCTAGCTATTACTAGTAGATAAGTCTTTGTAGAGATTCCACTAGGTGAACTACATATGGAACAAAATGAATGAATCTACACTTAAAATGCATCTATATACATCCGCATGTGGTTCATGGTGAAATCTCTACAAAGACTTATATTTAGGAACGGAGGAAGTACTAGTATAGTACGTACTGTAATTTATCAGCGAGATAAATTTGTACAATGCTACAAAGCTTCTGTTACATGTATCTTGCATTCAAGGTTGCCCGTTGCAACATTTCATCAAACGCAAAGGAGACTAACGTGCATGCTATTGCATCTCAATGATTGACAGATCATAGCAAATATGTACTCCCTCTATTCCAAAATAAGTGTCTCAACTTTGTGCAAACTTTAGTATAAAGTTGTACTACTACTAAAGTTGACACTTATTTTGGAACAGAGGCAGCTAAAGAAAAAAACTATCCATGCAGTACCTAGCCCTTGAACTGTGAACCCTGACCAGGCTTCAATTTGCAACCTTTTGACCATCGGATCATTTTGTGCAGTTTCACGAAAATCGAGATGAGCATCCCTATGGCAAAGAAATTGAAGAAGCGTGATTAGAATAAGATTACTAGGACTAGTTGATGAGACATAAACTCATCACAAATACAGTACGTAGAAGCCAGTAGAGGTATCAGGTATGTGCGGGGCAAAGAAGTAGAGAAATATCCACAAGGAGTGATGTGGGCAGCTGGAGCAGTGGTGCAAGCCGGCTTAAAGGGAGTTGTACCTAAGGGACGTAGCTCAACCTTGAGAAGGGAGGCGGGAGGCGGCAACTGCCCACGTCGCGCCAGTGAGCAAGGGACGAAGGCAACCTCACCGGCTTTGTGAGAGAGAACGGCGGGGACCCCTGATCGGGACGTCCCGACAGTGGGTTTTCGCCGTCGGCGATGGCCACCGCATCTACACTAAGCATCCACCCCTTCCCCAAGCGGACGTGATCCGCCGAGATGTTAGAGATGTGGCCACAGTCGTTTTGTGCGAGAGAGTGTGAAGAGAGCAACCCCAGCAAGCAGCCATGTAGGCTGGCCCGTCGTGACTATGTATATAGTGGAGCGGTTTCCTTTTCTCTCCATATGAACCTATCATATTGCGCACGTGCCACTGAAAAAAACCTTTATTTATAAATGACGCGACACCTACTACTCGTTCTCCTATAACCTTGCGCTTGGAATCTCCAAAATATTAACCTTGCGATTGGCTCTTCGCCTCTTCGGGAAGTCGAGCAATAATGGTAGTGCAGTATATACCGTTCTGGCTATATGAGACCGAATGAATTGCTGCACATCCACCACGTGGGCGGGGGTCAAGGGGCGAGGGAGAATGCTACATACGGAGCAAAATGAGTGAATATACACTAAAATACGTCTATATACATCAGTGTTTGGAGTATGTACTAGTAGTTCATATTGAAATCTACTAAAGGACATATATATTCCAAACAATATGATATAATATCTATAACCAAGGTAGTAGGGACGAGGAGTAAACGGAGGGAGTAGTAAATTTTTCTCCTTGTCCTGTGAGCCACCGCGCGCATGGGCGAGGGAGCGAGCGTAAGGTGGAGCAAGCTTCACCTCATCCTGCGAGCCACCGCGCCCGTGCGCTGGGGAGACGGCGTACTAAGCAAGCTTCTCCTCATTCTGCGAGTTGATGGGACACATCAAAAGTAATCCAGTGCATAGAGCCTTGCCTCTAAGGTAGGCCCCACATGGTTTGCCTCTTTTTTTAATTTAACATAACGCGCCAAGTCGCAATTTGTTTGTTCACCCATGGTAGACAATCCTCCCTCCACCAAGTGGACTACCAGTACACGTGCCAAATTACCACGTGGGCTGCCTTTTTCGTACAGAAATGAGCTCCACCGTGTACCTGCACGGGTGTGGTTGGGAAAGAGACGGGAGTACGTGCACCGTGCATGCACCTCTTCTCTTCGTGCACATCCCCCAGCTACGTGGGTGTGTGTGAGAGATACAAACCGTGTTCGTGAGTGTTTTTTGTTTTGGAGTGCACATCCCCCAGCTACGTGGGTTGATTTCATGAATTATTTGTGGGAATATGTGTCGATGACATCTCAAGCAAAATTTTACATGCAATGTGTGTGAAATGGAGGCCTATCCATATCATACATAAAGGGTCGGGCAATCCACGAGAAGAGAGGGAGGGGTCATAGCTATCGATAGATTTGAAGAGAGGATCAAGTGGGTGGGTGCGAGATCGATGAAGAGAGCCATCGAAATTGTGTGTGTGTGCAAGTCAAAGATATAGGGCGACTGGCCTACCAGAACGTTAGAGGGCACATGTCAAGTTTGTGTGTGGCAGGGAGACATGACTAGAGCGCTCGATGTATCAGTGTGTGTGGGGGGAAGGGATGGGGGGAGGGGTAGGCATAGGCCTAACTATAGAGGTAGAACGACTCGTATATGTGTTGAGAAGGAGAGACCCAGCTATGTCTTGAGGGAGATCGGTCGACATCCATACATAACTGAAGGTCGGGAAATATGATGGGACAGAGAGAGAGAGAGAGAGAGGAGAGAGAAGGAGGGAGAGGGAGGGAGAGGGGTAGAGTGCTGGATGGGTGATGGAGTTGCTTCTCGGAGATGTTGGGAGAGGCCTACTAGACAAACTGAGGGTGGAACTGCAATGTTATCAATAAGAGTGGGGATGTGTTTTTGTGTGTACCTGGGCATGATAGATCTGTCGGGACGCATCCATGGATGATGAAGGGGAACCATGTGTTTGGTAAGCAAACCTAACTAGATTGGTAGATCAATTGTTGGTTGTCGGAGGAAGGGAGAGACACAAGTAATGAGGTAGATCGATCGACGTGTGGGTAAAAACGAGTTATAAGGACCTATCTAGCTATATGTATAGCGAGAGATCGGTCGGTGTACGTCCATTTGTTAGAGGCAAATAAGGCCCAACGAGACGGATAGACAAAGAGAATGGAGCTAGGAGGTGGTGCGAGAGGCCCAACTACTAGCTAGATAGGGGGAGGAGTGTGTGGTTGTGAGATCGATGAAAAGAGAGGCGAGAGTTTACACGTGTGTCTGACCGTATGAGAGACACGAGGCAAGGACACATAAAGGAGGAGATTGAAGGTGTGTGTGTATGTTGTAGGCAAGCATCGCTGGAGAGGTTTATCGATCGGTGTGTGTCGGAAAGGAGTTGTGGAGACTCAGGGAGAACGACCTAAAGAAAAAAAATGAATGTGCCCGGTGGATGGAATGCCGAGGGAGGGGAGGGCGAGGAGGGCATGTGCATGCACGAGAGAAAGTTAGTGGTAGCTACAAAGGTTAGAGGATTGTGTGGGTGTAAGAGACTAACAAAGATCATAATTTGATATGAAAGCGGATTCACATATTTGAATAAGAGATCATAGTGTTTTAAACATTGCATGCATGAATATAGCGGTGATACACGTGCTGTGCACATGTTATACCATAATGTGATAATGCTTGACGTTTGCAACTCACAACTAAATTCCGAACAATCTAAACCATACTATACATCAAACAATCTCACATTTTATTTGAATTTGTGATAATGTGTGGCGTTTGCAGCTTACAACTAAATATCGAGCAATCTAAACAATACTTATATCGAACATTCTCACATTTTATTTGAATTTGTGGTAATGTGTGGTGTTTTCAACTCACATCTAAATACTTGTAGGTGTAGGGGGCGGGGCACCATACATAATGTGATAAACACATTATACATATGAGACATGGTTTAGATTATGAAGATCTAGCTCGAGCTAGAAATGTAATGTGATTTGAAATCAAAATAAAGTGGATTCAAAAAATCTAGTTCGAGTTCATATAGTACACATAGTTCATATGTAACTCGAGACTAATCATGTGGTGTGCTGTGAAGATAATACACAAACGATGGTTTAACTTGACAATAATGATGATTGTAGATCTTATTAAAACAGAGAAACGAATTCAAATGCTTTGACTTCACAACAATCATTACTTTAGATCTTATTCAAATAGAGAAACGAATTCAAATTTAGTTCATATTGAAGCAGTAGTATATACATTTGGAATGCACTAAAACGTTCATTTGAGTAGTAGGTTGCATGCATTATACACGTAGCGAAATATTTCAATTGAACATAACATGAATTCAAAGTTCTGAATGACATTTGTAGTGCGCATTGATTTGGCACAGTACACGTTAGGCTCTTCCGGAAATTTCAACCCGCGCCTTGTTAGCCCGAAATATTTAAGATATATCTTTGTCTCGTTGTGCTCCGACAACTCCCTCCATCTCAACCCGCGCCTTGCTATTCCGAAATTACAACGAGCGCGAAAACTCCCACCTCCTTTGAAATCACGACATGAAAAATGCCCGTGGTACCCCTAAACCAAAAGAACTGCCTCAAATTGGTGGGGGGTACTTTCGTAACTTACCCCACATTTTGGACAAGCGCGTCTCTAAGCCATGGTTCCCAACTGCCATCCCATCCGCCCACCCATTCATACAGCAAGGCCGCGAAAACCCGTGACGAAACCCCACACCCTGCTCCGTCTTCCACCCAGCCGGAGCCTCTTCCCCGACTACGTCGTCCACAGCAACACATCGACGTCCCTCATCCACCGTACCGGATGAGGATCCGTCGTCGATCTCATCGTCCCGCCGGTTCAGCCACCCCGTCCTCCACCTCCAAGGAGCTGCCCCGATGTTCCCCTCGTCTTTCGTGCCACCTCCATTCCCACACCGCCGTCTTCACCTGCACCACCGGAAGAGCATCATCATCACCGTTTCCTCGGATGGAGTTGCGGCCTAATCGGTGCCACCAAAGAGGTTGTACACTAATCGCCACATTTTCTTCTTGATTCGATCTCACGGTGCTGCCGGCGCTCGGTCCCGAGCCGATACGGCGCGGCTCCATCCACGGCGGCATCGCCGGCCACTTCCTCCACGGCATCGCTCCTTCGGCGGTGATGTCCACATCAGTAGGAGCTGCTGGTGCTTTAGCTCTCGCTCGCGCTGCTGCTCTACTCTTGCTCTCGGGCCCCTGCCTGGTCTGCTCTTGCTATTGCTCTTGCTCGCGCTGCTACTCTCGCTCTTGCTCTTGCTTGCGACGCTGCTCCGATTTATCTACACTTCAGTCGACTGAATCGACTTTTGGGTTAGTCGATTTTCTGGGGGCGGGGGGGGGGGGGGGGGGGGGTGGGTGGGGGGAGGGGGGAGGGGGGTGAAGGAAGAACCAGCCGCAGCGGGGAGTGGGGCTCGCCGGAGAGGTACCCCACTATCTATCTTAGGGTTCAGGATGGGGGCGGTGGTCGCCGGCGGTGGCGGGGCGTTGCCGGGGCAGTGGCGTGGGGATCGCCAGATAAAAAGCTTGGCACAGGGGGGCCTAGAGGGATGGCCGGGGCAGCGGCGGACCAGTGGTGGGGAGTGTTTTTGGGGCGGGCAGGACAGTGCACCACCGGCCGTGGGCGGCGCGGGGCTGCTGTTTGGCCGGTGGTGGCTGGCGGCTCAGGGGTGTGGAGGTTGAAGATGAACCGTAGGCCCTTGATTTCGTATCCAACGGCTGCAAAATCGACTGACCAGAGATGAAAAAGTGAGTCGACCAACGTGTAGCCTCACCTTGCTAGTGCGTTCAGTTTCGACAGCAAAATTCAGTTTCGACAGCAAAATTCAGTTTCGACAGTTAAGTTCAGTTTCGACAGTTAAGTTCAGTTTCGACAGTTAAGTTCAGAGATGAGCGGCTGATGTATTTTACATCTAGCACTTTGTAGTTATGTATTTTACGTCATGTATTGGAGATGCTATTAGAATTCCACTCAGGTTAATGTTGTTCGTTGTCTCTCTTGTCCTGCTTCAGCCTCGGCGTCGTACAACTCACCGGAGGTGCTCCAACGACGAAACCCTCCATCACAGCGGAGCAGTACCTCGGGCTCCATCTCCAGACGCCTAAGATCTTCTTCCCCTCCTCCGACAGCAAAGTCAGCCAGAGCATCCTCACCGGCCAACCCAATCATGCTAAGATCAACATGGCTTCGCCAAAGAGGTTGTACACTTGTTGCATCTCTTTTTTACTCTACATGTTATATATATTGTCCACTGAGCACACGGATTTGTACCTTTAGTGTCTCCTTGAAAGAAAAAATGTCAGAATTTTAATTTTCACTTGTCCTCCTTTTCAAATTCTTATTCATGAAGCACAAGACTAAGAGATAGTAGCATAATAGCATTATAACCGTACATTTTCTTGTGGTTTGACTTAATCTCACCATGCTTCTTTGCATCCTGTGATCTTCCAATTGTTGTGAATCAAACACCCAGATTGGCAGGAATCCCTTGTTTTTGAATTCTCTATTTTGCACGTGCATTCCTATCCTATTCCTGTATATTTTCTATCCCTGCACTGTTGGAATCCTCCAATTCAAACGAGCCCTTATAGAATTACTTCTCTTACAGATAGTTGTCAAAGAAAACCTTGCATGGTTTGTCCCGCTCCTGCTGCGCCGTCGTCCACCCCAGCTCAGCTGCTCCAACGACCGAAGGGTCCAGCACAGCAGGGATCCGGCCTCCAGACTGTCTTTCGCCGCCTCAGATCTTCTTCCCCGCCGCTGGCAGCCATGAAAACTGCATTACCATCATCAACCGAGCAGATGACCTCGAGGACTACACGTGTCCGCAAGAGAGGTCGCACTCTTTCGTGTCTGCTTACGTTATGCATCGCTTAATATTACATGCTACTTTATCATCCTGTTCACCGATTAGACTCTGAGTCAGCTCCAAACTAATGGTCAAACTTGAGTTTTTAAATGGTTGTGGGGTACATATCGGGGCCGCTATCAATAGTATCTATCTACAATCTGGTAAATCTCCGGTGTCTACTATGAGTTTCATGTTGGGTGGGAAACAAACAGTAAAGAAGCCATTGTTTGTATTTTTAACTGAAGCCATTATCTGCCTGCTATTATTGGTTTTGGGTCTATCCACAGGTTGCTACCATCACTCTGGATTTCTGCATGCACTCCTTACATAATCTCACTATGTATTATGCCTATGCATGACAGTTATTGTAAACAATGGAACTGAACATGTAGAGAAAAAGAGACGAGCCTTGCGTGGCAATAAAATTTCATGCAGACATCGCTCCATGGTAGGCGCAAAGGCAGCCCCCTCCACGCATTTCGGATTGTAATCAAGAGAAGATATCTGTTCTGAGGGGGATTCAGAACGAGTAGACAACTCCTATTTAGCCCATGAGGTCTTCGATCTAACTTGGCATGCTGATGTTGGTTATATCATGCATATGGTGTCTTGCATTGCTTACTTTATACATCAAATATGTCATCTGCTTAGTTTAGACATCCTTTGTGCGAATGCCATATGTTTAGTTTATTCATCGTTTATGTGAATTATGCAACGCCATCTTGTTTAGCCTGGCATCATATATGTGAATTTTGCAATGCCATCCTGCTTAGCCAGTCATCTTATATGTAATTTATATCAGGCCATCCTTTTTTTTGTTTCATATTACATTTGTCAACAATGTTAGTACATTCAACTGCTCTTCGTGTGCATCAGCCATTTGACATGGTGATGGCAAATTCTGGAGTGAAAACAAGGTCTTCAAAGCAGGCCATGCTATCTGACGAAGGGCATATCTCATTGGTTACGGATAGCTCCTCAGAGGAGGATTCATAGATAGATGACCAGTACTATTCCCCCCCGAGGTGTATGCTCTAACTTGGCAGGGTTATGTTTCTCATATCGTGTGTATGGTGTCTCGCATTGCTATGTCATTTGATTAGTTTAGACATGCTTTGTGTGAATGCCACCTGTTCAGTGTCTAATTACCATATATGTGAGTTATGCATTGCCATCTTGTTGCAACGCATTATATATGTGAATTATACAATGCTATCTTGTTGCATAGGCATTATATATGTGAATTATGCAGTGCCATGTTGTTTAGCCAATCATCATGTATGTGAATTATATCATGCTATCTTTTTTTGTATTACGTATTCCATTTGTCGACAACATTTGTATATTCAACTACTCTTCCTGTGCATCAGCCATTTGAAGCAGTGATGGATGTATCTGGGGTGAAAACAAGGTATTCAGAGCAGATAATGCTACCTGCTGAAGCAGACATCTTGCTGGTTACAGAGAGCTCCTCAGAGGAGGATTCAGAGACTGATGACCAGTCCTATTTCCCCCCTGAGGTCTATGCTCAAACTTGGCAGGGTTATATTAACCATGTCATGCATGTTGTCTTGCATTGCTTAGTTTTTACATCATATATGGATTGCCGTCTGCTTACTTGCTTACTATATAAATCATATATTTGAGTTATATCATGCCATCATGTTTACATAGTACATACACATCATCTATCTGAATTATGGCATGGCAACCCATTTAATAAGGACATCATATAGTTATATCATCTCATCCTGTTTAGTGTTTACAGTCATCATATTTTGAATTATGGCATTCTATCAGTGAATGTATGTGAATTATGGCATGCCAACCTATTTAATAAACACATTATATAGTTATGTCATGTTATCCTATTTTCATAGTCTCATATATTGAACTATGTCTTTCCATGTTTTTTAGTTAGCCATCATAATGTGAAATTGTGTCATGCTATCCTGTTTAGTTAGCCATCATATATGTGAAATTGTGTCATGCTATCCTGTTTGGTTAAACAACATAAATATGAATTATTTCGTGCCCTCTTTTATTCCCCACTATCCATTGCACCTCTCTATCATACAATGTCTATACTTTCAATTACTTCTCTTGTTTATCAGCCATTTGAATTGGAGAGCGTGATGGCAGTATCTAAGGGAGTAACAACACGGTCTTCAAAAAAGATAGTGCTACCAGTTGATGCAGATAAAACCACGGTTGTACTTGCCCAAGGACCAGATCCACCACACATAACCCAGAATCTCGTAGATTGTAACCCTACCCAGTTGGACAGAGAACCAGCTACACCCCTTCTAACCCCAACCCCGACAGATGGTAACCCAGTTCCAGTTGACACAACACCGTCTCCACCATAGAGCATCCAAACACGAGAAGTTAGTAAGGGAACTGTAGTGCCCAAAGCACGAGGACCACCACTCCGAATCCCAACTCAACGCTTAAAGGAGGAGAAGATTTTTTCTTAGGTCAGGTTCTATAGCTATGGTTCATACTCCTTTGCTCTTGCATTACTGTATTTACTCATACCAACTATTTTCAAATTTGAAGGATGGAATTGAAACTCCAATGGCGCAACAGGTATATTTTCAACCTGTTTCTTTAACTGGTTTGTTGTTATAACCTGCTCTATGTTGATTTCAGTTTCAATTGAATAAACAGTTATGTTCTCATGTCATGCACATTACGAGTGTTGTTGTTGCTCTATAGTTACCCACACTTATATTCTATCTATTCTGCTTTGTCTTGAACAAATATTATTTCAATCGTGTCTCTATCTTGCTTTGGCAACAAAAACTAGAATGATATAGACCATAAAGTGACCATGGTACATAGGTATATGTTTATTTCATGCTGTTATCCTGTCCACTTTACTACTGAACTCATTTACCAAAATGAGTTTCATATACAACATGGTAAACATGTGATGTGTCTGCTTGTTTCTCTTTTAGAATGCAGACAAAATATTGGAGAACAGTACCGCATTATCCAATGGTAAAGGAAGTAATGCAGATAAGGTTCAAGATAGTGAGGCATCCCTGTTGGTCTCCAAGAAAGCTGATAAAAACTATCTTGATGACAGTGAGGGAACCCAAAAGTTCCGTCTTGATGTAGTGTTCGAGTTACTGGCCACTACTGCTGGCTCAAGCTCTTCGAACTCGCTGCCTGAATCTGTTCGTCTTCTTGAGTCTTAACTTCAAGTTGAAAGTCATCAATCACATGTGCTGCGACAGAAAGCTGAAGGATTGAGGAAGTCCCTGCAGAATTCAGCTGCATATTTTCAGGTGCAACAGCAAGCACTGGAGGATTTAAGCGCCAAACAAGAGAAAGTTAATAAGCTTGCTAGGCATCTTGCCAGCATTATGGGTACCTGTCGGCGTTCTGGGAATGAGGGTCCCCAGACTTGCCTGCTTGCGGCCTGCGGCGTGGCTCAAAGGGGGCCCAGTGCGGCCCATCTTCATCAACACAAGCTCAAGACCCTCGCGAGGGGCCAAGCCTCGTGGGGCGGACGACAAGGAGCTTCCTCGGGCACGGCCTCGTCAGGCTGGCTCATGAGGAGGCGGAGAGTTCAAGAAGGGGTACCTCGCGAGGTGCCCATGACGCAAGCCATGACGACCAAGGGCGCCAGCCCGCGCAGTGTCCTCCTTTCCTCTTTGGTGCAAAGGGAGCAAGCGCAGGCGAGAGCAT
The DNA here is from genome assembly GCA_963921465.1 of Triticum timopheevii. Lineage (NCBI taxonomy): Eukaryota > Viridiplantae > Streptophyta > Magnoliopsida > Poales > Poaceae > Triticum > Triticum timopheevii. The sequence continues at coordinate 386,001,831 of OY997268.1, read as the reverse complement.
CAAGCAAAGGCATCCATTTCGGTGCAACAAGACCAAGACCAGCCCAACAGCAGGGAGGAAGTCACCGTGGAGCCCAAGCAGGCGTCACCACCAGGGCCTTTGACAGGCGAGGACCAACTTTAGTCAGGATAAGTGTACCCGTTGTTCCCCTTCAAAATGGCCAATTGTTGGCGCCCTTCCCGCTCAATATTTGGGGAGAGGCCCAGGGCCTTTGCCTATAAATAGGACTAGCCACCCCCAGGGTAGTGGGGATCGAGTATCTGGCATACATCTAGAATAGAGAGAGAGAGAGAGAGCGACTGAACTCCTCCTAGCAGTTCATAACACCAGCCAAGAACAGACCCTCGCGAGGCTGTTCTTCCTTGTATGGTTCATCATCAGCCCAAGAGGAAATCCACCACACCACACACTAGAGTAGGGTATTACACCACAATGGTGGCCTGAACCAGTATAAACTCTGTGTCTCTTGTGTTTTTTCTTTCATAGTTTAGATCCTAGCGATTCGGCGAGGAGCAAGTAGGTAGAGGGCGAAATCTCCGCGTGGACCCCAGTGTTCGAACCTCAAGGGTCTGCCGGAACCCGAAATCCGACATTTGGCGCACCAGGTAGGGGTGCGCCGGGATCCACCTTCTGCCACTTCGCGTCCCGTCGCATCGTCATCACCATGTCCGGCGACTAGGCGGGCAACCCTGATCCCTTTGCAGCTTGGCCCGCCTGTGCAGAGCCGCTCGCCCCGGGCAACCCCTCGCCCCAGGCAGCTCGTGGTCCGCAGGGCGCTGCGGGCCGTGGGCGGCGCGGACAGGCCCCGACAGCTCTTACACCGCGGCAGACGCGGTCGGCAGCAAGGGCCTCCAACCACGCTGCGGCCACGACGCCGTACACCCGCCGGGAGCAGGCGAACTCAAGGGCCGCGCTCACGGTGGCCCGAGAACTGCTGCAGTGCAGGCTGATGGAAGGCAGCCGCGACGTGCTGCTAGAGCGGGTGGCAGAGCTCCTGGGCTTCGCCGCCTCGGGGGATCACCCCTTCTGCACGCAGCTCCCGTCTTAGGCCCAGGGCGGCCCGCGCAGGGGCCCCACGCGCACCCGCGGGCTCCAAGGCTACTCCAACACCAGTGAAGCTGTCAGCACCGGGCCAGCGGCAGCACTGGCTCCGCTCCCCGCCAGCGAAGGACTCGTCGCGACCCACAGCCCTAGTGGGCCGCCGCGCTACCACCCCCAGGTTGGCACATCAAGCAGAGCTGCATGGCATGCGGAGCACTATGGCACGACCTTCGGGATGATGGCCCCAAAAGAGTACGTGCCCCACATGATGGACCAAGGGCACCCGCGTGAGGGCGAACAAGGCTCGCTCCTCAGCCCAAGCTGGGGGGACAAGGCGCCAGAAGCTGAACTCTTCCAGGAGCCCCAGGACGGCCCCACCGGCCACGCTGGAAGCGATGATTATTGGGTACCATTAATTCCTCAGGAGCAGGCATACGCTAATCATGTGTCGCAGGAGGTGCAGGTCGCCACAGCGAGCAGCTGCCCCGCTCCCGCAGTCTCCTACCCCTTAGGAGGAGGGCGTCGGGGGCTGCAGGAGAGGGGCCGGGATCCAACGTCACCACCGCGGCGTTCGGAGCAAGGCGTTCCCACGAGGTAGGCCCTCCGTTGGGGAGGTGCCTCAGGGCCTGTCCCCGGCGGAGGACCCGTGGTCGTCGCGGGAACCGCTGGCGACTGCTCTACCCCATCGGCGGCGTCCTGGTTTCCGGTCGTCGTCGATGGCACTAGAGTGTGGCGCAAGGCGGGGCCCTCGTCTGGCGATATGAATCAAGGCCGGTACCTGTGAAGAAGGCCCAGTTCCTATGAAGGTCGCCGCCCTGTGACACTCTCACGTAATAATGAGTGGGGCTGTACACGCCCCGGAGTCTCAGGGGTGCCGGCCTCAGGCCCTGGGGCTCCCTCCCACGCCCAGTGGCAGCACTTAGCTCCGCGCTGGTGAGAAGACGTCCAAGACTAGACTAGGTGCCGGACGCGACCTTTTTCTGCTTTCATTGCTTTTCCCTTGGTTGTTGCTTTCCCCCACTGGATTTAAGTTGGACTCAAATTTGAGATTTGCGTGTGTTTGGGGAAGGGGTGCTTAGTCTCGTTCGAGCAATCTCTCGTGTTTCAGTTACAACCTCGCCTCAGCTTCCTCCCCTCGTGAGCCCCTCGCGAGCCGGGTCTGGCCTAGCTTGCGTGCAGCCCAGACTGTCGCCTTCATATCCTCTCAGGAGGTTTTTTGCTGCAGACTGTCGCATTCGGGGCACCACAGCCTCCCACAATTCATCTCAGGACCCGCACGGGACAATGGTAAACTAGCCGGCCGGCTCGTCACCTAGCCAACTACTTGGCACGGGCATATGGGTGATGTAGCATTCACTAGTGCGCTGAACTTAAGTTTTACATGAGGGGCACCCCCTCCCAAAATGCTCTTACAACCATCAGGTCAAAAGCCTGAGTTCTATTCATGCAGGGTAAGGAGACAGGAGCAGTGCACAGTCAGTCGGATAAATCCCCCAATGCGTCCTCAGGAGCACCGCCCGAACTGTCGCTGGCATCGCTGGCCTCACCATTGCTCCATGTGTTGTCGTCAGCAGCGTCAGGACCGTTCACCACGTCGCCCTCGTAGGCGGCCACAACCGCGTCATCGTCATCTGAAGCGAAGGCCCTGATGAGAGCGTCCATGTTGTCTTCCACCCAGTACGCCAGGTCGTCCTGGACGGCCTGGGGGACTGGGGCGATGGCGGCGTCGAAGTCGAAGTGAGGATCCATGTCCGGGAGATGGCTGAAGACACGGGAAAAGGCACGCCCAACCAGGGCGCGGCTCCTCTCCTCCACCAACCAGTTGGCCCTGACCGACTGCGCCTCCAGCTGCGTCACGATGTCGGTGAAGAACTGAAGGTTGCCGGCATAGTTAACGGCGTGCGGCTCGCCAACGGCCGCCTCGCAGATGTTACCCAAGGACGTGTTGGCTCTCTCCTGAAGCGTGGTGAGCATGGGGGCGTGCTCATGTTCCAAGAGCCTCCACTGACGTATCTCGTCCGCATTCTGGCGCGCGACGGCCTCAGCCTCATTCACCCGTTGTCGAAGAAGAAGCGCCTCGGCATGGGAAGTAGTTGACTCCCCTTGCGCCACCTCAAGTGCGGCCCGCAAGGCATCGACCCGCCGCGTCGCTTCCTCCAACTTGGTCCTCAGGGCGGTGGTCCTACCTTCAGCCTCGGTACGGATCAACTCCAGCCTCTCCTCGAACTCGCGCTCGAGGTTCAGGCGCGCCGTCGCCAACCGACGTCCGACCTCCTCCGAGACACAGGTTTCCCGTGCAGTGACATCATCCTCCGCCCGTGTCACCAAGCGCTCCCTTGTCTCCAGGCGTTCGTACTCGCGCGCGCGTTCGGCGGCTTCCAGTGTCAGCGCCTCCTCACGCTTCTGGAGCTCCACTGGGCCGCCCGAAGCCACCTTCATCGACGCGAGGGCCGCCTCGCGCAGTGCCACCTGCTCCTCCAGTGAGTGGCACCGGGCCAGGAGTTCCTGTGCCCGCTCCTCCGTCGCCTCTCGCCGCCGATCAGCTTCCTGGGCTTCCTCGATGGCCCGGGAACGTACCTCCCGAGCGGCCGCCAGCGATGCCTTGGCCTCCTCATCGTCAAGATTGTGCTGACGGTGCGCGAGGGCGATAGCCGTCTCCAGCTCGCGCCTCTCTACGACAAGGCGCAGGCCCTAGGCCTCGAGGCGCGAGTCCTCATCAGCGAGCTCTTCACCAAGCAGGCTCACCGCGTCAGCCGCCCTCCGAAGAAACCCTTGGCGAAGAGCGCGACGCTCCCGGGCGCTCTCGAGTACATCTTCCACACCATCATCTGCCCCAAGCGAGCGCTGGGGGTCGCGGATCAGCACTCCCCCTCCGGGCAGGGGGCTGGGGGCTGGCACCCTTGAGGTGACCGGGCACGCCTCGCTAGAAGCCCGACCTGGAGCCAGTCCATCCCCAAGTGAAGAGCGCAGGGAGTACCCCAGCCAATCACGGTCTACGACCAGAAGAGAAGCCCATGACAGGCTGGCTATGCCAAGAGAAGGCTCGCGAAGGAAGATCGCGAGGCGCGCAGGGCCGCGTCGCGCCTCGGGATGATTCGTCTCTCCAACCGGCCTCACCACAAGGGCTCTACTGCTCGGAGCGATCGAAGACGGTGGAGAGGGCGGAGGCGAGGGGGATGGCTCCTCAATCATCTCTGTGAGCTCGGAAGGGAGGACCCTGCGGAGCAAGGATCAGGAAAGGCGACAGAAGAATCTGGAGCTAGGAAGGGAGAAGGCTTACTCGTCAATGGCGAAGTACTTCCTACGCTTCAGCAGGTGACAAGGGTAATCGTCGCCCAGGGCCTCTCTCCCCTTCCGGAGGGCCTCAAAGTCCACGCGGAAGCGACCCAAGAGTTGAGCGCAGGGGTCAGCTTGCGATGAGGAGGAAGCACCAAGACGACCTGCGTCGGGGGCATCTACCTGATGCGCGCCGCCGGTCGCCGCACCAAGAAGAGCAGATGGGGCCTCGGGGGCCTCAGCCGTAGGCACTGCGGGCGGCTGCTCGCTGCCTTTAGCCACGGCCGCACGGGCCTCAGGGGCTGCTCCCTCATGAGCGCCGCCCAGTGCTGTCACTTCGGCGGGGGCACCCTTAGCCTCCGGAGGCTCATGCCTCCCTGCTCCGCCACTTGAGGAAGAGTCGCCTTTGCCGACTGCAAGGGCGACCACCACCACTGGTTTCTCGCGAGGCCCCTGGAGGCCCGCAGGGCGCGGGCCCCATTCGTCAAAGATCGGCATCTCACTCACAAAGTCGCTTCTATTCGAGCAGAGGTACAGCAAGGCCCCCCTTGCCGGATGCCACCAGGGGGAAGGATCCCCAGTCAAGACCAAGAGCACCTTCCTCAGCGCTTCGGGCGTCAGGTCCTCTTCCTGGAGCCTCATACGATCCCCATGCCCGCTGAAGGCCCACATCCGGTGAGAATGGATTTGGAGAGGGGCAACACGGCGTAGCAGGAACTCCTTCACCAGCTTGGGTGCCGTCACGCCGAGCTCCCTCAAGAACGCGAAGCGACGCCACACAAAGGCAAGCCAGGGGCTCGTGAGCGTCTCCTGGCCCCAGCCTGAGTTGGGGACAGCAGGCGAAGATGGCTCCGTCAGAAGGGGCTGGGCACCCCTACGTCCACATACAGCCACCGCTCGCGAAACCCAGGCGCGGGCGGAGGAAGACTGAAGTCAATTCCTGAAGCCGCCGTCTCAGGCGCAGCTACGAAGCTCATGCACCCCGAACATTGGGTGGGGTCGACAAGGCGCAGAGAGAAGAAGTGGCGCAGCAAGGCAACCGAAGGAAGGATGCCCATCATTGCCTCACAAAAAAAGGTGAAAACCACAAGAAGAGTGATGGATTCAGGACCCAGATGCATCATGTGGATCTGATAATGGGAGAGCACGGCGTTGAAGAAATCAGAAAAGGGGGGAACCAGTCCCGCCCACAGGGCGTCGACGAAGTACCGGACCTCAGTGGCAATCCTGTCGATGGAGAAGCGGGACGTGGGCCAGGCCGTCGTCCTCCTGCATTCGTTGAAGATGGTGGCCAGAGCCGAGCTGACCTTGCTCAAGCCCTCTCGATTGATTATGATCGACCAATCGACGGCGGGGGCCGCCGCCGACGGTGAGCGAGGCGGCAGGATGGGCTTCTTCCCTCTTCCCTTCTTCGGGGGAGCCAAGACGGCAAAAGGGGGGGGGAGGTTCGAGATTGGATTGGATGCGGAAACCAGAGTTCGAGAGGAGAAAGGACAGAGAGCGCTCGAGCAGCAGAAAGGGGAGCGGCTGTGTGCGGCTACAAGTCCGCCTAGCATGGCATAAAATAAGGAGGTGTGGGGGAACAGTGCCGCCCACGTCAAATCAACCACCACGCGGCGCCCAAGGCCACAGGCTGTTAGGGCCCGTGACGCTTCGCACTTGCCCTTTCACCTCTCTGCACGCGGGTCCCCAGACTTGCCTGCCTGCGGCCTGCGGCGTGGCTCAAAGGGGGCCCAGCGCGGCCCATCTTCATCAACACAAGATCAAGACCCTCGCGAGGGGCCAAGCCTCGCGGGGCGGACGACAAGGAGCTTCCTCAGGCACGGCCTCGTCAGGCTGGCTCACGAGGAGGCAGAGAGTTCAAGACGGGGTACCTCGCGAGGTGCCCATGACGCAAGCCATGACGACCAAGGGCGCCGGTCGGGCGCCACCCCGCGTAGTGTCCTCCTTTCCTCTTTGGTGCAAAGGGAGCAAGCGCAGGCGAGAGCATCAAGCAAAGGCATCCATTTTGGTGCAACAAGACCAAGACCAGCCCAACGGCAGGGAGGAAGTCATCGTGGAGCCCAAGCATGCGTCACCACCAGAGCCTTTGACAGGCGAGGACCAACTTTAGTCAGGATAAGTGTACCCGCTGTTCCCCTTCAAAATGGCCAATTGTTGGCGCCCTTCCCGCTTAATATTTGGGGAGAGGCCCAGGGCCTTTGCTTATAAATAGGATTAGCCACCCCCAGGGTAGTGGGGATCGAGTATCTGGCATACATCTAGAATAGAGAGAGAGAGAGAGATAGAGAGAGAGACTGAACTCCTCCTAGCAGTTCATCACACCAGCCAAGAACAGACCCACGGGAGGCTTTTCTTCCTTGTATGGTTCATCATCAGCCCAAGAGGCAATCCACCACACCACACACTGGAGTAGGGTATTACACCACAACGGTGGCCTGAACCAGTATAAACCCTGTGTCTCTTGTGTTGTTTCTTTCGTAGTTTAGATCCTAGCGATTCAGCGAGGAGCAAGTAGGTAGAGGGCGAAATCTCCGCGCGCACCCCAGTGTTCGAACCTCAAGGGTCTGCCGGAACCCGAAATCTGACAGTACCCAGGATATTGTTTCTTGAGATCTTCTGAAGTGGGTTCAGTTCTTGATTTTTTTTTGCTGCGGCGTTTATTTGCGCTGGTCGCCAACTTTGACAACCAGTGTATATGATATGCTGCTTTGTTCCCTATATTTGCACTGGTGGCGAACTTTGATGCCCAGTGGATGTAATATGTGTAATAGCCATGATAGCCTAGCGTTAGTTGCTTGCTTATTTATTTCCTTGTTATCTTGTTTATTTGTTTGCTTGTAGTCATTGAAGTTCTTTTCCCGCGCTTTGCTAGTGGCTGCAATAACCTATTTTTTAAAACTAGGCCACAATAACCATGGGCTAATATTTACTGTAGTGACACTGGGCCTCCTACTGGCCGTAGAAATAGTGGGCCTTCTACGGGCCGTAGAAACAATGGGCCTCCTACGGGCCGTAGAAACAATGGGTCTTCTGCGGGCCGTATCATTAATGGGCCTTATACGGGCCGTATGATTGATTGGCTAAACATGGGCCAAACAGACCGCATTATGGCCGTAAACGGGCTAGAGTTGGAATCGCCCCTTCATGGGCCGACCATAATGGGCCATCGTTTATAGGCCGTATTTGATGACGCTATGAAAACGGCCCAACGTATTAACGGACCACAAACGGCCCGACTGTAACCACGGGCTGAATTTGGCCCACACGTAGAAAATGACAGTAACGGGCCATAAGTAAATGAATGCTGGAAATGAGCCCACGAATAAATGGGCTCTGAGAAGGCCGAAAAATAACATGGTCTAGAAACGGCCCAACGGAATAACGGGCCGTTAATGGGTATAAAATGACACACTATTCATTACGGGCCAGTTTCACCACGGGCCGTTAATGGGTGTAAAGTGATACACTGTTCATTACGGGCCAGTTTCATCACAGGCCGTTAATAGGCCAAGAGTTACATAGGGCCTCATATGGGCCGAAAGACGTCATGGGCCATACATGCGCCAGAAGTGAAAATGGTCTAGAATCATATTGGATGGCCCTAATGACGCTACTGGGCCTAATTCAGATAGGGCGTAATGGGCCTTGGGTCAGCGGGCTGTAAATGGGCTATATGCGAACATGCCATTAATAGGCTTTCGATGGGCCGGCCCGCCACCTTTTGACCAAGTCAAACGGGCCGGCCTTTTCACAAGAATGGGCCTCTGTTGGGCCGTGCCACGTGTCGATGTATCATAGGCGCCTTCCGTCCAATGAGTGGATGACATCTGTCCCAACGATGAGCCGACACGTGTTTCCTCCAGCCAATGATGATTTTACACGTGGAAAATCTCCATTGGTCGGGGCTGTTAACGGGTTATCGGATCCAAAACCCGACCCGGTAGCTTAATGGTGTTTCTTTATGGTGGATGCCACGTGTCGGTCACCCTTGACGAAAGCACTTCTATGACGCGCAATTTATTGTCATGGAAGTGGACACTTCCGTGATGATAATTTTGGTAATGTCATGGAACACTTCTACGATAGCACAGGTATGACTATCTTGATTCTATCATAAAATCATCATGGATGTACATGCATAACAAAAAACGTGACCTACTGTGACAAACACGTATCATCACGGAAGTGTATTTTTTTTGTAGTGTACATGGCAATAAATAAAGTACTACATGATACTAATATATGATACTAAGTATACAGTTTTGCTAGATGAGATATAATTTGGTCTCATTCATCTTTTATAGCCATTGGATGTGATGCTATAAGATGCGTGTTTGCTGACGTTGGTTGTATTTGTTCTTGTTTTCAAAGTGAACGAGACCAAATTATATCTCATCTACTCCCTTAGAGCATGGTTAGTATAGCTAGCTGCTGGCTATAATCAAGTGCCATGTCATCTACAACCTATCTTGTAGTCAACATGTACAAAAGTAGATCAAAAGATTGTATTACTTTTTTATTATATGGCCCACCTTTCATTCTCACAAAGTGCCTAGGAGCACGTGCTAGAGCTGGCTCTTCACGAAGAGCCTGCTTACCTTCTCTCTCCTCTTCTCTTTCCTCCAACTAAGCAAGAATATACTAGTTTATTCCTTAAAGCCCGTTAACTTAGCTCTATGTACTTGCTCTTATTAATATCATTGCGTGCAACGAACTGACCACTGCATGTCATGTTTGATAGTCTCAAGTCATTAAAAGCATACAAGCCCCACATCTCTTATTGGTTGATTCCTCTATTTATGTCAAAAAATAAGAAACAGCGTGAGAGTTAATGCACCACGCCTATGTGTTTACTATTTGGTTTTCGTAAGATGACTTAATACTCACCTCGACGGAGGGAGTATTTGATTTGACAGCGGGCAGCACAGTTCCCGATACGGCTTTAATGCAGACGAGGGAGGGAGTAGCGGTTCCCGAAATGTTGAACGGCCAATGCATCCTCCTTCAATTAATGCACGCGGGAAGTAATGGGAGGAGGTCCGGGAAAAGAGGCTGCACAATGTGAATGCAACGCAGTTTGCCCTCATTGCCTTCGTATAAAGGCGCCCCTCCATTCCAATGCATCTACCACATCGTATGCACCTAAGCATTTGCCTAAGCACCTACACTAAGTGCAAAAGAGCTCACTCCAGACCCATGGCGGCGATGCACATGAGCGGCCAGCTGCTGTGCCAGATGGTCCACGATGCTGGCCTGCGGCACAGCGCCAAGGATCGTCTCCAGGCGGTGTTGGAGACCGGCTGGTGGATGGCCGCCGTCGACGCCAACTACGACTCTCAGTTGGACCTGATGATCGTTGCCACCAGCAACAAGTTCACCGTCCTCAAGAAGCTCACGGACGACATCGCCGTACTCCTCCAGCCCGCGCGCCCGGGCTCCTCATTGCCTGCCACCCTAATCGGCCTCCATGGCCGGAACATCTTTCAAGCACTGGTGGCCCTGCGACTGCCCACCAACTCCATGAAGAATGTCCACCCGGAGGTCGCGCTCGCCGTGAGGCTCCTCGCCCTACAAGAATTCGTCGACCTACACATCCACGTGTATGAGCAAATCGTGTACGTAGGTATCTACAAGGCCAGTGAGGACGCTATGACGTTGGCCTTCCTCAATCGGCTGGAAGCCTTGGATGCATTTGCTGAGAAGCACCTCGACCTCGCCACAAAAGCCGCCGCTCCTTAGCCTCCGGTCGGTGGCCTGACGCACTAAGTTGAGGAGGAGGAGGTCGTACGTAAATGGATCCATCGTTCATGGATCCATCTTTCTTCTTGCCTTCTGTAACCACCACTGCGATCGCATCATCGTAGCCTTAATTCTTATTGTGCTGGTGCATTCTCGTTCCAGTCAATACCAACATGTGCGATCCCTTTGCTTAATTATATGCATCACCGTGACTAGTACTCTATCCGTCAATTTATAAGTTGTGCTTACCTTTTCTATCAAGTTCGTGCAACGCGCGGGCATCTTGATAGAAACACTAGAATATGTCTATATAATCTGTATGTGATACGCCATTTGAAATCTCTAAAAAGACAAATATTTAGGTACGGAGGGAGTAATATATTAGGAGTATATCAAAACAAGAGTGATTTCTTTCAAGTTTGTGAACAAATACTACTATTCTACTACTTTGGATCCGTCGCAACGCACGGGCACATTGCTAGTAAAAGGAGAAGGCCCCTGCCGCATTCGTGTCGCACTCCCACACGCCCGGGAATCGGGAGTACTCCACGGCCCGTCCGACACGACACATAGCTTAGGGAAGGCGTGTTGCCTAGCATTTTCACTTTCATGTTGGACCACCGTTGAGCAAACCGACTATTGGCAAACCGCACCCCGCCCGCCGCCAGGTTGGAAAACAGAAATGAGGGGAAGATCTAGCTGTAGCATAGCAGCCAAGAAATTTGGTGCCAGATGGGGCTCGTTGATAAAGTAGGAGCATTCCGTACTAGTAGTACTACTCCTACTTAGTACCAAGTTTGTACTCCTAATACTATATTACTAGTACTACCACTATACAACTAGTAGGTACGTGTACGGCACAACATCGTAGGAACAAAAAACGGGAAGATCTTGTTTTGGGTGATTTATCTTTTTTTCGATCAACACATTATGAATAATATGATGTGGGGGGCACCCATGAAGCTTATGTGGCTTGGTTGCATGGCTACGAAAGGTTAGAGAAAAATAAATAGATAATGTGTTTAGAGTGCACTCCACTAAATAGATATACTTTGGATCCATTGCAATGGACCGGCACATCTATATCTATACCCCCTATATAGTGTGTGAAAAACTTTGAAAGTTGGTCGTTGGATGAAGCCAATCCGACGGTACAAAGATGGCAAATCCAAGCACTACTGGCCGTTGGATATCATCCACCAGATTCTGCCACATGTATAATCTAGAAGACTCCATGGTCGAACTTAATTCATGACTAACTTTGCCGCAACTAAGCGTAGGCAAAGTTATTAGTTCTTCAAAATGAGAGCCACAAGTTGGCAAGCCTAAGGCAATCTTGCCACATTTTTTGTGTGTATGTCATGTGGGGCCTTTGTGTGGCTTGCCTAAGGTGTGGCTTGAACCAAACACTCACCTAAGTTAATCAAACTTGCCTAACCTTACGTGTGGCAATCTTTGGCAATATCAGTGGCTGTTTGGTTCCTAGCCACACCTTGCCACACTTTGCCACAACTAACCTTAGGAAAGTTTGACCAAGTTAGGTAGGTGTTTGGTTCCAGCCACACCTAAGGCAAAGATTTTTTTAGGAGCAGTGAGCCCCACATGTCATAGACACAAAATAACTGTGTGGGAAGATTCCCTTAGGCAAGCCAAAGTGTGGCTAACAAGGGTTTGTTTGGTTCATGACTAACTTTGCCACAACTAAGCTTAGGCAAAGTGCAGCTGCCATAAAAAGTGTGGCTAACAAAATGGCCACCACAAGTGTGGCAAGATTTGGCAAGAAGTCGAGTCTATGACTTGTGGACAATGTAACCAGAAAGGTATGGCAAGCCACAAGTGTGACAATGAACCAAATACATGCCTAAGATATTGTGGCACGCCTAAGCTTAGGCATGGCAACCTTAGGCTGCGAACCAAACATCCATATATCTATATCTATACCACAATATAGTGTGTGAATAACTTTGAAAGTTGGTCATTGGATGAAGCCAATCCGACAGTACAAAGATGGCAAATCCGAGCACTACTTGCCGTTGGATATGATCTATATTCCACCAGATTTTGCCACATGTAGAATCAAGAAAAATCCACATGTTGAAGCATAATGCACAAACCACTAGAATCTCATGCGTGCAATGCACGTGTACCTTACTAGTACTAGTTGGTAGTAGTAAGAAATAAATTCTAGTTTTGGCACGAGCTCGTACTGCGGGAGCACCACAAGGCCTGCCGTAGGAGTTACATTTCCCTCTCGGGGTCCACGGGACCGAACTTTAGTGGCTTAGTGCCCGGCCTATGAGTTAATGACATGCGGACCTTAAATGCGGCTGGCCCACATGTCATTCTCATGGTGGTGGCGTGGTTTGCGACTCACTTGTTCGAGATGAACCGACCGATGGTGGCGTGGCCATGGCGAGGGTGCCACAGCTGGGCGTCGGGGCGTTACGAGGCGTAGATGGCCACACCGGCGGGTACTACCTGTAGTACAGAAGTACTCCAGCTGAGGATTGATGCCCGGGACGAAATGTGTCACAGCCGCTGGATGAAAATTCGATGGTGCGGGAGTACGGATCGGAGCACAGCAGCGGAGCAGGCAAACCGTGTCCAATTGGGTGTGTCTGTGGTAGAAAGTTGATGGTCGCTGCAGTTCAGCTGGCCCGCATGTCATGCACACAAAGGCAGAGGAGCGGTGGGGCCGAGAGGGATGAGAGGCACGTCGGGGGGGATGAGGATCCCCTGACGCGAACAATCCTACCCCTATCACTAACATGTAGGACCCACAAGCGTGGGTCCCACCTGTCAGCGAAAGAAAGGCAGGGCAAGGCAGTGATAGCCATGTTAGAGGATCCATGTCCACGTCGGGGGACGTCGTGCCGTGGGTCAGAGCAGCGTCGTGGGAATCGCGTGTGTGTGTGGCAGTGGTAGAAACAAGAAACGTGATGGTCGCCGTGGTTCAACTTCTATAGACAAGCTGTCATGTTTGCTGACACATGTATATCAAAACTAGAGTGTTTATATTTCAAGCACGTGAACAAGTATTATTCTACTACTTTGGATCCATTGCAACGCACGGGCCAACACATTGGTAGTAGTAGTGTCCATCTCTATCTCTAGAGGCCTTCCCCCATTCATCCTTTTCTCTCACAAGATAAACTACTCATACAAATGCATCTTAATGTTCCATGGAACACACGAGGATGTTTCCTTGGGGGGCTCTCCGGCGCGGCGTGGCCGTAGTTGCAAGTTGACTCCCCTTGAGATGCCGATGTTGAGGGGCACTCGGATTTCCTCCGATGAGCTGGCAAGATGAGTTTGATCACATAGTAAATGCAACAACATTTACAATGGTGACACCGTTCCTGTAGAACCTTTGTCCAACATTGGGATCAACCATGCAACGGGCCACTGCATGAATTGGTACGATGGAACCACGGTGAGATTGAATAAGATAACATGAACCTTGCACATGGCGGTCAAAGGTGGACCATGCTGTCTGCGGCCGATTTGTTGCCGTACGAGTACGAAGACGCTGTGCTCCTTTCTAACCGCATCTTAGCAGTGACAAACCAGGGGACTTATTATGTATGGGACACATCCTACGATATACTTCCTCTCTCCCAGTTTATTTGTTTTGAATCTTTTGGTTTTATAAGTTTCAAATTCAAATTTAGAGCTCCCCATCACATGTTGAGATTACAATGTCCATTAAATTGTTGCGTGCATGTGTAGTAAAGAAACAAATTTTGAGTTTGGCACGAGTTCGTGTAGCGGTAGCACCACAAGCCCTAGCGCAGGAGTTACAGTTCCCTCTCAGGGCCGTCGGGACTGAGCTTCAGCGCCTGATTACACCTACCTTTGAGTCAATAACATGTGGACCCGATAGGTGACTGGTCCACATGTAATGCTCCCGAAGGCAGAGGGGCAGTGGGGCCAAGAGGGGTGAGCCGCAGGTCGGGGTACGTGTGGTGTCATGGGTTCGAGCGGCGTCGTGGGAATCACATGTGGCTGTGGTAGAAACTTGATGCTCGCCGCATTTTAGGTGGCCCACATGTCATGCACACAAAGGTAGAGGGGTGGTGTGGCCGAGAGGGGTGAGGCGCACGTCGGGGGACGTGGTGCCGTGGGTTGGAGAGGCGTCGTGGGAATCGCAAGATGAAACGTGATAGTCTCCATAGTTGAACTTCCATGGACAAGCTGTCATGTCTACGGAAACATGCACTGCATACCGATCACTAGAAGGAGTAGCAGAGAAAGCTATATATGCGGATAAATAGTTCCTTATAGTCAAGTGGACCCACGCTACTACTCTGTTCCAAAGACATGCACAACAACGAAATAGTCCATCTATATCAATATACACCGAGAGGAAATAATTTTTTTTACAAGAGAGGAAATAGTTCATCCGTCCATAATGCCCTCCTGCTGGTGCAGCCTTTTCTTCTTCTTCTTCTTCTTCTTCTTCTTCTTCTCATTTTCTATGGGAGACGGCTTCGCAACAAGCTCTTTGGACCTTGCAGCTATCTCAAAACTCACACGGGCTTTGAGGGCATCATATTTTATCCGCTCGTACGTCAAGGGATATATCTCCCATCCGGACGACCTTAATGCCACCGTCTCGTCACCCTTCTTAAGATTTGTACTGAGCACAAAATTTGCTACGTCGAATAAGGACGGTGTCTGTTTATCACAATCTTCTATAGGAATTTTGATTCTGGTTTGTAGGTCAGCGATGCTTTTCAAATCAAGGTTGTGCGGCTCCATCTTCTGTTTGTCCCCTTCGAGGGCTGCCCAACAGAAGTATACGTCCTCCCGAGACAAGAAATCGTGAAGCTCACCTGGTATGGAGGGCGAGTGTATGATGTGGTACACCAAAACATCATTTTCAAGGCACAACTGAAGGACGGTGGCGCGTTGGATCTTCCCAGGGGCACGCTTAGTGTACTCTGCGTCGAGATCAATGACCCTCGGCTCTACCTTTTCGAGGGAGTTGGATACATTGTTGATCCACTGCCTAACAACCCTTGGGTGGACGGTGACGGTGGCAACTATGCTCATCGAGCCTTCGACGAGGACATGTTGGACGCTAAAAACCTACTTCTCGATCTCTTTCGCCATTTGGAACCGCTGGAATGGAGGGCTATGGTTTGGAGAATTATGATTAGATGGCTAGTTGTGGGGACCCCGACTCATAAGTCGAGATCACCGAATGCACGTGTACAGTGATCCCAGAGATCAATGCTCACTGAACACACAGAAGCTGAATAACAAGAGTCTTACATCCATACATACCGTCTTACACAAATTATGACCATTATGGTCAAGTCTTACATTGATAAAGCCTTAAGGGCTGAACATCAAATGAAACACAAGCAGCGGAAATCTTCGTCGATAAGTAGAACCCATGCCATCTGCCTTAACCCTACAGGCATTCTGACTGGGAAACATCCTAGTTCGCATGTTCATCTCCAAAGAACTCTTCTTCGAACTCCGGTTCTTCCAGGCCTAGTCAATTAAATAACCAGTGGCAAGCCAATGAGTACTTTGAATGTACTCGCAAGCAACCCATGTTTTGGTTCAAGTTACAACAATGCATGACATAGGTAAATTTTGCCGAAAGCTAATTTTGAGTGCAATGACATGTTCAACATCTTGTAAGCATGCATCAAGAGAATTCAAGTAACCATGAGGACTGGTTATAGATATCAACATAAATAGAGTGGGCACCAACCCAGCTATCATAATAGAGTGGGCACCAACCCATCTCATTCATGTCAAGTCCCTTGACTTGACCGAGTCATTTTATCAATACTCACACTTGGTTTGTAAACAAATGGACGTAGCCCAAGAGCGGTTACCCAACTGTACTTGACCGTGGACACGGCTATTCGAATAGTTTTACACTCTGCAGAGGTTGCACACTTTACCCACAAGATCCGGGGAACTTCCGTGTCATCCACGACCCGCGATACCTTAAGTACCCGGGGTAAGCACCCGATCACTACCTTTCCCTAGACGACACTAACATGGAGTCCACTCGATTGGCAGTAACCCCCGTGCCCAACTTTTCACATAACACTTTCTTGGAGCCTCGCTCCCATACTTATCACATACCACTGGCACGGGGTACCAACGGTGTGTCTGGTGCCCTGTGAAAACAGTCATGGCCGCCCTACCTGGCACTACCCCGTCCCGAGAGAGCGCACCAACAACTCTCCCGTCACTAGTAATGCGGGCTCCAAGATAGTATTGGTCTAGGTAATCAATAATGCCCTTTCCCATATAAGGGTAGAGTGGTTGCGCATGTAAGGTTGGAATAACGGTCGCAACTTCGACCAATCCGTTTTTGAAAACAACACACACTTGCCTCGGTACACCACTTCGTCATCAAGTGGTTACCCATCTCATCATCTCCCTCGGGCATAAGTGGCACCCGACGGGGTTTTCGAAAAGACTTTTGAAATCACTTTGTCCCCATCACCATGCATATCCCCGTCCCTTTTTGCGTAGCCCTACTTTAGCATCCTATCTACTCCCACTGGCATAACCCTCATAAGAAGGTAGGGTCATGCACAATGCAAGTATCAATGAGGAAGTAACAGAGGCAACCGACCAACGTGGTCTACCATCTCATCATGATTCTGATGCAACAATAATAAAGAGTTATGTGTCATGCATAAAAAGGGTTTCATAGACATGGTCAAAGGGCTGCTTGCCTTGGTTGGCTTGGTCTTCAAAGTCTTCAGGCCCTTCTCCTCCTCCTTCTTCAGCTACCTCGTCAAATACGGGATCTAACGTTGCAAGAAAATAGCGGGAAAATAAGACAATAATAAAAACAGAAAAGTCAAAGTGCTCAGAAAAATTTCAACTTATTTTTGTAAAATACTAGGAGGAAAACTAGGAAGGGGAAAATTCTTGGTTTTGAATTTGGAGCTAGGGAAACAGAGTTGTGGATTTTCAAACAGAGGTTTTATTGTTCAAATTTGAATTTGAATTTGAACAGAGCAGAAAGGTGTAATGGATGTGCATGAAAGTTACATCAATAAATAGGTGGGATTATTCTGATATTTTAGGAGTTGGAAATATTTCATTTGGACAAATATTTTGCCCTGTGGAATTTTTGGAAAGGAGACAGAAAGAGAAAAAGAAAAGTGGCGCTGTGGCACTGGGCCAGAGAGGCCACGGGCAGCAGGCCCAGAGGGGAAACCAGCCCACGCAGGCCACCACGTCGAAGGCGTAAAGGCAAAATACGCCTTCAGCCGACGGGCGAACCGGTGCGCGCGCGCGCTCGTTTTAAACCTGACGGGTGGATCCCACCTGTCAGGGCGTGAGGCTGACGGGCTGGCCCCACGGCCGTCGTCATCTACCTCCGGCCAGAGGCAACGACGAGCTCGCCGGCGGTGATACAGAGCACGGGAAGGTGCGCGGGTGGTACCGTTGGACTCGGGGCGGAGTCGCCGTTCGGGTGGTGGTGGAGACGGTCGCCGGAGCAGCCTGGTTCGCCGGCAATGAGGTCACGCGGCGGAGGTGCTTCGGGCATCGATGAATCCGGCCGTTCCCGGCTGCAAAAAGAGTGGGAAAGAGAGGGGAAAAGGTCAGCGTGGCCGCGCGGTTCCAGATCGAGAGGAAACGGGGGCGGAGGAGGCCTGTACCGCGCGAACGCCGACGAGCCGAGGCGGTGGAGCTCGAGCTCGATCTCGAGCTCGGGCGGCTCTGGAGATGAATGGGTGGTACGGGAGGTGGATTAGGAGCGCGGGGAAGCGACAGGGAGTGAAAGAGGGGCTCGGGGTCGCCTTATATGGGCTGGCCGAGGTCCACCGTAGGCGTGGCCTACGGGTGCCCACGGGATCGGCTCGGGTGGCCGTTAGAGAGGGAATGGAGGGCTCGGGGGTGTTCGTGGGAGTGGTGTAGGGTGCCAGGGAGAGAGAGAAGGAGCGGGGCGAGCTGCACGCGGTCCACAGGAGTGGCGCGAGCATTGGTCGAGCGGGGCGGCGTTCTGGCGCGAGCTGCAGGAGAGAGAGGAGGGCGCAGGAGCAAGTGGGCGGCCTGCTGGCGTGGAGCGGACCTCGAGGGGCATCGACTGGCGCGCGGGGGAAGCTCGAGGTGGTCGGGAGGCGCGGCGTCAATGGTCGGTGTCCTGCCGGGCGCTCCAGAGCGCGACTTTGGCTGGCATCCGCGGTTTTTCCGCGTCCGCGCGCGTCCACTAGTGTCTGGAGGCCGCAGGGGGTGTGGGCAAAAGCTGAAACGGGCCTTGGATGCTCTGGAGAGCCGAGGGGAGAGAAGGAGGCTGAGAGAGAGGGGAGAAGCTGCTGTCCAGAGAAGACAAATGGGGTTTTCCCCCTCCCTCATCATTGCTTCCTCGGGAAAAAAGCATCCAAGTTGCAGAGGGGAACTAGGAGGGGTTGTGGTAAAAAGATGGGCTCAAGGAGATTAGTGGAAGGGGCTGGAATTTGCATTCCAAAATTCTGCCAGAAGGTGTTTGATGATGTTTTGGGCAAGCTAATGACTTCCACTGGCCATGAGACTCCACAGGGTGAGATGCCACATATAATTAGGGCCTTCCACCCATTTTGAGCTTATTTGGACAAAGTTGCCAATGCAACTTTTGCAAACCCTAAAAATTGGCAGGAATGGATTTGTGTAGATCCAGTTGAGTAGATCACTTCCCCTTGATGCACCACTTGGTGTGGTGGCCTTATTTGGTCATGTGATCAGGCTCACAAAAGTTGGGGTCATGGAGAAAAAGTTGGTAGTACAAAGTAGTTCAAATTTGATTCTGTTCAGAGAGGGTTTTGAGGCACTTTGACCAAGATATCTTCTTCTACAACCTGTGCCATTTGGTCTACATGCATTATTAGACCATTGGAGCATGTGCACCAAGTTTGAGAACATTTGGTCATGTTTGGCAATGTAAAGTTGCTCAAACTTCAAAATGGACAGAAATGGTTTTGAGGGGATTTCATGGGGTTATGCTATTCTCCATGACATGAGACTTGTCAAGATCATCAAGTATGTCATATGTGAGATGATAGAATTTTCTTGGAATTTTTGGAGAATATTTCCTTTGTAAATATTTCAAAAGTTTGAAATATCCAGAAAGGGTTTTTGAGGGATTTGACCAATATTTTGAACATGACCATGTGTTGAAACTCTTATATATGGAAAATATATGTCCACTGAGTTTCCCTAATGTTTGTCAAATATTTTTAAAACAATAAAATATTTTTTTCCGTATTAAAGACCATTTCTGGCCTTAAGAAAAAGCTTTTAAATAAAATAGTAGAACAACTTTTAAAATTATATTTTTGTGGTTTATGGGAGTCCTACACCTAATAGGATTCAAATATACCTTTTGAAATATTTTTCATAACCCAAATCAAGTACTTGCAGTGCAAACCTTAATTCAGGGGTTTTTGGAAAACTAAATTTAGAAAATACTTTTTGGCCAAATTATTTTTGTAAGAAAATTTTATATTGCACTATATACATGGCATGGTCATTGGGCAGAATTTCAGGGCAAGGAGATGAAGTACAGAGGTGGAGTAGTTGACTTTAAAGAGCACTTCAAAAGAAGCACAGAGAGAAAACCAACTCCAAATAAAAGCCAAATAATGCAAAAGTTTTTGTTGGTCCAAATTTTCATGCTTTAATAATGCAAATGAAATGTTACAAAATGCAGGGTGTGACACTAGTCTAACTTAAGTAGTAGATGATTATTTAAAGAGGTTAAAACAATGTGAACGCAGTGGGGTTTGGATGCAAATGAAGACGAAGGGGAGGTGAAGAAGCCGAGGAAAATCGGTTCCCGATGGAGAAGTAAATGGGAGAAGTGGCGTGCAGGCAGTTGATTAGACGGCTAGGTAGACTAAACGAAAAGGCTATGTGGGTAGACTGATGAGTCATACCTGTTCGTGTACGTGCCCATCCTTCCTGATAGGTGGGACCTATGCAAATAGATAAAAAATGTGTCGTAGCTGGTTCAGATGGATATTGGCGCGTGAGTGGGATACACAACATTCTCTGGTTAAGGAATACTCCCTCCATTTAGGTGAGTATAAGTCACCTTATAGAAATCAGGTTTTCCCAAAACCTTTAGGTGTGGAGCATTAACTTCCTGCTCGATCCCCTCCCAGCCTCGTTAGCCAGCATTCTCTTCCTCTGCTGCCGTGTTCTACCTTTCCATTTTTCCTCTTCTCAACTGTGGAACGATCTACATGCCGTCCTTGATGCACCAGAACGACCACTGCAGGCATCGCGGCAGGGCATTGATTGGGTATGCACGAGAATTTGGTTATGCTTGCAATATGGATGATACCTAAACGATGAAGTGAACAGGCATGCTAGCACGGGAGACCTATTTCCGCTATACAATACCGGAGTACTCATGTTCCTACTACTAGTAGTAGTAGTATAACTATGGTACACTTGATGGTCAAAATATTATTCATCCAGTCCTCACAGTGAAGTGACAACACCCTGCGCCTCACACTAGTCCAGGCGGCGTGTTCGGGTTACCAAAGTCAGCCTCACCCTGGGCACAGTGCAGTCTATCACCGCTGCTATACAGCACATTGGCGCCTCGCCTCGTCTCCCTCTCCCCTCCCATAGCACCACTCCATCTCCATCTCCTTCTCCGTCTCCGTCTTCATCTCACTGTGCCCCCGTGTACCATCGCCTCACTCGCCTTCCCCAGTACCACTATTCCCTCGCTAGCTGCTCCAGCACCGATACCCTTCTCCCCCGTAAATCAAGCCCCCCAAAACCCCCACCTTCCAAACTCCACCATGGCCGAACGCGAACCGCGCAGCATCCATATGAGCCGCGATTGGAGCAATCTCCCCAGTGACATCCTCGACCTCTGTTGTTCGTGTATGGATATGTTGAGCGCCCTACGGTTGGCTGCATGCTCGAGGGACATGCACATGGCCATCGTCGAAGCGAGGCCTAAGCTTTTCAAGACACCCTGCTTGCTGCTATCTGGTCTTTCGAGATTGGCTCACCATGATACGGAGGCGTACATGATGCCCCTAGACTTCAATCAGATCTCCAGGAGAGAAACTTCTTTGTAGGTACGTAGTGGGTCGCCGTACATCATTTCGCTCGACTTCGATCCGATCACCATCGCTCGAAACTTCTTGGCAGGTATGTACTGGGTCGGCATGAACTCCCACTAGATGGCTGCCTTTAGAGAAGACGGTAAAAAGTTGATGCTCGTGAACTTCCAGACCTCCCATGAGATTATCCTTCCTCAGTTGGATTATATAGAGTATTACCATCTCCGTCCAACTCATCTAGATTACCACGTCAGTTGGACGGACCTTGTTTTGCAGAAGATTGTAATCTGCCAAGTGCCCACATGCGAATTACGCAGACTTCAAGCTAATTGCCTGGTTCAACCGCGGACTCGCCTATCTTTACGCCGGTGCCTTCTTTAGCTGGAGACAAATCAGCTCGCAGTGGATCATTGTCAAAGCTGATACACACTTCTGTGATGCTATTGAACACAATGGCATCATCTACGCGATCGACAAAGCAGATGGCAACACGTATTGCTGGGACGACGCGTGTAAGTTGTTTCCATCTCATGTTAATGATGACGCCATGACACTGTTTGAACTTTTTGTGATGATTGGCATATCCCTGTTTGAGCAGAATTTGAGTAGAACTATGGCAATGTATTAGAGACGCTGTAAATCAGCAATATTTGGAATGAGTTAATTCATGCGATTGTGACCATGTCATTACAGCCAATTTGTACCCTGAATAATCAAACGGTTAGGAATATATTGATATTATCCTTATTTTACAGTAATCTATACACTACTACTAAATATGAGTGTGTATCAATGGCCATGTTAGTTTCCTCATTTTCATGATGTAGAAACATGCACCACACTGTTGGTTTCATCTAACCATACATTAGGGAAGTAAATGTGCATATGGAGAACTCTATATTTGGAAGTAGTGAAATCCTGCAATGCTTACCATGTGTACATACCTATATTCACCCTTCAGCAATCAATGGCTAGAATAATATCCTCACAAATATTTTGCCCACAGAACATGAGTATATAACAATGCATGGTCTGTTAGTTACCTTCAAGAATTTATTTGTGAGGACAGAACATGATTACATAACATGCATGACATGGTAGTTTCCTGTGAAGAATCGATTGCGAGATAACATGAGTATAACCATGCATGGCACTTCTATATTTTCGAACCCTGTATACATTTCCCTTTATTTTCCTCCCAGTTCCAATAGGGACATATCAACGTTGTTTCTTGCATTATCCTACTCATACTCTGAACAATGCTGATCTTACATTAACAATGCCTGTCCTTTTTTATATGATGCATTGTCCCTATAGTTACTGCCCTTTGTAATCACACCACCTTTGCCAAAAACAGGGAAGCACAACTGATTCCTCGCTCAATTAAACGACAGCAAAAGACTGATGATCATTCGGACACATGAGCCGGAAAAGTTATATTGCAAAAACCCCACTGTATACAAGCACCGTGTAATACGTGAGTATCCGGACAGTGGCTGTTACCTCTATGAGCAGGATACCAGCTTGTTGGGGCTTTTAGGATTTTTTAGTTGGAGGCGGGTAAACAGCCTTGGTTCACACTCTCTGTTTCTCGGACTCAATTATCCGATTAACTAGGAGATCACCGTTGGCAAGGAACTTGATGGCAGAGAGGCTCTGTTTGCTATGGAAAACTGTGTCTACACGGTGAGCCCTAGGAGTTCAGGAGCAAACTCCCCTGATTGTCAACGATACAGCCTGCAGCCAGAAGAAGGTGAGAATGACAAAGGCATCCAAATTATCTTTGATCCTTGGATGTCTCAATTGCGACAAGCAGTGATGTGGTTCAAGCCTTCAGGTTGATAGGTAATTGGGATGTTGCATCGAAAGGGTGGACTACTGGTGTCTCCGGATCACTGGTCGCTGAAGTGGGGCTGCAAATTATGATGGTGTTGGATCATCTCTTCGAATGACTTTGTTGTCTTTGCTACTGGTTCTGGATTGCTAGTTCTTTCTTTTGTTATGCATATTCCTTGTCATTTGGTCATCCTCGTCTATGTAACTCTTACTATGTAATAGTTGCTTCTTTTTAGAATGTCATTCTCGTCTAGATCATGAGAGTCTGAGCGCTGCAGATGGGTACGTTTTGGTGGTGTAGCTAGACTTCTAATGAACTATCATGTCTTGCTATTTATGCCAGTAGTAGTCACTAGTCAGTGTTTGAATGTTGTATATATCGTTGTTTCGAACTGTTTATTGTTTCGAACTACTGGTGGGCTAAATGAGGGCATCACCATTCTCAAGTGTTCAGAGTATATCTCCTTTTTTCAAGTTACATAATTTGAGCTCAGTGTCTTTTCGATGATGTACATTTGTTTGGGCCAGTGAGGTGTCGTTGAATATGGGCCGAGTAGTAACGCAATGCCAAACAGGTCAATTATGACTCTCAGGCCGGGCCCTCAAAAGATACTGAAAAAAGGCCGGTCTCTCCTAAAAAGAAAGAATAAGGACTCTTAGGACGACATGTGGGCGCCACCGGTGTTTTCGTGCGCTTGAGCGCCGAGAGCATATTGGCGCGTGCTCGAAATTCATGCTACCTTTTCATCCCCAGTATCCCGCCCCTCCCCCACTTCTGGAATCTCGATTCCTACTCCAGTTCCCCCAAAGCCCCCTCCTACTCCCTGTACTCAAGCGCACTATCATGTCACCGGTCAAAGTGGATCTCCGAGACAGAGATGCTGAGGTCCGTCCTGCCTTCGCTACATGCTGTCGCTCAACAGTGGCATGGCTGCGCTTGATGACCAGTTTGCCGGAAAAGTGCTGACGGTAACCATCAACGGTGACCGGCCTCCCATCTCGCCGGACGACCTTGTCAAAGCTCTTGGCATTGCGCACGACATCCAAATAAGTGACTTCCTCGTCGAAGTCTGTCCACCACCGGCTGATTTCTTCGTCAGGTTCCGGACAACTTTCAACTGCAGTCGTGTGTTCGAATCTTCCCGGCGTTTGTTCTGCGATGGCATGCTAGTGAGCTTTGATCGGTGGCACCCAGGATGGGGCTCGGTGCCCTCTGAGCTTGAGTTTTTAACAAAGCTTACCTTCCACGGCATGCCTCGATGTGCTTGGAATAGTGAGTCCATGAACGAGCTTATCAATGACCTTGGAGGTGAGCTCATAAGTATGTTTGTTCCTCCAGACAGCTGGGCTCTGACGGTTATGGCATGGATGAAGAAGTCATCCACCATACTGAAGGTGATTGGTGTTGAGATACCAGTGTAGGAATCGGGGTTGTACTATTCTTCGCCACCAAGGCCACTGCGGACCACGTTAGGGATGTACCTGTATCGAGTGTTCATGCATGTCGAAGAAGTGGTCAATCCATCAATGGAAGTCCTGCCGCCGCTGCTGGGGCCAGGGTCCGTCGACGACGTCCATTACAGGAGTCAACATTAGACTTTCCCCGTGTTTCTCGGAATGATGGATGGCACAGGGCCTACTCCATCGTGCGGCGGAGGCCACTACTTCTTTGGGAAAAGAGGCAGGGCTGGCTTCCTGGATGTGCTCTAACTTGAGGTAACAACTGAATCTTGTCAGGTACTAGTTAAATCCGAGCTATGGGTGTGAAGCACTGATATGCCAGTACATTTGATTGTGACCTGTTCTAATTTGTACCTGAACTTTTTTTAGAAAGGGTTGTACATCAACTTAATGTGCTAGCAGAACTTATTGTGTTGTCTGTCTGTTTTCTTTGCACAGCATTCAAGATATTTCCCCGTCATTGATAAAGACGATGAACCGCTATGTACGACTTCGCTGGTTTCAACATAGCCCTACCCGTAGCGATCCACTACTTCCATCCTGATTGTGCTGCCCACGTGAAATTTTTGTATGCAAGTTCAGTGTGCTATGATGTTCTATATGATTGTGTCAACTATATAAGTTTTTATTGAGCATCATCAATGCATATGGCTGAAAGATGTATTTACGAGCATCGACCGATGGGTCTCTCTCTATCTCTCTCTCTCTCACACACACACACACACACACACACACGCACACGCACAAGTGGGACCCGTTGAATTATTTATTTGCTCGTGATAGCTTTTAATTAGGTTCCACAGTAATCTAACTTTTTTCTTAAGTTATTAATTGAGCTCAGTTACTTCACAAAGTTGTACAGAAGCCTTGTTTGGGCCTTTCCGGCGTCGCTGAATGTGGGCTGAGTAGCCATGTTAGGTTGTACTGTACTATACAGGCCTTTTTTTCAACATCAGCAATGCAACTGGGCCGACAGTTGTACACAATATCCGGGTCAAATTGTTATTCTCCGCCCCGCTGGGCTACAAACTTTCCTAGGAGGTATGCATTAGGTTTAATAAGAAAATGGACTTTAAGAAATAATAAATGGGATGTAATTATAATAATTGGGCAGTATCTATGCACCAAACGCGTAATTAGTTTGAAAAATATATTAGTTTTGGAATTTGAAAATTTTAATTTCGTTACTTGTGCGCGCAATATTTCGTTGGATTTTAACGTAATACAACTTTATTTTGAAATTATATTTATCCTCACTAGAAATTTCGGATAAAAATATTTCGGATCCCATCAAAATGTGGGAATTTTTTTTGAATTCTGTTTGAGCGGTTGCTTGAAATTATTAATCTTGTCCTAGCTAGAAGTTGGGTTGTACTTTTAGCAAACTGTAAATGGGCTATAGTAAATTCCATTAGAATTAAAAAATGGGCTGTACATTCTTACAGATCGCAAATGGGCTATATGTTCTCTGCCAAATCCGAGCTGTGGGCCTACTAAGTTGACGCGTACCAAGGGCTTTGTCAACTTAGTCAATATAAATGATTCTAGCTGCAGTGATCGTATGATGTCCATCCAACGGCCGTAGTGCTTCTTCAACCTCTGGTTTTCTTGCTCCAGCCGCCAAAAGCAGCGTCGGTCGTGCCGCGTGCTCCTGCCTCCCGTGGCCGGCTGTGATGCCGCGGAGGCCTTACCGCACCGTACTACTCCCACTGCTGGCCAGGCCATCCCTCTACTCACCCACACCCCCTGTTATTCTGTAGCGATGGCAGCGTCACACCGCAGCCGAACCAGACAACCCACGTACTCCTCTCCGCGTGGGCTTCCACTGCTGCGTCTTCCCCGGTACCGCGTCATCCCCTTCCTAGGCCTCGCCGTTGTCCACCGCCCTGGTGCTCTTGGCGCGACGTGGTAAATGTGGTCAACGACCAACTTCCATCGAAAGAGTACTGTACGTGGAGAGGCTGACAGCTGGGTCCAGGCGACCATAAGGAAGTTCCTCCTTATTACGTGCAAAATAATTATTCCTCCACCTGATAGGAGGGACCCATCGGATGGGCCACCTTATTTCGCGAAAAACACGTTTCCCCCCTGACTGCAGGGACCCACCAGACGGGCCACCGTATTTCGTGAAAAAGACGTTCCCCCCGCTATCAGCTCGGACCCACCGGAAGTGCCTCCTTATTATGCACAAAAAAATGAATACTCCCCCTGCTAGCTAGGACCGACCTTCATGGGAGGCTTACTTGTGGGCCTACTAAGTTGATGGGGACGGAGGGCTTTGTCAACTTAGTCAATATGAACGATTCTAGCTCCAGTGACCGTAGGATGTCCATCCAACGGCCATAGTGCTTCTTCAACCTCTGGTCTTCTTGCTCCAGCCGCCCAAAGCAGCGCCGGTCGTGCCGCATGCTCCTACTGCCCGTGGCCGGCTGTGATGCCGCGGAGGCCTCACCTCCCCCTACTACTCTCACCACTGGCCAGGCCATCCCTCTACTCACCTACACCCCCTGTTATTCTACGGTGATGATAGCCTCACACCGCCGCCGAATGAGTGAACCCTCATACTCCTCTCCGCATGGGCATCCACTGCCGCGTCTTCCCCGGCTCCACGTCGTCCCCTTCCTAGCCTCGCCGTCATCCACCGCCCTGGTGCTCTCGGTGCGGCGTGGTTAACGTGGTCAAGGAATGACTTCCATCGGACGTGGACTGTACGTGGAGAGGCTGATAGCTGGGTCCATGGCCGCAGCAAGGAAGTGCCTCCTTATTACGCAGAAAATAATGATACCTCCACCTGATAGCAGGGACCCACCAAATGGGCCACTGTATTTCGCGAAAAAAACGTTTCCTCCTGACTGCTGGGACCCACCAGCTACACCTTCACACGCAGGGAAGTGCGTCCGGGCAAAAAAAAAATGATTCGCCCCTGACTTCTGGGACCCACCAGCTACATCTTTGCATGCAAGGAAGTGCCTGACAATCGGGACCCACCTGGATGAAGCGTACATAGCGTTGTCATTCTGGTCGCGAACGTGTACCTACATACTGGTGGATGTAGAGGCGCACGTGTCATAGTAGAGGCTCTCACGTAGCTACAGCGGCCAGTGTGCAAGAAAGAAAATACGGCCACGCATGTGTACATATGGGCGGGGTCTCGAATGCCTACTCGTGCATACGTACGGCCAGGGCTCATGTACATGGCTAGGTCAGAACGGAGAAACAACGTCATCGTCGTGTTCATGGGGAGCCAACCGGCTGGGTCGGAACGAAATGCGTCATCGTGTTCATCGGGAGGGCTTGGACAGAACAGGCGATGGAAACGAGGCCTGGTGTACCGCAGAACGGAGGATACGACCTTGTGTTCGACCGGCCATGTTCGAAACGGGATCCTGTTCATCGGGAGCGGTCTGGCGTTCCGCAAAACGGAGGAAACAGACCTCCTACGGTCAAAATGGGGGTCCTGTTGGTCGGGAGGGGTGTGGCGTACCGCAAAACGGAACTCCGTGAGATACTGTTCATCTCCACCATTGACCTCCTGCAGCCTCCATGGGCTACCATCGACCTCCTCCAGCCTCCACAGGCTCCTGTTCATCCAGCCTCCACCGCGCGCTACTCCACCGGCTACTGTTCAACCACCCCTCCACGGGTGCCCCTCCACCATCTACTGTTCATCCAGCCCTCCATGGGGTCTTCCTGTTCGTCCAGCCCTCCATGGGGTCCTGTTTATCCATCCCCAACCGGCTCGATCGAGGCAACGCCATAGGGTCCTGTTCATCCATCCCCAACCGACTCGATCGAGGCAATGCCACGGGGTCCTGTTCATCTACCCCTACCGCTCACTGTTCATCCAACCCCCCCCCCCCCCCCCCCGCAATGCTCACTGTTCATCCAGAGAGGCAGCATCGATCGGCTTCAGTTAGCAGCAGTAGCGAAGGAATCGCTCGATCGGGTTCAGTTAATAGCCATCGATCGATCACTCGGGTTCAGTAATGCATAGCCTGCAGTGCAATCGCCCGGGTTCAGTTAGAGCCCAACGCCTCGCTTGGGTTCAATTAGAGCCAACGCCTCGCACACACGCCCATACATGTACGAGAGAAACACGCATCGCTCGGCCCCCGACCACCCACCGTAACCGGGAACTCCCTGAAATTTTCCTCGCCCTCACTTCTACCATGGTTTTTTCCATCATGGACGGCCCAAAGAATGTCATGCAGCTACGTCTCTTGCCCGCCCAGGAAGAAAAGCCCATTTTCTGTCATGATTTTTTGCCATAGAAGTAGGAGCCCACCACATCTATGATGATACCGGGTTTTGTCACAATTATCGTCATAGAAGTGTCATATGTATGACAGAAAAAAATTTCGTTCGGCCCAAAATGTCATGGATGTGTCTCTTTTTTTAGTGCAACTAGCATCAACTACAAGGAGTAGTCAACACTACTAGCAACCCATAGGTACCAATCTGAGGTTTTGGTACAAAGATTGGATACAAGAGATGAACTAGGGTTTGAGAGGAGATGGTGCTGGTGAAGATGTTGATGGAGATTGACCCCCTCCCGACGAGAGGATCGTTGGTGATGACGATGGTGATGATTTCCCCCTCCCGGAGGGAAGTTTCCTCGGCAGAACAGCTCCGCTGGAGCCCTAGATTTCTGCCAATGTTCCGCCTCGTGGCCGCGGAGTTTCTCTTGTAAGATTGCTTATGATTTTTTCCAGGGTAAAAGACTTCATATAGCAGAAGATGGGCACCGGAGGGCCACCAGGGGGCCCACGAGGCAGGGTGGCACGCCCTATAAGAGTGGGCGCCCCCCCTCGTGGCCAGGGTGTGGGCCCCCTCTGGTATTTCTTCCGATCAATAATTATCATTAATTCCAAAAATGACTTTCTTGGAGTTTCAGGACTTTTGGAGCTGTGCAGAATAGGTCTCCAATATTTGCTCCTTTTCCAGCCAAGAATCCCAGCTGCCGGCATTCTCCCTCTTTATGTAAACCTTGTAAAATAAGAGAGAATATCCATAAGTATTGTGACATAACGTGTAATAACAGCCCATAATGCAATAAATATCAATATAAAAGCATGATGCAAAATGGACGTATCGGCCGACGCCATTACTGCCTTGAGCCGGGCGAACGCGTGGAGAGCAGAGCTGGCCACTGGCTGCCCGAGCTATAAGGAGGACGGGTCTCTCTTTACCACAGAGGACTTTGCTGTATGCGTGAGGGAGGTGCGTCCATTAGTCAGCAAACTGGCCGAAGAGACTAACGTTTCTCGATATCAGGTGGCTTATACGGAAGAAAACTCAAGAGTAAAAGCTCCGACTTATGAAGCTGTTGATCTAACCCCACGAGCATGTAAGCGTACCTTTGCCCCTAAAGTTGACCCGTCTGAACTCATAGATGACAAAGCTGAATTCCAAGCATTAACGGGCATCAATTGCAAAACATCTGATTTCCAGACAACAGATGGAGGCAAAGAACCGGCACAGGCTAACCCAGAATCATCCACTCAGCATGAGCACAATTGATCTGAAGGGCGACTCTCTAACCATGGCGCCATATTTTGTTGAAAAAACTTTGAACCACTTGGGCCTGATGATAGCCTTGTAATCGGCTAGTTAAAAACAATGATCTTCCATGCCATCGTGCATGTTTTGTCGTTTGGATATGTTGACCGCCGTTCTGATGCTTAAAGACCCATAGGTTGTACTTCATCACATTTATCCATCAAACGGGTTATAACAAGTATTGTTGTGTGACCTGCACTCAAGTGAACAATATGTGCCCTGACAGCTTACACCCGGGTGGGTCATAATATTCAAAATAGTATATTCTGGTGACTTAAAGTCTATAACCAGGGCGGGTTATTAAGCCTCGCATTTTCACATAACTGGCAAACCATACCTGTAAACGTAGTTCATACTGCCGGCTTACACCACCATATGCAGTGAAGATAATTTCAATTGCACAATCAAAGCATACTGGCGACTTAAAGTCCAAAGCCAGGCTGGGTTAGCAGAACCTTTAAATATGCTCAAATATACGGGTGACTTAACGTCCAAAACGAGGGTGGGTTAGCAAAAACCCATAACTATGCTCAAACATGAGTCATAAAGATCAAGGCTACATGTCCTAAATGGTTTTTAAATGATATATCAATACGGAACAAAGACATGAATTCAAAAAGCTGTTCGGAAAAGAACAAAACAGAAAAACAAGGCTTTCATAGGCTACCAAGCCTCAAAATCAAGTGATGTTCATGGGCGGCACAACCACTGAATTAATCCTTCAATCAAACCTGTAAGTCGGGACTCACATGACTAACCACCATTTTAACTTTAGACAAGTTCAGGGTCTTTGTAAGATTGACTATCATGAGTACGACGGGTCATTCCAGGATTACCTGGGCGGAGTGGCATACTAACAAGGCAGGATAAACCGAATTTTTGCTGATTTACACCCGGCATACCAGCCAATCAAATAGGGTTAACAAAAGCTATGCTCATTGAACAGGGAGCCCCCAAGTGACATAAATTGAGCCTTCAAGGCAGGATACTTATGTTTGAACTGTGCATTGCAAGCTCTCTTTGGTAACCTTTAACTTGGGAAATAAGCCCCAAGAATTTGCAACAAGGCATATAAGTCGGATCAATAGGGTAGTCAAAGCTATGCTCAATGAGTGGGAAGCCCCCAAGTGATCTTATGAATTGACAATAAAGACTCAAATACTCAGAAATGAAATGACAGAGGCCTTGAATTATCAGGGATGCCGGCTTTATTATACTGGATCATAATATATACATGAATGAAAAATATGTACAACATAGGAGCCAATGGCTCAGGTGTAATAAGGCCGAAGATGAGCAATGTTCCAAGTTCGGCAGGTCTCCTCCTCTGATCTGCGTGAGTCCTTGTGGTCTCGAACATCAATGAGGTAGTATGATCCGTTTTTCAAGTTTTTGCTGACCACAAAGGGTCCTTCCCAAGGTGGGGATAGTTTGTGCATATATGTCTGATCCTGGATGAGTTGCAGCACCAAGTAACCTTCTTGAAAGGTCCGGGTCTTAACCTGGCGGCTATGATGACGGTGCAGATCTTGTTAGTATTTTGCCGAATGAGCCGCTGGAAAGTCGCGCTCTTCATCCAACAAGTCAAGAGCATCTTGACGTGCCTTTTCATTATCAGCTTCAACATAAGCCGTCACACGGGGCGAGTCATGACGGATGTCACTAGGGAGAACCGCCTCTACTCCATAAACCATGAAGAAAGGCGTATAACCCATGGATCTGTTGATACTCCAAAGTAGTGAGGGTAACTCCTCAACCCAACAACCCGACGTCCTCTGTGAAGGGACCATAAGCCGGTGTTTTATACCTCTCAAGATTTCTTGATTGCCCCTTTCAGCTTGACCATTGGACTGGGGGTGAGCCACTGATGACACATCAAGACTAATATGCTGTTGTTGATAGAATGCTTTCATAGCACCCTTAGACAGGTTAGTGCCATTATCAGTTATGATTGTATGAGGATAACCAAAGCGGGAAATCACCTTTTTATTGAATTGATCCGCCATTACCGCCTCACATTTGCTGACTGGCTCTGCCTCAACCCACTTTGTGAACTTGTCAACTGCCACCAAAAGGTGGGTCTTCTTGTCCTTGGATCTTTTAAAAGTTCCAACCATATCCAGCCCCCAGAATGCAAACGGCCAAGTAATTGTAATCATCCTCAATTCTTGAGCCGGCACATGAGCTCATTTGGAAAATTTCTGACAGCCATCACACTTGCTAACCAGATCCTCCGCATCAGCGTGAGCAGTTAACCAATAAAACCCGTGACGAAAGGACTCAGCAATGAGAGACTTAGAGCTGGCATGATGGCCGAAATCTCCTTCATGGATCTCCCTTAGAATCTCACGGCCCTCCTAAGGAGAAATACATTGCTGAAACACAGCTGTACCACTGCATCGGTGTAACTCGCCATTGACAATGGTCATTGACTTAGACCTCCAGGTTATTTGCCTAGCCAAAGTTTCATCATCAGGTAGGGTCGTTGTACTAAGTCTGACAGTAATAGTAGGTGGTACGTATGAGGAGGCAAGGCCCTAGCTATGGCGAAGCTGTACACACGAGTTTACGAGTTCAGGCCCCTCTTGGAGGAGGTAAAACCCCTACATCTTGGTGCCCTGAGGCAGTCGAATGGAATATAAGTGTGTGTTACAGGGGGTGCGAACCCTTGTGACAGAGGAGGGGGGGTGTCTTATATAGAGTGCGCCAAGATCCTAGCTGTCCCATGTTACAGAGTTCAGTGTACATTAAGGCATGGCATTACTGGTAACGCCAGCTATAAAGAGCTATCAATGACCTATAAGACTACGAAGTGAACGCCTAACCGTTGCCATCCTGAGTGACTCTAGTCTTCTGTACTCCGAGTGGTTTCTTGTATGGTCAAGTGACTTCATCTTGGTCGAATGGAACTGGAGGTATCCGAGTGAGGTAGTTGGTCGAGTAGATCGCACTCCATGGTTACTTCAGTCGATATTTCTTGTTATACTTTGAATGTCCTTGATTCTAGGGTAGTGACCTTGGGTACGGCGTATAGGTCAGGCCTATGACCCTACCTAGGTCCATGGCATCGTCATTAGCCCCCTGAGTGGATTGAGGTCCGAGTGAAAAGAGACTTCAAGTTGATCCTGTCCTGACTTTTATGCTTCGTAGGCATTCTTACTGAGTTCGGGAATCAAGCTGAAACTTCAACTGTATTCCAGTCACCTTGATCGATTCAAAGGTCGTCGAGTGAACTAGTACTGGCAGTCTTCGAGTGTTTATATGTTACAAAATCTTCGGCGCGATTGGTTAGTCTGCGGTTCTCGGATCTCGTGGGATTTAAAACTTTGGGGAAGCGCGCATGATGGAGCGCACCATAGTAAACGGGGTGGATAGATGATGTCTACTATGCAACCTTCTCCTTGTAGACATTGCCGGGCCTCCAAGTTCAGAGGTTTGTAGGACAGTAGCAAATTTCCCTCAAGTGGATGACCTAAGGTTTATCAATCCATGGGAGGCGTAGGATGAACATGGTCTCTCTCAAGCAACCCTGCAACCAAATAACAAATAGTCTCTTGTGTCCCCAACACACCCAATACAATGGTAAATTGTATAGGTGCACTAGTTCGGCGAGAGATGGTGATACAAGTGCAATATGGATGGTAGATATGAGTAATTGTAATCTGAAATTGTAAAACCAGCAAGGTAACAAATGATAAAAGTGAGCGTAAACGATATTGCAATACTAGGAAACAAGGCCTGGGGTTCATACTTTCACTAGTGCAAGTTCACTCGACAATAATAACATACTTGGATCATATAACTATCCCTCAACATGCAACAAAGAGTCACTACAAATTCACAAATAGCAAGAACAAACGAAGAGATTATTGTAGGGTACGAAACCACCTCAAAGTTATCCTTTCTGATCGATCTATTCAAGAGTCCGTAGTAAAATAACACGAAGCTATTCTTTCTGTTCGATTTATCATAGAGCTCATACTATAATAACACATTAAGACACAAATCAACCAAAACCCAAATGTCACCTAGATACTCCAATTTCACCTCAAGTATCCGTGGGCATGATTATACGATATGCGTCACACAATCTCAGATTCATCTATTCAACCAACAGAAAGAACTTCAAAGAGTGCCCCAAAGTTTCTACCGGAGAGTCAAGACGAAAACGTGTGCCAACCCCTATGCATAAGTTCAATGAACCCGCAAGTTGATCACCAAAACATCCATCAAGTAGATCATGTGAATATCCCATTGTCACCACAGATAAGCACGACAAGACATACATCAAGTGTTCTCAAATCTTTAAAGACTCAATCCGACAAGACAACTTCAAGGGGAAAACTCGATTCATCACAAGAGAGTAGAGGGGTGGGGGGGAAACATCATAAGATCCAACTATAATAGCAATGATCACGATACATCAAGATCGTATCACCTCAAGAACACGAGAGAGAGAGAGAGAGATCAAACACATAGCTACTAGTACATACCCTCAGCCCCGAGGGTGAACTACTCCCTCCTCGTCATGGAGAGCGCCGGGATGATGAAGATGGCCACCGGGGAGGGATCCCCCCTCCAGCAGGGTGCCGGAATAGGGTCCTGATTGGTTTTTGGTGGCTACAGAGGCTTGCGGCAGCGGAACTCCCGATCTGTTGTGCTCCTTGATGTTTTTAGGGTATATGGATATATATAGGTGAAAGAAGTCGGTCGGGGGAGCCATGATGGGCCCACGAGTGTGGAGGTGCGCCTAGGGGGTAGGGCGCGCCTCCCTACCTCGTGGCTACCTTGAAGCTTCCCTTACGTCTACTCCAAGT
Source organism: Triticum timopheevii (assembly GCA_963921465.1). Lineage (NCBI taxonomy): Eukaryota > Viridiplantae > Streptophyta > Magnoliopsida > Poales > Poaceae > Triticum > Triticum timopheevii. The sequence continues at coordinate 385,967,048 of OY997268.1, read as the reverse complement.
CTCCTGGATTGCTTCCATTCCAAAAATAACTCTCCCGAAGGTTTCATTCCGTTTGGACTCCGTTTGATATTCCTTTTCTTGCACTATAATAGGCAAGAAAACAACAATTTGGGCTGGGCCTCCGATTAATAGGTTAGTCCCAAAAATAATAATAAAGTGTAAAGTCAAGCCCATAAACATCCAAAACGGGTAATATAATAGCATGGAACAATAAAAAATTATAGATACGTTGGAGACGTATCAAGCATCCCCAAGCTTAATTCCTGCTCGTCCTCGAGTAGGTAAATGATAAAAACAGAATTTTTGATGTGGAATGCTACCTAGCATATTTCTCAATGTAATTTTCTTTATTGTGGCATGAATTTTCAGATCCAAATGATTCAAAATAAAAGTTCATATTGACATAAGAGATAATAATACTTCAAACATAGTAACAAAGCAATTATGTCTTCTCAAAATAACATGGCTAAAGAAAGTTCATCCCTACAAAATCATATAGTTAGTCTATGCTTAATTTTCATCACACAAAATACTCCCATCATGCACAACCCCGGTTTTAGTCAAGCAATTGGTTCTTACTTTTTAACGCGCTTTAGCTTTTTTCAATTCTCACGCAATACATGAGCGTGAGCCATGGATATAGCACTATGGGTGGAATAGAATATGATGATGGAGGTTGTGTGGAGAAGACAAAAAAGGAGAAAGTCTCATGTTGACGAAGCTAATCAAGGAGCTATGGAGATGCCCATCAATTGATGTCAACATGAGGAGTAGTGATTGCCATGCAACGGATGCACCAGAGCTATAAATGTATGAAAGCACAACAAAACAAACTAAGTGGTGTGCATCCAAATTGCTTGCTCACGAAGACCTAGGGCATTTGAGGAAGCCCATCATTGGAATATACAAGCCAAGTTCTATAATGAAAATTCCCACTAGTATATGAAAGTGACAGCATATGAGACTCTCTATATGAAGAACATGGTGCTACTTTGAAGCACAAGTGTGGAAAAAGATAGTAACATTGTCCCCCCCCCCTTTTTTTGGGCCTTCCATTTTTTATTTGGCCTTTCTCCTTGGCCTTTCTTTTTTTATAGGGGACAATGCTCTAATAATGATGATCACCACACTTCTATTTATGTACAACTCATGAATTACAACTTGATACTAGAACAAAATATGACTCTATATGGATGCCTCCGATGGTGGACCGGGATATGCAATGATTCAAGAGTGACATGTATGAAAAATTATGAAGGTGGCTTTGCCAGAAATACGATGTCAACTACATGATCATGCAAAAGCAATATGACAATGATGAAATGTGTCATGATGAACGGAACGGTGGAAAGTTGCATGGATATATATCTCGGAATGGCTATGGAAATGCCATAATAGGTAGGTATGGTGGCAGTTTTGAGGAAGATATAAGGAGGTTTATGTTTGATAGAGAATATCGTATCATAGGGTTTGGATGCATCGGCGAAGTTTGCACCAACTCTCAAGGTGAGAAAGGGCAATGCACGGTACCGAAGAGGCTAGCAATGATGGAAGGGTAAGGGTGCGTATAATCCATGGACTCACATTAGTCATAAATAACTCATATACTTATTGCAAAAGTTTTATTAGCCCTTGAAGCAAAGTACTACTACGCATGCTCCTAGGTGGGAGGTTGGTAGGATTTAACCATCGCGCGCCCCGACCTCCACAAATAAGGAAGGCAATCAAAAGAGCACCCCATGCAGTAAATTTGTTACACAACTTTTACCATACGTGCATGCTACGGGACTTGCCAACTTCAACACAAGTATTCCTTAAATTCAAAATTACCCAACTAGCATGATTCTAATATCACCACCTCTATATCTCAAAACAATTATCAAGCATCAAATTGATCATAGCATCCAATTCACTTCCTATGATAGTTTTTATTATATCCAACTTGGATGCCCATCATTGTAGGACCAATTTTATAACCATCGCAAATACCATGCTTTTCTAAAAGACTCTCAAAATAATATAAGTGAAGCATGAGAGATCAATAATTTCTACAAAATAAAACCGCCGCCGTGCTCTAAAAGATATAAGTGAAGCACTAAAGCAAATGACAAACTACTCCGAAAAATATAAGTGAAGATCAATGAGTAGTTGAATAATTATGCAACTATGTGAAGACTCTCTAACATTTAAGAATTTCAGATCTTGGTATTTTATTCAAACTGCAAGCAAAACAAAAGAAAATAAAATGACACTCAACGCAAAACACATATCATGTGGTGAATAAAAATATAGCTCCCAGTAAAGTTACCGATGAACGAAGACGAAAGAGGGGATGCTATCCGGGGCATCCCCAAGCTTAGGCTCTTGGTTGTCCTTGAATATTACCTTGGGTTTCCTTGGGCATCCCCAAGCTTAGGCTCTTGCCACTCCTTATTCCATAGTCCATCGAATCTTTACCCAAAACTTGAAAGCTTCACAACACAAAACTTAGCACAAAACTCGTAAGCTCCGTTAGTATAAGAAAATAAATCACCACTTAGGTACTGTTGTGAACTCATTCTAAATTCATATTGGTGTAATATCTACTGCATTCCAACTTCTATATGGTTCATACCCTGCGATACTACAAATAGAAAACAGAATTTGTCAAAAACAGAACTGTCTGTAGTAATCTGTAAATCTCGAATACTTTTGTAACTCCACAAATTCTACCATATCAAAAGAACATTTATGTGAATTATCAAAACTAATTTACTGGGTGCAAAAGTTTCTGATTTTCAGCAGGATCAACACAACTATCGCCGTAAGCTATCCTAAAGGTCTTACTTGGCACTTTGTTGAAACAAAAGCTATAAAACATGATTACTACAATAGCGAATCATGTGGACACACAAAAACAGTAAGGGTAAATATTGGGTTGTCTCCCAACAAGCGCTTTTCTTTAATGTCTTTCTAGCTAGGCATGATGATGACAATGATGCTCACATAAAAGATAAGAATTGAAACATAATGGGAGCATCATGAAGCATATGACTAGCACATTTAAGTTTAACCCACTCCCTATGCATAGGGATTTTGTGAGCAAATAACTTATGGGAACAATAATCAACTAGCATAGGAAGGCAAAAAACAAGCATAACTTCAAAACTTTAAGCACATGGAGAGGAAACTTGATATTATTGAAATTCCTACAAGCATATGTTCCTCCCTCATAATAATTTTCAGTAGCATCATGAATGAATTCAACAATATAACCATCACATAAAGCATTCTTTTCATGATCTACTTGCATAAGAATTTTACTACTCTCGACATAAGCAAATTTATTCTCATCAATAGTAGTGGGGGAAAACTCTACAAAATAACTATCATGTGAAGCATAATCCAATTGAAAACTAAAATAATGATGACAAGTTTCATGGTTATCATTATTATTAATAGTTTTACTACTCTCAACATAAGCAAATTTAATCTCATCAATAGTAGTGGGGGAAAACTCAACAAAATAACTATCATGTGAAGCATAATCCAATTGAAAACTAAAATAATGATGAAAAGTTTCATGCTTATCATTATTCTTAATAGAATACAAGTCATCACAATAATCATCATAAATAGGAGGCATGCTATCATCATAATATATTTTCTCATCAAAACTTGGGGAACAAAAAATATCATCTTCATCAAACATAGCTTCCCCAAGCTTGTGGCTTTGCATATCATTAGCATCATGGATATTCAAGGAATTCATACTAACAACATTGCAATCATGCTCATCATACAAAGATTTAGTGCCAAACATTTTATAGACTTCTTCTTCTAGCACTTGAGCACAATTTTCCTTTCCATCATTCTCACAAAAGATATTAAAAAGATGAAGCATGTGAGGCAAACTCAATTCCATTTGTTTGTAGTTTTCTTTTATAGACTAAACTAGTGATAAAACAAGAAACTAAAAGATTCAATAGCAAGATATAAAGATATACCTTCAAGCACTCACCTCCCCGGCAACAGCGCCAGAAAAGAGTTTGATGTCTACTACGCAACCTTCTCCTTGTAGACGTTGTTAGGCCTCCAAGTGCAGAGGTTTGTAGGACAGTAGCAAATTTCCCTCAAGTGGATGACCTAAGGTTTATCAATCCGTGGGAGGCGTAGGATGAAGATGGTCTCTCTCAAGCAACCCTGCAACCAAATAACAAAGAGTCTCTTGTGTCCCCAACACACCCAATACAATGGTAAATTGTATAGGTGCACTAGTTCGGCGAAGAGATGGTGATACAACTGCAATATGGATGGTAGATATGAGTAATTGTAATCTGAAATTATTAAAACAGCAAGGTAACTAATGATAAAAGTGAGCGTAAACGATATTGCAATGCTAGGAAACAAGGCCTAGGGTTCATACTTTCACTAGTGCAAGTTCTCTTGACAATAATAACATACTTGGATCATATAACTATCCCTCAACATGCAACAAAGAGTCACTCCAAAGTCACTAATAGCGGAGAACAAAAGAAGAGATTATTGTATGGTATGAAACCACATCAAAGTTATCCTTTCTGATTGATCTATTCAAGAGTCCGTAGTAAAATAACATGAAGCTATTCTTTCCATTCGATCTATCATAGAGTTCGTACTAGAATAACACCTTAAGACACAAATCAACCAAAACCCTAATGTCACCTAGATACTCCAATGTCACCTCAAGTGTCCGCGGGCATGATTATACGATATGCATCACACAATCTCAAATTCATCTACCCAACCAACACAAAGAACTTCAAAGAGTGCCCCAAATTTTCTATCGGAGAGTCAAGACGAAAACGTGTGCCAACCCCTATGCATAAGTTCAATGAACCCGCAAGTTGATCACCAAAACATACATAAAGTAGATCACATGAATGTCCCATTGTCACTACAGATAAGCATGGCAAGACATACATCAAGTGTTCCCAAATCCTTAAAGACTCAATCTGACAAAACAACTTCAAGGAGAAAACTCAATTCATCACAAGTGAGTAGAGGGGGAGAAACATCATAAGATCCAACTATAATAGCAAAGCTCGCGATACATCAAGATCGTATCACCTCAAGAACTCGAGAGAGAGAGAGAGAGAGAGAGAGATCAAACACATAGCTACTGGTGCATACCCTCAGCCCCGAGGGTGATCTACTCCCTCCTCATCACGGAGACCGCCGGGATGATGAAGATGGCCATGGCTGAAGGATCCCCCCTCCGGCAGGGTGCCGAAACAGGGTCTCGATTGGTTTTTGGTGGCTACAGAGGCTTGCGGCAGTGGAACTCCCGATCTATTGTGCTCCTCGAAGTTTTTAGGGTATATGGATATATATAGGTGAAAGAAGTCGGTCAAGGGCGCCACGAGGGGCCCACGAGGGTGGGGGGTGCGCCCAGGGGGGTAGGCGTGCTTTCCTGCCTCATGGCCACCTCGAAGCTTCCCTGACGTATACTCCAAGTCTCCTGGATTGCTTCAGTTCCAAAACTAACTCTGCCGAAGGTTTCATTCTATTTGGACTCCGTTTGATATTCCTTTTCTTGGAAACACTGAAATAGGCAAGAAAACAACAATTTGGGCTGGGCCTCCGGTTAATAGGTTAGTCCCAAAAATAATATAAAAGTGTAAAGTAAAGCCCATAAACATCCAAAATGGGTAATATAATAGCATGGAACAATCAAAAATTATAGATACGTTTGAGACGTATCAATAGACAGGGGTGCCTCGATTCTTGCGCCACCTTTTTCTCCACGTATCGGGCGCGCGACTATTGCAGGATTTAACTGGATTGCTCATGCCCACGCATCAGCCACTCGGAAGCAGGCTCATGAAAGGCGTCAAGGCCGATGCGTTTGCACAGTGCGCCCTATTCCCCTTCTTCTTCCTCTACTTCCCCACTGCGCCCTCCTCCACTCTCGATGTTTCTTCCCTGCATGTGGGTAGTCCGTCACAATGGTTAAGGACAAGACTGCAGCCCTGGAGCGCGCGAAGAAGGCGATGACGAAGGGCAAGAAGATGAGTTGGGGGTCGTCGTCGAGGTCTGGATTGCCACCTGGCTGGATCCAGGGGGACTAGATTCGGTCCACGCTCCGGAAATAAGATCTGGATGATCTGGCCGCCGCGGGCTTGATTGCTGACTGGTCTTGGAGGCTACCGGGGAACGAGATCGAGCCTCAGCCACAGGAGGGTGAGTGGGTCCTCCTTGCAACTCATGTCGACCGTGGTTTCTCTCTGTCTCTGCATCCCTTCTTCTGGGGTTTCCTGAACTTTTTCGGTGCACAACTTCACCATTTCTCTCCCAACACTATCACATACCTTGCCGCATATGTTTGTGTGTGCGAAAACTTCTTGGGTTGTAGACCGCATTGGGGTCTATTCAAACACATCTTTACTTGCCGTTCCCAATCCGTGAAGAAGGAGAATCCGACTGACGAGAGGATGCACGTGATTCAAATATGCAGGGGTTTAGGGATTAAAATGAGGGTTAGGAGCACTTTTTCCCCTGACACTTCCCGAGTCGGTTAGGGGATGGCAGTCGACCTGGTTCTACTGCCGAGATATTCCGATTCCCGGACAGTCGACCGATCTTCCCCTCTTCACCTTGGATCGAGTCCAGCAACCTTCTTCATTGATCGTGTCTGCAGCAGAGAAAGTAGAGGTGTCCATGCTAGTCGAGCGGGTAGTCCAATTGGTTCCTGAGGGCGTGACTGGCGTGGATTTATTGGAAGTGTTTCTCAGTCAACGCATCCAGCCACTCCAATCCCGTGATCACCCAATGTGGATGTATTCGAGTACCAATGACACCACTCGGGTCCACCCAGAGGAGGTCGCCGACGAGACGGTGGCCTAGTGGCTGAAGGGCATTACTGGAAACAAAGACAATCCCAGGGGGTCAACCAGAGTTGTCCCATTCGACGCCGAAAGTGAGCCGGACAAGGTCTGATCCTTGTTACCGAGTGTCTTTTCATTCTGATTTGCAACCATCTTTGAATCTGACTGATGTTTCTTTAACTTCTTGCCTTGTAGATTTATATTGAGATGTACTCGATGCCGAATGGGGAGCAAGTCCAGGAGGGAGCGGAGAGCGCGGACGAGAGTGTCGACTGGCAATCCCCCGACAACGATGATGAGGAAGAGAGTGATGAGACGGATGATTATGAAGAGGTCGACTCGCCACCTTGCACAGAACACCGATCCAAGCAGTCTCACGATCCTACAGGTGGGCGTACCAAGGCAGCTCCTCCAAGCACACAAGTGCAGAAATGTATTTAGACTTCGTCTCCGAAGCTGTCTGACAAGGTCGCCAAGCAGCCCAAGGTTGCCCCTTCAAAGCCTCAAAATACCTTGCCTAGGATCTAGATGGACGTTCCGTCGCATCTGCGTAAGTGTTCTGTCTTTCTACATGTTACCGTCGACTCGTTCCTCTGCTTGACCGAGTGAGTTCTGAATCTTTCAGTGCTGCAACTTCTGGGACCTCCATGGACATTGACAAGGCTCAAGATGGTGAAAAAATTGAAGAGGCGGCCACTTCCAAAGCGGGTAAGATTCTGCAATCTTGAGCTTACTTTGTCAGTTGGACTGTCGGTCGACTGAGCTCTTGTAGTCAAATTTTGTGTAGCCCCACAAGATGTCATTAAACTTCCAGACGACGACGAAGAAGTGCCCCATAAGAATAGGGGAAGGAGGGGAAGGACTTCGAGCAGGAGAGCGCCTGCCAGCCAGGTGCCTCAGTCGATATCAGTGCTGGAAACAATGATCCAGCAATCTAGAGATCCGATTTGGGCCTCTGTTTCTTTTGCCAATCCTGTGTCGACTGACCATCCTTCAGCGTCGATTGCTCATGTCCCTGCTCCGTCCGTGCAACTCCATGCCTCAGATCCTCTGGCTGCTCCCGCTCTTCCACCAACTCCTCTCTTTGTTACCCATCATATTCTAGAAGACCCGGTGGGTGCTGCTAAGGAAGCTATACTCCAAGCAGGTTTTATGCTGGACCAAATGACGGTGGTGCATGAGGCTAGCAAGGTTGCCTACGATGCCAGCTCTGCTTTGCAGATCAATGTCAAGGTGAGTTGATTTCCGACTAAACAAAAACTGCTACTTTATTATCTGTAAGGTGTCTGTGGATGAGCGTTTTGGAACCTTTTATGTGCATCTATCATGAGTCTACACTTTATATCCATTCACCCACTAGGTGTTTTAACTTTAGCTGAATAGTTCTTCCACTTGAGTCGACCAGGTCGAGTCAAGTGTATCTCTGAACTAGTGGGGGCACGCAGAGTGCACCCACTGGGTGTAGTCCCCAAGACCTCCGTTGAATGTTTGATTCGGTGGGGGTCTTTATAAAATGTCTCTTTACAATTCTTTCACTCGGCGGAACAGATTGAGCCGAGTGGGATCCAGACTATTGGGGGCATGCAGAGTGCACCCACTGGGTGTAGTTCCCGAGACCGCGATCGACTGCGGGCAGTCGGCTAGGGTCTGAGAATCTCTTTTTTATACTCGTGCTGGGCAGACCATGCGAAGTGGTAAATTGGACCAGCGGGGGCACGCCAAGTGCACCCACTGGGTGTAGTCCCCGAGACTACTGTGGAATGTTTGATTCAGCTGTAGTCTTAGAAAACCTTCTATTGCAGTTTTGTTGTGATTGACTTTTGTTTCTATCGACTGACGTGTGTTATTTGTTGACTGCAGAAATCTTGTGAGCTCGGGGCCCAATTTGCTGAGTTGTAGAAGAAGCAGATCAGTCTAAACCTCGATCTAGAGCTGGCCAAGAAGAATCTTCAGCAGGCCAAGGATGATGTTGCTTCTATGGGAGGTAATAACTCATCGACCGTCCACCTTATACTTTTTCCCTTTTAGTCTTTTGAACCGAGTGACTCCACTCGACAGATGTGCATAGTGACAACCGTCAACTCCAAGCTTGTCTGAAGAATGTTAGTTCTTTAGTCAAAATGAAGCAGGCTCTAGAGCAGAAGGACCTTGACCTTGCCGTGGCACAGAGGGAGGCGCGAGAGAAAACATTACTTGCTGACAAGAAGCTGGCTTCAGTCAGCAAGTTGGAAGAGGAAAACGCCCAGTTGAAGACTGCTGTTAATGAAGCCAACAAAGAAGTCGTGCAGCTGAAGAAGGACAAGGAGGCCCTGTCTGACAAGGTTGGAGATCTCACTAGAAAGAGGGGTCAACTGGTGGCTTATCTGGGAAGACTCGCCGAGAAGATGCTCCTCAAGCTTGAAGGTATTTTCTCTTGTCCGACTGATTTGCAGCTGTCAACTCATCATTTAACTACCAACTCACCATTTTTTCGGGTGTAGCAGAATTCTGTCAAGACTTCAAGGCAGAGACTGGACGGACTGAGACGGACTTAGACCCCAGAAACTCTCCTATCAAGGATGAAGTTGCGATGAACGTGCGGCGACTGGAGCCTCGTCTTGCCAGTGCTATGGATTATTTTGCTTGTCTGAAATTGGCGGTGTCGCAGATTGACACAGAGCTCTGGCCCCGAGTGGAGTTCCAAAATGATCTCGAGTCTCTGATGACTCGGCTCAAGGAAATCCCTGGTGGAGTGCAAGAGTGGAAGAAGTTGTCTACTCGCTGTGGCGCTGATGTGGCTCTGTCCCTGGTCCGAGTCCATTGCAAGGAGTCAAAGAAGACAAGCTGGCGGCTGTCAAAGTTTCCAACACCAAGAAGCTCCAATTACAGTCCTTCATGGAGACCTTCATCGACGCTGCCCCTCGTATTGCAGACGGCATCGACCTTGACAGCTTCGTCGAGCCAGCAAGCCCTCCTCCCGTCGAGTGAACAAACTTAATGCCTCACCTTTATTTGCCTCAGAATGCCAAGTTTTTTTGTAACCGCTAAACTCTTTCAGACCTGATGCCTGAGTACTTCTACCGAGGTTCTAAACTTTGCTGGGTTTATCTGAACTTGGTTTTTCCTTGAATATGGTCGCTTTCTCTTTACCACTTTTAGACCTGTTAACTCCGAGTGAAGCTTGACTTCTCACTCAGAATAGACATTGTACTTGTGACGCAGCTCTGACGACATGCTCGATTGGCACCTTGTCGTCCTTGCGGATCAGGATGGAGCAGACGTTGTACTTGTGACGCAGCTCCGATCACGTGCTTGATTGGCACCTCGTTGTCCTTGCGGATCATGATGGAGCGGATGTTGTACTTGTGACGCAGCTCAAAGGATCTTTGTGACTTGGGCAAGTACGGTGTCGCAGCTAAGCCCCCGAGTGAGAGGGTTGCTCATCACTCGGAGTGGTTTTTAAAGTTAAGCGAGTACGGTGTCGCAACTAAGCCCCCGAAGTTTGAGGGTTGCTCTTCACTCGAAGTTGTTTTTTTAACTTAGGCGAGTACGGGGTCGCAGCTAAGCCCCCGAGTGGGAGGATTGCTCTCCACTCAGAATGGTTTTCTAACTTAGGCGAGTACGGGGTCGCAGCTAAGCCCCCGAGTGAAATATTAGTTTTGAACGGGGCGACATGAAAGATTAGTTTTTGCGTCGGAAGTTGTTCGGTGACCCGAACACAAGTTCTAGTAATAAGGAGCCTGTGCACTTGGCGTAAGGGCCTGGCATCACTCCTTTAAAGGAAGTACGGCTATGTCAAATTTTAGTACGGTCTATCCCCAACTTGCGGATTGTGTTTGGATATAGCAGGTTTAGATCGCTGCCTCCGTCCATCAGGACTTGTGTAAATTGTAGTCCGTCGATTATAGGATCCAATATTAGAGCAGTCCATCCTGCATTTCGGACACTTCTGGAATAATCCAGGTGGTCAAAAGTTATTGGTCTTGACATCCAATCTCGAGATTCCGCTGGGGTGGACCGTGCGAGACCCGTCTTAGCGGGTGCCGCATTTTTCCGTATTATCACATGAAGTGAGTTTACTGCTTTGACTTCTTGTGGGAAAGTCTTTTGTTTTCCGGTGCTCTGCTGGTGGGGTTTATCATCATCCTCACTTGATGCGTCGAGCCCCTTGTGTTCGGCGTTTAATCGGCCGGACTGTTTGAAAACCCAACAATCTCGGTGGGTGTGGTTTGCAGGCCTTCCGGGGGTACTGTGGATTTGACATATCCGACCCAAATTTTTGTTTAAGTTGGATAGCTCATCACTGTTATCCTTAAGAGGCAGTGTTTTGTTGTTTGGCCGCGAGCTTTTGAATCCGGCGTTGACCGGCGTGTTCTTTGGGCTTTTCTCTTTATTCTGGTGCTGATCTTTTCTGCGTCGTGATTTTCCGTTTCCATCTCTGATCTCGGATGTACTTGGGTCGCTGGTGCTGCATCTTGCGAGCCAGCTATCTTCCCCCGCGCAAAAGCGGGCCATGAGGATTGTTAGCGCGGACATTGTCCTCGGCTTCTCTTGGCCGAGGTGCCTGGCGAGCCATTCGTCTCGGACGTTGTGTTTAAAAGCTGCTTAGGCTTCGGCGTCCGGACAGTCGACTATTTGGTTCTTTTTAGTAAGGAACCTGTTCCAGAATTTGCGCGCTGAATCTCCGGGCTGTTGAGTTATATGACTTAGATCATCTGCATCCGGAGGGCGGACATAAGTCCCTTGAAAATTTGCTCTAAACGCGTCCTCAAGCTCTTCCCAACTTCCAACAGTGTTTTCTGGGAGGCTTTTGAGCCAATGACAGGCTGGCCCTTTGAGCTTGAGGGGTAAATATTTTATGGCATGGAGATCATCTCCTCTAGCCATGTGTATGTGTAGTATATAATCCTCTATCCAGACTCCAGGGTCTGTTGTTCCGTCGTAAGCCTCTATGTTTATGGGTTTAAACCCTGCTGGGAATTCATGATCCAGCACCTCATTGGTGAAACAAAGTGGGTGTGCGGCGCCCCTGTATTTGGGTGTACCACTGTCTTCGGACACTTGGCGTCTTGTGTTGCTTCTTGGGGCCCTCTTCTTTGGCCCGTAAATGGACCTGGCTGGGCCATCTGTTTTTCCAGGGTCATGAGTCGGCTTGTGTGTGGCGCCGCTTTTAAATTTTGGCCTATCATCTGGACGTCTATCCGGCCAGGCGGCCTCTTTGTTTTTTGGCTGTAGGGGCTCTATGGCCTCCTCGTCAAATTCTGGCAGCAGCTTGCGCTTCGGGTAGCTCTTTGATTGATGGCTATTGCCGTATTTGTCTGCGGTTTTGAGCACTTTGCTCCACCTCATTCTGAGTATGTCTTCCGCTGTTTTGAGCTTCCGTTTTTCCTTCTTCAAACTTCTTTTAGTGGCGACGAGTCTTTTCCGAAGGCTTTTACTCTCCGGCGGTGTGTCCGGCGTGAGGTCGTCTGGACTGTTGGTTTCGCCGGGCATGGATTGATTATCCGATTCGTCCAGTTCGGAGGGTTGCTTGGTCGCATGCTCGTCATCCACTGGTTTGCCCTGCTCCATTGCTGGGTCATTGGGAGCGCTGTCCTTGTTGAGGCGGGACTTAGGGCGGCGTTTGCGTCGCCATTTTGGTTGTTTATCAGCGGGATTATCCTTTGCCGCGCCCCGTTGGTCCTCGTTATCGCTTCCTTTTGGGGTATCCACCATGTATACGTCATGTGTTGGGGTGGTCTTCCAGTGCCCTGTAGGCGCTGGTTCTTGATCGTCTCCGGCATCGTCGTCCATACCATCGATGTCTTCGGAGTCATAGTCTAGCATGTCTGTTAGATCGTCGACAGTGGCTACAAAGTGGGTGGTGGGTGGGCCTTGAATTTCTTCGTCGTCCGCATCCCAACCGTCCTAGCCATAGTCCGGCCAGGTCTCTCCGGATAGCGAGAGATGTTTCAGCGAATTTATGATGTCGCCAAAGGGCGAGTGTTGGAAGATGTCCACGGTGGTGAACTCCATGATCGGCGCCCAGTCGGATTCGATTGGCAGGGGCGCAGGAGGTTCGGAGTCCGGCAGGGAGTCCGGCACCTCGGAGTCACGAGCTTTATAGGGGACAAGGTCTGTGTTCGGCTCCATCGCCGCGGAAGTTGCATCCCCCGAGGCGGTGTCCAGCCACCGATCCTTGATCTGGGCGATCGGCTCCGGACTGAGGGCCGGAGCGGATTCATGTGCGGCCACCAAGGCACTGTCCGACGGCAGAGCTGGATCATGCCCATCGTGATAGTGCGGCACGCTCGGCTGTGGCTCAAGCCCGCCAAAGATCAAGTCCCCGCGGATGTCAGCCGTGAAGTTTAGGCTTCTGAACCTGACCTGACGGCCAGGGGCGTAGCTTTCGATCTGCTCCAGATGGCCAAGCGAATTAGCCCGCAGTGCGAAGCCGCCGAATACGAGGATCTATCCGGGGAGAAAAGTCTCACCCTGGACGGCGTTGTTGTTGATTGAAGAAGCCATTGAGCCTATCGGTGACGACACAGAGGAACTCTCAATGAAAGCACCAATGTCGGTGTCAAAACCGGCGGATCTCGGGTAGGGGGTTCCGAACTGTGCGTCTAGGCGGATGGTAACAGGAGACGAGGGACACGATGTTTTACCCAGGTTTGGGCCCTCTCGATGGAGGTAAAACCCTACGTCCTGCTTGATTAATATTGATGATATGGGTAGTACAAGAGTGGATCTACCACGAGATCAAGGAGGCTAAACCCTAGAAGGTAGCCTATGGTATGATTGTTGTAATGGAGGTTATGTCCTACGGACTAAAGCCCTCTGGTTTATATAGACAGCGGAGAGGGCTAGGGTTACACAGAGTCGGTTACAATGGTAGGAGATCTACATATCCGTATCGCCAAGCTTGCCTTCCACGCCAAGGAAAGTCCCATCTGGACACGGGACGGAGTCTTCAATCTTGTATCTTCGTAGTCTTGGAGTCCGGCGGACGATGATAGTCCGGCTGTGCGGACACCCCCTAGTCCAGGACTCCCTCAATGACTATGTTGTTTCTCTGTTATGCTTATACCTGAGAACTTATTCTGCTGCAAGTAGTTCTTCGCTTAGAAATTTCCTCACCCTGAAATTCCTCAGTGAAGAATTCATAAAAATTGCCTATTCACCCCCTCTAGTTGATGTAACGCACTTTCAATTGGTATCAGAGCAAGGCACTCCCTTGTTCTATGTGATTTTGGTTTAACTGCCTGGAGTTTTAGTTATGTCGACAGCAGGAATGAAGAAAGTGACATTCCCCATCTTTGATGGACATGAGTATCCCAAGGGGAAGGCCATGATGAAGAAGCGACTCATGCTGATGAATAGCAAACTGTGGACCGCCAATGAGATTGGTCTCACCGATCTCTGCAAGATGGCGGAGGCTGATGATATTTGCAAGTACACTCTACTCAACCTCAAGGCGAAGGATGTCATCTGCTCATGTTTGTCCCAAAATCAGTTCAAGAACATCATGCATCTCAACCATGCGAAGCTTATCTGGGACCAACTCTATGAAGTATATGACGGTCATCATACTCGTCATGATCCTTGGTTTGAGGATTTCAAGGAATCACTCAAGGAGATGACTTTCGCACCTGAATCATCATCCACTACACCATGCCTTATGGCAAAGGGTGCCAAGGTAACTGAATGCTACCTCTCTGCATCCAGTGATGACGAATCGGGTGATGAATTTGGACCCAGCTATGTCAAACTTGCTTCCCTTGCCACTAAACAACAAAGAGATCTTGAAAAAGTTCAAAACATGCTAGATGAAAGCAATGATATGTTGGGTGAGGAATTGGATCGAACTAAGGCTTTGACTGATAGTTTGCAAAAACTTCAGTCTAAGTTTGACAACCTTCAAAATCATCATAACTCTCTCTTAACTGATCATGAGAAGCTTTCCTATGAATTTCTTCAGAGAAAGCAAGATCTTGGGAAGTTAAAAGCAAGTTATGAAGATCTTCAGAAGGAAAACAATTCATTGCTTGCTCAACAGATTAGGTCCGCCCAGGAAGAATTTGTTCCACCATGTCTGAAATGCATTGAGCTAGAATCTGCGAATTCATCACCTGAATGTTCAAATGCTTCTATTGCTGCAAATTCTTCAACTGTCTCTGTGGTCACAAATTCCTCATCTGAGGATATCACATGTATCACTGACGATAATGCAGGGCTGAAGGAATGTGACAGACATTTACAAAAGCCACAAAGGGCATCAGACTCTATGTGATGTGCTCAAAAAGCAATCTTGAACAGGAACCCTAGGAAAGAGGGTATTCCCTTTGAGAGGAAACTCAATGCTGATGGGACCTAATGGAAATCTGAGCAGTACCCAAAACCTCATGGGTTGCTGCGAAAGGACCTCCTGTAGATCCATGCACTTTATCTGGCTTCACCTCTGATTCTTCATATTCCTCTGATGAGTCATTTGACTCCAACTATAAACTGTTCAAGAATCAGAATGGTGAAGTATTTGCTCGATATGTTGGAACTAACTGCGGGAATGGTCCCCCTATGAAAAAAATCTGGGTTCCTAATAGGTGCCCTGAAAATCTTCAGGTGAATGTCATCATGACACCACCAGTGAAGAATAGGAACCCAAGATCAAAATCTTCATATGGATCCAAGTCCTCATATGGACCAAATTCTTCATATGGATCAAATTCCTCACATGGATCAAAATCCTCAGATAAACATCATCATGCTAACACTTCTGTTTCGCAGGGAAAGTCTAAGGGCTATGAATATGTGCATTATTCTTCAAACCATCTTGTTCATAACTCCTCGAAGAATTTCTCTGCTTATTCATATGCTTATCCTAACCACTCTTCTGTGAAATGAAGTGCGCTAGCTTCTCTGCCATATTTTTCTTATGGAGCTCGCAGAATGATGAACTCTTTGTGACCCCTCCAGATGTGGGTGGCAAAGAAAAATAACTAATCTCTTATGCAGGGTCAGGTCTCCAGACGAACTTGATCGTCTGAAGAATTTGCTGGAGACCTGAATGTGCTTGAAAGGATGCAAGCTAATAATGAAGAAACGAATCATTCATTCCTCACGTCCTCATACTACTATATGTGTTACTGTTGATGAAATTGATATCATATTCTTCACTGATGAAGTATATGGGTTCATAAGTTGCACTAATTCATCTACAGGATGAACAACCTAAAGCTACTGAGTGGGTCCTCGACAGTGGATGTACAAATCACATGACTAGTGACAGGAACTTGTTGATGGACAGTGATTTGTCACCATCTCATCTGAAGCATATCACCCATGCTGACAAAGGCAAAAGCAAGGTATTGGGTCTAGGTACGGTTGCAATCTCAAAGGATAGACACATGGACAAAGTCATGCTTGTCAAGTCCTTAGGATTCAACCTCGTGTCTGTCTCAATGCTTTGTGATCTTGATATGGTTGTTATCTTTGGCAAATATCGTTGCCTTGTGCTAATGGAATTATACAATTCCAAAGTATTCGAAGGCTTTAGGAAAGGAGGCTTGTATATTGTTGATTTCTCTGCAGGACCACAGCCTGCCACATGTCTACATGTAAAAGCTTCAGAATGCTGGCTATGGCATCGACGACTTGGTCATGCTAGGATGAGGAACTTGCATAAACTCGCGAAGAAGAAGCATGTCATTGGCATCGAGGGTGTCAAATTCCTCAATGATCATCTTTGTGGGGCTTGTGAGGCTGGAAAGATCACCACAGCCAAGCATCCCTCGAAGACTATCATGACCACTTCTCGTCCCTTTGAATTGCTTCATACGGATCTCTTTGGGCCTACTCATTATGCCACGTTCTCTAGTTCTGCATCATTATATGGCTTTGTCATAGTTGATGACTATTCTCGTTACACATGGGTGCATATCATCACTTACAAAAATGAAGTGCAGGAAGTCTTCAGATGATTTTCCTCAAGGGCTTCCACTAACTTCGGTGTGAAGATCAAGCATATCAGGAGTGATAATGGAACCGAGTTCAAGAACACTGGCCTCGATGAATATCTTGACATGCTTGGTATTACTCACGAATTATCTGCTCCTTATACTCCTCAGCAGAATGGCGTTGTGGAGCGCAAGAACAGAACTCTTGTTGAGATGGCTTGCACCATGTTTGATGAATACAAGACACCTTAGCGCTTCTGGCCTGAAGCAATTGATACTCCATGCCACATCATCAACAGGGTATATCTTCACAAATTCTTCAAAAAGTCAAATGTAAGTTATTTCAAAGTCTTCGGTGCTAAATGCTGGATTAGAGATCCTCACCATCACTCTAAATTTGCACCGAAAGCACATGAGGGTTTTATGCTTGGTTACGGAAAGGACTCGCACACCTATAGAGTCTTCAACATCAATCATCACAAGATTGTGGAAACTATAGATGTGTGGTTCGATGAAACTAATGGCTCACAAAGAAGCACCTACCACCTGTGCTAGATGAATTGTCACTTAAGGAATCCATCAAGTTCAAAGCTACTAAGGACATAATCCCTACCGAAGAATCTGCTGAAGAAGTCATTCTGGATCGTGAAGAAAATCCGGCTCGTGCTGCTGAAGAAACTGGTCCTGAAGAAAATGTTGGGCCTAAGCAAAGTTGTCAACCAGCACATCCTTGCATAGCAAATGAAGTGCAGATCGAGAAGATCATCAATGACATCAATGCACCAGGTCCTCTCACGTGCTCAAAAGCTTCACATTTATCTAACTTTTGTGGGCATGTTGCTTTTGTCTCAATCATAGAGCCCACTAAAGTTGATGAAGCATTCATGGAGTCTGACTGGATTCAAGCCATGCAAGATGAATTGCGTCAATTCGAGCTCAACAATGTGTGGGAGCTTGTCAAGCGACCAGACCCACGCAAGCACAACATCATCGGTACCAAATGGATCTACCGCAACAAACAATATGAAAATGGCCTCGTGGTGAGGAATAAAGCTCGTCTTGTAGCTCAAGGCTACACACAGGTTGACGGAATTGATTTCGATGAAACTTTTGCACCTGTTGCTAGACTTGAGGCTATTCACATATTGCTTGCTTACGCTAACCATCATAATATCATCTTACATCAAATGGATGTGAAAAGTGCATTCCTCAATGGTAAGCTTGAGGAAGAAGTATATGTTGCTCAACCACCAGGTTTTGAGGATCCAAAATTTCCAGATCACGTCTACAGACTCAACAAGGCCATCTATGGCCTCAAGCAGGCACCTCGGGCATGGTATGACACACTGAAGGAATTCCTCAGGAAGAAAGGCTTCAAACCCGGTTCACTTGCAGAGATGTACCGGAGAAGTATGATGGCAGGTTACATCCGTCGGAGTTCCTCAGCATCTACACCATTGCGGTGCAAGCTGTCGGGGGGCGCGACGAGAAGATCCTTGCCAACTACTTCCCACTAGTGCTCAAGCCTAACGTCAGATCCTGGCTCATGCACTTGCCGGACAACTCCATCTCCTCATGGGCAGATTTGTGCCATCAGTTTGTCGGCGCCTTCACAGGCGGCCACAAGCCTCATGGCTAGGAGAGCGATCTACATCTGCTCGCCCAGAAGGAAGGAGAGCCTCTGCGCAAGTACATTCAAAGATTCAGCCAAGTGCAGCGCAACATCCCAGACGTCCACCCCGTCGCGGTCATCAGCGCGTTCCATCAGAACGTGCGTAACCGCAGGATGCGGGAGGAGATGGCGATGTGCAAGATAAGAGACGTCAGTGAGCTCTATGCCCTGGCCGACAAGTGTGCACGTGCTGAAGAAGGAAGAAAACTCCCCGGAGAGAACGCAGGAGCAGGGGGGTCTGACAGTGAGGATGCTGCCCCGGCAAAGAAAAACCGGCGGCGGGACAATAGAAGAAGGAAGGGCAAAGATGTGGCAGCTTTCGAGCAGTCCGGCAACGGAGGTGGCGCCAAGGAAGCAGAACCTGTGGCGGCCGCCGACAAGCAGGGCGGCTCCGACAAACAGTACTGCAAGATTCACCGTACCAAGGGCCATGATCTTCAAAGTTGCAAGAAGGTCGAGCAGCTCGTTGAACTGCAAAAGGCTGAGTACGAGCGAAGCGACAAGGAAAAAGCCCAGGAAGGTACTGGCGGGTCCGGCAAGAAGCGTCCTGGCCGGGGAGGACGCCGCGGCAAGGCCAAGCAGCGGCAAGGAGACAGGCCTCCCCGCGGCCGCGACAGGGATGAAGACGAAGACGAAGATGAAGAGATGGATGAGGATGAGGCCGACGAGCAGGAGTTTCAGAAAGCAACAAAGGTTTTGTGCGTTGACGGTGGTGCTTCTCTGCATACCTCGCACCGCCATCTCAAACAGTGGGTGCGGGAAGTGAATGCGGCAGAACCACCAGTTGAGTCGCGCAAGCCTTTGAAGTGGTCCAGCACGCCCATCATCTTTGACGTTGAGGATCACCCTGATCGCATAACTGCGGTCGGGTGCTTGCTGATGTTAGTTTCACCAACTATCCGCAACCTCATGGTCACAAAGATGCTGGTTGATGGCGGGGCCGGCTTGAATCTGATTTCCTCAGCGGTACTCAAGAAGCTCCAGATCCCCGACAGCGAGCTCGAAGAGACTGGTACTTTCCAAGGAATCAATCCGGGAAGGAGCAAGCCGAAGGGGAAGATCACATTTCCAGTGACATGTGGCAGCGAGCTGAATTTCAAGACAGAAAAAGTTACTTTTGACGTTGCTGATTTCCCATTGCCTTACAATGGGATACTCGGCCGTCCAGCGCTCGCCAAGTTCATGGCAGCATCTCATTATGCATACAATGTGCTCAAGATGCCTGGTCCGATAAGTGTCATCTCTGTCCCTGGCGACAAGAAGGATGCCCTTATCTGTACCGACAAGATCTACCGGGAAGCAGCAGCCGCGACCGAACGCAAACCACTTGCCGCTGAAGCTCCCGGAGGGAAGAAGAAGACCAAGTCCGGCAAGAGCTCTGATGCCCACTCCGGCAAGCGCACCTCTTCGGAGTGCTGCGCTACCATCGAGGACGCACCATCGAGCTCCACCGGCAAGTGTAAGAAGGCGAAGACAGCTCCGCTAGAGACCAAGAAAGTGGCCGCCAAGGAGGACGGCACTGGTGGTACCTTCACCATCAGTGCCACACTTGATCCTAAATAGGAAAGCGCGCTCATTGCTTTCCTGCGGGCGAATGTCGATGTGTTTGCATGGCAACCATCTGACATCCCTGGTGTTCCTAGGAAAGTAATTGAGCACCACCTTGCCGTCTGTCCTCACGCGCGGCCCGTCAAGCAGAAAGTTAGAAAACAAGCAGTGGAGCGCCAAGAATTTATTGCAGAAGAGATCAAGAAGTTGGAAGCAACAGGCCTGGTCAGAGGAGTGCTCCATCCAACGTGGCTGGCCAATCCTGTAGTCGTGCGCAAGGCAAACGGAAAATGGAGGTTTTGTATAGACTTCACTGATGTTAATAAAGCTTGTCCCAAGGACCCATTTCCCTTGCCGCGCATTGACCAGATCGTCGACTCCACGGCAGGATGTGATTTGCTATCATTCCTTGATGCATATTCAGGATATCATCAGATCTTCATGGCATAAGAGGATGAGGAGAAAACCGCATTCATTACTCCATGTGGCACGTACTGCTTTGTGTGGATGCCTTTCGGACTAAAGAATGCTGGTTCAACATTTGCAAGGGTAGTCCACGAAGCTTTTGAGCCACAGTTGCATAGAAATGTACAGGCTTACATGGATGACATAGTGGTCAAAAGCAAAGACAGGGCAACTCTGATTCAAGATTTGGACGAGACCTTTGCGAATCTGCGCAAGATCAATCTCAAGCTCAACCTTTGAGATATCTGTCCTCCACTCCAATACTTGTCGCACCTAAACCACAAGAGAAGTTGCTGCTATATCTAGCGGCAACCAATCAAGTGGTTAGTTCTGCGTTAGTAGAGGAAAGAGAGGCAGATGATGAGCCAGCGGCCATGGCAAGGGCATCCAGCGACAAGCAGGGGGCTTCCCAGACAAGCTCTGGTCCCGACAAGGATGGATCTGTGCAGCCACAAGAAGAGAAGCAGAAGAAAATGGTGCAGCGCCCAGTTTACTTTGTCAGTTCCCTTCTGCCGGGGGCTAGATCAAGGTACTCTGGTGTACAGAAGTTGCTTTTCGGCCTTCTCATGGCCTCAAGAAAGCTGCGCCATTACTTTCAAGCACATGAGATTACAGTTGTCACTCGCTTTCCGTTGAAGAGGATATTGCAGAATCCAGAAGCAACGGGCAGGATTGTCGAGTCGGCACTGGAATTGTCAAGCTTTGGCCTCAAGTTTGAGAGTACTTCAACTATCCAAAGCCGAGCATTGGCAGAATTCATAGCAGAATGGACGCCAACACCTGATGAAGAAACTCCAGAGACGAGCATCCCCGTCAAGGAAGCAAGCAAAGAATGGATCATTTACTTTGATGGTGCCTTCTCACTGCAAGGCGCTGGTGCGGGCGTGTTACTTGTCGCACCCACCGGAGAGCACCTCAAATACGTCGTCCAGATGCACTTTCCCAAGGAGCAAGCGATGAACAATACTGCAGAGTATGAAGGCTTGCTTGCCGGACTTAGGATCGCGGCAGACCTTGGGATCAAGAAGCTTATTGTCAGGGGTGACTCGCAGCTTGTCGTCCGCCAAGTCAACAAAGATTTTCAG
The DNA here is from genome assembly GCA_963921465.1 of Triticum timopheevii. Lineage (NCBI taxonomy): Eukaryota > Viridiplantae > Streptophyta > Magnoliopsida > Poales > Poaceae > Triticum > Triticum timopheevii. The sequence continues at coordinate 385,945,519 of OY997268.1, read as the reverse complement.
AGTCCGTTGATGGAAGCTTACATTGATGAAGTGAGAAAGTTGGAAGAGCATTTCAACGGCTTACAGATGGAACATGTTCCAAGAGCCCAGAACGACATTGCAGATGGCCTGTCAAAATGCGCTGCACTCAAGTTACCTGTGGAACCAGGGATCTTTGTGCTCAGACTGACTCAACCATCTGTGATACCATCAACTGGACAGAGCAAGAAGAGGAAGTTGATTTCCGGTGACTACTTTCAGGCAGAGCTCCCCGAAGCCGCCGCCAAGAAGGTCCCCAAGATCAACACCAAGAGTGCTGAGGAGCAGTCTGCTCCGACAAGCCCTAAGGTTTGTTCCGTTGAAGCAGACGCTCCTGACAAGTTTTGCTCCGGCAAGCTTGCCGGGGAACATCAAGCTCCGGCTGAACCGCAGGTTCTTGCCGTAGAAGCAGATGTTCCCGCAGCAGCGTTTGTGCCTTTAGTCCTTGTTGTTGAGCCACAAGCTCCGGCATGGGCGCAGCAGATTGTCCGTTTCCTTCAAACAGGAGAACTTTCCGAAGAGCAAGAAGAAGCGGAGAGAGTAGCCCGGCAATCAAGTATGTACCAGTTTGTCGACGACATACTGTACAGAAGGAGATTCAACGGAGTGAAATTGAAGTGTATTCCCCGGGAAGATGGACAGAAGCTGTTGGCGGAGATACATGGAGGCATATGTGGTCACCACATTGGCGCAAGAGCACTTGCCGGCAAAGCCTTCCGGCAAGGTTTCTTTTGGCCAACAGCCCTCCAGGATGCAACTGCACAAGTAACCAAGTGTGAAGCGTGCCAGTTCCACTCCAAGCAGATACACCAACCAGCTCAAGCTCTCCAGACGATCCCTTTATCCTGGCCATTTTGGTCTGGGGGCTCGACATCCTCGGCCCCTTTCCCCGAGCTGTCGGGGGCTTTGAGTACTTGTACGTGGCAATCGACAAGTTCACAAAGTGTCCGGAAGTGGAAGCAGTGAGGAAGGTGACAGCACAGTCAGCAGTCAAGTTCTTCAGGTCGATTGTTTGCTGTTTTGGAGTCCCTAACAGGATCATCACCGACAATGGCACACAATTCACGAGCCGCACCTTCATGCAGTAAGTCCAAGATCTTGGCGCCAAGGTCTACTTCGCTTCTGTTGCTCACCCGAGAAGCAACGGTCAAGCAGAGAGGGCAAACGCTGAACTGCTGTGTGGGCTCAAGACCAGAACTTTCGACAGGCTGCACAAGTGCGAAAGGAATTGGATCGAGGAGCTGCCAGTGGTTCTTTCGTCGATCAGGACAACGCCAAATCGAGCCACTGGCCAGACACCTTTTGCTCTAGTCTATGGAGTAGAGGCAGTTCTCCCCACGGAGCTCGTATACGGATCACCTCGAGTGCTCGCTTATGATGAGCTTGAGCAAGAGCAGCTGCGGCAAGATGATGCGCTGCTCCTCGAGGAAGATCGTCTTCAGGCTGCTGTACGAGCTGCTCGATATCAGCAAGCTTTGCGCCACTACCATAGCCGCAAAGTCAATGCCAGGAGTCTCGAGGAAGGCGACCTTGTTCTTCGGCGCGTTCAATCCGCCAAGAATTCCAACAAGTTGACGCCAAAGTGGGAAGGCCCTTAACGGGTGAAGCGAGTCACTAGGCCTGGCACTGTCCGCCTTGAGACCGAAGATGGCTTTCCGGTGAGCAACTCCTGGAACATTGAGCATATTCGTAAGTTTTACTCAGAAGGCGCGGTTGCCGGAACCTGTTCCGGCAACCACCTTTTGTACAAGCCTTGCCTCTGTTGCATGTAACCCTTTGTACAAAGCCGGGCGCAGATCCCGTGCATAAATAAATCTCATGTGCTTCGCACATCTTGTCAAATTTCATGCCTTTTTTCTTTTTTGCATGCATTATCTAACACTTTGTGCAGCACTTGCCCCCGGTAAGCAATAACGAGCCTTCAGGCTCCATATCTTCATTTTCTCTTCTTTCTTTTCCTTAAAAAGAAGGTTCCTTCGCCCACAAGTTCACCGGGGGGGGAGGAGAAGATAATGGTGTGGACCAGGCGTCGTTCAAAGAAGTATAGCCTTGCCGGGACGCAAACAACAGAAAAGCAAAGTTGCCAAAGTTTGAGCACAATCAGTTTTAAAATTTCTTAAGTTATCTTCCTTGAACGACCGTGCTTTGTATGGAAAACCTGTGCGCGGAGGAACCGACTCGCAGATAGTTGCGCCCTTACTTTGTTTCGAGTCCGCTCAATGACTTAAGTGTGCTCCGACTAGTTGCGACAAGGTTTCTTGCCGGAAGCAGCGCCGCCGGCAGGCTGCTGATGTTCCGCACTCAGCGCTCGCAGCAAGGGTGCCTGCGCTGGCAAGTTCCCTGAAAGCATAGGGCGAAAACATACAAAGGAAGGGATCAAGTAAAAAGAAATAACATAGCAAATACTGCCCAAGATAAAGTTATATTACAAAGGTAACTTGTCGTGGCACTAACTAAATTGTTCTCATAATATAAATGTCAGCGGCAAGGAAAGGAGAAAACGGGCGGCCTAATCCACGCGTTCGCCGTTGATCCTCCTGACTTCATTCACCTTGTCCACAATGGGTGCGACAAGGGCCTTGAGCTCTTCAAGATCAGCACCCGCCGGTAGCTTCTTGAGGACGTTGGTGAGGTTGAGGCCTGGATTACGGAAGAGCACCTTCACCAGCACCTTCTCCAAGACTCTGGCACAGATTGCGCGCGACTCGTCAGCCAGCTGCCTTGGGAACCTTTCCCGGAGTTGCTGGAGAGCCATCGCCACGCCCTTGAAGAACAGAGTGAGCTTGGCGCTGGGCTGGAGGTTTTCGTCAGAGGAGTACCCGAAGCCCTCCAGTTCCAGCTGCGCCAGCTCCTCGTCGATGACTGCGGCGATGTTGACGAGGCCCTCCGTCCAGAGCTCCACAGTAGCCCTGAAGGTGTTCTGGGTTTCGGCGGCCCTCGTCAGCAGCGCCTCATTGGCTTTGATCTCCTGCTTCAAGTCCTCCTCCCGCTTCTTGGTGCCGTCCAGCATCTCCATCAGCGTGGCCAGCTTCAGCTCGAGATCGGCATTGGCGTCCTTGGCGGCATTCAGCTCCCTGCCCTTCTCAGAGAGACGACCCTGCAGCTCACCATGGGCAAGGGCGTCCTTCTCACGCTCGCGCTGGAGCGCGGCAAGCTCTTCATTCTTCGTCTTGAGGGTGGCTTCTAGCTCCGTTACCCTCACCTCCAGCTCCTTCTTGGCGGCCTCGGCAGCTGCAGCAGCATCCTTCGCTTCCTTGAGGGCTCCGCCAAGTGTCTCCTCGCGCGCGGCAAGCTCCTCCTCATGGCTGTCCAAGTTAACCTTCTTCTGCGTCAGCTCGCCTTCTCGCACGGACATCTCCTCGGCGGCGATCCGTTGCTGCTCTTCGGCTTCGGCCTTCTCGAGGAGAAAATCCTTCCGCGCCTCGACGAGCTGCGCCCTCTCCTCTGCAATGGACTGGAGGGCCTCATGGTTGCGGCTCTAGAGCTCCTCCGCGTGCTTCTCTATGTCCACTCCCGCCTGCGCGACAAGCGCTTCCCGAGACTCCAATTTCGCTTGTCGAGCGCGGTAGAGCGACACCAACTTCCGGAGCAGCTGCTCCTCCTCAGACTCGCCGCTGCTGCTGCTTGGCGCGTCAACCACCGTCAGCCCAGCGGAGGCGAGTACTTCTCCGTCAAAAGCCTCTCCCTCGACCGGCGCCCTGGAGCTTGACGCCCAGGGGAGCTTGATGAAGACACCGTCGCCGGCCTTCAAGTAGGCGCCGGGCTGGGGCTCTTCGGAGCTTGGCGCTTTGTCAGCGGCGGAGGGATCGGCGGTCGGCATAGCGCCCTGCGCTCCTGTGGCCCCAGGGTCGTCAGTATGATCGCCGGATCCCTCGCCAGCTCCAGCGCCAGTAGCCTTGGCGGCCTCTTCGTCGGCAGGATCATCAGCGCCGGCCCCTTCCTCGGTGGCAGCGGCTTCGTCAACATTGCAGCGCACGTTCTCCTCGCCGGTGGCCTCGGTCTCCATCGGTTCAGTGGAGGGAGGATCTGAAGACAGGAAGAGGGAAAAGAAGTCAAGCAAATATCCAAAAAAGAAGACCAGAAGAAGAAGAATCCAAGGGAAGTTTCAAGCAAGGGAAATTACAATTACTGGGATCCACGGTAATGGGCTCCACCACCGGAGGGTCGCTGGTGCTTCCCCTTGCCGGAGACTCCTCCCTTGCCGGAGACTCCTCCCTTGCCGGGGACCTCTCCCTTGCCGGAGAGCGCTCCCTTGCCGGAGAATCACCCCTTGGCGGCGTAGTCGAAGCAGATAGCACCTCAGGGGCAGCTTCTGGTTGTTCCTGGTGAGCCTGTTCTGCTCCTACACAAGCAAACCAATAAACAAGATATCAGCAAGGAAAGAGCACCCATGTGCACCCCACAACAGGAAGCGAACAAATACTTACGCTGGGTGCTGCGCTGGGGGCTGCTTCGGGGAGAGATTGCCGGGTCCGACAAGGTGGTCTCGGATGCGTCCTCTGTTGCCACAGCAGGATCGTCCTCGATGACAACCACGGGGACCTTGGCCCTCTTTGCCGCTCTCTGGGCCAGAGTCCTGGAAAGGAACAAGGTTCAGAGGAAAGCAGATCAGGAACAAGACAAGAAACAGCAAGAATTGAAGAACCATAAGTACAACAAAAAGAAAAGACTTACTCATCCTCCTCTTCTTCCTCCTCGTCGGAGCTGAGCGCGAAGAGATCAAAGTCCGGCACCCTTTTAGCGCGACGAGGCGGAGGAGTAGGCTCCCTTGGACGCTTGGCGGGAGCTGCGGCAGGATCGGAAGAGGCGGCCCGAGAAGACCCCGCCCCAGTTGCCGGTGCGGCGTGAGATGCTCCCGTGGCAACGGTGGTTGGCGCGGTGGAGCATGTCCCGCGGCGCGGCGGCTGTTGGCCCGTCTGCCGCCCTGCTGTGTCTCCGGTCCTGCGGAGGTGCCTTCTTGGTTGAGCTGGGGGCTGCACTGAGGGCCCCGTCTGCGGCAAGTTGCTTGAAGACTGCTGGCCATTTGCGCCCCTGGTAGGCTCGCTCGCTTCGGCTTCGGGCTCTCCCTCGCCAACGACCTCCCCGCCAAGATCCTCTCGGTCGGCAAGGCTTGCCGCCTCGGCTGCCTCTGCCTGCTCCAAAGTAAACCCGAACTCGCCCGCGGCGGCGGCTGCCGCCGCCTCCTCCGCCCTGGTGGCGATGCGCCGCATCTCATCATCAATGGTGTCGCCGGTGAGAAGCCTCTGCTCGTCGGCGCGGACTGCCACCTCCACCAAGTCGTCGAAGAATTGCTGCACGACGTCGTCGGCGGGCTCCTGCCAAGTTGGGATAATCCCATGCGAGTCGCACTCCAGCATCATTGCGCAGATGCGGTCGAGCTAGGAGTTATTGCACAACGGGACGACGCCCTGCGGTAGCCTGAACCACTCGGGATGGTTGGGGTCGTGCTCGAACAGCTCCTTCAGCGTCCCATCCAACTCCATGACAGTAAAGTTAAAATTGAGGCCTGGGCGCAGCCTCATGATATCCGAGGGACCCCCGAACAACCAGGCGGGTCTCCCCCTCTCCTGCAGAGGGGTGATGCGGCGGCGAAGAAAATCCGCACCAACAGCCCCTACAGTGAGCCCGGCAAGCCTGAGCCGCAAGATCCGGGTAGTGGCAATCTTCAATCTAGCATCGTCCGCCGCCAGGGCGCTCCAATCGCCGCCGCGCACTACTCGAGATTGGCCCAAGTTGGTGAATGGATGCGGGTTCTCATCAACGATCCAACACCACTCCGCTCTCCACTCCTCCCATTTGCTGCGGAGCTCCTCCTCCAGATAGACCTCCGTCATGCCGACTCTCGAGATCCAGGCGATCCCACCAGCTAAGGGCTCTCCCTTCTCGGCCCGGGGCATGAAGTAGTGGCGAAAAAGGGCAACATTTGGGTGGATTCCGACGAAGTTCTCGCAGAGATGCGCGAAAACCGCCATGGTCAGAACGGCGTGGGGGGTGAAGTCAAGGAGACGAAACCCGTAGGTATTCATGATATCACAGAAGAAATCGGAAAAGGGCGGGCAGAGCCCGCAATAGAAGAACAATGGAAAGAAGTAGTATCCTTTTGGACACGTTTCGAGGTAGAAGCTTCGGCGGAGAGTACCTGCATGCGCGGATGCGCCCGCGTCTCCGTCGACCAGAAGAGATAGAACCACTCCCGCAGCTCCATCGCGGAGAGCTCGGGGGGGGAAAAGTGCTCGCTCCTTGAGTAGCGCCTCAAGCCGCAGCGCCTCGGCCGACTTCGCACCCTTCCCAGTCTTCGGAGCCATGGCGGAGGCGGTGGGGGAGAGCGGGGGCATTGGCGGCGACGGCGGCGACGGGCGGCGGAGCGCTGCTCTCTTTCGGCTTTGAGAAGCGGAGGGGAGCGGCGGAGATTTATGAGGAAGCAACTGCAAGTGGCGAAGGTGGGGGAACGGCCCCTATTTCCTCTGCTTATAAAGAGGAGGAGGCGAACGTTACGCCTTTTTCGATTAAAGAATCACCCACGATCTCTCCCACGACGCCGCGTTTGACGCGTGCCGTTACGGGAGGGCGCGGTGGATACGGAGTTAGATTTGGTGTGGACCTAGGCCGTGTGTCCGTGCCCTGTTTTGGGCCTAGCCCAACAGCGCTCGGCACCGTGTGTGGCCCAGGCCTGGGGGTTCCTGTCGGTGTACTAAAGTAGGGGTACCTTAGTATCCCGAACTTGTGCACGGGCAGTCGCAGCGTCCCGCGGCAAGGCTTGCCGGGTGTCCGCCAAGATCCTCCGTAGTTCCTATTGATGCCATTCAAGAACAAAGTGTTTTAACTGAGAAGACAAGACTCCAGCAAGAGGAGCTTGCCGGGAAGGACGAGGCCCCGTCAAGAGGAGCTTGCCGGGAAGGCCAACCAAGGCACTACAAAGAACTTGCCGCGACGCGCCGCGCGTCCCGGCAAGACCCGACGAGCGACAAGCTTGCGGGTGCGACAAGACAACGACCGCGGCAAGACAAAGAACTTGCCGCGACGCGCCGCGCGTCCCGGCAAGACCCGACGAGCGACAAGCTTGCGGCTGCGACAAGACGACGACCGCGGCAAGGCGCTTGCCGCGGCGAAGCCACCACTCTACGCCCACGCTCCAGCACACCCGTCGACGTGTCGCCCTGAGACCATTCCAGGCGCACGTGGCGGGAAGCTGTGCAGCCAAGCGGTGCGAGGTGGCAAGTGGAGATGACGAGAAGGCCATCGTGGCAAGCGGTGGCGCCCCTAACGGTCGCTTTTTTGCACTGTTTAGGCGATGCGGACGGGCATTAAATGCTCTTGTCCCCTGCCGTCAGAGTTAGGTAGGGTGCACTGTAGATGGCAGTTGTACCAACCACCCTTTTTACATTTGTGCCCTTGCCTGCGTTGCCACCTGTCGGTGACCCCTTTAGCCTATAAAAGGAGGCCCATGCGCAACGTAGAAGGGGTTCGACTCATTCGAAACTACAACACTCTCACGCTCTCAAGCAAGAAAAGAATACAATCACAAAGCAGCAGTAGGAGTATTATCTCTCTGGAGAGCTCCGAAGCTGGGTAAAAATCCCTCGCATGCTCCGCCTCGATTTGCTCTTCGTGCGCCCTCCGCTCCCTGGCCGGACCGAAAGGGGCCCTGCCCCATAGGTGCTCGTTTCCCACGACAGCAGGCTGCTGATGTTCCGCACTCAGCGCTCGCGGCAAGGGTGCCTGCGCCGGCAAGTTCCCTAAAAGCGTAGGGTAAAAACATACAAAGGAAGGAATCAAGTAAAGGAAATAACATAGCAAATACTTCCCAAGATAAAGTTATATTACAAAAAGAACTTGTCGCAACTCTAATAAATGGTTCTCGCAACATGATCAGCAGCGGCAAGAAAAGGAGGAAAAAGGCGGCCTAGTCTACGCGATCACCGTCGACCCTCCTGACTTCATTCACCTTGTCCACAATTGGTGCGACAAGGGCCCTGAGCTCTTCTAGATCAGCACCCGCCGGCAGCTTCTTGAGGACGTTGGTGAGGTTGAGGCCCGGATTGCGGAAGAGCACCTTCACCAACACCTTCTCTAGGACTCTGGCGCAAATTGCGCGCGGCTCGTCAGCCAGCTGCCTTGGGATCCTTTCCCGGAGTTGCTGGAGAGCCGTCACCACGCCCTTGAAGAACAGAGTGAGCTTGGCGCTGGGCTGGAGGTTTTCGTCGGAGGAGTACCCGAAGCCCTCCAGTTCCAGCTGCGTCAGCTCCTCGTCAATAACTGCGGCGATGTTGATGAGGCCCTCCATCCAGAGCTCCACAGTATCCCTGAAGGTGTTCTGGGTCTCGGCGGCCCTCGTCAGCAGCGCCTCATTGGCCTTGAGCTCCTGCTTCAAGTCCTCCTCCCGTTTCTTGGCGCCGTCCAGCGTCTCAGTAAGCGTAGCCAGCTTCAGCTCGAGATCGGCATTGGCGTCCTTGGCGGCGTTCAGCTCCCTGCCCTTCTCAGAGAGACGACCCTGCAGCTCACGATGGGCAAGGGCGTCCTTCTCGCGCTCCCGCTGGAGCGCGGCAAGCTCTTCATTCTTTGCCTTGAGGGTGGCCTCTAGCTCCGTCACCCTCACCTCCAGCTCCTTCTTGGCAGCCTTGGCAGCTGCAGCAGCATCCTTCGCTTCCTTGAGGGCTCCGCCAAGTGTCTCCTCGCGCGCGGCAAGCTCCTCCTCATGGATATCCAAGTTAACCTTCTTCTGCGTCAGCTCGCCTTCTCGCACGGACATCTCCTCCGCGGCGAGCCGTTGCTGCTCTTCGGCTTCAGCCTTCTCGAGGAGAAAGGCCTTCCGCGCCTCGGCAAGCTGCGCCCTCTCCTCTGCAATGGACCGGAGGGCCTCTTGGTTGCGGCTCTGGAGCTCCTCCGCATGCTTCTCTATGTCTACTCCCGCCTGCGCGACAAGCGCTTCCCGGGACTCCAGTTTCGCTTGAAGGGCGCGGTAGAGTGACACCAACTTCTGGAGCAGCTGCTCCTCCTCAGACTCGGCGCTGCTACTGCTTGGCGCGTCAACCACTGTCAGCCCAGCGGAGGCGAGCACTTCCCCGTCAAAAGCTTCTCCGTCGACCGGCACCCTGGAGCTTGACGCCCAGGGGAGCTTGATGAATACACCTTCGCCGGCCTTCAAGTAGGCGCCGGGCTGGGGCTCTTCAGAGCCTGGCGCTGCGTCAGCGGCAGAGGGATCGGCGGTCAGCATAGCGCCTTGCGCTCCTGCAGCCCCCGGGTCGTCAGTACGATCGCCGGACCCCTTGCCAGCTCCTGCGACAGCAGCCCTGGCGGCCTCTTCATCGGCGGGATCATCAGCGCCGGCCTCTTCTTCAGTAGCAGTGGCATCGTCAGTATTGCCGCACACGTTCTCCTCGCCGGTGGCATCGGTTTCCATCGGCTCCGAGGAGGGAGGATCTGAAGACCAGAAGAGGTAGAAAAAGTCAAGCAAATATCCAAAAAAGAAGATCAGAAGAAGAAGAACCAAGGGAAGTTTTCTGACAAGAAGGATTACCTGTGCTGGGCTCTGTAATCATGGGCTCCACCACCGGGGGATCGCTGGTCCCGTCCCTTGCCAGAGAACTGCCCCTTGCCGGGGACCTCCCCTTTGCCGGAGAGCGCTCCCTCGCCGGGGAATCGTCCCTTGGCGGCGTAGTTGAAGCAGATAGCACCTCAGGAGCGGCTTCTGGTTGTTCCTGATGGGCCTGTTCTGCTCCTACACAAGCAAACCAACAATCAAGATATCATCAAGGAAAGAACACCCATGCGCGCACGACAGCGGGAAGTAAAGTTATGTACTTACGCTAGGGGCTGCGCTGGGGCTGCTTCGGGGAGAGATTGCTGGGTCCGACAAGGTGGTCTTGGATGCATCCTCTGTTGTCACAGCAGGATCGTCCTCGATGACAACCAAGGGGACCTTGGCCCTCTTTGCCGCTCTCTGGGCCAGAGTCCTGGAAAGGAACAAGGTTCAGAAGAAAGCAGATCAGATACAAGACAAGAAACAGCAAGAATTGAAGAACCATAAGTACAACAAAAAGAAAAAGACTTACTCGTCCTCCTCTTCTTCCTACTCGTCGGAGCTGAGCGCGGAGAGATCAAAGTCTGGTACCCTTTCAGCGCGACGAGGCGGAGGGGTAGGCTCCCTTGGACGCTTGGCGGGAGCTGCGGCAGGATCGGAAGCGGCGGCCTGAGAAGACCCTGCTCCAGTTGCCGGTGCGGCATGAGATGCTCCTGTGGCAACGGTGCTTGGCGCGGTGGAGCGTGTCCCGCGGCGCGGCGGTTGTTGGCCCGTCTGCCGCCCTGCCGTGTCTCCGGTCCTGCGGAGGCGCCTTCTTGGTTGAGCTGGGGGCTGCACTGAGGGCTCCGCCTGCAGCAAGTTGCTTGAAGACGGCTGGCCACTTGCGCCCCCGGCGGGCTCGCTCGTTCGGCTTCAGGCTCTCCCTCGCCAACGACCTCCCCGACAAGCTCCTCTTGGTCAGCAAGGCTTGCCGCCTCGGCTGCCTCTGCCTCCTCCAAAGTAAACCCGAACTCGCCCGCGGCGGCGGCCCCCGCCGCCTCTTCTGCCCTGGTGGCAATGCGCCGCATCTCGTCATCAGTGGTGTCGCGGGTGAGGAGCCTCTGCTCGTCGGCACGGACCGCCACCTCCACCAAGTCATCGAAGAATTGCTGCACGATGTCGTCGGCCGGCTCCTGCCAAGTTGGGATAATCCCATGCGAGTCGCACTCCGGCATCATTGCGCGGATGCGATCGAGCTGGGAGTTATTGCACAATGGGACGACGCCCTGCGGCAACCTGAACCACTCGGGATGGTTGGGGTCATGCTTGCACAGTTCCTTGAGTGTCCCATCCAACTCCAAAACAGTGAAGTCAAAATTGAGGCCTGGGTGCAGCCTCATGATATCCGCCGGACCCCCGAACAACTAGGTGGGTCTCCCCCTCTTCTACAGAGGGGCGATGCAGCGGTGAAGAAAGTCCGCGCCAACAGCCCCTACAGTGAGCCCGGCAAGCCTGAGCCGCAAGATCCGGGTGGTGGCGATCTTTAATCTGGCATCGTCCGCCGCCAGGGCGCTCCAATCGCCGCGGCGCACTACTCGGGCTTGCCGCAAGTTGGTGAAGGGATGCGGGTTCTCATCAACAATCCAACACCACACCGCTCTCCACTCCTCCCATTTGCTATGGAGCTCCCCCTCCAGATAGACCTCCTTCATGCCGACTCTCGAGATCCAGGCGATCCCGCCAGCTAAGGGCTCTCCTTTCTCGGCCCGGGGCATGAAGTAGTGGCGAAAAAGGGCAACGTTTGGGTGGATTCTGACGAAGTTCTCACAGAGATGTGAGAAAACCGCCATGGTCAGAACGGCGTTGGGGGTGAAGTCAAGGAGATGAAACCCGTAGGTATTCATGATGTCACAAAAGAAATCGGAAAAGGGCGGGCAGAGCCCGCAATATCAGAACAATGGGAAGAAGGGGTATCCTTTTGGACACCGTTTCGAGGTAGAAGCTTCGGCGGAGATGTCACACCCTGCATTTTGTAACATTTGATTTGCATTATTAAAGCATGAAAATTTGGACCAACAAAAACTTTTGCATTATTTGGCTTTTATTTGGAGTTGGTTTTCTCTCTGTGCTTCTTTTCAAGTGCTCTTTAAAGTCAACTACTCCATCTCTGTACTTCATCTCCTTTCCCCAAACTTCTGCCCAATGACCATGCCATGTGTATAGTGCAATATAGAATTTTCTTACAAAAATAATTTGGCCAAAAAGTATTTTCTAAATTTAGTTTTCCAAAAACCCCTGAATTGAGGTTTGCACTGCAAGTACTTGATTTGGGTTATTTTACTATTTTATTTAAAAGCTTTTTCTTAAGGCCAGAAATGGTCTTTAATAGAGAAAAATTATTTTATTGTTTTAAAACTATTTGACAAAAATTAGGGAAACTCAGTGGACATATATTTTCCATATATAAGAGTTTCAACACATGGTCATGTTCAAAATATTGGTCAAATCCCTCAAAAACCCTTTCTGGATATTTCAAGCTTATGAAATATTTACAAAGGAAATATTCTCCAAAAATTCCAAGAAAATTCTATCATATCACATATGACATACTTGATGATCTTGACAAGTATCATGTCATGGATAATAGTATAACCCCATGAAATCCCCTCAAAACCATTTCTGTCCATTTTGAAGTTTGAGCAACTTTACATTGCCAAACATGTCCAAATGTTCTCAAACTTGGTGCACATGCTCCAATGGTCTAATAATGCATCTAGACCAAATGGCACAGGTTGGAGAAAAAGATATCTTGATCAAAGTGCCTCAAAATCCTCTCTGACCAGAATCAAATTTGAACTACTTTGTACTACCAACTCTTTCTCCATGACCCCAAATTTTGTGAGCCTGATCACATGACTAAATAAGGCCACCACACCATGTGGTGCATCAAGGAGAAGTGATCTACTCAACTGGATCTACACAAGTCCATTCCTGCCAATTTTTAGGGTTTGCAAAAGTTGCATTGGCAACTTTGTCCAAATAAGCTCAAAATGGGTGGAAGACCCTAATTATATGTGGCATCTCACCCTATGGAGTCTCATGGCCAGTGGAAGTCATTAACTTGCCCAAAACACCATCAAACACCTTCTGGCAGAATGTTGATATGCCAATTCCAGCCTCTTGCTCTAATCTCCTTGAGCCCATCTTTTTACCACAACCCATCCTCGTTCCCCTCTGCAACTTGGATGCTTTTCTGCCCGAGCAAGCAATGATGAGGGAGGGGGAAACCCCATTTGTCTTCTCTGGACAGCAGCTTCTCCCCTCTCTCTCAGCCTCCTTCTCTCCCCTCAGCCTTCCAGAGCATCCAAGGCTCACTTCCACTTTTGCCCACACCCCCTGCAGCCTCCAGACACAAGTGGACGCGCACGGACGCGGAAAAACCACGGATGCCGGCCAAAGTCGCGCTCTGGAGCGCCTGGCAGGGCACCCGACCGTTGATGCCGCATCTCCCGACCACCTCGAGCTTCCCCCGTGCGCCAGTCGATGCCCCTCGACGTCTGCTCCAGGCCAGCAGGCCGCCCACTTGCTCCCGCGCCCTCCTCTCTCTCCTGCAGCTCGCACCAGAGCGCCGCCCCGCTCGGCCAATGCCCGCGCCACCCCTGTGGCCCGTGTGCAGCTCGTTCCGCTCCTCCTCTCTCTCCCTGGAACCCTACACCACTCCCACGAACACCCCCGAGCCCTCCATTCCCTCTCCAACGGCCACCCGAGCCGATCCCGCGGGCACCCGTAGGCCACGCCTACGGTGGACCTCGGCCAGCCTATATAAGGCGACCCCGAGCCCCTCTTTCGCTCCCTGTTGCTCCCCCACACTCCTGATCAACCTCCCGCACCGCCCATTCATCTCCAGAGCCGCCCGAGCTCGAGATCGAGCTCGAGCTCAGCCGCCTCGGCTCGTCGGCGTTCGCGCGGTACAGGCCTCCTCCGCCCCTGGTCTCTCTCGATCTGGAACCGCAAGGCGTCGCTGACCTTTTCCCCTCTCTTCCCCACTCGTTTTGCAGCCGGGAACGGCCGGATCCATCGACGCCGAAGCACTTCCGCCGCGTGATCTCGTCGCCGGCGAACCAGGCTGCTCCGGCGACCGTCTCCACCACCACCCGAACGGCGACACTTCCCCGAGTCCAACGGTACCACCCGCGCACCTCCCCTTGCTCTGTATCGCCGCCGGCGAGCTCGTCATTGCCTCTGGAAGGAGGTAGACGACGACGGCCGTGGGGCCAGCCCGTCAGCCTCACGCCCTGACGGGTGGGATCCACCCATCAGGTTTAAACGCGCGCGCGCGCGCACTGGTTCGCCCGTCGGCTGAAGGCATACTCCGCCTTTACGCCTTTGACATGGCGGCCCGCGTGGGCTGGTTTCCCCTCTGGGCCTGCTGCCCGTGGCCTCTCTGGCCTAGTGGCACAGCGCCACTTTTCTTTTTCTTTTTCTGTCTCCTTTCCAAAAATCCCACAGGGAAAAATACTTATCCAAATGGAATGATTCCAACTCCTAAAATCTCAGAATAATCCCACCTATTTATTGATATAACTTTCGTGCACATCCATTACACCTTTCTGCTCTGTTCAAATTTAAATTCAAATTTGGACAAGAACACCTCTGTTTGAAAATGCACAACTCTGTTTCCCTAGCTCCAAATCCAAAACCAAGAATTTTCCCCTTCCTAGTTTTCCTCCTAGTATTTTACAAAAATAAGTTGACATTTTTCTGAGCACTTTGACTTTTCTGTTTTTATTATTGTCTCATTTATTCGTTGTTTTATTGCGACGACTAGATCCCGTGTTTGACGAAGTAGTTGGAGAAGAAGGAGAGGAAGGGCCTGAAAACTTTGAAGACCAAGCCAACCAAGGCAAGCAGCCCTTTGACCATGTCTATGAAACTCTTTTTATGCATGCCATATAGCTCTTTATTATTGTTGCATCGGAATCATGATGAGATGGTGAACCACGTGGGTTGGTTGCCTCGGTTACTTCCTCGTTGATACTTGCATTGTGCATGGCCCTACCTTCTTATGAGGTTTATGCCGGTGGGAGTAGATAGGATGCTAAAGTAGATGCTACGCAAAAAGGGACGGGTATGTGCATCATGAAGGAGGCAAAGTATTTCCAAAGGACTTTTCGAAAACCCCGTAGGGTGCCACTTATGCCCGAGGGAGATGATGAGATGGGTAACCACTTGATGACGAAGTGGTGTACCGAGGAAAGTGTGTGTTGTTTTCAAAACGGATTGGTCGAAGTTGCGACCATTATTCCAACCCTACATGCGCAACCACTCTACCCTTATATGGGAAAGGGCATTATTGAGTACCTAGACCAATACTATCTTGGGGCCTGCATTACTAGTGACGGGAGAGTTGTTGGTGCGCTCTCTCGGGACGGGGTCGTGCCAGGTAGGGAGGCCATGACCATTTTTATGGGGCACCGGACACACCGTTGGTACCCCGTGCTAGTGGTATGTGATAAACATGGGAGCAAGGCTCCACGAAAATGTTATGTGAAATGTTGGGCACGGGGGTCACTGCCAATCGAGTGGACTCCATGTTAGTGTCGTCTAGGGAAAGGTAGTGATCGGGTGCTTACCCCGGGTACTTGAGGTACCGCGGGTCGTTGTTGTATCTTGCAAAATTTACCTATATCATGCATTGTTGTATCTTGCATTGTTGTATCTTGAACCAAAACATGGGTTGCTTGCGAGTACATTCAAAGTACTCATTGGCTTGCCACTGGTTATTTAATTGACCAGGCCTAGAAGAACCGGAGTTCGAAGAAGAGTTCTTTGGAGACGAACATGCGAACTAGGACTTTTCCCAGTCAGAATGCCTGTAGGGTTAAGGCAGATGGCATGGGTTCTACTTATCGATAAAGAGTTCCGCTGCTTGTGTTTCATTTGATGTTCAGCCCTTAAGGCTTTATCGATGTAAGACTTGACCATAATGGTCACAATTTGTGTAAGACGGTATGTATGGATGTAAGACTCTTGTTATTCAGCTTCTGTGTGTTCAGTGAGCATTGATCTCTGGGATCACTGTACACATGCATTCGGTGATCTCGACTCATGAGTCGGGGTCCCCACAGGAGAGTACCTGCGTACGCGGATGCGCGCGCGTCTCCGTCGACTAGAAGAGATAGAACCACTCCCGCAGCTCCTTCGCGGAGAGCTCGGGGGGGGGGGGAAAGTGCTCTCTCCTTGCGCAGCGCCTCAAGCCGCAGCGCATCGGCCGACTTCGCACCCTTCCCGGTCTTCGGAGCCATGGCGGAGGTGGTGGGGGAGAGCGGGGGCGTTGGTGGCGACGGCGGCAATGGGCGGCGGAGTGCTGCTCTCTTTCGGCTTTGAGAAGCAGAGGGGAGCGGCGGAGATTTCTGAGGAAGCAACTGCAAGTGGCAAAGTTGGGGGAACGACCCCTGTTTCCCCTACTTATAAAGAGGAGGAGGCGAATGTTACGCCTTTTTCGATTAAAGAATCACCCACGATCTCTCCCACGACGCCGCGTTTGACGCGTGCCGTTACGGGAGGGCGCGGTGGATACGGAGTTAGATTTGGTGTGGACCTAGGCCACATGTGCCCATGCCCTGTTTTGGGCCTGGCCCAACAGCGCTCGGCACCGTGTGTGGCCCAGGCCCGGGGGCTCCTGTCGGTGTACTAAAGTAGGGGTACCTTAGTATCCCGAACTTGTGCACGGGCAGTTGCAGCGTCCCACGGCAAGGCTTGCCGGGTGTCCGCCAAGATCCTTCGTAGTTCCTATTGATGCCATTCAAGAACAAAGTGTTTTAACTGAGAAGACAAGACTCCGGCAAGAGGAGCTTGCCGGGAAGGATAAGGCCCCGGCAAGAGGAGCTTGCCGGGAAGGCCAACCAAGGCACTTCAAAGAACTTGCCGCGACGCACCGCGCGTCCCGGCAAGACCCGACGAGCGACAAGCTTTCGGGTGCGACAAGACAACGACCGCGGCAAGGCGCTTGCCGCGGCGAAGCCACCACTCTACGCCCACGCTCCAGCACACCCGTCGACGTGTCGCCCTGAGACCATTCCAGGCGCACGTGGCGGGAAGCTGTGCAGCCAAGCGGTGCGAGGTGGCAAGTGGAGATGACGAGAAGGCCATCGTGGCAAGCGGTGGCGCTCCTAACGGTCGCTTTTCTGCACTGTTTAGGCGACACGGACGGGCATTAAATGCTCTTGCCCCTGCCGTCAGAGTTAGGTAGGGTGCACTGTAGATAGCAGTTGTACCAACCACCCTTTTTACATTTGTACCCTTGCCTGCGTTGCCACCTGTCGGTGACCCATTGTGCCTATAAAAGGAGGCCCATGCGCAACGTAGAGGGGGTTCGACTCATTCGAAACTACAATACTCTCACGCTCTCAAGCAAGAACATAATACAACCGCAAAGCAGCAGTAGGAGTATTATCTCTCCGGAGAGCTCTGAAGCTGGGTAAAAATCTCTCGCGTGCTTTGCCTCGATCCGCTCTTCGTGCGCCCTCCGCTCCCTGCCGGACCGAAAAGGGGCCCTGCCCCATAGGTGCTCGTTTCCCACGACACTTTCCGTCGTTGTTCTTCATTGACTATATATATATATAATTGAGTTTATGTCCTCTACAACATTCACTTATTGCTAATTCTTCAAGTTGATTCTTCTGCTAAGTGAATGTGATCGGACCCTTATCCCCCTCTATGCTAAACTCAACCCAGTCTGTTCACAAATTTTTCATGTATGTTCTATTTGAAACTCGTTCAAATTCTTCACTGTGTCCTTGTCAGCTGAACAAATTGCGAACGACACATTAAAATATTCTTATCTGAATTTTCGGCTTTTGCCGCTCAAACCGTTACACATCCCATGATATACTTATCTATTCAACCACGATCTCACACGATCACCACCTCTCAGTACGTGGGTGACACATGTCGCGCGAATGAGAAGGGTCACGGGCATGTTCGTCCAATTTCCTCGGACGAGCAGTTTTTCACCTCAGCTATAAATACCCCCTCCCCTCCTCACTTTGTTTTTTACTCTGCTCGACCTCACTCCCTCGCTCGAGCTCTCAAAACCTAGCGCCGCCGCTACTTCCATCGTCGCCGGAGAGGAAGAGCTTCACTGCCTCAACCTCATCGCCATCGTACTCGCGTCGGCCGCGGACATCTTCTCTCCGCTGCCGCCATAGACGTCTTCCGCCGCCAAGTTAGGGCGTGGAAGATCTGAGCATATGAACTTCTCAATCTACACTTCCAGTTCGTCATGCTCTTCCTCAAGGGTAATTAAAAGTTACTTTTACTGCCTTTATTACTACTGATGATTTTCATCAAATCTTCAGAAGGTGTTTATTCTTCACCTCCACACTCTAAACACCTAGCACAAATCTTTTGCTTTTGATCTGTTTCTCTAAGTGACATTTTTCTTCATGATTCTTCAATTGTGTGAATCTCATAATCCGCACAACTCTGGAACCTAAGACAAAGAACGCTTAGTGAAATTCTTCAAGATAAAAATGGTCAATTTCCTCAAACTTGTTCTGTTTTGCAAAAACTTCTGAGAACCCATATGACCTCTCCAAATTCTTTGCACCTATACTCTATTCACAGGTACACATGTCAACTGCTGAATCACTAGGTTCTCATCAACTTAATTCATTTGCAGTGTTCCTCGAAGAAAAGATGCACACTTCTTCACAGAACTCTATTGTTCAAATTCCTCAGCTGAAGAAAATGGCAGATGGTAAAAGGCCTCAGAAAGGAGGAAATAAATTGGAAGTCAACACTGCATTTGAGATACCTGAAGATATTTTCTCAGGGTACTACACGCCTGATGAGCCAACCCACAGCAAAGAAACCAAGAATGAGCGCAAAGTGCGCATACAGAGGATTGAAAGAAGATGGGCATGAGAATGGAGGGAGTACAGATATGTCACTCCTAAATACATGAAGAAATTCGCTCTTCACCCTCCATGCTCAAGACCCCCATTGGCACCTGGCCAATGAGCTGATCCAACAAGCCTTAAACGTGGTGAGGATTATGCTGACGAATGGGCCAGGCGGCAAGCTAAGTTGGCCAAGCAGGCCAAAGAAGCAGTGAAGAAATTCAGTGAAGATTCTGCCGCTGCAGCTGCTGAGGCCACCACAAGCAAGAAGGCTATGCCCAAGAAGCCTACTCAAAAACCAACCTCCTCAGCAATGCCCTCAAGGCCAAGTTCCTCAGCAATGCCCTTACGGCCAAGCTCTTCTATGCCATCAAGGAAAATTCCTCAGGCTGCCCTAGTTCCTCAGTTACACCAATTCCTCGGACTCCAAAACCCTCAGCTCCTCCGGCAATGTCCTCAACACCTGTGCATCTCACCACGTGCGAAAGGACCACTGGCATATCAATTGCCTCAGGAGCTTTAGCGAGTTCTTCTGCTCCTCATATGTCTTCAAAGAGCCCAACTCTGCCGAAAACTAAGGCCACTACAGGACGAGGCACTAGACCAAGTCCTCACAAGAAACAAGTTGCTTTTCAAGTGCCTACTGATGATGATGAGGCTGATGATGATGAATTGGCTGATAACGTCCAAGATAGACCGTAAAGGGCTGCTAAAGCCAAAGGAAGTGTCGTGCCTCTTCTATTAGATCCCAAGAGGATCTTGGACTTCATTAACCTCTGGCACAAAGATCCAAACACTCCACTGCCTGAGCTAAACCTCACACCTGGACAAAGTCACATGTTGATGGCATTCATTACTGAAGAAAAGTGGAAATTTGATCAGGCCAGAGCTACCAAGAATGCCCAATACAACAAGCAGCGCTATCTGAAGGATAACGTTCCGAGGTTATCACCTAAGCAACTCATTGCTATGCAAGCAGATATCAAAATGCTCGGTGATGAATTTGATGCCTATTAGGCTGAATGGATGGGAGCCAAGGTCAGGGTCGTCAAGCTGGCGAAGAAATTCGCTGCCAATGTTGTTGATCCATCGCACATTGAGATTCCCTCGGCTAAAGGTTCTGCCCAGCCGACTGAAGGACATGCCAGCACCGCTGATGAAAATCAGGCTGGTGAGAAAACTGCTAGCACCAGGGCTGAAGAAATACCAGCCACTGAAGAAACTGCCAGGGCAACCACTAGTGTTGCGCCTGAAGAACAAGTCAGCATAGCTGAATAAACTGAAGCTGTGCCTGAAGTAACTGCACAAGACAGGCCAACTACATTAGTTGAGCCTGAAGAAAATGATCTGATTCCCTCTGCTCCGCCTGCACCAACACCAAGCCCAATTCTTCCTTCTACTCTGGAAGTGAAGAAAACAAAAGCTGCAGAGAGAGCCTCTCTGAAGAAAAGGAAAGCATCTATTTCCTCAGAATCTTCTGCACCCAAGAAGGCGAATATTTTGATGAGCTCTATTGAGAACCCTATCGATGCTGCTCCTCTCTCAAGCATGCCATCAAAGGAACTTGTTCCTTATGGTGAAGATTAGATTCCTGATGAATCTGCTGAAGAAGATCCCTCTACTACTTGCACAGAGAAGATGGATGAAGAAATTGAAGTGGATGCTATCACTTCAACTCACCAGGTATCATCGCCAACGGCTCAGTTCAGAGCTGAAGATGCCGGCGTTGAAGAAATGGAAGAGGATGAGGATGTGCGCATTGGGAGCACCACCCCAGTGATGAACAATGATTTTTGGGATAGTCAGCACCCCAAATCTCCTCTATTCACACCACTCCAACAAATTCCTCAGTCCCCAGCACCAACTGAAGTTCTGATGGGCTCTA
This sequence comes from Triticum timopheevii, assembly GCA_963921465.1. Taxonomy (NCBI): domain Eukaryota; kingdom Viridiplantae; phylum Streptophyta; class Magnoliopsida; order Poales; family Poaceae; genus Triticum; species Triticum timopheevii. Next base: position 385,925,214 of record OY997268.1, on the reverse strand, counting down.
GAGAAATTCATGATATCCCTTCCATCCATGAAGGGATTTCCGCCACTACTGCTGATGATAAAGCCGATGAAGAAATGGAGGCCGAGGCTGCTACTGAAGTAGAAGCTGATATTCCTTAGCATGCGGCTCCAGAGATTGAGATTCCAGAGGTTATTCTTCAGCTGACTGACACTCTTCAGCCAAAGCCAAAGAATTCCTTCTCCAAGACTCCAAAATTCAAGGCTGATGCTTTCTTCAATGAGCATGTGTTCTTCACTGACTATTGTCCATATGACTCTACTTGATTGAGAAGGAAGCGTTTCTGGACTACGAGCCAAGCCAACTTCTATTCCTTAGTGCTCTTCAACAAAGACAAAGTCTTCAACCATGAGCATATTCCTCATGTTGATATGGAACAACTACCTTGCTTCACACCTATCCTTGCTGCTATTCATGATGCTGGACTGCTTAACTTCTGCACGGACATCTGTGATTGGAATTAAGAACCTATTCTTCAATTATATGTGACACTGCACATCACTGGCAATGCTGAAGATGTGAACTCATGGGTGTTGGACAGGTTGACAGAAAATACTCACTACAAGGCTCCGTCAACTGAATTGCTTCGTGCCATGCCTGTCAGTCCTCCCCCAGAAGGTGCGTGTCTCATATACTCTGAAACTGAGCTGTATGATCATTTCATGCAAGTTAAGATGAAGCCATTGAAGCCTGGTCAAGCCTCACGGACAAAGTTCCTGGTGAAGGAATTGCAATATGTGCTAAGGACAGTATACCGCATTCTGACCAAGACTCTGAGTCCTATCAAAGGCCACGACTCGAATGATGAAGAAGTTGTTGGCATCATGAAGAATATGCTTTTCAATATCATGCACGGTATTCCCGTGAACTACCATGACTTCTTCATGAGGACTTTGGCAAATGTCGCGATGTCTCCCTTTGAGTTGAAGCCTTATGCTCCTTGGATTATGAGATTCCTCAGATCAAAGTCTTCACTCAACTACAAAGATGACACACTCAATCATGGCAGTTCTTGCCCCCTATTGAAGTCCTCAAGCGGGCATTTTCCTCAGCAGAAGAAAAGGGCAAGGCCACTACAATTATTGATTAGGGCAGTCGCCATTGGATGGACAGTTCCGCAAAGCTGCCTCATATTCCACCAATGATGACTCTGCTACTCATGACTCTGCCGCCAATGCCTCAAAGCAAAGTCCTCAGGCTACAGCTCCAAGGGTGATGACTGATTGTGAGCTTCTCCTCAGTCTTCATCAGAAGGTGGATCGAAATCATATGGGTCAAACATCAGTTTGGTTCAATTCTTCACAACATGGCTGCTACATATAATTCAGTGAAGAAGAACCACTACTACCTCAATGAAGTTTTTGATCGCACCTGGGATGTCCTGACTCATCTCTACGGTGATAAAGATCTCAAGCAGATGGGTTTGAAGTAGGACTTCGGCTGGTCTAATTCCTCCGAAGAAATTCAAGAAGGTTGAAGTTCCTCCTTTGGTGCCTAGCTCATATTCCTCATCCCGTGAGACTGGTGAAAATGAAGACTTGGACGACACTGCGGCAGGCCCTTCTCCAACAACCGACCCCAACAACACTGACACTCCTCCTTCGACTTAATGATAAAATTCTTCAGGGGCGTTAGTCCTCATTTTTCGTCCCTTTTGGTCATTTGATGACAAAGGGGGAGAAATTTGAGTTAGTCTTCAAGCGGGTATATATATTGGCATTTTTATGTTTAAGTTGCAACTCTCGCTCTTCTGCAGTGTTTGTTGAATGAGTTGTAAACTTAAGTCCGATGATGACCTGATACTTTTGCTATGGTTTTCTGCATGCTATTTCCTCATTAATGTTATACATGCATGCTGAATTACATCAGTCATCATATTTCGTCATGCATTTCAAATTCTTCATTCAATATGTTAAATGCGTGTATGAATTACAAGATATAGGGTGAGATCTCCATGATAATACACTTCAAATGTGCATTTCTTAAAAAGCATATTCCTCACTATGCACATCCTCAGGGGGAGTTCTTCTATATCTTGCAATCAAATTCCTCAATATTGAGTACTCTAAATTCATATGTTTATCCCTGTTGAAAACTTAACCTATATTGTCATCAATCACCAAAAAGGGGGAGATTGTAAGTGCATCTAGTGCCCCTTAGTGATCTTGGTGTATTGAAGACTTATAGGTTAAGGGACTAATATGTTTATGAGTGTACACAGGCTCTATAAGTCAATGAGGAGTTTGATATTTACAGTGAAAGTCGACCCCGTAAAAATGAATGTCTTCGACTGAAGACTCTGGTTCTCCTGAAGACTTTGAAAGTGAAGAAATTGGTGCGACCTTGAAAACTTGGATATTCATGCGAGGAATCTAAAGCGTGAAGACTTTTGTTTTCGTTGTTTCATTTTGTATTTCTTGAGTCATAGGAAACACCGTACTGTTAAAGGGGGTCGAGGTAATACTAAGGAAACTGATTTCCATGTGATGCTCATCTCAAAATCCTACACCTACCCTATCCTTCAAGTGAAGCCATTGGAAATCTCATATCAGTTCAGTCAATTTCTTCAGTGACAGAGACGAAGATCTTCTGGTCTCTGAGGAATTTGTTCTGACTGAGGAGTTAGGAATTCGCCAGTGAAAATTACCTACACAGTGAGGAAGTTCATAGCCCTGAGGAATTCGAACCTCAAATCCGACCGTTGCTATGCCACGCGCAAACTGTCCAAAATATCCTACCACCTAACGGTCATATCATTGAAGGGCATTTATGTCTTATCATGCTGGGCTACTCCCTAGGCTATAGATAGCCGCCCCTACAACTAGTAGCTGGTTGGCTGCTCCGAGAGAAACTAACACTTGTCAATTGAGAGCATACCATTCCTCTGAGGACTTTGAGCGAAAATTATCAAGTGAGGAAAACCCAAATCCCAGACCCAAACCTACAAACCCCAAAGTGATTGAGCATCACTTAAGAGATTGTTCCTGTGTGGAACCGATGCTTGTTACCTTTGAGGACTCTGTATCCTCCAGACGGTTAGGCGTCATGGTCTGAGCATCCAAGAGGAATTGTGGATTGCCGAGTGACCAAGTCTGTGAAGGTTTGGAAGTCACTTGTGAAGACTTACCACTACTGTTGGGTGAGGTCTGTGTGATCTTAGCTCAAGGAGAATACGGTGAGGACCGTGTGTCTAGGACTGTGTGTCCTTGAGTTTAAATACTCATACGCTCCAACCAGACATACAACTGTCACAGTAGTTGGAACTGGTCTACCAAATCATTGTCTTCACCAAGCCAACTGGTTCTATTTCCTCAACCCTTTCATTTCCTTAGTTATGTGTTGATGAACCTGATCATTACTATTTGAAGACATTGACTGAAGACTTTCTCTAATTCCTCAATCCTATTTCTTCAGTCAGTTTGTATTCATCCTGTGTTTACTCTTTCTGTACTCTGTGTTTATCTTTCATTTCATCCTAATGACTATGTTGTTGCTCTATTATGCTTATACCTGAGTACTTATTCTGCTGCAAGTAGTTCTTTGCTTAGGAATTTCCTCACCCTGAAATTACTCAGTGAAGAATTCATAAAAATCACCTGTTCACCCCCCTCTAGTCGACATAATGCACTTTCAATATTGTTTTGCTCTCACTGATCTTGGACATCAGAATGCCCATCCCTCGGAGGGCCTCAGCGTACAGTATATTCAAACCACTACCACCGTCCATCAAAACCTTGGTCAGTCGAGTGCCCCCGACGACTGGGTCGACCACCAACGCTTGCCCCTAGGGTTAGCAACGTGTGCTGGGTGGTCAGACTAGTTGAATGTAATGGTAGTTTTTGACCACTTCAAATATGTCATCGTTGTCGGAGCAACCATGTTCACTTCTCTGTTAATAACTTTCAGTCGACTTTTACTCTTGAGGTCAACAAAAATCACCAAAGTGGCATTGACATTGGGGTAAATGCCATCTTCCTCTTTGTCCTCCTCCTTATCAGATTCTTTGTCCTTTTCACTGGGCTGGCCCTCTCGGAAACTCTGAATCAGGAGTCGACACTGTCGAGTAGTATGCTTGGGAAGAATCAAATTTCCCTCTTCATCCTTTTTGGTGTGTATATGACACGGTAAATCAAGCACATCATTTCCCGCTTGATCTTTCACTTTTTTGGGGGTCCAAGGCCCTTTAGGCTTCCCCTTGAACTTCCCTTGATTCAAAACTGCTGCCTTAGCAGGACCTGCAGCCTCAGCTTTTCGTTTCTGCTTCCGACTGGAGTTTTCTCCTCCAGTGTCCTGGGCGACTGATTTCTTCTTGCCGCTCCGGAGTCGGTCCTCTTCTTCGCCGTGAGCGTATCAAGTGGCAATCTCCATCATTTGAGTCAGAGACATGTCCCCGGTCCGACCAAACTTCAGATTGAGCTCTTTGTAGCGAACAACTTCTTTAAGGGCTGAAACTTCTTGGTGCTCTGACAAATTCTCCACTGGGTGATGAAGGGTAGTCCATCTCGAGATATAGTCTCTCAAAGTCCCGTTCTGTTTCTGAACACAATGCTGCAATTCTGCTAAACCAGCAGGTCGCTTGGAGGTGCCCTCGAATGTTTTCGTAAACACTCGTGCTAACTCTTCAAAATTGAAAATGCTCCCAGGGGCCAACTGATTCAACCAAGCTCTTGCAAAACCCTCAAGCATCAAAGGGAGGTGTTTCATGGCCACCTCATCGTTACCACCACCAATGTGTGCTGCCAGTCGGTAATCCTCCAACCAAGTGTCGGGCTTCGACTCTTTGGTGAACATACTTACGCCCGTCAGCAACCTGAAGTTGTGAGGGATCTCAGCGGCTCGGATGGCTCTTCCGAAGCACTCGGGGCCTGAAACGTGCACTTTGCTTCCACTGGGTCGATCTCTATCCATCCATTCTCTGTATGCTGTATTCCTGTTGACCAAACCTTGCACAAGAACTGGCCTTGTGTCGAACCCAGGCTCTCTTGGGTCGACTGGAACTCTGTGGTCATTACCATACGGGGGCCTATTGTCATACCGCCGGGGTGCGTATGAGCTGCCCCTCGAAGGGGGCGAAGGCACTCCACGGTGGTTGTCACGGGCATACTCACGATCAAATTCTCCATGGGATCTTCCTAGGTGCCGATCTCGACGTTGATCACGATCTTCATGTCACAAAGGTGACCTAGGACTGTGTGCTGACTGAACTGTGTGTGCCCTCACTGACCTGCTGTGGATCCTGTTGCGCAACTGAGAAACGGCGGAGTATTGCTCTCCTCCTGCCCGAAGCAGCGCTCAGATCTGCTCCAAGCCTCTTCAAGCCTCTAAACGGGACGGCTGAATAGATTTTGCTATACGTGCAGCATCTGTAAGATTCTGGATCAAGTGTGGTATACCTGGTGTTCAGGCAGAAACAATTGTCATTGTCATCGACTGGATTCGGGGACCAGTCGACGGGCGCGTTCATCGAGAGAATGTTGGAGGTTCTCCAAATGTGCTCGCTCGGCCAACATGGCCAGGCGCGCAGCCTCCAAGGCCCGAGCCTCAGCAGTCTCCCCCATGATGCGGGTCTGGAGTGCCTCCACCTTGCGGCGGTGCAACTCTTCCCTCTGCTGTGAATTGAGAGTTGGGGCTTGTACTCATCATGGTCATACGCCGGGCCGTTACCGTCGCCGTTGCTGCCGTTGCGGTGAAACCCGGGTGGGCTGCAATGAGAGTCGACCATGAGAACTTCTGCTGCAGGGTCCCTGCTCCCACGCTCGAAAATAGTATCCGCGGAGCCAGTCGACTGGTCCATAGAGAAATTCATCGGGCTCGATCACCGCGACTTGAGGGGTGGCCGTCTGATGGGCCACTGCATGCTTTACCCACCACTGGAGCCACGACCGACCGGATCGCTTGTGGTGGTGTTCGGTAGAGTGAGCAGACAATGCGAGGGCCGACCGATACAGAGTCGATGGATGTCGTAGAAGAACGCCGCAGGCACTCGTGCGGAAGTGCGATGACCTGCGGATCGGAAGAGCCTCGACATCGAGGAGGGCTTCTTGAAGCCAGGCGGAGGCGTCGGCGAAGAAAGTGAGTGCGCCGAGTCGGAACTCGCGGCCCAAGACCAAACCACCACCGGAAACCATGTTGATTAAGATCGGAAAAAATGCAACCTCGCCGGAAGTTGCCATGATGCTTTGCCCCATGGTGGGCGCCAACTATCGTGGTACTAAGTCTGACAGTAAGAGTAGGGGTTACGTATGAGGAGGCAGGGCCCTAGCTACGGCGAGGTTGTACACACGAGTTTACGAGTTCGGACCCCTCTCAAAGGAGGTAAAAGCCCTACGTCTCGGTGCCCTGAGGCGGTCGACTAGAATATGGGTGTGTGTTACAGGGGGTGCGAACCCTTGTGCCAGAGGAGGGGGGTGGCTTATATAGAGTGCGCCAGAACCCTAGCCATCCCCCTTTATAGGGTTCAATGTACATTAAGACAGGGCGTTACTGGTAACGCCAGCTATAAAGAGCTATTAATGACCTTTAAGACTACGCAGTGAACACCTGACCGTTGCCATCCTGTGTGACTCTAGGTCTTCTGTACTCCGAGTGGTTTCTTCTATGGTCGAGTGACTTCATCTTGGTCGAATGGAACTGGAGGTATCCGAGTGAGGTAGTTGGTCGAGTGGATGGTACTCCATGGTTACTTTAGTCAGTATTTCTTGTTATACTTCGAATGTCCTTGATTCTAGGGTAGTGACCTTGGGTAGGGCATATAGGTCAGGCCTATGACACTACCCTAGGTCCATGGCATCATCAGGTAGCTCACCCCGGGTCATGTAAGCCAAATATGGAACTGTCCAATCAGGAATAGCATGAAGCACCAAATGTGCCTCCGGGTCAGGGATAGCAAGATCCTCTTCTGTAGGCAAAACTGAAGGATTATTCAGAACATCAAGAAAAACATTAGGTGGTACCAGTTTATGCTGGGACCCCACCCGGCTTAAAGCATCAGCCGCCCCATTTTCCTACGATCAATTTGTTCCACCCGACAACCCTTGAAATGACCAGCAATATCATCAACCACCCGGCGATAAGCCACCATGAGTGGGTCTTTGGAATCCCAAGTTCCTGAAATTTGCCGAGCCACTAGATCTGAATCGCCAAAACACCTGACCCATCTTAGGTTCATCTCCTTAGCCATCAAAAGACCATGAAGTACAGCCTCATATTCAGCTGCATTGTTAGTGCAAGGAAACATCAGCCTCAAAACATAACAAAACTTATCACCTCGTGGGGAAGTCAAAATAACTCCAGCCCCCGAGCCTTCCAATTGCCTGGATCCATCAAAATGAATAGTCCAATATGTATTATCCAGCTTATCCTCAGGCTTCTGCAACTCTGTCCAGTCATTGATGAAATCAACAAGTGCCTGAGACTTCATGGCTGCTCGAGGCACATATTTCAAACCATGGGGTCCAAGTTCAATAGCCCACTTTGCTACACGGCCTGTAGCTTCTTTGTTTTGAATAATATCCCTCAAAGGAGCAGAGCTGACAAGAGTGATGGGATGACCAAAGAAATAATGCTTCAACTTGCGACTAGCCATGAATACCCCATAGACTAGCTTCTGCCAATGTGGATATCTCTGCTTGGAATCAATTAATACCTCACTGACATAATAAACCAGACTTTGAACCGGATATTCCTTGCCCGACTCCTTCCTCTCCACAACAATTGCCACACTGATGGCTCTGCTGTTAGCAGCCACATATAAAAGCAAGGGCTCCTTATTGATAGGAGCGGCAATAACCGACGGCTCAGCCAACTGTTTCTTAAGTGTCTCAAATGCCTCATTGGCAGCATCACTCCAGACAAAGTGATCTATCTTCTTCATCATCTGGTAAAGAGGAATAGACTTTTCACCCAGGCGGCTTATAAAATGGCTTAAGGCCGCAATACGACCCGCCAAACATTGAACATCATTAACACACACCGGCTTATACAAGGAAGTGATAGCCTTGATCTTCTCCGGGTTAGCTTCAATACCTCTCTCAGAGACCAGAAAACCCAGGAGCTTGCCCGTTGTCACACCAAAAACACATTTATCCAGGTTAAGCATCATCTTGTATACCCGGAGATTGTCAAAGGTCTCTTTCAGATCATCTATCAAGGTCTCCTTTCTGGATTTCACATAATCCACATAAGCACGAACATTGCACCCAATCTGGCTGTGGAGACAATTCTGAACACAATGCTGATAAGTCGCCTGAGCACTGTTGAGCCCAAAGGGCACAGACACGTGGCAGAAGGCTCCAAAGGAAGTGATGAAGGATGTCTTCTCCTGGTCCTTAACTGCCATCTTGATCTGAAGATAACCAGAATAAGAGTCCAGAAAAATCAAACGCTCACAACCGACCGTAGCATGAATGATCAGATCAATACGAGGGAGAGCAAAAGGATCAGCCGGACAAGCCTTGTTAAGGTCTATGTAATCTACACACATATGCCAAGTGCCATTCTTAAGCACCAGCACTAGGTTAGCTAACCATTCCGGATGAAAAACTTCAACAATAAACCCAGCCGCCAAGAGCCGGGCCACTTCTTCACCAATGGCTTTATGCGTTTCTTCATTAAAACGATAAAGGAATTGCTTAACCGGATTAAACTTCGGATCAATATTAAGAGTGTGCTCAGCGAGTTCCCTCGGTACACCTGGCATGTTAGAAGGCTTCCATGCAAAGATGTCCTGGTTTTCACAGATGAACTCGATGAGTGCACTTTCCTATTTCGGATCCATGCTGGCACTGATGATGAACTACTTGGACGAATCGCCAGGAACGAAGTCAATCGGTTTAGTACCATCTGCCGACTTAAACTTTAGCATCGGTTCCTGCTTTGTGGTTGGCTTCTGCAAGGGGGTCATATCTGCCGCGTCAACATTATCATTATAGAACTTCAGCTCCTCTATTGCACAAGCTGACTCATCATAGGCAGCATCGCCCTCCTAACACTTGAAAGCTATCTTTCTGTTTCCATGCACCATGATGGTACCCTTATAACCCGTCATCTTAAGCTGTAGATAAACATAAAAAGGCCGTGCCATAAATTTGGCATAAGCTGGCCGCCCAAACAAGGCGTGATAAGGGCTCTTGACCTTGACCACTTCAAAAGTCAATTTTCAGCCCTATAATCATACCCATTACCAAAAACTACCTCCAAGGTTATCTTGCCAACTGGATATGCCGACTTACTGGGCACCACCCCATGAAAAATTGTGAAGGATTGCTTAAGATCATTGTTAGTCAAATTCACACGGCGAAAAGTATCATAATAGAGGATATTGATGCTGCTGCTGTCGGTGTCAAAACCGGCAGATCTCGGGTAGGAAGTCCCGAACTGTGCGTCTAAGGCTAATGGTTACAGGAGGCAGGGGACACAATGTTTACCCAAGTTCGGGCCCTCTTGATGGAGGTAATACCGTACTTCCTGCTTGATTGATCTTGATGATATGAGTATTACAAGATTTGATCTACCACGAGATTGTAGAGGCTAAACCCTAGAAGCTAGCTTATGATTATGATTGTTCTTGTCCTACGGACTTAACCCTCCGGTTTATATAGACATCGGAGGGGGCTAGGGTAACACAGAGTTGGTTATAGAGAAAGGAATCTTCACATCCGAATCGCCAAGCTTGCCTTCCATGCAAAGGAGAGTCCCATCCGGACATAGGACGAAGTCTTCTATCTTGTATCTTCGTAGCCCAACAGTCCAGCATTTGCATATAGTTCGGCTGTCCGAGGACCCCTTAGTCCAGGACTCCCTCAGTAGCCCCTGAACCAGGCTTCAATGACGACGAGTCCGGCATGTAGATTGTCTTCAGCATTGCAAGGTGGGTTCCTTCTCTGGACTCCAAAGTAGATCTTGAACATAAGAATCGTGTCCGGCTCTGCAAAACAAATTGCACATACCACTGTAGAGAGCATAATATCCCATGAGTCCAATCTGCTGACAACCCATAGCATGACATCACACCACGGCCCAGTCTTTATTCGAACCTTTTTTATCCTGCCCCTCCGTATTTCGAGGCGCGGTTTCATTGGGATGTCTTGTCAAAGTAGAGATCGTGTCCCCTTATCACGGGATTCTCATCAATGCGGGTATGGGTAACCCAACTGTGCCATCCACACGGTGCTTGGGAAATACGCGAGCTTTTGGGCAAGTGGGGAGGCGCACGATTTTTACTGCCTTTATAAAGGGATAAGGATTCATTTCTTTCACCTACGCCTTCTTCTTCCTCTGCTCATTCATTCTCGAGCTCCAGCGCCCAAGCACCCATATCTTCCGCCCAGAAAGCACTCCAATCATGTCCGGATCCGGAGCTGGAGGCAAGTGGATGGCCTCCTCCGTCAAGAAGGAGGACATCAAGAAGCTCCGGGTGGCCGGGTACTTGTCCGAAGACATCGCTCATCGGCTTCCGGCCAAGGGGCAGATCATCCCTACCCCGGAGCCCCAAGATAGGGTGGTGTTTCTATCCCACTTCGTGGGCCCGCTGGGATTCCCCCTCCACCCATTCGTCCGCGGAATGATGTTCTACTATGTCACGCCCAATATGCGATACTATCCTAAAGAGACTTGAAGGTCCCACCAAGGATAGAACCGCATATTGAAAGGATTTTGCAGGGTGGATATCATTACATCAACATTACATAATAGATGGGGATACATACAAGGCATACAAATGCCACAAGAGTACATCAATACAACATACATAAGATCAACATCCGGCTATGGATGAAACACAAACAGAAGCTCAAACAATATCCACCCTGCTAGCCCAGGCTGCCGACCTGGAACCTATCCCTTGATCGAAGAAGAAGCAGAAGAAGAACTCCAAAACAAGCAAACACCGCTTTCGCGTCATGAACATCGCATAACCTGTACCTGCAACTGTTGTTGTAGTAATATATGAGCCACGAGGACTCAGCAATCCCATTACCATGGGTATCAAGACTAGCAAAGCTTAATGGGAAAGGAAGGGGTAAAGTGGTGAGGTTGCAGCAGCGACTAAGCATAATATGGTGGCTAACATACGCAAATAAGAGCGAGAAGAGAAGCAAAGGAACGGTCGTGAACCTAGCAATGATCAAGAAGTGATCCTGAACTCCTACTTACGTCAAACATAACCCAAAACCGTGTTCACTTCCCGGACTCCGCCGAGAAGAGACAATCACAGCTACACACACGGTTGATGTGTTTTAATTCGGATCTGGTGTCAAGTTATCTACAACCGGACATTAAGAAATTCCCATCTGCCACATAACCGCGGGCACGGCTCTTGAAAGTTTATACCCTGCAGGGGTGTCCCAACTTAGCCCATGATAAGCTCTCGCGATCAACGAAGGATATTCCTTCTCCCAGGAAGACCCGATCAGTCTCGAAATCCTGGTTTACAAGACATTTTGACAATGGTAAAACAAGACCAGCAAAGCCGCCCGATGCGCCGACAATCCCGATAGGAGCTGCACATATCTCGTTCTCAGGGCAACACCGGATGGGCAATCCGTACAACTAAAACCAGACCTCAAGTTTCCCTGAGGGGGCGCTGCAAAGGGCTCTAGTTCGGACCAGCACCTAGAGAAGCACTGGCCCGGGGAGGCTAAAACAAAGATGACCCTCGGGCTCCGGAAACCCAAGGGAAAAAGGGCTAGGTGAGGAAAATTGTAAAACCAAGGTTGGGCCTTGCTGGAGGAGTTTTATTCAAAGCGAACTGTCAAGGGGGTCTCATAAATCACCCAACTGCCTAAGGAACGCAAAATCCGGGAACATAACACCGGTATGATGGAAACTAGGGCGGCAAGAGTGGAACAAAACACCAGGCATAAGGCCGAGCCTTCCACCCTTTACCAAGTATATAGATGCATTAATTAAATAAGAGATATTGTGATATCCCAACATAACCCTGTCCACCATGGAGCAATCTTCAACTTCACCTGCAACTAACAACACTATAAGAGGGCTGAGCAAAGCGGTAACATAGCCAAACAACGGTTTGCTAGGAAGGGTGAAAAGGTTAGAGGTTGACATGGCAATATGGGAGGCTTGAAGAGCAAAAGATAGGTAGCGCAGCAAAGCGATAGAACAAAGCAACTAGCATAGCAATGATAGTAGTGAGATCCAGGGTAGTGGTCATCTTGCCTGAAATCCCGCTAGGAAGAAGAACGAATCCATGAAGATGATGAAGCCACGAAGACGAACCAAACGTAGACGAACGAATCCTCACGACCGCAATGAAACGGGAACTATCGAGAAGAAGCACAACCGGAAAGAAGCAAACAACATGGTAAACAACCAAGCATAAACATGGCATGATGCACAACCAAGTATGGCAAGAGGTGAAGCATAATTAAACAACCTATCTAGGCAAGTTTAAATGAGGCCGGAAACAACAAACAACAATTCTGGTAAATCCTCATGTCATTTAGCAATTTAATGCAAACACAATTTTAAACATTTTAATTGTTGTTATCATGATGCGGATGACATATGCAAGTTTTATGCAATTTTATGAAAACGTTGACATGAGCATGTTATGAAGCATTTATCACCGTGGCGGAACGAAAGGGGTGCCACGGCAACTACAACGGAAATGGTGCCACGACAACATTCCGATGATCCGACAACTCACTGAGATACCGGTGCAAAAGAGCAAGTGTGCGGATGTGCGGAACATGCAAAGGATGGTGGGGTGATCCCAGTTACCGGGTTCCCACGGGTTAGTGGCATGGAAGCGAGTGACAACTCGGACACGGTGCAAACACGAGCATCTCATACAACAAGCATTCGTCCACGAGTCATCGTCTCAGCGGTTATACCTTTGGAAGTGTGCGTTTCGGGCGAAACGAGTTCGTAGTGGAAGTAGTCATTGACGGGTCGTCGTGGGAAGTAGTTGTTCACGTGGCGACGGTAGTGGAAGTAGTGAGACACAGATCTAAGAGGAAGTAGTCGTTCATGTTCCGTAGATGTTCGGCGTCGCCGGTAGTTGTACACAGTCGTTGTTGGACTTGATGGATCCGAGGGCTCCGGGCGTTGTGGTACTTGGCGAAAACCACGAAGAGGGTACTTGTACTCGCATCATCGTGGAAGTAGTCGTTCGGGCTCCCGTTCGGACTTGGTGGTCTTGGTCTCCGCAGTGTAGTTGTACAAAAACATCATTGGATTTGGACGAATCCAGAGGCGTGCACGGGCAGTGGTGGTCGTCCATGGAGGGGAACTAGTTGCCGGAGAAGGGCCACGCCACGGGGCTCAGCGAGGAAGGCAGCACGCAGGAAGAGCAGCTGTAGCAGGGCAGCGTCACTGCAGGCACGGGAGGAGGAAGGCGATGGCAGAGGCAGGCGCTTGGGGCGCTAGTGGCTGCCTCAGCAAAGAGAAGGGCGCGATGGGGGGGGGCCTAGAGGTCAAGTAGGCAGGCGGGTTCGCGGGAGGTTGTTGGGGTCCCGTTCCTGCCAGTTCAAAGCGGAGGAAGGCCGACGGACTTGGGGCTCGAGCAGCAGCAAGGAGGGGATGGTGGTGGTCAGCGGCAGGAAGCAGTCACCGGGCTTGTGGTGACAACGACGACGAACAGAGGCGCGCGGAGAAGCAGTCGTCCGGCGATGGAGCAGAGGCATCCATGACCAGCGACCCAAGGCGTCGAAGATGGCCGGATTCGGGCCAGTTCGGGAAGGAGGACGAGCGTAGCAGTCCGGTGGCTGGGCTTGGCGCAGGGGAGGTCGAGGTCGCCGGCAGTAGAGGCTACGACGCGCCCGGGCTTCGGCCGTCAACAGCACTGGTCGCCAGGACGGTCGATGGAGGAGGCGAACGACGGGTCGGGGACGAGGCCGGACGTGAGGACGAGGCGGAGGAGGAGCTGCAGAGGAGCGGCTGGAGAGTCGATGGGGCGGCGCTCGCCGGAGTCGGGCCGAAAGTGACGGGTCGAGGGGCTCCTCTCCTGGCGACGGAGCTGACGAGGCAAAGGCGCCGGGTAGACGAGGAGGCAGGCGAGGAGGTCCTGGCCCGGTGGCGAGCTTGAGGGGATCGGGCGCGGGTGCTCCTCTCGTGTGCGATGCGTGTGTGTGAGAGGCGGCGCTAGCAGGGTAACTAGGGAGAGGGGGTCGAGCGAGTGGGTGGATAAGAGGAGATCGGGCAGGCCTCTTGGGCCGGCTAGGTCAGGCCGCAGGTGGGCCTTAAGCAGGCTTCAGCCATGCACTGCTCCCCTCTCTCTTGATATACTCCTTACAGAAAAAAATAGAGAGAGACCAAAAATAATCAAGAGAAGAGGCCATGGAGAAGAATACAATGGTGGGATATTTTTGTAAGGCTTTATGGAATGTTTCCAACCCAACAAAAATTGTTCCAGCAAAATAGGCGAAGTTAAATCCAAAATTATTTAACTTGCGCCAAAGGGGTTCGAATGGAGTCTAGGATTTAGGAGTGTCCAAAAATGTTGAGACTTTAGGAGGAGCCTCGATAAATGGAGAAAGAAATATGGAGAAAGTTTGGAGAACAAACATGAAGCAAAAGGCATGAGAATTAAATTGCAAGTGTATTATGGTGAATTCCAAATTAATGAAATATTTATTATAGCTCCCTAAGAATAGTAGGAGACTTAGAATATGTTTTAAAGAGAAATCACCATGTGAATTCCCTCGATTTAAATAGATCAACGATCTATGCAATTTATTTAGGTGAGTTTTAAAAAGGGGTTGCATGATGACTTGATGCAATGTACAAATAAAAGAGCAAGCATAAATGAAACACACGGTTGATCACGAAAATATGGAAGTCTTTTGAAGCGTCGATCTCGGGGCGTTACAACACTCCACCACTACAAGAGGATCTCGTCCCGAGATCTAGGATGGCACCGGAGAGAAATGGAAGAGGAAGAGAAGAGGTAAAACTAGGTTGCTTCTTCGACCAATGAGTGAAACCATGAACCTTGAGAGGTTGAGCAATTTAAAAGAAAGAGTACAATGGAGATGAACGAGATTGCAAACAATCTGTTAGAAAAGAGTAACAAGGAACATTACAAGAACCTTGTAGGTTGAAAGACATGGAAATAAGAGCTTCACAAACGAAAAGAATATGACCACCTCGGTATAATGAGATAGCCAAGGAACAAGAATGACAGAATTTGGACAGCACTCCGGTAGAAAAGAGAAGAAAACTTGATAAGATGAAAAGATATTGAAGAGATGATACAACACTCCGGTTGGAAATGGAAGTAATAGAATTTTAACTTGGCAAAATGAAAGCACTTGGATGAGACTCCGGTTAAAAGAGGAATGATAGACACAACAGTCCGGTGAAATGGACAAGCATGTAAAAGAACATGATCTTGACAAAACGAGATGATGGGTCAATGAGAGCAACCTCACAAAGCCTCCGGAAGAAAGAATAGAAGATAGATCATTGGAATAGCAAAATGGAGTAGAAAATGCCAACTTCTGCCACAAATGAGCTTGGAAAGCACCCTTGCAAGAAGGTTAGAAGAAAGTTGTTGGAAGACCAGGAACGAAAAGAATAAGTTTGTAGTGGGCTTATGGAAACATCTCAACACTTGAGGTGACAACCGGCCACTAATGGAAACCATTGATTTGATTGAGATCACCAAAAGATGAAAAAAAAACTTCGACCAAGATGATAGAGAGATAACTTGGATCATTGATAAACACCACAATAGCAACATTCCTTAGGGAAGGCTTTTAGGTGAAATATATCCCAAGATAACTCCAACAAAGAGATTGATGGATTTAAAATACCTCATTCTTAACAACATATGAACCATGAAACATGAAGGAAATTGTCAAGAGTGACATAACACCATGTCAAAAGATAAGGTAGAAAGAATTGCACTACGGAATGCAAGATGAAGAATACTTGAACTCCCCAAAACAAAACATGTGTTGAGCACCATGTTTAATTTTGAGTATAGCTTGACGGGTCACAACTTTAAGAGAAATCCTGATGAACAATTGAAGAATGAAAAGAATCCTTGATGAACCACCATGTAGAGTCTCCATGAAGAACTCCGGTAATAAAAGGATGATAGAAAGAAAGAGAAGTTGTAAACACAAGGTGAAGCCTTGCAATGATTTAGATGGAGCTTCGCGATGATATAACCGACAGAACTTGGAACTCCGGAAAGAAAAAGATGAAACACTAGAACCGAGAATTACTTCATCATGAACAATCTCCGGAAGAAAAGAATTGAATCACCTCGAGGAAATAAGAATAAGATTTATTGTATGCTTATCCTTCATCAAATTAAATTGATGACAAGCAATGGATTCGGCATACTACTTATTCCTGTAGAAAGGATTAAGAGAGATATAGCGTAAACTTCAGGAGGTATTGGTGGAACCACCGGTGGGATTTGGAAACAACGAATGAATTGATATGATAACAAAGGAAGTGAAATGTTGAACGAACCACCATAAGAATTGAAAATGAAAGTAGCAAAGGCACAATTCACCGGGAAGAATTTGAAAACGAATGACGATATTTGAAGGGATTTAGATACATGAGAACGAAGAGAACATGAACTGATTAGAGGATATTTGAACGATTCACCAGTAAGATTTGGAGAACGATAGCTACACGCTAAGAATGAAGAATTATGAAATGATGGCCTTCGGAGGAAAGAAATGGAAACAACTCATGACATGCTCCGGAAGGGTGAAAAGAATTCTCACAATCGAAAACAATTATGAGAGGATGGCATCAAGCTTGAACTACGCATCTTTGGAAGAACGGGTAAGGATTTAAAAGGAACTCTTCTCCGGTCTTTAAAATAACTGAGTCTTTGAAGAAAAAGGGTGGCAGGGCGGGAAAAACAAAGGCAACTTGGGGCAGATGGAATGGATACCGTTGAAAAAACTTAGAATTGATCTTGCGAATGTTGAAATGATCAGATCCACTTGAAGAGAAGCACGTCGGTTGAAAAAGAATTAACATGACAACCTCAATGATCAAGAAGGATTAGCACTCCCATAGAAATATGAGAACACCATTTAGGAAAGGTATGGATTCCACATTTGACTTAGAAGCAACCCGAATACCACAAATAAAACAAAACAAAGGATTTGGCTTGCAGAATAAGCCGGAACGAATACATATGATAGAGATTTACCCAATCCCATATCATGCATCTGTCGGAAAGATATTCTAGGAGCTACTTGAATTCCCACCTATAAACTCCCGAAACTTTCTGGTTATGCAATCTGGTGTTGGGGATACAGGGGAAGCAATATATCTCACCCAAACTAACAATACCTACATCCAAGCTGTATCCATCCGTCAACACATAACCAAGAAAACTCCGGAAATCGTGTACCCCAACCTTCGAAAAGCATCCGTTATACAAGCTATGGCAATACTCTCGAACTCCCCAGTACTGGGTGGCATCGAGGTTATCTCACCAACAACTGCATAAAAGAGATTTTCGATGTCGGCAAAACTCAGGTATTCCAGAACTGCAACGATAAAATTATGACGACAACACGTCGGAGCTCAACTCCCCGGGACACTGCCACAACCCCTAAATGTCAGGAGGCACCAAGAACAATGTTCTCATCATAAGAATATCGGAACGATCCCAAGATACCCGTGTGAACCTAAATTTTTTTTAGTGAAATATGAGGAGAGGAAAGACAAAACATCTACGTCAGGAGACCTCACCAGAGCGATGAAGGGGGCTGAGGAGTAAAAAGAATCCTACTCTCCGATATATATAATCCTAAGACTCAAAACATTTTTGTTCTAGACTCAACAACTGCCAACAACCAAGGGGGCTCCTATGGTCGGTCGAGGCTCTGATACCAACTTGTCACGCAGAATATGCTATACTATCCTAAAGAGACTTGAAGGTCCCACCAAGGATAGAACCGCATATTGAAACGCTTTTGCAGGGTGGATATCATTACATCAACATTACATAATAGATGGGGATACATACAAGGCATACAAATGCCACAAGAGTACATCAATACAACATACATAAGATCAACATCCGGCTACGGATGAAACACAAACAGAAGCTCAAACAATATCCACCCTGCTAGCCCAGGCTGCCGACCTGGAACCTATACCTTGATCGAAGAAGAAGGAGAAGAAAAACTCCAAAACAAGCAAACACCTCTCTCGCGTCATGAACATCGCATAACCTGTACCTGCAACTGTTGTTGTAGTAATCTGTGAACCACGAGGACTCAGCAATCCCATTACCATGGGTATCAAGACTAGCAAAGCTTAATGGGAAAGGAAGGGGTAAAGTGGTGAGGTTGCAGCAGCGACTAAGCATAATATGGTGGCTAACATACGCAAATAAGAGCGAGAAGAGAAGCAAAGGAACGGTCGTGAAGCTAGCAATGATCAAGAAGTGATCCTGAACTCCTACTTACGTCAAACATAACCCAAAACCGTGTTCACTTCCCGGACTCCGCCGAGAAGAGACCATCCCGGCTACACACGCGGTTGATGTGTTTTAATTCGGATCTGATGTTAAGTTATCTACAACCGGACATTAACAAATTCCCATCTACCACATAACCGCGGGCATGGCTCTCGAAAGTTTATACCCCGCAGGGGTGTCCCAACTTAGCCCAAGATAAGCTCTCGCGATCAATGAAGGATATTCCTTCTCCCAGGAAGACCCGATCAGTCTCGAAATCCCAGTTTACAAGACATTTCGACAATGGTAAAACAAGACCAGCAAAGCCACCCGATGCGCCGACAATCCCGATAGGAGCTGCACATATCTTGTTCTCAGGGCAACACCGGATGAGCAATCCGTACAACTAAAACCAGACCTCAAGTTTCCCTGAGGGGGCGCTGCAAAGGGCTCTAGTTCGGACCAGCACTTAGAGAAGCACTGGCCCGGGGGGCTAAAATAAAGATGACCCTCGGGCTCCGGAAACCCAAGGGAAAAAGGGCTAGGTGAGCCAAATGGTAAAACCAAGGTTGGGCCTTGCTGGAGGAGTTTTATTCAAAGCGAACTGTCAAGGGGGTACCATAAATCACCCAACCGCGTAAGGAACGCAAAATCCGGGAACATAACACCGGTATGACGGAAACTAGGGCGGCAAGAGTGGAACAAAACACCAGGCATAAGGCCTTCCACCCTTTACCAAGTATAAAGATGCATTAATTAAATAAGAGATATTGTGATATCCCAACATAACCCTGTCCACCATGGAGCAATCTTCAACTTCACCTGCAACTAACAACGCTATAAGAGGGCTGAGAAAAGTGGTAACATAGCCAAAAAACGGTTTGCTAGGAAGGGTGAAAAGGTTAGAGGCTGACATGGCAATATGGGAGGCTTGAAGAGCAAAAGATAGGTAGCGCAGCAAAGCCATAGAACGAAGCAACTAGCATAGCAATGATAGTAGTGAGATCCAGGATAGCGGTCGTCTTGCCTGAAATCCCGCTAGGAAGAAGAACGAATCCATGAAGATGATGAAGCCACGAAGACGAACCAAACGTAGACGAATGAATCCTCACGACCGCAACGAAACGGGAACTATCGAGAAGAAGCACAACCGGAAAGAATCAAACAACATGGTAAACAACCAAGCATAAACATGGCATGATGCACAACCAAGTATGATGCAAGACAAGGTTAAATGTTGGTTAACGTGGCAAGAGGTGAAGCATAATTAAACAACCTATCTAGGCAAGTTTAAATGAGGCCGGAAACAACAAACAACAATTCCGGTAAATCCTCATGTCATTTAGCAATTTAATGCAAACACAATTTTAAACATTTTAATTGTTGTTATCATGATGCGGATGACATATGCAAGTTTTATGCAATTTTATGAAACGTTGACATGAGCATGTTATGAAGCATTTATCACCGTGGCAGAACGAAAGGGGTGCCACGACAACTACAACGGAAATGGTGCCACGACAACATTCTGATGATCCGATAACTCATTGAGATATCTGTGCAAAAGAGCAAGTGTGCGGATGTGCGGAACATGCAAAGGATGGTGGGGTGATCCCAGTTACCGGGTTCCCACGGGTTAGTCGCATGGAAGCGAGCGACAACTCGGACACGGTGCAAACACAAGCATCTCATACAACAAGCATTCATCCACGGGTCATCGTCTCGGCGGTTATACCTTTGGAAGTGTGCGTTTCGGGGGAAACGAGTTCGTAGTGGAAGTAGTCGTTGACGGGTCGTCGTGGGAAGTAGTTGTTCACGTGGCGACGGTAGTGGAAGTAGTGATACACAGATCGAAGAGGAAGTAGTCGTTCATGTTCCGTAGGTGTTCGGCGTCGCTGGTAGTTGTACACAGTCGTTGTTGGACTTGATGGATCCGAGGGCTCCGGGCGTCGTGGTACTTGGCGAAAACCACGAAGAGGGTACTTGTACTCACATCATCGGGGAACTAGTCGTTCGGGCTCCCGTGCGGACTTGGTGGTCTTGGTCTCCGCAGTGTAGTTGTACAAAAACATCATCGGACTTGGATGAATCCAGAGGCGTGCACAGGCAGTGGTGGTCGTCCATGGAGGGGCGCTAGTTGCCGGAGAAGGGCCACACCACGGGGCTCAGCGAGGAAGGCAGCACGCAGGAAGAGCAGCTGTAGCAGCGCAGCGTCACTGCAGGCACGGGAGGAGGAAGGCTACGGCAGAGGCAGGCGCTTGGGGCGCCGGTGGCTACCTCAGCAAAGAGAAGGGCGCGATGGGGTGGCCTGGAGGTCAAGGAGGCAGGCGGGTTCGCGGGAGGTTGCTGGGGTCTCGTTCCTGCCAGTTCAAAGCAGATGCAGGCCGACGGACTTGGGGCTCGGGCAGCAGCAAGGAGGCGATGGTGGTGGTCAGCGGCAGGAAGCGGTCACCGGGCTTGGGGTGACAACGACGACGAACAGAGGTGCGCGGAGAAGCAGTCGTCCGGCAATGGAGCAGAGCCATCCATGACGAGCGACCCAAGGCGTCGAAGATGGCCGGATCCGGGCCAGCTCGGGAAGGAGGACGAGCGTAGCAGTCCGGTGGCGGGGCTTGGCACAGGGGAGGTCGAGGTCGCCGGCAGCAGAGGCTACGACGCGGCCGGGCTTTGGCCGTCAACAGCACTGGTGGCCGGGACGGTCGATGGAGGAGGCGAACGACGGGTCGGGGATGAGGCCGGACGTGAGGACGAGGCGGAGGAGGAGCTGCAGAGGAGCGGCTGGAGAGTCGACGGGGCGGCGCTCGCCGGAGTCGGGCCGAAAGGGACGGGTCGAGGGGCTCCTCCCCTGGCGACGGAGCTGACGAGGCAAAGGCGCCGGGTAGACGAGGAGGCAGGCGAGGAGGTCCTGGCCCGGTGGCGAGCTTGAGGGGATCGGGCGCGGGTGTTCAACTCGTGTGCGATGCGTGTGTGTGAGAGGCGGCGCTAGCAGGGGAACGAGGGAGAGGGGGTCGAGCGAGTGGGTGGATAAGAGGAGATCGGGCAGGCCTCTTGGGCCGGCTAGGTCAGGCCGCAGGTGGGCCTTAAGCGGGCTTCGGCCATGCACTGCTCCCCTCTCTCTTGATATACTCCTTACAGAAAAAAATAGAGAGAGACCAAAAAGAATCAAGAGAAGACGCCATGGAGAAGAATACAATGGTGGGATATTTTTTTTAAGGCTTTATGGAATGTTTCCCACCCAACAAAAATGGTTCCAGCAAAATAGGCGAAGTTAAATCCAAAATTATTAAACATGCGCCAAAGGAGTTTGAATGGAGTCTAGGATTTAGGAGTGTCCAAAAATGTTGAGACTTTAGGAGGAGCCTTGATAAATGGAGAAAGAAATATGGAGAAAGTTTGGAGAACAAACATGAAGCGAAAGGCATGAGAATTAAATTGCAAGTGTATTATGGTGAATTCCAAATTAATGAAATATTTTTTATAGCTCCCTAAGAATAGTAGGAGACTTAGAATATGTTTTAAAGAGAAATCACCATGTGAATTCCCTCGATTTAAATAGATCAATGATCTATGCAATTTATTTAGGTGAGTTTTAAAAAGGGGTTGCATGATGACATGATGCAATGCACAAACAAAAGAGCAAGCATAAATGAAACACATGGTTGATCACGAAAATATGGAAGTCTTTTGAAGCGTTGGTCTTGGGGCGTTACATACTATAGGCTGGACTTCCATTACTTGGCCCCCAACTCCATCCTCAACATCTCGGAATTTATTATCGTATCTGAGGCCTTCCTCCACATCCCACCACACTTCGGCCTATGGCTGAAGACCTTCAATGTGAAGCCAAAGGTGGTTAGTGGCCAACAAGTGGAGTGCGGAGGCGCCATGGTGGGCAAGATGCCCAATGTTACCTGGCCCGAAGGCTCCTTTGTGGAGACTTTAAAGGGGTGGCAATCGGGGTGGTTCTACATCAGCAAGCCGCGCGGCACCAACTGGGCGGCGACCCCCGAATTCTGATCCGAAATCCCCATGCGACTCACCTCCTGGCAAGAGAAGGGTTTAGCCTGGGGCTCAACAGAAGAAGTGACTGGGCTCGAGACATGTGTCCAGAACATGATAAGCAAGAAAATCAAGCTTGTCAACATTGTCCAGGTTATGTTCTTCCGCCGGATTCTTCCATGCCAGAGCCGGACTTGTAATTTGTGGGAGTTCGACCCGGCCAAGCACCAGACGCTGCTGGAGCTCTTCGATACGACACACGAAGACATATGGAAGGTGCTTTTTAAGGCCGGCGAGGTACCACCGCCCACGACCGAAGATCGCGGGCTTAGTGCAAAACATCGGGCTAATCCGGTAAGTTCTTTTATGCTTGCAAGGTATACCCTTTACCGGCATATCTGCGAGAGGAACCTAAGCCTCCATGCCAATCTTTCAGGCTTAGGTAATGATAGCGGAGCAGATTGAGTGTCCGGATCCACTATCCGAAGATCCAAAAATGCCAATTCTAACAAAGATGTTGTTTCCGGCGCCTTACAAGGTGCCGGAGAAGAAAGCCAAGAAGGCGGCCAAGGGGACGAGAGGTAGCCTCTGATGCAAGGGTATTTCGGACATGACGTCCAAAGACGTCGAGACGCACTCCTCCGCTGAAGACGACGAGGAGGAGGATGAGAAGACCCGTTCCCCCCTAATGGGGTGAAAAGAAGAGGAAGGTGTCGGTGTCAAAACTGGCGGATCTCGGGTAGGGGGTCCCGATCTGTGCGTCAAGGATGATGGTAACAGGAAGCAAGGGACACAGATGTTTACCCAGGTTCGGGCCCTCTCGATGAAGGTAAAACCCTACTTCCTGCTTGATTAATATTCAAGATATGCGTAGTACAAGAGTAGATCTACCACGAGATCATAGAGGCTAAACCCTAAGAGCTAGCCTATGATGGTATGATTGTAATTCTGATCGGCCTTCTAAGGACCAACCTCTCCGGTTTATATAGACATCGGAGAGGGCTAGGGTTTACATGGAGTCGGTTACAAGGAAGGAAACACAATATCCGGATCGCCAAGCTTGTCTTCCAAGCAAAGGAGAGTCCCATCCGGACACGGGCCGAAGTCTTGAGTCTTGTATCTTCACGCTTCAATAGTCCGAACCTTGTACACAGTCCGGCTGTCCGGATACCCCCTTATCCAGGACTCCCTCAGTAGCCCCTGAACCAGGCTTCAATGACGATGATCCCGGCGTGCAGTATTGTCTTCGGCATAGCAAAGCGGGTTCCTTCTTTGAATTCTCCGAAGTAATTATCGAACACTTGAATCGTGTCCGGATCCATAAAATGATCTTTACACACCGCTATAGAGAGAAAGATATTTCACAAATGCAATGTGCTGACAACTTTTTAGACGACGTGACATGTTATTACAGTCAGATCATTATTCGAACCGTTTTCCCACAACCGGCCACAGCACATATTGCGAGGCGGTTTCTTTGACACGTCTTGTCAAAGCAGAGATCGTGTCCCCTTATCACGGGATTCTCATCAATACGGGTATGGGTAATCCCATCATGCCATCAATCGTGGCGCTTGGGAAGCAAGCGATTCCCAATGGGCAAGTGGGGAGGCGCACCGCTTTTGTCGCCTCTATAAAGGGATAAGATTTCCCCATTTTCGCCCACGCCTTCTTCTTCCTTTGCCCACTATTGCCCCCTCGAGCTCCAGCGCCAAAGCCCAAGTCTTCTCTGCATAGCTAAACATGTCCGGAGCAGGAGGCAAGTGGGTGGCTTCCACCGTCAAGGAGAAGCACATCACAAATCTTCGGGCGGCTGGATACTTGGCCGCAGACATAGCGCAGCGGCTACCGGACGCTGGGCATGTCATTCCGACCATAGGACCCCACGAGAGGGTCGTGTTTGTTGCCCCCTTCGTCGGTGGGCTGGGATTTCCACTTCATCCCTTCGTCCGCGGGCTTATGTTCTACTACGGGCTAGATTTCCATGATCTAGCCCCAAATTTCGTCCTCAACATCTTGACGTTCATCGCCGTATGCGAGGCCTTCCTCCGCATCTGGCCCCACTTTGGCCTGTGGCTGCAAACCTTCCGCGTGAAGCCGAAGATTTTAAGTGGCCAGCAAGCGGAGTGCGGAGGGGCCTTGGTGGGCAAGATGCCTAACGTCACCTGGCTGGACGGTTCCTTTGCGGAGACCGTAAAAGGGTGGCAATCGGGGTGGTTCTACATCACTGAGCCGCGCGGTGCCAACTGGGCGGCGACCCCCGAGTTCCGATCCGGAGCACCTGTGCGGCTCACCTCCTGGGAAAAGAAGGGCCTGTCCTGGGGAGAATCTACGGAGCTGACCGGACTCCAGACCTCCATCAAAAGCATGAAGGACAAGAACATCAAGCTTGTCAACATGATCCAGGTCATGCTCATTCGCCGGATTCTGTCCTGCCAAAGGCGGGCATTCAATCTGTGGTAGTTCGTCCCGGCCGAACTCTAGAAGCTCTAAGACATGACACACAAAGGCGCATGGAAGGTGTTGTTCAAGGCCTCTGAAGTACCTCCTCCCATATCCGAGGACCGCGGGCTTCACGCCGCGCGGCCTCCTAGTCAGGTGAGTTCTCAGACTACCACCGTATTCGGTTCTTCCCAATATATTCATGGGAGAGCCTTAAGTAGTTACACATATTTGTTCAGGATTACGTGAAAACAGCGGAGCAGGTTAACTGTCTGGCTCCGCTGCCAGAAAGCCCAGCTGATGCTCTCCTGACGGAGATGCTGGTCCCGGCACCGTACAAGGTGCCGGAGAAGAAGGCCGAAAAGAAGGCCCCGGGGACCCGAAAGGGTCTCCATCGTAAGGTTGTGCCAGAAGCCTCGTCCAAAGACGACGAGTGATACGTCTCCAGCGTATCTATAATTTTTGATTGCTCCATGCTACTTTATCTACTATTTTGGACTATATTGGGCTTTATTTTTCACTTTTATATTACTTTTGGGACTAACCTATTAACTGGAGGCCCAGCCCAGAATTGTTGTTTTTTTGCCTTTTTCAGTATTTCGAAGAAACAGAATATCAAACGGAGTCCAAACGGAATGAATGCTTCGGGATCGTTATTTTCCAACCGAACGTGATCCAGGAGACTTGGACCCTACTCCAAGAAGCTTCCGAGGAGGTCACGTTGGTGGAGGGCACCCCCCTTGGCGCGCCCCCTACCTCGTGGGCTCCTCGGAGCACCACCGACGTACTCCTTCCTCCTATATATACCTACGTATACCCAAACAATTAGACGGGGAGCCAAAAACCTAATTCCACCACCGCAACCTTCTGTACCCACGAGATCCCATCTTGGGGCCTGTTCCGGAGCTCCACCGGAGGGGGCATCCACCATGGAGGGCTTCTACATCATCACCATAGCCCTCCGATGAAGTGTGAGTAATTTACTTTAGACCTTCGGGTCCATAGCTAGTAGCTAGATGGCTTCTTCTCTCTTTTTGGATCTCAATACAATGTTCTCCCCCTCTCTTGTGGAGATTTATTCAATGTAATCTTCTTTTTATGGTGTGTTTGTTGAGACCGATGAATTGTGGGTTTATGATCCAGTATTATCTATGGAAAATATTTGATTCGTCTCTGAATTATTTTATGTATCATCATCGGCCGGACTCCAAGACTATGAAGATACAAGATTGAAGACTTCGTCCCGTGTCCGGATGGGACTTTCCTTGGGGTGGAAGGCAAGCTTGGCGATACGGATATGTAGATCTCCTACCATTGTAACCGACTCTGTGTAACCCTAGCCCTCTCCGGTGTCTATATAAACCGAAGGGTCTTAGTCCATAGGACACAACAACAATCATACCATAGGCTAGCTTCTAGGGTTTAGCCTCCTTGATCTCGTGGTAGATCCACTCTTGTACTACCCATATCATCAATATCAATCAAGCAAGAGTAGGGTTTTACCTCCATCGAGAGGGCCCGAACCTGGGTAAAAACATCGTGTCCCTTGTCTCCTGTTACCATCCGCCTAGACGCACAGTTCGGGACCCCCTACCCGAGATCCGCCGGTTTTTACACCGACATTGGTGCTTTCATTGAGAGTTCCTCTGTGCCGTCGCATATAGGCCCGATGGATCCTTCGATCATCAACAACGACGCAGTCCAGGGTGAGACTTTTCTCCCCAGACAGATCTTCGTATTCGGCGGCTTTGCACTGCGGACCAATTCGCTTGGCCATCTGGAGCAGATCGAAAGCTATGCCCCTAGCCGTCAGGTCAGATTTGGAAGTCTGAACTTCATGGCTGACATCCGCGGAGACTTGATCTTCGAGGGATTTGAGCCACAGCCGAGCGCGCCGCACTGTGACGATGGGCATGATTTAGCTCTGCTGCCGGACAGTGCCCTGGAGGCCGCACATGAGTCCGCTCCGACCCCTAATTCGGAGCCGGCTGCGCAGATCGAGGACGGGTGGCTAGACACCGCCTCGGGGGCTGCAACCTCTACGGTGATGGAGCCGAATACTGACCTTGTCCCTTGTGAAGCTCGTGACTCCGAGGTGTCGGACTCCTCACTGGACTCCGAACCTCCTGCGCCCCTACCAATCGAGTCCGGTTGGGCGCCGATCATGGAGTTCACCGCTGCGGACATCTTTCAACACTCACCTTTCAGCGACATCCTGAATTCGCTAAATTATCTCTCGTTATCTGGAAAGCCCTGGCCGAACTGCGGTCAGGATGGTTGGGATGCGGACGACGAAGAGATTCAAAGCCCGCCCACCACCCACTTAGTAGCACTGTCGACGATCTAACCGACATGCTAGACTTCGACTCCGAAGAAATCAACGGTATGGACGACGATGCCGGAGACGACCAAGAACCAGCGCCTACAGGGCACTGGAAGACCACCTCGTCATACGACATATACATGGTGGACATCCCAAAGGATGGGAATGGCGAGGAAGCAGCGGAGGAAGACTCCTCCAAGAAACAGCCTAAGCGCCGGCGTCAGCGGCGCCGCTCTAAATCCCGCCACAGCAAGAATGGAGATTCTGACACCGGAGATAATAACACCCCTGACAGTGTCGAAGACAACCCCCTCCAGCAAGATTCAGCACTGGAGGACGGAGAAGCCAGCCCTCATGAGAGAGCGGCAGACGAAGAGGTAGAGGATGATAATTACATGCCTCCCTCTGGAGACGAGGCAAGCCTCGATGACGACGAATTCGTCGTGCCTGAGGATCCCGTCGAACAAGAGCGTTTTAAACGCAGGCTTATGGCCATGGCAAACAGCCTCAAGAAAAAGTAGCAACAGCTTAGATCTAATCAAGATCTGCTAGCCGACAGATGGACTGAAGTCCTTGCGGCCGAAGAGCATGAAATCGAACGCCCCTCCAAAAGCTACCCCAAACGCAAGCTGCTCCCCCGATTAGAGGAGGAGGCATATAAACCTACATCACCAGCGCACAATACGGCTGACCGACCACCCCGTGGCCGCGGCAGAGAGGCCTCTAGGCCCTACACTAAAACCGTACCCTGGCATCGCTCGAAAAGCACAAAGCCACATGGGAACGCTCCGGACTTGCGAGATATATTGGAGGATAAGGCAAGACAATCAAGATCGATCTACGGATCGCGCAGGCGCCCCATGATACGCGACGACATCCGTCGCGCCGGACACAGCAAGGTCGGCCGGGCCGAACATAGTAGACAAAGCTCGTTTGAGCTACGTCGTGACATAGCCCAATACAGAGGCGTCGCACACCCACTATGCTTCACAGAAGAAGTAATGGATCATCAAATCCCCGAAGGGTTTAAACCCATGAATATCGAATCCTATGATGGCACAACAGACCCAGCGGTTTGGATCGAAGACTATCTCCTTCATATCCACATGGCCCGTGGTGATGATCTTCACGCCATCAAATACCTCCCACTCAAGCTTAAAGGACCAGCTCGGCATTGGCTTAACAGCTTGCCAGCAGAATCAATTGGGTGTTGGGAGGACCTGGAAGCCGCATTCCTCGATAACTTCCAGGGCATGTATGTGCGACCACCAGATGCTGACGACCTAAGCCATATAATTCAGCAGCCAGACGAATCGGCGAGACAATTCTGGACACGGTTCTTAACAAAGAAAAATCAAATCATCGACTGTCCGGATGCAGAGGCCCTCACAGCCTTCAAACATAACATCCACGACGAGTGGCTTGCCCGGCACCTAGGACAGGAAAAGCCGAAATCCATGGCAGCCCTCACATCACTCATGACCCGCTTCTGCGCGGGAGAGGATAGCTGGCTAGCCCGCAGTAACAACCTTAGCAAAAATTCTGGCAGTCCGGATACCAAGGACCGCAATGGCAGGTCGTGTCGCAACAAAAACAAACTCCGCGTTAACGGCGATAACACTGAGGATACGGCAGTCAACGCCGGATTCAAAGGCTCCAAACCCAGTTAGCGGAAAAAGCCATTCAAAAGAACTACTCTGGGTCCGTCCAATTTGGACCGAATACTCGACCGCTCGTGCCAGATACACGACACCCTCGAAAAGCCAGCTAATCACACCAACAGGGACTGTTGGGTATTCAAGCAGGCAGGCAAGCTAATCGCCAAAAACAATGACAAGGGGCTGCATAGCGATGACGAGGAAGAGACCCGACCGCCGAACAATAGAGGACAGAAGGGTTTCCCCCCACAAGTGCGGACGGTGAACATGATATACGCAACCCACATACCCAAGAGGGAGCGGAAGCGTGCACTCAGGGACGTATACGCGATGGAGCCAGTCGCCCCGAAGTTCAACCCATGGTCCTCCTGCCCGATCACTTTTGATCGAAGGGATCACCCCACCAGCATCCGCCATGGCGGATTCGCCGCATTGGTTTTAGACCCAATCGTCGATGGATTTCACCTCACCAGAGTCCTAATGGACGGCGGCAGCAGCCTGAACCTGCTTTATCAGGATACAGTGCGCAAGATGGGCATAGACCCCTCAAGGATTAAACCCACAAAGACGACCTTCAAAGGCGTCATACCAGGTGTAGAGGCCAATTGTACAGGCTCAGTTACACTGGAAGTGGTCTTCGGATCCCCGGATAACTTCCAAAGCGAGGAGTTAATCTTCGACATAGTTCCGTTCCGCAGTGGATATCATGCTTTGCTCGGATGGACCGCGTTTGCAAAGTTCAACGCTGTGCCGCACTACGCATAACTCAAGCTCAAGATGCCAGGCCCTCGAGGAGTCATCACGGTCAACGGAAACACTGAACGCTCTCTCCGAACGGAGGAACATACAGCGGCTCTCGCGACAGAAGTACAGAGCAGCCTCCTAAGGCAAATCTCGAGTCCGGCCGTTAAGCGACCGGACACTGCTAAACGCGCCCGAAGTAACCTACAACAAGACCACCTGGCACGTTCCGAGCACGCGTAGCAATGCGGCCCCGACCCCAGCCCTTGCAAAATTGCAAGACCGATACTTCGCGCACATCATTGCGCTCTGGAGATACCATGGGCATAGGGGGAGGGGCACGACCACGACAGGCCCAGAGTGCGGCTCAACCACACCAGGGGCTCCCAAGTGTGTAATTTTTTTTCCTTTTTTTTCTTATCCACAGGACTCCATTTACCAGAGGCCCTGTCCGGCAGCAGACCTGCTGAACTCACGATGCAATAGCCAGGGAAGGAGAAAAGCTACGACGAGTATCCAGGTGATCTCCATTACGAGCATTATACCTGTTTTATACACCATTCCGCAGCCTACCCCTGGACGGGGACATGTTTAATAGTCCCATCCCTTGCTTACCGCACTATTTGTATCGTTCTGCATTCATGGCAGTATTTCTTAAATAAACAATGCATCGCTTTGCTTATAATTGCATTCCTTTCTTATACATATGTACATTTATGACATGTTGCATCCGTACACTTTGGTACGGCTAAATACACCAGGGGCTTAAGTTCCCCACATTATGGTGTGATAGGTCCGAACACTTTCACAAGTGCGGCACCCCGAACTTATAGCATTATATGCATCGGCTCCGAATCATGTCTTGGGTCAATAGTTGGGTTTGCCCGGCTCCCATGTTTTGGTAGCTTACGTTCCGTTGTATCGGCTAAGGTAGCGCTGGGAGAACCACTGCGATTGCGCCCCAGTTGAGCTGGGCGAGCGCCTCAGTGGAGAAAGCTAAAACTGACCGTCATGATGAGGCAAGAGCTGGTCGCTGTTCGAGAGGTTTTTTCGAGTCCCTAAAGACTTATGCCGCTTAGAGCGAGGAACCGGCTTTGTCCGGCCCATGCGTGGATAGCGCCCCGAATTCGGCCTTCCGAACACTAGGGGCTTCGCCGAAATTTAAAATTATAGAATTCTATGGCTAAGTGAGAGTGTTCAAGCACTATAAGTCCGGTTGCCTTGTTCGTTGCGTTGAGCGCCTCCCTAGATGGACCCAAAAATGGGAATAAGAGCGCTCAAGTTTATCTCGAACACCCCACCACTCGTGGCATGGGGGCTGAAGCCGACGACTTGCCATCTCTCAGATTTAATAAACGGCTGCACAGAAGGTAATATTTTAAAGTAACAAGCGTTGCTTAGCGCATACGAACAAAGTTTTCAGCGCATAGGATAACAAAATGCGAGTCTACTCAAATATTACATCTTTGGAGCACTCACCCGCAATCACGCAGGCACCCTTCAGGACAACCTTATAATACATTTCGGGCATGCGATACTCCTTGCTCGTCGGTGGCGCGTCCGTCACAAGCTTCTCAGCGTCCATCCTGCCCCAGTGCACCTTTGCACGGGCAAGGGCCCGACGGGCACCTTCAATGCAGGCGGAGTTCTTGATGAATTCAACCCATGGACAAGCATCCACCAGCCGCCGCACCAGGCCGAAGTAGCTCCCAGGCATGGCCTCCTTGGGCCATAGCCGAACTATGAGGCCCTTCATGGCCTGTTCGGCCACCTTGTGGAGCTTGACCAGCTGCTTCAGCTGGTCGCTAAGGGGCACCGAATGTCCGGCCTCAGCATACTGAGACCAGAAGACCTTCTCCGTCAAGCTCCCCTCTTCGGCCCTGTAGAAAGCGGCAGCATCGGACACGCTGCGGGGCAGATCTGCGAACGCTCCTGGAGAGCTCCGAATTCGGGTAAGTAATTGGTAATTCACATTCACATGCTTGCTTTGCATGAAAAAATGCCTTACCCGCCGCTATTTGCTTCCACGCCTCGATTTCCTGGAGGGCCTTGTGGGCTTCGGCCTTAGCGGCTTTGGCACTCTCAAGAGCCGATGCAAGCTCGGACTCTCGAGTCTTCGAGTCACGCTCCAAACTCTCATGTTTTTCCACGAGAACCTAGAGCTCTTGCTGTACCTCCGCCACCTGCGCCTCCTGCTTCTCCCGCCCAGCACGCTCCGCGGCCGCATTACGTTCGGCCACGGACACCGCCTCCTTCAGTTTCGCCACCTCGTTCGTGGCCCCTGGAGTACTCGCGTTATCCTTGTCATTTCTCTTGCAACCAAATCCTTTTCTATAAGGTACAACATTAATAAGGTGTCACTCACCTTCCTTGTCCTCGAGCTGCTTCTTGGCATAGCCGAGCTCGCTCGAGGACCGCTCGAGGCTTTGCTTCAAAGCATTGACCTCCGCAGTCAGTGCGGCAGAGGTCAGCAGCACAGCCTGCAATCCCATATTGACATATTTTTTAAGACTCCTGCGTATATCTTTTTAGATCCTCAATCCGGCTTTTCTTTCTGAACACTGAACCGAACATCAGGGGCTACTGTCTATGCGGTACTACTTTACACATATTAAAACTCTTACCTCAAAGCCTGTTAGAAGGCTGCTGCAGGCTTCGGTCATCCCGCTCTTGGCGAGCTGAACCTTCTGAATCATCGCACTCATGACAGTGCGGTGTTCTTCTTCGATGGAAGCGCCATTGAGCGCCTCCAACAAAGTATCCGGTGCCTCCGGCTGGACGAAGGCCGCTGGCATCACAGTCTTGCCCTTCTTACGAAGGGGCCGCCCGCCGGACTCCGGAACCACTGTAGGTTCCAGTGCAGAGTCCGGTACGAAGTCCGGGAGGTTGCCCTGTGGCACCTCCGGGGCCTCCTCCTCCTGGTGGGTCCCTTCCCGGGATCCTACCTCGGCGTCATCAGCATCGCGGGGAGTGGAGGCGGTCGGAAGAGAATCCATATCCGGCGTGACCAAAGACCCGCTCGATGAAGAGGGAAGATCGTCCTTGGGCGGACTACAGGGGTGTATGCGGCATTAGAAAGACACCATGCGACAAAAAGAAAAATTATGAATCATTTGGGAGTCCGGATACTTACGATCTCGCCAGGGGCTTGGCCCTTGAGGGCCACTCCTCGTAGCCATCGCCGGCGGTGGCGGAGCAGTCCGGGGGAAGGGTATTTCCCTTCTTGGACCCTTCAGCCTCCCTCGCTGGGGAGGCCTTCCTCTTCTTCTCTCCCCCCGCTGGGGGAGAGGCCTCTTTCTTCTCCTCCTCGTCCTCGTGGGAGGAGTTCGCCTCGGAGTCATCGGACGATGAGTCTGATACCACCTGACGCCGTGAACTCCTTCGGGTTCCCGTGGCCTTCTTCTTGGCCTTCTTCTCCGGCACTACGTAAAGTGCCGGGACCAGCAACCCTGTCAAACGGGCATCCGCTGGGTCTTCTGTAAGAGGAGCCGGACAGTTAACCTGTCCGGACGTCTTCTGCGAGGCCTGTTAAAGGCATTGGGAGTTTAGATCCCACATAAAGTCAAAACATGAAAAGCAAGTGTCCCATAAAGGATAACATGGCTTACCTCGCCAGCCGGACGCTGCGAGCTGAATCCGCGATCTTCAGTAGCGGATGCGGGAGCTTCGGCGCCCTTGAACAGCACCCTCCAGGCATCTTCGTACGTAGTGTCAAAGAGCCCGCTCAAGGTCCGGTGCTGTGCCGGATCGAACTCCCACAAATTGAAGTCCCGTTGTTGGCAAGGGAGAATCCGGCGGACGAGCACGACCTGGATTACATTGACAAGCTTGAGCTTCTTGTTCACCAGGGTTTGGAGACAGGACTGGAGTCCGGTCAGCTCTTCCGAACTACCACATAGCAGGCCCTTCTCTTTCCAGGAGGTGAGCCGCATGGGGATGCCAGATCTGAATTCGGGGGCCGTTGCCCATTTAGGGTCACGCGGCTCGGTGATGTAGAACCACCCCGATTGCCACCCTTTGATGGTTTCCATGAAGGCGCCCTCGAGCCAAGTTACGTTGGGCATTTTGCCCACCATGGCGCCTCCGCACTCCGCTTGGCTGCCCTTCACAACCTTCGGCTTGATATTGAAGGTCTTTAGCCACAAGCCGAAGTGGGGCTGGATGCAGAGGAAAGCCTCGCACACAATGATAAATGCCGAGATATTGAGGATGAAATTCGGGGCCAGATCGTGGAAATCCAGGCCGTAGTAGAACATGAGCCCACAGACAAAGGGGTGGAGTGGGAAGCCCAGTCCGCGGAGGAAATGGGGAAGGAATACCACCCTCTCGTGGGGCCCGGGGGTGGCTGCCCCTCATCAGGGAGCCAGTGCGCGATGTCGCTGGACAGATATCTTGCGCTGCACAGCTTCTTGATGTGCCCCTCCGTAACGGAGGAGGCCATCCACTTGCCTCCCGCTTCGGACATGGCTGGAGAAGGTCGAGGTGAGATGTGTGGACTTTGGCGCTGGAGCTCGAGTGCGCGGAGATGGATAAGCAAAGGAGGAAGAAGGCGTAGGTAAAAAGGTGGAGCCTTATCCCCTTATATATGGGCGGACGGAACTATGCATCCCCACCGGCCTGGTAAAACTCGCTTATCTCCCAAGCGCCGCAATCAATGGCGCGGTTGGGTTACCCACGTCCGTATTGATGGGAATCCCGGAATAAGGGGAACACGATCTCTGCTTCGACAAGACGTGCCAAGAAAACTGCTTCGCTAAACGCGCTGAGGTGGTATAATAAAAACGATTTGAGTAAAGACTTGGTTGTGGTGTGACGTCATGCCACAAAATACGTCAGCAGATTGAACTTGTGTAAATATTATTCTCTCTACGGTGGTATGTGGAATTTAATTTACAGAGCCGGACACTATCCAGGTGTTCACAATCTTCTATGAATTATTCGGAGGAGGACCCGCCTTGCAATGCCGAAGACAATATGCGCGCCAGACTCGTCGTCATTGAAGCCTGGTTCAGGGGCTACTGAGGGAGTCCTGGACTAGGCGGTATCCGGATAGCCGAACTATCATCATCGGCTGGACTCCAAGACTATGAAGATACAAGATTGAAGACTTCGTCCCGTGTGCGGATGGGACTTTCCTTGGCATGGAAGGCAAGCTTGGCGATACGGATATGTAGATCTCCTACCATTGTAACCGACTCTGTGTAACCCTAGCCCTCTCCGGTGTCTATATAAACCGGAGGGTTTTAGTCCATAGGACACAACAAGAATCATACCATAGGCTAGCTTCTAGGGTTTAGCCTCCTTGAATTCGTGGTAGATCCACTCTTGTACTACCCATATCATCAATATCAATCAAGCAGGAGTAGGGTTTTACCTCCATCGAGAGGGCCCGAACCTGGGTAAAAACATCGTGTCCCTTGTCTCCTGTTACCATCCGCCTAGACGCACAGTTCGGGACCCCCTACCCAAGATCCGCCGGTTTTGACACCAACAGGGGGCATCCACCACGGAGGGCTTCTACATCATCACCATAGCCCCTCCGATGAAGTGTGAGTAGTTTACTTTAGACCTTCGGGTCCATAGCTAGTAGCTAGATGGCTTCTTCTCTCTTTTTGGATCTCAATACAATGTTCTCCCCCTCTCTTGTGGAGATCTATTCAATGTAATCTTCTTTTTGCAGTGTGTTTGTTGAGACCGATGAATTGTGGGTTTATGATCTAGTATTATCTATGGAAAATATTTGATTCTTCTCTGAATTCTTTTATGTATGATTGAGTTATCTTTGCAAGTCTCTTCGAATTATCTGTTTGGTTTGGCCAACTAGATTGGTAGTTCTTGCAATGGGAGAAGTGCATGGCTTTGGGTTCAATCTTGCGGTGTCCTTACTCAGTGACAGAATGAGTTGCAAGGCACGTATTGTATTGTTGCCATCGAGGATAACAAGATGGGGTATTTATCATATTGCATGAATTTATTCCTCTACATCATGTCATCTTGCTTAAGGCGTTACTCTGTTTTTAACTTAATACTCTAGATGCATGCTGGATAGCGGTCGATGAGTGGAGTAATAGTAGTAGATGCAGAATCGTTTCGATCTACTTGTCATAGACGTGATACCTATATACATGATCATTGCCTAGATATACTCATAAATATGCTCAATTTTGTCAATTGCTCAACAGTAATTTGTTCACCCACCGTAGAATACTTATGCTCTTGAGAGAAGCCACTAGTGAAACCTATGGCCCCCGGGTCTATTCTCATCATATCAATCTATATCACTTTATTTACTTGCTTCGTTTTTACTTTGCTTTTACTCTTTACTTTGCATCTATCTATCAAAAATACCAAAAATATTATCTCTATCAGATCTCACTCTCATAAGTGACCGTGAAGGGATTGACAACCCCTAAGCGTTGGTTGCGAGTTGCTATCGTGTTGTGCAGGTACGAGGGACTTGCGCATGACCTCCTACTGGATTGATACCTTGGTGCTCAAAAACTGAGGGAAATACTTACGCTACTGTGCTGCATCATCCTCTCCTCTTCGGGGAAAACCAACGCAAGCTCGAGACGTAGCAAGAAGTATTTCTGGCGCCGTTGCCGGGGAGGCTAGGTAAGTGAAGGTATATCTTTAGATCTTGCAATTGAATCTTTTTGGTTCTTGTTTTAGCACTAGTCTAGTTTATAAAAGAAATTTACAAAAAAAATGGAGTTGAGTTTGTCTCATACGCTTCACCTTTTTAATATCTTTCATGAGTATGATGGAAAGGAAAATTGTGCTCAAGTTCTAGAAGAAGAATTACATAAAATTCTTGGCATAAAATATGTGAATGATGAGCATGATCGCAATGTTGTTAGTATGAATTCCTTGAATATCCATGATGCTAATGATATGCAAAGCCACAAGCTTGGGGAAGCTATGTTTGATGGAGACGATATTTTTTGTCCCCCAAGCTTTGATGAGCAAATTTACTATGATGAAAGCATGCCTCCTATCTATGATGATTATTGTGATGATGCATATGCTATAAAG
This sequence comes from Triticum timopheevii, assembly GCA_963921465.1. Classification (NCBI taxonomy): domain Eukaryota; kingdom Viridiplantae; phylum Streptophyta; class Magnoliopsida; order Poales; family Poaceae; genus Triticum; species Triticum timopheevii. The sequence continues at coordinate 385,888,595 of OY997268.1, read as the reverse complement.
AAAAAGTTTGCTTATGTGGAGAGTAAACAAATTTCTATGCTTGTTGAATTCATTCATGATGCTACTGATAATTATTATGAGGGAGGAACATATGCTTGTAGGAATTGCAATAATGTCAAGTTTCCTCTCTATATGCTTAAATTCTTGAAGCTATGCATGTTGTGCCATCCTGTGCTAGTTGATTATTGTTCCCATAAGTTGTTTTCTCACAAAATCCCTATGCATAGGAAGTGGGTTAGGCTTAAATGTGCTAGTCATATGCTTCATGATGTTCCCGTTATGTTTCAATTCTTATCTTTTATGTGAGCATCATTGTCATCATCATGCCTAGCTAAAAGGCATTAAACAAAAGCGCTTGTTGGGAGACAACCCAATATTTATCCTTACTGTTTTTGTGTGTCCACATGATTATGCTACTGTAGTAATCATGTTTTATAGCTTTTGTTTCAATAAAGTGCCAAGTAGAACCTTTGGGAAGACTTGGGTGAAGTTTATGTGATCTTGCCGTGAAAAACAGAAACTTTAGTGCTCACGATATTAGCTGCCATTTTTTACTGGAGAGTGATTTTAGGTTGATTATTTTTGTAGATGATTAATAGACAAATTACTAAGGTCCAGAAATTTATTTCATAATTTTTGGTGTTCCAGAAGTATACGTTTTAAACAGATTACTACAGACTGTTCTGTTTTTGACAGATTCTGTTTTCTATGTGTTGTTTGCTTATTTTGATGAATCTATGAGTAGTATCGGAGGGTATGAACCATAGATAAGTTTAAGTACAGTAGATATTACACCAATATGAATTTAGAATGAGTTCATTACAGTACCTAAGTGGTGGTTTTATTTTCTTATACTAACGGAGCTTACGAGTTTTGTGTTGAGTTTTGTGTGGTTGAAGTTTTCAAGTTTTGGGTAAATATTCGATGGACTATGGAACAAGGAGTGGCAAGAGCCTAAGCTTGGGGATGCCCAAGGCACCCAAAGGTAATATTCAAGGACAACCAAGAAATTAAGCTTGGGGATTCCCCGAAAGGCATCCCCTCTTTCGTCTTCGTTCATCGGTAACTTTACTTGGAGCTATATTTTTATTCACCACATGATATGTGTTTTGCTTGGAGCGTCATTTTATTTTGTTAGTATTTGCTTGCTGTTAATTAGAATAATGTTTTTCATCTTTAGTTTCAATAAAGAAGTCAAGGATATCCTTTGCCATGCTTATTTTGCTAGTATACATGTTGCTATTTGAAAACAGAAAGTTTACCGCTGTTGCAAAAATTCCCTAGAAAAGTCAGAGAGTGGTTTAATGTTGAATCTTTTTGCATACTGAGATATGATAAATTTATTACAGTGGGAATTTTATTTTATAACTTTTTGAGTTAGGAAAGTATGGATACTCCTGCATTCTATACAGACTGAACTGTTTTGGCAGATTGCTGTTATGTTTGTATTGCTTGCATATGCTAGTTTGTTTAATGATTCTATTTGAGGATAGGATTATTAAATATGCAGAGGCATTTAGTATTCAATGTTGAATAATAATTTAAGTGATTTGTTACAGGAGAATATGATATGGTTTTGCATTGGTTTATACTAACCTATCTCACGAGTTCTTGTTAAGATTGTTGTGAATGAAGCTTTTGATAAAAAGAAGAAACCATGATATGAGAGGAATTAAGGAGACACAAAAGTTCAAGCTTGGGGATTCCCAAGGCACCCCAAGATAATATTTCAAGAAGTCTCAAGCATCTAAGCTTGGGGATGCCCCGGTAGGCATCCCACCTTTCTTCTTCAACAACTATCGGTTAGTATCGGTTGAGCCTAAGTTTTTGCTTCTTCACATGAGTTGTGCTATCCTTGCATTGTAGTTTTCTTTAGCTTTGCTTGCTTTTTGAATAGAGTATCAACATCTGAAATTATTAAATGAGAGAGAGCCATACACAAATTGGAATTTGCTAGAATACTCTATGTGCTTCACTTATATCTTTTGAGCTTGATAGTTTTGCTCATTGATCTTCACTTATATCTTTCGGAGTAGTTTGTCATTTGCTCTAGTGCTTCACTTATATCTTTTAGAGCATGGTGGTAGTTTTATTTTGAAGAAATAGATTAACTCTCATGCTTCACTTAGATTATTTTGAGAGTCGTTAATAGCATGGTGGTTTGCTTAATGTTAATATACTTGGTATTCAAGATATGTGAAACTTTCTTTTGAGTGCGTTGAATACTAAGATAAGTTTGATGCTTGATAATTGTTTTGAGATATGGAGGTGATAATATCAAAGTCATGCTAGTTGAGTAATTGTGAATTTGAGAAATGCTTGTGTTGAAGTTTGCAAGTCCCATAGCATGCACGTATGGTTAAAGTTGTGTAACAAATTTGAAACATGAAGTGTACCTGGCTTGTGCATCTTTATGAGTGGCGGTCGGGGACGAGCGATGGTCTTTTCCTACCAATCTATCCCCCTAGGAGCATGCGCGTAGTACTTGAATTTTTGATGGCTTCTAAATTTTTGCAATAAGTATATGAGTTCTTTTGACTAATGCTGAGTCCATGGATTATACGCACTCTCACCTTTCCGCCTTTGCTAGCCTCTTCGGTACCGTGCATTGCCCTTTCTCACCTTGAGAGTTGGTGCAAACTTCGCCGGTGCATCCAAACCCCGTGATAAGATACGCTCTATCAGCCATAAACCTCCAATTATCTTCCTCAAAACAGCCACCATACCTACCTATCATGGCATTATCATAGCCATTCCGAGATATATTGCCATGCAACTTCCACCATCATCATCGTGACATGCATTACTTTTGTCATATTGCCATTGCATGATCTTGTAGTTGACATTGTATTTGTGGCAAAGCCACCATGCATTATTTTTCATACATGTCACTCTTGATTCATTGCACCATCCCGGTACACCGCCGGAGGCATTCATATAGAGTCATATCTTGTTCTAGTATCGAGTTGTAATTCATATGTTGTAATGAAAGTGTGGTGATCATCATTAGAGCATTGCCCAAATAAAAAAAAGAAAGGCCAAAAAAAGGCCCAAAAAAAGAGAAAGGCCAAAAAAAGGAAGGCCCAAAAAAAGAAAATAAATAAAAAGGGCAATGCTACTATCTTTTTTTCCACACTTGTGCTTTGAAGTAGCACCTTGTTCTTCATGTAGTGAGTCTCATATATTGTGCTTCAAAGTAGCATCATGTTTTTCATATAGTGAGTCTCTTAAGTTTTCTTGTTCATACTAGTGGGAATTTTTCATTATAGAACTTGGCTTGTATATTCCTACGATGGGCTTCCTCAAAATGCCCTAGGTCTTCATGAGCAAGCAAGTTGGATGCACAGCCACTAGTTTTCTTTTGTTGAGCATTCATAGCCCTACTCCTCATGTTGACATCAATTGATGGGCATCTCCATAGCCCGTTGATTAGCCTCGTCAACGTGAGACTTTCTCCTTTCTTTGCCTTCTCCACACAATCCCCATCATCATATTTTATTCCAACTATAGTGCTATATCCATGGCTCACGCTCATGTATTGCGTGAAGGTTGAAAAATTTGAGATTATTTAAGTATGAAACAATTGCTTGGCTTATCATCGGGGGTATAGAAGTTGGGAACATCTTTGTGTGATGAAAATGAAGCATAGCCTAACTATATGATTTTGTAGGGATGAACTTTCTTTTCCCATGTTATTTTGAGAAGACATGATTGCTTTGGTTAGTATGCTTGAAGTATTATTATTTTTGTGTCAATATGAACTTTTGTCTTGAATCTTTTGGATCTGAATATTCATATCACAATTAAGAAGATTTACAGTGAAATTATGCCAAAGTATCACTCCGCATCACAAATTCTTTTTTTATCATTTACCTAGTCGAGGACGAGCAGGAATTAAGCTTGGGAATGCTTGATACGTCTCCAACGTATCTATAATTTTTGATTGCTCCATGCTACTTTATCTACTGTTTTGGACTATATTGGGCTTTATTTTTCACTTTTATATTACTTTTGGGACTAACCTATTAACCGGAGGCCCAGCCCAGAATTGTTGTTTTTTGCCTTTTCAGTATTTCGAAGAAACAGAATATCAAACGGAGTCCAAACGGAATGAAACCTTCGGGATCGTGATTCTCCAACCGAACGTGATCCAGGAGACTTGGACCCTACTCCAAGAAGCTTCCGAGGAGGTCACGAGGGTGGAGGGCGTGCCCCCCTACCTCGTGGGCCCCTCAGAGCTCCACCGACGTACTCCTTCCTCCTATATATACCTACGTATCCCCAAACGATCAGACGGGGAGCCAAAAACCACATTCCGCCGGAGGGGGCATCCACCACGGAGGGCTTCTACATCATCACCATAGCCCCTCCGATGAAGTGTGAGTAGTTTACTTTAGACCTTCGGGTCCATAGCTAGTAGCTAGATGACTTCTTCTCTCTTTTTGGATCTCAATACAATGTTCTCCCCCTCTCTTGTGGAGATCTATTCGATGTAATCTTCTTTTTGCGGTGTGTTTGTTGAGACCGATGAATTGTGGGTTTATGATCCAATATTATCTATGGAAAATATTTGATTCTTCTCTGAATTCTTTTATGTATGATTGAGTTATCTTTGCAAGTCTCTTCGAATTTTCTGTTTGGTTTGGCCAACTAGATTGGTAGTTCTTGCAATGGGAGAAGTGCATGGCTTTGGGTTCAATCTTGCGGTGTCCTTACTCAGTGACAGAAAGAGTTGCAAGGCACATATTGTATTGTTGCCATCGAGGATAACAAGATGGGCTATTTATCATATTGCATGAATTTATTCCTCTACATCATGTCATCTTGCTTAAGGCGTTACTCTGTTTTTAACTTAATACTCTAGATGCATGCTGGATAGCGGTCGATGAGTGGAGTAATAGTAGTAGATGCAGAATCGTTTCGATCTACTTGTCACGGACGTGATACCTATATACATGATCATTGCCTAGATATACTCATATCTATGCTCAATTCTGTCAATTGCTCAACAGTAATTTGTTCACCCACCGTAGAATACTTATGCTCTTGAGAGAAGCCACTAGTGAAACCTATGGCCCCCGGGTCTATTCTCATCATATCAATCTATATCACTTTATTTACTTGCTTCGTTTTTACTTTGCTTTTACTTTTTATTTTGCATCTATCTATCAAAAATACCAAAAATATTATCTCTATCAGATCTCACTCTCGTAAGTGACCGTGAAGGGATTGACAACCCCTAAGCGTTGGTTGCGAGTTGCTATCGTGTTGTGCAGGTACGAGGGACTTGCGCGTGACCTCCTACTAGATTGATACCTTGGTTCTCAAAAACTGAGGGAAATACTTACGCTACTGTGCTGCATCATCCTCTCCTCTTCGGGGAAAACCAACGCAAGCTCGAGACGTAGCAACGAGGCACACTCCTCCCACGAAGGGGAAGAAGAAGAAGAAGAAGAAGAAGACGCCCCATCCGGAAAGGATGAGGGGCCTGGGGAGGCGGACCAGGGGCCGGAAAAGGCCCTCGGCGTAAGGCCATCATACCCATGTTGTCTGATGACAACGAGACAGATTCCTCCCGCGGAGGCGGGGGGAAGAAAGAAGAAACTCTACCTCCCCGCACTGGGAGGAGAAAAAGGGAAAAGCCACCCTGGAGGGGGAGGCTGGGGCATCCAAGAAGGGAAAGGTGTCCCTTCCGGACTATTCCGCCATGGCCGCTCACAGCGAGGAGGGGTGGCTTCCCAGGGGGAAGCCCCCAATGTGATCGTAAGTATCCGCACTTTATCATGACTTCACTCCATAGCTTTTTATAACACCGAACATATATGCAGTCCGGCCAGGGCTCACCCCGAGGTATCTTATTCCGGGTCCCTGAGCGATTCGGTGATGAATTCGCTCTCGACGGCCACTACTTCTTAGCTCGTGGATGACACGGAGGTGTTGTCCCGAAGGCTCCCAGAGCGGGGGGAAGTGACACTGGAGACGCCCCAAGGCGGGATTCCATATGTCGGACACGCGGGGTTCAAAATCCCTGCGGATCGTGTCGATGAGAGCCACAGTAGGTCGGGCTCTCGGCCGAACACTATCTCGAAACCTTCAATGGTTCTGAACTCAGGCGGACAGGCCCTCATTAGGGAGTGCGAGCCGTGTGCATCAAGGACTTCCGTTGCGCCCGAGGCGCCGGATTGTCTGCTGGAAATGGTTCGCGGCGCTTCCATAGATGAAGAGCACCGTACTCTTATGAGTGCGGTGATTCAGAAGGTTTCGTCCGCCAAGAGCAGACTAACCGAAGCCTGCACCAGCCTCCTGACCGGTTTTGAGGTAAGCAATAAATGTGTGTAAAATTACCACCCGATAGGTAGTAGTCCTTGATACTCTGTTTGGTGTTCGGAAAGAAAAACCAAACGGAGGGTCAATAATAATCCGCATGAGTCTAACAATAAATATTCATGTGCATAAGCAGGCTGTGCTGCTTGTTGCTGCTGCCTGCATGGCCGAGGTTGCCGAACTAAAGCTGGACCTGGAGCAGGCGGAGGGAGAGCTCCGCCTCACGAAGAGGCAGCTTGAAGAGAACAAGGGTAAGTGATTCCCCGCTCTTATGTATTTAAGGGTAGACAAAATTGGTTAGTCTAATGTCGAAGCGTCGTGACTGTGTGACAGGGGCCATAGCCGAAATGGCGTCCTGAAGAAAGCGCTGTCCGAGGCCGAAGACAAGGCGGCCTTGGAATGCCAGGAGCGCGAAAAGCAAACTGCTAGAGTGGGCGAGGTACAGCAAGACTTCCGGGACCTTGGCAAGAAGTACGAGTCCGTGGAGCATGATCTGAAGATGAAAGAGGCCGAGCTTGCGAAGGCCTTGGTGAGTATGAAAGATGCCAAGGCCGAAGCAAGAAGGCACGGCAGGAAATCTAGGAGGCCAAAAAGATAGCAGTGGGTAAGAAATTATTTATGCAAAGCAAACATGTGGATGAGGCGTTTCTTTTACTTACTCGAATTTGGAGCTCTCCAGGGGCATTCGCAGATCTGCCACACAGCGTATCAGACGCTACGGAGTTCTACCGTGCCCACGAGGGGAGCTCAACGGAGAAGCTGTTATGGTCCCAGTATGCTGGGGCTGAACACCCAATGCCTCTGAGTGACCAACTAAAGCAGTTGGAAGATTTCATAGTCCGGATGTGGCCTGGTGAGCTCCTGCCCACTAGCTACTTTGGCCTGATCAAGCGAATGGTGGATGCCTATCCATGGCTTGAAGTTATCAAGCGATCCGTTTGCATTGAGGGTGCCCGCCGGGCCTTTGCCCGTGTCAAGGTGCACTGGGGCAAGCTGGATGCAGAGAAGCTGGTGGAGGACGGGCCACCGGAGGGCAAGGCACTTTGCCATCCCGAGATGTACTATGATGGCGTTATGAAGGGTGCTTGTCTCGTGGCCGATGATTTACCAAGGACACCATTTTAGAATGAATTCACTTCTGTCATGTTTGTAATTTAAAGACGAAGTTACTTGCGGTATGTAGCGCTTTTGTTATTTAAAATATTACCTTCTGTGCGGCTATTTATAAAATTCTGAAAGTAGGCCAGTCGTCGGCTTCCGCCCCCACGTAACTAGTACTGGGGTGTTCGTGGAAAACCCGGACACTCTTTATCTGAATGTTTGGTCCCTTAAGGAGGTGTCCGGCGCAGCGAACAAGGCAATCGGACTATGCGTCTTTAAAACTTTCACTTAGCCATAGAAGTCTACAATTTTAAATTTTGGCGAAGCCCCTAGAATCCGGAAGGCCGAATTGGGGCGCTATACACGCCTAGATCGAACGAAGCCGATTTATCGCCTAAAGCGGAAAATCTTTAAGGATTTTAGGACCTCTTGAACATTGACCAGCTCTCGCCACATCATGCCCATCAGTTTTCGGCTTTCTCTACTGAGGTGCTCGTCCGGAAGAACCGGGACACAACCGCAGTAGTTCTCCCTGCGCTACCTTAGCCGATATAACGGAACGTAAGGTACCAAAACAAGGGAGCCGGGCTAGCCCAACTGTTGACCCAAGACATGATTCGGAGCTGATGCATATAGTGCTATAAGTTCGGGGTGCCGCACTGTTGAAAGTGTTCGGACTTGTATTGCCGTATTATGGGGTGCCATAAGAAGCCCCTGGCACACTGACCGTACCAAGGTGTACAGATGCAATGTCAAATAAACATTTATGAGAAAAAAAATGCTCAAATAAGAATAGTAAGCTGACGCTGTATATGATCTCCCATTGATGAATAATACGTTTAACCGTATGTTTACAATGGATGCATTAAGCGGAGATAAATAGGACTATTTGACATGTCATATCAAGGGGCAGGCTGTGTACAGATAGATAAAGCAGGTATAATGATCGTAAATAGATTCCACCTCGGTATTTCCTTCTATGCACAATGCCTGTTGCCTCCTTGTTTGTCTCTCCCATTTAAGTCCGGCAATCCAGCTCTTCTGAGGATGTTGCGCTAAAGCGATATCCTGAAAGGTAAAAGGGGAAGATTATGAAGGTATTTGGCGGTTGCCCGCGCTATCGACTAAGTCGTTGTTGCGCCTCCGCCTATGCCCATGGTATCTTGAGTGCGTAATTGTGCACGCGTGGCACGAATGCTGCTTTGATGGGGCTTGAGCGGAGGCCAGACTGCTAATCACGCTCTTGGCATTCCTGATGATCCTGTTGACAGGTGCTCCAGACTCGCTTGACGGTGCTTGAGGTTGTCGTCGCTGGGTTGGTGGTTTGCCGGAGGAGGCCGCATTGTACTTCTGCTATGAGGGTTGTAGTATGCTCTTCTGTACGGAGAGAGCGGTCCATGTTTCCGTTGACTGTTATGACCCCACGCGGACCTGGCATCTTGAGCTTGAGGTATGCATAATGTGGTACCGCATGGAATCTAGCGAATGCGGTTCGTCCGAGCAGTGCGTGGTAACCACTATGGAAAGGGACGATATAGAAGATTAACTCTTCGCTCCGGAAGTTGTCCGGGGATCCGAAGACCACTTCCAATGTTATAGAGCCCATACAGCGGGCCTCTACTCCAAGAATTACACCTTTAAAGGTGGTTTTGGTGGGCTTGATCCTTGAAGGGTCAATGCCCATTTTGCGCACTCTGTCCTGATAGAGCAGGTTCAGGCTGCTGCCGCCATCCATAAGGACTCGCGTGAGGTGGAATCCATCGATGATTGGGTCTAAGACCAATGTGGCTGAGCCGACGTGACGGATGCTAGTAGGATGATTCCTACGATCAAAGGTGATCGGACAAGCTGACCATGGGTTGAATTTGGGGGCGACTGGCTCCATCACATCGACGTCCCGTAGTGCTCGCTTCCATTCCCGCTTGGGGATGTGAGTGGCGTAGATCATGTTGACCGTTTTCACCTGGGGGGGGGAATTTCTTTTGTCCCCCCATGTTCGGACGCTGGGGCTCTTCGTCATCATCGATGTGCAGCCCCTTGTCCTTGTTTTTGGCATTTATTTTGCCAGCCTGCTTGAACACCCAGCAGTCTCTATTGGTGTGGTTGGCTGGCTTGTCCGGGGTGCCATGAATTTGGCACGAGCGCTCCAGTATGCGGTCCAGACTGGACGGTCCCTGGTTATTTCTTTTGAACGACTTTTTCTGCTAATCCGGCGTTTACTGCCGTGTCTTCAGTGTTGTCGCAGTCGTTCCGTCGCTTATGTCTGTTGCATCATGGCTTGCTATTGTTATCGCGGACATCCGAAGTGCCGGAGTGTGGCGTGGTGCCACTGCGAGCCAACCAGCTGTCCTCGCCCGCGCAAAAGCGGGTCATTAGTGTTGTGGGAGCTGCCATGGACTTGGGTTTTTCCTAGCCTAGTTGTCGAGCAAGCCACTCATCACGGATATTATGCTTAAAAGCCGCCAGGGCTTCGGCGTCCGGACAGTCAACTATTTGGTTCTTTTTAGTTAGGAACCGAGTCCAGAATTTCCTGGCTGACTCTCCGGGCTGTTGAGTAATGTGGCTCAGGTCATCAGCATCTGGTGGTCGCACTTATGTGCCCTGGAAGTTGTCGAGGAATGCGTCCTCCAGGTTTTCCCAACTGCCAATGGAATTTGCTGGCAGGCTGTTTAGGCAGTGCCGGGCTGGTCCTTTGAGCTTAAGGGGAAGATACTTGATGGCGTGTAGATCATCTCCACGGGCCATGTGAATGTGGATAAGGAAATCTTCGATCCATACTATAGGGTCTGTTGTGCCATCGTATGATTCGATGTTTACGGGTTTGAACCCTTCTGGGAATTCATGATCCATCACTTCGTTAGTGAAGAAGAGGGGGTGTGCGGAGCCTCTGTGCTGGGCTATGTGGGTATGCAGTTCGAATTGGTCTGGGTTGCTGTGTTCGGCCCGGCCGGACTTGTTGATGATGTATCCGGCGCGACGATCATTGTCGCGCGCTGGGGCGCGCCCCCGCCATCCGTAGATCAATCTTGGCTGTCCTGCTTTGTTTTCCAGAATATCTTGCAGGTCTTGCCTGTTGCCCTGGGCCATAGTGTATCGGCGTGGGGGTGCGGGCTGGTATTCGGGCTGATATCCCGTTTTATCCCGGCCACGGGGTGGCCGGTTAGCCATTTGGCACTTGAGTCCATATTCCTCGGCTGTCAGGACTTCAGTCCATATGTCTGTGAGCTGGTCTTGATCAGCTTGGAGTTGCTGTTGCTTCTTCTTCAGGCTCCTCGCAGTGGCTATAAGTCGACGCTTGAAGCGCTCCTGCTCCATGGGATCCTCAGGCACGCCGAACTCGTCATCGAGGCTAATCTCGTCTTCGGAGGGGGGCATGTAGTTGTCTTCCTCCGGGTATCTGTCCGTCGCCTGCTCTTCTGGGCTGACTTGCTCATCTTCCTGTCCAGCCTGCTCGAAGGAGGGCTGGTCAGGGTTATATTCCTATTTGGCGCCATCCGGATTGCTTTCGTCACCGGGGCCGGTATTGCTGTGGCGGGGCTTGGAGCGGCACCGACGATGCCCATGCTTTGCTTTTCTTCCCGAGGGGTTATCCTCCGTTACCTCGTCGCCATTGGTTTCCTTCGGAGTGTCCACCATATATATATCGTATGAGGAGGTGGCCTTCCACCACCCTGTGAGCGGTGGCTCCTGTCATTCTCCTGCATCGTAGTCCATATCGTCGATGTCTTCGGAGTCGAAGTCAAGCACGTCGGTTAAATCATCGACCATGGCAATGAAGTGGGTGGTGGGTGGGCAACGAATTCCGTCGTCGTCTACTTCCCACTCAAGCCGGACATAGTTCGGCCCAGAGCCTCCTGACAAAGAGAGAGACTTCAATGAGTTCAACATGTCGCCAAAGGGCGAGTGCTGAAAGATGTCCGCCGCGGTGAACTCCATTACCGGAGCCCAACCAGGCTCGGCGGGCTCGGGAATGCGCGGACCGGAACCTACATCCGGATACGAATCCGGGGGTCCAGAGTCATAGGCTTCCTCAGAAGTGAGGCCTGTGTTCGGCTCCACCGCCGATGAGGGTTCGGCCTGCGGGGCGGGGTCCATCCCTCCGTCCCTAGGCAATGTAGTCTGGTATGGATTTGAGTCCAGGGCTCCTGCAGGGGTGATATCCCGAGTGTTATCCGACAACAGCTCCAGGCCATGCTCGTCGTGACAGTCCGGTTCTCCTGGCGAGGGCCCAAATCCGTCGAAGATGAAGTCTCCGGAGATATCCGCCGTGTAGTTTAGGTTTCTGAACCTGATTTGATGGCCAGGGGCGTAGCTGTCGATCTGCTCCAGATGGCCAAGCGAATTGGCCCGCAGTGTGAAGCCGCCGAACATGAAGATCTGTCCAGGAAGGAAAGTCTCGCCCTGGCCGCGTCATTGACGTTGATTGAAGGAGCCATCGAGCCCGACAGTGATGACACAAAGGAACTCTCAATGAAAGCACCAATGTCGGTGTCAAAACCGGCGGATCTCGGGTAGAGGTCCCGATCTGTGCGTCAAGGCTGATGGTAACAGGAAGCAAGGGACACAGATGTTTACCCAGGTTCGGGCCCTCTCGATGGAGGTAAAACCCTACTTCCTGCTTGATTAATATTGAAGATATGGGTAGTACAAGAGTAGATCTACCACGAGATCGTAGAGACTAAACCCTAAGAGCTAGCCTATGATGGTATGATTGTAATTGTGATCGGCCTTCTAAGGACCAACCTCTCCGGTTTATATAAACACCAGAGAGGGCTAGGGTTTACATGGAGTCGGTTACAAGGAAGGAAACACAATATCCGGATCGCCAAGCTTGTCTTCCACGCAAAGGAGAGTCCCATCCGGACATGGGCCGAAGTCCTGAGTCATGTATCTTCACGCTTCAATAGTCCGGACGTCGTACATAGTCCGACTATCCGGATACCCCCTAATCCAGGACTCCCTCGGAAGGCCTCCACACATGGGGAGGCCGAGGCATCCAAGAAGGGAAAAATCTCCCTTCCGGACTACTCCACCGCAGCCACCAACAGCAGCGGGGAGTGGGGGCCCAGGGTCAAGCCCCTGGCCAAATCGTAAGTATCCGGACACGGTAATATTTCCGGTATTTTCACTTTATCGTGCATTAATGTGCTAGACCATGCATCTGCAGTCCAGCCCAGTCCAACATCGAGCTATCCTTCTCTTCAGAGGGGTCGCTGGACCCGTCCGCGACGAACAGCGGGTCCCTTCCGACGACCACCTCCCACAAGGCTGCGGATAGCACTGAGGTGTTGTCTCGAAGGATACCGGGCCAAGGGGAGACTGTTCTGGTGATGCCGGAGGACAAAACCCCGGTTGCCGAGCACATGGGGGGAAAGACCCCTACAGACCACGACGATGGGAGCCGCATCCAGTTCGGCCCTCAGCCCAATACAACTCCGGAGACCCAAGTGGCTCCGGATTGAGGCAGGCAGCCTCTCTCGAACGAAGGGGGCAAGCCGCCTCCACCGGTGACCTCTGTCCATCCAGAGGCACCGGATAGATTGTTGGACGCGCTACAAGGTGCTTCCATTATGGAAGAACACCGTACTCTTATGAGTACGGTGATTGAGGAAGTCCAATCCGCCAAAAACGGACTGACCGAAACTTGCATTAGCCTTATAACAAGCTTTGAGGTAAGTAATATAGTTGTAAAAGAATATAACCTTGTAGATAGTAGCGCCTGATGCTCTGTTCGGTGTTTGGAAAGAAAAACCAAACATTGGATCAAAATAATTTTCACAGGAGTCTAACATAACATGTCTATGTGAATAACCAGGCGTTGCTGCTGGCCGCTACCACTCATACTATGGAGGTCTCCGGCTTGAAGCACAATCTGGAGTGGGCCGAGGAAGAACTCGGCCTCATGAAGAAGCATCTGGAGGACAACCAAGGTATGCACTAATCGGTGCTTTATATTTAGGAAGGATGAAAAGTTCGTACTGACTAAAATGTCATGAACTTTATTAGGGGCCGCGACCAAAGTAGCGGCCCTCAAGAAGGCGATGGCCAAGGCCGAGGACAAAGCGGCAAAGGAATGCGCCGTGTGCGAGAAGAAGGAGGCCCGGGTCAACGAGTGTCGGTGTCAAAACCGGCGGATCTCGGGTAGGGGGTCCCGAACTGTGCGTCTAAGGCTAATGGTAACATGATGCGGGGGACACAATGTTTACCTAGATTCGAGCCCTCTCTATGGAGGTAATACCCTACTTCCTTCTTGATTGATATTGACGATATGAGTATTACAAGAGTTGATCTACCACTAGATCGTAAAGGCTAAACCCTAGAAGCTAACCTATGATTATGATTGTTGTGTCGTACGGACTAAACCCTCCGGTTTATATAGACAACGGAGGGGGCTAGGGTTACACAGAGTCGGTTACGGTGAAGGAAATCTACATATCTGAATCGCCAAGCTTGCCTTCCATGCAAAGGAGAGTCCCACCCGGACACGGGACAAAGTCTTCAATCTTGTATCTTCATAGTCCAACAGTCCGGCATAAGTACATAGTCCGACTGTCCAAGGACCCCCTAATACAGGACTCCCTCAGTAGCCCCTGAACCAGGCTTCAATGACGATGAGTCTGGCACACAGATTGTCTTCGGCATTGCAAGGCGGGTTCCTTCTCCGAATACTCCAAGGTAGATTTTGAACACATGAATCGTGTCCGGCTCTACAAAACAAATTCCACGTACCACCGTAGAGAGCACAATATTCCACAAATCCAATCTGCTGACAACTTTTCATAGCGTGACATCACGCCGCGGTCGGGTCATTATACAAACCGTTTTTCTCAACCTGCTGATGCACGTCTTGCGAGGCGGTTTTATTGGCACGTCTTGTCGAAGCAGAGATCGTGTTCCCCTTATCACGGGATTCTCATCAATACGGGCGTGGGTAACCCAACTGTGCTGTTAGTATGACTCCTCGGTTTTAAGCAAGTTCCAAGCGGCCACGCGGAGGGCACTTGATATTCACCCTCTTTATAAAGAGGTCAAGACATGTCCTTTTCTTTCCACGCCTGATCCTTCCCTTCCCCTACCTCGAGTTCCAACACCCAAGGTTCTGTCTATGCGCTCCAGACCTTCAACCATGTCCGGATCCAACCTTCAAGGCTGGTGGATGGCCTCTTCCGTCACAAAGGAGGACATCAAAAAGCTTAGGGAGGCTAGGTATCTGGCTGCCGAAATCCTTCACAGGCTACCTGCTCAAGGGCAGGTTATCCCCACTCCCGAACCCAACGAGAGTGTTGTATTCATTTCCCACTTCCTCCGAGGGCTAGGATTTAGTCTTGATTCCTTCGTCAGGGGGCTCATGTTCTATTACGGGCTAGATTTCCATGATCTAGCTCCAGATTCCTTCCTTCACATCTCATCGTTTATCGTCGTGTGTGAGGCCTTCCTCCGCATTACCCCACACTTCAGGTTATGGCTCAAGACCTTCAATGTGAAGCCAAAGATGATCAACCGGCGACACACGGAGTGCGGAGGCGCTATAATAAGCAAATGTGTCGTCGTCCTATGGCCAAAGGGTTCCTTCCCGGAGGTGTCCGACCTATGGCAACGGGAGTGGTTTTGCATCACAGCACCCCGAGGTACAAAGTGGGTAGGCACCCCAGCCTTCCGCTCTGCTCCTCCACCTCAACTGGCATCATGGGTCAACAAAGGGCTGGACTGGGGGCCAGTTAATGACGTGCTGACATTGCAAAGCCGCATCCGAGATCTCCTCAAGAGGGATATCAGTCTCGTCAAAGTAATTCAAGTAATGCTAGTTTGTCGGGTCCTGTCATGCCAACATCGATCTCTCCGTATGTGGGAGTTCAACCCGGAAGGACCGCGGACCATTCAACACTTTTTCGGTGTGACTCTCGAAGGGATGTATCATTATTCTTCAGATCACGAATAAAGTGTTCGGACACCACTGAGGATGCGGGTCTCAACTGCAATCGTTCAGATACCCAAGTAAGTAACTCCGTGTTAGAACATGCTATCATTATATTTGTCACAACATTATTCTAAAAAATTACCCTCGGCCAGGACTGGATAAGAAAGGCGGAGAGGATCAGGTGTTCGGCTCCTCTTCCCGAAGGCTCGCCGGATCCTGTACTTAGCAGGATGCTGGCTTGCGCACCTTATCAAGTGCCATCAGGAGAAGACGAGGGGAGGAATAGAGAATCCAAAAGCGGGCTTCATACATTACACGTCCGACCGGGAGGGATTAGTGGCTGTGCGTCGGAGGATGATCGGGGAGGTGAATCGAGAATCCCCTCTCCCCACGGGAAGAAAAGGACTGCCCCTGAAGACATGGAAACAGAGGTTTCCAAACGAGGGAAGAATCCTTCACTGGGGGGCCCTATCCCGGAGGGCATCCTTAGCGCACATCGCCCACAAGGGGGCCAGCCGTCAACCGAGCTGTAAGTGAATAAAGGCACATTAATAAATATGGCCTGCTCTTTTCCTGAGAATAACAACCAAGACATATGTTTGGTAGTCCGGCTCATAGCCCTTCTCAACAATGTTCGTCCTCAGGGGATCTTCTTCCGGAGATGATGGAGAGCGAAACACCTCCTCCTGCTTCCCCGCCTCATGAGACGGATGACCCTAAGGTGTCATCGCGGAGGATTTCTCCTGATCCGCAAAGGTCAGATGGTAACTCTTCGGCCACCCAAAGTCTGGAGTTCTCGGCTCCTAAGGAGATCAACAGAAAAAGCCCGGCATTGTCTGGTGTACAACCGGACACATTGATAGGTCTTCTGGAGCAAGTGGCTATCTCAGAGGCACATCGTACCTTAATGGTTACAGTGGTTGAGAGGATTTCATCCACAAAAAGCAGGTTGAATGAAGCTTTTACAAGCCTGCTAAGAGGCTTTGAGGTACGCAAAGTAAAATATACATTTTTGACTTTATCGCACACGCAAGTTGTGCTTTGTATAGATAGTAGCCCCTGAGACTCTGGTTGCCGTCCAAACGCGGCGAGCAAAGGATCATAGTCTCAGGTAATGATAGCGCTGCTTTCGTGCACAGGCGGCTGCAGATCCGGTGGCTGACCGAACTACTGAATTTGCCGAATTGAGGCGGCAACTTGACATGGCGGATGCAGACATCACGCTTGTTAACAAGCGGCTTGACGAGGCACATGGTATGTATATTCGGGTGGTCAGCAAATATTGTGAAGAGCATGATGTTAGTATTTATAGTATGCTTTGACTGTAGATGGAGCTGCTGCCGTGGAGACCCTTCGGGCAGAACTTGCCCGAGCCAAGGAGCAATCCAGGAAAAGTGATGCGGCCGCCCTGAAGGCAGCCGAAGAATTAGAAGCCGAACAGGCTGTGCATCGCCAAAGTGAGGATAAAATAGCCAACATGGCTATTGAGCTACAAAATGCTGCCAGCTGATATGAGCATCTAGATAGGGAAAACCAAATGAGAACGGCTAACTTAGAGAAGGCCTTGCAAGCAGCAAAGGAAACTCGCTCTGAAATCAGAGCAGCACGGGAGGAGCTTCGGCAGGCCGGTGATATCACGACTGGGAAGCCCTTTTTATTGCGAACGATGTTTGGCGATCCGAAATATGCCCCTCTTGATCAACTGTGGAGCTCTGCAGATGCATACTTGGATTTAGCAAAGAGTGCTACTGATGCGATTGAGTATTTCAAGGATCGGAAAGATCATGAGATGGAAGGATTATTCTAGTCGCAGTTCAGTGCTCCAAAGCGTCCGCTGCTATTGAATGAGCAAATGGCCGAGTGGGCCGAGCTCCCTAGGTTGTATGGGCTTGCCATGAAGGCTGTCGTGGATCATCTGTGGCCGGAGGAACCGAGCCCGGGTAGTTATTTTGGTTTGGTGCAACAATTTCTTTGTGTTGTGCCGCATATCAACGCTGTCAAGAGGTCGGCATGCATAGAGGGTGTGTGGATGGCTCTTGCCCGTGTTAAGACAAATTGGGTGAAGATGGAGGCCACCAATGTTGCAACCAGGGGTCCGTCCGGGGGTCAGGACTCGCCTGAGCACTATTTTGAGGAAGTCCTAGAAGGTGCCCATTTAATAGATGCTCAGTGCTCAAAGTGTACCATGTTCCAGTGACATGTATCTTAATTGTAAAAACAATGCTTTTTTGATGATAAAGGCTATATTTAAACTTTTGCCCGTAAAGTATTGTAGTGCCTCCTGTGCGGCCGTTTATGTATGTATGTATATAACCTAAAAGTTTGCAGTCGTCGGCTTCAGCCCCCTTGCATATAATGCGGGGGTGTTCGGTAAAGTGCGTAATCACACTTGATCCAACGTCTTGGTCCGTTAAGGAGGTGATAGCACGATGAACAAGGCAATCAGGCTATATAGCTTTAACACTTTCACTTAGCCATAGGAGTTTGACGGTGGGGCTACTGTATAGCCCCTGGTATGTCTGTGCTCATTCGAATATGGTGCGTGTACATACGTGACAAGGAAACCGGTCCTTCATTAATGCGCAGGAATCGCAAAGATTCCACTAGGTCATCGAGTGGTTGACCAGTCTCTCGCTTTATCATGACAGTCATTTTTCGGCTTTCTCTACGGAGGAGCTCATCTAGATGAACCAGGGCACAATCGCAGTAGTTCTCCCAGTACCACCTTAGCAGATAGAGCAAAACATAAGGTAGCAAAACACGGGAGCCAGGCAAACCCAACCATTGACCAAAGACATGATTCAGTGCTGATGCATATAAGGCCAAACTCGTGATGCTGAACACTCCCGAAGGTGCTTGGACTTTACAGCATATACTGGGCTGAGTACCGCCCTCGATAATGAACCCTGAATTTCTAGGTACGTGCATAAATTTGGCGTGACGAAAGAGCGGCTGTGGTGAGGGTATAAATCCCAAAAACACATTGGATGCTCCCTTGTAACCTCCAGTTTAGATCAGCGAATAATAAATTAGCCAATAACGCCGGTAGCCCTCTTGGTCATTTTAAGTACCAGGAGGGTGTGAGCCAACAAGAGACAATAAAAAGGTTTACACAGGGTCTTAATCTAAAAAGAAACCTTAGGACGGGGCCCTGCTGCACGTCTGTGCCTTTGTCTCTATTGTGCCGTATCCTGGAAGGGTATAACACGGTAGTCATCTGTAAAGAAGAAAGAAAAACTCAGTTGAAAGAATCTTTTTGTGTAACCGTGCGTAACGTCGGTTAAACTTAATGAACCGTGAAAATTCAATTTCTTGAGTGTGAATAGCATCCAGCCGAACTATGGATTTTATTCGTGCGGGCCGCCCCTAGCACCACATATGAGGGTATAGCCGTTAGCCAAGCTCAGGTTTATCTGGGCTGCTACAAATAGTGGTGCACCGAAAACGTCTAGCCGTGTCCATGGTCTCAACGACCGATTAGTTACTTGGGTTGGATAGGTCGGTCGGTGGTTCGGCTGCTAGAGCCACAACATATTCTTCCGCACGCAGGAAACGCTTTGTATTTCCGCTAATTGTGATGACGCCACGTGGACCGGGCATCTTAAGGTTAAGATAAGCATAATGCAGAACTGTATTGAAACAAGAGAAGGCTGTTCTACCGAGTAGTGCATGGTAGCCGCTTCGGAATGGAGCGATGTCGAAGATTAGTTCTTCACTTCGGAAGTTGTCAGGAGAACCGAATATAACCTCTAGTGTTAGAGAGCCCGTGAAGTGGGCCTCTACGCCTGGTATTACTCCTTTAAAGGTAGTTGTCGGTGTCAAAACCGGCGGATCTCGGGTAGGGGGTCCCGAACTGTGCGTCTAGGCAGATGGTAACAAGAGACAAGGGACACGATGTTTTACCCAGGTTCGGGCCCTCTTGATGGAGGTAAAACCCTACGTCCTACTTGATTAATATTGATGATATGGGTTGTACAAGAGTGGATCTACCACGAGATCAAGGAGGCTAAACCCTAGAAGCTAGCCTATGGTACGATTGTTGTAATGGAGGTTATGTCCTACGGACTAAAGCCCTCCGGTTTATATAGACACCGGAGAGGGCTAGGGTTACACAGAGTCGGTTACAATGGTAGGAGATCTACATATCCGTATCGCCAAGCTTGCCTTCCATGCCAAGGAAAGTCCCATCCGGACACGGGACGGAGTCTTCAATCTTGTATCTTCGTAGTCTTGGAGTCCGGCGGACGATGATAGTCCGGCTGTCCGGACACCCGCTCGTCCAGGACTCCCTCAGTAGCCCCTGAACCTGGCTTCAATGACGATGAGTCCGGCTCGCATAATGTTCGGCATTGCAAGGCGGGTTCCTCCTCCAAATAGTCCATAGAAGAATGTGAACACCAGGATAGTGTCCGGCTCTGCAAAATAAATTCCACATTCCACTGTAGAGAGAATAAAATGTACACAAGTTCAATCTGCTGACGTATTTTGCGGTGTGACATCGCACCACTACCAAGCCTTTACTTGAATCGTTTTTTATTATACCACCTCAGCATGTTTAGCGAAGCGGTTTCCTTGGCACGTCATGTCGAAGCAGAGATCGTGTTCCCCCTTATTCCGGGATTCTCATCAATACGGACGTGGATAACCCAACCGCGCCATTGATGGTGGCGTTTGGGAGATAAGCGAGATTTACCAGGCCAGTGGGGACGTATAGTCTTCGTCCGCCTATATAAGGGATAAGGATTCACCTTTTCACCTATGCCTTCTTCCTCCTTTGCTTACCCATCTCCGCGCACTCGAGCTCGAGTGCCCAAGTTCGCGCATCTCGTCTCAAGCTTCTCCGACCATGTCCGGAGCGGGAGGCAAGTGGTTGGCCTCCACCGTTAAAGAGGAGCACACCACAAAGCTGCGCAGCGCCGGATACCTTTCCGGCGACATCGCGCACCGGCTGCCCGATGAGGGGCAGCTCATTCCCACCCCTAGGCCCCATGAGAGGGTCGTTTTCCTTCCCCACTTCCTCCGCGGACTAGGCTTTCCACTTCACCCCTTTGTCCGGGGGCTCATGTTCTACTACAGCCTAGATTTCCATGATATGGCGCCGAACTTCATCCTCAACATCTCGGCGTTTATCGTCGTGTGCGAGGCCTTCCTCTGCATCCAGCCCCACTTCGGCTTGTGGCTCAAGACCTTCAATGTCAAGCCGAAGGTAGTTAAGGGCACTCAAGTGGAGTGCGGAGGCGCCATGTTGGGCAAGATGCCCAACATCCTTTGGTTCGAAGGGGCCTTCGTGGAGTCCGTCAAGGGGTGGCAGTCGGGGTGGTTCTACATCACCGAGCCGCGCGACCCTAAGTGGGCGGCGGCCCCCGAGTTCAGATCTGGTATCCCTACGTAGCTCACCTCCTGGAAAGAGAAGGGCTTGCTGTGGGGTAATTCAAAGGAGCTGACGGGACTCCAAGCCTGTATCCAGAAGCTGGTGAACAAGAAGCTCAGGCTGGTTAATGTGGTCCAAGTCATGCTCGTCCGCCAGATTCTCCCATGCCAAGAACGGGCATTCAATCTGTGGGAGTTTGATCCGGAACAGCACCAGGCGTTAAGCGGGCTCTTCGACACGATGTACGAAGGCGCCTGGAGGGTGTTGTTTAAGGGCGCCGAAGCCCCCGCATCCGCGATGGAAGATCGCGGATTTCACTCGTAGCGTCCAGCTGACGAGGTAAGTGATTCTACCCCTTTACGGGACACTTGTTGTTAATAGTTCGACCCTAAGCGGGTTTCAATATCCCTTTTCCTTTGACAGGAGTGGATGAAGAAGGCCGAGCAGCTCATCTGCCCGGCTCCCATGCCAGAAGTCCCAGTGGACGCCCGTCTAGCGGGGCTGCTGGTTCCAGCATCGCACGTGGTGCCGGAGAAGAAGGCCAAGAAGGTGGCCATGGGTACTCGAAAGAGTTCCCATTTTCAGGTGTCCGACGACTCCGAGGCGGATTCCTCCCCCGAAGATGAGGAGGAGGAAGAAGACTCTCTCCCAGAGGAGGGAGAGAGAAATAGGAAGGCCTCCCCAATAGGGGAGGCCGAAGGGTCCATGAGGGGAAGAACTATTCCCCCGGACAGCTCCGCCAACACCAACGTTGGCGAAGAAGAATGGCCCTCAAGGGCCAGGCCTCCGGCGAGATCGTAAGTATCCGGATTCCTGAATGGTTTATAATTTCTTGTCATGTCACATAGTGTCCTTCTAATGCCGCATACTGCCCGCAGTACGGCCGACGATGATCTCCCCGCTTCGTCGAGCGGGTCGTTGGCTGCGTCAGATGTGGATTCCATTCTGACTGCCTCCACCCCTCGCGCCGCTGAGGATGCCGAGGTGGGATCCCAGGAGAGGGTCCATCAGGAGGAGGCTCCGGAGGCGCCGCAAGGCAGCCTCCCGGACTTTGCGCCGGACTCTACGCCGGAACCTGCAGTGGTTCCAGAGTCCGGCAGGCGGCCCCTTCGCAAGAAGGGCAATACCGTGACACTGGCCGCCCCCGTCCAACCGGAGGCGCCGGACAACTTGTTGGAGGCGCTCAAAGGCGCTTCCATTGAGGAAGAACACCGCACTATCATGAGTGCCGTGATTCAGAAGGTTCAGCTCACCAAGAGCATGCTGACCGAAGCCTGCAGCAGCCTTCTAACAGGCTTTGAGGTAAGAAGTTAAAATTATGTAATGTAATACCGCATAGACAGTAGCCCCTGATGCTCGGTTCGGTGTTCGGAAAGAAAAGCCGGACTGAGGATCTAAAGAACACATACGCAGGGTTGCTAAAAATTATGTCAATATGGGTTTGCAGGCTGCGCTGCTGACCTCTGCCGCACTGACTGCAAAGGTCGGTGCATTGAAGTAGGATCTCGAGCGGTCCGAGCAAGAGCTCGGCCGTGCCAAAAAGCAGCTCGAGGACAAAGAAGGTGAGTAACACCACTTTGAATAATTACCTTACAGAAAAGGATTTAGGTTGCAAAAAATAACAAGGATAACATGGGCACTGCAGGGGCCACTAACGAGGTGGCAGCCTGAAGGAGGCTGTGTCCGCGGCTGAATGCAATGCGGTCGCGGAACGGGCAGAGCGAGAAAAGCAGGAGGCGCGGGTGGCGGAGGTGCGGCAAGAGCTCCAGGCTCTCATGGAGAAGCATGAGAGTTTGGAGCGCGACTCAAAGACGCGGGAGTCCGAGCTCGCCTCGGCTCTTGAAAGTGCCAAGTCCGCCAAGGCCGAGGCCCGTAAGGCCCTTCAGGAGGTTGAGGATATGAAGAAAATAGCGGCGGGTAAGGCATTTTTCATGCAGAGCAAGCATGTTAATGTAAACTACCTGACACTTACCCGAATTCGGAGCTCTCCAGGGGCGTTTGCAGATCTGTCTCGCAGTGTATCCGATGCCGCCGCATTCTACCGAGGCGAGGAGGGGAGCTCAATGGAGAAGGTCTTCTGGTCTCAGTACGTTGAGGCCGGCCATCTGGTGCCCCCTAGCGACCAGCTGAAGCAGCTGGTCGAGCTCCACAAGGTAGCTGAGGAGGCCATGAAGGGCCTCATAGTCCAGCTGTGGCCTGGACAGGCCATGCCTGGGAGCTACTTCGGCCTCGTGCGGCGGCTGGTGGATGTGTGCCCCTGGGTGGAGGTCGTCAAGCGCTCCGCCTGTATTGAAGGTGCTCGCCGGGCTCTTGCCCGCGCAAAGGTGCACTGGGGCAAGCTGGATGCGGCGCCAGCGGGCAAGGAGTATCGTACGCCCGAGATGTACTATAAGACTGTCCTGAAGGGTGCCCGCAAGATTGCGGATGAGTGCCCCAGAGATGTAATTATTGAGTAGACTTGCTATGCATTATCCTGTGCGCAGAAGACTTTGTTCATATGCGCGAAGCAACGCTTGTTTGATTTAAAATGTTACCTTCTGTGTGGCCGTTTATAAAATCTGAGAGATGGCAAGTCGTTGGCTTCAGCCCCCAAGCCGCGAGTGCTGGGGTGTTCGGGATAAACTTGAGCACTCTTGATCCCATTTTTGGGTCCATCTAGGGAGGCACTCAACACAACGAACAAGGCAACCGGACTTATAATGCTTGAACACTCTCACTTAGCCATAGAATTCTATAATTTTAAATTTCGGCGAAGCCCCTAGTATTCGGAAGACCGAATTCGGGGCGCTATCCACGCCTTCGTCGGACATTATCCGGTACTTCGCTCGAGGCGGCATAGGTCTTTAGGGACCCGAAAAGACCTCTCGAACAGCGACCAGTCTCTCGCCTTATCATGCCAGTCAGTGTTAGCTTTCTCCACTGAGGCGCTCGCCCAGCTCAACCGGGGAGCAATCGCAGTGGTTCTCCCAGTGCCACCTTAGCCGACAGAACGAAACATAAGGGACCAAAACGTGGGAGCCGGGCAAACCCAACTATTGACCCAAGACATGATTCGGAGCCGATTCATATAATGCTATAAGTTTGGGGTGCCGCACTTGTGAAAGTGTTCGGACTTATCACACCATAATGCGGGGAACATAAGCCCCTGGTGTATTCAGCCGTACCAAAATATACGGGTGCACGATGTCATTAGTGAACATATATGTAAAGTAATGCAATAACAGGCAAAAAGTGCTGCATTATTTATTCAAGGGATTCTGCTATGAGTGCGGAATGATACAAATAGTGCGGTAAGCAAGGGATTGGACTAATTAAACATGTCCCCCTCCAGGGGTGGGCTGCGGACTGGTGTATATAATCAAATTTAATGCTCGTAATGGAGACCACCTGAGTGTTCGTCGCAGCCTTTTTCCCTCCCTGGTTGTTGCATCGTGAGTTCGGCGGGTTCGCCGCCGGATAGGGCCTCTGGTGAACGGAGTCCTGTGTATACAAAGAAGGAAAAAAAAGAGAGACCCACTTGTGAGCCCCTGGTGTGGTCGAGCCGCACTCTGGGTCTGTTGTGGTCGTGCCCCTCCCCCTAGGCCCATGGTATCTCCAGAGCGTAATGATGTACGCAGAGGGTTGGTCTTGCAATCACGCGAGGGCTGGGGTTGGGGCCGCATTGCTACGCGTGCTCGGAACGTGCCAGGTGGTCTTTGTTGATGTTGCTTCGGGCACGTTTGGCCGTGTCCAGCCGTTTAACGGCCGGACTCGAAAATTGCCTTAGAAGGCTGCTCTATACTTCTGCCACGAGAGCCGCTGTATGTTCCTCCATTCGGAGGGAGCGTTCTGTATTTCCGTTGACCGTGATGACTCCACGTGGGTCTAGCATCTTGAGCTTGAGGTATGCATAATGCGGCACCGCGTTGAACTTTGCAAACGCGGTTCGTCCGAGCAGAGCGTGATAGCCGCTGCGGAACGGGACTATGTCGAAGATTAACTCCTCGCTCCGGAAATTGTCTGGGGATCCGAAGACCACTTCCATTGTGACTGAGCCTGTACAACTGGCCTCAACACCTGGTATGACGCCTTTGAAGGTCG
Organism: Triticum timopheevii; assembly: GCA_963921465.1. Lineage (NCBI taxonomy): Eukaryota > Viridiplantae > Streptophyta > Magnoliopsida > Poales > Poaceae > Triticum > Triticum timopheevii. The sequence goes on along the minus strand of OY997268.1, from coordinate 385,863,801 downwards.
TCTTTGTAGGTTTCATCCTTGAGGGGTCTATGCCCATCTTGCGCACTGTATCCTGATAAAGCAGGTTCAGGCTACTACTGATGTCCATCAGGACTCTTGTGAGGTGAAATCCATCGACGATTGGGTCTAAAACCAATGCGGCGAATCCGCCATGGCGGATGCTGGTCGGATGGTCTCTTCGATCGAAAGTGATCGGGCAAGAGGACCATGGATTGAACTTAGGGGCGACTGGCTCCATCGCATATACGTCCCTTAGTGCACGGTTCCGCTCCCTCTTGGGTATATGGGTTGCATATATCATGTTCACCGTCCGCACTTGTGGGGGGAAACCCTTCTGTCCTCTACTGTTCGGCGGTCGGGTCTCTTCCTCGTCGTCGCTGTGTAGCCCCTTGTCATTGTTTTCGGCAATTAACTTGCCTGCCTGCTTAAATACCCAACAATCTCTGTTGGTGTGGTTAGCTGGCTTTTCGGGGGTGCCATGTATCTGGCATGAGCGGTCGAGTATTCGGTCCAAATTGGATGGACCCGGAGTGGCTCTTTTGAATGGCTTCTTCCGCTGACTGGGTTTAGAGCCTCGGAATCCGGCGTTAACTGCCGTATCCTCCTTGTCGTCGCCGTTAACGCGGCGTTTGTTTTTGCTTCGACGCGACCTGCCATTGTGGTCCTTAGTATCCGGACTACCAGCATTTTTGCTGAGGTTGTTACTGCGAGCTAGCCAGCTATCCTCTCCCGCACAGAAGCGGGTCATTAGTGATGTGAGGGCTGCCATGGATTTCGGCTTTTCCTGTCCTAGGTGCCGGGCTAGCCACTCGTCGCGGATGTTATGTTTGAAGGCTGCGAGGGCCTCTGCATCCGGACAGTCGACGATTTGATTTTTCTTTGTTAAGAACCGTGTCCAAAATTGCCTGGCCGATTAGTCTGGCTGCTGGATTATGTGGCTTAGGTCATCGGCGTCTGGTGGTCGCACATATGTGCCCTGGAAGTTGTCGAGGAATGCGGCTTCCAGGTCCTCCCAACACCCAATTGACTCTGCGGGCAGGCTGTTAAGCCAATGCCGAGCTGGTCCTTTAAGCTTGAGCGGGAGGTATTTGATGGCGTGGAGATCGTCGCCTCAGGCCATATGGATGTGAAGGAGATAATCTTCTATCCAAACCGCGGGGTCTGTCGTGCCATCGTAGGATTCAATGTTTACGGGTTTAAACCCTTCAGGGATTTGATGATCCATTACTTCGTCAGTGAAGCATAGCGGGTGTGCGGCGCCTCTGTATTGTGCAATATCACGACGTAGCTCAAGGGAGCGTTGTCTGCTATGTTCGACCTGGCCGAAGTTGTTGTATCCGGCTCAACGGTATTCGTCGTGGGTCGTGGGGCGCCCGCGTGATCCATAGATAGATCTGGATTGTCTTGCCTTATCCTCCAATATGTCCCGCAAGTCCGGCGCGTTCCCTCGTGGCTTCGTACTTTTCAAGCGATGACGGGGTACGGTCTTGATGGAAGGCCTGGATGACTCTCTATCGCGACCACGGGGTGGTCGGTCGGCCGTATTGTGCGCTGGTGATGAAGGTATGTATGCTTCCTCCTCTAATCGGGGCAGCAACTTGCGTTTTGGGTAGCTCTTGGAGGGGCGTTCGAGTTCGTACTCTTCGGCCGCGAGGACATCGGTCCATCTATCGGCCAGCAGGTCTTGATCAGCTTGAAGCTGCTGCTGCTTTTTCTTTAGGCTATTTGCTGTGGCCATTAGCCTGCGTTTGAAACGCTCCTGTTCGATGGGATCCTCAGGCACGACGAATTCGTCGTTGTTGAGGCTTGCCTTGTCTTCGGAGGGAGGTATGTAATTATCATCCTCGACCTCTTCATCTGCCGCTCTCTCGTGAGGGCTTGCTTCTACATCCTCCTGCGCTGAATCTTGCTGGAGGGGATTGTCTTTGGCACTTTCTGGGGTGTTATTATCTCCTGTGCTGGAATCTCCATTCTTGCTGTGGCGGGATTTAGAGCGGCGCTGCTGACGCTGGCGCTCGGGCTGTTTCTTTAAGGAATCTGCCTCCGCTGCTTCTTCGCCGTCCCCATCTTTTGGGGTGTCCACCATGTATATGTCATATGACGAGGTGGTCTTCCAGTGCCCTGTAGGTGCTGGTTCTTGTTCATCTCCGGCATCATCGTCCATACCGTCGATGTCTTCAGAGTCGTAGTCTAGCATGTCGGTTAGATCGTCGACAGTGGCTACAAAGTGGGAGGTGGGTGGGTTTTGAATTTCTTCGTCGTCCGCATCCCAACAATCCTGGCCATAATCCGGCCAGGGCTCTCCGGATAGCGAGAGATGTTTTAGCGAATTTAGGATGTCGCCAAAGGGTGAGTGATGGAAGATGTCTGCGGCAGTGAACTCCATGATCGGCGCCCAATCAGATTCGATTGGCAGGGGCGCAAGAGGTTCGGAGTCCGGCAGGGAGTCCGACACCTCGGAGTCACGAGCTTTACAAGGGATAAGGTTAGTGTTCGGCTCCATCGCCGTGGAAGTTGCAGCCCCCGAGGCGGTGTCCAGCCACCGGTCCTCGATCTGGGCGACCGGCTCTGGACTAAGGGCCGGAGCAGATTTGTGTGTGGCCACCAAGGCACTGTCCGGCAGCAGAGCTAAATCATGTCCCTCGCGACAGCGCGGCACGCTCGGCTGTGGCTCGAGTCCGTCGAAGATTAAGTCCCCGCGGATGTCGGCTGTGAAGTTTAGGCTTCCGAACCTGACCTGATGGCCAGGGGCGTAGCTTTCGATCTGCTCCAGATGGCCAAGTGAATTAGCCTGCAGTGCGAAGCCGCCGAATACGAAGACCTGTCCGGGGAGAAAAGTCTCACCCTGGACGGCGTTGTTGTTGATTGGAGGAGCCATCAAGCCTATCGGTGACGACACAGAGGAACTCTCAATGAAAGCACCAATGTCGGTGTCAAAACCGGCGGATCTCGGGTAGGGGGTCCCGAACTGTGCGTCTAGGCGGATGGTAACAGGAGACAAGGGACACGATGTTTTACCCAGGTTCGGGCCCTCTTGATGGAGGTAAAACCCTACGTCCTGCTTGATTAATATTGATGATATGGGTAGTACAAGAGTGGATCTACCACGAGATCAAGGAGGCTAAACCCTAGAAGCTAGCCTATGGTATGATTGTTGTAATGGAGGTTATGTCCTACGGACTAAAGCCCTCCGGTTTATATAGACACCGGAGAGGCCTAAGGTTACACAGAGTCGGTTATAATGGTAGCAGATCTCCATATCCGTATCGCCAAGCTTGCCTTCCACGCCAAGGAAAGACACATCCGGACACGGGACGGAGTCTTCAATCTTGTATCTTCGTAGTCTTGGAGTCCGGCGGACGATGATAGTCCTGCTGTCCGGACACCCCCTAGTCCAGGACTCCCTCAGTAGTATTGCTTTGGCTGATTCATGAAGGGTCTATCCCCATCTTACGGACATTGTCCTGATATATCAGATTGAGACTACTGCCGCCGTCCATGAGGACTTGGGTGAGATGGTATCCATCAATTATTGGGTCGAGTACCAAGCCAGCCGAACCTCCATGCCGGATACTAGTCGGATGGTCCCTGCAATCGAAAGTGATCGGGCAGGCCGGCCATGGGTTGAATTTGGGGGCAACTGGTTCTACAGCATATACGTCTCGGAGTGCGCGTTTGCGCTTCCTCTTTGTTATGTGGGTCGTGTAAATCATGTTTACTGTTTTGATCTGTGGTGGAAATTTTTCTGTCCCCCAGTGTTCGGCTGGCGAGGTTCATCCTCGTCTTCACTTGGCGGCTCCCTCCCCTTGTGTCCGGCGTTTAGCTTGCCGGCCTGCTTGAAGACCCAACATTCTCTGTTGGTCTGATTCGCAGGTTTCTCGGGGGTGCCATGAATCTGACATGATCTGTCTAGAATTTTGTTTAGGCTGGACGTCCATCTCTGCTGCCTTTAAATGCCTTTTTCCGTTGACCGGGTCAAGAGCCCCTGAATCCAGTGTTTACAGCCGTGTTGTCTGGGCTGTCTTCATTATTTTGACACTTGTTTTTATTGCGTCGCGGCTTCCCATTGTTGTCCCTGATTTCGGATGTGCCTGGGTCGCTGGTGCCGCTGCGGGCCAACCAACTGTCCTCGCCCGCGCAAAAGCGGGTCATAAGGCTTGTTAGTGCTGCCGTTGTCCTCGGTTTTTCCTGGCCGAGGTGTCTAGCGAGCCATTCGTCGCGGACACTGTGTTTGAAAGCCGCTAAGGCTTCAACATCCGGCTAATCGACAATTTGGTTCTTTTTGGTGAGAAATCTGTTCCAAAGCTTACGGGCTAACTCTCCATGTTGATGGATTATGTGACTTAAATCGTCTGCGTCCGGAGGTCAGACATATGTCCCTTGAAAATTGGCCCTGAAAGCATCCTCAAGTTCCTCCCAACTTCCAATTGAGTTTTCAGGGAGGCTTTTCAACCAGTGCCGAGCTAGTCCTTTCAACTTGACAGGCAGGTATTTGATGGCGTGGAGATCGTCTCCGCGCGGCATATGGATGTGAAGAATAAAGTCCTCAATCCAGACTGCAGGGTCTGTCGTTCCGTCATATGACTCTATGTTTACAGGTTAAATCCCTCTGGAAATTCATGATCTAGCACCTCATCGGTGAAGCACAGGGGGTGCATGGCACCCCTGTGTTTGGATGTGTCATGGCATGCTTCCGATGGTTGTAGTGTTCGGTGTTGATTCCGAGCTGGTATTCGATCAGTATAGTCGATTTGGTGGCCGTGATCCTGCGTAGGAGCATGCTTCCTAGATCCATAGATGGACCTGGCCATACCGACTCTTTTGTCCAGGTGCTCACATAGATCGTGTGCTGACTTGCGTGCGGCATCATTAGCCGGTCTGTCTCGGCCACGGGGTGGTCGGCCCGGCAGATCGGCCGTATTATTTTTCGGCGGGATGGGCTCTATAGCCTCGTAGTCGAATTCAGGCAGCAGCTTGCGCTTTGGGTAGCTCTTTGTGTGGCGATTGCCACCGTATTTTTCGTCAGTGTCAAGCAGTTTGTTCCATTTGTGGTTGAGCGTGTCCTGCGTGGCCTTAAGCCTTTGCTTCTGCTTCTTCAAGATCCTCACATGGAGATAAGCCTTTTTTTGGAGGTTCTCTTGTTCCAAGTGCCTTTCCGGGATGATGAGTGCATCGTTGTCTAGACAGTTATCCTCTCCGGAGACAGGTTTATAAGGCAGTGATCAGACATCGGCCCCGGACTATGTTTGCTGTCCCCTGGCTCATCCTGCTCCATCGCTGGGTCCGTGGGGTTGTCGTTACCTTTGGAGTCGTCCGGGGTATTATTCTTTATTGTGTCGTTATCGCTGTTTTTGTTGTGGAGGAATTCAGAGCGGTGTCGCTGACGTCGGCGCTTTGGTTGCTTCTCCGGAGGATTATCGCTTGGCTGCTCGGATGTGTGGAGCAAAGTTGGCTCCACAAACTGCTGAAGTGGTGCCAAATAATTTTCTCAGGGCACCGCTGATGAGATGGCAACATTTTTAGATACTAGGTAGAAACTATGATAATGCCTTAATCACATCTAGAATAACATAGCACAGTGACAGTATATGAATCACATCTAATAAATGATTTGTAACAACGGAAGTGAGGCTAACCTTCTCTGCACATACTAGAAACTTCCTCCCACTGTCCACAGATTCAAACGCAACTAACTTCACTCATGGAGATTGATGGTGACAACAAGCAGGCAGATCTTCAGCCACCCTGCTCCATTCTTTGCAAGTGATGGTCCTAGGGAGCTGCAAGAGGAAGAAATGACTCAAATCGGCCACCGGGTTAAAATCCTTTATTCTAAATCATAACCCGAGAGAGACGATGGAGGCATACCCGGCGGTGAAAGAGTCGTCGTTGGAGGAGGAACCACTGGAGAGGTCATTGGAGAAGACCATGGCGACCACGACGGTCAGATGTGAGACGGCGAGAGCGAGGAAGCGGCTATAGCTTGGGAAGGAAGGAAGAAGAAAACAGGGGAAATGTGACTTGTGGTCGGGGATAAAAGGTGTGGGGAGGGCGGAAGAGTTAGATATTTCGGTAGTAGGCCAACTATTTGGAATGGTGGACAGACACTTTTCGCGCGGTGCCATCGGACACCATTCACTTTGAATGAATTCACAAACAATTCTTCTGCTTTACGCGCATCAATGAGTTTGATCATTCAAAGTTTTGTGGAAATTTCCTGGGGTACTGTGCTCATCCACGTCATTGCATAATTTAACATCATTTACTAATTTGGGTACACAAAAAAGCCTACAACACACATAACACACTTACTGAAATGAGCAATTTTAGTAATTAAATAGAGCCAGTTGACCTAAACATCGCTCAAACAAAAGACTAATGTTAGAAACAAAGTCAAGTACGCATAAATTTAACAAAGCCACCAATGCGCTGCCCTATGCCTTTCCGGTGTAAGATGAGATGTCGATGACTTATCCTGGCAACATGCCACCATTTGTGGACTCTGTGTCCCCCGGGCTGAAGTCGACCACATCATCGTCCTCGTCCTCGGCGTCGCCCGCAAGGTTGTAGTACTCATAGTATTAGCTGCTCTAGAGCTCGTGGTGGTACTCCACCATTGATTCCTCAACGAAAATGCTCTTCTCTACCTCCTCCTCAGCCACGCGCAACTCCTCCTCCTGGTGCTCCTCGATCTCCGCCTTCTCCTGCATCTCCAACTCCTGCTCGGCGATCTCATGAGGAAGAAGGTGTGCCATGGCCTCCGCCGCCTTTTTAGACATGGGTTGTTTGCTGGATTTTGAGGAGGCCTGGAATATCTTGGCGTGGGCGTCCTCGATCTTGGCGTGAATGGTCTCGACCCAGGCTAGGGCGACATCAGCGGCACGTACGGCTGCTCTAGTGCTCTTGTCATTTGTAGTCGTCGCCACAACAGCTGTTGCAGTCCTCTTGGCTACTGCAGATGCCCTCTCGGCGGATGGGACCGAACTCTCTTCATAGGCCGATGCGCTCTCGGCGCAGGTGGTGGCTCTCGGGGAGGATGCGGCCACCGTATGGGCCCTCATGAAGCGTCTCCACAACGTCATTCTTTGCAAGAAGGGATTGGGGAATGGGGATCGGGGAGTCATGGATTCGGCAGTGAACGACACTAAAGCAGACGAAGCCGACAAAGCTTATGGAGGTAGACATAAATAGACCCACAAATTTCGCAAACGGTTCCTACAACAAAAAGTGTGTGATGTTGATTTTTGTATTAGCTGTGAAAGACAAATTTGGAGTATAGTGGCTACACATGGTGTTCTAAATGTACAAGAAAATTTTGTACCGTTAACTGCACTAATACAACTATCATGTTAATGTTTGGAAAGTGTAAGGGTTCATTTGACCTTTTTAAGACATTAAGTGGGTTTCTAGCCATATAATGGATGTAATTCAAATTTGAACTTCATGTACATGCAAGAGCTAACCATCACGATTTCAAAAATCATATTTGTGTACTTGTGTGCAAGTTAATTCCATATGCAGTAAATTTGAAGGAATTTTAAACATATTGGTGTCACGACTTGGACACAAAGAGTGCCATGGAATTTAAATTGCAAAAAAATGATAAAAAATACTTGAAACCTTGCATGAAGTAATTGCATGGCACCAAGATGTTGTGGTAAAACAAAGTTGGCCTGTTTGACAAAATTTAGACACACACCCCTCACAAACCGGAGCATCTCACTAGAGGAGTCGTGGTTCCGAGAGGGAACAATGCATGTTCGATGACGAAGCGGTGTTAGCTTCCTCTTATGGCCTTCAAACTTTTTCTACCATTAACATGCACTAATACAACTATCATGTAACATTTGGAAAATTTTAGGGATCATTTGACCTTTATAGGGTGATTTTCTAGTCATTTAATGACTGTATTTAGAATTTGAACTACACGTACATGCAACAGCTAACCATAACGGTTTGAAAAATCATATCTGTGTACTTGTGTGTGAGTTCATTCCATGTGTAGTAAATTGGAAGGAATTTTCAAACACATTGGTGTCACGGCTTGGACACAAGCATTGAGTGCCATGGCATTTAAAATCCAAAAAATTCAGAAATGATCAGAAATACATGAAACCTTGCTTGACGTAATGGCATGCCACCGAGATGTTGTGGTAAAAAATTGGCCTGTTTGACGAAAGTTTGGACACACACCTCACACAAACCGGAGCATCTCACTAGAAGATTCATGGTTCTGAGAGGAAAAAATGCATGTTTGACGACAAACCGGCGGTTGCTTCCTCTTATGGCCTTCAAACTTTTTCTACCGTTAATGTGCATGAATACAACTTTCATGTAAACATTTGGAATATTGGGGTCATTTGACCTTTTTAAGACATTTAAATGATTTTCTAGCAATTTAATGACCGTAATTCAAATTTGAACTGCATGTACATGCAACAGCTAACGATAACCGTTTGAAAAATCATATTTATGTACTTGTGTGCGAGTTAATTCCATGTGTAGTAAATTGGAAGGAATTTTCAAACATATTGGTGTTGTCAGATTTCGGGGTCCGGCAACCCGTGAGAGGTTCGGACACTGGGGTGCGTGCGGAGATCTCAACCTGCCCAGTCTACCTACTCGCAATCCTCCCTAGCCTAGTGCGAAGAGCTCACAAAGACACAAAGACAAAGAGATTTAGACTGGTTCGGGCCACCATTGTGGTGTAATACCCTATACTCCAGTGTGGTGTGGTGGATTGCCTCGAGGGGCTATGGATGAACTAGTTACAAGGATGAACAAGCCTCGGGAGGTGAGGTGTTCTTGAGCTGTTGTGGTGCTCTACTTGCTCTGGTTTCGGTCCCCCTCCAATGGTGGTGGCTAAGTCCTATATATAGTCGCCTTGGTCCTCTTCCCAAATATGAGCGGGAAGGCATTCCACAATGGCAGGACTTGAAAGGGGAAAATTAGTACAGTCTATTCTGGCAAAAGTAGTATTCGCCTGCAAAAAGCCTCTGGTCGTGATGTCGCGGTGGGCTCGGTGATGACCTCCGTCCAGCCGTCCTGGCGGTCTTGGTCTTGTTGCACCAGAATGGAAGCCTTTGGCTGATTCCTCGGGACTCCGCGCCTGTGGCTTGCCGCCCTTGCACCGAAGAGGAAACCTACGCTCTGCACCCGCCTGGCACCCGCCTGGCCTTGGTCGTCATGGCTCACGTCAGCTGAGCCTCATGAGGTAGCTGCATTGATATCTCCGCCCCTCACGAGCCCTCCTGAGGAGGCCAGCTCCTTGCGGGGTCTTGGTGTTGTCCGCCTCGCCAGGCTTGGCCCCTCGCGAGGGTCTTGTTGTGTTGGTGTCGAAGCTGGGTCATACCAGGCTGTCGATGGAGCCACGTGGTGGGCCGCAGGCAGGCAGGACTGGATACCCCCAAGTCCAGGACGCCGACTGTCGCTCCCCGGCCCAAGGCGCGCTCGGACTTGGCTTCCAAGCAAAGCCAAGGGGCAAGTGCGGAGCGCTGCGGGCCCTAACCACCTGCGGCCTTGATGACGTGTGGCGACTGATTAGACATGGGCGACTCCGCTTCCCCACGCTGCCTCGGCAACTGCTTGACTTGATTAGTCGATGCTGCATGGAGGGGGTCATGATGATGCGACATCATGGAGGCCATCGGTTGGCCTCCCTTGAGTATAAATGTGAGGGAGGGGTGGAGCCCCTGTCCATCTTCCCTTTGTCTTGCTCCCGCTTGCTTATTTCTTCTCAGTCTTGCTCCGATGGCGTCGCCAAAGAGGTTCTTAGCGGCCGAGAAAGGGAAGGCCCCCCAGGAGGGGCCAGCCTTCCCTCCTCCCAAGAGGGGTCGTGGCCATCCCCGCAAGCACCCTGCGGCCCCTCCGGCAGCATCCAGGGGGCGCGGGCGCGCACCCCCCAAAGGCAGCGTTGCACCGGGCGCCCGTGATGGCACCTCTTCCCACGGCGGGGGCTACCAGCCTCGGAGCAGCCCCCATGACGAAGGGAGGCGCGCTATGATCGTGCGCCCGCCTCGGCCGCGCTTTTCTTCGCTGGAGGTGCTTCCCGAGTTTGTGGTGTGGTCGCAGAGCCCGTCCGACACCTCGATCCGGTTCCTCCGCTTCTTCTCCAGCGAGCTTCCTTCTTTGGGGCTTGCTGGCCTTTGGCTGCAGGCTGATGGGTGCTGCAGCAGAGCCTCGTGGGTAAGCACTGAGGTTTCTGCCTCTGGCAGCGTGGTGCTGACCCGTGGCTGGCAGACTTTCATCCGCGCGCCTCGCCTGGGCGGAAGGTGCGCCCTCCACTTCAAGTACGACGGTCTGGCGTCCCTCTACTTGAGGGTATTCAGGGGGGACGGCCCCCGCGTGGGGTGTTGCCAGGAGGATAGCAACAACAACGATGGTGGTGATGGCGAACTTGGCCCTGGCGACGCGCGTTCCTCCTCTTGTGGTGGCAGCTCCTCCTTGGGTGAGAGCTCGAGCAGCGGTGGCTACGACCGGCCTCCGCGTTGTCGTGCTCGCATCGAGGATGCTGGTGCCTCATCCTGTCGCAGCGCTCCAGTGAAGCCGGAGAGGAGCCCAGCCTGAAGCTGGGGGCCGACGAACTTGGACTCAAGGCCGGTGGCCCCAGATCAGCTGTGGGAGAACTGGTGGAGCGTCGGGCTACCTTGACGCGCTGCTTGAGGATGCGGCACTGGTGCCAAGCCCGCACGCTTTCGGACCCTCTTTGTTTAGCTTTTCTTTTCTCCTGCAAATAAAAAAGAAGAAGAATGTACCCTGCGAGGGTGTGTAATGAACTGCTGCTGTTATGCCTTTTTATGTTATGGTTGTTTATCTTGATGCTGTGTTGCAGTATTTGTAATTTGAGCGGGTCAAGGTAGGAAGGCTTAGCTTGATATGTGCGGTCGTCCTCCGCCTCATGAGAACCCATCCTTAGGTACTGGACAGGCCTCCCAGGGCGTACACCCTGTGCCGTCAAGAGATACATCTTGTTCCCTCGGGAGCCGCAGCAAGGCAGAGCCATCCCTTGCAGGAAGAGAAAATTTGTCGAGCGACTTGCTCCCCTTTACGCAAGCCCCTTGCCATAGGTTAAGGGCCTGATGCACCACGTCGCGCTGCCCGGGGGGCACGGACATGAGGGGTGCTGGTGCCAGCGGGACTCGATCGAGGGCTCCTCGGGAGGATAAAGCCGAAATAACGGGGTTCGGCATGGTGCATGCGCGCAAAGGCAAGCCCTAGGTGCACACACCTACCTAGCCCCACGCGTGAGGAGCGCGAGGAGAAGTGGCGGGCGACTGCCACCTCCCTCACGTCCTTAGACCAAAGCATCTTAGGAGAAAACACACTTGAGGAACCAGCGCTCGTGAATACCAAATCCATTGAAAAACTTACTAAGAAAACCGCAAGCAACTTCAGAAAGCAAATGAACAGCCGCGTCCGGCACCTAATCTAGTCTTCTCACCAGCGTGGAGCTAAGTGCTACCACTAGGGCGTGGGAGGGAGCCCCCATGAGGCCCCAGGGTGACTCTCAGGAGACTCCGGGTTATGTACAGCCCCACTCATTATTACATGAGAGTGTCATGAGCGGAGACCTTCACAGGTCGGAGCCTTTCTTCAGGGCTAGAACTTTTAGAGGTGCTGGATGTTCTAGGCGTTCTGGATGGGGACCCCATCCTGTGTCTCTAGGCGCCAGGCCTAGAGACACTAGCAACCCTAAACGGGCCCTCCCACATGGGAGAGAGCTTATGTAGCCCCTCCCTGGAGAGCACCCGCCTCGGGACGAGATCGCCCACCTCTAACGTCCTAGAGCGGACGCTGCGGCAGTGGTACCGCCGCAGCACCCGCTGGTACCTCGCTGCTCGGAGCGAGGCCTGGCGGCGGCGTTCCTCCCCTAGCATGAGATCCATCCTCTGCGTGGCGTCCTGCTGCGTTTCGTCGAACGCCAGGACCTGCGTGGAGCGATGCCTGACCTCGTGAGGAAGAACCGCTTCTTCTTCGTAGATGAGGAAGAAATGCGTTTCTCCTATTGGCTTGGTTGTGGTGGTGCGGATGGACCACAGCACGGACTGTAGCTCGTCGAGCTAGCCCCTGCCGCAGGCCTCGAGCTTCTTCTTCAAAGTGTGGGTCTTGAGGACCCTCAGGACCTCTGCATTGGCCCTTTCAGCCTGTCCATTGCTCCGTGGGTGTGCTACTGAGGCGTAGCAGATCTGCGTTCCAAGGTTAGCACAATATGTTTTGAAAAGATTGCTGGTGAACTACGAGCCATTGTCGGTGATGATGCGATTGGGGACCCCAAATCAGCTCACAATTCCCTTCATGAACTTGACGATTGATCCTCATGGGATGGTGCGCATGGCTTCTACTTCCGCCCACTTGGTGAACTTGTCGATGGCGACGTAGAGGTATCAGTAGCCTCCTGGAGCCCGAGGGAATGGCCCCAAGATGTCCAGCCCCTAGACTGCGAACGGCCACGTGAGCGGTATCGTCTGGAGGCCTTGCGCGGGCAGATGGATCTGCTTGGCATGAAACTGGCATGGTTCACAAGAGCGCACCATCTCTGTAGCGTCGTTGAGCGCGGTGGGCTAGTAGAAGCCGCTGCGGAACGCCTTGCCCACCAGGGTGCGGGATGAGGAGTGGTGCCCACAGTCGCCACCATGTATGTCCGCTAGCAGCTCGAGCCCCTGTTCCCTGGAGATGCACCACAAAGAAACGTCATTGGGCCTCCTGTGATATAACTCACCATATTTCATGCAGTACGTGGTGGCCTGGCGGGCCACGCGCTCGGCGTCCTCCTCCTTCTCTCGTAGGGTCCCCTGAAGTGAATACGCCTTGAACTCCTCCGTCCAGCACCCCTCCTCACGCTCAAGCGCGAGCAGCAAGTGGTCTCCTGAGGAATGACCACAGGCTGGAGCTCCTGTCTCTGGTGCCTGTGGCAGGTCCTCCTGAGGTGCTACTAGAGTCGTGATGTGTGGAACCACAGATGGCTTGAAGAGCCGCTCCTCAAACACCCCTGGCTCCTGAGGGAGCCTGCGAGAGGCTCTTTTGGCGATGGCGTCTGCTTCTTTGTTCGTCCCACGTGGCACATGCTGCAGCTCCACGCCCATGAACCGCTTCTCCATCTTGCGCACCTCTTCTAGGTACGCCACCATGTGTTCGTCCTTAGGTGTGTACTCCTTGTTGGAGAAATTGACGAGAAGCTGGGAATCGCCCTTGATGGTGAGGCGCTTTACCCCCAACGCGGTCGCCGCCCAGAGCCCAGCGAGCAGGCCTTCAAATTTTGCGATGTTGTGGGAGACCTTCTTGCCCCGCTGAAAGCAGAGTTGTACTGCATAGCTGTCACGCCCAAGATGCGGCCCTATCCTAAAGGAACTCGAAGGTCCCACCAAGGATAGAAGCGCATCTTGAAGACGCTTTTGCAAGGTGGATATCATTACATCAACATTACATAATAGATGGGGATACATACAAAAGGCATACAATGCCACACGAATACAACAACATATTACATAAGAGCAACATCCGACTATGGATGAAACACAAACAGAAGCTCAAACGACATCCACCCTGCTAGCCCAGGCTGCCGACCTGGAACCTATCCCTTGATCGAAGAAGAAGTAGAAGAAGAACTCCAAAACAGGCAAACATCGCTCTTGCGTCAAGCTCATCGCATAACCTATACCTGCAACTGTTGTTGTAGTAATCTGTGAGCCACGAGGACTCAGCAATCCCATTACCATGGGTATCAAGACTAGCAAAGCTTAATGGGAAAGGAAGGGGTAAAGTGGTGAGGTTACAGCAGCGACTAAGCATATATGGTGGCTAACCAACGCAAATGAGAGCAAGAAGAGAAACAAAGGAACGGTCGTCATCTAGTAATGATCAAGAAGTGATCCTGAACTCCTACTTACGTCAATCATAACACGGAAACCGTGTTCACTTCCCGGACTCCGCCGAGAAAAGACCATCACGGCTACACACGCGGTTGATGCGTTTTAGTTCGGATCAGGTGTCAAGTTGTCTACAACCGGACATTAACAAATTCCCATCTGCCACATAACCGCGGGCACGGCTCTCGAAAGTTTATACCCTGCAGGGGTATCCCAACTTAGCCCATGATAAGCTCTCGCGATCAACGAAGGATATACCTTCTCCCAGGAAGACCCGATCAGTCTCGGAATCCCGGTTTACAAGACATTTCGACAATGGTAAAACAAGACCAGCAAAGCCGCCCGATGCGCCGACAATCCCGATAGGAGCTGCACATATCTCGTTCTCAGGGCAACACCGGATGAGCAATCCGTACAACTAAAACCAGACCTCAAGTTTCCCTGAGGGGGCGCTGCAAAGGGCTCTAGTTTGGACCAGCACTTAGAGAAGCACTGGCCCGGGGGGGCTATAATAAAGATGACCCTTGGGTTAATTACTCCCAAGGGAAAAGTAGGTGGTGGTGAGGCAATTGGTAAAACCAAGGTTGGGCCTTACTGGAGGAGTTTTATTCAAAGTGAACTGTCAGGGGGGTCCCATAAATCACCCAACCGCATTAGGAACGCAAAATCCGGGAACATAACACTGGTATGACGGAAACTAGGGTGGCAAGAGTGGAACAAAACACCAGGCATAAGGCCGAGCCTTCCACCCTTTACCAAATATATAGATGCATTAATAATATAAGAGATATTGTGATATCCCAACATAACCCTGTCCACCATGGAGAAATCTTCAACTTCACCTGCAGCTAGCAACGCTATAAGAGGGGCTGAGCAAAGCGGTAACATAGCCAAGCAACAGTTTGCTAGGAAGGGTGTCAAAGGTTAGAGGTTCATGGCAATTTGGGAGGCTTGAAGAGCAAATGATAGGCAACGCAGCATAGCGATAGAACGAAGCAACTAGCATAGCAATGATAGTAGTGAGATCCAGGGTAGCGGTCATCTTGCCTGAAATCCCGCAAGGAAGAAGAACGAGTCCATGAAGAAGATGAAGCCACGAAGACGAACCACACGTAGACGAACGCATCCTCACGATCGCAACAAAACGGGAAGTATCGAGAAGAAGCACACAACATAGGTAAACACACCACACATAGACAAGACATGATGCACAACAAGCATGATGCATGACAAGGCTACATGAAGCTACTCATGGCAAGAGATGCAAACAAGAACAACACATCAAGGCAAGTTTAAATGAGGCCGGAAACAACATGTAACAATTCCGGTAAGTCCTCATATGCAAATTTCGAAATTGGTCCAGATCTGAATAAACCTTAAGTTGAAGTTGTTAAACAGCAAGTTAAAGAGCACCAAGAGAATCTACACGAAATTCTAGTCAAGTTACATATAAAGTTCATTAGATTCGGAGCTACGGCTAGAAGATATGAGCAAAACAAGTCAAACTTGGCATTGATGCAAAATGCATACAAACATCAAGCAAACACACCAAAACAAGGATGCAACATGATAATATGAAACTACATGTAAAATCAAGCAACTTTCATATAGAGCACACTCAAAACGGAGCAACGGTTCAACACACACTCTATACAAGTCATAGCAACAATCTGTCCAAAACAGCAACTAGGCATCTTGCAAGCTTCAAGACAATATGCTACAACATCTCAACGAGAAAACAAAAGGCATGGGCATGAAGTAAACGAACAGCATGACAAAACATGAACACTGAGCTATCTCCAAAAACAACTAGAACATGCTCAAACACGCATGGGAAGATTGCAAATAATAACAGTTTCAGAATTAGCAGGAATAACATCAGGTTGCAATGTTTAGAGCTATCAAACAACATGTTACAGGAACTTATCATGGAAAACAAAGGCATGGCATGACTCTACTAATAGCATAGAACAAAAGTCCCTTACTGACCATGAGCCAAAAAGGATCAGAAAATATGATGGCACCCATGTAAACATGGCAAGTTATATTACAGATTCATACATGGCAGAAACAACAATAAGTAGGCATGTTAGTGAGCTTGAACAACTCACCACAGAGCAATACATGGCATGGCAAGGCAACCAACAGTAAGAAGACATGTTTATGAAGCTAAGCATGGCAAGAGAAAGTTCATAGGGTGCATGCATCACTAGGAAAGCACATGTCCAAAACTGAACTTAATGTTAACAGGCTGACAGCAACATTATTTAGCAACTTTAGAGCAAGATAACAACATGTTAGAGCAGGCTATAAATGCAACCATGGGCATGAATGGATAGAGCAAGACATGTATAACAAAACATCCTTAGTGAACAATCTCCAGATTATGCATGGAATGACTTGTAGGAGCAGGTTAACCTAGCATCACGAAATAACAGAATCAGCCTAGCAAAACAGCAACAACAAGTACACTACTTAACAAGCTTGATGCACTCAGCACACAACTCACAAAAATACATGGATGGCACCACTAGAAAGATGGCATGGCATAGATAAAAACACATGTAGACATCAACCTCATAGGATGCACACATAAAACATGACAAAAATGACAAATGAGCATGTTATAACAGTTTCAGCAGATTAACATCAACTAGCACTCTTCCAACAGCATTTCGGGCATCAATATGAGCTCAAATGAAACTGATGCAATGGAATGAAATGAAGTACTCGTCGAGACGAACAATTCCATATATCATATGCATGAATCGAACCTATATGCATGGAGTTATAGCAGGTCAAACATGGCAACATAAAATGAGAATCTCAGGGACTTGGCCATTTTCTCAACCCGGGGAAAAGTCAACGCGGGCGGGAACCAAGGTGGCCGGAGGATCACGCCGGAAAACGGAAGCGGGGGGCGCCGGCGAGGGAGATCCGGCGACGGGGCGCGGCGGCGGGGCCTCTCCCCGACCGGATCCAGCCGGACCTGGGCGCGAGGAGGCGCGGGTCATGGAGGCGGGGCGAGTGGGCGCTGCGGGGTCGGACGACGAGCGGCGAGAGGCGGCGGAGGCGTGCTCCGGCGAGGTGACGGCGGGGCTCGGGGTCACTGGCGGGGAGGCAAGGCGGCGCTGGGCGGCGGAGGCCGGTGTAGCGGCGAGAGGGACGGGAGGCGCGTGGTGGCTCGGATCGGGCCTCGCGGGCCTAGTTCGGGCCCCGCGGGCCCGCGCGGTGGCCGGCGGCACTGCGGGACAGGTGGCGACGTGTGAGCGGAGGAGGGAGGCGGCGGTGATGACGTGTCGCCTCGCCATTGGCCGGGCGACGTGGCCGGCTGCGGTAGGCATGTCCGGACGGCGGCGGGCATGTCCGGTGGCGCGGAGGAGCGGGGCTAGGGTTTCATCTGCGCGGGATTTTCGGGGGAGGCCACATATTTATAGGTAGAGGGAGCTAGGAGAGTCCAAATGAGGAGCGGTTTTCGCCCACACTATCGTGATCGAACGACCGAGAGCATGGAGGGGAGTTTGCTGGGTTTTGGGCCAGTTTGGAGGGGGTGTTGGGCTGCAACAAAAGAGGCTATTACGGTTACCCGGTTAACCGTTGGAGTAGCAAACGACCTCCAAATGGCACGAAACTTGACAGGCAGTCTACCGGTGCTATACCAAGGCCGCTTGGCAAACCTCGGGCCATTTCGAGAACGTTTAACACCCGCTCACAACAAGAGACAAAAGGGGACGCCGGAGGACATAGGAGTGCCGGGTTGCAAAACGAACAACGGGGAAAATGCTCGGATGCATGAGACGAACACGTATGCAAGATGAGATGCACATGATGACACCTGGCGCAATGAATCCGGGGTGTTACAACACTCCTCCACTAACAAGAGATCTCGTCCCGAGATCTTAGGACCGAGTCGGAAGGGAAAAGGGATGAGGTGAAACAAGAACTCAAGAGAAGAAGCAAAGAATCAAGAGAACTCGAGAAAAGAGAGGAACAACGAGAAAGACGAGAATCGAAAGCTCACGAAGTCAGATAGACTAAAACCACTCTTGTTAGAACAAGATAAGAAATGAATAAGACTGAAAGGATTTAGGCAGCACTCCGGCTAGAACATGGAAGAATAGAACACGAGCTAGAGAGGATGGAATGATACTTGATGAAGACGTGACACAAAACCTCCGGAAAGAATTGAAAAAGATGAATGAAAAGAACGGAGAAGAAAATGACAACTTGTGCCACGAATGAAATTGAAAGCATCTTTAGAAGGAAGGTTTAAATGGAGTTGTTGAGAAAATCAACAACAAAAAGAATAAGCTTGTTGTGGACTAATAGGTAACATCTCAAGATCATAAGGTGATAGCCGACCACAAACGGAAAAGAATAAATAGCTAAGAAGAACGAAGAAATGCAAAACTCCACTTCAAAAGGATACGGAGAATTAATTGCGCTTTGAGATGCAAGAGGAAAGGATATTTGAATTTCTCCAACAAAGTCTTGATGAACTCTTGAAGAATGAATTAAATCATGAAGAACCACCATGAAGAACTCCGGTGACGAAAGGATGACGAGATAGAATGAAGGATGAAAGAATAAGATGAGCCTTGCGGTGATTTAGATGGAGGTTCCGATGAAATGGTCAAGGAAATTTGAACTCCGGAAAAGAAAAGATGAAACACTTGGAACTAGAATTTATTCATCAAGAACAAACTCCGAAGGAAGGGATTACTCACTGAATGAAATAAGAATAAGATTTATTGTATGATTATCCTTTATCAACCTAAATTGATGACAAGCAAAGGATTTAGCATACTACTTATCCTTCTTGAAAATGATTGAGAAGTGGCATATCGCAAACTTGAGAAGGTCTTCATGAACCACCGGTAGGATTGAAAAGAACGATTGGATTAATATGATAACAAAGGAAAAAGAATCTTGAACGAACCACCGTAAGAATTCAAAATTGAATGACGAAAGAGAATGAATCACCGGAAAAAATTAGAAGAACCAATAAGCTAGAGGGGATTTAGATGCAAAAGAACAAATAGATCATGAGCTGATTAAAGAACACTTGAACAAAGCACCGGGATAATATTGAGATGAATGAAAGGGCACGGATATAGGACAATTGGAGAACGAATCTGAAAACTTAGAACGAAGAAATCTTCCGAAAAGATGGCCTTCGAATGATCGAGAGAGAAAGCAACTCCTGAAATGCTCCGGATGGGTGAAAAGAATTTGCATGACTTGAAACAATTTGATAGGATAACATCAAGCTAGCACCGTGAATCTCCGGGAGAACGTACAAGATTTAAGAGAAATCTTCTTGGGTCTTCAAAGTTGAGAATGACGACGAGAAATACCACGGAAATTACTGAGATACTCCGGAAGAATGAAAAGCGAAGAGGTTGAGCCAACAATGAAATGATTTGAAAGAGATCTTGGAAAAACATGTGACTGATGAAATTCATTCTTACGTCACACTTGAAAAGAATTTGAGAATAACTCCCGGGAAATTAGAAGAGTCAGGTAAGATCCTGGGAAAAGACCTGTGGGTTAGGGCCCACTAAAGAGAAAAAAACACCGTTGGAAAGGATTGTTGAACAGATAGATGATGCACCGGAAGAATTGAAATATTTAAATGAGGTGGTAACCTCGAATTAATTCGAACACAGACGAATCTCCTGAGATGTCTTGAATACTCCGGACGGATAAGTTGGCGAGAGGCGAACGAGCAAGGAAAACATTTTAGCCGAGGGAAAGAATGTGATCAACACCGAAAAAACTTGAATTGAATCCACCGGAAAAGAAAAGAGGTGAAGAACGCCAAATGAGATGAGAATTCACCGGTTGAGATGATTGAGGGAAGCCTGAAGAGACTCCACATGAAAGGAATTGATGCTCGAAAGAGGCTCAGACTCCGGGAAGAAAAAGGATGGGAGGGCAGGAAAAACACAAGCAACTGGAAGGGGGAACCGACGAATATCTTGAAGAGAAAACACCAGTTGAAATCATTGAGGAAAGAAAGCAAAGACTTCGCACGAGTAGGATGGATACTCAATTACGGACTCCGGCTCCGAGAAGGAAAGGGCGGGCAGGTGGGAAAAAAACAACTGAGGATTGATCTCGCAAAAGACAAATAGGTTCGAGTCAACTAGATGAGAAAAGCACCAGATGAAAAGAGCTGAGAACAACCGATCAGAAAACCAACTGCATGAACCTAAAGGAAAAATTTGAAGGGGAAGAGGGGTAGTTCAAAACACCTACGTCAAGATTCCTCACCAGAGCGACGAAGGGGCAGAGGAGTAAAAAGAATTCCTACTCTCCGATATAACTAGACTAAAAAAAACAGTTTTCTTCTAGACTCGAAAACGGCCAAACTACACGATCAATCAAGGGGGATCCTAGGGTCGGTCGAGGTTCTGATACCAACTTGTCACGCCCAAGATGCGGCCCTATCCTAAAGGAACTCGAAGGTCCCACCAAGGATAGTAGCGCATCTTGAAGACGCTTTTGCAAGGTGGATATCATTACATCAACATTACATAATAGATGGGGATACATACAAAAGGCATAGAATGCCACACGAATACAACAACATATTACATAAGAGCAAAATCCGACTACGGATGAAACACAAACAGAAGCTCAAACAACATCCACCCTGCTAGCCCAAGCTGCCGACCTGGAACCTATCCCCTGATCAAAGAAGAAGCAGAAGAAGAACTCCAAAACAGGCAAACATCACTCTCGCGTCAAGATCATTGCATAACCTGTACCTGCAACTGTTGTTGTAGTAATCTGTGAGCCACGAGGACTCAGCAATCCCATTACCATGGGTATCAAGACTAGCAAAGCTTAATGGGAAAGGAAGGGGTAAAGTGGTGAGGTTGCAGCAGCGACTAAGCATATATGGTGGCTAACCAACGCAAATGAGAGCGAGAAGAGAAACAAAGGAACGGTCGTCATCTAGTAATGATCAAGAAGTGATCCTGAACTCCTACTTACGTCAATCATAACACGGAAACCGTGTTCACTTCCCGGACTCCGCCGAGAAGAGACCATCACGGCTACACACGCGGTTGATGCGTTTTAGTTCGGATCAGGTGTCAAGTTGTCTACAACCGGACATTAACAAATTCCCATCTGCCACATAACCGCGGGCACGGCTCTCGAAAGTTTATACCCTGCAGGGGTGTCCCAACTTAGCCCATGATAAGCTCTCGCGATCAACGAAGGATATACCTTCTCCCAGGAAGACTGTGGCGACCGGTTTTCCGGGTACCAATTCCAGAAAAATGGCCGTCGTGCTCATCAGCCCCAAGATTACTGTTATCTGATGAGGCATCAACTTGATGCAGAAATTCCAAGCAAAATACAGAATATGCAGTACAAGACCATTTTGGTCTGTGAGTACAATAAAAGGTTTCTAGTGGTTGATGGCGGAAGCGGTTTATGGATCATCAGTGTTTCTGGGACTCCATTTCCCATAGGAACAGCTGACCAGGTTAATTCCTATCTTCACGAGGCTGCTATCATCGTTGCTTAGGTTCTGGGGCTGTCATCGCGTCGCTCCTCTCCGTGCAAGAAATCTGGCCAAGACAATAGCCAGGGACAAGCCAGTGAGTACTTTCAATGTACTCGCAAACATTATGAACACAGGTATAACATAACAACGGTATGCTAAAAATAGTTTATGCTCATGACGTCAGTCACAAAAGATAAATAAAAATCTAATGCGTGCAAGCATGTTATTTATGAATATGCAATAACATAGCAGTATTAAAATTTATGAAATAAATAACAAGCAATGCCATAGTCGGGCGTCTGAGCGACACCACATAAAGGGCTTTAAAAGAAATGCCACAGTCGGGTGTCTGAGCGACACCACATAAAGGGCTTTAAAAGAAATGCCACAGTCGGGCATCTGAGCGACACCACATAAAGGGCTTTAATAGAAATGCCACAGTCGGGCATCTGAGCGACACCACCTAAAGGGCTTTAAAAGAAATGCCACAGTCGGGCGTCTGAGCGACACCACATAAAGGGCTTTAAAAGAAATGCCACAGTCGGGCGTCTCAGCGACACCACATAAAGGGCTTTAAAAGAAATGCCACAGTCGGGCGTCTAAGCGACACCACATAAAGGGCTTTAAAAGAAACAATCATAGTAAATATCCCGGAGGTAGAACCATCCCAGAGATACTCGATGATAACAATAATATCACGGGTTAGTCAACAATAATAATAATCATAATTATCACAAGTCACAAGTAGTAATTCCCGTTCTGGTTTAATAGTTTCACCTCCGAAGACCGACTCTAAGACCGACACTTGACCCATCCCAGACTGTAATCCTTAACCATGGACACGGCTATTCGAATAGGTTTAATCTCTGCAGAGGGTGTACTCTTTACCCACGTGTAACGGATTCCATTAGTCCATCGGGACTAATTCCGTCCACGGTCTTTTAAATGAAAACACACCTGACTTGCACACACCAGCTTAACTTATCGGTGTCTGGAATCACCCACGACACCCGTTAAGCAAAACTCTAAGTGGGGAGGCTACAACCTCGATTAGCATGGGATCACAAAATTTATACCGCACGCAAAACAGGGGAAGCTACCCCCTCGGCTACAACCGAAACACCCATGCCCCCTGACCGGATGACTGGCTTTAATCCATGGCCGTGGTACCCTCATCCCGGCCCCTCTGTACGGTGTGGTCTAGAAAGGGGTTGACAAATTACTGAACCGTACTCTACTTGTTGTAGAGACGAGTGGTAGTACGAAACAAGTATGGGGGTTAATGGAACAAGACTCGTTCTACGGTCGACTCAGGAGGTTTAAGTATTTTCCTGCATGACATGTATAACAATTATATTTCAAAAACACGATCAACACTCATTATACCTTACTATGCCATACCGGACACAACCGTCCCGACGGGGACCGGCGACAAGCTCATGCCTACCCAAGGCGGAGGCTTTCCCGGATTCCTTCCGGCATGCATGCAAGGCACATGAGGATGAATACCATCACAAGTGTGTTCATTTCGAACAGCATGGAAATCACTAACATGCACCCATGCATATGATCATATCACATGAAATAACAAGTTTCACCAAAGTGAGGTGATGTTATAAACGTGTCATTGAACACACAAAAATATTATGCCGGGGTTCAGAATGCTTGCCTTTAGGTCATGGGAAAATAGGGTGCATTCCAAAACATCTTGAAATCTTCAAAAATCCTATTAAAGAATATATTTGAATTAAAACACAAAATCAAAACAGCACAAAAAGTTGTTTTGAAATTTTTTCAAATAAATCTTAAAATAAACTAGACATTATTTGAGAGAGGTAGGAAAAAGAATCAGTTCATTTGGACTTATATTTAAAAAGTTACGGCTGGTCAAAGTTTGGTCAAAAATCTGTTATTTAAATAAAAACAGAAAACATTTCGAATGGGGTTACGCTTTCGCACAGAGAAAACGTAATTGAGACTTTACGCCTCCACTTATCCAGCATGGATGGCGCGTGAGTCACTGACAGTGGGTCCTAGGTGGCCCACTAGTCAGGTTTGACTAGTCCGTCTTCCTTCTTCTCCCTCTGTCCCGAGTGGAGGCGGGACTCCGGCGACCGTCGCCGGCGAACGGCAGGTCCTTGTGGGGAGCTGAGGGCGGGGATGGATCCGCGGTTCGAGGGTGAACCTTCCGGTGGTTGCAGGGTTGTTAGAGGTGGAGGGATTTGCCGACGGCGAGCTCCGCGGCGGAGGAAGGTTTCGGTGGTAAAGTGATTTTTCTCCCGCGGTGAGCCCTGATCAAAATCGAGCAGGGGAAATGGTTCACGGGAGGAAGAGGAAGCTCTTAGTGAAGAGAACGGAGAGGGGGAGGCTCTGGTGGCGCTGGAAGGGCTGGGGCAATGGCGGCGGCTGCGGTTGCCGGAGATGAGGAAGGAGGCCTCCCCGGGTCGTCTGGCTGCTAAAGGGGGCCCTAGGGAGGTGGCTTGGGTTCGCCTGTGTGCGGAGACGAGCTCGGGGCTCCTTTATATAGCGTTGGAGGTCGGTTTCGAGGCGGCCGGCGATAAGGACGACGGCGAACCGCCTCCCTGTAGCGTCAGGGCGTCGTGGCGACGACGGGAGCTAGCCGACGAGCGAGGGGATAAGCTTGCGCTGTTCCCAGGGGCAGGTAGCATGCCGGGGTGGCTTTGGCGGCGCCGACCTGAGCAGGGCTGTCGGGCGGCCGTGGCGGCTAGTCCTTGGCTTGCCGGGGACGCGGCGAGGGTCTGCTTGGCGCGTTGCGGTGAGGGGGAGCATGTGGCGTGCAAGGGGACACGACGTGCTGGCTGCGGTCGGTCACTGGCTGGAGAGAGTGCGGGGCGTGACGCGGCGGCTCGGGTGCACGGCTCGTGCAATACGCACGCTCTGGGCATGTCCAGAGCATGCCCGGGACGTGCTCGATGAAATGCCTGGGTGGCCTAGAGGTCGCGGTTGAGGCTTTCAAGGACTAGGGCTAGTCTAGGTTTAGTAAGGGTAACAAGGGACATGGTGGTTTGGTCAGGAGACCAAGTTCACAATGTAGACTTGAAATCATGCCAAATCTGGCTATGCACTCAAGGTGTTTGACAAAATGCCACAGGCACCTAGGCCTTTCTTGGAGGGGACAAATCTTCCAGATTAGTGTCTCTTCGGATGCACAAGAGGGTGGTGAGGTTAGTTGGTGAAAAGCACAAACTTGCTAGTGCAAGTTTTGTAGAACTTCAAATCTGGACAGGATGTGAATGGCATCATTTCATGAACAAAAATTATGCCAATGGTTGCATGCTCCTGGACTTAGGGGTTTAGCATGGAGGACTAAAAGTAGGGAAAAGAATATAGGGCCAAAGAGCAAGCAAGAATATGGTTGCTGTACAAACCATCATGTTGGACCAGAATGAAGATGAGGTTGTTTCACTCAAAATTTTCAAAGAACAACCCTGGATTTTTGCATATAATGGAATGATATGCTCCTACTGACATCCCAAAATTTTGGTGGAAGCTAGAAACAAATATTTAAAAGGGTTGTAGTGCAAAACTGTTCACTGGACCAGAGGAGAAAAACATGTGTAGCACTCAAAATATGCAATGAATTAAATATATTATTGCACAAAAGTGATTTAGAGACATCACATGACATCTCCAAATTTTGGTTGGATTTTTAGATAAATATATCAAATGGTTGTAGTACAAAAAGAGCTCCAAAACTCAAAACAAGTCATTTAATGAATAAAGCTCAGGGTGAAATAATTTAATAAATAAATCTACTTATTGAGAGATGTTTTTAAATGAGAGAGAAAATAAGTCCAATATGTTTTGGAAGGATCCACTTGGGAAAAACTCCTTAATATTAAAAGAAAAGTTTTGAAATCAACAGAGATATTCTTGCAGGCAAAAACTTTAAACTCTTGGCAAAATTTTAATAACTAAAACCTGGTTAAATTTTTGGGGTGTTACAATTACTACCCCCCTTAATAAAAAATCTCGTCCTCGAGATTCGCTAAGAGCCGTTGTGAAAAATAAACACTCCATATGTGTACGCGCGGTTGTGAGTCTGCTGTCGTGGTGCTGCGTGAATAAAAATAATCCATGACGTGAGAGGATAAAAGATGTAGCAATTCTGGAAAAAAGAAATCTCATTCCAGGATTTTCGCGGTTACACAGGTTATTCGCGAAGACAACCGCTCACATAAGTAGAAACTAAATACTCGACTCGTCGCACACATTTGAGGTACCATGCATAAGATACAACATAATATTAAATGCGGAAATGACAAACACAGCAGTGACATCTAAAATGAGAAAGGTAACTGGACAGGGTCTTGAGAAAAAGTCTCTGGCAATGGAATACACTCCTCTTCTATCGGAGGAAGTGGATTGACCAGTCGATATATGAGTCTCTCCGGGTCGGGCCTCAGTGGTCTGCCGATGGCAATCTAAGGATTCAAATCAGCGAGACTCTGGAGATAATCCATCACTCGCTGGTTCAAATGCTCTTGAGCGATGATGTACTGGATAAGGTTGGCTAGCACTAGGTCTCTCTCAATCCGTCCACCGGGAAAAGATGTCACTCCTCCGGGTGTTGCACGGCTCGGAAAATAATAATATCCTCGTTCGCGGGCATAAGGTACTGCGGATCGAAGACGAGCAATTGCTTCGTTCGCAGCAGCTTCTATGGCCAAGCGTGGGGTCGGCATAGATTTCCCTACGAAGGAAACCTCTGTTGGATCTTGGTTGGGGTCTACAGGAGGAATGTGTACTACTGCCCAATATTCCGAGGTGGATGGGGTTATTCTCGATTTGAACAGCTTGTACTGGGGTGGCTGGGTAGAACCCATGGTACTGCAGGTAAAGTCCCACAATATTTTGACAAAGCTACCTGGGGTTGCATCTGGGGTTCTCCGATAAATAGTAGGGCTCGGCATGGCAAGAAATGGTTGTGAGAGTGGTGCACGAGGTGAGGGTTGCTGGGTAAGGTCACAAGGTGGCCTTCTTAGATAGCATCTGGGCTGGTTTATTTACCGTGGTGAAAGGTAATAAAACTGCCAGATCACCTCCAAAGGTCGGAGTCAGTGAGAGAGATACACACATCTCATAAAGAGACGTGTCACTGTAGGTGTCGTCGGGGTTGGTTTTGGTAGCTGCGCCCGTGAAACATGCAATTGCGTGCTGACAAAAATACGCAAGGCTACTCTATTAAAACAGGGCATCAACAGGCTGCGTTAATATAGACGGTCGCACGATTACAAAGTGAGGATACACTGAGACTCGGTACTACTCGTACGGCTTAGTCT
The DNA here is from genome assembly GCA_963921465.1 of Triticum timopheevii. Classification (NCBI taxonomy): domain Eukaryota; kingdom Viridiplantae; phylum Streptophyta; class Magnoliopsida; order Poales; family Poaceae; genus Triticum; species Triticum timopheevii. The sequence continues at coordinate 385,837,111 of OY997268.1, read as the reverse complement.
ACCTCGTTTATGTCTAAACGGGCGTGCCTGGTGGATGTCGAGGCTTCTCCACGTGGCTCACTGCCGGGATTAGTCGGAGATGGCGGAGGAACTGTAGGATCGGGGTAGCGATGATGACCATCGCGGGGATTGTTGGCCATAATCTCGTTGGAGTGTGCTCCCAAAAGGTGACGAAGCACTTCTGGGGTCATCAAGGCATCTCGGTTGATGGCTGAAGCTAACCTCAGGGTCTCGATCGGTTGTCCGAACAGCACGACTGGGTTGTCGGCGTCGGGCTTGTCTTCCCTGCTTGCTGGGGCTCGACGAACTAGCTCTCCACGAGCTGCGATCAGATCAATGGTGATCTGGTCGAACAATGCCTCTAGTGCACTTACATAGCGCACTAGGTGCAATAATGCGGGATCCGTCTCGTGATCTCCGTTGGCAACTTGGGGTGGTATACCATACCCTTCACGTCTGGGGTAGTAGTGGAACGAGCGACAGTTAACTCTGGGCGACAACTGCCGAAGTTGAACTATAGCCTCTCGAGCAGCTAGCTGGATGGCTTGTGGCTCGAAGGAAGTTGTTCTTCCGGTGAACCTGTTGGGGCATTCGGGCGCTAGACCCCTACCGTAGATGTGTACAGTGGCCCATAATTGACGGTCCTCACCGCTCATGGGTCCTTGGTACACAACATATTCTGGTGGCTCCTCTAACGCATAGGCACGACGGGTGAGGTTTGCGAGGATGGTCACAAAGCCTCCAAGGTTGGTTGCTGTGGTCTCGTTGTGCACTATGGGGCCAGGCATTGTGGCTCGGTTTGGGGTAGAGGCTGTGCTGTGCTGGTTTGGGGCTAGCGTGCCCTTTTTATAGAAAAAGGGGACGGAGTCTTCCTTCGCACGCTTGTGGAGGAGACATCTTGGGTGCTGGTTACTGGCGCGTGATCGACAAGCTAGGTTGGTAGGTTGGGCACCGACTGCCAAAAGTGTCGGGGTCACTGTGTGGCTATCTTGCATGAGAAGCTTGGCTGGGGTTTGGTTAAGGTCTGGTGGGTTGGTTTGCCTAAGTTTATTGACCTGGCTAAGATAGGATTAGGCAATGGTCAGCCTGGCTCTGATACCAAGTCTGTGGCGACCGGTTTTCCGGGTATCAATTTCCAGAAAAATGGCCGACGTGCTCATCAGCCCCAGGATTACTGTTAGCTGATGAGGCATCAACTTGATACAGAAATTCCAAGCAAAATACAGAATATGCAGTACAAGACCATTTTGGTCTGTGAGTACAATAAATTGTTTCTAGTGGTTGATGGCGGAAGCGGCTTATGGATCATCAGTGTTTCTGGGACTCCCTTTCCCACAGGAATAGCTGACAAGGTTAATTCCTATCTTCACGAGGCTGCTATCATCGTTGCTTAGGTTCCGGGGCTGTCATCGTGTCGCTCCTCTCCGTGCAAGAAATCTGGCCAAGACAATAGCCAGGGACAAGCCAGTGAGTACTTTGAATGTACTCGCAAACATTATGAACACAGGTATAACATAACAATGGTATGCTGAAAATAGTTTATGCTCATGACGTCAGTCACAACAGATAAATAAAACTCTGATGCGTGCAAGCATGTTATTTATGAATATGCAATAACATAGCAGTATTAAAATTTATGAAATAAATAACAAGCAATGCCACAGTCGGGCGTCTGAGCGACACCACATAAAGGGCTTTAAAAGAAATGCCACAGTCGGGCGTCTGAGCGACACCACATAAAGGGCTTTAAAAGAAATGCCACAGTCGGGCGTCTCAGCGACACCACATAAAGGGCTTTAAAAGAAATGCCACAGTCGGGCGTCTGAGCGACACCACATAAAGGGCTTTAAAAGAAACAATCATAGTGAATATCCCGGAGGTAGAACCATCCCAGAGATACTCGATGATAACAATAATATCACGGGTTAGTCAACAGTAATAATAATCATAATTATCACAAGTCACAAGTAGTAATTCCCATTCTGGTTTAATAGTTTCACCTCCGAAGACCGACTCTAAGACCGACACTTGACCCATCCCAGACTGTAATCCTTAACCATGGACACGGCTATTCGAATAGGTTTAATCTCTGCAGAGGGTGTACTCTTTACCCACGTGTAACGGATTCCATTAGTCCATCGGGACTAATTCCGTCTACGGTATTTTAAATGAAAACGCACCTGACTTGCACACACCAGCTTAACTTACCGGTGTCTGGAATCACTCACGACACCCGTTAAGCAAAACTCTAAGTGGGGAGGCTACAACTGCGATTAGCATGGGATCACAAAATTTATGCCGCGCACAAAACTGGGGAAGCTACCCCCTCGGCTACAACCGAAACACCCATGCCCCCTGACCGGATGACTGGCTTTAATCCATGGCCGTGGTACCCTCATCCCGGCCCCTCTGTACGGTGTGTGCTAGAAAGGGGTTGACAAATTACTGAACCGTACTCTACTTGTTGTAGAGACGAGTGGTAGTACGAAACAAGTATGGGGGTTAATGGAACAAGACTCGTTCTATGGTCGACTCAGGAGGTTTAAGTATTTCCCTGCATGACATGTATAACAATTATATTTCAAAAACACGATCAACACTCATTATACCTTACTATGCCATACCGGACACAACCGTCCCGATGGGGACCGGCGACAAGCTCATGCCTACCCAAGGCAGAGGCTTTCCCGGATTCCTTCCGGCATGCATGCAAGGCACATGAGGATGAATACCATCACAAGTGTGTTCATTTCCAACAGCATGGAAATCACTAACATGCACCCATGCATATGATCATATCACATGAAATAACAAGTTTCTCCAAAGTGAGGTGATGTTATAAACGTGTCATCGAACACACAAAAATATTATGCCGGGGTTCAGAATGCTTGCCTTTAGGTCATGGGAAAACAGGGTGCATTCCAAAACATCTTGAAATCTTCAAAAATCCTATTAAAGAATATATTTGAATTAAAACACAAAATCAAAACAGCACAAAAAGTTGTTTTGAAATTTTTTCAAATAAATCATAAAATAAACTAGACATTATTTGAGAGAGGTAGGAAAAAGAATCAGTTCATTTGGACTTATATTTAAAAAGTTACAGCTAGTCAAAGTTTGGTCAAAAATCTGTTATTTAAATAAAAACAGAAATAGTTTCGAACGGGGTTACGCTTTCGCACAGAGAAAACGTACTTGAGACTTTACGCCTCCACTTATCCAGCATGGATGGCGCGTGAGTCACTGACAGTGGGTCCTAGGTGGCCCACTAGTCAGGTTTGACTAGTCCGTCTTCCTTCTTCTCCCTCTGTCCCGAGCGGAGGCGGAACTCCGGCGACCGTCACCGGCGAACGGCGGGTCCTTGTTGGGAGCTGAGGGCGGGGATGGATTCGTGGTTCGAGGGTGAACCTTTTGGTGGTTCCAGGGTTGTCAGAGGTGGAGGGATTTGCCGACGGCGAGCTCCGCGGCGGAGGAAGGTTTCGGTGGTAAAGTTATTTTTCTCCCGCAGTGAGCCCTGATCAAAATCGAGCAGGGGAAATGGTTCATGGGAGGAAGAGGAAGCTCTTGGTGAAGAGAACGGAGAGGGGGAGGCTCTGGTGGCACTGGAAGGGCTGGGGCAATGGTGGCAGCTGCGGTTGCCGGAGATGAAGAAGGAGGCCTCCCCGGGTTGTCTGGCTGCTAAAGGGGGCCCTAGGGAGGTGGCTTGGGGTCGCCTGTGTGCGGAGACGAGCTCGGGGCTCCTTTATATAGCGTTGGAGGTCGGTTCCGAGGCGGCCGGCGATAAGGACGACGGCGAACCGCCTCCCTGTAGCGTCAGGGCGTCGTGGCGATGACGGGAGCTAGCCGACGAGCGAGGGGATAAGCTTGCGCTGTTCCCAGGGGCAGGTGGCGAGCCGAGGTGGCTTTGGCGGCGCCGACCTGAGCAGGGCTGTCGGGCGGCCGTGGCGGCTAGTCCTTGGCTTGCCGGGGACGCGGCGAGGGTCTGCTTGGCACGTTGCGGTGAGGGGGAGCATGTGGCGCGCAAGTGGACACGGCGTGCTAGCTGCGGTCGGTCACGGGCTGGAGAGAGTGCGGGGCGTGACGCGGCGGCTCGAGCGCACGGCTCGTGCAATACGCACGCTCTGGGCGCGTCCAGAGCCTGCCCGGGACGTGCTCGATGAAATGCCAGGGTGGCCTAGAGGTCGCGGTTGAGGCTGGCAAGGACTAGGGCTAGTCTAGGTTTAGTAAGGGTAACAAGGGACATGGTGGTTTGGTCAGGAGACCAAGTTCACAATGTAGACTTGAAATCATGCCAAATCTGGCTATGCACTCAAGGTGTTTGACAAAATGCCACAGGCACCTAGGCCTTTCTTGGAGGGGACAAATCTTCCAGATCAGTGTCTCTTCGGATGCACAAGAGGGTGGTGAGGTTAGTTGGTGAAAAGCAGAAACTTGCTAGTGCAAGTTTTGCAGAACTTTAAATCTGGACAGGATGTGAATGGCATTATTTCATGAAAAAAATTATGCCAATGGTTGCATGCTCATGGACTTAGGGGTTTAGCATGGAGGACTAAAAGTAGGGAAAAGAATATAGGGCCAAAGAGCAAGCAAGAATATGGTTGCTGTACAAACGATCATGTTGGACCAGAATGAAGATGAGGTTGTTTCACTCAAAATTTTCAAAGAACAACCCTGGATTTTTGCATATAATGGAATGATATGCTCCTACTGACATCCCAAAATTTTGGTGGAAGCTAGAAACAAATATTTAGAAGGGTTGTAGTGCAAAACTGTTCATTGGACCAGGGGATAAAAACATGTGTAGCACTCAAAATATGCAATGAATTAAATATATTATTGCACAAAAGTGATTTAGAGACATCACATGACATCTCCAAATTTTGGTTAGATTTTTAGATAAATATATCAAATGGTTGTAGTACAAAAAGAGCTCCAAAACTCAAAACAAGTCATTTAATAAATAAAGCTCCGGGTGAAATAATTTAATAAATAAATCTACTGATTGAGAGATGTTTTTAAATGAGAGGGAAAATAAGTCCAATATGTTTTGGAAGGATCCACTTGGGAAAAACTCCTTAATATTAAAAGAAAAGTTTTGAAATCAACAGAGATATTCTTGCAGGCAAAAACTTTAAACTCTTGGCAAAATTTTAATAACTAAAACCTGGTTAAATTTTTGGGGTGTTACAAAGACCCGATCAGTCTCGGAATCCCGGTTTACAAGACAATTCAACAATGGTAAAACAAGACCAGCAAAGCCGCCCGATGCGCCGACAATCCCGATAGGAGCTGCACATATCTCGTTCTCAGGGCAACACCGGATGAGAAATCCGTACAACTAAACCAGACCTCAAGTTTCCCTGAGGGGGCGCTACAAAGGGCTCTAGTTCGGACCAGCACTTAGAGAAGCACTGGCCCGGGGGGGCTATAATAAAGATGACCCTTGGGTTAATTACTCCCAAGGGAAAAGTAGGTGGTGGTGAGGCAAATGGTAAAACTAAGGTTGGGCCTTGCTGGAGGAGTTTTATTCAAAGCGAACTGTCCGGGGGGTCCCATAAATCACCCGACCGCGTTAGGAAGGCAAAATCCGGGAACATAACACCGGTATGACGGAAACTAGGGCGGCAAGAGTGGAACAAAACACCAGGCATAAGGCCGAGCCTTCCACCCTTTACCAAATATATAGATGCATTAATAATATAAGAGATATTGTGATATCCCAACATAACCCTGTCCACCATGGAGAAATCTTCAACTTCACCTGCAGCTAGAAACGCTATAAGAGGGGCTGAGCAAAGCGGTAACATAGCCAAGCAACGGTTTGCTAGGAAGGGTGTCAAAGGTTAGAGGTTCATGGCAATTTGGGAGACTTGAAGAGCAAATGATAGGCAACGCAGCATAGCGATAGAACGAAGCAACTAGCATAGCAATGATAGTAGTGAGATCCAGGGTAGCGGTCATCTTGCCTGAAATCCCGCATGGAAGAAGAACGAGTCCATGAAGAAGATGAAGCCACGAAGATGAACCACACGTAGACGAACGCATCCTCACGATCGCAACGAAACGGGAACTATCGAGAAGAAGCACACAACATAGGTAAACACACCACACATAGACAAGACATGATGCATAACAAGAACGATGCATGACAAGGCTACATGAAGCTACTCATGGCAAGAGATGATGCAAACAAGAACAACACATCAAGGCAAGTTTAAATGAGGCCGGAAACAACATGTAACAATTCCGGTAAGTCCTCATATGCAAATTTCGAAATTGGTCCAGATCTGAATAAACCTTAAGTTGAAGTTGTTAAACAGCAAGTTAAAGAGCACCAAGAGAATCTACACGAAATTCTAGTCAAGTTACATATAAAGTTCATTAGATTCGGAGCTACGCCTAGATGATATGAGCAAAACAAGTCAAACTTGGCATTGATGCAAAATGCATACAAACATCAAGGAAACACACCAAAACAAGGATGCAACATGATAATATGAAACTACATGCAAAATCAAGCAAGTTTCATATAGAGCACACTCTAAACGGAGCAACGGTTCAACACATACACTCTATACAAGTCATAGCAACAATCTGTCCAAAACAGCAACTAGGCATCTTGCAAGTTGCAAGCATCAAAACAATATGCTACATCATCTCAACGAGAAAACAAAAGGCATGGGCATGAAGTATAGGTAAAGCATGACAAAACATGAACACTGAGCTATCTCCAAAAACAACTAGAACATGCTCAAACACGCATGGGAAGATTGCAAATAATAACAGTTTCAGACCATGGGAAAACAAAGGCATGGCATGACTCTACTAATAGCATAGAACAAAAGTCCCTTACTGACCATGAGCCAAAAAGGATCAGAAAATATGGTGGCACCCATGTAAATATGGCAAGTTATATTACAGATTCATACATGACAGAAACAACAATAAGTAGGCATGTTGGTGAGCCTGAACAACTCACCACAGAGCAATACATGGCCTGTCAAGGCAACCAACGGTAAGAAGACATGTTTATGAAGCTAAGCATGGCAAGAGCAAGTTCATAAGGTGCATGGATCACTAGGAAAGCACATGTCCAAAACTGAACTTAATGTTAATAGGCTGACAACAACATTATTTAGCAACTTTGGAGCAAGATAACAACATGTTAGATCAGGCTATAAATGCAACCATGGGCATGAATGGATAGAGCAAGACATGTATAACAAAACATCCTTAGTGAACAATCTCCAGATTATGCACGGAATGACTTGTAGGAGCAGGTTAACATAGCATCACGAAATAATAGAATCAGCCTAGCAAAACAGCAACAGCAAGTACACTACTTAACAAGCTTGATGCACTCAGCACACAACTCACAAAAATACATGGATGGCACCACTGGAATGATGGCATGGCATAGATCAAAACACATGTAGACATCAACCTCATAGGATGCACACATAAAACATGGCAAAAATGACAAATGAGCATGTTATAACAGTTTCAGCAGATTAACATCAACTAGCACTCTTCCAACAGCATTTCGGGCATCAAGATGAGCTCAAATGAAACTGATGCAATGGAATGAAATGAAGTCCTCGTCGAGACGAACAATTACATATATCATACGCATGAATTGGACCTATATGCATGGAGTTATAGCAGGTCAAACATGGCAACATAAAATGAGAATCTCAGGGACAGCCATTTTCTCACCCCGGGGAAAGTCAACGCGGGTGGGAACCGAGGTAGCCGGAGGATCTCGCCGGAAAACGGAAGCGGGGGGTGCCGGCGAGGGAGATCCGGCGACGGGGCGTGGCGGCGGGGCCTCTCCCCGACCGGATCCAACCGGACCCGAGCGCGAGGAGGCGCGGGTCGTGGAGGCGGGGCGAGCGGGCGCCGCGGGGTCGGACGACGAGCGGCGAGAGGCGACGGAGGCGCGCTCCGGCGAGGTGACGGCGGGGCTCGGGGTCACTGCCGGGAAGGCGAGGCGGCGCTGGGCGGCGGAGGCCGGGGCAGCGGCGAGAGGGACGGGAGGCGCGGGGCGGCTCGGATCGGGCCGCGCGGGCCCGCGCGGTTGCCGGCGGCGCTGCGGGACAGGTGGCGACGTATGAGCGGAGGAGGGAGGCGGCGGTGATGGCGTGTCGCCTCGCCATTGGCCGGGTGACGTGGCCGGCTGCGGTGGGCATGTCCGGACGGCGGTGGACATATCCGGTGGCGCGGAGGAGCGGGGCTAGGGTTTCATCTGCGCGAGATTTTCGGGGGAGGCCACATATTTATAGGTAGAGGGAGATAGGAGAGTCCAAATGAGGATCGGTTTTCGCCCACACGATCGTGATCGAACGACCGAGAGCATGAGGGGAGTTTGCTGGGTTTTGCGCCAGTTTGGAGGGGGTGTTGGGCTGCAACAAAAGAGGCTATTACGGTTACCCGGTTAACCGTTGGAGTATCAAACGACCTCCAAATGGCACGAAACTTGACAGGCGGTCTACCGGTGCTATACCAAGGCCGCTTGGCAAACCTCGGGCCATTCCGAGAACGTTTAACACCCGCTCACAACAAGAGACAAAAGGGGACGCCGGAGGACATAGGAGTGCCGGGTTGCAAAACGAACAACGGGGAAAATGCTCGGATGCATGAGACGAACACGTATGCAATATGAGATGCACATGATGACATGATAAAATGCAACACGCAAGCAAATGACATGGGAACAGCGGCGAATAACTGGCGGACACCTGGCGCAACGAATCCGGGGCGTTACAATAGCAAAGCTTGTCCTTGGTGGGCGAGATGAGGATGGCCCCTACCCCTGCGCCTGGCCGAGAAAATGCCCCGTCGAAGTACATGACCCATCCGTCTGGCTCTTCATCTCCTGGCAGGAGGGAGCAGCCCTCACCTTCTCAGTGATCTGGAGCATCGGTCCAGTCGGCCATGAAGTCAGCGAGGGTCGCGCCCTTGATGACCCTGGTGGTACTGAACTCGAGATCAAATGCTTGAAGCTCAATGTTCCATTCCGATACTCGCTGTGGGGACCCCGACTCATAAGTCGTGATCACCGAATGCACGTGTAAAGTGATCCCAGAGATCAATGCTCACTAAACACACAGAAGCTGAATAAAAAGAGTCTTACATCCATACATAACGTATTACACAAGTAGGACCATTATGGTCGAGACTTGAGTATAACATTGCAGCGGAAATCTTCGTCGATAACTTGGACCCATGTCATCTGCCTTAACCCTACAGGCATTCTAACTGGGAAGAGTCCTAGCTCGCATGTTCATCACCGAAGTATTCCTCATCATATCCTATTCTTTCGTGCCTGGCCAATAAAATAACCAGTGGCAAGCCAATGAGTACTTTGAATGTACTCGCAAGCAACCCATGTTTTGGTTCAAGATACAACAATGCATGATATAGGTAAATTTTTGCAGAAAGCTAGTTTTGAGTGCAATGACATGTTCAACAACTTGTAAGACATGCATCAGGAGAATTCAAGTAACCATGAGGACAGGTTACAGATATCAACATAAATAGAGTGGGCGCCAACCCAACTCAATCATGTCAAGTCCTTTGACTTGACCCAAGTAGTTATCCAAACACACACACAGGTTTGTAAACTCTAGACATAGTTTAAGCAGCACCGCCCAACCGTCCTTGACCATGGACACGGCTATTCGAATAGTTTTACACTCTGTAGAGGTTGCACACTGTACCCACAAGATCCGGGGAACTTCCGTGTCATCCACGACCCGCGATACCTCAAGTACCCGGGGTAAGCACCCGATCACTACCTTTCCCTAGACGACACTAACATGGAGTCCACTGGATTGGTAGTAACCCCCATGCCCAACATTATTACATAACATTTTCGTGGAGCCACGCTCCATAATCATCTCACATCACAAGCACGGGGTACCAACGGTGTGTCCGGTGCCCCATAAAAATGTTCTTGGCCGCCCTACCTGGCACGACCCCGTCCCGAGAGAGCGCACCAACAACTCTCCCGTCACTAGTAATGCGGGCTCCAAGCTAGTATCGGTCTAGGTACTCAATAATGCCCTTTCCCATATAAGGGTAGAGTGGTTGCGCATGTAAGGTTGGGACAGTCATCAAATCTTAAATCTAATCCGTTTTCGAAAACAACACACACACTTGCCTCGGTACACCACTTCGTCATCAAGTGGTTACCCATCTCATCATCTCCCTCAGGCATAAGTGGCACCCGACGGGGTTTTCGAAAAGTCCTTTGAAAATACTTTGCCTCCTTCATCATGCATATACCCGTCCCTTTTTGCGTAGCATCTACTTTAGCATCCTATCTACTCCCACCGGCATAACCCTCATAAGAAGGTAGGGTCATGCACAATGCAAGTATCAACGAGGAATTTAACGGTGGCAAACCATCAACGTGGGTACCTCCTCATCATGATTCCGTTGCAACAACAATATGGTGCTATATGACATGCATAAAAAGGGTTTCATAGACATGGTCAAAGGGCTGCTTGCCTGGTTCATCAGAGTCTTCAAGTCTTCTAGTCCTTCTCCAAGTACTCCGTCTACTTCGTCAACTAACGTCGAAAACAATCATAATAAGCAACACAACAAGGAAAAAATAAAAGTGCTCTAAAAATGTGAGTTGGACTTTTCCAGGATATCTATAGTCATATGAGGGATGACCAAAGTGGTTTCATTGGGATTTGATCAATGGACATCTCTGAACATTTCAATAGGATGGAGTCAAGGGATTAATGGATTTGCAAGAAGTGTACAGAAACATTATTTTCAAAAATGAGCAGAGGCACCCATTTGACAAGGCATGATTTTGGAAGCACCTAGGAGTTGGTTTCTCTGGATTTGGAGTTCAAATGAATATCCTATGATTTTGCAAAGTTGGCTATACATGAAGAAATAGACCATTACTTGAGGCGATACAGAAAGTATTAGTAAAAATGTTCAAAAACTAAGTTTTCAACTTATAGACATCTAGGAGTTTGAATCATGGAATTTGGATAAAAAATGGGCTCTCTGTGATTTTCTAAAGTTCATCACAGAAATGGAAAAATGGGGTTTTGATAAATATTTGTGAAGGAAATGCTTCTGTAAAAATATTACAATAGCACCATGTTGTAGGGCATGATTTTAGAAACTACTAGAAATTTGAATCATTGGATTTGGAGTTAATTTGAATATTTGGGAGATTTTACAAGTTTCTGGAAAAAGAAAAAGACAAAGGAAGGGGTTATACCTATACTGTGCACCGAGCGCAGCATAGCACCACAGCGCATTGGGCCAGCCCAGCTGCCTGGCCACGCGGCTAAGGAGGGTCACGCCGATGGCGGACTAGCGGAGTACGCTTCTCTGCGGGGGAGACGGTTAACCCGGATCCCGCCTCCACTTAAACGTCGGGGCCCGCTGGCTGAGTCGCTGACCCGCGGGGCCCACCCGCAGGGTCGTCTCCTTCCTCCTACGCCCTCGACAGAGGGGATCGAGGTGGCGGGTAAGCTCCGGCCGTCGCTTGCCCCCGGCGGCACAGGCCACCCCCGGCCAAGCTCCGGCCACTAGAGGGGTCTCCGGGAAGAGGCGGTTCTTCTGGAGGGGAGATGAGGTGGTGAGGACCTCATCCTTATCCGAATCGGAGCGGAGGCCAACGGTGGAATTCTGGCCATGGGGGGAGTGCTGGAGGGCACGAGAGGGAGGGGGAGGCTGTCCAGGAGGTGCACAGGAGAGAGAGGGGTCCAACTGAGGTGAGAGAAAGCTCGGGGGATGGATTATATGGAGGAGGCGCTGGTGCTCCGTGGGCAGCGTCCACGGACGCGCTCTGTGAGCCTTGCAGAGGGGGGAGGAGAGAGGTCCGGGAGGGGCCCGACACCTTTCCATGTCTCGGACGCCGAGGCGACCTCGGGGGACACCACCCCGCCGCCCAAGGTCGTCTTATGCCCTTGGCATGGGTGAGCTATAGTGCGGGAGAGCACTGTAGCGTGCTCCAGAGCACGAGCTCTGCACGCCATGGCATTGTTTATGTGCCAGGGCGTGTCCACTAGTGTCTGGGGCTTTGTGGGGTTGGTAAACAAAGGGGAGGTGGCCTTGGATGCCCTGGTGAACCACTAGGAGAGGAGAGAGGTTGAGGGAGAGAGAGAAGGGTTGTCCAGAGAGGGAAAGTGGGGTTTTACCCCTCCAATAATTGAGCTATGGATTTTCCATTACTACTGGAGGTGCAAGGGGACTAGGAGGGGATGTGGTGAAAAGTTGAGCTCATGGAGAATAGTGGAAGTGGTCAAAATGATGATTTTGGAAAAATGGCAGCAGGTGTTTGTTGTTGGTTTGGGCAAGAAAATTAATTCCCCTTTCCATGAGAATTATCAGGATGGAATGGCACATAGAATTAGGGTGTTCCACCAAGTTTGAGCTCATTTGGGCAAAGTAGCCAATGTAACTTTGGTAAACCCTAGAAATCAGCAGAAATGGCTTTGCCAAGATTTAGTCATGCAAATCTATTCTCCTTGATGCACCACTTGGTGTAGTGTCATCATTTGAGGATTTGAACATGTCCACAAAAATTCAGATCAAAAGGACACACTTGGCAATGTAGAGTTGTCCAAATTTGGTTCTGGACAGGAAGGGTTTTGGGGCACTTTGATCAAGTTAACTTGTTCTCCAACTTGTGCCATTTGGTCTATAAGAATAATTAGAACATTTGAGAATGTTCACAAGGTTTGAGAACATTTGGGAATGTTTGGCAATGTAAAGTTGCTCAAACTTCAAAATGGACAGAAATGGTTTTGAGAGGATTTGATGATGTTATCTTGTTCTCCAAGACATGAGACTTGGCAAGATCACCAAATATGTCATATGTGACATGATAGAAGTTTCTTGGAATTTTTGGAGAATATTTCCTTTGTAAATATTTCAAAAGCTTGAAATATCCAAAAAGGGTTTTTGAGGGATTTGACAAATATTTTGAACATGACCATGTGTTGAAACTCTTATATATGGACAATATATGTCCACTGAGTTTCCCTGATTTTTTTCAAATATTTTTAAAACAATAAAATAATTTTTACCTATTAAAGACCATTTCTGGCCTTAAGAAAAAGCTTTTAAATAAAATAGGAAAATAACCTTGAAAATTATATTTTTGTGGTTTCTAGGTATCCTATATCTAATAGGAGTCAAATATATTTTTAGAAAAAAAATTTACTGCCCTTGATTAAGTACTTGCAGTGCAAACCTCAATTCAGGGGTTTTTGAAAAACTAATTTTAGAAAATACTTTTTGGCCAAATTATTTTTGCAAGAAATTATTTTTATGTCCTATACACATGGCATGATCATTGGGAAAGGTTTTTGGAGCAAGGAGATGAAGTATAGAAGTTGGAGGATTTATTTGATTTTTAGAGCACTTGCAAACAGCAAACAAAAATCCAATCAAGCAAAGTCCAAAACACTCAAAAGTTTTTGTCAAAACACATTTTATCATGATTTATTAGCTTAAGTATTGTGGCATGAAAATCAGGGTGTGACAGACCTACCCCCCTTACAAGAATCTCGTCCCCGAGATTCCTAGACTAGGCGCGGAAAGGGATAAAGAAACTTGGATCTGGGGTAGTCTTCAAGTCCTCATGTTGCTTCTGCTTCCGTGTAGTGCTCCATTGAGGTTGAAGTACTTGATGGTGTGGCTTCGCGCATGACGCTCTTCTTGATCCAGGTTGCTAATGGGTAGCTCGCGGTAGGTTAGATTGGGCTAGGGGTCGATGGCTCAGTTGTCAATGTCCTCATAGAGATCGGGCAAGTTAGGAAGTTGGAAACACTTCCGGGGTTGTGATGCATGGAAAGAATTGTGCACATCAGGTAACTCAAGTGGCAACTCCAGCTGGTAACTGTCTTCTCTTCGTCTCATAGTGATCTCAGAAGGGGTTGTTAAATCTTGGAGTGATCTCGAAGGGGGCCGATGAATCTTGGTGTGGGTCTCCTTGTCATGGAAATGCTTGGTTCCTTAGAGAGGAGTGGCTTGCAGATACACCTGGTCTTTGACGCAGATGTTTACTTCTTGATGATGGTGGTAGTTCTTCCTCCTTGGCATGGCGGTCTTCAAATATTCCTGGACTAGCTGAACGGCTCTTCTTCCGTCTTCGGGTGGACAAGTAGGTCACCAAATGATGATGACAACTATCTTGTCTAAGCACTCCATGAAGACTTTGTTCACGGGGTACATAAAGTAGGCTGGGGAATTAGTGGTGGTCATGCTTGAGTATGGTCCAAGGTGTTCTTGATCTAGAGTCAAGACCCACGGTCATTGTCCGACCATGTTGTAGCTTGGTATGGCTTAAGGGTTTCAAGGATTATAGGGTGCGAGTGAACGTTTATCCTTGAGCACAATTCCTGAGATGCCAATTGTTCTATCTAGTCCTCCAAACAGATCACCTTATACTGCTGAAAGCATCATTTCGTATAGGTCAACTCCAATCATCACTCATGTGATTCATATCCTCATGGCTCCCGAGAGGAGGTCTAACAAAATCATATATGTCTACAATCCCCAAACTCATATGTATGTCTACCCCTAAAAATCCATGGGTAGAACATATAAGCTACTAAGCTTCAATTAAACATGACAATCAAAGTGCTCAGCCTGTTTTTCCAAGGTCTAAGATAAAGCACCTCTATCCTAAGGAAACACGTCGTATGCCACTCCAAAATCTTGTTTCCTTCCTATGAATCAACTCCAACAACCCATTAACTTCCATCAATCACTACACAATCCATTAATTCTACAAATCCAATGTCTATGGTGTTCCACACGATCTTCTAATGTCCTATAACCCCCAAATACTTGAAAGAGCTATCTCTACTATAGTAAGTCCACCAATTTTGATTATCATGATCAACTAAACTCCAAGATCAAGCTCATACAGATCCCTAGATAAACTCTGATAATTAATCCAATCTCCTAGTTTATCGTCCACCGAGAAACATGGTATCACGATCAAGATTATCAGTCTGAATCCATTTTACTCTGAACCATGTAGACTTACTCAGCATCTATACACAACTAGAATCACCTACTCAAATCCAAATCTCATGTCCAACGAGAATTCCTACATGCTTCACCAAAGTCATTATCATAATGACAACTATCTCCTATCAATATCCCCTGGCTAAGTCAAATCCTCATACTTCCAAGAATTCAGCTTGTGAACACAATTATCCTACTAAATCCAATTTACTCAGGGGTAATGAAAGCTATGATAATCTATACTCATGATCCCACCAAGTTCATCTACCAACATCAAAGCCTCATAACCCACCAAATAGTCTCATATAATTCCTCAAGTCATTGATATAAACTCATCAAGTCATTTGTCCTCTATTCCTATATCCTCAGATTGGTCTTCCCTATGGCATAGTCAGTTTTGGTGCTATCTTAGGATGATAATGTGCTTGTTCACTATGTCCTCTAGTTCTGTAATGAACCCAGTGATAAGCAAGGTTACGGAGGCTTAACAGGTTCTCTTGCAATTCTGTGGGTTAAGCACATAGTTAAGGATTCGAGCTGGGGTATCTTATGGAGTCTTGAAGGGTCTAGGAATGGGTCTCTAATCTTGAGGGGCAACCATAACTCTAAGGGGCTGCACTTGGTCGAGGAGGTTGTAGCAAAAGACTACAGTGCCGGTTGGTTGCCAAAGTAGAATCCTTGGTGTATCTTGTCTTGCTTGTCTTTAGTTGAGGAGAGAGATAAGAGGGAAAAAGTAGCATAGAGGAGGGGAATGCCTAAAGGGGGTTCTATAGTGCAAGTGCAAACAAACAGGTGCAAAAATGGCCAAACCAAAGAAACAGGGTAAGGAAGGTGATATAGTCGCGTACTTGTTGCCTAGGGAAAAAGTGCGACCAATATCAAAACACAAACAAATAAAAAAAAACAAGCAACGCACAATCATGGTTCTATTCGAACTATCATACGGACCCGACTGGGCATAGGGGGTATACGACTCATCCTACCCTAGGGGTTCTCGGACTCAGTAGTCGTGCCTTGTGCCTCATGCAGTCTTCCGGGTTTTCCTCAGGTGTTGCTACGTCTCTTGTAGTTGTTCGTTGAAATGATCCCGGTTGAGCTTGAAGAGTGTCTTCACCAACTTCTTGCCTGTTGGAGTGATGGGGTGAAGGTGGCTCCTTGTAGCTGGCGTTGACTTGGTCTCCTCTTGTCTTCTTAATCATGACAATCCCTTTTACCTTCTAAGGCATCGAGTGTACCAGGTAGGCAATCCTTTATTCAATGACATTATCAAGGCGTAGTAGAGGTCCATCATGTTGGTTACGTTGATGACAACATCAACACCAAGAGCGGGGGATGAGGAGAACCGTTTTCCTGCTCACTATGGTGAGGTGGACCAAATGGCTAGGTTCTCATCCATCAGTGGTTGCCGATACAACAATGGTAGTGAAAGGGTTGCTCTATTAGTGATGTATATCATGATCTTGCATATCCTATGCCCTGATCATCGTAGCCTAAGGTTGCATCATCTTGGGGCAGTGTCAAGGATGTCACCATCTCCTGGGTCTTCAGGTCCTCATTCCTCGAGGATGTATCTTCTGTTGGTATCGTCTTGTTGTGATGTCGCCAATCTTTTGTTTGGGAGATGTGGGTGAACATCTAGCAAGGCATCTTCCTTCTAGATTATCCACGAGGATTACAAGGAATCCAGTGGTCAGGGGCATAAGGGTTCTAGCGACCAAAGGTTTTGAAGGGGAAGAGATTAATAAGGAAAGTATACCCTAGTTTTCGAAAAACTAAGAAGGGAAGAGAAGTATAGATAGTTTTGGAAAACTAGTAGTAGTTTTGGAAACAGTTTTACCCTAACTAACGACCATGCTAACTAAGGCTTCCTACAGTCAGGATGGCTCTGATACCAGCTCTGCGGGGACCCCGACTCATAAGTCGTGATCACTGAATGCACGTGTACAGTGATCCCAGAGATCAATGCTCATTGAACACACAAAAGCTGAATGACAAGAGTCTTACATCCATACATACCGTATTACGCAAGTAGGACCATTATGGTCGAGTCTTGAGTATAACATTGCAGCGTAAATCTTCGTCGATAACTTGGACCCATGCCATCTGCCTTAACCCTACAGGTATTCTGACTGGGAAGCATCCTAGCTCGCATGTTCATCACCGAAGTATTCCTCATCGTATCCTGTTCTTTCGTGCCTGAACAATAAAATAACCAGTGGCAAGTCAATGAGTACTTTGAATGTACTCGCAAGCAACCCATGTTTTGGTTCAAGATACAACAATGCAGGATATAGGTAAATTTTTGCAGAAAGCTAGTTTTGAGTGCAATGACATATTCAACAACTTGTAAGACATGCATCAGGA
This sequence comes from Triticum timopheevii, assembly GCA_963921465.1. NCBI lineage: Eukaryota > Viridiplantae > Streptophyta > Magnoliopsida > Poales > Poaceae > Triticum > Triticum timopheevii. The sequence continues at coordinate 385,819,729 of OY997268.1, read as the reverse complement.
GAATTCAAGTAACCATGAGGACAGGTTACAGATATCAACATAAATAGAGTGGGCACCAACCCAACTCAATCATGTCAAGTCCTTTGACTTGACCCAAGTAGTTATCCAAACACACACATTGGTTTGTAAACTCTGGACATAGTTTAAGCAGCACCGCCCAACCGTCCTTGACCGTGGACACGGCTATTCGAATAGTTTTACACTCTGTAGAGGTCGCACACCGTACCCAAAAGATCCGGGGAACTTCCGTGTCATCCACGACCCGCGATACCTCAAGTACCCGGGGTAAGCACCCGATCACTACCTTTCCCTAGATGACACTAACATGGAGTCCACTCGATTGGTAGTAACCCCTGTGCCCAGCATTATCACATAACATTTTCGTGGAGCCACGCTCCATAATCATCTCACATCACAAGCACGGGGTACAAACGGTGTGTCTGGTGCCCCATAAAAATGTTCTTGGTCGCCCTACCTGGCACGACCCCGTCTCGAGAGAGCGCACCAACAACTCTCCCATCACTAGTAATGCGGGATCCAAGCTAGTATCGGTCTAGGTACTCAATAATGCCCTTTCCCATATAAGGGTAGAGTGGTTGCGCATGTAAGGTTGGGACAGCAATCAAATCTTAAATCTAATCCGTTTTCGAAAACAACACACACACTTGCCTCGGTACAACACTTCGTCATCAATTGGTTACCAATATCATCATCTCCCTCGGGCATAAGTGGCACCCGACGGGGTTTTCGAAAAGTCCTTTGAAAATACTTTGCCTCCTTCATCATGCATATACCCGTCCCTTTTTGCGTAGAATCTACTTTAGCATCCTATCTACTCCCGCCGTCATAACCCTCATAAGAAGGTAGGGTCATGCACAATGTAAGTATCAACGAGGAATTTAACGGTGGCAAACCATCAACGTGGGTACCACCTCATCATGATTCCGTTGCAACAACAATATGGTGCTATATGACATGCATAAAAAGGGTTTCATAGAAATGGTCAAAGGGCTGCTTGTCTGGTTCATCAGAGTCTTCAAGTCTTCTGGTCCTTCTCCAAGTACTCCGTCTACTTCGTCAACTAACGTCGGAAACAATCATAATAAGCAACACAACAAGGCAAAAATAAAAGTGCTCTAAAAATGTGAGTTGGACTTTTCCAGGATATCTATAGTCATATGAGGGATGACCAAAGTGGTTTCAGTGGGATTTGATCAATGGACATCTCTGAACATTTCAATAGGATGGAGTCAAGGGATTAATGGATTTGCAAGAAGTGTACAGAAACATTATTTTCAAAAATGAGCAGAGGCACCCATTTGACAAGGCATGATTTTAGAAGCACCTAGGAGTTGGTTTCTCTGGATTTGGAGTTCAAATGAATATCCTATGATTTTGCAAAGTTGGCTATACATGAAGAAATAGACCATTACTTGAGGTGATACAGAAAGTATTAGTAAAAATGTTCAAAAACTAAGTTTTGAACTTATAGACATCTAGGAGTTTGAATCATGGAATTTGGATCAAAAATGGGCTCTCTGTGATTTTCTAAAGTTCATCACAGAAATGAAAAAATGGGGTTTTGATAAATATTTGTGAAGGAAATGCTTTTGTAAAAATATTACAATAGCACCATGTGGTAGGGCATGATTTTAGAAACTACTAGAAATTTGAATCATTGGATTTGGAGTTAATTTGAATATTTGGGATATTTTACAAGTTTCTGGAAAAAGAAAAAGACAAAGGAAGGGGTTATACCTATATTGCGCACCGAGCGCAGCACAGCGCCACAGCGCATTGGGCCGGCCCAGCTGCCTAGCCACACGGCTAAGGAGGGCCACGCCGATGGCGGACTAGTGGAGTACGCTTCTCTGCGGGGGAGACGGTTAACCCGGATCCCGCCTCCACTTAAATGCCGGGGCCCGCCGGCTGAGTTGCTGACCCGCGGGGCCCACCCGCAGGGTCGTCTCCTTCCTCCCGCGCCCGCGATAGAGGGGATCGAGGTCGCAGGTGAGCGCCGGCCGTTGCTTGCCCCCGGCGGCACAGGCCACCCCCGGCCAAGCTCCGGCCACCGGAGGGGTATCCGGGGAGAGGCGGTTCTTCTGGAGGGGAGAGGAGGTGGGGAGGACCTCGTCCTTGTCCGAATCGGAGCGGAGGCCAGTGGCGGCATTCCGGCCATGGGGGGGGGTGCTGGAGGGCACGAGAGGGAGGGGGAGGCTGTCCAGGAGGTGCACAGGAGAGAGAGGGGTCCAACAGAGGCGTGAGAAAGCTCGGGGGATGGATTATATGGAGGAGGCGCTGGTGCTCCATGGGCAGCGTCCACGGACGCGCTCTGTGAGCCTTGCAGAGGGGGGAGGAGAGAGGTCCGGGAGGGGCCCGACACCTTTCCGTTCTCAGACGCCGAGGCGACCTCGGGGGACACCACCCCGCCGCCCAAGGCCGTCTTATGCCCTTGGCATGGGTAGCTACAGTGCGGGAGAGCACTGTAGCATGCTCCAAAGCACGAGCTCTGCACGCCATGGCATTGTTTTTGTGCCAGGGGCGTGTCCACTAGTGTCTAGGGATTTGTGGGGTTGGTAAACAAAGGGGAGGTGGCCTTGGATGCCCTGGTGAACCACTAGGAGAGGAGAGAGGTTGAGGGAGAGAGAGAGAAGGGTTGTCCAGAGAGGGAAAGTGGGGTTTTACCCCTCCAATAATTGCGCTATGGATTTTCCATAGCTACTGGAGGTGCAAGGGGACTAGGAGGGGCTGTGGTAAAAAGTTGAGCTCATGGAGAATAGTGGAAGTGGTCAAAATGATGATTTTGGAAAAATGGCAAAAGGTGTTTGTTGTTGGTTTGGGCAAGAAAATTAATTCCCCTTGCCATGAGAATTCTCAGGATGGAATGGCACATAGAATTAGGGTGTTCCACAAAGTTTGAGCTCATTTGGGCAAAGTAGCCAATGTAACTTTGGTAAACCCTAGAAATCAGCAGAAATGGCTTTGCCAAGATTTAGTCATGCAAATCTATTCTCCTTGATGCACCACTTGGTGTAGTGTCATCATTTGAGGATTTGAACATGTCCACAAAAATTCAGATCAAAAGGACACACTTGGCAATGTAGAGTTGTCCAAATTTGGTTCTGGACAGGAAGGGTTTTGGGGCACTTTGATCAAGTTAACTTGTTCTCCAACTTGTGCCATTTGGTCTACATGAATAATTAGAACATTTGAGAATGTTCACAAGGTTTGAGAACTTTTGGGAATGTTTGGCAATGTAAAGTTGCTCAAACTTCAAAATGGACAGAAATGGTTTTGAGAGGATTTGATGATGTTATCTTGTTCTCCAAGACATGAGACTTGGCAAGATCACCAAATATGTCATATGTGACATGATAGAAGTTTCTTGGAATTTTTGGAGAATATTTCCTTTGTAAATATTTCAAAAGCTTGAAATATCCAAAAAGGGTTTTTGAGGGATTTGACCAATATTTTGAACATGACCATGTGTTGAAACTCTTATATATGGACAATATATGTCCACTGAGTTTCCCTGATTTTTTTCAAATATTTTTAAAACATTAAAATAATTTTTCCCTATTAAAGACCATTTCTAGCCTTAAGAAAAAGCTTTTAAATAAAATAGGAAAATAACCTTTAAAATTATATTTTTGTGGTTTCCGGGTATCCTATATCTTATAGGAGTCAAATATATTTTTGGAAAAAAATTTACTGCCCTTAATTAAGTACTTGCAGTGCAAACCTCAATTTAGGGGTTTTTGAAAAACTAATTTTAGAAAATACTTTTTGGCCAAATTATTTTTGCAAGAAATTATTTTTATATCCTATACACATGGCATGATCATTGGGAAAGGTTTTTGGAGCAACGAGATGAAGTATAGAAGTTCGAGGATTTATTTGATTTTTAGAGCACTTGCAAACAGCAAACAAAAATCCAATCAAGCAAAGTCCAAAACACTCAAAAGTTTTTGTCAAAACACATTTTATCATGATTTATTAGCTTAAGTGTTGTGGCATGAAAATCAGGGTGTGACACTCGCCCGGCTGCATTCGGGCTTTGAAGCACCCTCTCTAGAGGGTATGCTGAGACAACTTTGATGGGGTGGCCTTGAAAGTAGTGGCGCAGCTTCTTGGAGGCGACTAGAAGTGCAAGAAAGAGCTTCTATGGCATGGGGTATCGTCCCCGGCCTCCCTCAGTACTGTACTAACGAAGTAAACGGGGTGCTCAACGTAGAAGGATGCATCAGCAGAATCTTGTTCTTCACGGGGGCTCAGGTCCCTTTCGGCCTCATGAGGCTTGTGCTCCGGAGCCCCGATAGCCATGGGGCCATTCGTAGCCTCAGGAGGAATGTCTGCCGCTGCGCCAACTAAGACTTCAGATGCCTTCCCTGAGGTGTGCTGCACTTCACTTGCTGGTTGTGGATCCTGCTGCGGCTTCTTGACTGGGCGCTCCTTCCTTAGCGCTACCAGGGCGGCGCTTGTGAGTGTGGGGTTGCTGCCAGATAGAGCACCATGGGCTCGAGAGGGCGCAGTGCCACCATCATGGGCGGACTGGTCAGATATCTCTTGAGGCCCTGGAAGGCTGCATCTGCCTCGGGGGTCCACTCGAATGGCTCCTTCCTTTTCATCAGCTTGAAAAATGGGAGGGCGCGCTCCCCCGGCTTGGAAATGAAGCATCCAAGTGAGGTTACGCAGCCAACCAGCTTCTACATCTCCTTTAGGGTCTGCAGGGGGGTTCAAGTCATCTATTGCCTTGACCTTTTCTGGGTTAGCCTCAATCCCTCTCTGCGATACCAAGAAGCCCAACAGCTTGCTAGAGGGGACCCCAAAAACACACTTCTCGGGGTTATGCGGAAGGTCTACGGTGCGTAGGCTGGCGAACGTCTCCTCCAGATCTTTTATCAGAGTCCTGGCATCACGAGACTTCACCACTATATCATCGACATAGGCCTCCGCATTTCTCCCGAGCTGTGAACCCAGGGCAATGTGCATGAACCGCTGGAATGTTGCCCCGGCATTGCATAGACCGAAGGGCATGCAGGTGTAGCAGTAGACCCCGCATGGGGTGAGGAATGCCGTCTTCTCCACATCCTCCACGGCCATCTTGATCTGGTGGTAGCCGGTGAAGGCATCGATGAAGCACAACAGGTCACACTCGGCGGTGGAGTCGACGATCTGGTCGATGCAGGGGGAGCGAAAAGGGATCTTGAGGGCAGGCCTTGTTGAGGTTGGTGAAGTCGACACACATATGCTCCTTTCCTCCTTTCTTGGGGATGATGATGGGGTTCGCCAGCCACTCTGGGTACCACACCTCTCTGATGACCCCTGCGGCTTGTCGTTTACGGGTCTCTTGGATGATGAAGGCCTGCTTTTCGGTGGACTGCCAATGAGCCTTCTGCATCACGGGCCGCACAATTGGGCATACTCTCAGGTGGTGCTGGATTAACCCCCTCGGCACCCCAGCCATGTGTTTGGGTTCCCAGGCGAATACATCCTTGTTGGCTCGCAGAAAGCTGATCAATGCCTCCTCTTGATCCTGTGGCTCGCAGAAAGTAGAACGGCACTACCTTCGTGTCGGCTCGGTTCTAGGAGAACAACTGCTTCTTCTTGCCGGGTATCACGGTCGCGACTATCTTGAAGGCGAGCTTGAGGGCCAGCAGCGCGCCTTTGGTGTCTCCTGCCACCGTGAGGACACTGTTGCTTCCCGACATCTTCATGAGGTTGTACGCGGGATGGGTCGCAGCCATAAACTGCGCCAAGGCAGGGTATCCCAGAATAGCGTTGTACGGCAGGTTGATATTTGCGATGTCGAAGTCGACGAGCTCGGTGCGGTAGTTGTCGTGGGTCCCAAAGGTGACAACGAGGCGGATCTGCCCCAGGTTCCTGGTGGAACCGTCTGCAACTCCAAAGAAGGGCATGGAGGGGCGGAGCCAGCAAGGCGGTACATGGAGTAGGCCAAACGCCTCCGGGGGGAGCACATTGAGGCCGGTCCGCCACTGATGAGGGTCCTGGTGATCGCCACATGGCAGATGGTGGGGGTGCGGAGCATCGGGAGCGCGCCTGCTCCCGTCGTGGCAACAGGGTGATCCTTGGGGCTAAAGGCGAGGTCAGCTTGGGGCGCCGCCCAAACCCGAGGGAGCCCCCGAGCCCACCTGAGTGTTGCCTGCCCGCCGGTAGAAATGCTTGACGTGTCGGTGGGAGGGTGGCACCTACAAGTCGCCCAGGAGAGCTGCGACGACCGGGGGCACCGGCGCCGCGTAGTGGGCGAGGAAGAGGTCGCGCAGCTCCTCCCAAGAGGCCATAGAATATGCTGGCAGGTTGAGCAACCAAGCGTGTGGCGCGCCTATGAGGGCCATCGGGAACCAGTTGGCCTTCACATTGTCATCTCCACCAGCCGCCCAAACTACTTCCTCGTATGCCTGAAGGAAGGGGGCTGGATCCACCGCGTTGTTGTAGCGCGGCGGCATCTCCGGTTGGAACTTGTGGGGCCACTTCACTTGCCACGGGGAGAGGGCGAAGCAGCACAGCCCCAGTGCTTCACACGTCGACGAGGCCGACGGAGGAGCGCCCGCCATGTGGATCAGTGGCAAGATCTGGAGGTCGAGGAAGAGGATTTCGACGCACCCCTACCTAGCGCGCCAAATGTCAGATTTCTGGGTTCGGCAACCCGTGAGAGGTTCGAACACTGGGGTGCGTGCGGAGATCTCAACCCGCCCAGCCTGCCTACTCGTGATCCTCCCTAGCCTAGCGCGAAGAGCTCACAGAGACACAAAGACACATAGATTTATACTGGTTCGGGCCACCGTTGTGGTGTAAAACCCTACTCCAGTGTGGTGTGGTGGATTGCCTCGAGGGGCTATGGATGAACTAGTTACAAGGATGAACAAGCCTCAGGAGGTGAGGTGTTCTTGAGCTGGTGCGGTGTTGTAATTGCTCTGGTTTCGGTCCCCCTCCAATGGTGGTGGCTAAGTCCTATATATAGTCGCCTTGGTCCTCTTCCCAAATATGAGTGGGAAGGGATTCCACAATAGCAGGAATTCAAAGGGGACAAGTAGTACAGTCTATCCTGACAAAAGTAGTCTTCGCATGCGAAAAGCCTCTAGTCATGATGTCGTGGTGGGCTCGGTGATGACCTCCGTCCTGCCATCCTGGCGGTCTTGGTCTTGTTGCACCAGAATGGAAGCCTTTGGCTGATTCCTCGGGACTCCATGCCTGTGGCTTGCCGCCCTTGCACCAAAGTGGAAACATGCGCTCTGCAGCCACCTAGCGCCCACCTGGCCTTGGTCATCATGGCTCACGTCAGTTGAGCCTCATGAGGTAGCTGCATAGATCTCTCCGCCCCTCAGGAGCCCTCCTGAGGAGGCCAGCTCCTTCGGGGGTCTTGGCGTTGTCCACCTCGTGAGGCTTGGCCACTCACGAGGGTCTTGCTGCGTTGGTGCCGAAGCTGGGCCGTACCAGGACGTCGATGGAGCCACGTTGGGGGCCGCAGGCAGGTAGGACTGGATACCCCCAAGTCCAGGACGCCAACAGGTGTCACGGCTTGGACACAAGCATTGAGTATCATGGCATTTAAATTCCAAAAAATTCAAAAATGATCAGAAATACATGAAACCTTGCTTGACGTAATGGCATGGCACCAAGATGTTGTGTTAAAAAATTGGCCTGTTTGACAAAAGTTTGGACACACACCCCTCCCAAGCTGGAGCATCTCACTAGAAGACTCATGGTTCCAAGAGGGAACAAAATGCATATTTGATGATGAACAAGTGGTAGCTTCCTCTTATGGCCTTCAAACTTTTTCTATTGTTAACATGCACCAATAGAACTATCATGTCCTAATTTAGAGGATTTCAGGGTTCATTTAACCTTTTAAGACAGTTAAGTGATTTTCTAGCCATTTAATGATCGTAATTCAAATTTGAACTTCATTTACATGCAATAGCTAACCATTAGGATTTGAAAAATCATATATGTTCACTTGTGTGTGAGTCAATTTCATGTGTAGTAAACTGGAAGGAATTTTCAAACATATTGGTGTCATGGCTTGGACACAAGCATTGAGTGCCATGGCATATAATTTCAAAAAATTAAACAATGATCAGTAATACATGAAACCTTTCTTGAGGTAATGGCATGGCACCAAGATGCTATGGTAAAAAAATTGGCATGATTGACAAAAGTTTGGACACACACCCCTCACAAACCGAAGCATCTCACTAGAAGACTTGTGGTTCCGAGATTGAACAATGCATGTTTGATAACGAACCGGTGGTTTCTTCCTCTTATGGCCTTCAAAAATTTTCTACCGTTAACGTGCACTAATACAACTATCATGTTAAAATTTGGAAATTTTCAGGGGTCATTTGACCTTTTTAAGACATTTAAGTAATTTTCTAGCCATTCAATGACCGTAATTCAAATTTGAACTACATGTACATGCAACAGCTAACCACAACAATTTGAAAAAGTGCACTAATACAACTGTCATGTTAAAATTTGGAAATTTTCAGGGGTCATTTGACCTTTTTAAGTTATTTAAGTGATTTTCTAGCCATTTAATGACCGTAATTCAAATTTGAACTACATGTACATGCAACAGCTAACCACAACAATTTGAAAAATCATATTTGTGTCCTTGTTTGTGATTTAATGCCATCTGAAGTAAATTGGAAGGAATTTTAAAACATATTGGTGTCACGCCTTGGACAGAAACATCGTGTGCCATGGCTTTTAAATTCCCAAAAAATAAAAAATGATCAAAAATACATGGAACCTTGCTTGATGTAATGGCATGGCACCAAGATGTCATGGTAAAAAAATTGGCCCGTTTGACGAAAGTTTGGACACACACCCCTCACAAACTGGAGCATCTCACCAGAAGACTCGTGGTTCCGAGAGGGAACAATGCATGTTTGATGATGAACCGGCGGTAGCTTCCTCGTATGGCCTCGAATTTTTTTTACTATTAACATGCACTAATACAGCTTTCATGTTAAAATCTAGAATTTTTTAGGGGGCATTTGACCTTTTTAAGAAAATTAATTGATTTTTTAGCCATTTAATGGCCATAATTCAAACTGAACGACACGTACATGCAACAGCAAACCATCATGGCTTGGAAAAATCATTTACGTATTACATTACATTATACAATAATATCATGGTAACACAAAATAAGCATTCATGCCTTTATGAGGAAAGAAAATGTAAATATCTGGCAAGACAACCGGGCCCCACACGATTGACACTCTATTTCATGCCTCAAGGTTTGGAAGGTGAGTGGCGCGGGTTATTAATCAGACGTGGTTATGTATTGGAAACTGTCAGCGATTAAATTCACACATGGCTTTTGCTGCGGGAAACGTGTGCAATTCAAACTATAGTACTTGTAAATTCTGACGACCGGCGTGCGTACTGTTCCCGTCGATCTAGATTCCGGCCGCCAATCATCTACATACTCTCCTCGCTCGCCCCTCCCTTCCCTCTCTCACACAAAAATATCTGCCATGGCACTGCCTACCTGCCCATGCACCGACGAGGAGGCGTCTCCCACCCGAGGACGTTCAGTCAAAGAGTAGCGATGAGGAGGACCCCTACATGCCACCAGACGAGGTTGCGCTAGACACCCCAACTTCGAAGTGGTTTTGGGGCTAGTACAATCTTTGTTTTTGGATGTCGCTACCGCGGCTGAGAAAGCCAGGCAAGTGGTGTTCAAGAAGGAGATGGCGGAGGAGGAAGCCACATACCAGGCAGCCTGTGAAGCCCGTGAGACCGCCTGGAAAAAGGAGGCGGTGGACCTTTGGGGCGGGGCGCATCGACGTGCGGAGGAGGCGTACGAAGATGAGTACTTCGCCAGGAAGGCCAAAGGCGCTAGGTGCCTCATCGCTGCGTGGAGGTGGGCTGATAAGCTCCAGCGTGCCACCGATGAGGAGCTTTGGTGGGCGCCCAATGAAATGGCAAGATCGTTCGCGCGTGTCCGCCAATAAGAGGCAGATCGATACGTCAAGCGCTGCGAGGCGGAGGAGGCGGAGTACTGCCTCCACGCTAGGAAGGCACCGCACAACAGGGAGCTGCTGGCAAGGGGCTGCCGGAATACTGCCCCCTAAGGAGGGATTATTAGTTTTAGTATTGTTCATTTTCAATTTTATGCATTCTACATAGTAGTTAAGTACCAACACGTATATGTGATGATATTATATATATTCTGTGATGAGCTAATGAACAATTAATATATGAATTATATTTCTCTATGTGTTTTCGTATGCTAATTTGTATTTAGCTATTATCATCCACATATATAGAATGGAATGAATATATATACAGATTGAAACAGAATAATATATAAGAACACAAAACAGAGTAGATACATTGAACAGAGCAACAAACCGAGCAATATTGTGATTGTTGTGAATACATAGCTATCCACATCGAAACGACTCAACAAAATAAAACATGTTCATGGCCAGCATCCCTTGCCTACAGTAGCTCTTTGCTGAGCCTAAACTGATGCAGGCGTTCATCCAAGTGGTCGACACGCTCATGCTACATCTGGAGCACGATATCGATCTCCAAGTTGGCTATTTCATCGGTTATCTCGAGCTTGAGGATGCGACGGCCATGTTCCTCTACTGTGCCTAGGTGGACACCTAGGACAAGGAGGTGGTCGAGCCTAGTGACCAGTGCATTGGCATCGAGTGGGCTGCAGACAAGGCGAATGGCGTGACCCATGCGAATGGCGCGTCGTGCATCTGGTGCAACTATGACACAGACGACCTCTGCCCACTCATGGCGAGGAATGGGGCTACTGACGGGCCGTGTACCCATGTGCGACGCCCTATTCACAGAAGGCAAGTGTTGATGGATCTACTCTTGCTATGTGGTGCGCCACGCCTCTTGCTGTACGGCGCTCCAACAGTCTCGTTGTGCGGTGAGCCGCAGCCTATCGGCGCAGAAGCGCCTAGCTTGTTATGCGGCACACCATCGATCATGTTGTGTTGCGAGCTATAGCCTCTCATAGCTGACATGCCTATCTTGATCCACGGCGGAGAAGTGTTGTGCGCCAAGAGTCTGCTCAACCTTGGAGATGATGCATAGCACGACTGTCACATCCCTAGTTCTAGTATGACCTAGACTAGCTAGTCATGTGTGCATCATGTTTCAATACCATTTAAATTCGAAATGGGGATTTGTGAAACCCTCAGAAACATTTCTGGAAATGACCCAGATAAAAATTGCTCCAAAAAGGTCCAAGAAAATGTTCATGTTGCTCTATGAAAATATTGGACAGAGATAAGAATCAAACCAATATTTTTAGGAGCTCATAAATATTTATTTTGGGCATTTGGAATTAATGCAGTAATTATTTGATTTGGACATATATATATTATTGTCCAAAAATTATGCCAGTTATTGAGGAGCTCTGGAATAATACCACTAGCCCCTAAAAAAATTGGCATAAGAAAATAAAATGGTTTAGTATTTTTATTAAACCAAAAAAATGTCAGAAAAATAGAGAAAACAGAATAAATTAGAAAAGAAGAGAGAGAGAAAGAGAGTGCTTACCTGCAGCCCACCTAGCGGCCCAGTAGACCGGCCCAGCCGACTGGCCCCTGCCAGTCGTCCCCTTCCTCGCGCCAAGAGGACAGGGGCACGCGCCCGGCGCTAGCAGCAATGCGCTCGACCACCTCCAGGCAGCCTGCCTGTCCCGCGTCGCCCTGGCGATGCCATGTAGCCCCCCGACCACTCTCGCCTCTCCCTCGCCCTCATCCCCTCCTCTGTCGCTCTCTCACGCGCATGGCCGAACGCTACCGTCGCTGCCGCTTGCAGTTGCCGCGGCCAGCGCCACCTCCTCGCCCTTCGCCCGAGTCCAGAAGCTCCACCTCGTCTGCCTCGTCCTCTCCGTCGACTGATGCGACGTCGGACGCCTCGAAGCGCCGCCCCCGATGCCTTCTTCTTCGTCGGGTCGCCAAGATCGCCTCCGCCGCCCCGATCGCTTCGGACCTCTTCCGAGCTCTTCGTCTGCACTGCTACAACCACCGTGAGCTCTTGCCCGTTTCCCCTCCTTCATTTTGCTTGTTTCTACGCCGTAGCACCCTCACCCGCGAGCTCTGAGCTCCGGCCGCCGCCATGGCGGACCAACTCCATGCTCCTGCGCTCTCCAGCTCGCCAAATCACCACAAACATGCTCACCGCGTCCCCGGGAAGCGAACGCGCCGCATCCTTTGCTCTAGCTTGCGCTGAAACCCTGCACCCGCTCGAGCCCGAGCTACGACGCCACTAAACCTCGACGCCGGTGACACACCCGGCCACTCCAGGACTGCCCGAAGCCACCAACCAACGCGCCTCATTGTGACGCTTCCAACGCGCCCAGCCATGCGAGCTCCCATCGCCGGAGTTGGCCGGACGGGCGTCGCCGTCGTGCTGTGCTTAGCACCAGCGTTTAGCCGCCGACGTGGCACCGTCATTAGCGGCTAATGACCCCGGTAATTATCCCCCCTCTCTCACTGACATATGGGCCCCATGTCCAAATTAACCCTGGGATTTATTCCCTGTTTAGTTTAGGTTAATCCAGCCGGCCCCACTTGTCAGTTTGACCCTGCCACGTCAGCGTTGACCTGGCCCACTGGTCAGGCTCTGTTCCCGCCCTGTGCCACTGACGTGTGGACCCCACTGGTTAGGTTTGACCTGGAACGCACACCGTTGACTCGCTTACATCATGCTGACACAGTGCTGACGCAGTAATGCGTTTTCTAGAGTTAGTTTAATTCTAAATATACAGGAAATTCCAGAAAATGCTATAAGCTTCAAAAAATCATAGAAATTCAACCGTAGCTCAGATTGAAATAATTTATATATGAAAAATTACCAAAAAATGCAATCTATACATTTGTACTAGTTTCATGCATGACAAACCAACTTATACTACTGTATAAGTGAAAACATGTAAATGGCATTTATAAAGACTTAACTTGGAGTTTCATTTGAATTCTTGATTCAAATGGACTTCAAACAAATGAATGCTAGTTGCATTAGCTCAAACAGCATCACATCTACATGCCATGTTCATGCATCATATTGTTGCATATGCTTGTTTATCGATTGCCGACACTGTTCCTTCTTGATAGGTCCTGCTCCGGAGACCGTTCTAGAGTACCAGTCTAAGAAGCAGTTCCCCCTCTGTTGATCTACCAGACAAGCAAACCCCCTTGTTCATTTCGATACAATCCTACTCTCTCACTCCTTCTCTCAGTTATTGCATTAGGAAAACAACGTTTCAACTGCTACTTTGTGCTGCGGTAGTTGAACCCATTCCTCTGCATGACCTGTCATTGCCACAGTAAATAGTTGAAACCCACTAGCATGTGTAGGAGTTGATTGAAGCCATGTTGTGTTCGTACCATGACATGCTTGCTATTGCTTAGAGTGTGTCAGGTCTGATTCATTAGGAATGAATTGGAGTGCAGTGTTCTATGTCTGATGTTGAGAGTGAAGTGTATGAACACGATGTGGTAAAGGTAGCGGTGAGAGGCCATGTAGGAGTACATGGTGGGTTGTCTCACTGGAACCATCCTTAAGCACTGAGTTCTATGTATGTTGTCCAATGACTAGCTACTACCACGCTTTGGAATGCTTAAGTGCCCCTCTCGACTTATTAAACAACTTGATCTCTGTCCAGGAGTTGCAACTAGTTTCTGGTGTTTGTATGTAGTGTTATTTTTCTACCAAGTGGCACCCGGCAGGGTGGGCTTGGGACAGACTAGGCACACGTGGCCTGGTGTACCGAGTGGCACCCGGATGGTGGGCTCGGGAAACCTGCACACATCGTTTGGGGCCGTGATGGAAACCTCGGCCGAACTCCCTTGCGGATGGAACCCAAATAGGCGATAAACCTGGACTAGAGTCTTGTGTGGTTAGTCAGGTCGTGGCCGACACCCTCGCTAGGCTTATGCTTGAAGGTTGCGGAGATACATGACGTGTACATGGCGGTAAGTGGCCAGAGCATGTGTGACGAAGTACACCCCTGCAGGGTTAACATGATCTATTCGAATAGCCGGGTCCACGGATATGGACTTCTTGGATGCTTACATGGTACATAGACAACTTGAAGTGGATACTCTAAAATGCTCAAGACAAGTGTGAGTGCTATGGATGGCCTTCTCGTAGGGAGACGGGGATGAATCCATAGTAGTGTATTGTGTGGTGATTAGTGGACTCGTGTGCGCCATATCATCTCAAAGAAGTTCTCGTAGTCGTAGAACAGGATAGCCACAGAGTCAAAACTGGCTTGCTGCAACTAAACCCCACATTACCGTCTTGATACAAAAGCATGTATGATAGGATCCGATGTAAGTCTTGCTGAGTACCTTTGTACTCATGTTGCTTTATTTATGTTTTGCAGCGGAGACTTCGGTCTTACTAGTGTTCTCGTGGGCTTCGACAAGTACCTTGTACCTCAGCTACGATCTTGATAGGATTTTGTAGATAGTCAGGCTCTTTAGCCTCTTTCATTTGTAGATGTCTGTACCCAGACATGTAATGCTTCCGCTTGTTGCTTGTGTGCTCTGAATGTTGGGTCATGTGACCCCTGTTTGAAATAAATGCTATGATGGCTCTTCTGAGCCTTTATCTATATGAGTTGTTGAGTTATGTCGTGATGCCATGTTGTATAGCACATACTTGCATATTATGCGTACGTGTAATGTGTATTGCTATGTGTGGGATCTTACTATCTAGTTGTTCATCCTTAGTAGCCTCTCTTACTGGGAAATGTCTCCTAGTGCTTCCACTGAGCCCTGGTAGCTTGCTACTGCTCTGGAACACTTAGGTTGGCCGACATGTGTCCTTCTTCGTTCCTGTGTCTGTCTTCGAGGAAATGTCACGCGGTCTCTACCGGAGTCCTGTTAGCCTGCTACAGCCCAGATCCTATGGAGTCCTGCTAGCCCAGCTGCTACAGCCCGGATTCACTTGCTGATGACCGACACGTTCGTTGCTGGGTCATGTATGCCTGTCCCTGTAAGTTAGTGCCACTTTGGGTTCACGACTAGCCATGTCAGCCCGGGTTCTTGTCATATGGATGCTAGCGACACTATCATATACGTGTGCCAAAAGGCGCAAATGGTCCCAAGCATGGTAAGGCGACACCGTGGGAATACCGTGTGTGAGGCCGCAAAGTGATATGAGGTGTTACATGCTAGATCGGTGTGGCATAGAATCGGGGTCCTGACAACTTTGGTATTAGAGCTTGACTTCCTGTAGGATTACCAAGCCAAACTGGTCGAAGTTGAGTCTAGAAATTCTTTAGTTATGTAAGGGAATTGATTGTGGGAAGGAACATGAGGCTCTTTTTACTCCTTATACCTCATGGCCTCTGATCTGAGTCATCCTATATTTCCTACGGGGTTAAGGAACTAGGCTTCTCTTCCGTCTATCAGGATCACGTGTTACTACTCCGTAGTTCCATAGGATTGGCTGGTCAAAGTCATATCCCAGTTTCGAGTACTTCCGGTGTAGCCTGTTTAGTATGATCTCAGAACCTTGAGTGGTGATGTTGAGTTGTTGTACTACCCCATTTTTAGCAGGATGTCTCATTCTGAGCATTTTACTGCCGTTATGCTGCCGGAATTGCCCTAGGAGTTGGAGAGATACTAATTTCTTGTCCTACATTCTATAGTCTATAGTTGATGCTGATTCGTCCTTGGTTTCGTTTCTTAGGATGTCATCAGTTAAGTGAAGTTTTGTTGCTCGTAGCCAGAACCACGGAGATGGTAGGGATGAGGATCCTCCCGACCAGCCTTCATTGGCAGAGTTCATGTTCGAGATGGAGAGGAACAAGTGTGAGTCTAACCGCTTGTTGGTACGTATCGAGGAGAACACCGCACATCAGTTCAAAGGGTCTGCAACCATTCATGACTTCATTCGCTTGCACCCACCTACCTTTCATCACTCCATTGAGCCACTCGATGCAGATGACTGGCTCCGTAGCATCACTCACAAGCTGCGTTCCGCGAACGTAGCTGAAGATGACAAGGTCACCTATGCCACATACCACCTGGAAGGTCCTGCTAGCCTTTGGTGGCAGAACTATGAAGCTATGCTTCCAGCTGGCCAGATTTCCACGTGGAGAGATTTCACTGAGGCTTTTCGCGAGCATCACATTCCTCTGGCCCTCATCGATCGTAAGAGAGAAGAGTTCTATAGTTTCACCCAGAGTAAGATGGCTATTGATGCTTACAGTAGAGAGTTTGAGAACCTCGCCCGCTATGCCACATAAGAGGTGTCTACGGACGCCAAGAAGTAGGCTAGGTTCCGGAAGGGTCTCAACCCCAAGTTGCGTCGTGATCTCCACCTGCATCATTGTGATACATTCCAAGCTCTTGTGAACAAGGCCATTAATGCAGAGACAGCCCAGCTCACTTACGAGGAGTCTCGTAAGCACACCCGTGATTTGGGATCTTCCTCCGGTTCTAGTTCTCAGAAGCGCCGGATTTGGATTCCAAACTCCGCTCTTCCTTCTGGTTATACACCGAGGCCATCCTATGTGGTGTCTCCCCTAACTCAGTTGTATGTTCCAACAAGGCCTATTGGTAGACCGCTTGTCAGTGCGGGTCCACGTCCAACCTCAGGGACTTGCTTCACATGCGGGAAGCCAGGACACTATGCACGTGACTGCTCTCAGACTAGTTATGCTCCACCCCAGCCCGAGAAGTCTGTTGGTTGTGTTAAGCCATCAAGTAAGACGATCAGTGCCAAGCCCACTCGCACTAAACGTGGACGTGTGCATCATGTCTCAGTAAAGACGCTCATGATGATCCAGATGTCGTTCTTGGTACACTCCTTGTCAATTGTCACCCAGCATCGGTTTTGTTCGATACTGGAGCATCTCACTCCTTCATTTCTGAAGGCTATACTCGTTTGCACGACATGTCATTCTGTGATATGCCAACTCTGCGTGAAATTCAAACCCCAGGGTCAAGATGGCAAACCACCAGAATAAGTTATGGTAAGGGAATCTTTGTTGATAGACTTGCATTCCTTGCATCACTTGTAGCCCTCAAGTTCTCAGACATTAACACCATCTTGGGTATGGACTGGATGACAGCTCATCATGCCAAGATTGATTGTTACACCAGGTTTGTTCAGCTTACACACCCATCTGGCAAGATAGTCACTGTCTCCACTAGAGTTGCAAAGCGTCAGCTCTATTCTCTTAATGTCAGCCACCTTCCAGACCTTGAAGATATCCCGATAGTCCGTGACTTTCCGGATGTCTTTCCAGAGGAACTGCCAAGTGTTCCACCTGACAGACATGTAGAGTTCGTCATAGATCTTATCCCAAGAACTGCTCCAATCTCTGGGAGACCTTACAAAATGGCACCCTTAGAACTAGCCGAGCTTAAGAAACAACTTGATGAGTCCTTGCAAAAGGGTTTCATCTATCCTAGTTCTTCTCCTTGGGCTTGCCCTGTCCTCTTCGTCAAGAAGAAGGATGGTACGGACCAGATGGTTGTAGATTATCGTCCCGTTATTTTGGTCACGTTAAAGAACAAATATTCGCTCCCCAGGATCAACGATCTGTATGACCAGCTTGCTGGATCCTCAGTCTTTTCCAAGATGGATTTGAGGTTAGGCTACCACCAAATCAAGATCAGAAATGGGGACATTCCTAAGACGGCCTTTGTCACTCATTATGGCCAGTACGAGTACACCGTCATGTCCTTCGGTCTAACCACCGCTCCAGCTACTTTCTCCCGCTTAATGAACTCGACCTTCATGGAGTACCTAGATAAATTTGTCGTGGTTTACCTCGATGATATTCTTATTTACTCAAAGAACGAGGAAGAGCATGCCGAACATCTTAGACTTGTGTTAGAAAAACTCAGAGAGCACCGCCTTTATGCCAAGTTCTCTAAGTGTGAATTTTGGTTGCCAGAAGTGACCTACCTAGGCCAAGTAATCTCTAGTAAGGGCACTGCTATCAATCCCGAGAGAGTTAAGGCCGTTCTTGATTGGACTCCACCTGAAACCGTTAAACATGTCAGGAGTTTCCTTGGTCCAGCTATTGTCGCCGCTTTGTTGAAACCTTCTCCAAAGTAGCCAAACCCCTCATGGAACTTCTCAAGAAGGATAAAAAGTTTGAGTTGTCCCCATAGTGTGAGTACAGTTTTCAGTAACTGAAAGACGCCTGACTTCTGCTCCCATACTTGTGCCACCGGATTTCACTAAAGACTTTGTTATCTACTGCGACGCCTCACGACAGGGACTAGGCTGCATTCTTATGCAAGATCATCATGTGATTTCCTATGCATCTCGACAGGAGGAGAATTATCCTACACATGATCTAGAGATTGTAGCCGTAGTCAATGCACTAAAGACCTAGCGACATTACCTTCTTGGTAAATGTTGCGACATCTACACCAATCACCCGAGTCTTAAGTATATCTTCACCCAACCAGATTTGAACCTTAGGCAAAGATGTTGGTTGGAGGTGATCTCAGATTATAATCTAGGGATTACTTACACCCGAGGCAAAGCAAATGTCATGGCTGATGCGCTAAGTCGTAAATCCTATTGCAACAATCTCATGTTACAGCAGGGCCAACCACTTCTGCATGAGGAATTCTGTAAGCTTAATCTTCACATTACTCCTCACGGATTCCTTTCCACCATGGTGGCGAAACCTACCCTCGAGGATTAGATCATTACTGACAAGAAGTTTGATAGGGGTGTTATCCGCATCAAGAGAAACATTAAGAAGGGAGTTGGTGGATATTTCTCTATGGATGATCGATGTGTTGTCTTTTTTGAGAATCGCTTGGTGGTTCCCAAGAATCAACATCTGCGACAATTGATTCTTAAAGAAGTGCATGAATCTCCTCTCACGATTCATCCCGGTAGTACTAAGATGTATCAGGACATATGCCAGAGGTTCTGGTGGACCAGGATGAAGAGAGAAATTGCTCAGTTCATTGCCAACTGTGACATTTGTCGTCGCGTTAAGGCAGAGCATCAGAGACCTGCTGGCACCCTTCAGCCTTTAGTCATTCCTGAGTGTAAATGGGATAAAGTTGGTATGGACTTCATCACCGGCTTTCCCAAGACCAAGAGAGGGAATAATGATATCTTCATAGTCATTGATCGTCTCTCCAAAGTGGCGCACTTCCTACCTGTTCGAGAGAGTATCACTGTTAGTCAGCTCGTTGACTTATATATTTCTTGAATAGTGTCACTTCATGGTGTTCCACTAGAGATCAATTCAGACCATGGTAGTCTTTTCACTTCTCATTTTTGGGAGAGTTTCCAAACTGCCATGGGAACCCATCTTTCCTTCAGTACCACTTTCCACCCACAATCGAGTGGTCAGGTGGAAAGGGTCAACCAAATTCTCGAAGACATGCTTAGAGCTTGCGTTATCTCATTCGGTATGGATTGGGAGAAATGTCTTCCTTTTGCCGAGTTTAATTATAACGATAGCTATCCCAGTCTCAATAAAGCTCCTTTTGAGATTCTCTATGGACGAAGATGTCAAACACCTTTGAACTGGTCAGAAACCGGTGAAAGACAATTCTTTGGACCGGACATGATCCAGGAGGCTGAAGAGAAAGTTCGCATCATTCGTGAGAATTTGAAAACAGCCCAGTCTCGTCAAAAGAGCCAGTATGATTGTCATCATAAGGATATGACTTATGAAATTGGCGACAAAGCTTACCTTCGGGTTATTCCTTTGAAGGGTGCCCATCGATTTGGTATCAAGGGAAAGCTGGCTCCTCGTTACATCGGTCCTTTTTGCATTCTCACTAAATGAGGAGAGGTTGCCTACCAGTTGGAACTACCCCCACATCTTTCTCGAGTTCATGATGTCTTCCACGTCTCTCAACTCAGGCGTTGCTTCTCGGATTCTATCCGCGGAGTGGACCACGAAATGCTTGATCTCCTAGATAACCTCACACACCGAGAGTACTCGGTTCGATTACTTGATGAAGCAGAGCATGTTACCCGACATCAGAACATCAAGTTCCTCAAGGTTCAGTGGTCTCATCATTCCGAGAGAGAAGCTACCTCGGAGCGAGAAGATCGTCTTCGACTGGAGTACCCCGCTTTATTTCCGTCGACCCCTGAATCTCGGGACGAGATTCTTTCAAGTGGGGGCAAGTTGTCACATCCCTAGTTCTGGTATGACCTAGACTAGCTAGTCATATGTGCATCATGTTTCAATACCATTTAAATTTGAAATGGGGATTTGTGAAACCCTTAGAATTATTTTTGGAAATGACCCAGATAAAAATTGCTCCAAAAATGTCTAAGAAAATGTTCATGTTGCTCTATGAAAATATTGGACAGAGATAAAAATCAAACCAATATTTTTAGGAGCTCATAAATATTTATTTTGGGCATTTGGAATTAATGCAATAATTATTTGCTTTGGATATATATTGTTATATAGATATAATATTGTCCAAAA
Organism: Triticum timopheevii; assembly: GCA_963921465.1. NCBI lineage: Eukaryota > Viridiplantae > Streptophyta > Magnoliopsida > Poales > Poaceae > Triticum > Triticum timopheevii. The sequence goes on along the minus strand of OY997268.1, from coordinate 385,799,271 downwards.
ATTATGCCAGTTATTGAGGAGCTCTGGAATAATACCATTAGCCCCTAAAAAAATTGGCATTAGAAAATAAAATGGTTTAGTATTTTTATTAAACCAAACAAATGTCGAAAAAATAGAGAAAACAAAATAAATTAGAAAAGCAGAGAGAGAGAAAGAGAGTGCTTAACTGCAGACCACCTGGCGGCCCAGTAGACCGGCCCAGCCGACCGGTCCCTGCCAGTCATCCCCTTCCTCGCGCCAGGAGGATAGGGGCACACGCCCGCCACTAGTGGCCACGCGCTCGGCCACCTCCAGGCAGCCTGCCTGTCCCTCAATGCCCTGACGATGCCACGTAGCCTCCCGACCTCTCTCGCACTCTCCCTCGCTGTCATCCCCTCCTCTGTCTCTCTCTCACGTGCACGGCTGAACGCCACCGTCGCCGCCGCTTAAAGTTGTCGCGGCCAGAGCCACCTCCTCGACCTTTGCCCGAGTCCAGAAGCTCCGCCTTGTCTGCCTCGTCTGTCACATCCCTAGCCTTGCTATGCACTTGGACTAGTTTGGTTGTTGCATCATGTCTAATTTATTTGAAAGTTGAATTGGGGATTGCTAAACCCTAGCACCAGATTAAATCAACTAGGTTCAAATAAAAATATTCTCAAAGAACCCAAAATGCCCTTCAGAAAAGTTCATCATTTTTGGATTAGTCTAGAACCTCTCCCAGAAATGGTGCACATTTTTTTGGCCATTCTGGATTTTTGAATTAAATCATATGGTATTTGCATTTGGGCATTTAATTGCTAAATAATATTTTAAATGCTCAAATAATCACAAACTGAAATGTTTGTTGTTGGAAATATTCCAAACAGTGACATTGAGCAGTTTCATGATTTTTGGAAATGCCCTAGCATTTTTATTAAAGCCAACCACAATTACGGAAAATAGAAAACAGAAACAATTTAGAAGAGAGAGAGAATGAACGCTTACCTGGGCCACTTATCTGGCCACCTACCTATGCAGCCCACCAAAGCCGGGCGAGCCACTTTCCTGGCACTGTTGGACAGCCCAACAGGAGCCCCACCGTCTTCAACCTCTGCCAGTAGGCAGAGGCATGTCGACGCACGCGCGCCCGAGCTCCACCTCCTCCCTCCCATCCTGCCTAGCTCCTCCTCGATGCACCAGGCCACGCCACGCAGCCCCTGCCCCCCCCCCTCTCACTCTCTCCCGTGCCTCTCCCCTCCTCTGCTCTTTCTCCCTCTCGCGCCCGAGCGTAACCGCCGACGCTACTCGCCACCACCGCAGCCACCGCCTCTCTCGCGAGCCCTCGCCGTGCCTGCGGGCTCCGCCTCTACGCCCTCGCCCTCTCCATGGAGCTACACAACGCCGGGAGTCCTGCATCGCCGCCCACACCGTCTTCCCCATCCCCGGCCGCCCGAGATCCGCAGCTTCACTACGTCGTCGTCCGACCTCCCTCAAGCTCGCCGTCTGCTCGAACTGACTCGCCGTGAGCCCCTGCCTCCTCTTCCCTTGCTCCCGTGCTCCTTTTCTCGCCATGGCCACCGTTACGCCGGTGACCGATTCCCGCCGCCGCCTGCGATTGCCACCGACACGACTCCGACGACCAAATGGGCCGCCCGACGCGTCCAAGCCACTCACCGCATCGCGTAGGCCCCGCTAGCGCCTCAGCTCGCTAGGTCGCGCACCGTAGCGCCAAATCCAACCCCGCCCGATCTCCGGCCGCCGCCCCAGTGCTCGCCGTCGTCGACTCTGGGCACCCCGTGACCTGCCGCTGCCTCCGCTCGATGCACGGGAGCGTGGGCTACCTCCAGGTGCCCTCAGCGCATCCATCTGCGGCCCCTGGCGCCACTTCGGCGAGCCACCACCGCTCTGGGTCGTCGCCGTCATCTAACCGCCGACGAATCCAACGTGGCCGTCGTTAGCGGCTAACCCCCCACACTAACCAACCCCCTAGGCCACTGACTCATGGGCCCCACGCCCTAATTAACATAGATTACTTTTTCTGCTTAGTCCTAACTAACCCTAGTGGGCCCACCAGTCAGAGTTGACTGTGCTGACGTGTCCATTGACCCGACCCCACCTGTCAGTGACACAAACAACACTGGGTCACTAACAAGTGGACCCCACTGGTCAGGTTTGACCCAGGCCGTGCCCCGTTGACCTACTGACGTCACTGTGATGTCAGGCTGACGCAGTAATCCTTTTCGGAATTTAAATAAATCTTAAATGATTTGTTTAATTCAGAAAATATCCCAAACTTCTAAAATTCATAGTAATTCAACCGTAACTCCAAATGAAATAATTTATATATGAAAAATGATCAGAAAAATCCAATCTATCCATCTGTACTAATTTCATGCATGATAGAACAACTTTTGACTACTGTTTGGTACAAATCATATGAATGTCATTTAAATAAGCACATGTGGAGTTTGAATTTGAATCTTGGATTCAAACCAACTTCATTTAATTTGTTTGTAGTTGCATTAGCCCAACACACTCATTTTGCCATGTCATGATCATGCATCATATTGTGCATTGCATTGATTTGTTTCTTCTTTGTTTGTCGGTGCTTGCCCCCTCTTAGTAGACGTGTACCGACGATGTGATCGATCACACCGATGAAGAAATATACTATCTTCAGAAGTGCTAGGCAAGCAAAACCCCCTTGTTCATTCTGATACAATCCCACTCTCTCGCTCCTGCTCTCTTTTACTGCATTAGGACAACAACAATTCAACTGTTACATGTTGCGGTAGTTGAACCCTTTCCTCTGCATGACCTATCATTGCCACAGTAAATAGATGAAACCCACTAGCATGAATAGGAGTTGTTTGAGCCCTGATGTGCCTACTCATTCAAGCTTGTTTGTCATGCCCGCTACTGCTTAGAGTTGAGTCAGGTCTGATTCTTCTGGGATGAATCAGAGGTGTGTGAACATGTCCTACTGTGTGTGAGCTAAGTGTGTGAACACGATTTGGTAAAGGTAGCGGTGAGAGGCCATGTAGCAGTACATGGTGGGTTGTCTCATTGCAGCCGTCCTCAGGAATTGAGTTCTGTGTTTGTGATCCATGAACAGTTACTACCATGCATTGGAATGCTTAAGTGCCCCTCTCGACTTGTTAATCAACCTGATCTCTGTCCAGGAGTTGCAACTAGTTTCTGGTGTTTGTAGGTAGTGTTAGTAGAGTACCAAGTGGCACCCGATACAGGTGGGCTTGGGACAGACTAGGCACCATGGCACAGTGTACCAAGCATAGATCCACCTGTCGAGATGGGCTTGGGAACCCTGCTCACATCGTTTGGGGCCGTGAGCAACACCCCGGCCAGATCTCCTTGCGGATGGAACCCAAATAGGTGATAAACCTGGACGAGAGACTTGTGTGGTTAGTCAGGTCGTGGCCGACTCCCTCACCAGGCTTCCGCTTGAAGGTTGCCGAGATACATGACGTGTACATGGTGGTAAGTGGCGAGAGCGTGTGTGAAGAAGTACACCCCTGAAGGGTTAACATCATCTATTCGAATAGCCGTGTCCGCGGTAAAGGACTTCTGGTTTGCCTGTACAGTTCATAGACAAGTGAAATTGGATACTCTAAAATGCGCAAGATAAGCGTTAGTGCTATGGATGGCGTTCTCGTAGGGAGACGGGAGCGGATCCATAGTGGTGTATTGACATGGTGAATATGTGGACTCGTGTGCGCAACCTCAAAGAGTTACATTGCAGTCGTAGTTCAGGATAGCCACTGAGTCAAAGCTGGCTTGCTACAGTTAAACCCCACCATCCCCTTTGTTGATAATGATGCATATGTAGTTAGTTCTGATGTATGTCTTGCTGGGTACATTTGTACTCACGTTTGCCTATTTTATGTTTTTGCAGAGAGACATCAGTCTCACTAGTAGTTCCGCGTGAACTTCGACGGTTAGCTTGTTACCTCAGCTAGGATCTTGTGCCCTCGGCAGGATCTGGTAGTTAGTCAGGCTTCTCAGCCTTTTTCATTTGGAGTTGTCTGTACTCAGACATGTTATGCTTCCGCTTGTGCTTTGACTTGTATGCTCTGAATGCTGGGTAGAGAGACCCATGTTTGTAATATCTCGCTCCTCAGAGCCTACTGAATAAAATACTTGAGTTGTAGAGTCATGTTGTGTTGACATGTTGTATTTGCACATATCGAGCATATTGTGTGTATGTTATTGAAATGCTTGGTATGTGTGGGATCTGACTATCTAGTTGTTTATTCTTAGTAGCCTCTCTTACCGGGAAATGTCTCCTAGTGCTTCCACTGAGCCATGGTAGGTTGCTACTGCTCCGGAACACTTAGGTTGGCCGACATGTGTCCTTCTTCGTTCCTGTGTCTGTCCCTTCGGGGAAATGTCACGCGATGAATACTGGAGTCCTGTTAGCCCGCTACAGCCTGGTTCACCGGAGTCCTGCTAGCCCAGTGCTACAGCCTGGATTCACTCGCTGATGACCGACACGTTCGATGCTGGGTCATGGATGCCTGTCCCTGTAAGTTTGTGCCACTTTGGGTTTACGACTAGCCATGTCAGCCTAGGCTCCTTATCATATGGATGCTAGCGACACTATCATATACGTGTGCCAAAAGGCGCAAATGGTCCCGGGCAAAGGTAAGGCGACACCCGTGGGGATACCATGCGTGAGGCCGCAAAGTGATATGAGGTGTTACATGCTAGATCGATGTGGCATTGAGTCGGTGTCCTGACAGCTTTGGTATCAGAGCTTGACTGCCTGTAGGACTACCAAGCCAACCTGGTCGAAGTTGAGTCTAGAAATGCTTTAGTTATATAAGTGAATTGATTGTGGGATGGAACGTAAGGCTCTTTTTACTTCTTTACCTTCATGCCTTCTGATCCGAGTCATCCTATCTTTCCTACGGGGTTAAGGAACTAGGCTTTCTCTTCTTTCTATTAGGATCACGTGTTACTAATCCGTAGACTCTTAAGATTGGTGGATACAAGCCTCAGTTTAGTTCCTACTATCTCCGTGTATTGATAGTTGATCTCAAAACCTTGATATTATGATGATCGAGTGGTTATGCCACCATTTTTGTAGCTTGTCTCAAATATTTTCGAGCATTTACAGCGGTTATGCTGTCCGAGTCACCCCAGGTTTCTAAATAGTCTGATGCATTTGCAAATCCCTTCCTCCTGTTCCTGATGTTCCTTTGGGCCAGGTTAATAACACTAATCAGTGAGTTGAGGTACTCTATTGCCTCGACGTATATGTTGGAACTATTATTATAACCTGGGTATCTTAGGGGATCACCTAACAATCTAGCCATGTTTTGTGTTCCCAGTGTGATCATTCTGGCCATCATCCTTGGAAGCATCCCGTGATGCAGTTTAGTTAGTAGGTATTCTATTCCTAGGGTTTTGAACCCAAGATTCACCCTACTTACCTCATGTTGATAGTGTTTGCTAGTTCCTTTAGGATATTAGTAACCTTTGCATTAGTCCTTGATGTTCGTGGTATTTCCTTCTTCCAAATACTATGAACCGCTTATGGCAGAAGTTCTTTGAACCAAAATATCACAACCAGAGTGCTCTTGACGAGTTCTCGATTCTATGTTGTTACTCTGCCAGTTCTACAGATTCTGCATGGGTTATCCGGAAGAAATATGTTGAACTCATCCGACATGCTAATCCATGCATCCACAACTCAGAAAATCATATGTTCTTTTGAGTTGTCCCTCTTTAGTTGTTTTTTTGGCCTCGTCTATCAATTGATAGTCAAGAGTAGTCGTGCACTCATGCTATCGATGCATATTACTCTTGTGGTCCGTCAAGCCATCCTATTCGGAATGACTAGGAGAAACAAACTCCAGTACCTCTTCCATATCCAGGATTGGGTCAAAGTGCCAACCTAGCTTTTGTTCTGTTCTACCTTGAAGTATTACCCACTTTATGTCAGGAATGTCATGAGGATTGCACCTTCTCTTATGGATTCTTGACGTAGTGATACTTCTTGCCATCATTGTTCATTCCTCGGCCCCGTGTTATTGTAACCGGAAGGCCGACAAGTGAATCGTGATGTGTGAAATCTATACTCCTAGCAACTCCGTTGCCCTAGCAACTTTGTTGCTTCCTAGTTAAATGGACAACAACCTCACTCTTAGCGTTCTGATTTCGAATCATCATTCTAAGATAGATTGTGCTACCTAGTCATTATTTCTGGTGCACTCCTCGATCAATGAGTTAGGATTGTGCCAGTCCCTCGCTCTTGTGATCATATCGTCTTGCCCTGAAAAGCAAGGTTGTTCTCGAGCTTAGTAACATATCGGTGGTTTGTGACTTTCCGAATATCTTCTCGGAAGTATTACCAGGTTGTCACCTGACCGCTATGTTGAGTTCGTGATCAAGTTGGTTTTCTTATAAACCACCCTTTCTCCAAGAGTCTGTGTTGGATACCCCTGAGCTGGTTGGTTAAGCTAAAGAACTACTTGGAGAGTTGGAAGAGAAAAGCTTGCCTAGCTTAGTTCATCACTACGGGATATCCTTGTGTGTGTGTGTGTGTGTGTGTGAGTGTGGGTGTGTGTGTGTGGGTGTTGAAGAGAGATGATATCTTCATCGATTGTTCCTCATGATCGGTTGTTGAATCTATCGTCTTGTCCAAACCTTGATTTGAGTGTGGGCTATCGTCAAATCAAGTTAGAACCAACGATATTCGTAATGTTGTCTTACTCGTGGTTGTTCCTTGAGCATACACCATTACATCTTTTGGTCTGACCAATACTATCACATTGTTCACATAATGGTGGAATCCCAGTGATATGAGAAATTCTGATGAGTTGCTGTTGAGCCCATCAGCTGCATTTCGTCTCCTCCATGATTCATGTTGAGCATCAACCTAGTGTTGGAAACTTTATAAGCAACACCTTCGTGTTCCACTCATGAAGCTTATGCTTGGATGGAAGAAGTGACTTCCTCGAATTCATGTGCATTTGGTGCAAGTAGCCACCGTGAGTTCGATAAAGATTGGTTTCGTTTCCTCTGGTACCATCCCAAGTCAGTTATGCATGTGCAAAGTATGCCATGGTTTGATAGGCTCGCTACCTCCATTCTATACGTGTTCCTAGCACACCAAGCCACTGATTGACTTGTTCAAGGAGAAGAAGTTCCTTCTTAAGTGTATACCTTATGTAAGGACTTTGATATCCTCGATGATGGATTTCCCACCTGAACTCGGTAGTGTTTTATTATAAGACTACTATGTGACCATGCTTGTCTGGGACAGTGTGTTCACATGTATGTAGTAGAACCAGCTCATGTTTTGGAGCTTTCTATCGTAGTTCATTTCCCGAGAATCTCACAACGTCATCTCGTCGATTTGTGTTGCAAACTTTCTTTTCCAAACATGTTGTCTGAAATATCCTGTCACCAACCGGATCTGAATCTCAGGCATATGTGATGGTTGGTACTTTTCCAAGATCTGTGATGTAGGTTCTGGCAAGGTTGATGTTTTGGCAGACACACCTAGCCGGAAGATCTATTATTGTAGTATCTTGAAGGAGCAATTTTTTTCCATCTTCTCTATAATGGTTTTGTGTGACTTTTCTAGAGGTGTTCCTTATAAATCCTTTGTATTCCGAAGTCCGACCTATACTTGATGGCCACGTTAATGCTTAAAGTATGAATGTGGTATGTAGAACATCAAGGAGAACATTAGAAGCGGAGTGCTAAATGTCTCTCGGTTGATCATCCAGATTTTGTTTCCTTGGCCTCGCTAAGGTGAAATCTGAGAAGGTGTTATCTTCCTTTGCATTTGCTTGTCCATCACTATTCATCATGGTAGTATGGTGTGTTGCCAGGATCCTTGACACAGATGTTGGTAAAACCTTAATGATTGTGGAAATGCTCAAGTTCTTGAGAGCACGCATGTCGGATTTCGGGTTCCGGCAGACCCTTGAGGTTCGAACACTGGGGTGCGCGCGGAGATTCAACCCTCTAACGTCTCGCTCCTCGCCGAATCGCTAGGACCTAAACTACTAAACAGAACAGCACAAGGGACACAAGATTTATACTGGTTCAGGCCACCATTGTGGTGTAATACCCTACTCCAGTGTGTGGTGTAGTGGATTGCCTCTTGGGCTGATGATGAACAATACAAGGGAGAACAGCCTCGCGAGGGTCTGTTCTTGGTTGGTGCTACTTGGTTATGGCTCTTGGGTTCTCGATATCAGATGCCTCTACCCCGGGGGTGACTATTCCTATTTATAGGCAAAGGCCCTGGGCCTCTCCCCAAATATTGAGCGGGAAGGGCACCAACAAGTGGCCATTTTGAAGGGGAACATCGGGTACACTTATCCTGACTAAAGTTGGTCCTCGCCTGGCAAAGACTCTGGTGATGACGCTGGCTTGGGCTCCACGATGACTCCCTTCCAGCCGTTGGGATGGTCTTGGTCTTGTTGCACCGAAATGGACGCCTTTGCTTGATACTCTCGCCAGCACTTGCTCCCTTTGCACCAAAGAGGAAAGGAGGACACTGCGCGGGCTGGCGCCCGACTGGTGCCCTTGATCGTCATGGCTTGCGTCATGGGCACCTCGCGAGGTACCCTGCCTTGAACTCTCCGCCTCCTCATGAGCCAGCCTGAGGAAGCTCCTTGTCGTCCGCCCCGCGAGGCTTGGCCCCTCGCGAGGGTCTTGAGCTTGCGTTGATGAAGATGGGCTATGCTGGGCTTCCTTTGAGCCATGCCGCAGGTCGCAGGCAGGCAAGTCTGGGGACCCCCGTTCCCAGAACGCTGACAGTAGTCCCCGGGCCCACTGCGCGCCCGAACTTGGCTGAGCAGAGAGGCGAAAGGGCAAGTGCGAAGCGTCGCGGGCCCTAACAGCCTGCGGCCTTGAACGCCACATGGCGGTTGATTGGACGCGTGCGCCTCTGCAACCGCGTGAGTTGATAAAAGAACGGCATCTTCCTTGCCTCCTTTACTTTCTCCAATTGCTGCTCAGATCCCCTTTCTTGCGCCTCTCCTCTCTGCTTCCAAAATCTTCAGATCTACTCCACCTGCGTGCCCTAGCCAATCATGGCGCCTCGCCAAGCCCCGGCCGGAGCTTGGTACTCGCCTGCCTTGGACCCGCCAAATGTGTCAGGGGCGAGCCTTGCCCTGGTGCGCCGAATGGCGGAGGCGCAGGGCGTCTACGGAACGAAGGCGTTCAAGGCCGGCTCTTCCATCTCTGAGGGTCGGGGGATCACCTTTTACCCGCTCTTCGTGAGCGCCATTATTGCTGGTCTGGTGCCTCCCTTTTCCGAGTTCTTCTTCTCCGTCCTCCGTCACTACAACATTCAAGCTCTGCACCTCCATCCCAACTCTGTCCTTCTTCTGGCGATCTTCGCCTACTATTGTGAGGCCCATGTTGGGGTGAAGCCCTCGGTGGCCTTGCTGCGCCACTATTTCTCCCTCCAAACCTCCCGTGGTTCCGCCTCCGCGTGCGCGAGATTCATCGCATACGGCGGAGCCATCGCCGTTTCAAACCCTGGGATGAGTATTGAGGGCTTCAGGAGCAAGTGGGTCTTGGTGGATGCTGGGCGCATCCATCCTCGGCTGATCGTGCCCACGGAGCACCCCGCGAGCTCTGACGACTGGTCCCAAGTGGAGCTTCTGGATCCCTGCGCGAAGCTGGTGTTGGAGAAGATGGATGAAGATCTGAGGCCGGCCAGCATGGCGGCGGCGAAGCTGACCGGTGCATCACTGCTGAGGGAGTTCCCGGAGCATCAACTGGTCCGCTCCGTCAGTACTCGCTGCTGATGTGGAGGCCTCACTCGAGTCTCGTGGTGCTGGCCGACGAGGACCTGGCGGCGGTCCTCTAGTCCTTTGTTGGGGGCGACGTGGCGAGGCTGGAGGGCGCTCCCACGCGCCTGTTCCTTCGCGAGGATTGGGAGCAGGTAGTGGGGTCCATGCTTGTCTTCAATGGTGACCGGCCCGTGCCCATGGAGGCTCCAGAAGACCTGGTGGACGTGTCCTCCGACGACTCCAGCGAAGAGGTGGAGGAAGGGGAGCCGGAAGAGGGTGTTGACTCGGGGGCGGAGTCAAGAGCTCCTCCCCTTCGGCGCAGGTCCCGCAGTCTCCGCCTCCCCCAGAGTGACGACGACGAGGATGAGGATGAGCTGGGAGGCGGGAGCCTGCCCCCGATCTCGAAGAAGGACCGAACTGGGCTGGTCCCCCATGGGTCTGCCCCGGCCCCGGGGCGACCCGCAGGTGCGCCTCCTGCTCCCGAGCCCCTTGAAGCCGACCCTTGCAGCCGGCTTGCGGGCTTTAAGTTCGGCCGGAGGCTGCTCGAGTCCACCAGCGACGACCTGTAAGTGCCTGCTTCCCGTCTTGATTATTGCTCTGTCGACGAGATCTGATGCCTATGTCCTTCGGCCAGGCTGGCGCCCGCGGCGAAGAAGCTGAAGTGAGCTCCTAAGGTCCCATCCGTGGCAGTGCCTCTGCCCGAGAAAGAAGTTGATCGTGACGCACAGGCCTCTCCTGCCCCGGGCGTCCTCGCGAGGCCAGGCTGAGCCCGCTGGGGCGAGCTCAGCCCCCTTGACCCAGGCGACTCCCGAGGTGCCCTCGCTTGACGCTGCCTCCACTGTCGGCGTGGCGTCACTGGTTCCGCCACAAGGCACAGTGGTCACACAGCCGTCTTCTCCTCCTACTCCACCGACTGCTGCTTCTCCGAATACTTTTCTGGATCGCGCCGTTGCCGGACTGGACCGCCTGCAGCAGGATCTTCTGGGCGCCGACCCCCGTCTGATGGCCGGGCGCTTGGAGCTGGCTTCTGGCTGGATTCGCTCCGATGCTTCAATACGGGCGGCGCTGGTCCAGGCCTCGACGGCTTGCGATGAGGAGAAACAGGCCGTCCGTGAGGCGAAGGTTGCCCGCGACGCTGCCATGGGGGAGGCAGCTAGCGTCCAAGGTCGCTGTGAGACACTGGAGAGCGAGCTGAAGGGCCTGCAGAACCAGCTTGCCGAAGAGGACCACCTTCGCCAAGAGCAGGAGGAAAGCATGAAGGTTCACGAGGCGGCCGTCAAGGACCTGGAGACCAAGCTCAAGAGGCGCCGTGGCCGCCTAGGCGTGATGGAGCAAGAGCTGGAGGCGAGGAAGGTTGAGCTGGAAGGCAAGGCCCGGGTTCTCGCTGAGGATCGCGTGGCCTTCGCGGATATGGAAGAGAAGGCTCGCATTTCGCTGAAGACGCTTTACGATAGCGGCCTTGAGAGCCCGCTGGCCGGCGAGGAGGACGGCCCCGCCAAGCTGTTTCCTTTCCTGGTTCGTGCCCTTAACGACGTCACCCTTGGCCTTGGCCCTACGGCTGAGGCTGAGGCACGCGTCTTGTCTTCTGCAGCGCTGACGCGGGTCTTCACCCACATCTATCTTCGCGACCCCAACATCGACCTCGACAGCCTGCTGGAGCCAGTGAGCGGCGAGCGTGCCGCTGCCGCTGCTGAGGCCGTGAAGGGTCGCGCGGAGGATCTGCTGGGGAAGTTCCGGGCCTTCAGTACCAGGCCGAAGCATGGCGCTGTTGGCCCTGCTGCTCCACAAGGCGAACCAGCTCCATGTGGCTCCCCCGCCGGCAAGTGACTCTGTCGTGGCTCCCGTCCTGTTTTTAATTCCTATGCATGTACCATTCCTCGGAGAGGCGTTAAAACTTTTGTTTGATGTTGTGATAACAGCACGGACTATAATATTTGCTTTTGAATTCCCTGAAATTTGCATTATTCCTTCCTGCTTGCTTATGTTCTACGCCGGCAGAGCCCGGCCCCGCGCATACCTCAGCCTCCGTTGTCCCCGACCAGAAACCAGGACGGGACCAAGGAGTGAGGGGCTGCATGACAAGTTAGGCTCCTGAGTCGCGATGCTCAGGAGTCCCCCTTGGCACTTGAACAGCAAGCAGGGAGGCGAGATGTGGGTGGATTTGCCATTCTACGTCTGCAGAGCCCGGTCCCGCGCATACCCCGACCGCCGTTAGCCTTTCGAAACTAAGGGGTGAGGGGCTACGTGACCAGTTAGGCTCCTGAGTCGCGATGCTCAGGAGTCCCCCTTGATGCTCAATCGGCCTTTGTACCTTTGCTCCGCTCGGGGTGGGGCGCACGACGAACCAGGCCCGAGGAGGCCTGGCCAGGCGGGGTGCATCTGGGCGGGACCCAGGCGCAGCCCCCGTGCCCAGCCCCTTCCCGCGGCACTCCCGAGGGGAGGCGTTGCGACAAGGCCAGACACTGAGCTCTGGGCTCCGTGAGGTTGATGCGTCCCGGAGGCCACCCTCAGTTGTTTATCACCAGCGCGGAGCATAGCGCTTCCATATGCGTACGGGCATAGCCGCTCCTCGGCAGTGTCGTTAGCCAGCCCGGAGCATGGTGCTTCCACTGGTACGTGGGAGGGGGCTCCCCGCCGGAGGAGCCCCGGGGCGTATACAGCCCCACCCTGACACGTGGCTGGCAAGGTAAGGCTGGACGAGGTGTATCTGGGCAGCCGTGAGCCAGCGCGGGACTCACGGGGCCCTACCTCAAGGCGGGTTGCGCCTGGCTCTGGCCTTATCTTGGAGTGTGTTCCTGCAAATTTGGCCAGATGCCTGTGCTCTACGTCTTCGGGTCCAAGCTCTCGGGCTGGTCTCAGCCGTCGCTGGCATGCCAGGTCGCGATGCCATGGACAAGACAAGAGGGTGAGGGCTGGAGAGCCGGTAGGAGCCCTGAGTCGCGATGCTCAGGCACCCCCCCTTTAACACGCAAGCTGGGTTAGATGACGAAACTCTACGTCCTCGGGTCCCGGCTCTCGGGCTGGTCTCAGCCGTCGCTGGCAAGCCAGGTTGCGATGCCATGGACAAGACTAGAGGGTGAGGGCCGGAGAGCCAGTAGGAGCCCTGAGTCGCGATGCTCAGGCACCCCCCCTTTAACGCGCAAGCTGGGTTAGATGACGAAACTCTACGTCCTCGGGTCCCGGCTCTCGGGCTGGTCTCAGCCGTCGCTGGCAAGCCAGGTCACGATGCCATGGACAAGACCAGAGGGTGAGGGCCGGAGAGCCGGTAGGAGCCCTGAGTCGCGATGCTCAGGCACCCCCCCTTTAACGTGCAAGATTTCGTCACCCAGAAAAAGGCACCAAATAACAAGCATGGTGGAGCGAAAGCATAGTCCTAAGAAAAACACAAGAAGGATACAGGCCGCTGGAACAGGACCAAGCGGCTTGGGGATGATGCAGCCCGAGGGGCGCCCCCAATAAGGTGAGCTAAGGACATTAAATAAAACGGATACATGCCGCAGGGATGGACCCACGCGGCCTGGGAATAATGCGGCCGTGAAGGCGCTCCCAGCCAGAAATGAAACGTAAAAGATGTCACCTGATGATGTTGGGGACGAAGGGGTGTTGGTGTAGCAGACTTGGTGGGCTGTGGGAGCCGATCCTCAAGAGCCCCCAGGCCCAGGGGCCTCGGGAGGCTCCGGAGGCGCTAGCGGCTCCCCGCGGGCCTTCTTCATCTCCGCCAGGGCTGTGGTGCGCCTGACCTCTTGATCCTCCAAGATGGCCCTCATGAGACACTGGTGCGCAGCAGCCGCGTTTGGCAAGCCATAAGGCATGCGCACGTAGCTGTGGGGCGGACCCTCGCAACGTCCCACTCGCGAGGGCCAGAGGCGCTCTTGAGACGCGGCTCGGTTGAGCCCTGGTATGTCGATGCAGACGCGCAGCCCACCATCCTCGCCTGGATGGGGGGCCACAGCGGGTAGGCGGCGGCTGCCTCTCATGACCCTTGACTCCTGTAACTCCTGAATGGCCTTGCTGATGAACTCCTGAGGGTTTGGCCCTCCTTGCCTTGCCCTTTCTTGAGGGAAACGTGCTTTGAAGCACGCCTCCACGTGGTGCCCAAGCGCCTCCCTCGTGACCTTGCCGAGGTCGGCGGCCCTCCAGGGGAGAGCCCCCGAGCCCTGCCTGAGGAGGGCATCGTGCGCGCTTCCCTATGTGATGGAAGGATGCTCCTCCTGGCCTGGTGCGGGCCCTGAGGGGCCTGCCTCCTAAGGAGCCGGGCCGGTCGATGTCTTCTTCTTCTTGGGTGCGGCCTCAGAAGGCGTCCTGCTGCTGCGGTCTGCGTCTCTCTCTTCGCAGGGCACCGTGATGACCCCGCCACTTCCTGGCATCTTGAGGACGTTGTAGCCGTGGTGGGTTATGGCCATGAACTTGGCCAGCACAGGGTACCCGAGGATGGTGTTGTACGGCAGGCGAATGTGGGCGACGTCGAAGTCGATGAGCTCGGTGCGGTAGTTGTCGCGAGCCCCGAAGGTGATAGGCAGGCGGACCTGCCCGATCGGGACCGTGGAGCCGTCGGTGACTCCGGAGAAGGGCTTGGTTGGCTGAAGCTGACTGTAAGGCACTTGAAGATTGTTGAATGTTTCGACGGACAGGATGTTGAGCCCTGCCCTGCCGTCGACGAGGGTCTTGGTGACTAGCACGTTGCTGATGATTGGGGAACAAAGCATCGGGAGGACTCCGGCTGTGGCCGCGCACTTGAGCTGATCCACCGAGCTGAACGTGATGGCGCACGCCGACCACGTGAGAGGGCACGTGGCCTCGAGCTTGGGGAGGACTGCATTCACTTCGCGGGCGAACTGCTTGAAGATGCGCTGAGAGGCTGGGGCTTGAGCTCCACCCAGGATGCAGGCGATTGCGCAAGGTTCCTGGAAGCCCCCAGCCCCCTCGTCATGATGACGGTCTTCATTTCTCCTTGGCTGCGGCGGCAGCGGGGGGAGGCCTGCATTCCCTTGCGGGCAATTCTCGCGAGGCTGATCCCTCCAGCCTCCCTCGCGAGGCGGGTCCTGCCAGCGGTCCTCGCGAGGTTTGTCACGCCACCCTTGGCACAGGCCGCGGTCTTCCCAGCATCCTGCATTCCTTCCTCCTCCTCGGCCGTAGCCCCGGTTGCTGCGCTCGGGGCGTCTGCCGACCCTTCCTTCGCGCATGGCCCAGAGCTCTTGGCATTCATTGGTGTTGTGGGTGTGGAGGTCGTGGTAGACGCAGTATCGACTGCCCTTGGAGGACTCGGGCTGATCTCTGCCTCGCTTTGTGTCTGGCTCGGCCGCGAGCACGGCAGCCCCCTTGCGCTTCACGTCCTTGGCCTTGGGCTTCTTCTCTTTGGGGTCCATGGCAGGCAGCTCGAGGAGGGAGAGGCGCCCCTCCTTAGCCCTGGCGCACTTGGTCGCCATGTTGAACAGCTCCAAGGAGGTGCATAGATGCTCATGCATCGCCAGCTCTTCCTTCATCTTGACGTCGTGCACACCGTCGGAGAAGGCGGAGATGATGGCCTCCTCTGTCACTCTAGGGATCTTGAGGCGCGCGTTGTTGAAGCGCTGGATGTACTTCTGCAGGGTTTCCCCTAGCTGCTGCTTGATACAGCGCATGTCGCTCACGGCGGGTGGCCGGTCACGAGTACCCTGGAAGTTGGCGATGAAGCGGGTATGCATCTCGTCCCAGGAAGAGATCGTGCCTGGGGCCAGATTCAGGAGCCAGGTGCGGGCTCCGTCCTTGAGTGCCATGGGAAACCAGTTCGCCATGACCTTTTCGTCTCCGTTGGCAACCTCGATGCCCAGCTCGTAGAGTTGGAGGAACTCCGCAGGGTCAACCGTGCCGTCGTAGCGAGGGGGCAGGTCTAGCTTGAACTTGCCGGGCCATGCGATGCTCCCGCAGCTCGGTGGTGAAGGCGCGGCAGCCCGCCGTGGCCACGGGGGGCCTTGGGCGACGGAGAGCTTGGTCTTGCGGGTCCCCATGCGCCGCGGCTGGGGGCAGCGCAGGGTCTTGACGTGCTGGAGCAGGGAGCGCTCGAGCAGCTTCTTGTGGGTGAGGGACTTCTTGGCAGCTCTGCTCTTGCTGCGCTGGCGCCTGGCGGAGCGGGTTCCGCCCAGGGGCCGCGCGCCTTGGGGCCAGGGCGACTTCTTGAGGAGGAGGAGGCTGAGGCGCCCCAGGAGCTTCATCGCCCGCGCAGGGCGGGGTGCGGTGCAGCAAGAAGGACGGTGCGGGGGCACCTCCAGCAGCGCGGACGAGCTCGGCGACTCGGTCAAGCCATTCTTCGTAGACGTCGTCGACGGGGCGGTAGTGCAGGAGCTTGTTTGCCGCGGTGAGCACAGCTCGGGCCTCCATGGCCACGTGGGGCGCGCGTGACGAAGAACCAGCGGGGGTGAGCGAAGGCGTGGCAGTGCGGCCGTCCCGCCTCATGGACGGGTGCTGGGGCGATGCTTGCTGCTCGTTCCCTACCGGGCCGGTGGCGGCGTTGATGGCAGGTGACGGGGAACGACGAGGGCGCCCGCCGACGGGAGCTGTCTGGGCGACATGGGAGGCGAGGGCGGCTCGGCGCTCGGCGCGAGCCCGACGAGCATCAGACATGGTTGCGGTGGTCGGGGAAGAACGAGACGACGGAAGGCAGAGTCCGGCGCACCCCTACCTGGCGCGCCAAATGTCGGATTTCAGGTTCCGGCAGACCCTTGAGGTTCGAACACTGGGGTGCATGCGGAGATTCAACCCTCTACCATCTCGCTCCTCGCCGAATCGCTAGGACCTAAACTACTAAACAGAAGAGCACAAGGGACACAAGATTTATACTGGTTCAGGCCACCATTGTGGTGTAATACCCTACTCCAGTGTGTGGTGTAGTGGATTGCCACTTGGGCTGATGATGAACAATACAATGGAGAACAGCCTCGCGAGGGTCTGTTCTTGGTTGGTGCTACTTGGTTCTGGCTCTTGGGTTCTCGATATCAGATGCCTCTACCCCGAGGGTGGCTAGTCCTATTTATAGGCAAAGGCCCTGGGCCTCTCCCCAAATATTGAGCGGGAAGGGCGCCAACAATTGACCATTTTGAAGGGGAACAGCGGGTACACTTATCCTGACTAAAGTTGGTCCTCGTCTGGCAAAGACTCTGGTGATGACGCCGGCTTAGGATCCACGATGACTCCCTTCCAGCCGTTGGGCTGGTCTTGGTCTTGTTGCACCGAAATGGACGCCTTTGCTTGATACTCTCGCCGGCGCTTGTTCCCTTTGCACCAAAGAGGAAAGGAGGACACTGCGCGGGCTGGCGCCCTACTGGCGCCCTTGGTCGTCATGGCTTGTGTCATGGGCACCTCGCGAGGTACCCTTCCTTGAACTCTCCGCCTCCTCATGAGCCAGCCTGACGAGGCCGTGCCTGATGAAGCTTGCGTTGATGAAGATGGGCTGTGCTGGGCTTCCTTTGAGCCACGCCGCAGGCCGCAGGCAGGCAAGTCTGGGGACCCCCGTTCCCAAAACGCCGACAACTCACAAGCGCTAGGTGTTATCATCGGCACCAACTGGGGTTGCTCTCAGTTTCCTTGGTTATGCTATAACTTTTCAAACAGTGGACTCACTCTCTACTGTTGAGCTTCTCCCCAGTTGCCAAAATCATCCCTTGTGTTTTTTTTTTCAACAAGGTAATCCACATCATCCATTCTAATCCGGGTATGCCATTCTACCGAACCCCTCCAAATGATCGCTCGAGAATTGCCTTAGTATGTTATAAAGAATTTCTATAGTATCTGAATCAAAGGTAATTCTTTTTGCCACTTAAGGGGATATTTCTACGAGTCACCTTCCCTAAGGTGCCCCGTTATGGTATCATGGCAACTCAATTCCTCACTACGTTGACAACCGTTCACCACCTTCTTAAGTGTGGACTTGATTTCTACCTAGTGAATCCTCGTCATCTGTTCCACTCCATCTCTCTAGATGTGTGCTTCGTGTCTCGGCTTGAGAGATGTTGCTATGTCTCATTCCATGAGTTGATCCTAAGTTGTTCGATCTTCGAGAAGTTCGATCCTTCTAGAGTCTCCTTCTCATCTCGTTGTCATGTTGGCTGGAGTTCTCAGAGCAAGACGACAAGACAAAGATGGTGATTAAATCAACCTTCATTTGAAGTGCAACATGGATCGCGAAGATTGCGTTAGTTGCGTTTCCCCTTCATCTCACTCTACGCTTGAATCTCGGGACGAGATTCTTGTTTAGTAGGGGTGAGTTGTCACATCCCTAGCCTTGCTATGCACTTTGACTAGCTTGGTTGTTGCATCATGTCTAATTTATTTGAAAGTTGAATTGGGAATTGCTCAAACCCTAGCACCAGATTAAGTCAACTAGGTTCAAATAAAAATATTCTCAAAGAACCCAAAATGCCCTTCAGAAAAGTTCATCATTTTTGGATTAGTCTAGAACCTCTCAAAAAATGGTGCACATTTTTCTAGGCCATTCTAGATTTTTGAATTAAATCATATGGTATTTGCATTGGGGCATTTAATTGCTAAATAATATTTTAAATGCTCAAATAATCACAAACTGAAATGTTTGTTGTTGGAAATATTCCAAACAGTGACATTGAGCAGTTTCATGATTTTTGGAAATGCCCTGGCATTTTTATTAAAGCCAAACACAATTACAGAAAATAGAAAACAGAAACAATTTAGAAGAGAGAGAGAGAGAATACTTACCTGGGCCACTTATCTGGCCACCTACCTGTGCAGCCCACCAAAGCCGGCCCAGCCCACTGGCCTGGCACTGTTGGCCAGCCCACAGGGAGCCCCACCATCTTCAACCTCTGCCAGTAGGCAGAGGGGTGTCGACGCACACGCGCCCGAGCTCCACATCCTCCCTCCCAGCCTGCCTGGCTCTTCCTCGATGCACCAGGCGACGCCACGCAGCCCCTGGCCCCCCCTCTCACTCTCTCCCATGCCTCTCCCCTCCTCTGCTCTTTCTCCCTCTCACACCCGAGCGCAACCGCCGACGCTGCTTGCCACCACCGCAGCCACCGCTTCTCCCTCGAGCCCTCGCCGTGCCTGCGGGCTCCGCCACTACGCCCTTGCCCTCTCCATGGAGCTACACAACGCCGGGAGCCCTGCATCGCCGCCCATGCCGTCTTCCCCATCCCCGGCCGCCCGAGATCGCCGGCTTCTCTACGTCGCCGTCCGACCTCCCCGAGCTCGCTGTCTGCTCCAACCGACTCGCCGTGAGCCCCTGCCTCCCCTCCCCTTGCTCCCGTGCTCCTTTTCTCGCCATGGCCACTGTTCCGCCGGTGACCGATTCCCGCTGCCGCCTACGCTCGCCGCCGACACGACTCCGGCGACCAAATGGCCCGCCCGACGCGTCCAATCCACTCACCACATCGCGTAGGCCCCGCTAGCGCCTCAGCTCGCTAGCTCGCGCACCGTAGCGCCAAACCCGACCCCGCCCGATCTCCGGCCGCCGCCCCAGTGCTCGCTGTCGTCGACTCCGGGCACCCCGTGACCTGCCGCTGCCTCCGCTGGATGCGCGGGAGCGTGGGCTACCTCCAGGTGCCCTCAGCGCATCCATCTGCGGCCCCTGGCGCCACTCCGGCGAGCCACCGCCGCTCTGGGTTGTCGCCGTCGTCTAACCGCCGGCAAATCCGACGTGGCCGTCGTTAGCGGCTAATCCCCCACACTAACCAATCCCCTAGGCCACTGACTCATGGGCCCCACGCCCTAATTAACGTAGATTACTTTTTCTGCTTAGTCCTAACTAACCCCAGTGGGCCAACCAGTCAGAGTTGACTATGCTGACATGTCCGTTGACCCGATCCCACCTGTCAGTGACACAAACAACACTGGGTCACTGACCAGTGGACCCCACTGGTCAGGATTGACCCGGGCCGTGCCCCGTTGACCTGCTGACGTCACTGTGATGTCAGGCTGACTTAGTAATCCTTTTCGGAATTTAAATAAATCTTAAATGATTTGTTTAATTCAGAAAATATCCTAAACTTCTAAAATTCATAGTAATTCAACCGTAACTCCAAATGAAATAATTTATATATGAAAAATGATCAGAAAAATCCAATCTATCCATCCGTATGAATTTCATGCATGATAGAACAACTTATGACTACTGTTTAGTACAAATCATATGAATGGCATTTAAATAACCACATGTGGAGTTTGAATTTGAATCTTGGATTCAAACCAACTTCATTTAATTTGTTTGTAGTTGCATTAGCCCAACACACTCATTTTGTCATGTCATGATCATGCATCATATTGTGCATTGCATTGATTGTGTTTCTTCTTTGTTTGTCGGTGCTTGTCCCCTCTCAGTAGACGTGTACCGACGATGTGATCGATGACACCGATGAAGAACTATACTATCGTCAGAAGTTCCAGGCAAGCAAAACCCCGTTGTAAATTCCCATACAATCCCACTCTCTCGCTCCTGTTCTCTTTTACTGCATTAGGACAACAATGATTCAACTGTTACATGTTGTGGTAGTTGAACCCTTTCCTCTGCATGACCTGTCATTGCCACAGTAAATAGATGATACCCACTAGCATGAATAGGAGTTGTTTGAGCCCTAATGTGCCAACTCATTCATGCTTGTTTGTCATGCCGGCTACTGCTTAGAGTTGAGTCAGGTCTGATTCTTCTGGGATGAATCAGAGGTGTGTGAACATGTCCTACTGTGTGTGAGCTAAGTGTGTGAACATGATTTGGTAAAGGTAGCGGTGAGAGGCCATGTAGGAGTACATGGTGGGTTGTCTCATTGCAGCCGTCCTCAGGAACTGAGTTCTCTGTTGGTTATCCATGAACAGTTACTACCACGCATTGGAATGCTTAAGTGCCCCACTCGACTTATTAATCAACCTGATCTCTGTCCAGGAGTTGCAACTAGTTTCTGGTGTTTGTAGGTAGTGTTATTAGTCTACCAAGTGGCGCCCGGTACAGGTGGGCTTGGGACAGACTAGGCACCATGGCACAATGTACCAAGCGTAGATCCACCCGTCGAGGTGGGCTTGGGAACCCTGCTCACATTGTTTGGGGCCGTGAGCGACACCCCGGCCGCATCTCCTTGCGGATGGAACCGGAATAGGCGATAAACCTGGACGAGAGACTTGTGTGGTTAGTCAGGTCATGGCCGACTCCCTTGCCATGCTTCCGCTTGAAGGTTGCCGAGATACACGACGTGTACATGGTGGAAAGTGGCGAGAGTGTGTGTGAAGAAGTACACCCTTGCAGGGTTAACATCATCTATTCGAATAGCCGTGTCCGCGGTAAAGGACTTCTGGGTTGCCTGTACAGTTCATAGACAAGTGAAATTGGATACTCTAAAATGTGCAAGATAAGCGTTAGTGCTATGGATGGCGTTCTCGTAGGGAGACAGGAGCGGATCCATAGTGGTGTATGGACATGGTGAATATGTGGACTCGTGTGCGCAACCTCAAAGAGTTACATTGCAGTCGTAGTTCAGGATAGCCACTGAGTCAAAGCTGGCTTGCTGCAGGTAAACCCCACCATCCTCTTTGTTGATAGTGATGCATATGTAGTTAGTTCTGATGTAAGTCTTGCTGGGTACATTTGTACTCACGTTTGCCTATTTTATGTTTTTGCAGAGAGACTTCAGTCTCACTAGTAGTTCCGCGTGAACTTCGACGGTTAGTTTGTTACCTCAGCTACGATCTTGTGCCCTCGGCAGGATCTGGTAGTTAGTCAGGATTCTCAGCCTTTTTCATTTGTAGTTGTCTGTACTCAGACATGTTAAGCTTCCGCTTGTGCTTTGACTTGTATGCTCTGAATCCTGGGTCGAGAGACCCATGTTTGTAATATCTCGCTCCACGGAGCCTATTGAATAAAATACTTGAGTTGTAGAGTCATGTTGTGATGCCATGTTGTATTTGCACATATCGAGCATATTGTATGTATGTTATTGAAATGCTTGGTATGTGTGGGATCTGACTATCTAGTTGTTTATCCTTAGTAGCCTCTCTTACCAGGAAATGTCTCCTAGTGCTTCCACTGAGCCATGGTAGCTTGCTACTGCTCTGGAACACTTAGGCTGGCCGGCATGTGTCCTTCTTTGTTCCTGTGTCTGTCCCTTCGGGGAAATGTCACGCGATGAATACCGGAGTCCTGTTAGCCCGCTACAGCCCAGTTCACCAGAGTCCTACTAGCCTAGTGCTACAGCCTGGATTCACTCCCTGATGACCGACACGTTCGATGCTGGGTCATGGATGCCTGTCCCTGTAAGTTTGTGCCACTTTGGGTTTACGACTAGCCATGTCAGCCCGGGCTCCTTATCATATGGATTCTAGCAACACTATCATATACGTGTGCCAAAGGGCACAAACGGTCCCGGGCAAAGGTAAGGCGACACCCGTGGGGATAGCGTGCGTGAGGCCGCAAAGTGATATGAGGTGTTACATGCTAGATCGATGTGGCATTGAGTCGGGGTCCTGCCATCGTCCTCTCCATCGACTCACACGACGTCGGACGCCTCGAAGCGCCGCCCCCGACACCTTCTTCTTCCTCGGGTCGCCGAGATTGCCTCCGCCGCCCTGATCCCTTCGGACCTCCTCCGAGCTCTCCGTATGCACTGATACAACCACCGTGAGCTCCTGCCCGTTCACCCTCCTTCGTTTTGCTTGTTTCCGTGCCGTAGCACCCACACCCGCGAGCTCCGAGCTCCGGCCGCCGCCATGGCCGATGAACTCCATGGTCCTGCGCTCTCTTGCTCGTCCCATCACCACAAACATGCTCACCGCGTCCACGGGAAGGGAACTCCCCGCGCCCTTTTCTCTAGCTCTTGTTGAAACCCCGCACCTGCTCGAGCCCGAGCTATGCCGCCGCTAAACCTCGACGCCGGCAACACACCCGGCCACTCCAGGACTGCCCGAAGCCACCAACCAACGCGCCTCGTGATGCCGCTTCTAAAGGGCCCAGCCACGCGAGCTCCCATCACCGGAGTTGGCCGGACGGGTGTCGCCGTTGTGCTGTGCTTAGCACCGGCGTTTAGCCGCCGACGTAGCACCGGCATTAGCGGCTAATGACCCTGCTAATTACCCCCCCCTCTCTCACTGACATATGGGCCCCATGTCCAAATTAACCCTGGGATTTATTCCCTGTTTAGTTTAGATTAATCCAGCCGGCCCCACTTGTCAGTTTGACCCTGCCATGTCAGCGTTGACCTGGCCCACTAGTTAGCCTCTGTTCCCGCCCTGTGCCACTAACGTGTGGACCCCACTAGTCAGGTTTGACCTGGACCGCACCCTGTTGACTCGCTTACATCATGCTGATGCAGTAATGCATTTTCTGGAGTTAGTTTAATTCTAAATATATCAGGAAATTCCAGAAAATGCTATAAACTTCAAAAAATCATAGAAATTCAACCATAGCTCAGATTGAAATAATTTATATATGAAAAATTATCAGAAAAATGCAATCTATCCATCTGTACTAGTTTGATGCATGACAAACCAACTTAAACTAATGTATAAGTGAAAACATGTAAATGGCATTTATAAAGACTTAACTTGGAGTTGCATTTGCATTCTTGATTGAAATGGACTTCAACCAAATGAATGCTAGTTGCATTAGCTTAAACATCATCACATCTACATGCCATGTTCATGCATCATATTGTTGCATATGCTTGTGTATTGATTGCCGACACCGTTCCTTCTCGATAGGTCCCACTTCGGAGACCGTTCCAGAGTACCTGTCTGAGGAGCAGTTCCCCCTCTGTTGATCTACCAGGCAAGCAAACCCCCTTGTTCATTCCGATACAATCCTACTCTCTCACTCCTGCTCTCAGTTATTGCATTAGGATAACAACGTTTCAACTGCTACTTTGTGCTGCGATAGGTGAACCCATTCCTCTGCATGACCTGTCATTGCCACATTAAATAGTTGAAACCCAATAGCATGTGTAGGAGTTGATTGAAGCCATGTTGTGTTCCTACCATGCCATGCCTGCTATTACTTAGAGTGTGTCAGGTCTGATTCATTAGGAATGAATTGGAGTGCAGTGTTCTATGTCTGATGCTGAGAGTGAAGTGTATGAACACGATTTGGTAAAGGTAGCGGTGAGAGGCCATGTAGGAGTACATGGTGGGTTGTCTCACTGGAACCATCCTTAAGCACTGAGTTCTGTGTATGTTGTCCAATGACTAGCTACTACCCCGCTTTGGAATGCTTAAGTGCCCCTCTTGACTTATTAACCAACTAGATCTCTATCCAGGAGTCGCAACTAGTTTCTGGTATTTGTAGGTAGTGTTATTTTTCTACCAAGTGGCACCCGGCAGGGTGGGATTGGGACAGACTAGACACACATGGCCTGGTGTACCAAGTGGCACCTGGATGGTGTGCTCGAGAACCCTACACACATCGTTTGGGGCTGTGATGGAAACCTTGGCCAGACTCCCTTGCGGATGGAACCCGAATAAGCGATAAACCTGGACTAGAGTCTTGTGTTGTTAGTCAGGTAGTGGCCGACACCCTCGCCAGGCTTCCGATTGAAGGTTGCGGAGATACATGATGTGTACATGGCGGTAAGTGGCGAGAGCGTGTGTGAAGAAGTACACCCCTGCAGGGTTCACATGATCTATTCGAATTGCCGAGTCCACGGTTATGGACTTCTTGGATGCTTACATGGTACATAGACAACTTGAAGTGGATACTCTAAAATGCTCAAGACAAGTGTGAGTGCTATGGATGGCTTTCTCGTAGGGAGACGGGGATGTGTCCATAGTAGTGTATTGTGTGGTGATTAGTGGACTCGTGTGCACCATATCACCTCAAAGAAGTTCTCATAGTCGTAGAACAGGATAGCCACAGAGTCAAAGCTGGCTTGCTGCAACTAAACCCCACATTACCCTCTTGATACAAATGCATGTATGATAGGATCTGATGTAAGTCTTGCTGAGTACCGTTGTACTCATGTTGCTTTATTTATGATTTCCAGCGGAGACTTCGGTCTTACTAGTGTTCTCGTGGGCTTCGACAAGTAGCTTGTACCTCAGCTACGATCTTGATAGGATGTTTTAGATAGTCATGCTCTTTAGCCTTTTTCATTTGTAGATGTGTGTACCCAGACATGTAATGCTTCCGCTTGTTGCTTGTATGCTCTGAATGTTGGGTCATGTGACCCCTGTTTGTAATAAATGCTATGATGGCTCTTCTGAGCCTTTATCTATATGAGTTTTTGAGTTATGTTGTGATTCCATGTTGTACAGCACATACATGCATGTTATGCGTACGTGTAATGTGTATTGCTATGTGTGGGATCTGACTATCTAGTTGTTTATCCTTAGTAGCCTCTCTTATCGGGAAATGTCTCCTAGTGCTTCCACTGAGCCCTGGTAGCTTGCTACTACTCTGGAACACTTAGACTGGCCGGCATGTGTCCTTCTTCGATCCTGTGTCTGTCCCTTTGGAGAAATATCATGCGGTGTCTACCGGAGTCCTGTTAGGCTGCTACAGCCTGGATCCTCCGGAGTCCTGCTAGCCCAGCTGCTACAGCCCGGATTCACTCGCTGATGACCGACACGTTCGTTGCTGGGTCATGTATGCCTGTCCCTCTAAGTTAGTGCCACTTTGGGTTCACCACTAGCCATGTCTGCCCGGGTTCTTGTCATAGGGATGCTAGCGACACTATCATATGCATGTGCCAAAAGGTGCAAACGGTCCCGGGCATGGTAAGGCGACACCGTGGGAATACCGTGCGTGAGGCCACAAAGTGATATGAGGTGTTACATACTAGATCGGTGGGGCATAGAATCGGGGTCCTGACAATGGCTTTGTCCATCGCGTTGCCGGGGACTCCCTCGGCTTCGACGGGTCGTGGCTCCTTCTCGTTGTCCTGATCAAGGAGGTTGATGGCAGAGGTGGCGGTTCGATGGGTTGCAATGCTTGGAAAATTTGGATTTGCTATAGGTTGCGCTTGTTGCCTCGGTGTGTCGAGGACCGCCTAGGTTTATGCGCAATATCGCTGGGTGGCAACGGGAAACTGATGAGGAAATGGCGAGAAACGGTGGCGTGTTCATAACATGCCATCAATTGAAACTTAGCATAGAAGGAATAGCGAGCTAGAACGACACGTGTGGGCACATTGCTCGCCCAAGCCTATGATCCATATACTTGTGTGCGCAATAGAGCACGCTACTCACAGTAAAGAACACTTTTCTGTACACAGAGAGCATAGATGTTGTGCAGACTGAGCAAATCATGGAAAATTATTGAACTAAGGAACAGGTCGATGATGATTTCAAGAATGGTACACAATAATTTACCAGCAAGCGTAGTTTGCCAAGAACACACATAGCTTATTAGCAGGAAATGTCTGTTATTATCGGTCTTCCCACACAATTAGTCGGTGCACCCCTGTCTGTTGCCCGCGTTCACCTCCCCGTGCCAGCCTCTACTCGTGTCCCTCGGTGAACTCTGCTCGCCCTTAGGCACCGCGGCATGCTCTGCTCGCGCCCTCCATGTGCTCGGCTTGTGGATGAATTTTCCCTGCGTGTTTAACTGCCATATGCATATGGTTTCTCGCCGTTGAGGCAGTCCCGAAGTGCTCTGCTCAGGTCCTTCTGCATGCTCTACCAACGGTTGGGGTTGGCGCACGATCATGTTGGGGGCCTGCTACCTCTTGAGCACTGCGTTGGATTTCCCCGAAGAGGAGAGGATGAGGCAGCAAAGTAGCATAAGTATTTCCCTCAGTTTTTGAGAACCAAGGTATCAATCCAATAGGAGACCACGCACAAGTCCCTCGTACCTACACAAAACGATAGCTCCTCGCAACCAACGCGATTAGGGGTTGTCAATCCCTTCACGGTCACTTACGAGAGTGAGATCTGATAGAGATGATAAATAATATTTTTGGTATTATTGATAGATAGATGCAAAGTGAAAAGTAAAAGGCAAAGTAAAAACGAAGCAAGTAATAAAGTAATGGAGATTGATATGATGAGAATAGACCCGGGGGCCATAGGTTTCACTAGTGGCTTCTCTCAAGAGCATAGATATTCTGTGGTGGGTGAACAAATTACTGTGGAGCAATTGACAGAATTGAGCATAGTTATGAGTATATCTAGGTATGATCATGTATATAGGCATCACGTCCGCGACAAGTAGATCGAAACGATTCTGCATCTACTACTATTACTCTACTCATCGACCGCTATCTAGCATGCATCTAGAGTATGAAGTTAAAAACAAAGTAACGCCTTAAGCAAGATGACAAGATGTAGAGGGATAAATTCATGCAATATGATAAAAACCCCATCTTGTTATCCTCGATGGCAACAATACAATACGTGCCTTGCTGCCCCTTCTATCACTGGGAAATGACACCGTAAGATTGAACCCAAAGCTAAGCACTTCTCCCATTGTAAGAACTACCAATCTAGTTGGCCAAACCAAACGGATAATTCGAAGAGACTTGCAAATATAACTCAATCATACATAAAAGAATTTAGAGAAGATTCAAATATTGTTCATAGATAAACTGGATCACAAACCGATAGATCTCCATGAGAGAGGGGGAGAACATTGTATTGAGATACAGAAAGAGAGGAGAAGCCATCCAGCTACTAGCTATGGACCCGAAGGTCTAAAGTAAACTACTCACACTTCATCGGAGGGGCTATGGTGTTGATGTAGAAGCCCTCCATGGTGGATGCCCCCTCCGGCGGAGCTCCGGAACAGGCCCCAAGATGGGATCTCGTGGATACAGAAGGTTGCGGCGGTGGAATTAGGTTTTTGGCTCTTCTTCTGATCGTTTGGGGATACGTAGGTATATATAGGAGGAAGGAGTACGCCGGTGGAGCAACAGGGGGGCCACGAGGCAGGGGGGCGCGCCCTAGGGGGGGCGCTCCCCCCACCCTCATGACCGCCTCTGTTACGTCTTGGAGTAGGGTCCAAGTCTCCTGGATAACGTTCGGTGAGAAAATCATGTTCCCGAAGGTTTCATTCCGTTTGGACTCCGTTCGATATTCCATTTCTTCGAAACACTAAAATAGACAAAAAAAACAGCAATTCTAGGTTGGGCCTCCATTTAATAGGTTAGTCCCAAGAATAATATAAAAGTGGAAAATAAACCCCAATATAATCCAAAATAGTAGATAAAGTAGCATGGAGCAATCAAAAATTATAGATACGTTGGAGACGTATCAGGCATCCCCAAGCTTAATTCCTGCTCGTCCTTGAGTAGGTAAATGATAAAAAGGAATTTTTGATGCGGAGTGATACTTTGGCATAATTTCAATGTAAATCTTCTTAATTGTGGCATGAATATTCAGATCCGAAAGATTCAAGACAAAAGTTCAAACTGACACAAAAATAATAATACTTCAAGCATACTAATCAAAGCAATCATGTCTTCTCAAAATAGCATGGCAAAAGAAAGTTCATCCCTACAAAATCATATATTTAGGCTATGCTTCATTTTCATCACACAAAGATGTTCCCAACTTCTGTACCCCCGATGACAAGCCAAGCAATTGTTTCATACTTAAATAATCTCAAACTTTTTCAACCTTCATGCAATACATGAGTGTGAGCCATCGATATAACACTATGGGTGGAATAGAATATGATGATGGGGATTGTGTGGAGAAGACAAAAAAGGAGAAAGTCTCACATTGACGAGGATAATCAATGGGCTATGGAGATGCCCATTAATTGATGTCAACATGAGGAGTAGGGATTGCCATGCAACGGATGCCCTAGAGCTATGAATGCTCAACAAAATAAAACTAGTGGGTGTGCATCCAACTCGCTTGCTCACGGAGACCTAGGGCATTTGAGGAAGCCCATCGTAGGAATATAAAAGCCAAGTTCTATAATGAAAAATTCCCACTAGTATAAAAAGACAACTTATGAGACTCACTACATGAAGAACAAGGTGCTACTTTGAAGCACAATATATGAGACTCACTACATGAAGAACAAGGTGCTACTTTGAAGCACAAGTGTGGAAAAAGAGATAGTAGCATTGCCCTTTTTATTTATTTTCTCTCATTTTTTTGGGCCTTTCTTTTTTTGACCTTTTTTTATTTGGGCAATGCTCTAATATGATGATCATCACACTTCTATTGATTACAACATAAGGATTACAACTCGAAACTTAGAACGAGATATGACTCTATATGAATGCCTTCGGCGGTGTACCGGGATGGTGCAATGAATCAAGAGTGACATGTATGAAACATAATGCATGGTATTTGCCACAAATACGATGTCGACTACATGATCATGCAATGGCAATATGACAATAGGAATGTATGTCATGATGATAATGATGTTGATGGAAGTTGCATGGCAATATATCTCGGAATGGCTATGGAAATGCCATGATAGGTAGGTATGGTGGCTGTTTTGAGGAAGATATAAGGAAGTTTATATGTGATAGAGCGTATCGTATCACGGGGTTTGGATGCACCGGCGATGTTTGCACCAACTCTCAAGGTGAGAAAGGGCAATGCACGGTACCGAAGAGGCTAGCAAAGGCAGAAAGATGAGAGTGCTTATAATCCTTGGACTCGACATTAGTCAAAAGAACTCATATACTTATTGCAAAAATTTAGAAGTCATCAAAAATCAAGTACTACGCGCATGCTCCTAGGGGTATAGATTGGTAGGAAAAGACCATCGATCTTCCCCGACCGCCACTCATAAGGGTGCGCAAGGCAGGTACACTTCATGTTTCAAATTTGTTACACAACTTTAACCATACGTGCATGCTACGGGACTTGCAAACTTCAACACAAGCATTTCTCAAATTCACAATTACCCAACTAGCACGACTTTGATATTATCACCTCCATGTCTCAAAACAATTATCAAGCATCAAACTTATCTTAGTATTCAATTCTCTCAAAAAAAGTTTCACATATCTTGAATACCAAGTATATTAACATTAAGCAAATTACCATGCTATTAATGACTCTAAAAATAATCTAAGTGAAGCATGAGAGATCAAAATTTTCTTTAAAACAAATCCACCATCATTCTCTAAAAGATCTAAGTGAAGCACTAGAGCAAAAATTATCACGCTCAAAAGATATAAGTGAAGCACTATGAGCAAAACTATCAAGCTCAAAAGATATAAGTGAAGCACATAGAGTATTCTAACAAATTCCAATTCATGTATGGCTCTCTCAAAAGGTGTGTACAGCAGGGATGATTGTGGTAAACTAACAAGCAAAGACGCAAATAATACAAGACGCTCCAAGCAAAACACATGTCATGTGGGGAATAAAAATATAGCTCCAAGTAAATTACCGATGGAAGTGGACGAAAGAGGGGATGCCTTCCGGGGCATCCCCAAGCTTTGACTTTTTGGTGTCCTTGCATTATCTTGGGGGTGCCATGGGCATCCCCAAGCTTAGGCTCTTACCACTCCTTGTTCCATAATCCATCAAAATAATTCACCCAAAACTTAAAACTTCACAACACAAAACTCAATAGAAATCTCGTGAGCTCCGTTAGAGAAAGAAAATAAAAGACTACTTCAAGGTACTGTAATGAACTCATTCTTTATTTATATTGGTTTTCAACCTACTGTATTACAACTTCTATGGATTATAAAATATTTTACTAGCCATAGATTCGTCAAAATAAGCAAACAACACACGCAAAATAGAATCTGTCAAAAACAGAACAGTATTTAGTAATCTGTAACTAACGCATACTTCTGGAACTCTAAAAATTCTACCAAAATAGGAAGTCCTGGACAATTTATTTATTGATCACCAGAAAAACGAATCAACGCAAAATCACGTTCCTATGATTTAACAAAATTATATTCGTGCGTGCAAAGTTTCTGTTTTTCAGCAGAATCAAATCAACCATCATCGTAGGTTATCCTATAGGTTCTTCTTGGCACAAACACTAATGAAAACATAAACCACATCCAAACAGAGGCTAGATGGATTATTTATTCCTAAACTGAAGCAAAAATAAAAAACAAAAATAAAATTGGGTTGCCTCCGAACAAGCGCTATCTTTTAACGCCCCTAGCTAGGCATAAAAGCAAGGATAGATCTAGGTATTGCCATCTTTGGTAGGCAATTCTTCAATGGGGCATCTACTCCTTTAGAATTTTATTTCTTTCTAGTAATTGTCAAGTCTTTGCCTAACATGCTCCAAAGTTAACATAGTTCCATTAATCAAAAGAGGTGGTGATCCAAATAAATCTATTAAAGCATTATAAGAATCAAAAGTATGGCTACACAAGAAATTCCCTCCGGTAATGCTATCAAGGATATATCTATACCAAGGATTAGCACCTACGTAAAAATTACGAAGAAGAACTGAAGTAGATTGCTTCCTCGTAGATCTATTTTGAGAATTGCAAATTCTATACCAAGTGTCCTTTAGATTTTCTCCCTCCCTTTGTTTAAAATTTAGAACTTCATTCTCGGGAGATAACGGAGAAGATATGAGATTAGCCATGATGACAAGTGTTGGGGATATTACCACTAGGCGTAAACCGGCCTACTTGGGCCGGGTTAACTTCATTAGTGGTATAAGCAGATGAAGGCCCAAGGCCTGTAGTCGGTTAGAACATGTAGCCGTAAACCGGCCTGATGTATGACGTGTATTGTAAGTTAGGAATAGAGAGATACCAACCGGAATACGAGTATGAACCGGTTGGGACTCTATGGACTGACGGGCGTCACCCGTGTATATAAGGGAACGACCCGGCGGCGGTTCAGGACAGACAACGACAACTCGAGCCTAGGCGAAGCTTGCTTGCTCCCTAGCCATCGAGACCGCATCAATTCCATCACAACTAGACGTAGGCTTTTACCTTCATCGAAGGGGCCGAACTAGTATAAAACCCTCGTGTCTTTGTGTCCGCTTTAACCCCTTCAAGTAAACCCGTAGCGATGGCTCCACGACTAAGTCCTTTCTCTAGGACATCTGCCGTGACAAATCCACGACAGTTGGCGCCCACCATGGGGCCATCGCACGATGGTTTGATGATCTTGGAGGGCAAGCTCAAGGGACTCGAAGGCTATGTTGTGGGCCGGATGACCAAGAGTCGTCGCGGCAGGATCTACATCGACGACGCGGGATGGGGTCCCGAGGCCGATTCAATCGAGTACGGGTACCGGGTCCCCTTCGGCGGCATACACGTTTTCATTGGCAAGATTGGTGAGCCTGGGCCTGAGCCGGACATCTGCACCGACCTCGTCGAGATGGCTCAGCGTGCGAGATCTACCCAGGCTAAACCGGCCATGAAGCGTGCCTTTGTTGGAGTCGTCCACGGAGGAGAGCGGGAGGACGAGTCAGAACACGGTAGCGAGACCGTCGTCTATCCCGGCGACGAGTCCTCGACCGGAGAGACCGAATCGCTGTACCAGTTGCAAGATGACCAGGTTAGGGGCTGTTCCGATGGCGACAGTATTCCGGACCCCCCAGGCCAGGTCAACCGGGTTGGAATATTCATTGCCGGCACCCAGGCGGCGAACCATTCTTCGACCGTCGTAGCAATGCTCTCCGGATCAGCAGCGGCAGCGGCAGCAAGGGCAGGAGGCCTTATGTGCCCGCCGGTTCAAGTCCT
Organism: Triticum timopheevii; assembly: GCA_963921465.1. Lineage (NCBI taxonomy): Eukaryota > Viridiplantae > Streptophyta > Magnoliopsida > Poales > Poaceae > Triticum > Triticum timopheevii. Next base: position 385,766,966 of record OY997268.1, on the reverse strand, counting down.
ATCCGACCTGTTTGACGCACTGGCCGCGCTTATGGCAGAAGCCAATCCGGCGGATCAGGAGGCTCATGATGCAGAAATTGCAAAGGTGAAAGAACAGATCGCGCAAGCCAAAGCGGATCTGGCGGCAGAGAAGGACAGGATGGCTGCAGAGCGGGCCGCTTTGGACGCCCAGGCCTATAAGCTCATGCTTGACCAGAATGCATCACAAGAGGTCTTGAAGCGGAAGCACAGATCACGCCTGCCGTTAGGGTTTGACCCCCGAAATATCTTTCACACTCCAGGAGCAGGGCCTAGTAATCCGCTGCAGTACCTGGAGGCAAACCAGATTGAAGCACCAGGGCCAGGAGCGACGGTCCAGCCCCGCCTGATGGAACCTCTTCAACAGAATGTTGTGGCCCCTCTGCCGGTCCAGACGCCCCCGGGTCATTATTCGAATCCTATGGACAACCTTGTTGCAGCTGCCGCGCGATTAGAGGCTATCCCGGTCGAAGGAGACTCCCCGCAAGCGACAGAAACGCGCCGGGTTAAGGAGCTTCTCCGGACTGCGCTGATTTAGCAGGAAGCATACTCATACAGCCGTGATCGGATTCATTCTACGCCCCGTCCAAGCCGGAGCTATAGCAGGCGTATGGATGAACCGGCCATATCAAGCAATGTGCGAGGCCGTGAAGCGGCCCGTGGCAATAACCCGGCAGGTGGTGTCGGCGATGCTCAGGATGTGGTGGACCGGGCCCGGGCACGAAGGGAGGCCGAGTTAGCAGCACAGGATAATGCAGGTCAGCTTACACCGGTTCGCTCTACCACCTTCGCCGGACCAGGAGTCACATCCGCTTTGGGAGTGCCTTGCTTAATCCCCGCTCTACGCAATGTGCGCCTGCCCAAAGATTTCAAGGGTCCACGCAAGGTGCCGAATTACACCGCTGATTTATCCCCTGAAGCGTGGGTAGAGAGTTAAGAGATGGCCATGGAGATGCTAGACGTGGATGAGGCCGCGTGTGCAAAATACTTCACCATGATGCTTGAGGGCACGGCTCGTACTTGGTTGAAGAGCCTACCACCCAATTCTATCAGCTCATGGGCCCAGTTGCGGGCCCGGTTTATACAGAATTTTAAGGATACATGCAAACAGCCCAAGTCCATAGTAGACCTGGCGGCTTGTGTCCAGGAGGAAGGAGAATCAACGACCCGTTGGGTGCGCCGCATTTCGGAAATTTTGCACTCGTCTGACAGGATTAATGCTGACTCTGCGATCTTAACCCTGGAAGGCAACTGCCGGTTTGAGCCTTTAAAATTGAAATTGGGACGCATGAAGCGGTTCTGTAATGACATGGGAACCCTCATGGCTGCTTTAGTGAAGTATGCTGATTCGGACAGTACCAAGGATCCCGAGCCTGATGATGATGAAGCAGGGAAGGGAAGGAAGAATAGCAACTCCAAACAGCAGCAGTACAAACCGGCGGGTCATGGAAACGGAGGCAAGCGCAAGGCGGATGGTAGCATGGATTTTGTGGCCAACACTAATGCACAGGACAGGGGGCAGCAGCGCAGAGGTAAAGCGGCAAATCGTAATGGGGCTCCCAGTCCCAGCGCAAGCCGTTTGAATTATTTGTTGAACCAGCCTTGCCCAAAGCACGGGACGAAGGAGTCGCCGGCTAACCACCTTTGGAAGGATTGTTATATTATGCAGGAGTTTAAAAACTCTAATGCCTTCCGGTATGACCATGGGTCAGGTGGCGGTTCAGGATCCGGTTTACACGGACCGGGTCACGATGGAGCTTCCGGTTCAGGTTTCAATCAGGGCGGTCACAATAACCAGAATAATCAGAACGGCCAGCAGCAGCAGCAGCAACAACAGTCGGGTTATCAGAGCCAGCCAAAGTAGTTGAGCAATGGGCAGTACCATGTTTTCACAACTAGCTTGGATAAGCGTGACCGAAAACTCCACAAGCGAGCGGTGAATTCTGTTGAACCGGCCTTACCACGTTATTTACGCTGGTCAGAGCAGCCTATCGTGTGTAGCAGAGAGGATCACCCGCCCCGGGTTGATAATCCGGGCCAGCTAGCATTAGTGGTAGACCCTCAGGTGGGGGGTTACAAGTTCACCAAGGTGCTCATGGATGGAGGAAGCAGCATTAACATATTATACTATGAGACATTCCGGCGCATGGGTCTAACAGACAAGGATCTCAGACCGTCTAATACAGTGTTCCATGGTGTAGTGCCAGGCAAATCTGCATATCCTGTTGGTAAGATAGCCCTAGATGTGGCTTTTGGGGACGAGCATGATTCTTGGTCGGAAAAGTTAACCTTTGAGGTGGTAAAGATCCGGAGCCCGTATCATGCCTTGTTTGGGCGGCCGGCGTATGCCAAGTTTATGGCGCGACCTTGTTATATCTACTTACAGCTCAAGATGCCGGGTTACAAGGGGACGATAACGGTTCATGGGAGCCGTAGGGTCGCTTTGGAATGTGAGGAAGGTGATGCGGCTTATGCAGAGTCGGTCTGTGCCATAGAAGAGTTGAAGTATTATAAGGACAATGTTGATCCGGCGGATATGACCCCTTTGAAGAAGCCAACTATAGAGCATGATTCAGATCTGAAGTTCAAATCGGCAGCTGAGACCAATCTTGTTGACTTCGTGCCCGGCGATTCGTCCAAGCAGTTCACTATCAGTGCCAACCTGGATCCCAAATAGGAAAGCGCGCTCATCGAGTTCATCCGTGAGAATCGGGACATTTTTGCATGGAAACCGTCTGACATGCCAGGTGTACCGAGGGAACTCACTGAGCACACTCTTAATGTGGATCCCAAGTACAAACTGGTGAAACAGTTCCTCCGCCGGTTTAACGAAGAAAGATGCAAAGCCATTGGAGAGGAAGTGGCCAGGCTTTTAGCAGCTGGCTTTATTGTTGAGGTGTTCCATCCAGAGTGGCTTGCTAATCCGGTGCTGGTTCTTAAGAAAAACGGCACTTGGCGTATGTGTGTGGATTACACAGATCTTAACAAGGCCTGTCCGGCAGATCCTTTTGCCCTCCCCCGCATCGACCAGATCATTGATGCCATGGCAGGTTGTGAGCGTTTGAGTTTTTTGGATGCATACTCTGGATATCATCAGATCAAGATGGCAGTTAAGGACCAGGAGAAAACAGCATTTATTACTCCCTTTGGAGCCTTCTGCTATGTATCTATGCCCTTCGGGCTCAAGAGTGCCCAAGCCACCTATCAACGGTGTGTACAGAATTGCTTGCATAAACAGATCGGCCGCAATGTGCACGCCTATGTGGATGATATTGTAGTAAAATCAAGACAGAAGGAGACGCTGGTGGATGATTTGAAGGAGACCTTTGACAACTTGCGAGTTTACAAGATGATGCTTAATCCGGCCAAGTGTGTTTTTGGTGTTCCGGCAGGCAAGTTACTGGGTTTCCTGGTATCTAACAGAGGAATTGAGGCTAACCCGGAGAAGATTACGGCCATTACATCCCTAGCTAAACCGAAATGTATCAACGATGTTCAGCGTTTGGCGGGCCGAATCGCTGCACTGAGCCGGTTTATCAGCCGCCTCGGGGAGAAGGCTATCCCTTTGTACCAAATGCTGAGGAAGACAGACAATTTCGTCTGGAGTCCGGCTGCTGATGAAGCATTTGAGGACTTGAAGCGGAAGTTAGCCAATCCGCCGGTACTTGCGGCCCCGGTTGACAAGGAGCCACTATTATTATACGTAGCAGCTAATGCTCGGGCAGTTAGCGTGGCTATTGTGGTGGAACGGAAGGAGGCAGGCAAAGAATATCCGGTTCAGCGGCCGGTTTATTATATCAGCGAGGTGCTTATTGAATCCAAGCAAAGGTATCCGCATTGGCAGAAGCTGGTCTATGGTGTCTTCATGGCCAGCTGGAAGTTGAAGCAGTATTTTCAAGGGCACCCCATCACAGTGGTCAGTTCAGCTCCCTTGGGTGATATCATACAGAACCGGGAGGCGACTGGCCGGATTGCCAAGTGGGCTATAGAGCTTGGGCCACACGGACTGAGGTATGTACCTCGGACGGCGGTGAAGTCTCAAGCACTTGTTGGTTTCATCAATGATTGGACGGGATTACAAGCGCCAGAGGAAAAATCGGATCACACATATTGGACTATTCATTTTGATGGATCCAGGCAATTGGAAGGCTCGGGGGCTAGAGTCGTATTAACTTCCCCGCGAGGTGATAAGTTCTGTTATGTTCTCTGTTTAATGTTCCCTTGTACTAACAATGCAGCTGAGTACGAAGCCTTGCTCCACGGTCTCCGGATGGCTAAAGAGATGAACTTAAGCCGGGTTAAGTGTTTCGGTGACTCGGACCTTGTGGCTCAGCAGGTGTCTGGCACTTGGGATTCTAAGGACCCGCTCATGGATGCATATCGTCGGGAAGTGGATAATATTGCAGGTTGCTTCAAGGGTTATCAAGTGGATCATGTGGACCGTCGGAAGAATGAAGCGGCGGACGCTTTAAGCCGATTAGGTTCTCAGCGCAAACCGGTCCCGCCCAATGTCTTTTTGGACGTGTTGCACAATCCGTCAGTCCAGCTGCCAGGTGAAGCGGATTTGGCTATTCCTGACCCGGAGGCTCAATTGGTGGCAGCAATACATGCTATTCCGGATTGGACGATTCCTTATATTGCATACATGACCCGGGGGGAGTTGCCTGAAGATGAAATTCTAGCAAGACAGATAGTCCGGCGATCCAAGTCCATGACAATTCTCAATGGTGAATTGCATCATTGCAGTGTATCAGGGGCGTTTCAACATTGTGTTTCTCCGGAGGAAGGCTGTGAAATCTTAAGAGAAATCCATGAGGGAGATTGTGGACACCATGCCGGTTCAAAGTCTCTGGTGGCAAAGGCATTTCGTCACGGGTTTTACTGGTTGACAGCACATGCTGATGCGGAGGACTTGGTTAAACGGTGCGATGGATGTCAGAAATCTTCAAGGCGTGCGCATGTGCCGGCTCAAGAATTGAGGATGATTCCAATAACATGGCCGTTTGCAGCTTGGGGGCTGGATATGGTCAGACCTTTTAAAAGATCCAAGGATAAGAAAACTCACCTTTTGGTAGCAGTTGATAAATTTACCAAGTGGGTTGAAGCGGAGCCTGTCAGTAAGTGCGATGCAGCAACAGTGGTGTAGTTCATCAAAAAGGTGATTTTCCGGTTTGGCTTTCCGCACAGTATCATTACTGACAATGGTACCAATTTATCCAAGGGGGCTATGAAGGATTTCTGTGAACGTGAGCACATCCGACTTGACGTGTCATCAGTGGCGCACCCCCAGTCCAATGGACAGGCAGAACGAGCTAATCAAGAGATCTTGCGAGGCATCAAGCCCCGACTTATGGTCCCATTGCAAAGAACACCGGGCTGTTGGGTTGAAGAGCTACCATCTGTGCTCTGGAGTATCAATACTACGCCAAACCGGTCCACAGGATACACACCATTTTTTATGGTCTATGGAGCAGAGGCAGTTCTCCCTAGTGATATCCGGCACGATTCGCCTCGTGTGGCAGCTTATGTTGAAGCGGGCAATGAGACAGCACGACAAGATGCTTTGGACCTATTGGACGAGGCGCGTGATCTAGCGGCTGCCTGTTCGGCGATTTACTAGCAAGATCTTCGTCGCTATCATAGTCGCCGGGTTAGGACCAGAACTTTTCAAGAAGGAGATTTGGTACTTCGACTAATCCAAGACCAGACAGATATGCACAAGTTATCCCCACCATGGGAAGGACCTTTCGTGGTCAGCAAGAATCTGCACAACGGGTCGTACTATCTGATTGATATTCGAGAGCATCAGGACTCACGTACAACAAAGGAGGAGACCAACAGGCCGTGGAACATAGCTCATCTTCGGCCTTACTATACTTGAGCCATCGGCTCTATCTATGTACATATCATGACAATGTATATATTATCTTTGATATATCAAACCGGAGCCTCAGCTAAAGCGGGGTCTTTGTCTTTCTCATCATGCGAGGTTACACGGAGTGGTTCTGTTTAAAGCGGCCTCCGGTTTACCCCTTGACATTTGCTTTTTATATATCACTGGGGGCCTTGGTCGTGTCCGAACCAACGCGACACCCTTTGATAGGCGACAGCTACCAGATCATTTGGGGACATGGTCAAGTCTGAACCAGTCACGCCTCTTGGTCGGCCTAAGGCCACAAAATCACTTGGGGGCATGGTCGAACCCGAACCATTGCCACGCCTCTTGATCTGGCATATATGCCACGAATCATTTGGGGACCTGGCTGACTTGAATCATTGTCACTCCTATTGGGGGCCTTGATCCTGTCCGACCATGGTAATACCATCTGATCAGCTCAGTATAGCATATTTTTGCAAACAGTTTTTATCATTGCTTTTGCTTCCATGTTATTTTCATGGTTTGTTTGCTCTTTGCTGTTGTCAGATTTCTTTTATGTCGACAAACACCTTTTTTCCGGTTCAGCCGATGGATTTGATTCCCCTTTAATCCGGAGGAGTATGCCCGGTTTACCTTTTCCCTGTTAACATCATGGAGTAACAAGGGGGCTCGTATTGATTCAGTACGGTTTAGATGGGAGCTATTTTCTCCCCCCTTTTTTTTGACGGTAATGGTTTATAAAACCGCCGCTTCAGGCTTGGCTAAGCCAGCTTCATGCCCAAACATGGCAGGTATTTATGTATCATCTATTTGTTATATTACTGATACACATATCAAGATCATAAACCGGCTGGCGGTATAACCGCCACCGAAGTTCAAATTTTTCTGATTGCAGGAAATATGAATTAAAGTTTTTCAACCAAAAGCTTCAGTACTTATGCACGAAGGCATATTCCAGGCAGAAGTTTTAACTATCCTATTACAAGGCAGCACGATGCCCAAACAAGATCATTGTTCTTTTGGAAAGATGGCACAAATAGCTCTCCAAACCGGCTTCCGGTTCAAGCCTGCTCCTCATCCTCCGCCGCTTCAGCTTCCTCGTCTCTACCCATTGGCTGGAAATCAATAGTGGTCCAGTCGATTCCCATTAAATCTTGGAAAACAGCATCTTCATGGATCAGGGAAGACGGTTCAATATCAGGAGCATAGGTGTGCTTACGGATTGGGGGGATCAGATTCTCCGCTTCAACAGTTGGGGCAGGCACTCGCTTGTTTTGCTCGTTATATTGTGCTTGATAATGCGTCAAATCTGCCTCTTCATCTAGCTGGCAAGCCAGAGGGCGCACTGCACGGTTTATTGCCTTTAAATCCTCTTCGTTGAATTCAGAGCCATCTTCTTTCAGGCTAGGATAGCCTTGAGCTGCTTCCACAGGATCAAAATCTGGCACCCATGCCTTTGCCCGGATTAAGGCATTGATGGCTCCGGTTCGGGCAGCGGATTTTTTCAGCTCCTCAACCCGGGCTGGAAGCATTGACAACCTGCTAAGAGTGTCCTGGATTAAAGAGGGCGCCGGGTTGTTATGAGAAGCTGTGGTGATGATCCGTTGGGCTCCGGTATACAGTTGTTCCACCAAGGTGTAGGCAGCTTTCAGTTTCTTCCGCACATCATTTCCTAAGTGCCCAATACGTGTGCCTACAACAAGATTGGAATGGTCTCAAACCGGATTTACGCTACAGCAGGTTCAAATTATCACAGAAGTTAAAAGGAGCTTACCAAATATTGCAGCAGTCATGGAGTGTATTTGCCGCTGTACGGCTGTCAGTTCATCTACCACCGGTTTAAGGGCAGCTTCAGCATTTTCTGCTCTTTTGGTTAAACCGGCCTTCTTAGTGGCCCAGTCAGCCCGCTCTTTCTTGAAACCTTCTTTCAGCCGTTCAGCAGTGCTCAAGGCGCTGGTTAGTTCTTGCTTTGCTTTATCTGTTTCAGCCTGCTGGGTTTTCAAGGCCTCCTACAAATCGGCAATCTGGTCTTCCTTGATTTTCACCTCAGCCTGCATACAGACAGCGTTTAAGCTTTGCACAGGCGATCCAAGAAATTGAAGTATCAACCACATAACAAAGTTAAATGCCTGATACTTGGGGGCTAATGCACCTTCAATTTTTATGTATTACTAGATTACAAAGTCCCAAGCTCAATACAAGTATTCAACTTGGCACTTGGGGGCTAATGGCTATTTGATCAGGTTATGTTCTAAGGACAGTTTTCTATTTGGAGCCCCGGTTTACTTATGCTAAGTTAGACCGGCCCTTGAGGGTTATGCCGACGGGTTTAAAAAATGTTCAGGATCAAGTCCCGGTTTGACAAAGGTTACAAACCGGCCCTTGGGGGCTACAAGGATGAATGCAATGGCAGCAAGGAAAGAAGAAATTTACCTCAAATTTATCCCTCATCATCTTGACCAGGCCAGCTTGACAGTCATAGCTGGTGTATAGCCGGAGTGAAGATCTAGGGCGCTCAGAGCAGCATATGTCTCTAGTTCAACATCCCATTTTCCTTTGTTCAAAGCGGAAAAATCCTCTTTGATGGTATGCTTGGTAAGGGTGACAGGATTCCCGGGTTCAGAGCGGCCCACACCCGTAATCACAACATCATCATCTTTGGACTCACTGGTTTGTGTTGGCGCGGCCGGTTTGTCAGCAGGATTGTGGGATTTTTCAATCTGGACGGAGCTGGCAGGCGGATCAGCAGAGGCTGGAGTATTAATAAACCCTTCTTCGGGAATAACGTCGTCTTGCAAAGGAGGGTCATTGGGGATATCTTCAGAAGTAAACATTTCACGATCCGGCGCTTGGTCATGTTCTGGGGCCACATCCTCTTCAGCCGCTTTATCAAGGCGGGCCTTCTTGCTTGGTTTCGGTTTAGCCCTGAAACAAAAACAAAAAGTCAAGGAAAAGCATAAGCCATTACGCAGTATACTGGAAGCATATGTTCAGTTTAACTTACCCAGCAACTGTTTTCAAAGGTGGTAGCTGAGTGGCCGATGATTCACCAGACGATGAATGAGAAGTGACCTGATAATCGGAGTCGGATGGATTAAGAGGTTGACGGAAGAAACCCGCTTTAGGATTTAAATCAATAAAAAGGTCGGAGACCTCGGAGCAGCATTTTCGAACCGGACTGTTTGGTAAACCGGCAGAGGTAACTACCTGGCCACTGTGCCGGGTTGTGCGGCGAGCTTCGTGTTGCTGGGTCTTCATAAGAAATTGGGGATCCAAATAAGCAAGAGGATGAGAAAATTTAACTTTCCGGTTTGCCCGGCGAAATTTTGGCAAAGGCAAGATTTCTGAATCGGAAGAGAGAATAGTTACCTCAACGAATCCTGCATTGCTGGCTTCAGCGTCATCCTGACAAGCATCATCATCAATAAGGCGTGTAAAAAGCAAGCCAAGTGAATCAAGTTCTACCTCAAGATCCGGATTACCCACATCATCATCAATGGCTGGGTCAGATGAAGCGGTGGTTTTTCTCTTACGAGCTGGTTTCTTGATAACCTTGGTCTTGGGCCGGGTTGGCCGCCCTGCCTTCTCCGTTTTATATTGTGAAAGCTTCTTGCTCCAAAACGGATTATCACTCTGAGTCAGCAATAATTAAAGGTCAGGCAGATAAAACAGTAACAGGTTCAATAATAGATCAATTAAAATCTTACCGCTGGCGGTTCGTTGGTGGTGCAGTAAGGAAGCAGACCGGTTTGAGCACAGAGGTGCTCCAGTTCATTCAACATCTTCTTTACAGATTCTGTGACTTCGTCGTCGGAGACTTGAATTTTGATATGTCGGAGTGGGTCATCGACGCTACCAGTGTACGTGCACATCAAACCGGGGCGCCGGCTCAGAGGCAGAATGCTCCATGATATCCAGCAGCGTGCAAGGTCTATTCCTGTTAAACTGTTTGCCATGAAGGCCCGGAGCTTGGACAGTTGAGGAGCATATTTTATTCTCTCCTTGGCGCTTAGCCTTTGTGGAAAAGGGTGAGTGTTGCTGAGCCGTTCCGGACGGAAGCCAGGCAAGGGATTTTCATCGTCAGGGGAGGTATCCTTGCAATAAAACCAAGTTGCGTTCCACTCCTTGGGGTGAGTATGAAGTTTGACGTGGGGATAGGTGATTTCCTTCCTCTTCTGAATGGCCATACCGCCCAGTTCGGTATTAGGACCGTCGGTGAATTCAGTGCGGCGGTTCAGATGAAAGAGATCTCTAAACAGCTCGACTGAAGGCTCCTCTTGAAGGTATGCCTCAGAAAGTACTTGGAAGTGACATAGATTGGTGACGGAGTTGGGGCCAATATCCTGTGGACGGAGTTGAAAGTTGGCTAACACGTCCCGATAAAATTTAGAGCCGGGCGGTTTGAAACCCCGGGCCATGTGATCTGCGAAGACCACGACTTCTCCTTCCTGGGGCGTGGTTGGACATTCATCTCCAGGAACCCTCCAGTGGATCGTATCTTTGCTATCCAAAGCGCCGATCAGGACTAGATCGTCCAACTGTGATTCTGTGACGCGAGAGGGAACCCAGTTGCACTCATACACTTGTTTGGCCATGACGAGATCTACAAGAAATATGTGATCCAGTTCAAGGACATGCCGGATAAAAAGGTGTTGATCTAACTACGGTAAACCGGAGGCAGTACCCATAAACCTGGTCTTCTACAACGCGGCATCATATGGATTCTGGTGGTTCAACCAAGGGACTAATGACATATATACCGGTTTAGCAATTTTTTCTCTATGGTGAAGTTAAACCGCCTGACCTAAGCATCGGAAGCAATTGAAGCTATGGATAACTAGTTATGCAGAAACAAGTTTCACAAAATCGTGTTACAGCCGCGGATCTACAGCAAGTGCACAAAAACAGGAAATATTTCGAAGAGTAAGGCAGAAACAGAAGTGAATCATTGAGCGGATATGTGCGGGGGATCTATGGGCTTAGATGAGAAATTGCAAGCGGATGCTTAGGGATCGTTACTAAACATAACAAGAGTTCACGGACTCATTCAAGATCGGAGGACGGATATGAGCGCGCGATGAACACAGCATGAACATGGAACCCTAAGAACAGATCTAGGTTAAGAAGGAGAGAGAGCTTACCGGAAACGGAGAAGATGCGGAAAGGTGCCGCGACAATCTGGTACGTTCAGGTTGATGCAGCAGTCCGAGACGAGGCAGAGGTTGACGGTGGTGGCGGAGCTCCAAAGCCGGCGACGTGAGGAAGAAGAAGAAGAAGGGACGAAGGGGAGAGGAAAGAAATGACCCTTCGGTCTTATTTATAAGGCAACCGAGCTAGGTCAAGCGCGCGGATCCAGGAGCTGTTATTAAGAGGGCGTTATAAATTTCATGATGACGTCATGCCGGTTTACAGCAAATAAAAATGATGACGACATGGAGGTTTACCAATTACCAGAAGATATCCAAGACGCAAGATTGTGTGAAGGATTGACATGAACCAGTTCAAATCAATCTGGGGCCTAATGTTGGGGATATTACCACTAGGCGTAAACCGGCCTACTTGGGCCGGGTTAACTTCATTAGTGGTATAAGCAGATGAAGGCCCAAGGCCTGTAGTCGGTTAGAACATGTAGCCGTAAACCGGCCTGATGTATGACGTGTATTGTAAGTTAGGAATAGAGAGATACCAACCGGAATACGAGTATGAACCGGTTGGGACTCTATGGACCAACGGGCGTCACCCGTGTATATAAGGGGACGACCCGGCGGCGGTTCAGGACAGACAACGACAACTCGAGCCTAGGCGAAGCTTGCTTGCTCCCTAGCCATCGAGACCGCATCAATTCCATCACAACTAGACGTAGGCTTTTACCTTCATCGAAGGGGCCGAACTAGTATAAAACCCTCGTGTCTTTGTGTCCGCTTTAACCCCTTCAAGTAAACCCATAGCGATGGCTCCACGACAAAGCCCTTTCTCTAGGACATCTGCCGTGACAAATCCACGACAACAAGCAAGCAAACTAGCACACGAGCAAACAAAAAGGCAACGGGAAAAGGCAAACAGGAAAGAGAGGAGGAGATAGGGAAAGAGAGGGCGAATAAAACGGCAAGGGTGAAGTGGGGGAGAGGAAAACGAGAGGTAAATGGCAAATAATGTAATGCGAGAGATAGGGATTGTGATGGGTACTTGGTATTGTTGACTTGCTTGCATGAGCCTCCCCGGCAACGGCGCCAGAAATTCTTCTTGCTACTTCATGAGCACCGCGTTGGATTTCCCCGAAGAGGAGAGGATGATGCAGCAAAGTAGCATAAGTATTTCCCTTAGTTTTTGAGAACCAAGGTATCAATCAAGTCCCTCGTACCTACACAAAATGATAGCTCCTCGCAACCAACGCGATTAGGGGTTGTCAATCCCTTCACGGTCACTTACGAGAGTGAGATCTGATAGAGATGATAAAATATTTTTGGTATTTTTGATAGATAGATCCAAAGTCAAAAGTAAAAGGCAAAGTAAAAACAAAGCAATTAATAAAGTAATGGAGAATGATATGATGAGAATAGACCCGGGGGCCATAGGTTTCACTAGTGGCTTCTCTCAAGAGCATGGATATTCTACGATGGGTGAACAAATTACTGTTGAGCAATTGACAGAATTGAGCATAGTTATGAGTATATCTAGGTATGATCATGTATATAGGCATCATGTCTGAGTCAAGTAGATCGAAATGATTCTGCATCTACTACTATTACTCCACTCATCGACCGCTATCCAGCATGCATCTAGAGTATTAAGTTAAAAATAGAGTAACGCCTTAAGCAAGACGACATGATGTAGAGGGATAAATTCATGCAATATGATAAAAAAACCCATCTTGTTATCCTCGATGGCAACAATACAATACGTGCCTTGCTGCCCCTTCTGTCACTGGGAAAGGACACCGCAAGATTGAACCCAAACCTAAGCATTTCTCCCATTGCAAGAACTACCAATCTAGTCGGCCAAACCAAAAGGATAATTCGAAGAGACTTGCAAAGATAACTCAATCATACATAAAAGAATTCAGAGAAGATTCAAATATTGTTCATAGATAAACTGGATCATAAACCCACAATTCATCGTCTCAACAAACACACCACAAAAAGAAGATTACATCGAATAGATCTCCACGAGAGAGGGGGAGAACATTGTATTGAGATCCAAAAAGAGAGAAGAAGCCATCTAGCTACTAGCTATGGACCCGAAGGTCTGAAGTAAACTACTCACACTTCATCGGAGGGGCTATGGTGTTGATGTAGAAGCCCTCCATGGTGGATGGCCCCTCCGGCGGAGCTCCGGAACAGGCCCCAAGATGGGATCTCGTGGATACATAAGGTTGCGGCGGTGGAATTAGGTTTTTGGCTCCTCTTCTGATCGTTTGGGGATAAGTAGGTATATATAGGAGGAAGGAGTACGTCGGCGGAGCAACAGGGGGGCCACGAGGCAGGGGGCGCGCCCTAGGGGGGGCGCCCCCCACCCTCGTGACCGCCTCTGTTTCGTCTTGGAGTAGGGTCCAAGTCTCCTAGATCACGTTCTGTGAGAAAATCACGTTCCCAAAGGTTTCATTCCGTTTGGACTCCATTTGATATTCCGTTTCTTCGAAACACTGAAATAGGCAAAAAAACAGCAATTCTGGGTTGGGCCTCCGGTTAATAGGTTAGTCCCAAAAATAATATAAAAGTGGAAAATAAAGCCCAATATAGTCCAAAACAGTAGATAAAGTAGCATGGAGCAATCAAAAATTATAGATACGTTGTAGACGTATCAGGGCCCCATATGCATGCAGTTGTGCCACATGCATCGCCACGATGCAGTTCCATGCGGTACGATGGAGTTAGGCGCTGCAAAAACTGCCATCCAGGTGTGCCGATATTCCAGGGCGTCCGGCTTCCCCATTAATTAATTCCTGCGGCCATTATAACCTTAGCCTCTTCAACCTTTCGTTCGCGCCCCACAATACAACAAGAACACCCACGACGACACATACATAGAGGATATCTAGCAGCGCTCCAATGGAGTTTGGCGTTCATAAAGTGGAGACCCACGCGAAGGAGATGATTCTCTTGGTGGTGTACAACATCGACCTAGCCATGGTGGACGACTACATCAACACCGTGGAACAGTTGCTTGCTCGAGACAAGTACAAAGTGCTCGGCGTCGACCTCTAGTACACAAGTGTTCATCCCAAGATAGATCAGAAGGTTGTCATCACCTAGTTGTGCATGCTCCATCATGTCCTCATCCACCACTACTGCATGGCCACAGAGCCTTGCGACCGTTTTGCCAGTTTTGTCAACAACACCGACTACAAGTTCACCATGGTGGAAACCACCGACAATGTAAAAGCGCTCAAGGTTATGGGCTTAGCCTGCAAGTACCTTGTCGAAATCCATGGCCACTACAAGGTCTAGGGCAGCACGAAGAAAGACTCCCTGGTTGACCTCGCCTCGGCCATCATCGACCCCTACTACGAAAAGATGAAGCAGGATGCTAAGAGAGTACATCCTTTATCCTGGCACTGGGCCTGGATGCGGCAACTGGATGAAGCTCACCTCAAGTTCGCGGCCAGAACGTGTACAGATGCTATGAGATGCACAGGTGGATCGTTGACATGAGGGGATGCCTCCTTCCCGTAATTGATGAGGCCGGATCGAGCCACCAGCAGAGCAGTGGCGGCAAGTGTCACAAGAAGAAGTAGATGATGATCAGATGAACATTTACCCTAGTTAATTATGCATGTAATAGTTCACTTTGGTGTGTGCAAATGTCATGTGTGTACTAGCCACCTATGTAACTGGATGTTTAATTTCGTTATGCAATCATGTCCTTATAAGTATATATGTTGTTGTTCTGTATGCAATAACATCACACACGGACCATACTAGGGAAACCGTCAATGATGAATTCATCAATCGCTGACAATTTTATATACCATCAAGCATTTTCCCACAACACACATAAATTATTAGCACCAATCGTTTGGGTTATTATCGGTCTTCCCTCAATTTCTGATTACCGACCTGTTTGCCGCATATCACACACATCTTATTAAGTTGAACCATTTATGTTCTCTTGGCTCAACGCAAGTAGTTCATCCGAGTGAACTATATGCCCACTATCACACACACCTTGATCTGGCTAACCGTGTCTGTTGTGTTGCCTAATCACAAACAGTTCATCCGAGTAAACTGTATGTCGTTTATCGCACACACACCTTCATCTGGGCTGCCCGTTTATGTTGTTATGCTCATCAGAAACAATTCATTCAAGTGAACTATGTGCCATGCATCGCACACGCAACTATAATCTAAATCGTGTTTGATGTCTCTGCCAATGCAAACATTTCCTGCCATTTTTATTGTTTTATTACATCACCGTTTGCGTTTAATCCATCGCACACAGTTTCGTTGAAGGGTATCTGATTGTAGTGTCGCATTAGCAGCATCCTGCAGAAGTGTGGTCTACCCAATTGTTGTGTCTTCACCGAGCCAACCTGGTTTCAAATTCCTTACCCTCTCTTACAATATTCTGCCGCTGAAGAATTCGCGATATATCTTCTGATGAATTTGAACTAAAGAATTTCAGCAGGTTATCTTTCATTTTGTCAATTCATATTATTCATTCGTGTATGTTTATCTGATTGCATGTTCTTCACTCTTATATATCCTGTATGCATGTACTCTGATTCTATGATGACATAGTTTCCCTTGCGTTTCTATTTCTTCACTCTGATCTTCGTCAAATTCATCAGAGTTTGATGAATTTCAAAAAAATCTCCCATTCACCCCCTCTGGGAGTTAACCTACGCTGTGAAATGGTATTAGAGCAAGGTACTCCCTTGTTCTGTATGATTTTGGTTTAACCACCTGGAGTTTTAGTTATGTCAACCGCAGGTATGTTCAAGGTTTATGTTGCATACCCCATCTTCGATGGCACAGACTATCCCAAGTGGAAGGCTATGATGCGGAAGCGTCTCCTATCCATGAACAGTGATGTCGGAGTAAATGACCACGGGTAGCCCTATCTGCTCCCCATGACGTTTCAAGACTTCGGGGCCGGCTGCGCCCCTCAAGCATCAAAGGCAGGAGGCTGCCTTCTTGTGGCTGGCTGGTCCAAGCGGCCGGCTGCAGGAAGGCGGCCAGGCCCAAAGAGCAGCACCAGAGCGGGCCGACTCCTAGTAGGCAGTCACCACAGTGGCCGACTCCTAGCAGGCGGCCCACCTTTGCACCCTCAAAGTTTGCACCCACATAACAGCGACGAGACATGGCGTGGCTACATTGCAGCCTGCCACCCCCGAAACCCGGAGCGGGCGTGGCAATAGTGCAATGTACCGGGCGGCCATCCCTGGCCCGGCGCGGCACTGTTGCCACGTTGACCATGACATCACCCATGGCAGAGCAGCCATGCTCCCACGATGGGCTATCGATATAGCCCGCAGGCGGCGGGCCCTACCTGTCAGTGAGGTACCGGAAGGCGGCATGCCCAGACCAGTCGACGTGGGGGGTGGTCGGCTCCTAACAGCTGACCCACCCCTTTCCTAGAAGTTTGTGCGCCATTAACCAGATAAGACGGGGTGTGGCTACAGTGAATGCCCACCAGGCGGCGGTACTGTAGCCATGCTCCCCCCGACCAAGCCATTGTCATCAGAGGCAAGGAAACAATGATGAGCAGCCGACAGGGCCCACAGGCGGTGGGCCCAACCTGTCGGCCAAGAGCCCAGCAGCCGGCGGACCCACCAGGCGGCGGGCCCCAGTAGCCGGCGGAGAAGCCGGCGGCCATAGACGCTGACGGCCCGGGCCTACACCCGGCCGGATTACCATTGTACCCCTGGGGGGTAGGCCTATATAAACCCCCCCAGGGCACCCATGCAAAGGGTTGATCCCTTAGAGTTACACACACACATAGAGAGAGGAGTAGAGCTAGCCTTGCCCTTCTTCCTCCTCTAGCCGAATAGCTCAAGGAGCAACTTGTAGCTACTTGTCGATCTAGTGATCATGCGGAGACCCCGTAGAGCAGGACTAGGGGTGTTATATCCTATGACAGCCCCGGACCTGGGTAATATTCATTGACGTGCATGTCTACGCCTTATCCCTTTTCCAGGAACCGGCGACGTCTTACTAGCTCCCACAATGATTAGCCATCCTTTGGCATATGTCGCACTACCACCTGACAAGTGAGCTGTGGACCATCATTGAGATAGGATTGACTGACCTCTGCAAGCTGGCCAACGCTGATGACATTCACAAGTACACTCAGCGGGATATATGGGCCAGAGCGGTCATCTGCTCCAGTCTGTCTAGATATGAGTTTAGGCACATCACGCATCTTAGCAATGCGAAGCTCATTTGGAACCAGATCTATGACGTCTATGAAGGGCACAATACGTCTCAGGATCCCTGGTTCCTCGAATTCAAGGAGTCACTAAAAATGATGACTTTCAATCATGATTCATCTTCTCAACATTGTGCCTCATGGACAAGGGCACCAAGGTACTCAACTGTTCTTCATATTTTTCAAGTGATGATGAATCTGATGAAAACATGACTCCTAGCTATTCAAAACTTGCTAATATTGCTACAAGGCAACAAACTGCTATGGAACAAATTCAAAACTTACTAGTTAAAAGTGATGATCTGTTGACCGATGAAATGGAACACACTCAAAATCTGACTCACGACCTTGAGAGTCTTCAGTCAAAGTATGACGAACTTGAAATCGTCATGTGGGCCTCTCAGCCACACACGAGAAGTTGTCCTATGAATTTCTTCAAAGGAAGCAACAACACAAGAAGTTGAGAGCGTTTCATGATGATCTTCAGAAACACAATGATTTGTTACTCGCTCAACAAAACAGCGCTGCTCAGGGAGAATTTGCTGCTCCATGCTTAAAATGCATTGAACGTGATAATGCAAATTATTCAGTTGAATGTTCAAATGCTTCAACTGCTGCTATATCTTCAATGTCTTTATGGTTTCAATTCCCTCATCTGTGAAGACCACAAGTGTTATTGACGAAAATGCAGGTCTGAAGAATTTGTACATCACGCGCATGTACATGTCGGTGTACAAAAGTATGGGTGCTTCTGTACCCCTTACTTGTGCACGGACGGTCGCAGCCACCCCTTGCAGCAAGGCTTGGCGAGGCAGAGGAAGGCAACATAAGGCAAGATCGGTATAGAGAATATCAAGACAACTGCCCAAAGTAACGAGCGGCAAGAGGCAAGCAAGACCACACCCGACAACAAGCCTTGCCGAGGCGACCTGCGCGCCCCCTCCCGGCAAGCCCTTGCTGGGGCTGCTTGCGAAGGGACCGGCAGGGCGACCACCCTTGGGGTTGAGAGCTCTCACACCATCGACAAATGTTCAAGATCAACACTTGAAGAGCACATGCCTGATAGCATGCGACTCCTCAGGAAGATCGATGACCCACGGGTCCGCGTCGATCAAATGATGAAGACCGCCGGCAAGAGCCTTGCCGGGGACGACTCCAAGGCCCTCGGCAAGCTCCGGCAAGGCTGTTGCCGGGGATGATCACTGGGCCACAGCCAAGCCCGTGGTCGGCAATGCTTTGCCACCTCACCACCACTCCAACATAGCGATAAGCATGCCAATGATGCAGACGCCTGTGTGGCGGCATGCAGATCTTCGTGGAAGCCTACCACGTTGCCAACACAGCAACTGGTTGGCCAGCGTGGCGCTGCATTCCTCATCGGCCTAGACGCTTCGCGAGGCGAGGGGAAGCAGCGAAGGATGGCATGGCCTCTGTTGTCATCCCCAATAAAGCGAGAGGACACGTAGGCATCGCATTAAATGTGCTTGTCCTACATTGACTGAGCGATAAGCTCATATCACTGTAGCTTGCCACCTCCTGTGTGCCATTGTGGCAACCCCTTTGTGTATAAAAGGAGGCCCAAGGCGCACAAAGAGATGATTCGGACTTTTGGACAGGGCATGCATCGCAGCTAGTTCAAAAGCTCAAGAACACTCATAAACCAGATAAAGCACGACTAGGGTATTACGCATCTTTGCAGCCCGAACCTGGATAAAAACTCTCAGTATCCTAACAGCTCGACCTGCTCCTCGCGCAACTAATCCCCTACCGAACGTAGAAGGGATCCTTGTGACCCCATAGGTGATCGGTTCCCTCGACATATTTGGCGCGCCAGGTAGGGGGCGTGTAGTTGCGAGAATCTGGTTTGTTGGTTAGGACAGCGACGCCTTCGTCACCATGGCTCTGAAGGACCAGGCGAGCGGCGGTGTCTACGGCCGCAATGGCGATATGCGTAGCAATGAAAAGCTAAGTTATATAACCTTTGAGTAATTCTTCCTTTTCATGAGGTTATCAGCTGTCAACTTCTTAAAGGGGCTAGGTCGCCGTTTTGGTGTGCCAAACAGTGTCGCCACTGACAACGGCGTGCAGTTCCCAAGTCACACCATCGTACATGACGTCGAAGACCTCGGCGGCAAGGACAAAATTTTTGGACAAGCTACACAAGTGCTGAAGGCGCTGGATTGATGAGTTGTCGGCGGTTGGCCAATCAGTGACGCCAAATCGAGCCACCAGCCAGACACCCTTCTCCCTCATATACGGGGCGGAGGCAGTTCTCCCCCGTGAAACTCACATACGGGTCACCTCGAGTGCTCTCTTGTGAGAGGCTTTGCAAGAGAGGTTGCGGCAAGATGACGCAACGCTCCTTGAGGAAGATCGTCTTTGGGCTGCTATGCGAGCTGCGCGCTACCAGCATGCCTTGTTCTTCGGCGTGTTCAATCGGCCAAGAATTCTAGCAAGCTGACGCCAAATTGGGAAGGCCCTTAGCGGGTAATACGAGTCACCAGGCCCGGCGCAGTCTGCCTAGAAACCGAAGATGGTGTTCTGGTTAACAACTCCTGGAACAGCAAACATCTTCGTAAGTTTTACCCAGAAGGCGTGGTTGCCAGGCCTCCCGGCAGACCACCTTTTACACAAGCATTGCCGGCAAGGCTTGTCACCCTTTGTACAAGCCAGGCTGTCGGTGTACTAAAGTAGGGGTACCTTAGTACCCCGAATTTGTGCACGGGCAGTCGCAGCGTCCCGCGGTAAGGCTTGCCGGGCGTCCGCCAAGACCCTCCGCGGCTACTTTGAAGACCATTCAAGAACAAAGTACTCAAACCAAGGCCCCGGCAAGAGGAGCTTGCCGGGAAGGCCAACCTAGGCCCCGACAAGAGAAGCTGGCCGGGAAGAAGACAAGACCCCGGCAAGAGGAGCTTGTCGGGAAGGCCACTCAAGGCATTCCAAGAAAACTTGCCGCGACACACCGCGCGCCCCGGCAAGTCCCGGTGAGCGACAAGCTCCCGAACACGACAAGACGACGACCGCGGCAAGGAGCCTTCCGCGGGAAACCCCCACTTCGCGCCCGCGCTCCAGCACACCTGCCAACGTGTCGCTCTGGGACCCTTCCAAGCACACGTGGCAGGAGGCCGTGCAGCTAGGGGTGCGAGGTGGCGAGCAGGCGCTGACAAGATAACCATCGTGGCAAACGGTGGCGTCACTAGCGGTCCCTTTCGGTACTGTTTAGGCGACCTAGACAGGCATTAAATGCCCTTGTCCCCTGCCGTCAGACTTAGGTAGGGGGCACTGTTGATAACACTGTACAGGTAGCTGTACCAACCACCACTCTTCCATTTTTGCCCTTTACCTCCGTTGCCACCTATGGGTAACCCCTTGAGCATATAAAAGGAGGCTCGTGTGCAACATAGAGGGGGGTTAGCTGCTTAGGGCACCGACACTCTCAAGCAAGAACAATACAGAAACACAAAGCAGCAGTAGGAGTTTTATCTCTCCGGAGAGCTCCGAAGCTGGGTAAAATCCCTCGCGCGCTTCGCCTCGATCTCCTCTTCGTGCGCCCTCCGCCCCCTTGCCGAACCGAAAAGGGGCCCCGCCCCATAGGTGCTCGTTCCCTGCAACATCTCTGGCGCGCCAGGTAGGGGAGCGTCGAGGTTGTGCGAACCTGATCCGGCGTTTCCGCGCGCTACATCAACATCTTCATCGACATGCCACCGAAGAAGAAGGCTTCGGAGGTGGCCGCTCCATCCACGTCTATCCTACCGCCACCGGAGCAAATGAGCGGTGGGGTGGATGCTGGCGGAGGAGCGGGCGCCGGCGAAGGGACTCGCATTGTCACTCGGTCCAAGGACAAGGCCCCGCAAGCTTCAGCGTCTGTACATCCGCCGCACCCCTCCCAGGAGGTGCAGGATCGACAACGCCACGGTGCTCCTGGCACCGTACTCGCGCTAGAACAAGGCCAAACTGGTGGGTCGCGGGACGCTCAAGGACAACATGCGCGTCAACATGCTAGCACGAGCGCGGGACGGTCGCCTGGACGAGATGTTGCTCCTTCTAACAATGTTAGAAGCCTGAGCATATCCCGCACCTCGCGTCGCTCGCCACCGCCACCCAAGACTCCAGAGGAAGCGCTGGCCCGAGCCCAGTTGCTTCTAGATTACCCTCCAACGCCAGACAAGATCGACGACTGGAGGGCCACCATTCAGAGCCTTATCGGCTTCGCCAACGGCGACAAGCCCCGGCAACCGAGCATATCGAAGCCCCGGAAAGACGCCCAGGCGCAAGCCGACGCCGATAAGACCGCTGGGGGTGCCACCACCGTGTGCTCCCCACCACGAAGGCCAAGATCGCCGACTCGCCGGGCTAACCTCGACACCGACTCCACCGCGTCGTCGGACCCGCGAGCTCGCCGCGATCAACGCCAAGTTCTCCAAGAACGACGACAAGAAGATGCTCGTACTCGCATCGAGCGCCGAAGAGAAGCGCGGCGTTAGTCAGACCAGCGCGCTGGGCCCACTGTTGATGTGCATACGCCAGGGGAACCAGTGGACTTGCCGTACGCGGTAGGTTGCCCTGCGTTCACCCGTGAGCTGCGGCAGGTCCAGTGGCCTAGTACCAAAAACTTCAAGCCAGATGTACCCGAGAAGTACGATGGCAGGATACATCCGTCGGAGTTCCTCAGCGTCTACACCATCGCGGTGCAGGCTGCCGGGGGGCGCGACGAGAAGATCCTCGCCAACTACTTCCCACTGGTGCTCAAGCCCAACGTCAGATCTTGGCTAATGCACTTGCCGGACAACTCCATCTCTTCATGGGCGGACCTATGTCATCAGTTTGTCGGCGCCGTCACAGGCGGCCACAAACCCCATGGCTAGGAGAGCGATCTTCATCTGGTCGCCCAGAAGGAAGGAGAGCCCCTGTGCAAGTACATACAGAGATTCAGCCAGGTGCAGCGCAACATCCCAGACGTCCACCCTGCCGCGGTTATCAGCGTGTTCCATCAGAATGTGCGTAACCGCAGGATGAGGGAGGAGATGGTGATGTGCAAAATCAGAGATGTCAGCGAGCTATATGCTCTGGCCGACAAGTGTGCACGTGCTGAGGAGGGGAGGAAACTCCCCAGAGAGAACGCAGGAGCAGAAGGATCTGACAGTGAGGATGCCGCCCCGGCGAAGAAGAACCGGAGGCGGAACAACAGAAAGGGAAAAGCTAAGGATGTGCTAGTTGTCGAGCAGTCCGGCAATGGAGGTGGCTCCGAGAAGGCCAAAGCTGGTGACTCCGGCGAGGCTGTGGTGGCCGCCGACAAGCAGGACGGCTCCGGCAAGCAGTACTGCAAGATCCACCGCACCAAGGGCCATGACCTCCAGGCCTGCAAGAAGGTTGAGCAGCTCGTAGAGCTACAGAAAGCTGAATACGAGCGCCGCGACAAGGAGAAGGCCCAGGAAGGTGGCGGAGGATCCGGCAAGAAGCGTCCCGACCGGGGAGGGCGCCGCGGCAAGGCCAAGCAGCGGCAAGGAGACAGGCCTCCCCGCGGCCGCGACAAGGACGAAGATGAGGACGAAGATGATGAGATGGAGGAAGATGAGGCCGACGAGCAGGAGTTTCAGAAGGCAACAGACGTTTTGTGCGTTGACGGCGGTGCCTCTCTGCACACCTCGCACCGCCAACTCAAACAGTGGATGCGGGAAGTGAACGCAGCAGAACCGTCCGTTGAGTCGCGCAAGCCCCTGAAGTGGTCCAGCACGCCCATCATCTTCGACGTTGAGGATCACCCTGACCGCATAACTGCGGTCGGGTGCTTGCCGATGTTGGTTTCACCAACAATCCGCAACCTCAAGGTCACGAAGATGCTGGTTGACGGCGGGGCCGGCCTGAATCTGATCTCTTCCGCGGTACTCAAGAAGCTCCAGATCCCCGACAGCGAGCTCGAAGAGACCGGCACCTTTCAACGAATCAACCCGGGAAGGAGCAAGCCGAAGGGGAAGATCACGCTGCCAGTAACGTTTGGCAGTGAGCTGAACTTCAGGACAGAGAGAGTCACATTCGACGTTGCTGATTTTCCATTGCCCTACAATGGGATACTTGGCCGTCCAGCGCTTGCCAAGTTCATGGCAGCCTCTCATCACGCCTACAACGTGCTCAAGATGCCCGGTCCGATAAGTGTCATTTCTGTCCATGGCGACAAGAAAGATGCACTTATCTGTACCGACAAAATCTACCGGGAAGCAGCAGCCGCAGCAGAACACAAACTACTTGCCGCTGAAGCTCCCGGGGGGAAGAAGAAGACCAAGTCCGGCAAGAGTAGCTCTGATGCCCACTCCGGCAAGCGCACCTCTTCGGAGTGCTGCGCTACTGTCGAGGACGCACCATCGAGCTCCACCGGCAAGTGCAAGAAGGCAAAGATAGCTTCACCACAGACCAAGAAAGTGGCCGCCAAGGAGGACGGCACTGGTGGTACCTTCACCATTAGTGCCACGCTTGACCCTAAATAGGAAAGCGCGCTCGTTGCTTTCCTGCGGGCGAATGTCGATGTATTTGCATGGCAACCATCTGACATCCCTGGTGTTCCCAGTAAAGTAATTGAGCACCACCTTGCCGTCTGCCCTCACGCGCGGCCCGTCAAGCAGAGAGTTAGAAAACAAGTAGTAGAACGTCAAGAGTTCATCGCAGAACGGATCAAGAAGTTGGAAGCAGCAGGCTTGGTCCGAGGAGTACTCCATCCAACGTGGTTAGCCAATCCAGTAGTCGTGCGCATAGCGAACGGGAAGTGGAGGCTTTGTATTGACTTCATTGATGTTAATAAAGCTTGCCCCAAGGATCCATTTCCATTGCCGCGCATTGACCAGATTGTCGACTCCACGGCAGGATGTGATCTGATTTCATTCCTTGATGCATACTCATGATATCATCAGATCTTCATGGCGGAAGAGGATGAAGAGAAAACCGCATTCATTACTCCATGTGGCACGTACTGCTTTGTACGGATGCCTTTCGGGCTAAAGAATGCTGGTTCAACATTTGCAAGAGTAGTCAGTCATGCTTTTGAGCCACAGCTGCACAGAAATGTAGAAGCTTACATGGATGACATAGTGGTCAAGAGCAAGGACAAAGAAACTTTGATCCAAGATCTGGATGAGACTTTTGCAAATCTGCGCAAGATCAATCTCAAGTTGAATCCCGAGAAGTGCGTGTTTGGAGTTCCTTCCGGCAAGCTTCTCGGATTCTTTGTGTCCCAGCGGGGGATCGAAGCCAATCCCGACAAGATCGAAGCCATTGAACAGATCGAAGCACCGAAGCGCGTCAAGGATGTGCGAAGGCTTGCCGGCTGCGTTGCTGCTCTCAGTAGGTTCATCTCTAAGTCTGCTGAGCGCGCCCTGCCATTCTTCAACATTTTGAAGAAGGCAGGTCCAATGAAATGGACTCCGGAAGCGGAGGCCGCGCTGCAGGACTTGAAGAGATACCTATCCTCCACTCCAATAATTGTCGCACCTAAGCCACAAGAGAAGTTGTTGCTATATCTGGCGGCAACCAATCAAGTGGTTAGTGCTGCGTTAGTAGCGGAGAGGGAGGCGGATGATGAGCCAGCGACCGCGGCAAGTGAGTCCAGCGACAAGCAGGGGGCTTCCCCGACAAGTTCTGGTTCCGACAAGGATAGATCTGCGTAGCCACAAGAAGAGAAACAGAAGAAGATGGTGCAGCGCCCAGTTTACTTTGTCAGTTCCCTTCTGCAGGGGGCCAGATCAAGGTACTCTGGTGTGCAGAAATTGCTTTTCGGCCTTCTCGTGGCCTCGAGTAAGCTGCGCCATTACTTTCAAGCGCACGAAATCACAGTTGTCACTCGCTTTCCGTTGAAGAGGATATTGCAGAATCCAGAAGCAACAGGCAGGATTGTCGAGTGGGCGCTGGAATTGTCAAGCTTTGGCCTCAAGTTTGAAAGTACTTCAACTATCCAGAGCCGAGCATTGGCAGAATTCATAGCAGAATGGATGCCAACACCCGATGAAGAAACTCCGGAGAGGAGCATCCCCATCAAGGAAGCAAGCAAAGAATGGATCATGTACTTTGACGGTGCCTTCTCGCTACAAGGCGCTGGTGCGGGCGTGCTACTTGTCGCACCCACCGGAGAGCACCTCAAGTACGTGGTCCAGATGCACCTTCCCAAGGAGCAAGCAACAAACAATACTGCAGAGTATGAAGGCTTGCTTGCCGGACTCAGGATCGCGGCAGACCTTGGGATCAGGAAGCTTATTGTCAGGGGTGACTCACAGCTTGTCGTCCGTCAAGTAAACAAAGATTATCAGAGTCCGTTGATGGAAGCCTACATCGATGAAGTGAGGAAGTTGGAAGAGCATTTTGACGGCCTGCAAATGGAACATGTTCCAAGAGCTCAAAATGACATTGCAGACGGCCTGTCAAAATGCGCCGCACTCAAGTTACCTGTGGAACCAGGAATTTTTGTGCTCAAGCTAACTCAACATGTGCTCAAAATGTGGAACCATCTGTAACACCATCAATTGGACAGAGCAAGAAGAGGAAGTTGATTACTGGCGACTACCTTCCGGCAAAGCTCCCCGAAGCCGCCGTCAAGAAGGTCCCCAAGATCAACATAAAGAATGCTGAGGAGCAGTCTGCTCCGACAAGCCCCAGGGTTTGTTTCGTTGAAGCAGACGCTCCCGACAAGCTGTGTCCCGACACGCTTGCCGGGGAGCATCATGCTCCGGCTGAATCACAGATTCTGGCCGTGGAAGCAGATGTTCCCGCAGCAGCATTTGTGCCTTTAGTCCTTGTCGTCGAGCCACAAGCTCTGGCATGGGCACAGCAGATCGTCCATTTCCTTCAGACAGGAGAGCTCCCCAAAGAGCAGGAAGAAGCGGAAAGAGTAGCCCGGCAATCAAGTATGTACCAGTTTGTCGACGACATACTGTACAGAAAAAGATTCAACGGAGTGAAATTGAAGTGCATTTCCCAGGAAGATGGACAGGAGCTGTTGGCGGAGATACATGGAGGCATATGTGGTCACCACATTGGCGCAAGAGCACTTGCCGGCAAAGCTTTCCGGCAATGTTTCTTCTGGCCAACAGCCCTCCAGGATGCAACTGCACAAGTAACCAAGTGTGAAGCGTGCCAATTCCACTCCAAACAGATACATCAACCAGCTCAAGCTCTCCAAACAATCCCTTTATCCTGGCCATTTTCGGTCTGGGGGCTCGACATCCTCGGCCCCTTCCCCCGAGCTGTCGGGGGCTTTGAGTACTTGTACGTTGCAATCGACAAGTTCACAAAGTGGCCTGAAGTGGAAGCGGTGAGGAAGGTGACAGCACAGTTAGCAGTCAAGTTCTTCAGGTCAATTGTTTGCCGTTTCGGAGTCCCTAACAGGATCATCACCGATAATGGCACACAATTCATGAGCCGCACCTTCATGCAGTACGTCCAAGATCTTGGCGCCAAGATCTGCTTCGCTTCTGTTGCTCATCCGAGAAGCAACGGTCAAGCGGAGAGGGCAAACGCTGAAGTGCTGCGCGGGCTCAAGACCAGAACTTTCGACAGGCTGCACAAGTGCGGAAGAAATTGGATCGAGGAGCTGCCGGTGGTTCTTTGGTTGATCAGGACGACGCCAAATCGAGCCACTGGCCAGACACCTTTTGCTCTAGTATATGGAGCAGAAGCAGTTCTCCCCACAGAAATCGTATACGGATCGCCTCGAGTGCTCGCTTATGATGAGCTTGAGCAAGAGCAGCTGCGGCAAGACGACGCCCTGCTCCTCGAGGAAGATCATCTTCAGGCTGCGGTACGAGCTGCTCGATACCAGCAAGCTTTGCGCCGCTATCATAGCCGCAAAGTTAACGCCAGAAGCTTCGAGGAAGGCGACCTTGTTCTTCAGCGCGTTCAATCCGCCAAGAATTCCAACAAGTTGATGCCAAAGTGGGAAGGCCCTTATCGGGTGAAACGAGTCACTAGGCCTGGCGCTATCCGCCTTGAGACCGAAGATGGCTTTCCGGTGAGCAACTCCTGGAACATCGAGCATCTTCGTAAGTTTTATCCGTAAGGCGCGGTTGTCGGACCCTGTCCGGCAACCACCTTTCTGTACAAGTCTTGCCGCTGTTGCATGTAATCCTTTGTACAGAGCCAGGCGCAGACCCTGAGCACAAGTAAATGAAGCGCTGACACCCCGGGGTTATAGCATGCATGCTAGGTCGAGTCTCGTCCTTGGTTAGGGTTGATAGTGCCTAACAGCAGCTAACCCCTAGCTTAGAGGTCGAGAGTCTGTCCCTTTGCTTTTCCTTCGTTCGCACGGCTCGCATATCCTGGCCAGACAGCTTGAGGACGAAAAGGAGAAGAAGGGCGCGCCGGCACCTAGGCCCCGGCAAGCCAGTATTGCTAGGGGCTGCGAGTGCCAAGATTCGTCCGCGGCAAGCCAGAGTTGCCGGGGGCTGCAATATCAGATAAGTCTTTCGTCCCTCTTCATGCATCCTCTTATGGACTGGGGAATGCGAGACCGTGTTTCTTCCCGAAAACTGCCGTGCTCCCTCAACTCTAGGCCCTGGGGCCCGTTCCCGGGGCCAAGTTTGGTCGTAGTTGCGGCAGCGAAGGGATGAAACGAGGAGGCCGCACCCACCTCGTTCCCGCCTCCGTCAAAGGCGTGAGAAAGGTCGAGCGACGTGGGAAGGCGGCAGGGTCTGTTGCCGGGAGGCGAACTGTCTGTCCGAAGGATACAAAGGATTTGCTCCTTGGCGTGGGTTCAACCCGCGAGACAACTAACCCGGCAAGCATCCCCTTTTCATTAAAAAAACATCCCACTCAGGTACAGTCCATAGAGGATGAAAAACATGAAAGAGAGGATTACAAGTTTTAGATGCAGCTAAGGCCCGAAGGCTTACAAATTAAAAAGATAAGATGCCCGTAATCCCTTTCCTGTCCCTCTCTTCAGGAGGTAGGTCAAGGAGGCGAAAAGGGCAAAGGGAGCGCCTAGGCGAGCTACGGGTGCCAGAAGACACCAAGAGAACACCCCGGGGGCCGCCCGAAGGCTGGACGGTGATGGCGGCGCCGGAAGCGGAGCTCGAAGACGGGGCGACAGGACGTCAGCACGCTGTCGAGGGCACCACGCCCTCGTACTCCGACCTGACAGCCTTGTCGCCAGCCCACTTCCCCTTCCGCAGCCTCCCTATGCCAGCCACCCAAGGAGACGACCCCGGGGAGTTCAAGGAGCCGGCGACACGGATGATGGGGTCGCCGGTGCCGCGCAAAGCGGCGCCCGACACCTAGTCAGACCCGCCATCCCACCGCCCGCTACCCTCATCGTCACTGTTGCTCCCCTCCTCGTCACTCTCACTCGAGGGGGAGCCTTCACTATCGGAGGAGCTGTCCACGCAGCACTTCGCCCGAGTGCCGAACCACCCGAAGACCTTGACGGAGAGGAGATCGCCCTCCATGAACTTAAAATGGAGGGTGAACCCCTCCATCAGGCTGTGGATACGGGCGAACGTCTTCCACCCTCGATCAAGATACATCACATTGGGGGCTGGGAATACAACGCGGACTCACGTGCCGCTGATCCCACAGCCCCTCATCTGCAGTCTCAGTGTCTCGGGCGGGTCCGACTCCATCGCGCTTGCGAACGGAGCTGGAAGCCGGAGGCAACGACGAGGCGCCCGGCGCAGCCTGACAAAGAACTCGCAAGGGTCGTCCCCTATGTGGACCGCCGTGGGGGGAGGAACCGCCGGCGGAGGAGAAGCTGGCGCGCCGCCCCGTCCGCCTCTTCCCCGAGCGCCTCGACCTCGTCCTCGACCTCGTCCGCAACCTCGCCCCCTCCCTCTTCCCCTTATGGTCGGCTCTGCCACCACGGGCGCGAGAGAGGGAGAGGTGCGCTGTCTGGCGGCGACCCTCGCCACCACCGATGAAGGGCTAGGGTTCCCTTTCTCCATGGCGAATGGGGGAAAGGGGAGCAGAAGCTGAAGAAAGGAGGAGATGAGAGAGTGCGGGCTTCTGTGCTCCCCTCCTGCTCTTTATGAAGGAGCGGGGTGGGGGCTCGACCGCCCCGCTCAGCGAATCAAGGCACAGGAAGAGCAGGGAGTCGGGGCCGACCGACTGCCTCTGCTCGCGACGGCCCAGATTCCCACTTCCACCATCCGCGACCCCAAGCGCATGGGAGCCACGTGGCGGGGATGCAGAGCCGAGGCGACGGATGAGGCGGCCTCGCCCCACCCCGTGATCGTGGGAGTGGATGCCTCGAAAAACTGCGCACCGGCCCCGTCCAGTAAATGCACCGCGCCCCCACGCCTACCTCCGTTTAGGTAGGAAGGCGTGAACCATCCCCTTCATCATGGCTTGACGCATGCTCACGGGGCTTAGCCCCGCGCACGCCGCCCACGTCACCCACGAAGCTGCATTTGACGCGTGCCGTTCTGGGCGTGCGCGGTGGAAGCGGAGAGATATGCGGTGTGACCTAGGCCGCGTGTGCCCATGCACTGTTTTGGGCCTGGCCCAACAGCACTTGGCACCGTGTATGGCCCAGGCCCGGGGGCTCCTGTCGGTGTACTAAAGTAGGGGTACCTTAGTACCCCGAACTTGTGCACGGGCAGTCGCAGTGTCCCACGGTAAGGCTTGCCGGGCGTCCGCCAAGACCCTCCGCGGCTACTTTGAAGACCATTCAAGAACAAAGTACTCAAACCAAGGCCCCGGCAAGAGGAGCTTGCCGGGAAGGCCAACCTAGGCCCCGGCAAGAGAAGCTGGCCGAGAAGAAGACAAGACCCCGGCAAGAGGAGCTTGTCAGGAAGGCCACTCAAGGCATTCCAAGAAAACTTGCCGCGACGCACCGCGCGCCCCGGCAAGGCCCGGTGAGCGACAAGCTCCCGAACACGACAAGACGACGACCGCGGCAAGGAGCCTGCCGCGGGAAACCCCCACTTCGCGCCCGCGCTCCAGCACACCTGCCAACGTGTCGCTCTGGGACCCTTCCAAGCACACATGGTAGGAGGCCGTGCAGCTAGGGGTGCGAGGTGGCGAGCAGGCGCTGACAAGATAACCATCGTGGCAAACGGTGGCGTCCCTAGCGGTCCCTTTCGGTACTGTTTAGGCGACACAGACGGGCATTAAATGCCCTTGTCCCCTGCCGTCAGAGTTAGGTAGGGAGCACTGTTGATAACACTGTACAGGTAGCTGTACCAACCACCACTCTTCCATTTTTGCCCTTTACCTCCATTGCCACCTGTGGGTAACCCCTTGAGCATATAAAAGGAGGCCCGTGTGCAACGTAGAGGGGGGTTAGCTGCTTAGGGCACCGACACTCTCAAGCAAGAACAATACAGAAACACAAAGCAGCAGTAGGAGTTTTATCTCTCTGGAGAGCTCCGAAGCTGGGTAAAATCCCTCGCGCGCTTCACCTCGATCTGTTCTTCGTGCGCCCTTCTCCCCCTTGCCGAACCGAAAAGGGGCCCCGCCCCATAGGTGCTCGTTCCCCGCGACACAGGCGCAGACCCTGAGCAACAGATATATAAATGAAGCGCTGGCACCCTAAGTTTTAGCATGCATGCCAGGTCAAGTTTTTCTCTCTCTGTGTTAGGGTCGATAGTGCTTGACAACAACTAACCCCTAGCACAGAGGTCGAGTGCACGTATTTCTGTCTCTTCCAGTCCTTTTTGGTTTGCAGGATGCCCGGGCATTTCTGCCAAGTCCTTCGGAGGAGAGCAGATAGATCGGCGTCCGACCCCGGCAAGCCAAGGTTGCTGGGGGCTGCAACACCCAGTATCCAACCGCGACAAGCCAAAGTTGCCAGGGGCTACATATTTAGATAAGTCTTTTTAACCCAGTCTATGTACTTCCGTATGAAACTTGAACGTACGAAACTTTGTTAATTCCCATACCGCCTTGCTCCCTCTTTCCCGTGCCCAGAAACCCTTCTTTGGGCCGGAACTTGGTTGTAGTGCGATGGGAGAGAAACAAGCGAATGGCCTACTCTTGTTCCGCTCCTACTCCCGCCAAGGGCATGAGTATGGACGAGCTATGGAGCGGGAGGACGGCAGGGTCTGTTGCCGCGTGACAATGTTTATTTTAAGTAACAAGGACTCGTTCCTTGGTGTGAGCCTTGCTCGCGCACAAAAGAACCCAGCAAGCATTCTTTTCTTCATTAATATGTTGCTTACAAGTACAATTCGTATGGGATGTAAACATGAGCAAGGAATTGCAAAGTCTAAATTCAACAAGTACTTGCGGGCCTAAGTTTTTTTAAAAAGGGAAAGAGATGAGGTGCCCGCAATCCCTTTCTTGTCCCTCTCCTCAGGAAGTGGATCGGGATAGCAGGAGGGCAAAAAGAGCGCCTAGGCAAGGTGCGAGCAGCAGAAGACACCAAGAGAACCCACCAAAAGCGGCGGCCCCGAGAAGTTCAAGGAGCTGGCGTTGGAAGCCACCGCCAAGAACTACTCCCTGGCAAATCGCCTTGCTGGGGAGGAGGCCAGGTGCAGATGATGGTGCTGCCGGCGTCGCCCAGGGACGATGTGTCCGGCACCTAGTCAGACCCTTCATCCTCCCGCCTGCTACCCCCATCGTCGCTGTCGCTGTTCCCCTCGCTGCCGTCGCTCGAGGAGGAGCTCTCGTTGTCGGTCGAGCTCTCCGCACAGCATCGTAACCTGTGTCCTGAGCGCCCAAAGACCTTGACGGACAGCAAGTCGTTCTCCACCAGTTTGAAGTGGAGAACGTGCCCCTTCATCCAGCAGTGGGCGCATGCGAAAGTTTTCCAACCCCACCGAAGGATCATTACATGAGGGATGGGGAACATTGTGTTCGCCCACTTGTCGCCATTGCAACACCCCTTCATGTGGAGCCTCAGTTTCGGCGGTTGATTGACCTCTATCACCCCCCTGCAAACGCCTTGGGGAGGCGGAGGCAGCTGCGCGGCGGCTCGCGCAGCTGCAAGATAAACTCCAGTGCCATGTCTCTGACATGGCCGCTCAACAAGGCAAGAGGAGATGGAGGCGGAGAAGGTGGTGCCGCGGATGCCCCTCTTCCACGACCACCTCTGCCTCGACCACCTCGCCGACCACGGCCCTGTCCGACGCCTTTGCCTTGAGCATACGGCTCTTCCTTAACCGCCGTGGCTTTCTGGCGAGAAGAAGACATGGTCGCCTCCGCAGAATGATGACCACGGCCGCACCCTCTCGGCATGATGATGGTGTCGGTGGGAAACGACACCTATGGGATCATTGGAATCCCTACTACGGTTGCAGGGCGCGGGGATCGTGAGAAGAGCGGGACTAGTAGACAGCACCAAGGGGATTTACCTAGGTTCGGGCCGCAAAGATGTGTAAAACCCTACGATCCTGCTTTGGTGGATGTATTTAGTGTTCTGGAGTTCTTGAACTAGCTCTGGGTGCTGCTAGGTTCGAAAGAGCCAAATCCTTCTCCAGTGCGCCATGGGCCTCCTTTTATAGGCGAAAGGGGCTGCCACAGTGGCACACAGGAGGTGGAAAGTGCTACAGCGCTATGAGCTTATCGCCGGTATTACAGGAGAAAGTGCATTTAATGCAAGGCTTAGGTGTCCCTTCACTTTATCGGGGACGGGAGCGAGATCCATCACATCCGTCAGCGCTCCTCCTTGCTTTGACACGCGCCCTGGCCAGCGATGCATGCAGTGCCATGTAGGCAAGCAAGCAGCTGAGGTGGCGCGGTTGTGGAGCCTCCACGAAGGGCTGCATGTTGCCACGCAGGTGCCTGCCCAGCTAGTTGGGTTGACAGCTGCATGCGAATGGCGGCGGAGACTTGGCTGGTGTGGGCCTGGCAGTGGCCCTGCTGGCGCGCTTGGCGAGGGCCTTGCCGGGTGGCCC
Organism: Triticum timopheevii; assembly: GCA_963921465.1. Lineage (NCBI taxonomy): Eukaryota > Viridiplantae > Streptophyta > Magnoliopsida > Poales > Poaceae > Triticum > Triticum timopheevii. Next base: position 385,733,897 of record OY997268.1, on the reverse strand, counting down.
GGCAAGGGTCTTGCCGTGGCGCGCTGGCGTCCCCGGCAAGGATCTTGCCGGGGAGCTTGTGGGTTCCATCGGTGAGGATCTCAGTGTGGATTGTTGCCTTCTTATCCTCATTTGATCTTGATTGTTCTTTGTCTTCACAAAGATCTGCATGCCACCACGGAGGTGCCTCCCGAGCCTTGTCCCAATGTGTTTGTCTAGCATTGGGGGGCTCAAAGGTGGCTCACTCAGCTGGTGTAGGCGAGCTGCCCCGGCAAGGGTTTTGCCGGGGCCGCTGAAGCTGCCCCGACAAGGGTTCTTGCCGGGGAAACCTGCTTTGTCCATCTGATCTTTGTGGCCTTTGTCCTTGTCGTTGCTTTGTTTGTCTTGTGCCTTCGGATTCTCTCGGGCTACCCTTTCCTGCCCTATTATGCGTGGCCGTGGCGGGTGGCTCTGACTGCCTGCACACAAGTAAAGGGGTCAAAAGGAGAGCCCCTACTTTTGTACACCGATAGCAGCCCCCGGGCCTGGGCCACACATAAGCGCAGCACGTTGTTGGGCTAGGCCCAGAATGATGCGCGCGCAGTTGGGGCGGATTTTACCGCGGTAACTGCTCCGTCCGCTGCGCTTTTACCCGACCCGCGTTGAACGCGCGACATCGGGGTCGTGCGCGCGCATGACGGAAGCATGCTGGCATCATCCTGTGGTGGACAGTAAAGAGGCGGCTTGCGTGTCTCTTTGAGACCGCAGGGCCACTGCTCATTTACTGCCCACGCTTGGGAACCGTCGCTCCACGCGTCCTACTGTGCCTATCCCTCGCTCCACGTTCACTGCATGCATGATGCAGGGCGAATGGGTCGATTCCCATGCGCCTTCAATGGAGCGGGGAGGGCAGTCGTCGGCCCCGCTTGCTGTCACTTCAACGGGCCGGATTGGTCGAGAGGGGGAGGCCGAGCCTCGCCCCCGCCCCTTTATAAAGAGGGGAGCGGGAGGAACGGTGCCTCTCAACCCTTCTCCACCAGCCTCTCCCCATTCCTTCTTCCTCCTTTCTTCTGATATGGCGAGGGGGGTGGCGATGCTTCATCGGTGGCAGTGAGTGTTTCGGCCAGACAGCGGATCGCTCCTCCCCAAGAGCTCGTAGCGGTGGAGCTGGTCGCTAAAGGAAGGGGGAGGGGGCGAGGTCGAGGCCGTCGTGGTGCTCGAGGGAGAGGAGGACGGGGCGGCAGATCATCTTCGCCTCTACCAGCGGCCCCTCCCATGGTGGAGGCCCACGTCGGGGACAGCCCTCGCGAGTTCTTTATCAGGCTGCACCAGCCACCGCATCGTCGTCTTTGCCTCCCGACTCCGTTTGCGCGGGAGATGGAGCTGGATCCACCGCAGGCGTTGCGGCTGCATATGAGGGGTTGTGGGAACAGTGGCACATGGGCCGATGTTGAGTTCCCCGCCCCTAACATCATGTATCTCCACCGAGGGTGGAAGACCTTCGCTCGCATCCATAGCTTGACGGAGGGGCTCACTCTCCATTTCAATCTAATGGTCGGTGGCCTCCTCTCCGTCAAGATCTTTGGGCACCTCGGGACTCGCGCGAGGTGCTGCGTGGAGAGCTCCTCTGACGATGAAGATTCCTCCTCGAGCGAGGGTGATGAGGAGGACAACGGCAGCGACGACGAGGGCAGCGGGTGGCAGGATGACGGGTCAGACTAGGCGTCGGGCGCCACTCCGAGTGGCACCGACGACCCCATCATCCGTGTCGCCAGCTCCTTGAACTTCTCGGGGTCGCCTCCTTGGGCGGTTGGCATGGGGAGGCTGCGGAAGAGGAAGAGGGCGGGCGGCAAGGCCGTCAAGTCGGAGTATGCGGGCACCGATACCTTTGTCGCTTGTTGACGTCCTGCCGCCTCATCTTCGAGCTATTCCTCCGGCCCGCCATCATCATCCAGCCCTCGGACGGCCACCGAGATGTTCTCTTGGTGTCTTCTGCCACTCGTAGCTCGCCTAGGTGCCCCTTTTTCCCTTCTGCTTTCTTGTTCCATTTCCTGAGGAGAGGGACAAGAAAGGGATTACGGGCACCTTATCTCTTTTTAGTCTTGTAAGCCTTCGGGCCTTCGTTAACTTTATAACTTGTAATCCCCTTGCTCATGTTTTTCATTTCGTATGAATTGTACGTGTACGAGATGTTTTTTAATGAAAAAGGGATGTTTGCCGGGTTTTCCGTTTGCAGGTGGAACCCGCGACAAGGAGTGAATCCTCGTTACCTTTAAGATAAACGTTTTTTCGCCCGGCAACAGGCCTTGCCGTCCCCCCACTCCGCTCGACCTTTCTCACGCCCTTGGCGGAGGCAGGGATGAGGTGGGCTTAGGCTCCTCATTTTATTTCCTTGCTGCCGCAACTACGACCAACTTTGGACCCAGGAGACAGTCCTTGGGTGCCGAAAAAGGGGAGCATGGTAGCTTAGAGATAGAACGGGGTTTCACGTATCCCAGTCCATAATGAAACGCATGATAGAGGATAGAGAACTTATCTGGATCTGCAGCCCCCGACAACCTTGTCTTGCCGTGGATGGATCCTTGCTCTTGTAGCCCCCGGCAACTTTGGCTTGCCGGAGCCCGGATGCCGGTCTGTCCCTTTTCTTCCAAAGTAGTTCGACAAGAATACTCATGTGTCCTGTGAACCAAAGAAGACAGAAAAGAACAAATAGACGCGCACTCGACCTCTAAGCTAGGGGTTAGCCGCTGCCAAGCACTATCAACCCTAACCGAGGAAGAAACTCGACCTAGCATGCATGCTATAACTTACGGCGCCAGCGCTTCATTTATTTATGCTCAGGGTATGCGCCTGGCTTTGTACAAAGGGTTACATGCCTTGCCAGCAAGGCTTGGACAAAAGGGTGGCTTGCCGGGAGGACCGGCAGCCGCGCCTTACGGGTAAAACTTGCGGAGATGCTCGATGTTCCAGGAGTTGCTCACTGGAACGGCATCTTCGGTCTCCAGCCGGACTGCGCCGGGCCTAGTGACTCGTGTTACCCGATAAGGGCCTTCCCACTTTGGCGTCAACTTGTTGGAATTCTTGGCCGACTGAACATGCCGAAGAACAAGGTCCCCTTCCTCAAAGCTCCGGGCATGAACCTTGCGGCTATGGTAGCGGCGCATGGCTTGCTGGTAGCGTGCTTCTCTCACAGTAGCCCGGAGATGATCTTCCTCAAGGAGCGCCGCGTCATCTTGCCGCAATCGCTCTTGCTCAAGCTCATCATAAGCGAGAACTCGAGGTGACCCGTATATGAGTTCTGTGGGGAGAACTACTTCTGCCCCGTAAACCAGGGCAAAGGGTGTCTGGCCGGTGGCTCGATTTGGCGTCGTTCTGATCGACCAAGGAACCGCTGGCAACTTATCAATCCAGCGCCTTCGACTCTTGCGCAGCCTATCAAAAGTCTTCGTTCTTAAGCCTCGCGGGACTTCAGCATTTTCTCTCTCCGCTTGGCCGTTGCTCCGTGGATGTGCCACGGAAGCAAAACAGACCGTGCTACCGAGATCCTCAATGTATTGCATGAAGGCATGGCTTGTGAACTATGTGTCGTTGTCGGTGATGATCCTATTGGGCACCCCAAAACGGCACACCAGTCCCTTGAAGAACTTGATGGCTGACTGCCCTGTCACCTTCCTCTCAGCTTCCACCTCTGGCCACTTTGTGAACTTGTCGATTGCGACGTACAAGTACTCAAAGCCCCCGACAACACGGGGGAAAGGGCCCAATATGTCGAGCCCCCAGACCGAGAAGGGCCAGGAGAGAGGGATAGTTTGAAGGGCTTGAGCTGGCTGATGGAGCTTCTTTGAATGGAACTAGCACGCTTCACACTTGGTTACTAGTATCGTCGCATCCTGGAGGGCGGTGGGAAAGAAGAAACCTTGCCGGAAAGCCTTGCCGGCAAGGGGCCTCGACCCTATGTGGGAGCCGCATATGCCTCCATGTATCTCTGCCAACAGTTTTAGTCCTTCCTCCCAGAAGATGCACTTCAATTTCACCCCATTCGGTCTTCTTCTGTACAATATGTTATCAATGAATTGATACAGAGTAGACCGGCGGGCTACTCTTTCTGCCTCTTCCTGCTCCTCAATAAGCTCTCCTTTTTGAAGGAATCAGCCAGTGTGCTGTGCCCATGCCGGAGCCTGTGGCTCGACAACAAGGACCAAAGGCGTCTCTTCTGCCACGGGAGCGGCCGCCTCCACAGCCATGACCTAAGGTACTGCTGGAGTCGGTTGTCCTGCGGCAGGATCGGCATCCACGGCAACATCTTCGCTGGAGCCTTGCTTCCTCCGCTTGTTCTGCCCAATCGACGGCTCAACGGATGGTTGAGTTAACTGAAGCACAAAAGTACCTGGTTCCATAGGTAGCTTGAGGGCAGCGCACTTTGACAAGTAGTCGGCGATGTCGTTCTCTGTTCGAGGGACATGCTCTGCTTGTATACCGTCAAAGCGCTCCTCCAGTCTCCTCACCTCATCTACGTAAACTTTCATCAACGGGCTTTGATAATCTTTATTGACCTGCCTGACGACGAGTTGCGAGTCACCCCTGACGATGAGCTTTTTAACTCTGAGGTCCGCCGCGATCCTGAGACTAGCAAGCAAACCATCGTACTTGGCGATGTTGTTGGTTGACATCTCCTGGGGAAAGTGCATTTGGATGACGTACTTAAGGTGCTCTCCGGTGGGTGCGACAAGTAGCACACTGGCACCTGCGCCTTGCAGCGAAAAGGCTGCATCAAAGTACATGATCTAGTTGCCGCTTGTTCCCTCGTCGGGGAGAGTAGTCTCCTACGCCTCTTCGTTAGGCGTTGAGGTCCATTCTGCAACAAACTCCGCCAAGACTCGGCTCTGGATCATTGAGGTAGTTTCAAACTTTAGACCAAAACTTGACAGGTCCAGGGCCCATTCCATGATCCTTCCTGTTGCATCTGGGTTATGCAGTATTCGTTGCAACGGAAGGCGGGTAACCACGGTGATCTCGTGCGCTTGGAAGTAGTGGTGCAGCTTCCTTGAGGCCATAAGGAGGCTGAAGAGGAATTTTTGCACACCTGAATACCTCGACCTAGCTCCCTGCAAGAGGGAGCTGACAAAGTAAACCGGGTGCTGGTCCATCTTCTTCCTTTGCGCCACTTAACCTGGCCATACGGGTCCTGTCATACTGGCGCCAGTCTTGCCGGGACCGAGATTGCCGGGGACTCAGTCTTGCCGGGACCGAGCCCTGTCGGGGAGGGTTCTGGTCCGCCAACCATTCACTCTGCCGCCGCTACTGTCTCCTTGTCGACCTCTCTCTGCGCCACTAGTGCGGCGCTAACCACCTGATTTGTTGCCGCTAGATAAAGCAGCAATGGTTCCTGTGGTTTGGGCGTAACCAGCACTGGAGTAGAGGAGAGGTATTTCTTCAAATCTTGCAGCTCTGCCTCAGCCTCTGGGGTCCACTCCACTGGCCCTGCCTTCTTCAAGATCTTGAAAAAAGGAAGGGCACGCTCCGCGGACTTGGAGATGAACCGGCGCATGGCAGCAATGCAGCCAGTGAGCCGACGCACGTCCTTGATCCGTTTGGGTGCCTCAATCTGCTCGATGGCCTTGATCTTATCTAGGTTTGCTTCAATCCTGCACTGGGACACAAAGAACCCGAGAAGCTTGCAAGGCGGGACGCCTAAGACACACTTCTCAGGGTTCAATTTGAGGTTGATCTTGCGCAGGTTTGCAAATGTTTCCTCCAGATCTTGCACAAGGGTTTCTTTGTCCTTGGTTTTGACCACTATGTCATCCATATAAGCTTCCATATTTCTATACAGTTGGGGCTCAAAACCAATTTGGACCGCTCTTGCAAAGGTTGAGCCAGCACTCTTCAACCTGAAAGGCATCCGTAAAAAGCAATATGTACGACATGGGGTGATGAATGCTGTCTTCTCCTCGTCCTATTTCGTCATGAAGATCTGGTGGTATCCCGAGTAGACATCGTGGAATGATAAAAGGTCACACCCGGCCGTGGAGTCAACAATCTGCTCAATGCGCGGTAATGGGAAAGGATCATTTGGACAAGCCTTATTAATGTCTGTGTAATCAATACACAACCTCCACTTCCCATTTGCCTTGCGCACTACTACCGGATTGGTCAACCACGTCGGATGGAGTACTCCGCTCACCAGGCCTGCCGCCTCTATCTTTCTGATTTCCTCCGTGATGAACTCCTGCCTCTCTAGAGCTTGCTTCCTGACCTTCTCCTTGACGGGCCGCACATGAGGACAGACAACAAGGTGGTGCTCAATCACCTCCCTGGGAACGCCAGGGATGACGGAGGCTTGCCATGCAAACACATCGACATTCGCCCGTAGGAAGGTGACGAGCTCGCTTTCCTATTTTCCATCGAGGGTGGAGCTTATGGTAGAAGCTCCCCCGTGCCATCCTCCTTGATAGGCACCTTCTTGGTCTCTAGTGGTGTGGCTCTGGACTTCTTGCTCTTGCCGGCGGAGCTCTCTGGCACGTTCTCAACAGAAGCGTAACACCCCGAAGAGGTGCGCTTGCCAGAGTGGGTGCGAGGGGTCTCGCCGGTCTTCCTCCCCCCCGGGGCTCCGTCGGCAGGAGCAGGTGCCTTAGCGGCAGCTGCTGCAACTGCTTCCCGGTAGATTTAGTCGGTGCAGATCATCGCATCATTCTTGTCGGAGGGGACAGTGATTATGTTCATCGGCCCGGGCATCTTCAGCATGTTGTAGGCGTAGTGTGAAGCCGCCATGAACTTGGTTAGTGTCGAGTGGCCGAGGATCCCGTTGTAAGGCAAGGGGATCTCGGCTACATCAAAAACAATCCTTTTCGTCCTGTGGTTCATCTCGCCTTCGAATGTCATGGGCAGCTTGACATTTCCCTTTGGCTGGCTCCTCCCCGGGTTAACCCCTTGGAACGTGCCCGTCTCCTTGAGGTCTCCATCGAGGATCTACAACCTTTTGACCAGAACAGGCGAGATCAAGTTCAGGCTGGCCCCACCGTCAACCAACATCTTTGTCACCTTGAGGTTGCGGATTGTTGGTGAAACCATCAACGGCAAGCACCCGACCGCAGTAGTGCGGTCAGGGTTGTCCTCGGTGTCGAAGATGATGGGCGTGCTGGACCGTTTCAGTGGCTTCCGTGCATCGAACGATGGCTCCACCGCCGTGATCTCACGCGCCCACTGCTTGAGTTGGCGGTGGGACGTATGCTGCGAGGCGCCACCATCGACGCACATGGCCTCTGTGGCTTTCTGAAACTCGTGGTCGCTGGACTCATCGTCCTCATCATGATCATCGTCTTCCTGCTTCTTGTCGCGGCTTCGAGTGGGCCTCTCCTACTTATTATCCTTGCCGTGGTGGCCTCCTTGGCCGCCATGTTTCTTGCCGCATCCCTCGGCACCATCTGGGCCTTTCTCCTTGTCCCGCCGCTCATACTCAGCTTTCTGCTTCTTGGCGAGCAGCTCTACCTGCCGGCAGTTTTGGAGATCATGGGACTTGGTGCGGTGGATCTTGCAATACTGCTTGTCGGAACCCCCTGGCTTGTCGGCAGCTGCCAAGGCCCGGCAAGCGGCACACCTAGCAACCTCCTTGCCGGGGTCACTTGCCTTGGGTTTCTTGGTGGCGCCGGTATCGTCGGATCCCTCGACGGCAAGCACGGTCTTGCTCCTGCGCTTCTTGTTACGGCGCCGGCCCCTTCTTCGCCGGGGTGGCGGTATCATCCGTCGATTCAGTTTCCACACCGGCGTCTTCGCCAGGGTACTTCCTTCCCTCTTTAGTGCGAGCGCACCGATCAGCCAGAACATAAAGTTCGGTCACATCTCTGACCTTGTTCATCACCAGCTCTTCACGCATCTTACGATTGCGCACATTCTGATGGAATGCACTGATCACGGTGGCAGGATGAACGTCGTGGATGTTGTACTGCACTCGGCTGAACCTTTGGATGTACTTGCACACGTTCTCCCCTTCCTTCTGGGGGATCATGTGTAAATCACTTTCCTGGCCATGAGCCTGGTGACCTCCGGTAAAGGCGCCAACAGACTCATGGCACAGATCCGCCCAAGAAGAGATGCAATCCACCGGCAAGTGCATCAACCCTGACATAACATTAGACTTGAGTGCTAACGGGAAGTAATTGGGAAGCACCTTATCATCGCGGGCCCCAGCAGCTTGCATTGCGATGGTGTAGATGCTGAGGAACTTTGACGGGTGAGTCTTGCTGTTGTATTTCTCGCCAACATCAGGCTTAAACGTACGGTGGGAGGGCCACTGGAACTGCCGCAGCTCATGGGTGAAAGCCGGACAACCCACCTCATAGGTTAGGCCATCGTAGCATCCCGGCTCTGGGTGGTCCGTAGCAGGCCCTGCCCGCCTGTCCGACTGGTGGCATGCGTCACGTCGGCGCTCGATGGTAGTTCGAGCTTCCTCATGAACCCACTCCCGAAGGACTTGACGCTGATCGTGGTTGGTTTGCGGGTCAGACGACGCGATGAAGATATTGTATCGAGCGTCGTCACGACGAACCGACGCCGGGGGTGGCCGGGATGGAGGAGGGGAGTGCACCGTGGCTGCATCGCCTCCGACACGGTCTCTGCTGGCATGCGGTGGCCCGGTGGAGCGATGGCCTACGGGTCCCGCGAGCCGCAACTCATCGTTGTTGGCGATGCCGACGAGGCTCCGGACGGTGGCCCTCCATTCGTCGAGCTTCTCCGCGGCGGGAGGAAAATCGATGATCAGCTGCATGCGCTAGGGCTTCCGCTGGCGTGGGTGGCGGCGAGAGCTGGGTGGACCGCGATGCACCTCGACTTCTAACCACGTTAGAAGGAGCCGCGTCACGGCCCCGCAGCCGTTCACCACCTCCGTCAGCACCTCAGCGCGCATGCTGGCCCTCCTCATCATGTGACGGGCGCATGGGACTCTTCCCAGGGCGGCGCGCAGGGTCACCAGCAGGGTGACGCTGCTCATCACGCACAACCTGGGATGAGCGCGCCGTGGGCGCCGGTGTTGGTGTCTTGGAGGCCTCTGTGCCGCCGTCTGGCAGGATGGCGGCCCCCCTGGAGGGCCCCGGGCCGCCTGCGGGGGGCCCGACTCCGTCTCTGGAGCCCGCGACTGGTGGCTCGTCGCCTGGCGCGCGAACGACGCCACTCGCCAGGCCCGGACCGCCAGGGTGGTGTGGATGTTCGCGGGCCGCGCCATGGGTTCTCTCCTTGACTGGCCCGCTACTGGTCCGCACTGGTACTGACAACCCGGTCCCGGACGAACCGATTGTCGTGGTCGTCTTCTTCTTAGGAGCCATGGCGATGAAGAACATCTAGGTCAACTGCTAGACCAGATTCTCACAATTGCGCCGCCTACCTGGCGCGCCAAAGAAGTCGATGGGAAACGACACCTATGGGATCACTTGAATCCCTACTACGGTTGCGGGGCGCGGGGATCGTGAGAAGAGCGGGACTAGTAGATAGCACCAAGGGTATTTACCCAGGTTCGGGCCGCAAAGATGTGTAAAACCCTACGATCCTACTTTGGTGGATGTATTTAGTGTTCTGGAGCTCTTGAACTAGCTCTGGGTGCTGCTAGGTTCGAAAGAGCCGAATCCTTCTCCAGTGCACCATGGGCCTCCTTTTATAGGCGAAAGGGGCTGCCAAAGTGGCCCATAGGAGGTGGAAAGTGCTACAGCGCTACGAGCTTATAGCTGGTATTACAGGACAAAGTGCATTTAATGCGAGACTTAGGTGTCCCTTCACTTTATCGGGGACGGGAGCGAGGCCCATCCCATCTGTCGCTGCTCCTCCTTGCTTTGACACATGCCCTGGCCAGTGATGTTGCAGTGCCATGTAGGCAGGCAAGCAGCTGAGGTGGCGTGGTGGTGGAGCCTCCACGAAGGGCTGCATGTTGCCATGCAGGTGCCTGCCCTGCTGGTTGGGTCGGCAGCTGTATGCGAACGGCGGCGAAGACTTGGCTGGCGCGGGCCTGGCAGTGGCCCTACTGGCGTGCTTCGTGAGGGCCTTGCCGGGTGGCCCAGCAAGGGTCTTGCCGGGTGGCCCAGCAAGGGTCTTGCCATGGCGCACTGGCGTCCCTGGCAAGGATCTTGCCGGGGGTCTTGTGGGTTCCTTCGGTGATGATCTCGGTGAGGATTGTTGCCTTCTTATCCTCATTTGATCTTGACTGTTCTTTGTCTTCACAAAGATCTGCATGCCACCACGGAGGTGCCTCCCGAGCCTTGTCCCAATGCGTTTGTCTAGCGTTGGGGGCTCAAAGGTGGCTCACTCAGCTGGTGTGGGCGAGCTGCCCCGGCAAGGGTCTTGTCGGGGCCGCTGAAGCTGCCCCAGCAAGGGTTCTTGCCGGGGAAAACTGCTTCGTCCATCCGATCGTTGTGGCCTTGGTCCTTGTCGTTGCTTTGTTTGTCTTGTGCCTTCGTCTTCTCTCCGGCTTCCCTTTCCTGCCATGTTATGTGTGGCCGTGGCGGGTGGCTCTGACTGCTTGTGCACAAGTAAAGGGGTCAAAATGATAGCCCCTACTTTGGTACACCGACAGATGGATGGGGAACGGGAGAAAGAGAAGACGTGAGAGGATGCCTCTCCTTCTCCTCTTGGCCCCCTTTTTTATAGCCGGACCAAGGAGACGGAAGGCTAGCTTTGCACCTCTGAAAAACCCTTTCAAATCCTGCTCGTTAAAAATGATGATAACGAGCAAGGCCGTCGACCGCCCTTCCCACGCCAATCAAAGGGGCATGGGTATCGGCCATGACGCGCTTTCCCTTTCACCTACCCCACGCCATGCATGCGGCGTACGTGGCGGAAAATGCGGGTTTAGGAGGAAACATGGAACGACGGTTCCAAGATTGAGGAAGGCAAGGAGAGTAAATGAGTAGCGACCCCAGGATTTCCCCTACTATTTGAGGCGGAAACGGGCCGCCTCTTTACTATTAACTATGGGGTGACGGAAGCATGCCGCGATTTCTCCACGCACGACCCCCACGTCACGCACTCAACGCGGGGTGTGGGGAAGCACAACTGCCGGAAAAATCGTGGCGGTTAGCCTCCGCCACGCCCGCCCGCTCACTGATTTGGGCCTGGCCCAACTATGCCTTGCGCTTATGTGTGGCCCAGGCCCAGGGGCTCCTGTCGGTGTAAAAAGTATGGGTGTTGTTGTACCCCTTATTTGTGCACGGACGGTCGCAGCCACCCCTTGCAGCAAGGCTTGGCGAGGCAGAGGAAGGCAACAGAAGGCAAGATAGGTACAAAGAATATCAAGACAACTTCCCAAAGTAGCGAGCGGCAAGAGGCAAGTAGGACCACACCCGGCAACAAGCCTTGCCGAGGCAACCTGCATGCCCCCTCCCGGCAAGCCCTTGCTGGGTCGGCTTGCGAAGGGACCGGCAGGGCCACCACCCTTGGGGTTGAGAGCTCTGACACCATCGACACATGTTCAAGATCAAGACTTGAAGAGCACATGCGTGATAGCATGCGACTCCTCACGAAGATCGACGACCCACGGGTCCGCGTCGATCAAATGATGAAGAACCCCGGCAAGGCACCCCGGCAAGAGCCTTGCCGGGGATGACTCCAAGGCCCCCGGCAAGCCTTGCCGAGGACGATCGCTGGGTCGTGGCCAAGCCTGTGGTCAGAAATTCCCCGCCACCTCACAACCACTCCAACGAAGTGTTAAGCATGCCAACGAAGTAGACGCCTTCCTGGAGGCATGCAGATCTTCGTGGAAGACTACCACGTTGCCAACACAGCAGCTGGTTGGCCAGTGTGGCGCTGCATGCCTCACTGGCCCAGACGCGTGGCGAGGCGAGGAGAAGCGGCGAAGGACGGGATGGCCTCTGTTGTTGTCCCCAATAAAGCAAGAGGACACGTAGGCATCGCATTAAATGAACTTGTCCTACATTGACTGAGAGAAAAGCTCGTATCACTGTAGCTTGCCACCTCCTGTGTGCCACTGTGGCAACCCCTTTTCGTATAAAAGGAGGCCCGAGGCGCACAGAGAGAGGATTCAGACTTTTGGACACGGCACGCATCGCAGCTAGTTCAAAAGCTCAAGAACACTCATAAACCAGATAAAGCAGGACGAGGGTATTACGCATCTTCGCGGCCCAAACCTGGATAAAACTCTGTGTCCTAATGGCTTGGCCTGCTCTTCCCGCAACTAATACCCTTCCGAATGTAGAAGGGATCCTTGTGACCCCATAGGTGAGCGGTTCCCCTGACAGTACAAAAGCCTCAAAGGGCACCAGACCCTTTGTGATGTGCTCAAGAAGCTGATTCTGAATAGGAACCCTAGGAAACAGGGTATTGCTTTTGAGAGAAAGCTGAACTCAGATGGATCCTATTGGAAACCTGGCAGTATCCCAAAACCACATGAGTTGCTGCAAAAGGACCTCCAATTGATCCATCCACGCTATCTGGCTACAACTGTGATACTCCACATATTTCTAATGATTCATTTGACTCCAACTATAAGCTATTGAAAAATCAGAATGGTGAAGTACTTGCTAGATTAGTTGGTACTAACTGCAGGAATGGTCCCCCAGTGAAGAAAATCTGGATGCCCAAAAGTGCTCTTCAAAAATTTCAGGTGAATGTCATCATGACACCACCGAAGAAAAGTAACAACCCCAGGGAAAATTCTTCACCTAGACCAAAGTCGTCAAATGGACCCAGACCAACTAATGCTCGTATTAACACTTCACTACAGGGAAACAAACAATGATCTGAAGAATATGTGCATTATTCTTCAAATCACTATTGTAACACCCAGATAATTAAGCTATAGTGACTCTCTACTAATGATGCCACGTCACCATGATTATTGTTGTTAATCTCGTGATGATTTAAATATCATTCCAATTCCAATTTAAAAATAAAGTCAAACAATAAAAAAATTCAAACATTAAAACTAAAAAGTTCTAAAAGTGAAAAATAATTCATAAGTAATAAAGGTGGAGAAACCAAATTTTTATAAAATGTTTAAGTGTTAAAAAGTAATTAAAATAGTAGCAAAAACAATTAATTAAATGCCTTTTACAATTAATAAAACATTAAACAATTTTGTTTATTTGCCCAAATCTAATGGGGCTGTAGCATATTTATGAACACTAAATTAGGGATAACTTTTATAATTTATAAAACTAAAAGAAAAGAGAAACTAAAATAAAACAGTAAAAGAAAAATAAAACAAAATAAAAAGAAAACAAAATACAAAAAAATAAAACAGGGAAACCCACTGGGCCAACTGGCCTAGCTGGCCAACCGACCCACCTAGCCTAGCCCCACCTCACCCCACTACTAACCCCTAACTCTCCCAAACTCTAGACCGCAACCCACACAACCCCTCGATTCCCCTCCCTCGTCCCCCCTTAACCCCTCCCGCCGCGTGGATTTGGATCATGGGCGTGTCCCCGACGCCAGCTCACCCTGAAGCCGGCCCGACATCGTCGACGCTCGCCTCCCCAACCTCCTCCCTAGCGCACTCCATCGAGCATCGCCGACGAACCCCTACATGGGGGCTACAGACCACCTCTCCCCCTTCTCTCCTCTCTACCTTTCGTGGCTCCTGTCGCTAGCTGCGGCTCACCGTCGCCCACACTCCTGTGGCCACCTTCAGCCCGACGCGCCCATCTCCAGCCGGCGGGCGCCCACGGCGCATCTGCCGCTGGCCGCCTCGCGCCCCTGCTCCCCGCACGGGCGCTCGCCGCGTTGGCTGCGTACTCGACCGCCCACCACACGCCCTCCCCTGCTCACCGCCCGCTGCTCCGTCGTGCCCTGCCCTCGCTTGCCCTCCCGCGGCCGCCTGCTACGGTTGCCGCCGGTCGCCCCCTACTGTTGCGCTGCACCGTAGCCCATTGCCTCACCTCGCCTTCGCCCGAATGCGCCGCCACCTGTCGCCACGGCCACCGCATGCCGTGGCCGCCGTCCCCACCCCAGGCCGCGCCCCCTCTGGCCTCCCATGTCCGGCGCTGGCACCCGCGGCTAGGGCCGGCACCCCCTATTGGCCTGGGAGTGTGCCCAATCTGGCTGTTGCCCGCACACCCGTAACCGCCACCTGCGCGCCCGCTATGGCCCCTAGGCCAATGATAGTGGGGTCCGCCCCAGAACAAAATAAAAAAAGAATTAAAGAATTAAAATAAAAAATAAATAAGAATTTAATTAATTAATCAATTAATTAGTAAATGAATTAATTAACTTAATTAATTTAGATTAGATAACCTAACTTAATTAACCTAGTTAGTTAGAATAATTAACTTTGTTAATGAGTGAACAGTCAATGATAGATGGGACCCACAAATCAGTTTGACCGGTCAACGGTCAGCGTTGGCTGCTGACGTCATGATGATACAATGAATGGTTTTAGAATTAAATTAAATCTGTTAATGCCAAAAATGAATTAAAATTAATATAAAACAAATCGTATCTCGGATGAAAATACTTTGTACATGAAAGTTGCTTAGAAAAACTTGACGATTTCGAATAAGCACTCCATTCGTCTACCACACATCCCTAGCACAGCGAACACAAAACCGTCCCCCTTCGTTTCACTTTCCCGAAAATGCAAAACATTGGGAATACTTTGCCGGATGTTTCCCCCCTTCGCCAGTAACACCTAGTATTGCGTTAGATCACCTGTAGCACCGCTTTTTGCTATGTCATGCATCGCCATGCCTCCATTTGCATTGTATTCATTGTTTCATCCCCTCTTCTCTCCGGTAGACTTCGATACTGATGCCACTACTGCCCTGATCGACTATGGTGTTGATGACCCGTCCTTCTCCGCAGAGCTTCCAGGCAATTAAAACTCCCTTGATCATCCCGATACCGCATACTCCTTCTCTATACTGCTTGCATTAGAGTAGTGTAGTTGTTACTGCTTTTCGGATGATCCTATTCTTTTACATAGCATGTCCTTGTTACTACTGTTGTTAGCTTTACCTGCAATCCTAAATGCTTAGTATAGGATGCTAGATTTCCATCAATGGCCCAACATACTTGTCCGTCTGCCATGCTATACTATCGGGTCGTGATCACTTAGGGAAGTGATCACAGGTATATACTATTACATACTTATGTTACGGTTCAAATGTGGGGGCTAAAGGGACAGGTGGTTCCACTCAGGTAGTGATGGGCCTAGGTTCCAGACGGCCCCCGAGTGTTACTTTGTGGTAGAGCGACAGGGCCAGTTGAGATCACCCAGGATAGAGGTGGACCTAGTCCCTGGTCGGCGTCTGTGGTTACTTCAAAATAACACGCTTAACGAGTTTGGATATTTGATCTGAGTTGGTCGTTGGCCATATACACACTAACTGCCATGTGGGACAAGATATGGGCAACGAGCATCGTAGTATTAGACAAAGATTTCCAAACTTCACCAACTGAGCGGCGCGTGCCCCGGTAGTCCACATAAAGCAACTGCCTTGTAGTCCAGGTTGCGAGGACTGATCCCGGGCGCCCTCGCAACATGTAGGAGTGCGATGGGCCGAAGACCCCCCCCCCACACACTTAGGATGTAGACTAGTTTGCTGACCTCTTTATTGGGCCTAGGTAGGGCTGCGACGTGTTGATCTTTTCAGGCCAGGCATGACCTAGGGAAGTGTGTCTGGCCAGAGGGATCGTGCACCTCTACGGGGAAGTAAACTATTCGAATAGACATGTCAACGGTAATAGGACGCTTGGAGTTGTATTCCGACCTCATACAACTAAAACCGAATACTAAATAAGACAGTACTAGACAAGTGCTAGATAGAACTCGGTAATCACTCTCTCACAGGGTGTCGAGGAGAGGATCGTCGGGTAGGATTATGCTATGCAATGTTACTTTATGCTATACTTGCCACTCTCTTCTATATGTTTCAAAATGAAGGCTGCCAGAAGCGTAGTCTTCGATAGGACTAGCTTCTCCGCTTCTTATTCTAGCATTCTGCCGTTTAGTCCACAAATACTACCCCGTTCATTGATACCAATGTATATGTAGTATAGATCTGATATCATTCTTGAAAGTACTTTGGATTAGTACACACGGTTTCTTTGCTTCCCCCTTTCCCCTATACCTGGTTGCTGCGGTCAGATGTCAGAGCCCCGGAGCCAGCTGCCACCGCCGAGGATGACTACTGCTACTACCCCGAGGGTGCCTACTACTACGTGTAGGCCACCGATGACCAAGAGTAGTTTGGGAGAATCCAAGGTAGGAGGCCTGCACCTCTTCGATCTGTATCCCTATTTGTGCTAGCCATCTTATGGCACCTTCTTTAGCTTATGTTTGTACTCAGATATTGTTGCTTCCACTGACTCGTTTGTATCGTGCTTTTGTATTCGAGCCCTCGAGGTCCCTGGCTTGTAATATTAAGCTTGTATTATTTTAATTTCTGTCTAGAGTTGTGTTGTGATATCTTCTCGTGAGTCCCTAATCTTGATCGCATGCATTTGCGTGTATGATTAGTGTATGAGTGAATCAGGGGTGCCACAAGTGTGTATTAGAGCCGACTGCCTGTAGGAATCCCCCTTCCAAACTCCTTGTCCGAAGTTGAGTATAGTCATTGCAAAACTTTTACTAACATTGTTGTGCGGCTTATGGGCCCACGTCGCCATTTGGTGGTATTTGGATGCTTTACTCCTTGATCTATACTCTGGTACTTTCATCTCTCTTCTATTCAGGTTAAATGAATTTGCTAGCTCTAACTTTAGGATCTCATGATCACATTCACCTGGAGAGCTGCATTATCTGCAATTATTCCTTTGAAATGTATTTTGAATAATACCCACACTGTAGTTGACATCCTTGAACTTCTTTGTTTCAGATGCGTCCCGCATCGATCGTGCGCCAGACCATAGCGATCGACACGCCTAGGTTCTCGGGAATACTGGTCGATCTCTTGGCCCTGCTGGGATATCGATGGTATCCCCAGTATGTATGAGATCTACCACGAGTTCAACAAGGAGATGTACCGCGCTAAGGTAGATATCAATGATCGGGAGAACACCTCCACCAATAAGTTGCACTCCTTTGAGGGTGTTGGAGTGACCGTTGAGATGGCAGTCCAGGAAGTTACCTATGTTGCTATCACTCGTCTCTGTAGAGAGCATTGCCACATGGAGGAGACTGGGTTCAGATACTTCTCGTACCCACCAGCTGGGGATGATACTAAGCGCTACACTGTTGTCTGTAACCCTATGTGAGCCGTCGTTATGACCCTCAGTTTCTGGTTCGGTACATTGAGGTTCTGGATCACATTGTTCGTGCTCTGACTATTGAGTTGTACGCCACGCGTGCACGCTACTACGCCACTCTGACGCAGATTTGTCCAACATTCAACGTAGGGATTCGGCCATCGTTCATGCTTTACCCGTGCATGACAGAGATGCCACCGGTTCTTGTGTGGCCTGATCTTGGGGGTGATACCCCTGCTCGTGGACCTCTTCTTCCATCCGAGGATCAGCTGATACACCAGAGCCACCACGGAGTGCAGGATCCTTCTCTCGAGAACTATTTGGCTTTTCTTCACCGGCAGCTGCCTGACATCAGAGGTTTTCCCATACGTTGATGTAGCATATCACCATGTCGCGTTGTTGTATCCCTCCACCGCGTGCCTATGTGCCGCCTAGTTGGTCTAGACTACCCTTTCCCTTTCAGAGCTTGTACTTTTCGCTTGTAATTGAACTTATGTATGGATCTGTTTGTCGTGTTTGACCACTATGTTGTATCCATCGTACTCCTTTCATTATGCATGTTTCATCGTAAGCGATTCTTTGTCTTTGCAAATTTTTCAATGCTAAACTACCCCCTATTGCATTTAGCAGGATGGTTAGACCCGCTGGTCGTGGTCATGGTGGCGACGCCCCACCACCGCCTAAGTACATGGCTGGCATGATCCAACAGTTGGAGCTGAATCGCTAGCTCAAGGAGAATGTGATGGCTCAGTTTCCTCGCCCCAACTTGAACCAGCAGCTAGCCCCAGTAACACTGCAAGACTTTGCACGTCTCAACCCAACCATCTACTGCTGCTCAACTCAGCCACTTAATGCTGATGACTTGCTTCGTGAAATCACCTTTGAGGTAGATTCTGCTGATGTAACCCCTGCCAGCTATGTCACCTTCGCGACATATTATCTGACGGGTCCCGCTGCTCAATGGTGGGACATCCACATGCATTCACTACCTATTGGAACGGTCATTACTTGGCCGGATTACCAAGATGCTTTCCATGCGCGCTTCATTCCTCAGGGAATCATGGATAGGAAGAAGCGCGAGTTCCGCAACCTCATTCAAGGCAACAAGACTATGGATGCTTATGAGCGGGAGTTTCTAGCTTGTCCCGCTATGCTGAAGAAGACATTGCCATTGATGCACACAGACAGGAGAAGCTCCGCGATGGCCTTCAAGCTGACATCAAGCTCGCACTTCTCGTGCACTATTTTGTGGACTTCGCCACGTTGGTGAACAAGGCCATCTAGGTTGAAAATGGTCTACAGGAACACAAGGGCTCTCTCAGGCACAACCGTGACGCGGGCTCATCTTCGGGTCTGCCCTTGCAGAAGCGTAGGATATGGATCCCCAATAGCATGTACCGTCCAACTGCACCTGCTCCAAGACTATGTTGCATCATGTCTGCCTCCTCCACCACCTAGGCAGCCGAGACATCCAGCTGCACCACCACGAGCTCCTATTCCCATCCCCATTGATGGGTTGTGTTACAAGTGTGGTCAACTAGGTCACCTTGCCAGGAACTGTTACCAAAATCAGAACCAGCTTGCTCTGCCTTCAGTTGGCCGTGGAA
Source organism: Triticum timopheevii (assembly GCA_963921465.1). Lineage (NCBI taxonomy): Eukaryota > Viridiplantae > Streptophyta > Magnoliopsida > Poales > Poaceae > Triticum > Triticum timopheevii. The sequence goes on along the minus strand of OY997268.1, from coordinate 385,715,148 downwards.
ACAATCAGCCCCGCAACAACAATGTCAGGTCTTATGGTCCTGTTCATGCCAACCATGTTGATCTGAATGAAGCTCAGGACCAGCCTGCTACTGTGATGGGTACACTCCTTGTAAATTCAATACCATCATCCATTTTATTTGAGACATGAGCATCACACTCATTCATGTTAGAAGATTTTGCATTCATGCATGACATTAAATTGTGAGGACATGAACGCTTCGCTATTAGTACACACCCATGCGGGCCAATGTCGAACCTCCATGGTTTGCAACAACCACTACTGCAGGATGCTGCTAACACGACACTATGATCAGAGACCCTTCGACGAAACTGTGTGCGATGCAATAATCGCAAACAGTGGTGTAAAAAAAACCATCAAAAAAGGTGCAAAACGTTTACGATGACGGATGCATCAAACACGGATCAGATTTTAGTTGCCTGTGCGATGCAGGGCATATAGTTCAGTTCAATTAACTATTTGCGATGAGGAAGAACAATAGAAACAGGCAGCCAGATGGAGGTGTGTGCGATATACAGCATACAGTTTACTCGGATGAACAGTTTTTGATTAGGCAACACAATGGTCAGCCAGATCAAGGTGTGTGCGATATACGGCATGCAGTTCACTCGGATGAACTGTTTGCATTGAGACAAGAGAATAGAAACGCTTCAATATAACAAAATGTGTGTGATACGCGGCAACCAGGTCTGTAATTAGAAATGTGTGCGAAGACCGATAATAACAGAGAAGATTGCTGCTAATAAGACATGTCTGTTGTGCGATGGGATTGCATACAGAACATTAACATATACATATACACACACTTACAAGGACATGGTTGCATAACCAAATTAAACATCCAATTACATAGGTGGCTACTACAACCATGGCATTTGCACACACCAAAGTAAACTATTACATGCATAATTACATAGGTGGCTACTACACACATGACATTTCCACACACCAAAGTAAACTATATATTGCATGCATGATTAACTAGGATAAATGATCTCTGATCATCATCTACTTCTTGTGACCCTTGCTCTGCTTCTGGCTCGATCTGGCCTCCTCGATTTGAGTAACGAGGCACTTCCTCATGTCAACAATCCTCCTGTGCATCTCGTAGAATGTGTACACACTCTTGGGCGCGAACCTGAGGTGTGGTTCATCCAGTTGCCGCATCCAGGCCCCGTGCCAGGATACGGGACGTGTTCTGTTGGCATCCTGCTTCATCTTTTTGTAGTATGGGTGGATGATGGCCGAGGAGAATTCAACCAGGGAGTCCTTCTTTGTGCTTCCCCAGAACCTATAGTGCTCACGGATTTCGACAAGGTTCCTGTAGGCCAAGCTCGTAACCCTGAGCTCTTTTACATCGTCAGTGGTTTCCACCGTAGTGAACTTGTAGTCGGTGTTGTTGACAAACCTGGCGAAATGGTCGGAAGTCTCCGTGGCCATGCAGTAGTGATAGAAGAGGACATGATGGCGCACGCACAGCTGGGCGACGGCAACCATATGATCAATGTTGGGACGACTGACGGTGTACTGGAGGTCGATGCCGACCACCTTGTACTTGTCTCGAGCAACCAACTACTCAATGGTGTCGATGTAGTCGTCCACCACGGTCGGGTCAATGGTGTACACCATCGAGTGATTCGTCTCCCTCGTGTGGGTCTCCACTTTATGCTCGCCGAATTCCATTGGAGCACCTCTAGACATCCCCTCTCTATGTGTTGTCGTGGGTGTGCTTGTTGTGTTGTGGGGTGTGATCGAAAGGTTGAATAGACTAATGTTATAATGGCCGCGGGAATTAAAGGGGAAGCCGGATGGCCTGGAATATCGGCACGCTCGGATGTCAATTCTAATTTGCAGCGTGTAACTCCATCGTGCCGCACGTTACTACATCGCGTGGCGACACACGCGGCACAAGGCATGCATATGGGCCCCCCTGACGTGATCGTGCCCAGGCCAAACCGCTGGCAGAGCGCATGCAGAGGGACGCAAGCATAGCGCTCTACGGTCACCTCAATGGCGAGCAACCATATATATGCATATAGCAGTTGGACACGCAAGGAAAACCTGTCCACAAGATGAGCGCACCGACGGACGTGAGCAGAGCGTGCCACGGCGCCTAACGGCAAGCACAGTGCGCTGCGGCACCTAACGGCGAGCAGATCTTGTCGGGGGACATGAGCAGAGGCCGACATAGTGATACATGGAAAATAAGACGAACTATGTGAGCGATGTTGGAGACATCAAGCACAAATTAGATTAGAGTTGCGTGTGCGATACGTGGCATACAATTGATCCATCTCAGTTGTTTGTGATGGCATAAGCCGTGTGTGTTGTGGGAAAACGCTTGCTGGTATATGACCTTAAATTTTACCAACAAAATGTTAATGCATCTTACAAAAATTATATAACTAGAAACTATGTTCAAATACGAATCCAAAGATATAATCTTTTGCGACATGCATTCGTATTTTATTAGTTAAATCCTACTTATAAACCTTGATGGGGGTGTAGTAGGTAATTAAATCGCAAAGGTTTTTTTTATAAACCATATGTGTACGTGTCCTTTCGTCCTCCTCTCGCACGTCTTGTCACCTCGCTACTGCAGATGGCTTCGAGCGCAAGCTTTAGCAGCGCATGGGGGTGTTCTTTTGGCCAAACGGTGGTGAGCCCCTTCCCGTGCAACCGCGTAGGTTCCCGCGCAAGCTTCCCGCCCGACTCGGTGAAATCCCCCAAAATCCCAATGCTCACCAGCCGACTATATAAACCCTCATAGTCGGCGAGTCCTGCGTCGCATTTCCCCTCCCTCCCTATAGCTTATCTCATCTGCTTCTCCCACAATCGCCAATGGCACCGGTCCTTTGTCGTTTTCAGCCACTCCACTGTCATCAAAGGACAGCTCCAGCTGGAAGGCTACACCACGTCGGTGGCATAGTCCCCTGCGTAGTGTAGTGCGCGTGGCGTCCCTATTGGGTGTGCGCGGAACACCCACCACACGCTCCGCCGCCGCTGCCCATCAGCAATTGTTGCCGGCTGCCATTGCTGCCACACCACCTTCGAAACCCAGGGCCATTTCCCGCTCTGTCACCACGACCTGAAGGCGGGAGGTGGCCATCATGGCCGCCACCCTACTGCTGGCCACCGTGGTCATCACCCACAACACCATCACGGCCCGAAGGCGGGAGGTGGTGAAGGAAATATGCCCTAGAGGCCATACTAAATTTATTACTTATTTCCCTATTTCATGATAAATGTTTATTATTCATGCTAGAATTGTATTAACCGAAAACTTAGTACATGTGTGAATACATAGACAAACATAATGTCACTAGTATGCTTCTGCTTGACTAGCTCGTTGAATCAAAGATGGTGAAGTTTCCTAACCATAGACATGAGTTGTCATTTTATTAACAGGATCACATCATTAGGAGAATGATGTGATTGACTTCACCCATTCCGTTAGCTTAGCACTTGATCGTTTAGTATGTTGCTATTGCTTTCTTCATGACTTATACATGTTCCTATGACTATGAGATTATGCTACTCCCGTTTACCGGAGGAACACTTTCTGTGCTACCAAACGTCACAACATAACCGGGTGATTATAAATGTGCTCTATAGGTGTCTCCAAAGGTACTTGTTGAGGTGGCATATTTCGAGATTAGGATTTGTCACTCCGATTGTCAGAGATGTATCTTTGGGCCCTCCCGGTAATGCACATCACTATAAGCCTTGCAAGCAATGTGACTAATGAGTTAGTTGCGGGATGATGCATTACATAACGATTAAAGAGACTTGCCGGTAACGAGATTGAACTAGGTATTGAGATACCGACGATCGAATCTCGGGCAAGTAACATACCGATGACAAAGGGAACAATGTATGTTGTTATGCGTTTTGACTGATAAAGATCTTCGTAGAATATGTGGGAACCAATATGAGCATCCAAGTTCCGCTATTGGTTATTGATCGGAGACGTGTCTCGGTCATGTCTACATAGTTCTCGAACCCGTAGGGTCCGCACGCTTAAAGTGCGGTGACGATTTATATTATGAGTTATGTGTTTTGACATACCAAAGGTAGTTCGGAGTACCGGATGAGATCGGGGACATGACGAGGAGTCTCGAAATGGTCGAGACGTAAAGATTGATATATTGGATCAATTTATTCGGACATCGGAAACGTTCTGAGTGATTCGGGTATTTATCGGAGTACTGGAGAGTTACGGGAATTCGCCGGGAAGTATATGGACCTTATTGGGCTTTAAGGGAGAGAGAGAGAGGCAGGCCGCGCCCCCCTCCTCCCTTCTCTTCTCTCTTCCCTTTCCTTGACTCCTACTCCTACTACATGGAAGGGGGGAATCCTACTCCCGGTGGGAGTAGGACTCCCCAGGGCGCGCCATAGATAGGGCCGGCCCCTCCCCTCCTCCACTCCTTTATATACGGGGGCAGGGGGGCACCTCTAGACACACAAGTTGATCTGTTGATCTCTCCCAACCGTGTGCGGTGCCCCCTCCACCATATTCCACCTCAGTCATATCGTAGCGGTGCTTAGGCTAAGCCCTGCATCGGTAGCAACATCATCACTGTCATCACGCCATCGTGCTGACGGAGCTCTCCCGTGAAGCTCTGCTAGATCAGAGTTCACGGGACATCATCGAGCTGAACGTGTGCTGAACTCGGAGGTGCCGCTGTTCGGTACTTGGATCGGTCGGATCGTGAAGATGTACGACTGCATCAACCGCGTTGTGCTAACGCTTCCGCTTTTGGACTATGAGGGTACGTGGACACACTCTCCCCGATCGTTGCTATGCATCACCATGATCTTGCGTGTGCATAGGAAATTTATTGAAACTACTACGTTCCCCAACAGTGGCATCCGAGCCTGGTTTATGCATAGATGTTATATGCACGAGTAGAACACAAGTGAGTTGTGGGCGATACAAGTCATACTGATTACCAGCATGTCATACTTTGGTTCGGCGGTATTGTAGGATGAAGCGGCCCGGACCGACAAGACTAGTTCTACCGACGTGCTTTGCACACAGGTGGCTGGCGGGTGTCTATTTCTCCAACTTTAGTTGAACCGAGTGTGGCTACGCCCATCCTTGAGAAGGTTAAAACAATACTAACTTGACGAAATATCGTTGTGGTTTTGATGCGTGGGTAAGAACGGTTCTTGTTCAGCCCATAGCAGCCACGTAAAACTTGCAACAACAAAGTAGAGGAGGTCTAACTTGTTTTTGCAGGGCATGTTGTGTTGTGATATGGTCAAGACATGATGAGATATAAGTTGTTGTATGAGATGATCATGTTTTGTTGAAGTTACCGGCAACTGGCAGAAGCCTTATGGTTGTCTCTTTGTTGCATAAGATGCAAGCGCCAAATAATTCTTTTAGTTTATCGCGATGCGATAGCAATAGTTACAAGTGCAATAGTTGGCGAGACGATCATGTGACGACACATTGATATAGATCAAGATGATAAAGATCATGGCGTCATGCCGGTGATGATGGAGATCATGACCATGTTTTGGAGATGGAGATCAAAGGCACAAGATGATGATGGCCATATCATATCACATATTTTGGTTGCATGTGATGTTTATCTTTTATACATCTTATTTTGCTTAGTTCGGAGGTAGCTTTATAAGATGATCTCTCACTAAATTTCAAGGTACAAGTGTTCTCCCTGAGTATGCACCGTTGCCAAAGTTCGTCGTGCGGAGACACAACGTGATGATCAGGTGTGATAAGCTCAATGTTCACATGCAACTGGTGCAAGCCAGTTTTGCACACGCAGAAATACTCGGGTTAAACTTGACGAGCCTAGCATATGCAGATATGGCCTCGGAACACTGGAGACCGAAAGGTCGAGCGTGAATCATATAGTAGATATGATCAACATAGTGATGTTCACCATTGAAAACTACTCCATCTCACGTGATGATCGGACATGGTTTAGTTGATTCGGATCACGTGAACACTTAGATGATTAGAGGGATGTCTATGTAAGTGGGAGTTCTTAAGTAATATGATTAATTGAACTTTAATTTATCATGAACTTAGTCTTGATAGTATTTTGCAAATTATGTTGTAGATCAATAGCTCGCGTTGTTGCTTCCCTATGTTTTCTATGTGTTCCTAGAGAAAACTAAGTTGAGAGATGATAGTGGCAATGATACAGACTGGGTCCGTGATCTGAGGTTTATCCTTATTGCTGCACAGAAGAATTATGTCCTTGATGCACCGCTAGGTGACAGACCTATTGCAGGAGCAGATGTAGACGTTATGAACGTTTGGCTAGCTCAGTATGATGACTACTTGATAGTTTAGTGCACAATGCCTAACGGCTTAGAATCGGGACTTCAAAGACGTTTTGAACATCATGGACCATATGAGATGTTCCAGGAGTTGAAGTTAATATTTCAAGCAAATACCTGATGTCAGTGTCAAAACCAGCGGATCTCGGGTAGGGGGTCCTAAACTGTGCGTCTAGGCGGATGGTAACAGGAGACGAGGGACACGATGTTTTACCCAGGTTCGGGCCCTCTTGATGGACGTAAAACCCTAGGTCCTGCTTGATTAATATTGATGATATGGGTAGTACAAGAGTGGATCTACCACGAGATCAAGGAGGCTAAACCCTAGAAGCTAGCCTATGGTATGATTGTTGTAATGGAGGTCATGTCCTACGGACTAAAGCCCTCCGGTTTATATAGACACCAGAGAGGGCTAGGGTTACACAGAGTCAGTTACAATGGTAGGAGATCTACATATCCGTATCGCCAAGCTTGCCTTCCACGCCAAGGAAAGTCCCATCCGGACACGGGACGGAATCTTCAATCTTGTATCTTCGTAGTCTCAGAGTCTGCCGGACGATGATAGTCCGGCTGTCCAGACACCCCCTAGTTTAGGACTCCCTCAGTAGCCCCCGAACCAGGCTTCAATGACGATAAGTCCAGCGCGTATATAGTCTTCGGCGTTGCAAGGCGGGTTCTCCTTTTAAGTTCCATGTACCTGCCGAACAGTGTCCAGCTTCCTCATCAATGTTGAGCTTCTTGGCTTCCACGCCCAATAATGGCCTTCTTCCACGCGTCGCACGAATGCGAAAAGCCAGGGTATCTTTTATGTTTCACCCCCCCCCCCCAGCCGTGCAAATAATCTGCCTATAAGAGAGGCAAAAATCCAGATCCAAATCACACCATCTTCCTTCCACGAATACCCATCGGAGCGCCTTTGACCCAGAATCCATTCCATCATGGACCATCGACGTGGCTCCTCTTCTCGCGCTCCCAGCCCTCTGCCAGGAGATTGGAGGAGATGCTCTGTTCCGCACAACAAGCTGGTGAAGCTCCAAGCGGGGGGATATCTCCCACCGGCCTTCATGGTTCCGGTTCGAGCCGGGCTGGCCACCTACCAAGGTGGGAAGCAAGCGAAGGCTACCCCAAGTCCCAACAAAGGGTTGCGGGTATGCTTTGTCCCCTATCTGATAAGGGGACTCGGATTTCCTATGCATTCGTTCCTCCGCGGGCTCCTGGAGTTCTACGGACTCCAGCTCCATCACCTTACACCCGCCTCTATCCTGCATATCGCGGGTTATGTAGCTCTTTGCGAGCTATTTCTGGGCATCGAGCCCCATTTTGCACTGTGGAAGAGGTTGTTCTGCCTCGTACCCCGTTCTCACGAGGGGTCTATATATCAAGTGGGCGGCGCCGAAATATGGCGCATTGCCGGGACCGGATATCCATCCGGAACCCCTAAGAAGGCGTCCGAAGACTAGCCTTCGGAATGGTTTTACATAGAAGACGCTCCGCTGCCGGACCCTGTCCGGGTCGGCCTCCCGGAGTTCAGTACTGCTCCTCTGAAGAAAGGCCTTAGTTGGCGCCCGCGGAGCCCCCAACTGGAGGAAGACAAGAGCGTCCATTATCTGATGGGCCAAATAAGATTACTGGCCCATTCCGGGTTGACCATGATTGGAGTCATGGCAACATGCATTACGCGGGGGGTGCAGCCACTGCAATACAGGGGCCACCCCATGTGGGATTTCAACGGGGAAGATGATGCCACCCATCATGGCCGCAAAGGACCGGATTCGGCCGAGGATCTGGTGCAGATCCTGTCCGGCCTGTACAAGGGGAAGAAGGAGGACTTCCTTCAGACGAACCCCTTGAATGGGTTCTCCATGAATAACCCTCGGCGTTGGGTAAGCAAACACTTTAAGGGTTCGACCCATGCTTTCAAAGTTTAAGCTTCTTATATTATGTCTTCGACGCAGGAACTGCGTCGGATCATGGAGAACATGATAAGTCCAGCTCCGCAACCCGAGGATCCAGGGAGATCCCAGGATCCGGCCTCCGAAGAGGATCCGAACATTCAGGTGGAGCTAATCGACGGGGTGTTCCACCAGCTCAGCATGGTTAATGCCTTAGTCGCCATTACGGCTGACTACCCCCCACTATATCCGGCTTCCCAGGTGATTGTGACAGAAGTCCTGACATCATTATCTCTTCCTTGCTCATTTCTGACCTTTGCGTATGCTGGTGTTTTGCAGGAAGCGCCTTCAAGACGGGAAGCCGAGCCCGCGGCGGCTGACCAACAAAGGCCAATCCGGACCAGTAGGCGGAAGAGGAGCGCAGCGCCGACTGAGACGTCGCCGCAAAGGTATAGCTCGCAGTTAATTATTTAGAGCAACATTCCTAGGAATCGTTTGAGTGCTCATGACTTTTGTAGGAGAAAAAGCGCCCGCCGGACTGCGGGCGTGGAGGTTGTCAATCCAACCTCTACCAGCCAGGCTCCAGCACCCAGTCTGGAGGGGGAGGCGAGCGCAAGGCGCGAGCTGGACACTCCTCCAACGGAGGATGCCGACAGACTGTCCGCCACCAAGTCTGAGGTGGAGAGCGCCATGAACCATAGGCATCGCCGGACAGTATTTCGTGACGCGTGCTTCTCCCCTGAGGTGTTGAATGCCTTTAACGCAGGGGACGCGCACCTCCGTGCTGGTCAAGATGGTTTTACCAGATCCACGGAGCAGTATGTGAAAGACATACGGGTAAAAGAATTTAACAGTTATATATGCCAGTAGCCCCTGAGACTTAAAATAGTTATGTTAACTTATTTAAGGATCATTTGAAATGGAGGATCTTACCGAGAAGAATACCCAATTGTCTCAGGAGCTGCAAGAGTGCAAGGCCCAACTTGAGGCCGCGCTTGCTGCCGCAGGAGGAAACACAGAGGCCCCTCCTGGTAACACATTTGTGTTTTTAAAAAAAAATATAAGCGATGTGCGGCGTGCGCGCAAGTCTAATAATGACATTGCAGGTGTTGCCGGACAAGATCCGGACAGGCAGGAACTACTACATCAGCTGAAGGCCAGCGAGAGGGTGCTGAATAGAGTGCAGCAAGAAAGGAACAAGCTCCAAGATGCCCACGCCCAGCTCGGAGAATAGCTGAAAGGTGTTCGGGCTGAGCTGTCTGGCTCCGTTAAGGAGAATCAGCGGCTTTGTCGCGGCATCTATAGTAAGTGCTTAAGCGAACTTCTTTGAAAAGAAGAGTTCGGCGAGGAAGTCAATTGACAAAATATGTCTTGTAGGTATACTCACAGGTCGCCCTGCGGAGGAGATGCCCGTATCAACAGGTGATCAACTTCCCGAGCTGTTGCAACTGCTCGAACGAGTTCGGCAGGCAATGAGTGGCGTCGTCCAGGCTTTATGGCCAGCCCTCTCCCTACTTGAGGGCCTTCGGGAGCTTGCGGAGAAGCTTCAGGGAGTGCGGCAGCGCTTCCGTTTATGGAAGATTTCGGCCTACCGCCAAGGTGCTAGGGAGGCTTGGGCCATGGTGAAGACGCGGTACAAGAAGGCGGATCCCAACCACATGGCCGAGGTCGGACCCGTGGGGCCCGATGGGAAGGAGATCCCTGTGAGTTTAGTATACGGCCAAGTAGAGTTGGCTGCTAAATTTTCCCAATGGGACTGTAAGTTAGACAGCCTGTTAGACGGGATTGAGGAGGAATACAGTCAGTAGATTTGACAATGTATTTTAAAATGACATGTGAAATGCCTTCTAGCCGGATTGTAGATCGTTTGTCTTTGCCGACCTTTTCGCTTCAACCTCGGGACCCTAGAGTCCGGAGTGTGTCTGAATACCTTCTTGGTTAAGAAACAACCGGGGTATGCATGGACACTAGGTGTAGGGGTCATTAGTGCTTTAACAGACAAGTGCCCAACTAGTTATGTTATATTACATGGTTACTAAGAAACATCTTCCAGGGAGAATAGTTCTGTTAAGGGTTCCTTTCCCTAGGAGGCATGCCCTAAAGTGCATGTCTGGACTGCGAAAAAAGCAGAAAAGCATCTGGGGGCAGATAAATAAGTAGGTAAAAAATCATCTTTCAAGTCACCGACCGAATATTCCCTTAAGAACGCTAGCTTTCGGCTTCACCCAGTCTGAGGTACACATCCGGCTGACCCGGTAGTAACAATCGCAGAGGTGCTCCCTTTACCTCCTAGCCGAACAATCGGGAACGTAGGGGTAAACACAGGAGCCAGGCAACCCAGCTTGGCCAAAACTTAAGTCATATAGATGCATATAATGGTGAGTAAAAGGTACATGTGGAAGCTTGACACATGTGCTGGGCATGAAGCCCTTATAATTGATCTTCTGGAAAGGAAGCCCCCAGGTATAATGAGTGCGGATGGCACATCAAGTATGTGCGAACAATGCGCAAGTAGGCCCTTAAGGGCTTTTTAGGAAAAAGGTTAAGAGAAGAAAGAGAAACAAAAGACAGCTGAAGTGTAAAAATTTGGACGGGGGAAGGGGACGAACTCTTAATCCAACGCTAGGCATAGAATCTTTGGAGGCGGGCTGCGTTCCATGGGTTCGGCTCGAGTCGGTTGTCCGATGTATTTCGTAGACGGTACGCTCCGCCGGTCAAGACTTGATCGATAATGAAGGGGCCCTCCCATTTGGGCTTGAGCTTGTCCTTTTTCTTGTCCAGCATGCGTAGAACTAGTTCGCCAATGTTGTAAGTCTTGGCCCGTACTTCTCTGCTTTGATATCTTCGAGCCTGCTGCTGATAGAATGCGGAACGAGCCTTGGCGACATCGCGTTCTTCCTCCAATGCGTCCAAACTGTCCTGCCGATCCAACTTGGCTTCTCTTTATTCATACATGCGTACTCGAGGTGAGTCATGAATAATGTCGCAGGGCAGAACTGCCTCTGCGCCGTATACCATAAAAATGGTGTGAATCCGGTAGTACGGTTGGGTGTTGTCCGCAGCCCCCAGAGCACGGAGTCAAGCTCCTCTACCCAGTGCGTGTCCGATTTCGTAAGTGACCGCACTAGTCTGGGTTTAATGCCGCTCATTATTAGACCATTTGCTTGTTCCACTTGACCGTTGGTTTGAGGATGATAGACTGAAGCGTAATCGAGCTTAATTCCCATGTTTTTGCACCATGACTTAACCTCGTCGGCGTGAAGTTCATGCCGTTATCGGTGATGATGCTATGGGGGACATCATAACGGTGTACTACCCCGGATATAAAGTCTATCACTAGTCCGGACTCTGCCGTTTTGACTGGTTTGGCCTCTATCCATTTGGTGAATTTGTCCACCATGACCAATAGGTACCTTTGCTTGTGGGTTCCCCCTTTAAGGGGTCCAACCATGTCAAGCCCCCAGACCGCGAACGGCCAGGTAATGGGTATAGTTTTGAGGGTGGTGGGTGGCATATGGCTCTGATTAGCAAAGAGCTGACAACCGACGCATTTTTGGACTAAGTCCTGAGCATCTGCCCGGGCCGTCGGCCAATAAAATCCTGTACGGAATGCCTTTCCTACAAGGGCCCGAGCTGCTGCGTGGTGTCCGCCTAGTCCGGCATGAATTTCAGCCAGGAGGTTTCGCCCTTCCTCGTTGGAGATACACCTTTGAAGGACTCCGGTTGTACTTTTCTTATAAAGTTCTCCTTCATGGACCTTGTAGGCTTTAGATCGCCGGACTATGCATCGGGCCTCATTTTGGTCTTCGAGAAGTTCCTGCCTAAGCAAGTAGGCTAGGAATGGTTCTGTCCATGGGGCGATTACTGCCATTATGTCATGGGCTGAAGGTGTTGTGTCATCGGCTGAATCGCCGGTTGGCGCGGTGTTTTCCGGTTTGTCGTTTACGGACTCCTCTTCCCATAGTACGGATGGCTTGAAGAGCCGTTCCAGGAAGATGTTTGGAGGGACAGCGTCACGTTTTGCGCCGATGCGTGCCAGTACGTCGGCTGCTTGGTTATTATCTCGGGCTACGTGATGGAATTCAAGTCCTTCAAACCGAGCTGACATTTTTAGGACAGCGTTGCGATATGCTGCCATTTTCAGATCCTTGGCGTCAAAGTCTCCATTTATTTGGGATATTGCAAGGTTTGAATCCCCGCGCACCTCTAGGCGTTGAATGCCCATGGAGATTGCCATCCGGAGACCATGTAAAAGGGCCTCGTATTCGGCTGCGTTTTTGGAGTCCGTGTACATTATTTTAAGTACGTATTGGACTATGTCCCCAGTTGGGGACGTCAATACGACGCCAGCCCCCAGTCCGGCCAACATTTTAGAGCCGTCGAAGTGCATAATCCAATTGGAGTATGCGCCGTACTCTTTAGGGAGTTCGGCTTCGGTCCATTCAGCGACAAAGTCAGCCAAGACTTGTGACTTTATAGCTCGCCGAGGTTTGTAAGTTATATCGAATGGTAAGAGCTCAATGGCCCATTTTGCAATTCTGCCCGTCGCGTCGCGGTTGTTTATAATGTCGTTGAGTGGTACTTCGGACACCACCATTATCGAACACTCTTGAAAGTAGTGTCGGAGCTTCCGGGATGCCATGAACACCGCATACGCTATCTTTTGATAGTGCGGGTAACGGGACTTGAAGGGAGTTAACACAATGGAGACGTAGTACACTGGTTTTTGAAGAGGGAATTTATGCCCTTCTGTCTCTCGTTCGACGACGAGTACCGCGCTTACAACTTGATGTGTTGCCGCGATGTATAACAGCATTGGTTCGCCCTGGTTGGGCGCAGCCAGGACCGGATTTGTTGCCAATATGGCCTTTATTTCTTTGAGTCCGGCAGTGGCAGCATCCGTCCACTCGAAGTGTTCGGTGCGCCTAAGGAGGTGATAGAGGGGCAATGCCTTTTCTCCTAAGGATTTTTGTATTTGCTTGAGGTCTTTTGGGATATCTAGCTGTGACAGAGCTCGGATCTTGGCTGGATTTGCTTCAATTCCTCTACCGGATACAATGAAGCCCAGGAGCTTTCCGGCTGGTACGCCAAAAACGCATTTCTCCGGATTCAGCTTGATGTCATATGCTCTAAGGTTGTCGAATGTGAGCCTCAAGTCGTCTACTAGAGTTTCGACGTGTTTGGTTTTGACGACTACGTCGTCTACATATGCCTCTACTGTTTTGCCGATCTGGGTGGCCAGACATGTTTGAATCATGCGTTGATATGTTGCGTTGGCATTTTTAAGTCCGAAGGGCATCGTGTTGAAGCAGAATGGTCCATATGGAGTGATGAATGTCGTTACGGCTTGGTCCGCTTCCGCCATCTTGATTTGATGATAGCCGGAGTATGCGTCAAGTAAGCACAATGAATCATGCCCTGCAGTAGCATCGATTATCTGGTCGATGCGGGGGAGGGGGAAGGGATCCTTTGGGAAGGCCTTGTTGAGGTCTTTAAAATCGACGCATAGGCGCCAGGATTTGTCCTTCTTTGGTACCATTACCAGGTTTGCTAGCCAATCCGGATGTTTGATATCTCTGATGAATCCGGCTTCCAATAGTTTGGCTAGCTCTTCTCCCATTGCCTGTCTTTTGGGTTCAGAAAATCGTCGAAGAGCCTGTTTGACTGGCTTGAATCCTTTTAGGATGTTTAGGCTGTGTTCTGCCAATCTGCGTGGGATTCCGGGCATATCCGAGGGGTGCCAGGCGAAAATGTCCCAATTTTCCCGAAGGAATTCTCGCAGTGCGGCGTCTACATCAGGGTTCAATTGTGCCCCGATGGAGGCTGTCTTTGTTGGGTCCGTTGGATGGACCTGGAATTTTACTATTTCGTCCGCTGGTTTGAAGGAGGTGGACTTGGATCTCTTATCGAGTATCACGTCGTCCCTATTTACAGTAGAGCGCAGCGCGGTGAGTTCTTCTGCCGCTAGGGCTTCGGATAGTGCCTCCAGGGCTAATGTGGCTGTCTTGTTTTCGGCGCGGAGTGCTATGTCCGGATCACTAACGAGAGTGATTATTCCGCCGGGCCCAGGCATTTTGAGCTTCATGTACCTGTAATGGGGTACGGCTTGAAAAATCGTGAATGCCTCTCGTCCTAATATAGCGTGATATCCGCTGTTGAACGAGGCCACTTGGAACGTGACTTCTTCGGATCTGTAATTATCCGGCGAGCCGAACACCACATCGAGTGTGATTTTTCCGGTGCAGCGTGCTTCCCGGCTAGGGATTATTCCTCTAAAGGTTGTGCTGCTTCGCTCAATGCGGCTCCAGTCTATTTCCATTTTTTGAAGAGTTTCCTCGTAAATGAGGTTTAGTCCGCTGCCGCCATCCATGAGGACCTTTGTAAGTCGAAAGCCGTCCACTATAGGACTAAGCACCAGTGCAGCTGGTGCTCGGGCTGTTCAGAATTTAGGTTCGTCGCTGGCGTTGAAGGTGATGGCTGTGTCACTCCATGGATTTGTTGTTACTACTTGGTAGACTTCGGCGAGGCCGCGGATTGTTCGTTTCCGCATATTATTTGATGCGAAGGTCTCGAAGACTGTTGATACCGTACCGGTATTGTTGGAGTGGTTTTCCGGGGCTAGAAGCTCCTCGCCAGTTTTGGCCACCTGCCGTAATATCCAACATGCTCGAAGGCTATGTGTTGGGACGGCGCCCTCTGTACTGTGAAGTTTACAGGGTCCACTGAGCCATCCCTCCAGTACGGTTCCGTGCCCTCTATGGGGTTTTTGCTTTTTGGTTTTTGTATCTGGGGCCTGAGTGTGATGCACCCTTTTGTTGCGGACTAGGGTTGTATTCGGGGCCAGATTGTCCCAAAACTGGTTTTCGGTTTTCCGGAAACTCTCCATCGCACAGTACTTTCGTACTATGGACGCCAGATCGGCGAAGCGTGTAATTTCACGACGGCTGATGGCGTTCAATATTCCCTTGTCCGTGCAATTATAGCAAAAGATTGAGATTGCGTTTTCCTCTCGGCAGTCCTTTATCTTGTCCATAACCAGGAGGAATCTGGCCCAGTAGTGATGTACTGTTTCAGCGGGATCTTGCCTTATTAGAGATAGATCGCATATGTCTGGGCGGGTGGGTGGAATAAAGTCCGGAACCCTACCCATCTCAAGGCTTGAAGGCCGTGAAGTTTCCAAATTTGGAAGCTTGGATTGCTAGACATTGTCCAACGAGTCCGGTCTGATGCCTGACTTTAAGTTCAGTGCTTGATCGAAGTCCGTCCCTCCGCAGAAATCCGGCATGGAAGGTTCGGGAGCCCGGACATGGCTAGTTTTCAATACAGGAGAAGAGTCGCCGCATTGTTCCTCTACCACTGTGACGTGGTGGGTGACCTGGGGAGAGTTAATCTATCTCAGATCGGTTTTAAGCCCAATCTGTTTGTAGTCCGTAGCGACTCCCAGGGCGGCAATGCGATCCAAGAGCTCGTTGACAGACGAGAGCTCTATTGGATCCAGCCGCTCGGCAAGTTCCGAGCTGACGTGAAGATTGCTTTTGACGACTTGAGAAGTCATTGTCGAAGCAGTGGCCGGACAGGCGGTCATAAGAAAACCACCTAGCCGGATAGTTTGGCCGGCGGCCAAGGCCCCTTTGGCGAAAATACCGTCCTTGAAGACGGGTGGAGGCATCCTTCCTATCGGTGACGGCACAGAGGAACTCTCAATGAAAGCACCAATGCCGGTGTCAAAACCGGCGGATCTCGGGTAGGGGGTCCCGAACTGTGCGTCTAGGCGGATGGTAACAGGAGACGAGGGACACGATGTTTTACCCAGGTTCGGGCCTTCTTGATGGAGGTAAAACCCTACGTCCTGCTTGATTAATATTGATGATATGGGTAGTACAAGAGTGGATCTACCACGAGATCAAGGAGGCTAAACCCTAGAAGCTAGCCTATGGTATGATTGTTGCAATGGAGGTCATGTCCTACGGACTAAAGCCCTCCGGTTTATATAGACACCGGAGAGGGCTAGGGTTACACAGAGTCGGTTACAATGGTAGGAGATCTACATATCCGTATCGCCAAGCTTGCCTTCCACGCCAAGGAAAGTCCCATCCGGACACGGGACGGAGTCTTCAATCTTGTATCTTCGTAGTCTCAGAGTCCGCCGGACGATGATAGTCCGGCTGTCCAGACACCCCCTAGTCCAGGACTCCCTCACCCGAGTTGAGAGATATGAAGTCTCCAACAAGTTCTATAGCTGAAATATGGAGGAGAATTTCTCAACTAGTGAGCATGTGCTCAGATTGTCTGGGTACTACAATCGCTTGAATCAAGTGGGAGTTAATCTTCCAGATAAGATAGTGATTGATAGAGTTCTCTAGTCACCATCACTAAGTTACTATAACTTCGTGATGAACTATAGTATGCAAGGGATGACGAAAACGATTCCTAAGTTTTCGTGATGTTGAAATCGACGAAGGTAGATATCAAGAAAGAGCATCAAGTCTTGATGATTGACAAGACCACTAGTTGCAAGAAAAGGGCAAAGGGAAAGAAAGGGAAACTTCAAGTAGAATGGCAAGAAAGTTGTCACTCCCGTGAAGAAGCCCAAAGCTGGACCAAAGCCTGAAACTGAGTGCTTCTACTGCAATGGAAATGGTCACTCGAAGTGGAAATACCCTGAATATTTAGTGGATAAGCCGGATGGCAAAGTGAACAAGGGTATATTTGATATACAGGTTATTTATGTGTACTTTACTAGTGTTTATAGTAGCCCCTGGGTATTTGATACTTGTTCGGTTGCTAAAAATTAGTAACTCGAAACAGGCGTTACAGAATAAACAGAGACTAGTTGAGGGTGAAGTGACGATGTGTGTTGGAAGTAGTTCCAAGATTGATATGATCATCATCGCACACTCCCTATACTTTCAGGATTAGTGTTAAACCTAAATAAATGTTATTTGGCGTTTGCGTTGAGCATGAATATGATTTGATCATGTTTATTGTAATACGGTTATTCATTTAAAGTCAGAGAATAATTGTTGTTCTATTTACATGAACCAATGAAAATAAAACCGTCAATGGTCATACACCCAATGAAAATAGTTTGTTGGATCTCGATCGTAGTGATACACATATTCATAATATTGATGCTAAAAGATGCAAAGTTGATAATGATAGTGCAACTTATTTGTGGCTCTGCCGTTTGGATCATATCGGTGTAAAGCGCATGAAGAAACTCCATAAAGATGGATTTTTGGAATCACTTGGTTATGAATCATTTGATGCTTGTGAACCGTGCCTTATGGGCAAGATGACTAAAAACTCAGTTCTCCGGAACAATGGAACGAGCTACTGACTTATTGGAAATAATGCATACCGATGTATGCGATCCAATGAGTATTGATGCTCATGGCGGGTATCATTATTTTCTGACCTTCACAGATGATTTGAGCAGATATGGGTATATCTACTTGATGAAACACAAGTCTGGAACATTTGAAAAGTTCAAAGAATTTCAGAGTGAAGTGCAAAATCATCGTAACAAGAAATTAAGTTTCTATGATCTGACCGCAAAGGAGAATATTTGAGTTACGAGTTTGGCTTTCAATTAAAACAATGTGGAATAGTTTCACAAACTCATGCCACCTGGAACACCACAGCATAATGGTGTGTCCGAATGTTATAACCATACTTTATTGGATATGGTGCGATCTATGATGTACCTTACTGATTTACCACCATTGTTTTGGGGTTTTTGCATTAGAGACAGCTGCATTCAATTTAAATAGGACACCATCAAAATACGTTGAGACGACGCCTTGTGAACTGTGGTTTGGCAAGAAACCAAAGTTGTCGTTTCTTGAAGTTTGGGGCTGTGATGCTTATGTGCAAAAGTTTCAACCTGATAAGCTCGAACCCAAATAGGAGAAGTGCGTCTTCATAGAATACCCAAAGGAAACTGTTGGGTACACCTTCTATCACAGATCCGAAGGCAAGATATTCGTTGCTAAGATGGATCCTTTCTAGAGAAGGAGATTCTCTCGAAAGAAGTAAGTGGGAGGAAAGTAGAGCTTGATACGGTAATTGTACCTTCTCCCGAATTGGAAAGTAGTTCATCACAGAAATCAGTTCCAGTGGTTCCTACACCAATTAGTGAGGAAGCTAATGATGATGATCATGAAACTTCATATTAAGTTACTACAGAACCTTGTAGGTCTTTCAAAGTACAGTCCGCACCAGAGTGGTACGGTAATCCTGTTCTGGAAGTCATGTTACTAGACCATGATGAACCTATGAACTATGAGGAAGCGATGATGAGCCTAGATTCCGCGAAATGGCTTGAAGGCTATGAAATCTGAGATGGGATCCATGGATGGGAACAAAGTGTGGACTTTGGTGGACTTGCCCGATGATCGACAAGCCATAGAAAATAAATGGATCTTCAAAGAGGAAGATGGACACTGATAGTAGTGTTACTATCTACAAAGATAGACTTGTTGAAAAAGGTTTTTGAAAAAGTTGAAGGTGTTGACTACAATGAGATTTTCTCACTCGTAGCGATGCTTAAGTCTGTCTGAATAATGTTAGCAAGTTGGCACATTTTATGAAATCTGGCAAATGGATGTCAAAACTACATTCCTTAATGGATTTCTTAAAGAAGAGTTTATATATGATGCAACTAGAAGGTTTTGTCGATCCTAAAGGTGCTAACAAAATGTGCAAGCTCTAGCAATCAATCTATGGACTGGTGCAAGCATCTCAGAATTGGAATATACGCTTTGATGAGTTGATCAAAGCATATAGTTTTATACAGACTTGCGGTAAAGCCTATATTTACAAGAAAGTGAGTGGGAGCACTACAACATTTCTGATAAAGTATATGTGAATGACATATTGTTGATCGAAAATAACGTAGAATTTTCTGGAAAGCATAAAGGAGTATTTTGAAAGGAGTTTTTCAAAGAAACACCTCGGTGAAGCTGTTTACATATTGAGCATCAAGATCTATAGAGATAGATCAAGATGCTTGATAAGATTTTTCAATCAGTACATACCTTTATAAGATTTTGAAGTAGTTCAAAATGGAACAGTCAAAGAAGGAGTTCTTGCCTATGTTGGAAAGGTGTGAAATTGAGTAAAACTCAAATCCTGACCACAACAGAAAATAGAAAGAGAAAGAAAGTCATTCCCTATGCCTCAGTCATAGGTTCTATAAAGTATGCTATGCTATGTACTAGACCTATTGTATACCTTGCTCTGAGTTTGGCAATGGAGTACAATATTGATCTAGGAGTAGATCACTGGACAGCGGTCAGGAATATCCTTAGTGAGGACTAAGGAAATGTCGGTGTACAAAAGTAAGGGCTCTGCTTTTGACCCCTTTACTTGTGCACGGGCAGTCAGAGCCTCCCGCCCCGGCCATGCATAATATTGGAGGAAAGGGGAGTTGGAGAGAAGCCGAAGCCACAAGGACCAAGGCCACAAAGATCAGATAGGCATAGCAGATAGGCATAGCAGGTCCCCCTTGCAAGGATTCTTGACGGGGGAGCCTCAGCAGCCCCGGCAAGACCCTTGCCAGGGCAGCTCGCCCACGCCAACTGAAGTGAGCCACCCTTGAGCCCACCAACGCTCGACAAAAGCGTTGGGACAGGTCTCGGGAGGCACCTCCATGGTGGCATGCAGATCTTTGTGAAGACATAAAATGCTCAAGATCAAAAGAGGATAGGAAGGCAACTATCCTCACCGAAGGAACCCACAAGACCCCCGGCAAGATCCCTACCAGGGGAGCCAGCGCGCCACGGCATGACCCTTGCCGGGCCACCCGGCAAGACCCTCGCCAAGCACACCGGCAGGACCACCACCAGGCCAGCACAAGCCAAGTCACCGCCGCCGTTTGCATCCAGCTGCCTAGAGCTAGTTCAAGAGCTCAAGAACACTAATACATCCACCAAAGCAGGATCGTAGGGTTTTACACATCTTTGCGGCCAGAACCTGGGTAAATCCCTCTATGTCGTCCGCTAGTCCTGCTCTCCTCACGATCCCCGCACCCCGCAACCGTAGAAGGGATTCCATTGATCCCATAGGTGTCGTTTCCCACCAACATCTTTGGCGCGCCAGGTAGGGGGAAGCGCAATTGTGAGGATCTGACCTAGCGGTCGAACTAGCTATTCTTTGTCGCCATGGCTCCAAAGAAGAAGAAGACCATGGCGATTGGTTCATCCAGGACCGGGTTGGTACCAGTGCGGACCGGCAGCGGGCCATTCGCGGAGAGAACCCGTGGCGCAGCCCACGAACATCTACATCACCCCGCTGGTCCCGGCCTGGCAAGTGGTGACGTTCGCACGCCAGGCGACGAGCCACCAGTCGCGGGCTCCGGAGGTGGAGTCGGGCCCCCCGCAGGTGGCGCGGGGCCCCCCAAGGGTGCCGCCGTCCCGCCAGGCGGTGGCACGGCGACCTCCAAAACGCCAACACCGGCGCCCACAGTGCGCTCCTCTTAGGTTGTGCGTGACGAGCAGCGTCACCCTGCAAGTGACCCTGCGCGCCGCCCTGGGAAAGGTCCCATGCATCCATCACATGAAGAAGAGGGCCATCATGCGCGCCGAGGTGCTGACGGAGGTGGCTAATGGCTGCGGAGCCGTGACGCAGCTCCTTCTAACATGGTTAGGAGTCGAGGCGCATCGCGGTCCACCCAGCTTTCGCCGCCACCCACACCAGCGGAAGCCCTAGCGCGCACGCAGTTGATCCTCGATTTCCCTCCCGCCACGGAGAAGCTTGACGAATAGAGGGCCACTATCCGGAGCCTCGTCGGCATCGCCAACAATGATGAGTTGCGGCCGGGGGAACCCATAGGCCGTCACTCCACCGGTCCGCCGCATGCGAGCGGAGACTGTGCTGGAGGCGATGCAGCCATGCTGCACTCCCCTCCTCTGTCCCGACTGCCCAGGGCGTCGGTTCGTCATGACAACGCTCGTGATGATATTTCCATTGCGTCGTCCGACCCGCGAACCAACTGCGATCAGCACCAAGTCCTTCGGGAGCGGGCTCACAAGGACGCTTGAATTACGATCGAGCACCGACGTGACACGCGCCACCAGTCGGACAGGCGGGCAGGGCCCGCTATGCACCACCCAGCGCTGGGAGGCTATCGTAGCCTACCTTACGAGGTGGGTTGTCCGGGTGAAGAGGCAGCGCTGCAGGATTTGAAGAAATACATCTCCTCTACCCCAGTGCTAGTTGCGCCCAAATGACAAGAACCGTTGCAGCTTTACCTAGCGGCAACAAATCAAGTGGTTAGCGCCGCACTAGTGGCGCAAAGAGAGGTCGACTAGAAGGCAGCAACAGCGGCAGAGCCAACAGATGGTAGGACGAAACCCTGTCCAGCAGGGCTCGATCCCGGCAAGATCGAGTCCCCGGCAGGGGCTGACGGCAGCATGATAGGGCCCACGCAACCGGATGGAGAGGCGCATAAGAAGAAAATGGTGCAGCTCCCGGTGTACTTCGTCAGCTCCCTCTTGCAGGGGGCTAGGTCAAGGTACTCAGGTGTGCAAAAACTACTATTTTGGCCTCCTTATTGCTTCGATGAAGCTGCGCTATTACTTCCAAACACACGAGATCGCGGTGGTCACCTGCCTCTCGTTGCAATGGATACTGCACAACCCAAATGCAATGGGGAGGATCGTGGAATGTGCCCTGGAGCTGTCAAGTTTCGGTTTAAAATTTAAAAGTACCTCGACGATTCAGTGCACAGTCTTCGCGGAGTTTGTTGCGGAATGGACCTCGACGCCTGACAAAGAGGTACAGGAGACCGCTCTCCCCAGCAAGGAAATGAGCCGCAACTGGATCATGTACTTCGATGGTGCCTTCTCGCTGCAAGGCGTAGCGCTGGTGTGCTGCTTGTCGCACCCACCGTAGAGCACCTCAAGTATGTTATCCAGATGCACTTTCCTCGGGAGATGTCAACCAACAACACCGCCGAGTACGAGAGTTTGCTTGCCGGTCTCAGGATCGCGGCAGACCTCGGTGTTAAGAAGCTCATCGTCAGGGGCGACTCACAGCTCCTCGTCAGGAAGATCAACAAAGATTATCAAAGCCCGTTGATGAAAGCTTACGATGGGTGAGGAAACTGGAGGAGCGCTTTGACGGTATACAAGCGGAGCATGTTGTCGGTGTACAAAAGTAGGGGCTCTGCTTTTGACCCCTTTACTTGTGCACAGGCAGTCAGAGCCTCCCGCCATGGCCAAGCATAACATGTCAGGAAAGGGGAGCTGGGGAGAGGCCGAAGCCACAAGGACGACCGAAGCAACAACAAGGACCAAGGCCACAAAGATCATATAGGCGTAGCAATTTCCCCCGGCAAGGACTCTTGACAGGGAAGCCACAGCAGCCCCGGCAAGACCCTTGCCGGGGCAGCTCGCCCATGCCAACCAAAGTGAGCCACCATTGAACCCACCAGCGCTCGACAAAAGCGTTGGGACAGGGCTCGGGAGGCACCTCCGTGGTGGCATGCAGATCTTTGTGAAGACATAAAATGCTCAAGATCAAAAGAGGATAGGACGTCAACTATCCTCACCGAAGGAACCCACAAGACCCCCAGCAAGATCCTTGCCAGGGGAGCCAGCGCGCCACGGCAAGACCCTTGCCGGGCCACCCGGTGACCCTCGCCAAGCGCACCGGTAGGGCCACCAACACCCGCACAAGTCAAGTCAGCGCCGCCATTCGCATGTAGCTGCCGACCCAACCAGCTGGGCAGGCACCTGCGTGGCAACATGCAAACCTTCGTGGAGGCTCCACCACCACGCCACCTCAGCTGCCTGCCTGCCTACATGGCACCACATGCACCGCTGGCCAGAGGCGCGTGTCGGAGCGAGGAGGAGCGATGACGGACGAGACGGGCCTCGCCCCCGTCCCCGATAAAGCAAATGGACACTTAAGCCTCGCATTAAATGCGTCTTGTCCTGTAATACTAGTGATAAACTCGCAGTACTGTAGCACTTTCCACCTCCCGTGTCTCACTATGGTAGCCCCTTTCGCCTATAAAAGGAGTCCCATGGCACATAGAGAAAGGATTTGGCTCTTTCGAACCTCGCAGCACCTAGAGCTAGTTCAAGAGCTCAAGAACACTAATACATCCACCAAGGCAGGATCGTAGGGTTTTATGCATCTTTGCGGCCCGATCCTGGGTAAAACCCTCTGTGTCGTCCGCTAGTCCTGCTCTCCTCACGATCCCCGTGCCCCGCAACCGTAGAAGGGATTCCAGTGATCCCATAGGTGTCGTTTCCCACCGACATCTTTGGCGTGCCAGGTAGGGGTCAGCGCAATTGTGAGGATCTGGCCCAGCGGTCGACCTAGCTGTTCTTCATCGCCACGGCTCCTGCGGAGAAGGTGGCCAGGAAGGCGGCGCTGCCCATTGGCTGAAGGACACCAAGGCGGCGACGAGAGAGATAAGTCATGCTGAATTTTATGTTTTTCTGCTTAAATATAAAGTTATTATCCTTGATGGTTCGACCTATCTATGTGAAGCCTGAATGCAGAGGGGCCCTCCCGCAATCGGCAACGCCCTTGTTCTGTTTCGAGTCCACTCAACAGTTCGAGCGGCCGCATCAAGAGCGGCAGGGTGGCCTTCCGCCATTGGCAACTTTCTCGGTTCTGACTCGAGTCAAGCTCGAAAGATCGAGAGGCCGCACCAAGGGAGGTAAGGTGCTTTGCCCGGCAACAAGCACACCCTACAGGCAAATAAGGATCCGTCCTCAGAGCGCCGCCCTGGGTTTACGTGCCGGCGGGCGTACCCAGTTCACGTGAGGTGGACATACAAAGGAAAATCGAACAGGAAAATAACGTGCATAGTTTCAGGGGCATCACACAGTTATATTACACAAATTGCCGCCGCGGTTCTAAGTAAAGATAACTTTGTCTTGGTCATGAACCTGCAGCGACGACGGAGAATGGGATGCCTGTTGGAAATATGCCCTAGAGGCAATAATAAAAGGATTATTATATTTCAATGTTCATGATAATTGTCTTTTGTTCATGCTATAACTGTATTATCCGGAAATCGTAATACACGTGTGAACACTTAGACCCAATGAGTCCCTAGTGAGCCTCTAGTTGACTAGCTCGTTATGATCAATAGATAGTCATGGTTTCCTGACTATGGACATAGGATGTCGTTGATAACGGGATCACATCATTAGGAGAATGATGTGATGGACAAGACCCAATCATAAGCATAGCATAAAAGATCGTATAGTTCGTTTGCTAGAAGCTTTGCCAATGTCAAGTATCTATTCCTTCGACCATGAGATCGTGTAACTCCCGGTTACCGTAGGAGTGCCTTGGGTGTATCAAACGTCACAACGTAACTGGGTGACTATAAAGGTGCATTACAGGTATCTCCGAAAGTATCTGTTGGGTTGACACGGATCGAGACTGGGATTTGTCACTCCGTATAACGGAGAGGTATCTCTGGGCCCACTCGGTAATGCATCATCATAATGAGCTCAATGTGACCAAGGTGTTGGCCACGGGATCATGCATTACGGTACGAGTAAAGTGACTTGCCGGGTAACGAGACTGAACAAGGTATTGGGATACCGACGATCGAGTCTCGGGCAAGTAACGTACCGATTGACAAAGGGAATTGTATACAGGGTTTGATCGAATCCTCGACATCGTGGTTCAACCGATGAAATCATCGAGGAGCATGTGGGAGCCAACATGGATATCCAGACCCCGCTGTTGGTTATTGCCCGAGAGTCGTCTCGGTCATGTCTGCGTGTCTCCCGAACCCGTAGGGTCTACACACTTAAGGTTCGGTGACGCTAGGGTTAGTAGGAAGTCAAGTATGTGACTACCGAATGATGTTCGGAGTCCCGGATGAGATCCCGGACGTCACGAGGAGTTCCGGAATGGTCCGGAGGTAAAGATTCATATATGGGAAGTCCTGTTTCGGGCATCGGGACAAGTTTCGGGGTTATCGGTATTGTACCGGGACCACCGGAGGGGTCCCGGGGGCCCACCGGGTGGGGCCACCTGCCCCGGGGGGCCACATGGGCTGTAGGGGGTGCGCCTTGGCCTGCATGGGCCAAGGGCACCAGCCCCACATAGGCCCATGCGCCTAGGGTTCAAGGGGGCAAGAGTCCTAGGAGGGGAAGGCACCTCCTAGGTGCCTTGGGGGGGAGGGAAACCCCCCTTGGCCGCCGCCCCCCTAGGAGATTGGATCTCCTAGGGCCGGCCACCCCCCCCTTGGCCCTCCTATATATAGTGGGGGAGAGGAGGGACTTCATACCCTGAGTCCTTGGCCTTTGGTTGCCTCCTTCTCCCTCCCCAACACCTCTCCTCCTTCGTTGTGTGCTCGGCGAAGCCCTGTCGGAGTACTGCTTCTCCACCATCACCACGCCGTCGTGCTGCCGGTGGAGCTGTCTTCCTCAACCTCTCCTTCCCCCTTGCTGGATCAAGAAGGAGGAGACGTCGCTCGTCCCGTACGTGTGTTGAACACGGAGGTGCTGTCCGTTCAGCACTTGGCATCGGTGATCTGAATCACGTTCGTGTACGACTCCATCATCACCTTGCAAGCTTCCGCACGCGATCTACAAGTGGTATGTAGATGCAAGCTCTCTCCCATGACTCGTTGCTTAGATGAACTCATAGATGGATCTTGGTGAAGCCGTAGGAAAAATTTTAATTTTCTGCAACGTTCCCCAACAGTGGCATCATGAGCTAGGTCTATGCGTAGTTCTCTAATGCACGAGTAGAACACAATTTGTTGTGGGCGTTGATCTTGTCATCTTACTTGCCTCTACTAGTCTTTTCTTGCTCAACGGTATTGTGGGATGAAGCGGCCCGGACCAACCTTACACGTACGCTTACGTGAGACCGGTTCCACCGACTGACATGCACTAGTTGCATAAGGTGGCTGGCGGGTGTCTGTCTCTCCCACTTTAGTTGGAGCGGAATCGATGAACAAGGCCCTTATGAAGGGTAAATAGAAGTTGACAAAATCACGTTGTGGTGATTCGTAGGTAAGAAAACGTTCTTGCTAGAACCCAATCGCAGCCACGTAAAAGATGCAACAACAACTAGAGAACGTCTAACTTGTTTTTGCAGCGATTGATCATGTGATGTGATATGGCCAGAAGTTGTGATGAATGTTGAATTGTGATGTATGAGATCATGTTCTTGTAATAGGATTCACGACTTGCATGTCGATGAGTATGACAACCGGCAGGAGCCATAGGAGTTGTCTTTATTTTTTTGTATGACCTGCGTGTCATTGAAGAACGCCATGTAAACTACTTTACTTCATTACTAAACGCGTTAGTCATAGAAGTAGAAGTAGTCGTTGGCGTGACAACTTCATGAAGACACGATGATGGAGATCATGATGATGGAGATCATGGTGTCAAGCCGGTGACAAGATGATCATGGAGCCCCGAAGATGGAGATCAATGGAGCTTGATGATATTGGCCATATCATGTCACAACCATATAATTGCATGTGATGTTTATTATGTTTATGCATCTTGTTTACTTAGGACGACGGTAGTAAATAAGATGATCCCTTACAAAATTTCAAGAAGTGTTCTCCCCTAACTGTGCACCGTTGCTACAGTTCGTCGTTTCTAAGCACCACGTGATGATCGGGTGTGATGGATCCTTACGTTCACATACAACGGGTGTAAGACAGTTTTACACAGCGAAAACACTTAGGGTTAACTTGACGAGCCTAGCATGTGCAGACATGGCCTCGGAACACGGAGACCGAAAGGTCGAACACGAGTCGTATGGAAGATACGATCAACATAAAGATGTTCACCGACGATGACTAGTCCGTCTCACGTGATGATCGGACACGGGCTAGTCGACTCGGATCGTGTAACACTTAGATGACTAGAGGGATGTCTAATCTAAGTGGGAGTTCATAATTTTGATTAAGAACTTTATTATCATGAACTTAGTCTAAAACCTTTGCAAATATGTATTGTAGATCAATGGCCAACGCTCATGTCAACATGAACTTCAACGCGTTCCTAGAGAAAACCAAGCTGAAAGATGATGGCAGCAACTATACGGACTGGGTCCGAAACCTGAGGATCATCCTCATAGCTGCCAGGAAGCAATATGTCCTAGAAGGACCGCTAGGTGCCGCTCCCGTCCCAGAGAACCAAGACGTTATGAACGCTTGGCAAACTCGTGCTGATGATTACTCCCTCGTTCAGTGCGGCATGCTTTACAGCTTAGAACCGGGGCTCCAAAAGCGTTTTGAGCATCACGGAGCATATGAGATGTTCGAAGAGCTGAAACTAGTTTTCCAAGCTCATGCCCGGGTCGAGAGATATGATGTCTCCGACAAGTTCTACAGTTGTAAGATGGAGGAGAACAGTTCTGTCAGTGAACACATCCTGAAGATGTCTGGGTTGCACGCACGTATGACCCAGTTGAACATTAACCTCCCAGATGAGGCGGTCATTGACAGAATCCTCCAGTCGCTCCCACCAAGCTACAAGAGCTTTGTGATGAACTACAACATGCAGGGGATGGTAAAGACCATTCCTGAAGTGTTCTCGATGCTGAAGTCAGCAGAGGCTGAAATCAAGAAAGAACATCAAGTGTTGATGGTCAATAAGACCACTAAGTTCAAGAAGGGCAAGGGTAAGAAGAACTTCAAGAAGGACGGCAAAGATGTTGCCGCGCCCGGTAAGCCTGTTGCCGGGAAGAAGTCAAAGAATGGACCCAAGCCTGAGACTGAGTGCTTTTATTGCAAGGGGAAGGGGCACTGGAAGCGGAACTGCCCCAAATACTTAGCGGATAAGAAGGCCGGCAACACCAAAGGTATATTTGATATACATGTAATTGATGTGTACCTTACCAGTACTCGAAGTAACTCCTGGGTATTTGATACCGGTGCCGTTGCTCACATATGTAACTCACAGCAGGAGCTGCGGAATAAACGGAGACTGGCGAAGGACGAGGTGACGATGCGCGTCGGGAATGGCTCCAGGGTCGATGTGATCGCCGTCGGCACGCTGCCTCTACATTTACCTACGGGATTAGTTTTAAACCTCAATAATTGTTATTTAGTGCCAAGTTTGAGCATGAACATTGTATCTGGATCTCGTTTAATACGAGATGGCTACTCATTTAAGTCTGAGAATAATGGTTGTTCGATTTATATGAGAGATATGTTTTATGGTCATGCTCCGATGGTCAATGGTTTATTCTTGATGAATCTCGAGCGTAATATTACACATGTTCATAGTGTGGATGCCAAAAGATGTAAAGTTGATAACGATAGTCCCACATACTTGTGGCACTGCCGCCTTGGTCACATTGGTGTCAAGCGCATGAAGAAGCTCCATGCTGATGGACTTTTAGAGTCTCTTGATTATGAATCATTTGACACATGCGAACCTTGCCTCTTAGGCAAAATGACCAAGACTCCGTTCTCCGGAACAATGGAGCGAGCAACCAACTTGTTGGAAATCATACATACCGATGTGTGCGGTCCAATGAGCGTTGAGGCTCGCGGAGGATATCGTTATGTTCTCACTCTCACTGACGACTTGAGTAGATATGGGTATGTCTACTTAATGAAACACAAGTCTGAGACCTTTGAAAAGTTCAAGGAATTTCAGAGTGAGGTAGAGAATCAACATGACCGTAAGATAAAGTTCCTACGATCAGATCGTGGGGGCGAATACTTAAGTCACGAATTTGGTACACACTTAAGAAAATGTGGAATCGTTTCACAACTCACGCCGCCTGGAACACCTCAGCGAAACGGTGTGTCCGAACGTCGTAATCGCACTCTATTGGATACGGTGCGGTCTATGATGTCTCTTACCGATTTACCGCTATCATTTTGGGGATACGCTCTAGAGACAGCTACATTCACTTTAAATAGGGCACCGTCTAAATCCGTTGAGACGACACCGTATGAATTATGGTTTGGGAAGAAACCTAAGCTGTCGTTTCTAAAAGTTTGGGGATGCGATGCTTATGTCAAGAAACTTCAACCTGAAAAGCTCGAACCCAAGTCGGAAAAATGCGTATTCATAGGATACCCTAAGGAAACTGTCGGGTATACCTTCTACTTAAGATCCGAAGGCAAGATCTTTGTTGCCAAGAACGGATGCTTTCTGGAGAAAGAGTTTCTCTCGAAAGAAGTAAGTGGGAGGAAAGTAGAACTCGATGAAGTACTACCTCTCGAACGGGAAAGTGGTGCAGCGCAGGAAACCATTCCTGTAATGCCCACACCAACTGAAGAGGAAAATGTTGATGATGATCAAGGTACTTCAGATCTAGTTGCTACTGAATTTCGAAGGTCCACAAGGACACGTTCTGCACCAGAGTGGTACGGCAACCCTGTCATGGAAATCATGTTGCTGGACAACAATGAACCTTCGAACTATGAAGAAGCAATGGCGGGCCCGGATTCCAACAAATGGCTTGAGGCCATGAAATCCGAGATAGGATCCATGTATGAAAACAAAGTATGGACTTTGACAGACTTGCCCGATGATCGGCGAGCGATAGAAAATAAATGGATTTTTAAGAAGAAGACGGACGCGGATGGTAATGTTACCATCTATAAAGCTCGACTTGTCGCTAAGGGTTATCGACAAGTTCAAGGGATTGACTACGACGAGACATTCTCTCCCGTGGCGAAGCTTAAGTCCGTCCGAATCATGTTAGCAATTGCCGCATACTATGATTATGAGATATGGCAGATGGACGTCAAAACGGCATTCCTTAATGGACATCTTAAGGAAGAGCTGTATATGATGCAGCCGGAAGGTTTTGTCGTTCCTCAGAACGCTAACAAAGTATGCAAGCTCCAGCGATCCATTTATGGACTGGTGCAAGCATCTCGGAGTTGGAACATTCGCTTTGATGAGATGATCAAAGCGTTTGGGTTTACGCAGACTTATGGAGAAGCCTGCGTTTACAAGAAAGTGAGTGGGAGCTCTGTAGCATTTCTCCTATTATATGTAGATGACATACTCTTGATGGGAAATGATACGAAACTCCTGGACAGCATTAAGGCCTACTTGAACAAGTGTTTTTCAATGAAGGACCTTGGAGAAGCTGCTTATATATTAGGCATCAAGATCTATAGAGATAGATCGAGACGCCTCATAGGTCTTTCACAAAGCACATACCTTGATAAGATTTTGAAGAGGTTCAAAATGGATCAGTCCAAGAAGGGGTTCTTGCCTATGTTACAAGGTGTGAGATTGAGCTTGGCTCAGTCACCGACCACGGCAAAAGATAAAGAAGAGATGAGTGTCATCCCCTATGCTTCAGCCATAGGATCTATTATGTATGCCATACTGTGTACCAGACCCGATGTAAACCTTGCCGTAAGTTTGGTTGCAAGATACCAAAGTAACCCCGGCAAGGAACACTGGACAGCGGTCAAGAATATCCTGAAGTACCTGAAAAGGACAAAGGACATGTTTCTCGTTTATGGAGGAGATGAAGAGCTCGTCGTAAAGGGTTACGTCGACGCTAGCTTCGACTCAGATCTGGATGACTCTAAGTCACAAACCGGATACGTGTATATGTTGAATGGTGGAGCAGTAAGCTGGTGCAGCTGCAAGCAGAGCGTCGTGGCGGGATCTACATGTGAAGCGGAGTACATGGCAGCCTCGGAGGCAGCGCATGAAGCGATTTGGATGAAGGAGTTCATCACCGACCTAGGAGTCATACCCAATGCGTCGGGGCCGATCAAACTCTTCTGTGACAACACTGGAGCTATTGCCCTTGCCAAGGAGCCCAGGTTTCACAAGAAGACCAGGCACATCAAGCGTCGTTTCAACTCCATCCGTGAAAATGTTCAAGATGGAGACATAGAGATTTGCAAAGTGCACACGGATCTGAATGTCGCAGATCCGTTGACTAAACCTCTCTCGCGTGCAAAACATGATCAACACCAGAACTCTATGGGTGTTCGATTCATCACAATGTAACTAGATTGGTGACTCTAGTGCAAGTGGGAGACTGTTGGAAATATGCCCTAGAGGCAATAATAAAAGGATTATTATATTTCAATGTTCATGATAATTGTCTTTTGTTCATGCTATAACTGTATTATCCGGAAATCGTAATACACGTGTGAACACTTAGACCCAATGAGTCCCTAGTGAGCCTCTAGTTGACTAGCTCGTTATGATCAATAGATAGTCATGGTTTCCTGACTATGGACATAGGATGTCGTTGATAACGGGATCACATCATTAGGAGAATGATGTGATGGACAAGACCCAATCATAAGCATAGCATAAAAGATCGTATAGTTCGTTTGCTAGAAGCTTTGCCAATGTCAAGTATCTATTCCTTCGACCATGAGATCGTGTAACTCCCGGTTACCGTAGGAGTGCCTTGGGTGTATCAAACGTCACAACGTAACTGGGTGACTATAAAGGTGCATTACAGGTATCTCCGAAAGTATCTGTTGGGTTGACACGGATCGAGACTGGGATTTGTCACTCCGTATAACGGAGAGGTATCTCTGGGCCCACTCGGTAATGCATCATCATAATGAGCTCAATGTGACCAAGGTGTTGGCCACGGGATCATGCATTACGGTACGAGTAAAGTGACTTGCCGGGTAACGAGACTGAACAAGGTATTGGGATACCGACGATCGAGTCTCGGGCAAGTAACGTACCGATTGACAAAGGGAATTGTATACAGGGTTTGATCGAATCCTCGACATCGTGGTTCAACCGATGAAATCATCGAGGAGCATGTGGGAGCCAACATGGATATCCAGACCCCGCTGTTGGTTATTGCCCGAGAGTCGTCTCGGTCATGTCTGCGTGTCTCCCGAACCCGTAGGGTCTACACACTTAAGGTTCGGTGACGCTAGGGTTAGTAGGAAGTCAAGTATGTGACTACCGAATGATGTTCGGAGTCCCGGATGAGATCCCGGACGTCACGAGGAGTTCCGGAATGGTCCGGAGGTAAAGATTCATATATGGGAAGTCCTGTTTCGGGCATCGGGACAAGTTTCGGGGTTATCGGTATTGTACCGGGACCACCGGAGGGGTCCCGGGGGCCCACCGGGTGGGGCCACCTGCCCCGGGGGGCCACATGGGCTGTAGGGGGTGCGCCTTGGCCTGCATGGGCCAAGGGCACCAGCCCCACATAGGCCCATGCGCCTAGGGTTCAAGGGGGCAAGAGTCCTAGGAGGGGAAGGCACCTCCTAGGTGCCTTGGGGGGGAGGGAAACCCCCCTTGGCCGCCGCCCCCCTAGGAGATTGGATCTCCTAGGGCCGGCCACCCCCCCCTTGGCCCTCCTATATATAGTGGGGGAGAGGAGGGACTTCATACCCTGAGTCCTTGGCCTTTGGTTGCCTCCTTCTCCCTCCCCAACACCTCTCCTCCTTCGTTGTGTGCTCGGCGAAGCCCTGTCGGAGTACTGCTTCTCCACCATCACCACGCCGTCGTGCTGCCGGTGGAGCTGTCTTCCTCAACCTCTCCTTCCCCCTTGCTGGATCAAGAAGGAGGAGACGTCGCTCGTCCCGTACGTGTGTTGAACACGGAGGTGCTGTCCGTTCAGCACTTGGCATCGGTGATCTGAATCACGTTCGTGTACGACTCCATCATCACCTTGCAAGCCTCCGCACGCGATCTACAAGTGGTATGTAGATGCAAGCTCTCTCCCATGACTCGTTGCTTAGATGAACTCATAGATGGATCTTGGTGAAGCCGTAGGAAAAATTTTAATTTTCTGCAACGTTCCCCAACAATGCCTAGTCCAGCGCTGGCCCTCCACCCTCTTGATTTTGTTGATGCGGCTGAGGATGGGCTGGATACGCTCATTCAGCACCGTGGTGTCGACACCCTCGGGCAAGCTCTTCAGCACAGCTCCAAAGTCAAGGTCGGGGTGCTACTACGCGGTCTTGGTGAGCACCGTGGTCATGGTCCCCCGGCAGAGTATCCGGGATTCCTCAACTAGGGAGGCCGCCCGGTTGGAGTGAAGCCGCTTCAGCGTGCCGACGACCTTCTCAAAGTATATGGTCAGGTTGGCATTGGGGCTCAGGCTCGCTTCGGGGGCGTACACCATCTCCGGCATCCCCATGATGGCCAGCTGATCAGCGGCCGAGTTTGCAACGGCAGCAAGGCGCCCGAGCCAGCGCTTCTCGCCCGCCTTGTAGTCCTTGAGGTTGGCGGTCTTGTTCTTCAGCAGCTGCTTCTCTGTCTCCGGCTCCTTGGCCAGGATACCCTCCCGGGTCATGGCCCCCGACAGTGTCTCCTTGAGCTCTCCCAGCTTCAGCTTGAGATCTTTGATGGAGGCGTTGGCCTCGGAGAGCTCTCCAGGCTTGCTGATGACCTTGCCCTGCGCCACCATCAGAGCACCATTGAGCGTGTGCTTCTCCTGGGCCAGCTTCAGAGCTTGCTCCTCTAGCTCCTTCACCTTTCTGGCGTGGGCCTGAGCCAGGGCGTTGAGTGCGTCTTGATGCCTCCGCTCCAGCTCCTGGGTCCGTTGTAGGATGGGCTTGTCCACCTCCTCGTCCTTGCCCCGGAGCGTGGTGGCAAGCTTCTCCTCATGCTCGGCAAGGTCCTCCTCCTGGGTCTTCAGGGCGGCCTCGTGCTGGGACCGGACGACTTCGGCTTCGTCGGCCAACCTCTTCGCCGTCTCCTGGGCCTTCTCGATGTGGGCCAGCTTCAGGGCGAGCTCAACCTCACAGTTGGCCAGCTCACCCTGGGCGGCCTTCAGCTCGTCCTGAGCTTGGCGGAACCTGTCCTGCGCCTCGATGACGCCCCCCCAAAGTCCTCCTCCATCTTCTCCACCACCGCCGTCCTGGACCTGGCCCTGTCTAGGCGAGCGCGATGGAGCGCTTGGAGCTTCCGGAAGCTGGCGCCCATGGCTTGGAGCAGCTGCTCCTCCTGGGAGCCGGCGCCACCAACGCCCGACTCGTCAACAACCTCGAGCCCGGCGGTGGGAAGCGCCTCCTCGTCGAACACCTCTCCCTCAAAAGGAGCCCTGGTGCTCGACGCGCCAAGGAGATGGATGAAGAGGTCGTCGCTGACCCTCAGGTACCTGCCGGAGCCGGATGCAGCGCAGGAGGAGGGCAGGTTATCAAATGCCACCTCCACGGCAGTGGCCTTGCCGGCGTCCCCGGCAGGCCCCTTTTCGGGCTCTTCGGTGGGCCCCTAGGCGGCATCCTCGGCGGCGCCCCTGGCGCCCTCATCAGCAGCGATCCTCTCCGCCTCCGCCGCGGCCTCCGCGGCGACGTCCTTGACGGTGGCGTCGACCTCCTAGGAGGAGGGGTCTGGACGCCAAGAAAAAGATGGGGCGA
Organism: Triticum timopheevii; assembly: GCA_963921465.1. Classification (NCBI taxonomy): domain Eukaryota; kingdom Viridiplantae; phylum Streptophyta; class Magnoliopsida; order Poales; family Poaceae; genus Triticum; species Triticum timopheevii. The sequence goes on along the minus strand of OY997268.1, from coordinate 385,680,631 downwards.
AGCCAAGATCGAAAGCCAATGAGGAAAAGAGGAAAAGGATAATGCAAGCAGAAGAGAAGAGCGAGTAGCTTACCCGAGCCGGGCAGAGAGGCGGAAGCCCCTTCTCCGCCAAGGTCTGGTGTCGGGGCTGTTTCTTTCCTGCAGCCGCGAGCACCTATGGGGCACGGGGGGCCCCTTCTGGTCTGGCAAGGGGGGCGGAGGCCACGCGCAGAGCGGATCGAGGTCGGGCGCGCGCTGGGAGACGGGCGATTTTTACCCAGCTTCGGAGCTCTCCGGAGAGATAAAACTCCTACTGCTGCTTTGTGTTTTTATTTGATCTTGCTCAAGAGCGAGCGTATGGTGGTGTTGTGTGTGTGTCGAATGGACCGAACCCTCAAGCTGCGGAACCAAAATTCCGAACCTCCTCTACGTGCCCATGGGCCTCCCTTTTATAGTCTGAAGGGGGCACCAACAGGTGGCAGCGTAGAAAGATGGGTAGAAAGGTAAAAACGCGGGTTGGTACAACTACTACCAACAGTGTCCCCTACCTAACTCTGACAGCAAGGGACAAGGGCATTTAATGCCCGTCCGGTCGCCCCAACAGTGCAAGGAAACGACCGTTAAAGGCGCCACCGATTGCCACGATGGCGTCTCCGTCAGCTCCGTTTGCCACCTCGCTCTGCATGGCTACGCAACGCCCCGCCACGTGCCCCTGGGGTGGCCCTGGGGTGACACGTCGCTGGATGCGCTGGATTTTGGGTGGCCGCCTTGCCACGGCGAGTGCCTTGCCGCGGCCCTTCTCTTGTCGTGCCGGCAAGCTTGCTGGCCGTCGGGCCTTGCCGGGACGCGCAGGGCGCCGCGGCAAGTCTTCTGGAGATGCCTTGGTCGGTCTTCCCGGCAAGCTCCTCTTGTCGGGGCCTTTGTTTTCTTCCCGGCCAGCTTCTCTTGCCGGGACCTTGTATTCTTCCCGGCCAGCTTCTCTTGCCGGGGCCTTGGTTTGAGTACTTCGATCTTGAATGGCGTCAAAGTAGCCGTGGAGGATCTTGGCGGACGCCCGGCAAGCCCTGCCGCGGGTCGCTGCGACTGCCCGTGCACAAGTTCGGGATACTAAGGTACCCCCCTACTTTAGTACACCAACAGGAGCCCCCGGGCCTGGGCCATACACGGTGCCGAGCGCTGTTGGGCCAGGCCCAAAATAGTGCATGGGCACGCGCGGCCTAGGTCACACCGCATATCTCTCCGCTTCCACTGCGCACGCCCAGAGCGGCACGCGTCAAACGCAGCGTCGTGGGTGATGTGGGTGGCGCGTGCGGGGCTGAGCCTCGCGAGCATGCATCAAGCCATGATGAAGGGGACGGCTCACGCCCCCCCTACCTAAACGGAGGTAGGAGTGGGGGTGTGGTGCATTTACTGGATGGGGCCGGTGCGCGGTTTTCGAGGCGTCCAACCCCATGATCATGGGGTGGGGCGAGGCCGCCTCACCCGTCACCTCGGCCCTGCATCCCCGCCACGTAGCTCCCATGCACTTGGGGTCACGGACGGTGGGAGTGGGAATCCGGGCCGTCGCGAGCAGAGGCAGCGGGTCGGTCCCGATTCCCTGCTCCTCCCGTGCCTTGATTCGCTGAGCGGGGCGGCCGGGCTCCCACCCTGCTCCTTTATAAAGAGCAGGAGGGGGGGGCACGGAAGCCCGCACTCTCTCATCTCCTTCTTTCTTCAACTTCTGTTCTCCTTTCTCCCATTCGCCATGGAGAAAGGGAATCCTGGCTCTTCATCGGTGGCGGCGAGGGTTGCCGCCAGGCAGCGCACCTCTCCCTCTCTCGCACCCTTGGCGGGGGAACCGGCCATAAGGGGAAGAGGGAGGGGGCGTGGTCGCGGACGAGGTCGAGGACGAGGCCAAGGCGCGCGGGGAAGAGGCGGACGGGGCGGCACGCCAGCTTCGCCCCCGCCGGCGGATCCTCCCCCCACGGCGGTCCACATGGGGGACGACCCTTGCGAGTTCTTCGTCGGGCTGCGTCGGGCGCCTCGTCGTCTCCTCCGGCTTCCAACTCCGTCGCAAGCGCGATGGAACCGGACCCGCCCGAGATGCTGAGACTGCAGATGAGGGGCTGCGGGATCAGCGGCACGCGAGTCCACGTTGTATCCCCAGCCCCTGGCGTGATGTATCTTGATCGAGGGTGGAAGACGTTCGCCTACATCCACAGCTTGACGGCGGGGTTTACCCTCCATTTTAAGTTAATGGAGGGTGACCTTCTCGCCGTCAAGGTCTTCGGGGACTCCGGCATCCGAGCGAGATGCTGCGTGGACAGCTCCTCCGATAGCGAAGGCCCCTCCTCGAGCGAGAGTGACGAGGAGGGGAGCGACAGCGACGACGAGGACGGCGGGTCCGACTAGGCGCCGGACGCCGCCTCACGCGCCACCGGCGACCCCATCATCCGGGTCGCCGGCCTTCTGAACTCCCCGGGGCCGTCTCCTTGGGCGGCTGGCGTAGGGAGGCTGCGGAAGAGGAAGAGGGGTGGAGGCAAGGCCGTCAAGTCGGAGTACGAGGGCGAGGTGCCCTCGACAGCGTGCTGACGTCCTGCCGCCCCGTCTTCGAGCTCTGCCTCCGGCGCCTCCGTCTCCGCCAAGCTCCTGGCCGGCCCCCGGGAGGTTCTCTTGGTGTCTTCTGGCACCCGTAGTTCGCCTAGGCGCTCCTTTTGCCCTCCCCGGCAAGCTTCTCTTGCCGGGGCCTCCTTGACCTACCTCCTGAAGAGAGAAACAGGAGAGGGATTACGGGCATCTTATCTTTTAATTTGTAAGCCTTCGGGCCTTAGCTGCATTTAAAATTTGTAATCCTCTCTATCATGTTTTTCATCCTCGATGGACTTGTACTAAATTGGGATGTTTTTTAATGAAAAGAGGGGAATGCCTGCCGGATTATATCCTCTACTTGACTCCGTGCCTTGTATGTTTCCACCCTACGCTATGAGGGAACTTGCTGGCGCAAGCACACTTGCTGAGTGCGGAACATCAGCAGCCCGCTGGCGGTGCTGTTCCCGGCAAGAAACCTTGTCGGGCCAGTTGCAGCGCACTTGCATTGTTGAGCGGACTCGAAAACAAATCAAGGGCGCAACTTAACCGCGATTCGGCTCCTCTGCGCACAGGTTTTTCCATACAAGGCACGCTCGTTCAAGGACGTGGCCTCGTATTCCCCAGTCCATAAGAGGATGCATGACGAGGGACGAAAAGCTTATCTGATATCACAGCCCCCGGCGACTCTGGCTTGCCGGGGGTGAACCTTGGTATCCGCAGCTCCCGGCAACTTTGGCTCGCTGAAACCCAGGTGCCGGTGCGCCTTGCTTTGTCCTTGCCGCCGGCGTCGCAGCCCCCGGGGACCCTGACTTGCCGCGGAGGAATCTTGGTACTCGCAGCCCCCAGCGATGCTGGTTTGCCGGGGCCCAGGGGCCAGTGCGCCCTTCTATTCTTTCCTTGTTGCTGTCATTTTAGTCATGAGAAAAATTTAGACGGCGCCGCAATAAGTTACTTTTTGCAACGTAACTTCAAGTTGGGCAATGCAACGCCGTGTTTCGCCCTTTGTATGTTTACGCTCTACGCTTTTAGGGGACTTGCCGGTGCATACATGCTTGCTGAGTGCGGAACATCAGCAGCCTGCTGGCGGTGTTGCCCCCGGCAAGAAACCTCGTCGGGCTAGTTGCAGCGCGCTTTCATTGTTGAGCGGACTCGGAAACAAGTCAAGGGCGCAACTTAGCCACGAGTCGGCTCCTCCGCGCACAAGCTTCTCATACAAAGGACGTCCCATGGCAAGGCTTACTATGTTACATCCTTTATTCCATCACATCCCTTGTATGTTTTTACCCTACGCCTTCAGGGAACTTGTCGGCGCTAACACACTTGCTGAGTGCGGAACATCAGCAGCCCGCTGGCGGTGTTGTCTCCGGCAAGAAACCTTGTCGGGCCAGTTGCAGCGCACTTTCATTGTTGAGCGGGCTCGAAACAAAGCAAGGGCGCAACTTAACCGCGAGTTGGTTCCTCTGCGCACGGGTTTTTCATACAAGGCACGAACGTTCAAGGAATGCAACATAGAAATTTAAAACTGAACGTATTCTATATTCGAATTTGGGCAACTTAGCTTTTTTGTCTTTCGTGCTCCGGTAAGGCCGCACTTCCCCCTTGACTCCCTTCCTTGTATGCTTTCACCCTCACGCTTTCGGGGAACCCGCCGGTGCAAGCACGCTTGCTGAGTGCGGAACATCAGCAGCCCGCTGGCGGTGTTGCCTCCGGCAGGAAAAACTTGTCGGGCTAGTTGCGGCGCGCTTTCATCATTGAGCGGACTCGAAACAGATCAAGGGCACAACTTAGCCACAATTCGACCCTTCTGCGCACAGGTTCTTCATACAAGGTACGGAGTCTCAGGGAATACAATTCAAAAGCTCGAAACTGGACGCTTTCTTCGCCCTAATGGCCGGTGGAGCTCGATGGCGCATCCTCGACGGCAGCGCGGCACTCCGGGGAGGTGTGCTTGCCGGAGCAGGCACCAGAGCTGTTCTTGCCGGGCTTAGTCTTTGGTGGATCTGTCTTTGCCTTCTTGCATTTGCCGGTGGGGCTCGATGGTGCGTCCTCGACGGTAGCGCAGCACTCCGGGGAGGTGCGCTTGCCGGAGTGGGCATCAGAGCTGCTCTTGCCGGACTTGACTTTCTTCTTCCCCCGGGGAGCTTCAGCCGCAAGTGGCTTGCACTCTGCTGCGGCTACTGCTTCCCGGTAGATCTTGTCGGTGCAGATAAGTGCATCCTTCTTGTCGCCTTGGACAGAGATGACACTTATCGGACCAGGCATATTGAGCAGGTTGTATGCGTAGTGAGAGGCTGCCATGAACTTGGCAAGCGCTGGACAGCCGAGTATCCCATTGTAGGGTAATAGGATATCAACAACATCGAAGGTGACCCTCTTTGTCCTGAAGTTCAGCTCGCTGCCAAACGTCACTGGCAGCATGATCTTCCCCTTGGGCTTGCTCCTTCCCGGATTTATCCCTTGAAAGGTACCAGTTTCTTCGAGCTCGCTGTCGGGGATCTGGAGCTTCTTGAGCACTGTGGAGGAAATCAGGTTCAGGCCGGCCCCGCCGACAACCAATATCTTCGTGACCTTGAGGTTGCGGATTGTTGGTGAGACAAACATTGGCAAGCACCCGACCGCAGTGATGCGATCAGGGTGGTCCTCAACATCGAAGATGATGGGCGTGCCGGACCATTTCAGAGGCTTGCCACCTCTCGCACCCACTGCTTGAGTCGGCGGTGCGAGGCGTGCAGAGAGGCGCCGCCGTCGATGCACAACACCTCTGTTGCCTTCTGAAACTCTTGGTCATCGGTCTCATCCTCCTCCATCTCATCATCCTCATCCTCATCTTCATCATTGTCGCGGCCGCGGGGAGGCCTATCTCCTTGCCGCGGCTTGGCCTTGCCGCGGTGTCCTCCCCGGGCGGGAAGCTTCTTGCCGGATCCTCCGCCATCTCCCTGGGCTATCTCCTTATCGCGGCGCTTGTATTCGGCTTTATGTAGTTCCGCCATCTGCTCCACTTTCTTGCAGGTTTGGAGATCATGGCCCTTGGTGTGGTGGATCTTGTAGTACCGCTTGCCGGAGCCATCCTGCTTGTCGGCGGCCACCACAGCCTCGCCGGAGTCGTTGGCTTTGGCCTTGTCGGAGCCGCCTCCGTTGCCGGAATGCTCAGCAGCTAGCACATCCTTAGCCTTTCTCTTCCTGTTGTTCCGCCTCCGGTTCTTCCTTTCCGGGGTGGCATCCTCACTGTCAGATCCTTCTACTCCTGCAACCTCTCCGGGGATTTTCCTCCCCTCCTCAGCCCATGCAAACTTGTCGGCCAGAGCATAGAGCTCGCTGACGTCTCTGATCTTGCACATCGCCATCTCCTCCCTCATCCTGCAGTTACGCACGTTCTGATGAAACGCGCTGATAACTGCGGCGGGGTGGACGTCTGGGATGTTGCGCTGCACTTGGCTGAATCTCTGTATGTACTTGCGCAGGGGTTCTCCCTCCTTCTGGACGAGCAAGTGGAGGTCACTCTCCAGGCCATGAGGCTTGTGGCCACCTGTGAAGGCGCCGACAAACTGATGACACAGGTCCGCCCATGAAGAGATGGAACCGTGCGGCAAGTGCATGAGCCAAGATCTGACGTTGGGCTTGAGCACCAGCGGGAAGTAGTTGGCGAGGATCTTCTCATCGCGCCCTCCGGCAGCCTGCACCATGATGGTGTAGATGCTGAGGAACTCCGATGGATGTATCCTGCCATCGTACTTCTCGGGCACGTCTGGCTTGAAGTTCTTGGTCCTGGGCCACTGGACTTGCCGCAGCTCGCGGGTGAACGCAGGGCAACTTACCGCGTACGGCAAGTCGCTTGGTTCCCCGGGTGCATGCATATCGACAGTGGGCCCAGCGCGCTGGTCAGATTGACGTCGTGCTTCCCTTCTGCGCTCGATGCGAGTGCGAGCGTCTTCGTGCCACTGTTCTTGGAGAACGTGGCATTGATCGCGTCGGGTTCGCGGGTCCGACGACGCGGTGGAGTCGCTGCCGGGGTTGGCCCGACGAGCCGGCGATCTTGGCCTTCGGGGCTGGGAGTGCACGGAGGTGGCACCCCCAGCGGTCTTGTCGGCATCGGCTTGTGCCTGGGCGCCTTGCCGGGGCCTCTATGCGCTCGGTTGCCGGGGCCTGTCGCCGTTGGCGAAGCTGATGAGACTGTATATGGTCATCCTCCAGTTGTCGATCTTGTGCGGCGCCGGAGGGTAGTCTAGAAGCAGCTGGGCTCGGGCCAGCGCTTCCTCTGCTGTCTTGGGTGGTGGTGGCGACGAGCGGCGCGAGGAGCGGGATGTGCTCGGACTCCCAACTGGATTGGGAGGTGCAACACCCCGCCCGGGCGACCGTACCTCGCTCGCGCCAGCATGCGGGCGTGCATGCTGACCTCGAGCGTCTCGCGACCCACCAGCTTGGCCTTGTTCCAATGCGAGCACGGTGCTAGGAGCACCGGGGCGTTGTCGACCTTGCACTTCCTGGGAAGGATGCGGTGTCTGCACGGTCGCCGACGCTTGCGGAGCCTTGTTTTTGGATCTGGTGACGACGTGAGTCCCACCATCGGCTCCCACTCCTCCGTCGGCGTCCACTCCACCGCCCGTTTGCTCGGGCGGTGGTGGCGGAATCGATGTAGACGGAGCGGCCACCTCCGAAGGCTTCTTCTTCGGTGGCATGTTGATGAAGGCGTTGACGCGCGCGGAGACCGGATTAGATGCTCACGACCTCGACGCGCCCCCTACCTGGCGCGCCAAAGATGTCGGGGCCGTTTCTTTCCTGCGGCCGCGAGCACCTATGGGGCATGGGGGGCCCCTTCTGGTCCGGCAAGGGGGGCGGAGGCCGCGCGCAGAGCGGATCGAGGTCGGGCGCGCGCTGGGAGACGGGTGATTTTTACCCAGCTTCGGAGCTCTCCGGAGAGATAAAACTCCTACTGCTGCTTTGTGTTTTTATTTGATCTTGCTCGAGAGCGAGCGTATGGTGGTGTTGTGTGTGTGTCGAATGGACCGAACCCTCAAGCTGCGGAACCAAAATTCCGAACCTCCTCTACTTGCCCATGGGCCTCCCTTTTATAGTCTGAAGGGGGCACCAACAGGTGGCAGCGTAGAAAGATGGGTAGAAAGGTAAAAACGCGGGTTGGTACAACTACTACCAACAGTGTCCCCTACCTAACTCTGACAGCAGGTGACAAGGGCATTTAATGCCCGTTCGGTCGCCCCAACAGTGCAAGGAAACGACCGTTAGAGGCGCCACCGATTGCCACGATGGCGTCTCCGTCAGCTCCGTTTGCCACCTCGCTCTGCATGGCTACGCAACGCCCCGCCACGTGCCCCTGGGGTGGCCCTGGGGTGACACGTCGCTGGATGCGCTGGATTTTGGGTGGCCGCCTTGCCGCGGCGAGTGCCTTGCCGCGGCCCTTCTCTTGTCGTGCCGGCAAGCTTGCCGGCCGTCGGGCCTTGCCGGGACGCGCGGGGCGCCGCGGCAAGTCTTCTGGAGATGCCTTGGTCGGTCTTCCCGGCAAGCTCCTCTTGTCGGGGCCTTTGTTTTCTTCCCGGCCAGCTTCTCTTGCCGGGACCTTGTATTCTTCCCGGCCAGCTTCTCTTGCCGGGGCCTTGGTTTGAGTACTTCAATCTTGAATGGCGTCAAAGTAGCCGTGGAGGATCTTGACGGACGCCCAGCAAGCCCTGCCGCGGGTCGCTGCGACTGCCCGTGCACAAGTTCGGGATACTAAGGTACCCCCCTACTTTAGTACACTGACATCTGGCGTCGAGGCAAAGCCGCCAGCGCCTGCGTTCTCCTCCCCCTCCTCCGTGTGCATGGCCTCAGTGCTTGGTGTCCTTGCCGGGGACGCCCCTTGGGGCGGTGTAGTCGACGGGGGCGGCATGATCGGAGAAGCCCTCTGTGGCTCCCTTTGGTGCTGCTCCTCTCCTGCATCCAGGGCACGGTTAACACTGAAGCATCGACCATGACGCACATTGATAGAGGGAGGATGGAGGACTTACGCTGGGGGCTGGGCTGGCGGCTGCTGTCCGGGCTACTCGACACCACCAGTGGCGTACTGGAGGTGCCTGCAGGGGCTGGCCACTCGCTGAAATCCTGGCCCTCTTGATCCTCTGGGCCAGCGTCTCCACATCCCTGCAAGGTGAACACAGGTAAGCAACGCCATTGGGGGGAAGTGTAAGGAATGAGGGAGGAAAGAACAGGCTTAATCTTCGTTCTCTTCCTCCTCCTCCTCTGTTGCTTTCCTCTTCCGCTCCGGGCTGAGAGGCCCGAGCTCTCTCTCCAGGCTGAGAGGCCCGAAGTTAAACAAATCATGCCAAATCCCCGCGCCACTGTTTGCCGGCGAGGGGGGGCGATGGCGTCCGGGCACGCTTGGACGACGACGAAGCAGATGTCCTCTTCTTCGACGCCACGGCTTTCGCCGTTTTCTTCATCGCCACCGCCCTCGTCTGGCGCACGGGCGCCTCCTGGGCTTGCCGCAGCTGCACGGCTTGGTCGGCGCAGACCGGCTCGCCGGAGGTGGCCCGCCGCAGGACCCGCCTTCTTCCGGTGACCGGAGGGTCGGAGGTCGCAGCCCACTCCACCTCGTCCTCCTCTGATAACGACCCGCCGGCAGCATCCTCGACGAGGGGATCCCCGGTGTCGACGCCGCTGGCCTCCCCAGCGGCTGTTGCCCACCGGGCGAGCTCCCCATCCTCCGCCTCCGCCACGGCCTTGTCCACCATGCCGCCGGTGCTGCCGGCCTCCTTGACGAGCTTTGCCTCCTCCTCGGTGATGTATATCTCGTGCAGAGTGTCGAAGAACTCCTACACCACGAGCTCGTCTGGCTCGACCCACTTCGGGTCGAGGCCATGTGCGTTGAAGAGCGGCATCATGGCGATGATCTTGTTCTGACGAGAATTGTTGCTCAGCGGGACCACTCCCGCCGGCAGCTTGAAGACAAGCTCCTTGTCGACCTTGCCGGCCTTCGCGGTGGCCCTGGCAAGTTTGCTGGACCGCTCGACCTCGCCCGCGTCGTCGACCTTGAGCTGGAAGATTCACTTTCAAAGATGGGCGTGCAGCAGCACCGTCAAGTTGTTGTCGAGGCCGGGGCACAGCCTCATGATGTCGACGATGTTCACATAGAGCCAGGCTGGCCTCCCCTTGTCGTGCAGAGGGCCGATCCGGCGGCAGATGACGTCCGCCCCGATCATCTCAAGGGTGAGCATGGCCTGCGTGAGACGGAGAATCCTGGTGGTGGCAACCATGAGCTTCGCGTCGTTGGCATCGACGTCGCCCCAATCAGCGCCACGGACCGGCGGCTTCTGGCGAACCTCGCTGAACGCTAGCGGATCCTTTTCCTCAATCCAGCACCACCGGCCCCGCCATTCTTCCCACCTCTCCTTCGTGGCACCGTCCGGGTAAGCCCCCTTGGCCCTCGGGATCCATGCGACGCAGCTGGCAATGGCGCCCCCCTTCTGGATCCGAGGGGAGAAATAATGGCGAAAGAGCGTCGTGCTGGGGTACACCCCGACGAACCCCTCGCAGAGATGAGGGCCATGCACACCACTACATTCGGAGTGAAATCCAAGAGGTGGAAGCCGTAGGTGTGTATGATGTCCTTGAAGAAGTCGGAGAAGGGGGGACAGAGGCCGCAAGAGAAATAGTCGACAAAGAAGGGGTACTGATGCAGGGATGGCCCGGCGCTAGCAGGGACGACGGTCGTGACTCTAGTGCAAGTGGGAGACTGAAGGAAATATGCCCTAGAGGCAATAATAAAGTTATTATTTAGTTCCTTATTTCATGATAAATGTTTATTATTCATTCTAGAATTGTATTAACCAGAAACTTAGTACATGTGTGAATACATAGACAAACATAATGTCACAAGTATGCCTCTACTTGACTAGCTCGTTGAATCAAAGATGGTTAAGTTTCCTAACCATAGACTTGATTTGTCATTTGATTAACGATATCACATCATTAGGAGAATGATGTGATTGACTTGACCCTTTCTGTTAGCTTAGCACTTGATCGTTTAGTATGTTGCTATTGCTTTCTTCATGATTTATACATGTTCCTATGCCTATGAGATTATGCAACTCCCGTTTACCAGAAGAACACTTTGTGTGCTACCAAACATCACAACATAACTGGGTGATTATAAAGGTGCTCTACAGGTGTCTCCAAAGGTACTTGTTGAGTTGGCGTATTTAGAGATTAGGATTTGTCAATCCGATTGTCTGAGAGGTATCTTTGGGCCCTCTCAGTAATTCACATCACTATAAGCCTTGCAAGCAATGTGACTAATGAGTTAGTTGTGGGATGATGCATTACATAACGAGTAAAGAGACTTGCCGGTAATGAGATTGAACTAGGTATTGAGATACCGACGATCGAATCTCGGGCAAGTAACATACCGGTGACAAAGGGAACAACGTATATTGTTATGCGGTTTGACTGATAAACATCTTCGTAGAACATGTGGGAACCAATATGAGCATCCAGGTTCTGCTATTTGTTATTGATCGGATACGTGTCTCGGTCATGTCTACATAGCTCTCGAACCCGTAGGGTCCGCACGCTTAAAGTTCGATGACGATTTACATTATGAGTTATGTGTTTTGATGTACCAAAGGTAGTTAGGAGTCCCGGATGAGATCGGGGACATGACGAGGAGTCTTGAAATTGTCGAGACGTAAAGATCGATATATTGGACGACTATATTCGGACATCGGAAAGGTTCCGACTGATTCGGGTATTTATCGGAATACTGGAGAGTTACGGGAATTCGCCGGGGAGTATATGGGCATTATTGGGTTTTAAGGGAGAGAGAGAGAGAGAGAGGCAGGTCGCGCCCCCCCCCCCCCCCCCAAGGCCTAGTCCGAATTGGACTAGGGGAGGGGCGGCGCCCCCTCCTTCCTTCTCTTCTCTCTTCCCTTTCCTTGACTCCTACTCCTACTACATGGAAGGGGGGAATCCTATTCCCGGTGGGAGTAGGACTCCCCAGGGCGCGCCATAGAGAGGGCCGACCCCTCCCCTACTCCACTCCTTTATATACGGGGGCAGTGGGGCACCTCTAGACAGACAAGTTGATCTCTCCCAGCCGTGTGCGGTGCCCCCTCCACCATATTCCACGTCGGTCATATCGTAGCGGCGCTTAGGCAAAGCCCTGCTTTAGTAGCAACATCATCACCGTCATCACACCGTCGTGCTGACGGAACTCTCCCATGAAGCTCTGCTGGATCAGAGTTCGCGGGACGTCATCAAGCTGAACGTGTGCTGAACTCAGAGGTGCCGTACATTCGGTACTTGGATCGGTTGGATCGTGAAGACGTACGACTACATCAACTACGTTGTGCTAACGCTTCCGCTTTCGGTCTACGAGGGTACATGGACTCACTCTCCCCGCTCGTTGCTATGCATCACCATGATCTTGCGTGTGTGTAGGAATTTTTTTGAAATTACTACGTTCCCAACAGGTGGCCGTCGTGGCCTCCACCCCATCGCCGGCCGCCGTGGCCACCAGCCCACCATCAAGATCATCACCGCTCCGCCGCCATCGCCCAAAGGAGGGAGGCGGAGCTGGAGGTCCGCACGTGCGTCAATGACCTTGCGCGCTACATTGAGTTCCTGCGGGAGGAGGACGAGCGCCTCATCCAACACGCAAAGAGCCTTACCGCAACCATGGATGCAGCACACGCTGACGCGGAGGCGAGGAATCAAGAGATCTACGAGCAGTACAGCCGCTTTGAGATGGGTCGTTTGGAGCAGCACAGGGCGTTTGAGGTGAGCGTGGTTGAAGGTGCAGCAGCGGCAGGCACCGTATTGCAGTTGTCCAGCTCGTCGGTAGGCTCCTCCTCCTCTTCCTCTTACTAAGCGCACTCGGCAGATGAGAGGCTGCCAAAAGTAGTACAAAGCCCCTCCATAGTAGTAGTATTTAGGGGCTATATAGTTGAACTAGCTATTTCAATACGTGGTTGGTAACAATTGGGGAAAAGTTTGGTCGGTTCAGGTGTCGAGTTGAACTGTTTGTATAAATTAAGAACGACTACTTAATCTTTGAATGCAATCTATGCTTAATTACTGAATTTTAGTTGCAAAAATTAGATAGTGCTAGTGATTTTTAGCTGCATATTTTGATAAATTGCAGTGTTACAAGGATTGACAAATGGCAATGTTACTAGATCAACAAATGTCAATATTTTCAGTTTGACAAATGGCAATATACCCAATATGACAGATGCAAATCGTACCAAATTGTCTATACGTGGTTGCACACAGGTCATCCGAAAAAACCATTTAATTGAAGGAAGGTAGGAATCCTGCTTACCAAATTTTCTCTTGGCTTAGCTCCGAAGTCTCACTTTGCATACGCTATTCAATCTTAACTATATGCGTTGAAGAGATGCACAAATCATGCGCGGCGAATTTTCCCTTGGCTTACTGCGGAAGAACATAGCTCTCACTTTGCATACAGGTGTTCTATCTAAAACGTTTGCGATGAAGAGCTGGACAAATCCTTCTCGACGCATTTTCCCTTTGCTCACTGGGGAAGCTGTCGGTTTACATACGTGTGTTCTATCTAAAATGTTTGCGATGTTACAGTGGTAGCTATTTGTTTCAAAATGTCTTTGTTGGCTGTTATTCGAGTGCGCCTTCTCTCAAAATAGACACGAAAAATACCACAACATGTCGGGTGCTATTCCATGATAGCATGCCAAGTTTCATGAATTTCAGACGAGTTTTGGATTTACTAGAATTTAAAAACAGAGCATCTCAATGTTTTGCCGGCAATCAATAGTGCCCTGGTGTTTAAAATTCATTCCCATTTCTTGCATGGGACCTAAGCATGCACCCAAGGACACAAATTTGATTTTCAACCAATTTATATGCACTAGAGCATGCGCATTTAGTTCAAATTTTAATTATGCACATAAAATGCCTAGAAACCCAGTTAATGTATAAAAATGTCCAAATGAACCCCGAAAATTCGAAAATTTAACTCAACACTCCTGTTTTTCTATGTTGACATTAGGAAATTTTTGAAAGCAATAAGAGGCAACGGATATTGTTTCATCCCCAAAGGTGGCACATTCCCTACCAAAACCATCAGGCTTGTTGTGAGAAGCTCTGGTTTGTAAGAAGCTTATACCCAAACCTGCCCCGAATGGGACAAATTTTTGACCACGGCATCTTGATGCCCTCCATGATGGCATGCCAAGATTCATGAATTTTAGTTGAGTTTTGGATTTGTTAGAATTTAAAAACCAGGCATCTCAATGTTTGCTGCTGAGTGACGGGGGCAGGGTGTTTGACATTCATTCCCATTTCTTGCGTGGGACCTAAGCATGCAACCAAGGACACAAATTTGAATTTTCAACCAAATTATATGCATTAGAGCATGTGCCTATAGTTCAAATTTGAATTGTGCACATAGATGCATAGAAAACTCAGTTAATGTATAAAAATGTCCAAACGAGCCCCAAAAATTCCTAAAATTAACACAACACTCATGTTGTTGTATGTTGACACTAAAAAAATTGAAATTAAGAAGTGGGAACATATATCATTTCGTCCAGAAAGGTGAAACGTTCCCTACCGTAACCATGAGGCTTGTTGTGAGAAGCTCTGGTTTGTGAGAAGCTTATATACCCCAACCTGGCCCAAATGGGACAATATTTTCGTACAGATTGATGCCGTCCCATGATAGCATGTCAAGTTTCATGAATTTCAGACGAGTTTTCGATTTACTAGAATTTAAAAACCATGTATCTCAATGTTAGCGGCCGAGCGACAGCGGCAAGGTGTTTGGCATTCATTCTAATTTTTTGCATGAGACCCAAGGTTGCAACCAAGGGCACACATTCCAATTTTGAACCCATTTATATGCACTATAGCATGTGTATGTAGTTCAAATCTGAATCATGCACATGAATGCATAGAAACTCAGTTAATGTATAAAAATTTCCAAGCGAACCCCGAAAAATCCCAAAAATTGACACAACACTCCTGTTGTTCTATGTTGACACAGGAAATTTTTTGAAAGTAAGAAGAGGCAACATATATCGTTTCGTCCCCCAAGGTGGCATGTTCCCTACCAAAACCATCAGGCTTCTTGTGAGAGAAGCTTTGGTTTGCGAGAAGCTTATACACAAACCTGCCACAAATGGGACAATATTTTTACCACGGCATGTCGATGCCATTCCATGATATCATGTCAAGTTTCATGAATTTTAGACGAGTTTTTAATTTACTAGAATTTTAAAACCATGTATCTCAATGTTAGCGGCCGAGCGACATTGTCAAGGTGTTTCACATTCATTCTCATTTGTTCCGCGTGACCTAAGCTTGCAACCAAGGACAAACATTTGATTTTGCAACCCATTTTTATGGATTGGAGCATCTGCATGCATTTCAATTTTGAATTATGCACATAAATACCTAGAAAACTTAGTTAATGAATAAAAATGTCCAAACGATCCTCGAAAAAACCAAAATTTAACAGGACACTCCATTTGTTCTATGTTGACACCAGCAAAAAAATTGAAAGGATGAAGAGGCAACGAATATCGTTTTGTCCACTAATGTAACACGTTTCCCTAACGGAAACATGAGGCTTCTTGCGAGAAGCTCTGGTTTGTGAGACGCTTATACCATAACCTGCCCCAAATGGTACAATATTTTTTACCCCAGCATGTTGATGTTGTTCCATGATAGCATGCGAAGGTTCACGAATTTCAGACGAGTTTTGTATTTACCAGAATTACAAAAGCAAGCACCTCAACGTTTGCCGGAGAGGGGCGGTGGGGACGCCGGCGGAGGAACGGGCGCCGACGGGGGGACTCACATCGTCACCAGGTCCAAGGACAAGGCCCCGCAAGCTTCGGCATCTGTACATACACCGCACCCCTCCCAGGAGGTGCAGGATCGACAATGCCATGGTGCTCCAAGCACCGTACTCGCGTTGGAACAAGGCCGAGATGGTGGATCGCGTGACGCTCAAGACCAACATGCGCGTTAACATGTTGGCACGAGCGCAGTACGGTCGCCTGGACGAGATGTTGCTCCTTCTAACACTATTAGAAGTTTGAGCATATCCCGCTCCTCGCGTCGTTCGCCACCGCCGCCCAAGACTCCAGAGGAAGCGCTGGCCCGAGCCCAGCTGCTTCTAGATTACCCTCCAGCGCCAGACAAGATCGACGACTGGAGGGCCACCATTCAGAGCCTCATCGGCTTCGCCAACGGCGACAAGCCCCGGCAACCGAGCACGTCGAAGCCCCGGCAAGATGCCCAGGTGCAAGCCGACGCCGACAAGACCGCTGGGGGTGCCACCACCGTGCACTCCCCGCCCCGAAGGCCAAGATCGCCGACTCGCTGGGCTAACCTCGACACCGATTCCACCGCGTCGTCGGACCCGCGAGCTCGTCGCGATCAGCGCCAAGTTCTCCAAGAACGACGACAAGAAGACACTCGTACTCGCATCGAGCGTCGAAGAGAAGCGTGGTGTCAGTCAGACCAGCGCGCTGGGCCCGCTGTTGATATGCATGCGCCAGGCGAACTAGGCGACTTGCCGTACGCGGTAGGTTGCCCTGCGTTCAGTCGTGAGCTGCGGCAGGTCCAGTGGCCCAGTACCAAGAACTTCAAGCCAGATGTACCCGAGAAGTACGATGGCAGGATACATCCGTCAGAGTTCCTCAGCATCTACACCATCGCGGTGCAGGCTGCTGGGGGGTGCGACGAGAAGATCCTCGCCAACTACTTCCCGTTGGTGCTCAAGCCCAACGTCAGATCTTGGCTCATGCACTTGCCGGACAACTCCATCTCTTCATGGGCAGATCTGTGCCATCAGTTTGTCGGCGCCTTCACAGGCGGCCACAAGCCCCATGGCCAGGAGAGCGATCTTCATCTGCTCGCCCAGAAAGAAGGAGAACCCCTGCGCAAGTACATTCAAAGATTCAGCCAAGTGCAGCGCAACATCCCAGACGTCCACCCTGCCGCGGTTATCAGCGCGTTCCATCAGAACGTGCGTAACCGCAGGATGAGGGAGGAGATGGCGATGTGCAAAATCAGAGATGTCAGCGTGCTATATGCTCTGGCCGACAAATGTGCACGTGCTGAGGAAGGGAGGAAACTTCCCCGGGAGAACAGAGGAGCAGAAGGATCTGACAGTGAGGATGCCGCCCCAGTAAAGAAGAACCGGAGGCGAAATAACAGAAAGAGGAAAGCCAAGGATGTGCTAGTTGTCGAGCAGTCGGCAACGGAGGTGGCGCCGAGAAGGCCAAAGCTGGTGACTCCAGCGAGGCTGTGGTGGCCGCCGACAAGCAGGACGGCTCCGGCAAGCAGTACTGCAAGATCCACCGCACCAAGGGCCATGATCTCCAGACTTGCAAGAAGGTTGAGCAGCTCGTTGAGCTACAAAAAGCTGAAAACGAGCGGCGAGACAAGGAGAAGGCCCAGGAAGGTGGCGGAGGATCTGGCAAGAAGCGTCCCGGCCGGGGAGGACGCCGCGACAAGGCCAAGCAGCGGCAAGGAGACAGGCCTCCCCGCGGCCGCGACAAGGACGAAGACGAAGACGAAGATGAAGAGATGGATGAGGATGAGACCGACGAGCAGGAGTTTCAGAAAGCAACAGAGGTTTTGTGCGTCGACGGCGGTGCTTCTCTGCATACTTCACACCGCCAACTCAAACAGTGGGTGTGTGAAGTTAATGCAGCAGAACCATCAGTTGAGTCGCACAAACCTCTGAAGTGGTCCAGCACGCCCATCATCTTTGATGTTGAGGACCACCCTGATCGCATAACTGCGGTCGGGTGCTTGCCGATGTTGGTTTCACCAACTATCCGCAACCTCGAGGTCACAAAGATGCTGGTTGACGGCGGGGCCGGCTTGAATCTGATCTCCTCTGTGGTGCTCAAGAAGCTCCAGATCCCCGACAGCGAGCTCGAAGAGACTGGTACCTTTCAAGGAATCAACCTAGGAAGGAGCAAGCCGAAGGGGAAGATCACACTGCCGGTTACATTTGGCAGCGAGTTAAATTTCAGGACAGAGAGAGTCACCTTTGACGTCGCTGATTTCCCATTGCCCTACAATGGGATACTTGGCCGTCCAGCGCTCGCCAAGTTCATGGCAGCCTCTCATTATCCTTACAACGTACTCAAGATGCCCGGTCCGATAAGTGTCATTTCTGTCCATGGCGACAAGAAACATGCCCTTATCTGTACCGACAAGATCTACCGGGAAGCAGCAGCCGCAGCCGATCGCAAGACACTTGCCGCTGAAGCTCCCGGGGGGAAGAAGAAGACCAAGTCCGGCAAGAGCAGCTCTGATGCCCACTCCGGCAAGCGCACCTCTTCGGAGTGCTGCGCTACCGTCGAGGACGCACCATCGAGCTCCACCGGCAAGTGCAAGAAGGCAAAGACAGCTTCACCAGAGACCAAGAAAGTGGCCGCCAAGGAGGACGGCACTGGTGGTACCTTCACCATCAGTGCCATGCTTGACCCTAAATAGGAAAGCGCGCTTGTTGCTTTCCTGCAGGCGAATGTCGATGTGTTTGCATGGCAACCATCTGACATCCCCGGTGTTCCCAGGAAAGTAATTGAGCACCACCTTGCCGTCTGCCCTCACGCGCTGCCCGTCAAGCAGAGAGTAAGGAAACAAGCAGTGGAGCAACAAGAATTCATTGCTGAAGAGATCAAGAAGTTGGAAGCAGCAGGCCTGGTCAGAGGAGTGCTCCATCCAACGTGGCTGGCCAATCCTGTAGTCGTGCGCAAAGCGAATGGGAAATGGAGGCATTGTATTGACTTCACTGATGTTAATAAAGCTTGTCCCAAGGATCCATTTCCCTTGCCGCCCATAGACCAGATTGTTGACTCCACGGCAGGATGTGATTTGCTTTCATTTGTTGATGCATACTCAGGTTATCACCAGATCTTCATGGCAGAAGAGGATGAAGAGAAAACCGCATTCATTACTCCATGTGGCACGTACTGCTTTGTACGGATGCCTTTCGGACTAAAGAATGTTGGTTCAACATTTGCAAGGTTAGTCAGTCATGCTTTTGAGACACAGTTGCACAGAAATGTGGAAGCTTACATGGATGACATAGTGGTCAAGAGCAAGGACAAAGAAACTTTGATCCAAGACTTGGATGAGACCTTTGCAAATCTGCGCAAGATCAACCTCAAGCTCAACCCCGAGAAGTGCGTGTTTGGAGTTCCTTCCGGCAAGCTTCTCGGGTTCTTTGTATCCCAGAGGGGGATTGAAGCCAATCCCGACAAGATCAAGGCCATTGAGCAGATCAAAGCACCGAAGCGCGTCAAGGATGTACGAAGGCTTGCCGGCTGCGTTGCTGCTCTCAGCAGGTTCATTTCTAAGTTTGCTGAACGCGCCCTGCCGTTTTTCAAAATTTTGAAAAAGGCAGGTCCAATGAAATGGACTCCAGAAGCGGAGGCTGCGCTGCAAGACTTGAAGAAATATCTGTCCTCCACTCCAATACTTGTCGCACCTAAGCCACAAGAGAAGTTACTGCTATACTTAGCGGCAACCAATCAAGTGGTTAGTGCTGCGTTAGTAGCGGAGAGGGAGGCAGATGATGAGCCAGCGGCCGCGACAAGCACATCCAGCGACAAGCAGGGGGCTTCCCCGACAAGCTCTGGTCCCAACAAGGATAGATCTGTGCATCCAGAGGAAGAAAAACAAAGGAAGATGGTGCAGCGCCCAGTTTACTTTGTTAGTTCCCTTCTGCAGGGGGCTAGATCAAGGTACTCTGGTGTGCAAAAGTTGCTTTTCGGCCTTCTCATGGCCTCGAGGAAGCTGCGCCATTACTTTCAAGCACATGAGATCACAGTTGTCACTCGCTTTCCGTTGAAGAGGATACTGCAGAATCCAGAAGCAACAGGCAGGATTGTCGAGTGGGCACTGGAATTGTCAAGCTTTGGCCTCAAGTTTGAGAGTACTTCAACTATCCAGAGCCGAGCATTGGCAGAATTCATAGCAGAGTGGACACCAACACCTGATGAAGAAACCCCAGAGACGAGCATCCCCGTCAAGGAAGCAAACAAGGAATGGGTCATGTACTTTGATGGTGCCTTCTCGCTGCAAGGCGCCGGTGCGGGCGTACTACTTGTCGCACCAACCGGAGAGCACCTCAAGTACGTGGTCCAGATGCATTTTCCCAAGGAGCAAGCGACAAACAATACTGCGGAGTATGAAGGCTTGCTTGCCGGGCTCAGGATCGCGGCAGACCTTGGGATCAAGAAGCTTATTGTTAGGGGTGACTCGCAGCTTGTCGTCCGCCAAGTTAACAAAGATTATCAGAGTCCGTTGATGGAAGCCTACATTGATGAAGTGAGAAAATTAGAAGAGCATTTTGACGTCCTACAGATGGAACATGTTCCGAGAGCTCAGAACAACATTGTAGATGGCCTGTCAAAATGCGCCGCACTCAAGTTGCCTGTGGAACCAGGGATCTTTGTGCTCAAGTTGACTCAACCATCTGTAACACCATCAACTGGACAGAGCAAGAAGAGGAAGTTGATTTCTGGTGACTGCTTTCCGGCTGAGCTCCCTGAAGCCGCCGCCAAGAAGGTCCCCAAGATCAACACCAAGAGTGCTGAGGAGCAGTCTGCTCCGACAAGCCCTAGGGTTTGTTTCGTTGAAGCAGACGCTCCCGACAAGTTTTGCTCCCGCGAGCTTGCCGGGGAACATCAGGCTCCCGCTGAACCTCAGGTTCTTGCCGTAGAAGCTGATGTTCCCGCAGCAGCATTTGTGCCTTTAGTCCTTGTCGTTGAGCCGCAGGCTCCGGCATGGGCGCAGCAGATTGTCCGTTTCCTTCAAACAGGAGAACTTCCCGAAGAGCAAGAAGAAGCCGAGAGAGTAGCCCGGCAATCAAGTATGTACCAGTTTGTCGATGACATACTGTACAGAAGAAGATTCAACGGAGTGAAATTGAAGTGCATTTCTCGGGAAGAAGGACAGGAGCTGTTGGCGGAGATACATGGAGGCATATGTGGTCACCAAATTGGCACAAGAGCACTTGCCGGCAAGGCCTTCCGGCAAGGTTTCTTTTGGCCGACAGCCCTCCAGGATGCAGCTGCACAAGTAACCAAGTGTGAAGCGTGCCTGTTCCACTCCAAGCAGATACATCAACCAGCTCAAGCTCTCCAAACAATCCCTTTATCCTGGCCATTTTCGGTCTGGGGGCTCGACATCCTCGGCCCCTTTCCCCGAGCTGTCGGGGGCTTCGAGTACTTGTACGTGGCGATCGACAAGTTCACGAAGTGGCCGGAGGTGGAAACAGTGAGGAAGGTGACAGCACAATCAGCAGTCAAGTTCTTCAGGTCAATTGTTTGCCGCTTCGGGGTCCCTAATAGGATCATCACTGACAATGGCACACAATTCACGAGCCGCACCTTCATGCAGTACGTCCAAGATCTTGGCGCCAAGATCTGCTTCGCTTTTGTTGCTCACCCGAGAAGCAACGGTCAAGCGGAAAGGGCAAACGCTGAAGTGCTGCGCGGGCTCAAGACCAGAACTTTCGACAGGCTGCACAAGTGCGGAAGAAATTGGATCGAGGAGCTGCCAGTGGTTCTTTGGTCGATCAGGACGACACCAAATCGAGCCACCGGCCAGACACCTTTTGCTCTAGTCTATGGAGCAGAGGCAGTTCTCCCCACGGAACTCGTATATGGATCGCCTCGAGTGCTCGCTTATGATGAGCTTGAACAAGAGCAGCTGCGGCAAGATGACGCGCTGCTCCTCGAGGAAGATCGTCTTCAGGCTGCTGTACGAGCTGCTCGATACCAGCAAGCTTTGCGTCGCTACCATAGCCGCAAAGTTAATGCCAGAAGTTTCGAGGAAGGCGACCTTGTTCTTCGGCGCGTTTAATCCGCCAAGAATTCCAACAAGTTGACGCCGAAGTGGGAAGGCCCTTATCGGGTGAAGCGAGTCACTAGGCCCGGCGCTGTCCGCCTTAAGACCGAAGATGGCTTTCCGATGAGCAATTCCTGGAACATAGAGCATCTTCGTAAGTTTTACTCGTAAGGCGCGGTTGCCGGAACCTGTTCCGGCAACCACCTTTTGTACAAGCCTTGCCGCTGTTGCATGTAACCCTTTGTACAAAGCCGGGCGCAGATCCCGTGCATAAGTAATGTTCATGTGCATCACACATCTTGTCAAATTTCATGCATTCTTTCTTTTTGCATGCTTTATCTGACATTTTGTGCAGCACTCGCCCCGGTAAGCAATAACGAGCCTTAAGGCTCCATATCGTTATTTTCTCTTCTTTCTTTTTCTCAAAGAGAAGGTTCCTTCACCCACAAGTTCACCGGGGGGAGGAGAAGACAAGAATATAATGGTGCGGACTAGGCGTCGTTCAAAGAAGTTTGGCCTTGCCGGGACATAGACGACAAAAAGAAAAAGCTATGTCGCCAATGTCTGAGCATGATCAGTTTTTTTTAAAAAAAAAAATTAAGTTATCTTCCTTGAACGACCGTACTTTGTATGGAAAACCTGTGCGCGGAGGAACCTCCTCGTAGCTAGTTGCTCCCTTACTTTGTTTCGAGTCCGCTCAACAACTTAAGTGTGCTGCAACTAGTTGTGGCAAGGTTTCTTGCCGGAACCGGCACCACGAGCGGGCTGCTGATGTTCCGCACTCAGCGCTCGCGGCAAGCGTGCCTGCGCCGGCAAGTTCCCTAAAAGCGTAGGGTAAAAACATACAAAGAAAGGAATCAAGTAAAGGAGATAACGTAGCAAGCATTGCCCAGAATAAAGTTATATTACAAAAGTAACTTGTTGCGGCACTGAATAAATTGTTTTCATAACATAAATGGCAGCGGCAAGGAAAGGAGAGAAAGAGCAGCCTAATCCACGCGCTCGCCGTCGATCCTCCTGACTTCATTCACCTTGTCCACAATGGGTGCAACAATGGCTTTGAGCTCTTCAAGATCAGCACCCGCCGGCAGCTTCTTGAGGACGCGGGTGAGGTCAAGGCCCGGATTGCGGAAGAGTATCTTCACCAACACTTTCTCCAAGACCTTGGCACAGATTGCGCGACTCGTCAGCCAGCTTCTTTGGGATCCTTTCCCGGAGTTGCTGGAGGGCCGTCGCCACACCCTTGAAGAAAAGAGTAAGCTTGGCGCTCGGCTGGAGGTTCTCGTCGGAGGAGTTCCCGAAGCCCGCCAAGTCCAGTTGCGCAAGCTCCTCGTCGATGACTGCAGCAATGTTGACGAGGCCCTCCATCCAGAGCTCCACCGTGGCCCTGAAGGTGTTTTGAGTCTCGGCGGCTCTCGTTAGCAGCTCCTCGTTGGCCTTGACCTCTTTCTTCAATTCCTCCGCTCGCCTCTTGGCGCCGCCCAGCGTCTCCGTCAGTGTGGCCAGCTTCAGCTCCAGGTCAGCATTTGAATCCTTGGCGGCGTTCAGTTCCTTGCCCTTGTCGGCGAGTTGGATTTGCAGATCACCATGAGCGAGGGCATCCTTCTCGCGTTCGCGCTGGAGTGCGGCAAGCTCCTCATCCTTCCCTTTCAGATCAACCTCCAGCTGCGTCATCTTCACCTCTAGTTCCTTCTTGGCGGCCTCGGCAGCTGCGGCAGCATCCTTCGCTTCTTTGAGTGCCCCGCCAAGTGATTGCTCGCGTGCGACGAGCTCCTCTTCGTAGCTGTCCAGATTGACTTTCTGCTGTGTCAGTTCACCTTCCCGGGTGGACAGCTCTTCAGCGGCAAGCCTCTGCTGCTCCTCGGCTTCAGCCTTCTCAAGGATGAACGCCTTCTTCACCTCAACAAGCTACGCCCTCACCTCAGCAATAGACCGGAGAGCCTCTTGGTTGCGGCTCTGGAGCTCCTCTGCATGCTTCTCTATGTCAACTCCCGCCTGTGCGACAAGCGCTTCCCAGGACTCCAGCTTCGCTTGTCGGGCGCGGTAGAGCGACACCAACTTCTGGAGTAGCTGCTCCTCTTAAGATTCACCACTGCTGCTGCTTGGCGCGTCAACCACCGCCAGCCCAGCGGAGGCGAGTACTTCTCCATCGAAAGTCTCTCCCTCGACCGGCGCCCTGGAACTCGACGCCCAGGGGAGCCTGATGAAGATACCTTCGCCGGCCTTCAAGTAGGCGTCGGGCTGGGGCTCTTCGGGGCCTGGCGCTGCTTCAGCGGCGGAGGGATCGGCGTTCGGTGTAGCACCCTGCGCTCTTGCGGCCCCCGGGTCGTCAGTACGATCGCCGGATCCCTTGCCGGCTCCAGCGCCAGCAGCCTTGGCGGCCTCTTCGTCGGCGGGGTCATCAGCAGCGGCCTCCTCTTCAGCAGCAGCGGCATCACCAGCATCGCCGCGCAAGTTCTCCTCGCCGGTGGCCTCGATCTCCATTGGCTCCGCGGAGGAAGGATCTGAAGGCAGGAAAAAGGGGGAAAAAGTCAAGCAAATACCCCAAAAAAAAGAAGACCAGAAGAAGAAGAACCCAAGGGAAAATTTCCAACAAGGAGGGTTACCTGTGCTGGGCTCTGTGACCATGGGCTCCACCACCGAAGGCTCGCTGGTTCCGCCCCTTGCCGGGGACCTCTCCCTTGCCGGAGAGCGCTCCCTTGTCAAAGAATCGCCCCTTGGCGGCGTAGTTGAAGCAGATTGCGCCTCCAGAGCGGCTTCTGGTTGCTCCTGATGGGCCTGCTCTGCTCCTACACAAGCAAGACAACAATCAAGACATCAACAAGGAAAGGCACCCATGCGCGCCCCACAACAGGAAGTGAACAAATACTTACGCTGGGGGCTGCACTGGGGGCTACTTCGAGGAGAGGTTGCCGGGTCCGTCAAGGTAGTCTCGGACGTGTCCTCTGCCATCACAGCAGGATCATCCTCGATGACAACCACGGGGACCTTGGCCCTCTTCGCCGCTCTCTCGGCCAGAGTCCTGAAATGGAATGAGGTTTAGAGGGAAGCAGATCAGATACAAGACAAGAAATAGCAAGAATTGAAGAAACATAAGTACAACAAGAAGAAAGTCTTACTCCTCCTCTTCTTCTTCCTCCTCCTCGGAGCTCAGCGCGGAGAGGTCGAAGTCCGGCACCCTCTCAGCGCGACGAGACGGAGGAGTAGGCTCCCTTGGACGCTTGGCGGGAGCCGCGGCAGGATCAGGAGTAGTGGCTCGAGAAGATCCCGCTCCAGTTGCCAGCGCGGCATGAGACGCTCCCACGGCAACGGTGCTTGTCGCGGTAGAGCGTGTCCCACGGCACTGCGCCTGTTGGCCTGCCCGCCGCCCTGCTGTTCTCCAGTCTTGCGGAGGCGCCTCCTTGGTTGAGCTGGGGGCTGCACAGAGGTCCCTGTCTGCGGCAAGCTGTTTGAAGATGGCTGGCCACTCGCGCCCCCGGCAAGCTCGCTCGCCTCGGCTTCGGGCTCCCCCTCGCCAAGGACCTCCCCGCCAAGGTCCTCCCGGTCGGCAAGGCTTGCCGCCTCGGCCGCCTCCGCCTCCTCCAACGTAAAACCAAACTCGCCTGCGGCGGTGGCTGCCGCCGCCTCTTCCGCCCTGGTGGCGATGTACCGCATCTCGTCATCAGTGGTGTCGCGGGTGAGGAGCTTCTGATCATCAGCACGGATCGCCACCTCCACCAAGTTGTCGAAGAAGTTCTGCACGACGTCGTCGGCAGGCTCCTGCCACGTTGGGATAATCCCATGCGAGTCGCACTCCGGCATCATTGCGCGGATGCGATCAAGCTGGGAGTTATTGCACCACGGCACGACGCCCTGCGGCAGCCTGAACCACTCCGGATGGTTGGAGTCGTGCTTGAACAACTCCTTGAGCATCCCGTCCAACTCCAAAACTGTGAAATTAAAATTGAGGCCTGGACGCATCCTCATGATATCTGCCGGGCCCCCGAACAGCCAGGCGGGCCTCCTCCTCTCCTGCAGAGGGGCGATGCGGCGGCGAAGGAAGTCCGTGCCAACAGCTCCTAAAGTAAGCCCGGCAAGCCTGAGCCGCAGAATCCGCGTGGTGGCGATCTTCAATCTGGCGTCATCCGCCGCCAGGGCGCTCCAGTCGCCACCGCGCACTACTCGGGCTTGACGCAGGCTGGTGAATGGCTGCGGATCCGCGTCAACAATCTAGCACCACTCCGCCCTCCACTCATCCCACTTGCTGCGGAGCTCGCCTTCCAGATAAACCTCCTTCATGCCGACCCTCGAGATCCAGGCGATCCCGCCAGCTAAGGGCTCTCCCTTCTCGGCCCGGGGCATGAAGTAGTGGTGAAAGAGGGCGACATTTGGGTGGATTCCAATGAAGTTCTCGCAGAGGTGTGCGAAAACCGCCATTGTCGGGACGGCGTTGGGGGTGAAGTCAAGAAGATGAAACCCGTAGGTATTCATGATATCACAGAAGAAATCGGAAAAAGGTGGGCAAAGCCCGCAATAGAAGAACAGGGGGAAGAAATAGTATCCTCTGGGACACTTTTTCGAAGTAGAAGCTTCGGCGGAGAGTACCTGCGTGCGCGGATGCGCCCGCGTCTCCGTCGACCAGAAGAGATAGAACTCCTCCCGCAGCGCCTTCGGGGTGAGCTCGGGGGGGGGGGGGGGAAAGCGCTCGTTCCTTGCGCAGCGCCTCACGCCGCAGTGCCTCGGCGACTTCACGCTCTTCCCAGTCTTCGGAGCCATGGCAGAAGCAGTGTAGGAGGTTGGCGGCAACGGCGGCGACGGCGGCGGCGAGGGCGGAGCGCTGCTCTCTTTCGGCTTGGGAAGCGGAGGGGAGCGGCGGAGCTTTTTGAGGAAGGAACCGCAAGTGGCGAAGGTGGGGGAACGGCCCCTGTTTCCCCTTCTTATAAATAGGAGAGGTGAACGTTACACTTTTCTTGCTTAAAGAATTGCCCACGATCTCTCCCACGACGCCGCGTTTGACGCGTGCTGTTATGGGAGGGCGCGGTGGATACGGAGTTAGATTTGGTATGGACCCAGGCCGCGAGTGCCCGTGCCCTGTTTTGGTCCTGGCCCAACAGCGCTCGGCACCGTGTGTGGCCCAGGCTCGGGGGCTCCTGTCGGTGTACTAAAGTAGGGGTACCTTAGTATCCCGAACTTGTGCACGGGCAGTCGCAGCACCTAGTGGCAGGGCTTGCCGGGCGTCCGCCAAGATCCTCCGTGGCTCATATTGATGCCATTCAAGAACAAAGTGTTTTGACTGAGAAAACAAGACTCCGGCAAGAATAGCTCGCCGGGAAGGACAAGGCCCCGGCAAGAGGAGCTTGCCGGGAAGGCCAACCAAGGCACTGCGAAGAACTTACCGCGACGCGCCGCGCGTCCCGGCAGGGCCCGACGAGCGGCAAGCTCTCGGGTGTGGCAAGACAACGACCGCGGCAAGGCGCTTGCCGTGGCGAAGCCACCACTCTGCGCCCACGCTCCAGCGCATCCGACGACGTGTCTCCCCAAGACCGTTCCTGGCACACGTGGCGGGCGGCTGTGCAGCCAAGCGGTGCGAGGTGGCAAGTGGAGATGACGAGAAGGCCATCATGGCGATCGGTGGCGCCCCTAACGGTCGTTTCCTACACTGTTTGGGCGACCAGACGGGCATTAAATGCCCTTGTCCCCTGCCGTCAGAGTTTGGTAGGGGGCACTGTAGATAGCGGTTGTACGGCAAGGGAGCGGAGGGCGCACGAAGAGCAGATCGAGGCGAAGCACGCGAGGGATTTTACCCAGCTTCGGAGCTCTCCGGAGAGATAAAACTCCTACTGCTGCTTTGTTGTGGTATTATGTTCTTGCTCAAGAGCGTGAGTGTTCTGTGTTTTCGAAGGAGTCGAACCCCTTCTACGTTGCGCATGGGCCTCCTTTTATAGGTTAAAGGGGTCACCGACAGGTGGCAACGCAGAGAGGGGTATAAAAGTAAAAAGAGGGGTTGGTACAACCGCTATCTACAGTGCCCCCTACCTAACTCTGACGGCAGGGGACAAGGGCATTTAATTCCCGTCTGGTCGCCCAAACAGTGTAGGAAACGACCGTTAGGGGCGCCACCGATCGCCACGATGGCCTTCTCGTCATCTCCACTTGCCACCTCGCACCGCTTGGCTGCACAGCCGCCCGCCACGTGTGCCAGGAACGGTCTTGGGGCGACACGTCGTCGGATGCGCTGGAGCATGGGCGCAGATTGGTGGCTTCGCTGCGGCAAGCGCCTTGCCGCGGTCATTGTCTTGCCGCACCCGAGAGCTTGCCGCTCGTCGGGCCCTGCCAGGACGCGCGGCGCGTCGCAGTAAGTTCTTCGCAGTGCCTTGGTTGGCCTTCCCGGCAAGCTCCTCTTGCCGGGGCCTTGTCCTTCCCGACGAGCTATTCTTGCCGGAGTCTTGTTTTCTC
The DNA here is from genome assembly GCA_963921465.1 of Triticum timopheevii. Classification (NCBI taxonomy): domain Eukaryota; kingdom Viridiplantae; phylum Streptophyta; class Magnoliopsida; order Poales; family Poaceae; genus Triticum; species Triticum timopheevii. The sequence goes on along the minus strand of OY997268.1, from coordinate 385,652,800 downwards.
AGTCAAAACACTTTGTTCTTGAATGGCATCAATATGAGCCACGGAGGATCTTGGCGGACGCCCGGCAAGCCCTGCCACTGGGTGCTGCGATTGCCCGTGCACAAGTTCGGGATACTAAGGTACCCCTACTTTAGTACACCGACAGAGAGCCACGGTGCTATGGTGTTTAAATTCATCCCCATTTCTTGAATGGGACATAAGCATCAATCCATGGACACATATATCATTTTACAACCCATTTTGGTGCACCAAAGCATGTGCATGTAGTTTAACTTTGAATTATGCACCAGAAATGCCTAGAAAACAAAGTTAATGTATAAAAATGTCCATATGAACCCTGAATAATTCCAAAAATTTTGACGACACACCTATAGTTGCATGTTCACTGCAGATAAAAGTGCTAACAATTCAAACACCATCCTTGTAGCTGTGACCCCATTATGTAATTCAAACTAAGACGAAAATCAAGTAGATCGTGCACAGTTTATTATCACCAACTGTGTGAGAGGCAGCACAAAATATCTCGGAGCATCTTTGGAGTATAGTACGCATACGGCTTACATGGGAAGGTGCAACGACTACATTCCACAGCCAGCGTGTTAAGCACACTAACTTGCTCCCCAAATATCATTTCACTGTTCAATCGTCACCGGTGAAAGATGTGGTGTGGACCCTCTTTGTGAGGGCAACTTCAGCGGCCCACTCCAGCAAGAGCGCGGTCGCAGCCTCCAAGCGCGTGCTAACAAGCTTCATGAGCACGGCCGCAATCTACGTCTAGGTGGCCAAGGTAGCCCAAACGGCCGCTGTTGCTTCTCAGGCGGCGGCAACAACATCTGCCTCGGGGATAGCAAGTGGCAATAGCGGCATGATGTCTACTACACAACCTTCTTCTTGTAGACATTGTTGGGCCTCCAAGTGCAGAGCTTTGTAGGACAGTAGCAAATTTCCCTCAAATGGATGACCTAAGGTTTATCAATATGTGGGAGGCGTAGGATGAAGATGGTCTCTCTCAAGCAACCCGGCAACCAAATAACAAAGAGTCTCTTGTGTCCCCAACACACCCAATAAAATGGTAAATTGTATAGGTGCACTAGTTCGGCAAAGAGATGGTGATACGAGTGTAATATGCATAGTAGATATAGGTATTTGTAATCTGAAATTATAAAAACAGCAAGGTAACTAGTGGTAAAAGTGAGCACAAACGGTATTGCAATCCTTTGAAACAAGGCCTAGGGTTCATACTTTCACTAGTGCAAGTTCTAGAAACAATAATAACATAACTGGATCATATAACTATCCCTCAACATGCAAAAAAGAGTTACTCCAAACTCACTAATAGCGGAGAACAAACGAAGAGATTATTGTAGGGTACGAAACCACCTCAAAGTTATCCTTTCAGATCGATCTATTCAGGAGTTCGTAGTAAAATAACACGAAGCTATTATTTCCTTTCGATCTATCATAGAGTTCATACTAGAATAACACCTTAAGACACAAATCAACCAAAACCCTAATGTCACATAGATTCTCCAATGTCACCTCAAGTATCCGTGGGTATAACTATACGATATGCATCACACAATCTCAGATTCATCTATTCAACCAACACAAATTACTTCAAAGGGTGCCCCAAAGTTTCTAAAGGAGATTCTAGACGAAAACGTGTCCCAACCCCTATGCATAAGTTCATTGAACCCGCATGTTCATCACCAAAATATACATGAAGTAGATCGCGTGAATATCCCATTGTCACCACAGATAAGCACGGCAAGACATACATCAAGTGTTCTCAACTCCTTAACTACTCAATGCGACAAGAAAACTTCAAGGGAAAAACTCAATTCATCACAAGAGAGTAGAGGGGGAGAAACATCATAAGATCCAACTATTTTAGCAAAGCTCGCGGTACATCAAGATCGTGCCAAATCAAGAACACGAGAGAGAGAGAGATCAAACACATAGCTACTGGTACATACCCTCAGCCCTGAGGGTGAATTACTCCTTCCTTGTCATGGAGTGCGTCGGGATGATGAAGATGGCCACCGGTGAGGGATTCCCCCTCCGGCATGGTGCCGGAATGGGCTCCCGAGAGGTTTTTGGTGGCTACAGAGGCTTGCGGCGGCAAAACTTCCGATCTATTATGTTCCCCGATGTTTGTTAGGGTATATGGACATATATAGGCGAAAGAAGTCGATCAAGGGAGCCATGAGGGGCCCACGAGGGTGGGGGCGTGCCCAGGGGGGTAGGGTGTGCCTCCCTGCCTCGTGGCCTCCTCGTTGCTTCCCTGACGTCTACTCCAAGTCTCCTGGATTGCTTTCATTCCAAAAATAACTCTCCCAAAGGTTTCATTACGTTTGGACTCCGTTTGATATTCCTTTCCTTCGAAACACTGAAATAGGCAAGAAAACAACAATTTGGGCTGGGCCTCCGGTTAATAGGTTAGTCCCAAAAATAATATAAAAGTGTACCATATAGCCCATAAACATCCAAAACGGGTGATATAATAGCATGTAACAATCAAAAATTATAGATACGTTGGAGACGTATCACGACACAGCAGCTGTTCATTCTGCAGCGGCGTCATTATCCCTGTTGGAGGCCGCCCACGACCATGTCGAGGCCAGCCACGCCCAGCTCTTGGCGGTCATCACACAAATCGAAGGAAGGTTCTCCGACAATGGTCGGCAACAAACGACCGAAGACTTGGCAATCACCGAGAGCGTTCAAGCAGCCGTCCATTCCTGCGCGGCATACCTTGCCATGACGGAGCCCGCCAAAGCCAAGATCACGGCCGCCCACGCCAGGCTCATGGTGGCCTATTCGAAAGATATGGTAGATGCGGATGGTGAGATGCTTGCCGAGTATGGTGTGATCGATGCCATGGAGCCCCTTCCCCAGATTTTTGGGCGCGAGCTGGACATGGAGGATGCGGCGGAGATCGACGAGCACCAACCATAGTAGTACTCTTTGTTTTGTTTAATTAAGAGCACCGGTCTTTAATTTGTTAGAGTAATGTTTAGGTCAGCTAGCTCTGTTTAATTGCTGAAATTGCTCGATTAAGAAGTGTGGGTGTGCTGTAGTCTCCTTTGTGATGCAAATTATGCAATGATGTGATGACCACCATAACCAGGGAAATTCGAACGAAATTTTGCACGTTCAAACTCATCACACAGGTTAAGCTATATGAATCATTTGTGTTGTTCACATATCGTACACAGTGCTGAATAAGGGACCGTGTCTGATGACACTTTGCGCGCCAATTTTTTCGCTGAACCGATTCAAAAAATTTGGCTTCCACAGAAATATCTACCTCCCCGCCCCTCCCCCTTACCAAAAGCCACATTTCCCCTATTTCCGCCTTCCTTTCCAAGTTGAAACCTTCACTCCTTGCTTGCAGTGCTGCCTCCTCGCCGACGACCCTCCTTCACGCTGCTTAATACATCTCCAATGTATCTATAATTTTTGATTGTTCCATGCTATTATATTATCTGTTTTGGTTGTTTAACGGGCTTTAATATGCTCTTTTATATTATTTTTGGGAATAACCTATTAACGGGAGTCCGAGTGCCAGTTTCTATTTTTTGCCTATTTTAGAGTTTTGCAAAAAAGGAATACCAAACAGAGTCCAAACGGAATGAAACCTTCGCGATGATCTTTCTTGGACCGAAAGCAATCCAGAAGACTTGGAGTAGAAGTCTGGAACGCCACGAGGAGGCCACGAGGCAGGAGGGCGCGCATAGGGGGGTAGGCGCGCCCCACCCTCGTCGGCCCCTTGTAGCTCCACCGACGTACTTCTTTCGCCTATATATACTCTTATACCCTAGAAACATCAAGTGGAGCCACGAAACCACTTTTCCACCACCGCAACCTTCTGTACCCGTGTCCCATCTTGGGGCCTTTTTCGATGATCTTCCGGAGGGGGAATCGATCACAGAGGGTTTCTACATCAACACCATTGCCTATCCAATGAAGCGTGAGTAGTTTACCACGGACCTTCGGGTCCATAGTTATTAGCTAGATGGCTTCTTCTCTCTCCTTGATTCTCAATACAAAGTTCTCCTCGATGTTCTTGGAGATCTATTCGATGTAATAATCTTTTGCGGTGTGTTTGCCGAGATCTAATGAATTGTGGTTTTATGAACAAAATTATCTATGAATATTATTTGGTTCTTCTCTGAATTCTTATATGCATGATTTGATATCTTTGCAAGTCTCTTTGAACTATCGGTTTAGTTTGGCCTACTAGATTGATCTTTCTTGGAATGGGAGAAGTGCTTAGCTTTGGGTTCAATCTTGCGGTGTCCTTTCCCAGTGACAGTAGGGGCAGCAAGGCACGTATTGTATTGTTGCCATCGAGGATAAAAATATGGGGTTTATATTATAATGCTTGAGGTTATCCCTCTACATCATGTCATCTTGCTTAATGCGTTACTCCGTTCTTATGAACTTAATACTCTAGGTGCATGCTGGATAGCGGTCGATGTGTGGAGTAATAGTAGTAGTTGCAGAATTGTTTCGGTCTACTTGACACGGACGTGATGCCTATGTTCATGATCATTGCCTTAGATGTCTTCATAATTATGCGCTTTTCAATAAATTGGTCGGCAGTAATTTGTTCACCCACCGTAACACATGCTATCTTGAGAGAAGCCACTAGTGAAACCTATGGCCCCCGGGTCTCTTGTCTATTATATTACCTATCTTTTCCATATTATCACATCTCGTTTACTATTTTTCAATCTTTACTTTCCAATCACTACACCACAACACTACATCCCCGTCAGCTAGGTTGGTCGGAAATATAGCTTCCACCGACATACAGTCGGTCGGGAAAGACTAATGCCGACCAATCATGTCTGTTAGGAGAAGTCCAGACAGGAAAACCCTTTCCCGACCGACATATCATTCCCGACACACTGCTTGATGGCTAAGGGGTATTTTTCCCGACCAACAGTCTGTTGGGCCTACCATGGGCCTTTCCCGACCAACAGTCCATTGGGGTAACCATGGTCCTTTCCCGACCGACTATCGGATGGGTATTCTTTCCCGACCAACATTTTGTTGGGCCTGTTGTTAGCCTTTCCCAACCAACTGTTTGATGGTGTTTGTTTTGCCGACCAACAATCTGATGGCATTTTCTTTTCCCGGCCAATAATTCGTCAACATTTTGTTCAGCCAACCACAATTTTAATTAGCATATGGTACGGATTGTCACAAACATATAGGTCATGTGTTCTAAGCATAACCATCAAGACATCACACATCAGGTACACCAAACCATTTTTATTCCATTAACTAATTGTCACATACATACACTTCAGTCTGTTCTAAGCACCAAGACATGACACCATACATCAGGTTTACAGAATGACAGCAAAAAGACGCAAATATGAGACATTGGTTGTACAAAATGAAAGCTAAAGCATCCAGTTGACGCGGATCGCCGGCTTCATGGTTCATTGTGAGTCCAGTCCTTATGTTTGCTTCCTACAGAAGTTAAAGAAGTCTCGATTATTAGAATGTTTAATTAGTTTATGAAATTGAATGCAACCAGAATTCATATCTGCATTAGGCACACACAAGAACACAAAATGAGGAATAAGCTTATCTAATCTATAAAAGTAGCATTTCGGAACATGAAGACCACCAATCAACTCCCAGTAGTGGCCATGGATGTGGCATAGAAGCTCTCTGTCCGATTGCTGAGCATTTAGTGTTCCCGGGGACATACTTAGTTACTGTGCATAGGTACCAGCAGCCAATATTCCAACACTTGTTTCCAAAAAAATAAACATACTTTACAGATAGTGGATACAGTGAGCTGAAAGTTAAATACTCCCTCCGTTCCTAAATATTTGTCTTTTTAGAGATTTCAATAAGTGACTACGTACGAAGCAAAATGAGTGAATCTACACTCTAAAATATGTCTATATACATCCGTACATGTTGTCCATTTGAAATCTCTAAAAAGACAAATATTTAGGAATGGAGGGAGTATATATATACACTGAGCTGAAAGCTAAGTATATATAACTGTGACTTTTTAGTAGATATACAGATTTACTGGATTTAGTTTTGACTTGTATACGCCATGATAATTGAAATCGTTAGTATTAGATGATATACCTGTTGACTATGGCTCAAAAGGGTAAATATTCTTGATTGTATAATCAAATCCAAACAAAATCCATCAAAATCAGACATTTACAGCAAGTAGGCTAGGACCAATATACTATGCACCAAATAGTTCCTATTGAGATGCAATTACATCAATCATACATGTCATTGCTTCAGCCTACACTACAGTAGTTGTCGAGATAGAGAACAATGCAGAAGAATTAGAATGCTCCATGTTGATATAGTTCACGATTAGTAGCAGCAAAAGTACATAGCTGGAGGGGTCTAACAAACGTGAACTTATTTGCTTACATAATTGATGCATAATATAGAAAATTTAAACTCAAAAGATTTTTTTTCCATTTCATGAACCTAAGGAATAACATGTTGCCACTCAACATCCGTGGCAGTATCTGCGAACGGTGGCATAAAACCCCTATGTTTCTAGAAAGAAACAAATATACACAACAATAATCGTGGCAATCCAGTTACAAATTTCACGAGAATTGAGCAAACCGTTGAGCAATTTTTTTCTTGATCTCTTTCAGCTAAATACTAATCATTCTGGATTATTACTTGTAGATAGTAAATGATTGTAAACCTGGAATAAAAAGTCACTGCACCAAGAACAAGGGATCTCAGACTTTGTGTTTCCCACCCCATAACACATCTTTTTTAGCAATTTTTTTGACTTTATCAAAAAATCTCAGTCTAGGAGAGATGTTCAACACAAAAAGTCTAGTTACAAAAGTAGATTCTTGACTTTGGTGTTCAAAGCTAATCTATTTCCTAGCTGGCCTTTATGTACCCTCATGTATGATATATCCTTGCTGTTGCTTCTAGATAATAAAACGAATAGAAACAGTTGTATGCCACTTGTGCAATTCAGAGAATAAAAACATAAAATACCTTGTTTTCGTTCAGTATATAGAGAATGAAAAAAATAGTTAATAATATGATGCCCCGTTATAAATATAACTAAGCGTAAAACTGAAGTTGTACAAATAAATCTAGTTGCATCTCAGTAGTAAATCAGATTTGATGGGCAGGATAGGGAGGTCTAGTTGCAGACTGAAGCAATCCGCAAGAACTCACCAACAGTTGGGGGGGGGGGGGTTGAAGTTCCAAATTTCAAGATAACCTAGGAACTAAACCATCACATAAAACACATGTGGAGGTCTAGCCCAGATAACAGAACTAGAAGGTTTAGTAATTTAAGAAGAATGTAAAAAAGGAAAACCAGGCAGGAACTAAGCAATCACATAAAGCACACATGTGGTTTAAATGTTCTATTCTTAGAACAGAATAGAATCTATATCACTGACTTCAGCAAGTCATGTTTGTACTGCTTCATGTTCTACCTATATTTACTTTCCACCCAAAAATGAAAATGTGTGGATGAATATACTACAGTTTTGACACAGCAGGATGGCTTACTTTGGAAGGCTGATGCGCGTGATCTACATGATCATGATCTTGTGTTACACTAGACCTCAAAACACGTCCTTCATTCATGCTTGGAGGTGCGTGGGAGGGTGCCTGCATAGATAGGTTAGTGCTCAGAGCTACATTTTCTTCTTGGCGGAGAAAACAAATGTGATGGAAGCTACATAGCTTTGTTTTGTATTGTCAGATGGAAGTATCAATAGAAAACATCTCCACATCTAATAATGAGATATGTGTACCAGAAAGTAATTTTACTGTGCAAAAAATGACATCAGTGTGGATTCTTCTCATCGTCTTACCTCAGTGATACGATACCTGAAGAAATAACACTTTATATCTTCAGAGTGGCAAATAGTTACAACCCATCAACACCTTAATCAAGAAACAAGTTAAATAGCCTGGGCACAAAAGTGTTATATTTTCAGAGTGGCAAATAGTTACAGCCCATCAACACCTTAATCAAGAAACAAGTTAAATAGCCTGGGCACAAAACACAGGTTAGTCATTTGAACATGGTCCTTTAAAAGAAGCATTTAAAAACAGAAACTTCTCAAACTGAAAATGATTATCAGAATTAAATTGTTGCCCTAACTGCATTGGAAGAGATTCAGTTTCAGTAAATAAGCAAGGAAACAATGATACTTTCTCAATTGATCTGTTAGGTGTTCTTTTACATGGATCCGGCATGGAACCAATTGTACACATATAGCAATTACGTGTTTTACTTACTGGATCGAAGTTCTGCTTTTGTCCTGTATAAATATTGACAGCAAGACCAACACTACCACATAATTGTTCTATAAGTAAATAACGCCCTACATTTATATTCCAGCAGAGTTGTCCCAACCATTTTCTATATACATTTAGTTACTAATCACACATAATTTTTAAGCAGTCCATTTTCTATGTCCAGCCATGCATCATCCTAGAATATCGAGTGAGGGCACAAGTCTTGATCAGGATTCAGGATCCAGTTAGTTACCTACACGTCCTGGGTGTTGACGTGGAGCTGGTTGATAAGGAACCGGAACCTGGAGGAGTGGAGGTTGGTGCCGGAGCCGCCGATGCTGCTCGCCGGGAAGCTTGAAAGCTTTCAGGCCAGGTAGGTGAGGTCATCGACGGTATTGGACACCACGAGCAGCAGCACCTCCGGGACATGCGCCGCCATGGCCGGCACGCCATTCCGCAGGGCAACGCTCCTCTGGAGTAGGTGGAGAGGTGGCCGGCGCGGTGGAGAGGTCGACAGCGTGGAGTAGAGACGCGGGGGCGCGAGGGAGAGGCCAACGCTGTGGTGGAGCGCGGAGGCGCGGTGGAGAGCCCGGCGACGGCGGGTGTGGGGAATCGAAGGAGAAGGAGAAGGGGAATTAGGGATTTGGCTGCGTGTGTGGTACACCTTATCTAGATCTGAGTGTTCGCGGGCTTGGGCCAAAATATTCGCGCTAAAAGATTTCTGTAGCCTGCGTTGGCCAATTTGCCACGAACTGTGGGTCGGCATTATTTACCGACCGACGGGCTGATGGACATACGACGTTTCCCGACCGATGATTCGACAACAAATTTCGTACTATTCCCGACCGACAGTCACTCACTGTTCACGTGATTTCCCAACAAATTGTCTATTAGAAGTTTTCTCACGTCACGGTCGGTCGGCAATACTGACTTTTTCCAACATACGTCCGTAGGGAATACAATTTCATGGTGTAGTGAATCTATACAACAAAAATACCAGAAATATTTACTTTACAATTTTTATTAGATCTCACTTTTGCGAGTGGCCGTGAAGGGATTGACAACCCCTTTATCGCGTTGGTTGCAAGGTTCTTGATTGTTTGTGCAGGTACTAGGTGACTTGTGCATTGTCTCCTACTGGATTGATACATTGGTTCTCAAAACTGAGGGAAATACTTATGCTACTTTGCCGCATCACCCTTCCTCTTAAGGCAAAAACCAACGCAAGCTCAAGAGGTAGCAAGAAGGATTTCTGGCGCCGTTGCCGGGGAGATATACGCCAAGTCAAGCCATACCAAGTACCCATCATAAACTCTTCTCCCTCGCATTACATTATTTTCCATTCGCCTCTCATTTTCCTCTCCCCTACTTCTAAAGCGATTTTCAAAAACCTTTGCCTTTTCTTCGCCCCTCTTCCATTTGTCTCTTTTCACTAGTTTCTTGTGTGTTCGTTCGATAGTGCTTTTTGTTGCCATCATGTCTGAAACTGGGGAGGTTATCGTTGAAAAAGATAGTAGTAACTATGGGGGAAACTTTGATGCTTTTGATAATCCTCATGAAGAACCTACTATTTTACATACTAAAAAGTTCCGGATTGGTAGTGGTAATATTATTGGAAAAGGAGTTATTCAAGATTTCTTCACTTGTGTCGGTGCTTTACCCACTATGGGTGGGTCTATTCTTCATAGAACTACTAGTCTTGCGGATCCTATATCTTTGCTCTTAGTTGAACTTGAAAGACAATTTATCCACATGCATCCTTGCATACAAAGCATTTTTCTAGAGTTTTCCAATATTGAGCATTCTTCTGTTAAGCGAGCGGCTACCATCTTTCTAGCACATGAGTTCAGATTTATAATGAAAGAGGCCAATGAAATTCTGCGCATTATAGGGTGGATGCTGGTCGTCCTCCCATAGAAGCAATTCTTTTTAATCAAGAAGACATAATGCATTTATTATCTTTAGATCATGTTGCTTATAATGAAAACCTTAGAAAAAGGGTTCCTACCGGTGTTATTGTTGATAGGATTTCTGAAATTAATGATAATTTTTCTATTCAGAACAATGGGTTAGGTTTTCCTCTTGAACAAAGTCTCATGACTTTTTGCTAAAAGAATGCTTATAATGATGAATTGGTTGTGCAATTTGAGGGGCCAAAGGAGGAACCAATTCCTCCCGGGCTTGATCTTGGGGACTTTTGTCCCATTAAATTTAGCCCTTTTGATTACTTTTGCTTGCCTCAAAGAAAAATTGCTTCTGAACAAAGGGAGTATGAGATGAGTTTTCACGATTTGCCCTATCATTATTATGGCAACACCTAGATCTATTCGTGTTTTTATGCCTAGCTAGAGGCGTTAAACGATAGCGCTTGTTGCGAGGCAACCCAATTTTATTTTTGTTCTTTGCTTTGTGCACCTGTTTAGTAATAAATAATTCATCTAGCTTCTGTTTATATGTGGTTTTATGTTTTAATTAGTGTTTGTGCCAAGTAGAACCTTTGGGAAGACTTGGGTGAAGTCTTTGCGATCTTGCTGTAAAAACAGAAACTTTTGCGCCCACGAGAATAGCTGTCATTGTTTAATAGAGAGCGATTTTAGTTTGATTCTTTTTGCAGATGATTAACAGACAAATTACCTACATCTACCAATTTATTTCAGAATTTTTAGAGTTACAGAAGTATTTGAAAGTTACAGATTCCTACAGACTTTTCTGTTTTTGACAGATTCTGTTTTTCGTGTGTTGTTTGCTTATGTTGATGAATCTATGAGTAGTATCGGGGGGTATGAACCATAGACAAGTTGTAATACAGTAGGTTTAACACCAATATAAATAAAGAATGAGTTCATTACAGTACCTTGAAGTGGTGGTTTGTTTTCTTATACTAACGGAGCTCATGAGATTTTCTATTGAAGTTTTGTGTTGTGAAGTTTTCAAGTTTTTGGGTAAAGATTTGATGGATTTTGGAAGAAGGAGTGGCAAGAGCCTAAGCTTGGGGGTGCCCAAGGCACCCCAAGGTAATTACAAGGACAACCAAAAGCCTAAGCTTGGGTATTCCCTGGAAGGCATCCCCTCTTTCGTCTTCATCTGCCGGTAACTTTACTTGAGGCAATATTTTTATTCACCACATGATATGTGTTTTGCTTGGAGCGTATTGTATGGTTTGAGTCTTTGATTTTAGTTTACCCTAATCATACTTCATGTACACACCTTTTGGTGGAGACACGCATGAATCGGAATTTATTAGAATACTCTATGTGCTTCAATATATCTTTTGAGCTAGATAATATTGCTCTAGTGCTTCACTTAAATCTTTTTAGAGCACGATGGTCGTTTTATTTTATAGAAATTGTTTATCTCTCATGCTTCTCTTATATTATTTTGAGATTCTTTTAGAATATAATGGTAATTTGCTTTGGTTATAAAATTAGTCCTAATATGATGGGCATCCAAGATGGATATAATAAAAACTTTCATATAAAGTGCATTGAATACTATGAGAAGTTTGATTCTTTATGCTTGTTTTGAGATATGAAGATGGTGATATTAGAGTCATGATAGTACAGTAGTCATGAATTTGAGAGATACTTGTGTTAAAGTTTGTGATTCCTGTAGCATGCGCGTATGGTGAACCGTTATGTGATGAAGTTGGAGCATGATTTATTTATTGATTGTCTTCCTTATGAGTGGAGGACGGGGGTGAGCGATGGACTTTTCCTACCAATTTATCCCCCTAGGAGCATGCACATAGTACTTTGTTTCAATAACTAATAAATTTTTGCAATAAGTATGTGAGTTCTTTATGACTAAAGTTGGGTCCATGGATTATACGCACTCTCACCCTTCCACCATTGCTGGCCTCTCTAGTACCGCGCAACTTTCACCGGTACCATACACACACCATATACCTTCCTCAAAACAGCCACCATACATACCTATTATGGCATTTCCATAGCCATTCCGAGATATATTGCCATGCAACTTTGCACCCTTCCGTTTACACGCTCCATCATTGTCATATTGCCTTGCATGATCATGTAGTTGACATCATATTTGTGGAAAAGCCACCGTTCGTAATTTTTCATACATGTCACTCTTGAATCATTGCACATCCCGGTACATCGCAGGAGGCATTCACATAGAGTCATATTTTGTTCTAAGTGTTGAGTTGTAATTCTTGAGTTGTAAGTAAATAAAAGTGTGATGATCTTCATTATTAGAGCATTGTCCCAGTGAGGAAAGGATGATGGAGACTATGATTCCCCCACAAGTCGTGATGAGACTCCGGACGAAAAAGAGAAAAAAAAGAGGCCATAAAAAAGAGAAAAGGCCCAAATAATAATAATAAATGAGAGAAAAAAAAGAGAAGGGGCAATGCTACTATCCTTTTACCACACTTGTGCTTCAAAGTAGCACCGTGATCTTCATGATAGAGTATCTCTTGTGTTTTCACTTTCATATACTACTGGGAAGCTTTAATTACAGAACTTGGCCTGTATTTCCAATGATGGGCTTCCTCAAAGTGCCCTAGGTCTCCGTGAGCAAGCAAGTTGGATGCACGCCCATTTAGTTTCTTGTTGAGCTTTCATACACTTATAGCTCTAGTGCATCTATTGCATGGCAATCTGATGCGGAGCATCCCTCGACCATCACCATGCACGTCACACCATCACCGCAAGGACGAAGAGGCATGTCGGTGAGCTTGAACCATTCACCACAGAGCAATAAATGGCATGACAATGTAACCAAAAGTAAGAAGACATGTTTATGAATCTAAGCATGGCAAGATAAAGTTCATAGGAAGCACGGATCACTAGCAAATCTCATAGAAAAACTGAACTTAATGTTAACAGGCTGACAGCAACATTATTTAGCAAGTTTGGAGCAAGATAACAACAAGTTACAGCAGGCTATAAATGCAACCAGGGGCATTAGTGGATAGAGCATGACATGTGTAACAAAACATCCTTAATGAACATCTCCAGATTATGCACAGAATGACTTGTAGCAGCAGGTTTACGTAGCATCAGGATATAACAGATTCAGCCTAACAAAACAGTAACAGCAAGTACCCTACTTCACGAGCTCGACGCACTCACTACAAGACACATAAAAATTCATGGATGGCACCATTGTGAAGATGGCATGACATAGCTCAAAAATCATGTAGACATCTATCCCATAGGATGCACACACAAAATGCAATGAAAAAGACAAAACAGCAAGTTATAACAGTTTCAGCAGGTTAACATCTTATAGCACTTTTGCAACGATGATTCGGGCATCAACATTGACCCAAACAAACATGGCACAATGAAATGAAATGAATAGCATCTCATGATGAACATTTTGATATATTACACGCACGAAATGGAGCAGTATGCATGGAGTTATGATGCGATGAACAGGAGCTAAAAATGTCTCAGAAAAAGACTTGGAGGAAATCGGGGTCGACCTCAAGATTTCAGATCTAGGGTTCCTCTTGGCGCGGATCCCGAGGATCGCCGGAGTTTCACCGGAGCTCGCGAGGGGAGACTGCCGGAGCCGAGGGAGGTGGCCGGAGAGGGGTTGGGGGCGCCGGATCCGGGGGCGGCCGGGGTGGCGCCGGGCGGCGGAGTCGAGGCGGGGCGGCGGCGGGAGTCGCCGGCGCGGGCGGCCGGCGGCGGGAGGCGCGGGGAGCGGGTCGCCGGGCGGTGAGGCCCTCGAGCGCCGGCGGGGCAGACGGGCGGTGGCGAGGGGGCTCCCGGCGGCGGGGCCGAAGCAGGCGGCGGGCAGCGGAGGGCGGCGCGGGCGCGGTCGGGCGGCCGATGAGGCCGCGGTCACCGGCGAGGCGGCGGCAGCGGAGCATGGTGGCGAGGAGGCCGGGGGCCGGCGGCAACGCGCCCGGGCGCTCGGGGCCCGGGAGGCGGCGGCAGATGGGCCCGCGGGGGCCGGGGGCGGGCCGAGCGGGCCGGCGCGGCGGGAGGAGAGAGGAGGGCGGCGGGGCACCACGTGGTAGGAGGAAATTGGTTGAGGGCGGAGGCACGGACGTGTCCGGCGGCGGGGTGGACACGTCCGGCGGCGGGAGGAGGAAGAGGCTAGGGTTAGACCCGAAAATTGAGGGGGAGGACGTATTTATAGGTAGAGGGAGTTAGGAGAGTCCAAATGGCGAGCCGTTTTCATCCACACGATCGTGATCAAACAAACGAGAGCATGGAGGGGGTTTGGATGGGTTATTGGGCCACTTTTGAGGGGTGTTGGGCTGCACACGAAAGAGGCCTTTACGGATACCCGGTTAACCGTTGGAGTATCAAACGGACTCCAAATGGCACGAAACTTGACAGGCGGTCTACCGGTGGTGTACCAAGGCCGCTTGGAAAACCTCGGTCCATTCCGAGAATGTTTTACACCCGCTCACAACAAGATACAAAGGGGGAACGCCGGAGAACATAGGAGTGCCGGATTGCAAGATGGACAACGGGGAAAATGCTCGGATGCATGAGACCAACACGTATGCAATGCAATGCACATGATGACATGGCAAAATGCAACACGCAAGAAAATGACATGGCAATGATGGCGAATAACTGGAAGACACCTGACGCATCGAATCTGGGGCGTTACAACACTCCTCCACTAACAAGAGATCTCGTCCCGAGATCTTAGGACCGAGACGGGAAGGAAAAGGGATGAGGTGAAACAAGAACGCAAGAGGGAAAATGAACAAAGTTGAGAGCACTTAGTAGGAAAGAGGAACGACGATTACGACGAGAACCAAAAGCTCAATGAGGAAGATAGAATCTGAAAGCACTCCAATTAGAACAAGATAGAAAAAGAATAACAAAGAAGGAATTTCGGTAGCACTCTGGCTGAAAAGGAAGGAATAGAACATGAACTTCGCAAGATGGGATGACCTTGATGAGATGAACAACACAATGCCTCCGGTAGAATTAAAATAGTGGAATGAAAAGAACGGATAAGAGAACAGCAACTTCCACCACGAATGAATTAGATAGCCTCCTTAGAATGAAAGATTTAATGGGGTTGCCGAGAAAATCAACAACCAAAGAATAAGTTTGTTGTGGACTTATAGGTAACATCTCAAGATCATAAGGTGATAACCGGCCACAAATGGAAATGATTGGATAGCTGAGAAGATGAAGAAATGCAAAACTCCACTTCAAAAGAATACGGAAAATTAATTACACTTTGAGACGCAAGAAGAAAAGGTACTTGAATTTCTCCAACAAAGTCTTGATGAACTCTTGAAGAATGAATTAAATCATGAAGAACCACCATGAAGAACTCCGGTGACAAAAGGATGATGAGATAGAATGAAGGATGAAAGAACAAGATTAAGCCTTGCCGTGATTTAGATGGAGGTTCCGACGAAATGGCCGAGGAAAATTTGAACTCCGGAAAAGAAAAGATGAAAACCCTTGAAACTAGAATTTATTCCTCAAGAACAAACTCTGAAGGAAGGGATTAATCACTTTGAGGAAATAAGAATAAGATTTATTGTATGCTTATCCTTCATCAAATTAAATTGATGACAAGCAATGGATTTTTGCATACTACTTATTCTCTTGCAATGGATTGAGGAGTGACATAGCGCAAACCTGAGAAGATCTTACTGAACCACCAGCAGGATTGGAAAGAACAAATGAATTAAAATGATAATCAAGGAAAAAAATCTTGAACGAACCACCATAAGAATTAGAAAATAACTGATGAAAGAGAATGAATCATCGGGAAGAATTAGAAAAACCAATATGCTAGAGGGGATTTAGATGCAAAAGAACAAAGAGATCATGAGCTGATTAAAGAACACTTGAACGAAGCACCGGGATAATTGGGTAACGGTAGCTGACATGTGAGGACAAGGAATTCTTCTGGAATGATGGCCTCCGGTGAAAAGAAATAGAAAACAACTCCTGACATACTCCGGATGGGTGAGAAAAGAATATCTGACAAATGGAATAATTCGCAAGGATAACATGAAGCTAGAACCACGAATATTCGAGAGAACGGACAAGGTTTAGAGGAAAAAAACTCTTCTTCAATCTTCAGCTGACGACGAGAAACACCACCAAAATTACTGAGATACTCCGGGAGAATGAAAAGCAAAGAGGTTGAGCCAACAATGAAAAGAGTTTGAAAACGATCTTGGAGAAGGCATGTGATTGATGGAATCGATTCTTACGTCACACTTTGAAAAGAATTTGGGAATAACTCCGGAATAATTAGAAGAGTCAGTTAAGATCCTGGGAAAAGACCTGTGGGTTAGGGCCCACTAAAGAGAAAAACACCATTGGAAAGGGATGATGAAGAGATAGATGATGCACCGGAACAATTGAAATATTTGAATGAGGTGACAACCTCGAATTAATTGGAACACAGACGAATCTTCTGAGATGTCTTGAACACTCCGGAAGGATACACTAGCGAGAGGTGAACGAGCAAGGAGAACACTTGATCCAAGGAAAAGAATGTGATCAACCCGAAAAACTAGAATTGGGTCCACCGGAGAAGAAAAAGAGATGATGAATGTCAAACGAGACGAGAATTCACCGGTTGAAATGATTGAGGGAAGGCTGAAGAGGCTCCGCACGAATGAAGTTGATGCTCGAGAGAGACTCGGGCTTCGGGAAGAAAAAGGGTGGGAGGGTGGGAAAACAAAGTCAACTTGGAAGGGGAAAAATCGATGTATGACTTGAAGAGTAAACACCGGTTAAAATCATTGAGGAAAGAAAGCAAAGACTTCGCACGAGTAGGAAGGATACTCGATTACGGACTCCGGCTCCGAGAAGAAAAGGGGTGGGTGGGCGGGAAAAAGAAAACAACTGAGGATTGAACTCAAAGATGAAGAGGCTCGAGTCAACTTGACGAGAAATGCACCGGATGAAAAGAGCTTAGAACCAACGATCGGAAAACCAATTGCGTGAACCTAAAGAAAATTTTGAAGGGGAAGAGGAGTAATTCAAAACACCTACGTCAAGATTCCTGACCAGAGCGACGAAGGGGCTGAGGAGTAAAAAGAATTCCTACTCTCCGATATAACTAGACTCCAAAATAGTTTTCTTCTAGACTCAACAACGGCCAAGCTACACGATCAAACTAGGGGGCTCCTAAGGTCGGTCGAGGCTCTGATACCAACTTGTCACGCCCAATATGCGATACTATCCTAAAGAGACTCGAAGGTCCCACAAAGGATAAAACCGCATATTGATACGCTTTTGCAAGGTGGATATCATTACATCAACATTACATAATGGATGGGGATACATACAAAAGGCATAAGATGCCACACGAATACAACATCATCTTACATAAGAATACCATCCGACTACGGATGAAACACAAACAGAAACTCAAACGACATCCACCCTGCTAGCCTAGGCTGCCGACCTGGAACCTATCCCCTGATCGAGGAAGAAGCAGAAGAAGAACTCCAAAACAAGGAACATCGCTCTCGCATCATGATCATCGCATAACATGTACCTGCAACTGTTGTTGTAGTAATCTATGAGCCACGAGGACTCAGCAATCCCATTACCATGGGTATCAAGACTAGCAAAGCTTAATGGGAAAGGAAGGGATCAAGTGGTGAGGTTGCAGCAGCAACTAAGCATATATGGTGGCTAACATACGCAAATGAGAGCGAGAAGAGAAGCAACGGAATGGTCGTGAAGCTAGCAATGATCAAGAGTGATCTTGAACTCCTACTTACGTCAAACATAACCCAAAATCATGTTCACTTCCCGGACTCCGCCGAAAAGAGACCATCACGGCTACACACGCGGTTGATGCATTTTAATTTGTATCCGGTGTCAAGTTATCTACAGCCAGATATTAACAAATTCCCATCTGCCACATAACCGCGGGCACGGCTCTCGAAAGTTTATACCCTGCAGGGGTGTCCCAACTTAGCCCATGATAAGCTCTCGCGATCAACGAAGGATATTCCTTCTCCCAGGAAGACCCGATCAGTCTCAGAATCCCGGTTACAAGACATTTTGACAATGGTAAAACAAGACCAGCAAGACCGCCCGATGCGCCGACATCCCGATAGGAGCTGCACATATCTCGTTCTCAGGGCAAAACCGGATGAGCAATCCGTACAACTAAAACCAGACCTCAAGTTTCCCTGAGGGGGCGCTGCAAAGGGCTCTAGTTCGGACCAGCACTTAGAGAAGCACTGGCCTGGGTGGGCTAAAATAAAGATGACCCTTGGGTTAATTACTCCCAAGGGAAAGGTATAGGTGGTAGGCAAATGGTAAAACCAAAGTTGGGCCTTGCTGGAGTAGTTTTATTCAAGGCGATTTGTCAAGGGGGTCCCATAAACCACCCAACCGCGTTAGGGACACAAAATCCGGGAACATAATACCGATATGAAGGAAACTAGGGCGACAAGAGTGGAACAAAACACCAGGCATAAGGCCGAGCCTTCCACCCTTTACCAAATATATAGATGCATTAATAATATAGGAGATATTGTGATATCCCAACATAATCCTGTCCACCATGGAGCAATCTTCAACTTCACCTACAACTAACAACACTATAAGAGGGGCTGAGCAAAGCGGTAACATAGCCAAGCAATGGTTTGCTAGGAAGGGTGTAAAAGGTTAGAGGCTGACATGACAATTTGGGAGGCTTGAAGAACAAGTGATAGGTAGTGCAGCAAAGCGATAGAACGAAGCAACTAGCATAGCAATGATAGTAGTGAGATCCAAGGTGACGGTCATCTTGCCTGAAATCCCGCAAGGAAGAAGAACGAGTCCATGAAGAAGATGAATGGATGAGGCCGAACCAAGCGTAGACGAACGAATCCTCACGATCGCCACGAAACGGGAACTATCGAGAAGAAGCACACAACATGGTAAACACACCACACATATACATGACATGATGCACACTCAAGTATGATGCATGACAAAGGCTACATGAAGCTACTCATGGCAAGAGATGATGCAAACAAAAGCAACACATCAAAGCAAGTTTAAATGAGGCCGGAAACAACATATAACAATTCTGGTAAGTCCCCATATGCAAATTTAGAAATTGGTCCAGGAATGAATAAACGTTATGTTCAAGTTGTTAAACAGCAAGTTAAGATGCACCAAGATGATCTACACGAGATTCTAGTCAAGTTACATATAAAGTTCATTTAATTCGGAGCTACGGCCTAGAAGATATGAGCAAAACAAGTTAAAAATGACATTGATGCAAAATGCATACAAACATCAAGCAAACAGTCTCAAAACATGGATGCAACAAGATAATATGAAACTTCATGCAAAATCAAGCAAGTTTCATATAGAGCACACTCAAAACGGAGCAACGGTTCAACACATACACTCTACAAGTTTAAAGGACAAGCTGTCCAAAAGAGCAACTAGGCATTTACCAAGCATCAAAACAATATGCTACACTATCTCAATGTGAAAACAAAAGGCATGGGCATGAAGTACAGGTAAAGCATGACAAAACATGAACACTGAGCTATCTCCAGAAATCACTAGAACATGCTCAAAAGGACATGGCAAGATTACAAATAATAACAGTTTCAGGCTTAGCAGAAATAACATCAGGTTGCAATGTTTAGAGCTATCAAACAACATGTTACAGGAAGCTATCATGGCAAACAAAGGCATGGCATGCTAATACTAAAGACAAAGAACAAAACTCCCTTACTGAACTTATTCCAAAGATCAACAGAAAACATGGTAGCATCCATGCAAACATGGCAAGTGATATGACAGATTCAGACATGGCAGGAACAACAATAAGTAGGCACGTCGGTGAGCTGGAACCACTCACCACAGAGCAATACATGGCATGACAAGGTAACCAACAGTAAGAAGACATGTTTATGAAACTAAGCATGGCAAGAGCAAGTTCATAGGGTGCACGGATCACTAGGAAAGCTCATGGCGAACGTGAACTTAAAGTTAACAGGCTGACAGCAACATTATTTAGCAAGTTTGGAGCAAGATAACAAGTTACAGCAGGCTATAAATGCAACCAGGGGCATGAATGAATAGATTATGACATGTATAACAAAACATCCTTAGTGAACATTTCCAGATTATGCATAGAATGACTTGTAGCAGCAGGTTTACATAGCATCAGGATATAACAGATTCAGCCTAGCAAAACAGTAACAACAAGTACCCTACTTCACGAGCTCGATGAACTCACTAAAAGACACACAAAAATACATGGATTGCACCACTGTGAAGATGGCATGACATAGCTAAAAACTAATGTAGACATCTATCCCATAGGATGCACACACAAAATGCAATGAAAAAGACAAAACAACAAGTTATAATAGTTTCAGCAAGTTAACATCATATAGCACTTTTGCAACGATGATTCGGGCATCAAGATGGACACAAACAAACATGGCACAATGGAATGAAATGAAGATAATCTCAGGGTGAACATTTTGAAATATTACACGGACGAAACGAAGCAGTATGCATGGAGTTATGATGCGATGAACAGGAGCTAAAATGTCTCAGGAAAAGACTTGGAGGAAATCGGGGTCGACCTCAGGATTTCAGATCTAGGGTTCCTCTTGGCGCGGATCCCGAGGATCGCTGGAGTTTCGCCATAGCTCGCGAGGTGAGACTACTGGAGCCGAGCGAGGTGGCCGGAGAGGGGTTGGGGGTGCCGGATCCGGGGGCGGCCGGTGCGGCGCCGGGCGGCGGAGCCGAGGCGGGGCGGCGGCGGGAGACGCCGGCGCGGGCGGTAAGGCGGCCGGCGGCGGGAGGCGCGGGGAGCAGGGCGCCGGGCGGAGAGGGCCTCGGGCGCCGGTGGGGCAGACTGGCGGCGGCGCGGGGGCTCCCGGCGGCGGGGCCGAAGCAGGCGGCGGTGGGCGGAGGGCGGTGCGGGCGCGGTCGGGCGGCCAGCGAGGCCGCGGTCGCCGACGAGGCGGCGGCGACGGAGCATGGCGGCGAGGAGGCCGGGGCCTGGCGGCGGCGCGCTCGGGCGCTTGGGGCCCGGGAGGCAGCGGCGGAAGGGCCCGCGGGAGCCGGGGGCGGGCCGAGCGGGCCGGCGCTGCGGGAGGAGAGAGGAGGGCGGCGGGGCGCCACGTGGCAGGAGGCGATTGGTTGAGGGCGGCGGCGCGGACGTGTCCGGCGGTGGGGTGGACGCGTCCGGTGGCGGGAGGAGGAAGAGGCTAGGATTAGACTCGAAAAGGGAGGGGGAGGATGTTTTTATAGGTAGAGGGAGTTTGGAGAGTCCAAATGGGGAGCCGTTTTCACCCACACGATCGTGATCGAACGACCGAGAGCATGGAGGGAGTTTGGATGGGTTATTGGGCCACTTTGGAGGGGTGTTGGGCTGCACACAAAAGAGGCCTTTACGAATACCCGGTTAACCGTTGGAGTACCAAACGGCCTCCAAATGCACGAAACTTGACAGGCGGTCTACTGATGGTGTACCAAGACTGCTTGGCAAACCTCGGTCCATTCCGAGAACGTTTAACACCCGCCCACAACAAGAGACAAAGGGGGGACGCCAGAGGACATAGGAGTGCCGGATTGCAAAACGGACAACGGGGAAAATGCTCGGATGCATGAGACGAACACGTATGCAATGCAATGCACATGATGACATGGCAAAATGAAACATGCAAGAAAATGACATGGCAATGACGGCAAATAACTGGAAGACACCTGGAGCATCGAATCCGGGGCGTTACACATATCCGGATGTAGGCTCCAGTCCGCGTGCCCCCGAGCCCGCTGATCCTGGTCGGGCTCCGGTGATGGGGTTCACCGCGGTGGACGTCTTTCAGCACTCGCCCTTTGGCGACATGCTGGACTTGTTGAACTCTCTCTCCTTGTCAGAAGACTCCGGGCCGAACTATGTCCGTCTCAAGGGGGAAGCGGACAACGACAGAATTCGTTGCCCGCCCACCATCCACTTCACTGCCACGATCGAGGATCTGACCGACATGCTTGACTTCGACTCAGAAGACATCGACGGTATGGACGACGATGTAGGAGAATCACAGGAACCACCGCTCATAGGGCGGCGGGAAGCGACCTCCCCATAGGTTGTATATAAGGTGGACACTGCAAAGAAAACCAATGGCGGCGAGGTAACGGAGGACAACCCCTCAGGGAGCAAATCAAAACGTGTGCGTCATCGGCGCCACTCCAAGCACCGCCACATCAACGCCGGCCCCGGTGACGAAAGAAGTCCGGATGGTGCCGAAGAGGAATACAACCCTGGGAAGCCTACCCTTAATGTCGGAGTAATGGGCCACGGGTAGGCTCACCCGAGTCCCAGAACCTCTCAAGACATCGGGGCAAGCTGCGCCCCTCAAGTCCCAGAGGCGAATCCAAGAAGAGCCAATTCCCAGAGGTGACTCCAAGACGAGCCGAGTCCCAGAGGCGACTCCCAGTTAAGCCGAGTCCAAGAGGCGGCTCCAAGATAAGCCGAGTCCCAGAGGCGACTCCGAAGAAGCCGACTTTGGGGAGTTGGCCTCCGACTCCAACCACCCTGTTATCTAAGGGTAGGCATGGCCACAGTGCGCCGTACCAACGGAGATCTCCTTCCGGCGCGGCACTGTTGACATGCCGGCCCTGACATCAGCTCTTGGGGGCGGAGCCCTGTGCCCACGACGGCCTGTCTGTATGGCCCGGAGACGGCGGGGCCTACCAGTCAGTGGGGTACTGAAGACGGCGAGAGCGCCAAGAGTCAGACCCGCTGGGAGTCGGCCCCCAGGAGTCGGCCGGCCCCTCCCATGGGCCCCACACGCCATTAACCCGACGCGACGGGGGAATGGCAACAGTGATCGCCCGTCAGGCGGCGGCACTGTTGCCATGACCCCATAACCAAGCCAGCGTCATTAGAAGCACGACTACAGTAATCTGCAGCCGGCAAGACCCGCCCGCGGCGGACAAGGGCTAACACCCTCGTATCGGGCCAGTCGGCGGGACCCACCAGTCGGCAGGCCCTAGGAGTCGGCGGAGAAGACCGTGGCCTGAGAGACAGACGGCTGGGACCTACACCCAGCCGGTTTTACCATTGTACCCCTAGGTGGGAGGCCTATATAAACCCCCCAGGGCACCCATGCAAAGGGTTCGGAATCCATTAGCACTAGACAGACCATATAGGAAGGAGAGAGCTAGCCTTGCCTTCTCCTACCTCCAAAAACAGCTCAAGGAGCAACCTTGTACTCACTTTGCCTTAGTGATCATGCGGAGACCCCACAGAGCAGCAGTAGGGGTGTTATCTCCACGGAGAGCCTCGAAGCTGGGTAAGATCCGTCGGCGTGCATGTCTTCGCCTCATCCCGTTTCCAGGCACCGGCGACGTTCTACTCGCCCCCACCATGATAAGCCATCCTTTGGCATATGTCGCACCCAACCCCCGACATTTGGCGCCCACCGTGGGGCGAGGTGCACCATCGTCCGGAGACCTGTTCTGGACGGGAACCCTTTTCCTCCCTGGCGAGCGCAGCCAGCCAGGCTCGCTAGACGGAGTCTGCATCGAGGCGCTGCGCAGCGCTGAGGCCGCCTGCGCAGCGAGCTGCCTCGCCGAACTTGTCGGCGAGGTTCGCCTCTCCGACGAGCCTGCATCCGATGCAGGCACGAGTGGCCCCGAGAACCTCCTCGCAGGCCTCCTCGACCAACTCCACGTCACCGGCGAGCCTACCGTGGACTTGGAGTCCGTAGGCTCCACCGACCCGATGCAGGTCGACTCCGACGCCGCATCGCTTGATGCTTACCCCACCAATGTGGTGGTCTACGACGAGCCACTCCCTCACGAGGAGAGCGGCGGAAGCGCCGTCACGGAGGTGCTCGTCATTAGTCATGATGAGCGTTCCGGTGAGGGAGCTCATGACCCACTCGACGCAGCTCTGCAAGACCTGACTGCGCCTATTCCTAAAGACGCAGACGTCGAGACGCTGGAGACACGCCGCCTTCAGATCATCGAAGGCGCCAAGAAGCTGGCAAGCATGAGGCGCTTGTCAGAAGCCTACCAGCGCGAGATGGATCGCGTTGTGGGCGGCTCACCGGCTCTGACTGGGCCTAGCCGCCTAGGCGCGGTCCGACAGCGCGGCACGACCATCGCCAACCTATTCGGGGCCAATCGCCCCGTATACGCCACGCCCGCAGAGAACATCCGCGCCGCCTAGGCGGCGACTGACGAGCTGAAGAACTTTGAAGGCGAAGAGCGCCGCATGATGACCGAGCGAGTCCAGCAGCTCCTCGACGCGGCTGCTGCGCAGAATGCAGCCGGCGGCCGCACAGAGATGACGACTTTCCTCCCCGCCGAGATCAAGGCGCGACGTATCGGATGCCGACTGGTGGAGTCTGCGGAAGGAAAGACAAAGAGCCGGCTGTCAGTCATAGTCAGACTTGCATCACCATCGAGCGCGACCAAGACTGCCATCCGAGAGCAGTGGAACGGCAGGGCGACTATCTGCCTCCCCCACCGAGAAGAGAACGGCGAGTTTCCCCACCGCTTGTTGAGCATCCGACTCTCGGTGGCTGCCTCGGCCGCCGAGAGGGAGTCGGAGAAAACGACGCCCGCCACAGGATCGACCGACTCCACCGATCCCTGGCGCTGGAAGAAGAAGATGAGTTGGGTCTGCCTTGCTTCGGACCCCGCATCCGAGGCGAGCCTTTTCCCAAAGGGTTCACGCTCCCCCGAGACACGCCCAAGTATACCGGCTCCGTGAAGCCGGAGGACTGGCTAGTTGACTACTCCACGGCCGTCAACATAGCGAACGACAACAAGCGAGTTGCCATGAAGTATGTTCCACTCATGCTCCAGGGCACGGCCCGAACATGGTTGAACTGTCTGAAGCCCCGCAGCATCAACAGCTGGGTCGACTTCACCGAGGCCTTCATCCGCAACTTCACGAGCACGTACAAGCGACCTCCCAAGCCGCGCCAGCTTTCCTTGTGCGTACAAGGCCCTGACAAGTCAACCCGCGACTACCTCACGCGCTGGGGTGCAGGCTATCGAGTACTTCACCGCCGGGTGCCGAGAAGGCACCCTCCTCAAGCACAAGCTCCTCTGCGACGAGCCAGAAACCCTCGACGAGCTGCTGATCATAGCAGACAAGTACGCCATAGCCGACTCCTCCATGAAGACGGAAATTCAAGTTAACGCGGCTGGAAAAGTGGCCCCTCAGGCTCCCAGAACTCCGGCTAGAGACGCCAGTCGGCAACAACAACAGAACGACAACAAGCGCAAGGCCTCACAGCCGACTTCCAGCAGTCAGCAAGTTGCGACAGTCGAAGATCAACAACCGGAGGGGCAGCCTCCGACCAAGCGACAGAAAGGCGGCAAGTCCAACTGGTTGCCGGCCTTCTCTTATGAGCAGACTCTAGACGGTCCCTGCAAGTTCCACAGCGGCGCGAAGCCGTCAAACCATACCACCCAAAAGTGCCACTGGCTCACCAGAATCGCCTAGGGAGACGGCCTCCTTCCTCCTCCGCCTGCCGGGCCGCCGCCTCCACCGCCGCCCCAGCAGCCGGCTACCAGGCGAGTCGGCGCAGTGCGAGATGAGTACCCAGAAGAGCATGGAGCCTACGTGGTGTTCACCAGCGTGGCTGATGATCGACGCAGCAGGCGGCTGCAGCAGCAAGAAGTAAATGCAGTAGCATCAGATGCCCCAGAGTTTATGCATTGGTCCGAGAAGCCTATCAGTTGGAGCAAAGCTGATCACCTAGAGGTGATGCCAAACCCAGGCTCCTATGCCTTGGTTTTGCGCGCTACCCTGGCCACAGATAGGCGGGCCACTCGCTTCTCGCGAGTGTTGATAGATGGAGGCAGTAGCATCAACATCCTGTACAAGGATACCATGGAGAAGTTAGGAATCAAGCAAAGACAACTCCAAAGCAGTCGGACGGTGTTCCACGGCATTGTACCTAGCCTTTCCTGCTCACCAATCGGCAAAATACTGATAGCCGTCCTCTTCGGAGACAAAGATCATTTCCGCTGAGAGCCAGTCTGGTTTGAAGTGGTGGACCTCGTAAGCCCCTACCATGCGTTACTTGGCCGACCTGCTTTGGCCAAGTTCATGGCGTTTCCCCACTACGCCTACCTCAAGATGAAGATGCCGAGTTCCAAGGGGATTCTGACCATCGCTGGTGACTACAGGAAGTCATCCGCCTGTGCAGCTGATAGCAGTCGGCTGGCCGAGTCCCTAGTGATCGCAGCTGAGAAGCGACTTCTTGATCGGGTCGTGACAATGGCCGGAAAGCAGCCAGAGATGTCGCCCGACCCCAAGGAATCGGAACCTGAGGGCTCGTTCAAGACGGCCAAAGAGATCAAGAAGATACCATTTGACCCGGAGCACCCAGAGAGGTACGCTGTCATAGGTGCAAACCTTGACAGCAAATAGGAAGGCGAGCTCGTCGATTTCCTCCGTGAGAATCGAGACATCTTTGCATGGTCCCCTAAAGACATGCCAGGTGTACCGATGGAATTCGCCGAGCACAAGTTACATGTCCGACCTGATGTGAAGCCCGTCAGGCAGCCCTTGCGCCGCCTGTCAGAAGAGAAGAGAAGAGTTGTTGGAGAGGAGATAGCCCGGCTCTTGGCGGCCGGCTTCATCATGGAGGTGTTTTTTCCAGAGTGGTTGGCAAACCCGGTCTTGGTGCTGAAGAAGAACAAGCAGCGGCGGATGTGTATTGACTACACAAGCCTCAACAAAAGCCTGCCCCAAGGACCCGTTTTCTTTGCCGAGAATCGATCAGGTGATAGACTCCACAGCCGGATGTGAGCTGCTGAGCTTCTTAGATGCATACTCAGGGTATCACCAGATCAAGTTGAGCCCGGCAGATAGACTGAAGACCGCCTTCATCACGCCATTCGGAGCCTTCTGCTACCTGACCATGACGTTCGGCTTGAGGAATGCCGGCGCCACCTTTCAGCATTGCATGCAGAAGTGCCTCCTCAAGCAACTCGGCAGAAACGCCCACGTCTACGTGGATGATGTAGTGGTGAAGACGGAGAAGCGTGGGACGCTGATGGAAGACCTCAAAGAAACCTTTGAAAACCTGCGCCGATTCCAGATCAAGCTCAACCCTGAGAAGTGCGTCTTTGGAATACCAGCCGGCCAGCTCCTTGGTTTCCTGGTCTCTGAACGCAGCATAGAGTGCAACCCTGTGAAGATCAAGGCCATCGAGAGGATGGAGGTACCCAGCCGACTATTAGATATGAAGAAGTTCACCGGCTGCTTGGTATCCATCAGCCGATTCAACAGTCGGCTGGGCGAGAAGGGTCTCCCTTTGTACCAACTGATGAAGAAGACCACCTTTTTTGAGTGGAACCACAAGGCAGATGAAGCATTTCTCCAACTCAAGACGATGTTGACTACTCCCCCTGTGCTGGCGGATCCGACTCCTAAAGAGCCCATGCTCTTATACATTGCCGCCACCAGCCGAGTAGTCAGCACAGTCATTGTAGTCGAGCGCAAAGAGGAAGGCAAGGCGCTCCCTGTCCAGAGACCGGTATATTACCTGAGCGACGTACTGTCGACCTCCAAGCAGAACTACCCCCACTACCAGAAGATGTGCTACGGCGTGCACTTTGCCGCCAAGAAGTTGAAGCCTTACTTTCAAGAGCATCCAATTATGGTGGTTTGCACAGCCCCGCTGGCCGAGATCATTGGCAGCCGAGATGCTTCTGGCCGAGTGGCCAAATGGGTAATAGAGTTGGCTCCCTACACCATCTACTACAATCCCCGCACCACCATCAAGTCGCAAGCACTGGCCGACTTCCTCGTCAACTGGGCCAAGACCCAGTACCTGCCGCCAGCACCCGACTCCACCCATTGGCGGATGCATTTCGACGGCTCCAAGATGCGCACCGGCTTGGGAGTTGGCGTCGTCCTCACCGCTTCCTGGTGCAGCAACTCAGTGGGTACTTCGAGGGGTGCGAATTCCTTCACGTGCCAAGAAATGACAACGACAAAGCGGACGCCTTGGCACGAGTCGGCTCCACCTTCCAAGCAATACCGTCCGGCGTCGCTCTTCAGCGCCTCCTTAAGCCGTCTATCAAGCCTTCACCAGAATTAGACTCCGTCTTTGTGCCGGCTCCTCCCAAAGAAGTCGGATCCGACTCCAGAGCCCTAGCAGACGGCACAAGAATTCTTACAGACGGCTCCAAGAAGATCACAATCGAAGCCGGCTCGGGGACTTCAGAACCCGGCCCGGGGACTGCGGCAACCGGCCCAAAGACTTCAGAACTTGGCCCAGGGACTGCGCCAGTCGGCCTGGGGACTGTGCCAGTCAGCCTGGGGACTTCGTCAATCCAGCAAGCGGCCGCGGACGCCAGCCCGCCGCCTCCCAGCCTAGCCACCCTTGTCCAAGTCGCAGTGGTGGCGGTTGAAGAAATAGCTGCACCCTCATGGGCGCAACCCATCCTCAAGTTTCTAGTGAACAAAGAGCTGCCAACCAATGAAATCTTGGCTCGGCAAGTGCAACGCCGAGCGGCAGCTTACACCATAATCAACAGAGAGCTGGTCAGGCGCAGCGTCACTGGTGTCTACCAACGCTGTGTTGAGCTAGAGCAAGGCCAAGCAATTCTCAGAGACATCCATCAAGGCGAGTGCGGCCACCATGCGGCTTCAAGAGCACTCGTCGCCAAAGCCTTTCGGCACAGCTTCTTCTGGTCAACTGCCCTGGAAGAGGCCAAGGAATTAGTCCAAAAATGCAAGGGGTGCCAAAAGTTTCGCTCCAAGCCGCTTTAGCCGGCTTCTGCGCTAAAGACAATCCCCATCGCCTGGCCCTTTGCAGTTTGGGGCCTGGACATGGTGGGACCGTTCAAGACGGCCCGAGGCGGCCTGACTCACTTACTCGTCGCAGTGGACAAGTTCACCAAGTGGATAGAAGCAAAGCCCATCAAGAAATTGAACGGTCCGACTGCAGTGACTTTCATCACCGACATCATGGTGCGGTACGGCATACCGCACGGCATCATCACCGACAATGGCACAAATTTTGCCAAAGGCGCCTTGGCCCGTTTCTGCGTGACACAGGGCATCCGACTGGACTTAGCGTCCGTTGCCCATCCGCCGTCAAATGGCCAAGTGGAGCGAGCAAACGGCCTCATCCTATTTGGTATCAAGCCTCGCCTGGTCGAACCACTCAAGCGTTCGGCAAGCTGTTGGCTTTAGGAGCTGCCAGCCGTCCTCTGGAGTCTGCACACGACTCCAAACAAGTCAACCGGCTTCACACCTTTCTTCCTCGTCTATGGTGCCGAAGCCGTCATCCCGACGGACATAGAATTCGACTCTCCGCGAGTCGCCATGTACACTAAAGAGGAAGCACAAGAAGCACGACAAGACGACGTCGATCTGCTGGAAGAGGGCTGACTGTTGGCACTCAGTCGGTACAGCATCTACCAGCAGAGTCTGCGCCGATACTACAACAGGAAGGTCAGACCGAGATCTTTCCAAGAGGGCGACCTTGTGCTCCGACTAATCCAGCGAACAGCCGGCCAGCACAAGCTGTCGGCGCCTTGGGAAGGCCCCTTCATCATCAGCAAAGTGCTGGGCAACGACTCCTACTACCTAATCGACGCCCAGAAGCCCCGAGCACGCAATAGGGACGTCCAGGAGGGCCTGGTTTAGCGGACCGTCGCCGCCTCCTTGCACCTACCCAGTGGGCGCGGCGCTTGTCGCCTCGGCATCTGGGATGGCCGACCTAGCAGCACTGGCCTCCAAGGGGCCTGGTGCTGAAACCGCCTTCTCGAGGCAGCGGCGCGCTGGTGAGGCGACTTGAAGAAGCAACCTCGCCACCGCCTCGTCTTCAGTCGGCGGTGTTGGCGGGCCCTCCGGCTTCTTGCCATGCGCGCTTCCAGACGGCGGTGGAGGCGGCGGTGGCGGCTTGGCCATGCCCGACGTGGAGGCCTCGCCACCGTCCTTCTGCACGATGGGGTACTCCCCGCTGACTTCTCCAGTCTGCCCCGTGAACTTCGCGGGCGGCGGCGTGGAGTTCAGCGGGATGACAAGCAGCGCTGATTGGTGGTGCGCGGTCTGCGCTGCCCGTTGTCTTGCGGCGGCGGCGGCTTCGGCTTCCTCCAGTTTCTTCTGAGCGGAGGCCGCCGCTTTCTGGGCATCCGCCTTCTCCAGGCGGTCGTCCTCCTCCTCGT
The DNA here is from genome assembly GCA_963921465.1 of Triticum timopheevii. Lineage (NCBI taxonomy): Eukaryota > Viridiplantae > Streptophyta > Magnoliopsida > Poales > Poaceae > Triticum > Triticum timopheevii. The sequence continues at coordinate 385,622,396 of OY997268.1, read as the reverse complement.
CGCGCTTCTCCCGCGTGTTTTGCTCCATCGCCTCCCGGAGATCGGCGGCGGGATCAATCCGCCTAGTATTGGCAGACGTCTTGGCCGACCCCATGATAGAGGGGACGGCGACACTCTCAAGAGAAAGAGGGGCCCTGAAGCAAAGAAGGAATGAAAAGGACCCGGAAAAGATTCATCAAAGAAACAAGGCGAAGGCTGAGAGCACTTACGCAGAGACTAGCGGCGGCTTCTTCACTTAATTGAGGAAGCGGTTGGCCTTCGCGACCGCCTCCTCCCGCTTGGTCGCGGCCACCACCCCCTTGAACTTCTTCGGCCGGCCGCCAAGCGAACTCGGCGCGGCCCGACGCTTCTTCGGGCCGACTTGACCGACCAAGCCGACGGAGGAAGTGCCTGGATGGCGGGCTTTCGATTGGCGGCACGGTACGACTTCCCCTTCGGCGTCGTCTTCTGGCCAGTCGGCGAAGGTCGCCGAGGGCGGAAGCCGCCTTCCGCTCCTCCTCCTCCACCTTCGGCATCGGCTTCCATCACCGCCGCCCCCAAGTTGGGGTCGTCGGCGTCGCTCTCCGCTCGATCGGGAGCGAACTCGTGGGGCAGTCCCGTGGCACCGGCTGCAGGCTGGATGAGGGGGTTCTAACTCGAAGAAACCAAGAAAATCAAAAGTCAGAATCGGCTACAAAGAAAAACAGAAGAGCAAAATATACAACTTACCACTGGTGGGGGTTGGCGCGCGAGTACGGCTCTTTGCCGAACTGCCAGTCCGCCACGAGCTCGCAGTTTGCGATGTGGCTCACCATATTCGCCACCTTCGCGTGGGGCATCTCCCTGGTGCACATCCGGCTCGGGTCCCGGTGGTTGCTCATCTGACAGATCAGATGAGGTCGGCCTTCGAGTGGGAGGACTCAGCGCGCCACGAAGGCGGCCAGCAAGTCGGCCCCAACCAAGCCTTCCGACTGCATCAGCACTCGGAGTCGCGCGACGGCAGCGGCTCCTGCGAGAGTCAGCGTCTTGGCCCGATGGGACCAGCTGGGAAGCCTCCCAGCCGGCGCGCCGGCTTCGTATGGCGGCAGGTTGACCCAGTCGCCTTCCGGGGTGACGTTCTTCACGTAGAAATATGACCGCTGCCACATCTTCACCGACTTGATCAACGCGATGGAGGTTAACGGATTGTCGTCGATCGACCTTTGCATCGCGATGAAGGCGCCGCACTGAGCTGGTATGCCGGCGACGTGTGTGCCGAGTTTGGATTCGAAGAGCTCTCCCCATAGCTCGATGGTGGGGAGAACGCCAAGAAAACCCTCGCACATGGTGGCGAAGGCGGCCAGCAGCACCACCGTGTTCGGAGTGAAGTGGTGTGGCTGGAGCCCGTTGAACTCCAAGAAGGAGCGGAAGAAGCCGCTCGCCGGCAGCTCCAGGCCGTGCATGAGGTGCGAGCGGAATATGACCCGCCCGCCCTCCTCCGGCGCCGGCCTTATTTCCCCCTCCGGCGTGGCGCGGGCTCGCACCAGGTTCGCGCCAGGGAGCCAGCGCGTCTTGCGGAGGTGCTCGATGGTGTCGTCATCCACCACAGAGCCGTCCCACATGCCTGAGCGCATGGCAGGAGCCGCGGCGGCAAAGGAAGAACTCATCACGGCGAGCGCGGCGCGGTTTGGAGCGGCGATGGCAAGAAGAAGAAGAGGCAAGAGGAGGCAGGGGAGCAAGGAAGAATGGGCGCACGTGTTTCGCCGTCCCACTCCCCCACCTACTTATAGGCCTGTAGGCTGAGAAGCCGATGGGGCGGGCGTGGGATTAACTGCGCACGAGACCCCACGCCCCCCATGATTTACCCCACGAAGTTACTGCGTGCAATAACGACGTGGGAAACCCAACCATCCGCGCAGCCGCAACGGATCCATTCGCGGGCCGAGGCGTGGTAGTGGCGGGCCCCGCCCGACGGCCTGTCCCGTCGCGCGCGTGGGTGAGCAGACAGCCCCTACCGCGTGGCGCCTTGCGACGGGTCCGCGGCGGGCTGCCGCGGGGAAGCGTATCAGGCACGCCGCCTGGTTCCCACCGCGACGTTCGAAACTCTTTAAGGGGCAAGACGGACCTCAGTGAATCCGACTCCAGCTAGTCGGTTTGAAGCAAGACGGCCCTCTGTGAATCCGACTCCACCCAGTCGGCTTGAAGGAAGACGGCCAGCAAGGCCCAAATTCCACCACAGGAAGAATGAAACTGTTGAGGCACCTCGACGTGTCGCCCTCGGAGCCTCATCAGCTTCGGGGACTACTGTCGGAGTAATGGGCCACGGGTAGGCTCACCCGAGTCCCAGAACCTTTCAAGACATCGGGTCAAGCTGCGCCCCTCAAGTACCAGAGGCGAATCCAAGAAGAGCCGAGTCCCAGAGGCGACTCCAAGACGAGCCGAGTCCCAGAGGCGACTCCCAGTTAAGCCGAGTCCCATAGGCGACTCCAAGATAAGCCAAGTCCAAGAGGCTGCTCCAAGATAAGCCGAGTCCCAGAGGCGACTTCGAAGAAGCCTACTATGGGGAGTCGGCCTGTGACTCCAACCACCCTGTTATCTTATGGCAGGCATGGCCACAGTGCGCCGTACCAACGGAGATCTCCGTCTGGCGCGACACTGTTGCCATGCCGGCCCTGACATCAGCTCTTGGGGGCGGAGCCCTGTGCCCACGACCGCCTGTCTGTACGGCCCGGAGACGGCGAGGCCTACCAGTCAGCAGGGTACTGAAGATGACGAGAGCGCCAAGAGTCGGACCCGCTGGGAGTCGGCCCCCAGGAGTCGGCCGGCCCCTCCCACGGGCCCCACACACCATTAACCCGACGCAACGGGGGAATGGTAACAGTGATCGCCCGTCAGGCGGCGGCACTGTTGCCGTGACCCCATAACCAACCCAGCATCATTAGAAGCACGACTATAGTAATCTGCAGCCAGCAAGACCAGCCTGCGGCAGACAAGGGCTGACCCCCTCGTACCAGGCCAGTCGGCGGGACCCACCAGTCGGCGGGCCCCAGGAGTCGGCGGAGAAGACGGTGGCCTGAGAGACAGACGGCTGGGACCCGCACCCAGCCGGTTTTACCATTGTACCCCTGGGGGGTAGGCCTATATAAACCCCCCAGGGCACCCATGCAAAGGGTTCGGATTCCATTAGCACTAGACATACCATATAGGAAGGAGAGAGCTAGCCTTGCCTTCTCCTACCTCCAAAAACAGCTCAAGGAGCAACCTTGTACTCACTTTGCCTTAGTGATCATGCGGAGACCCCGCAGAGCAGCAGTAGGGGTGTTATCTCCACGGAGAGCCCCGAAGCTGGTAAGATCCACCGGCGTCCATGTCTTCGCCTCATCCCGTTTCCAGGCACCGGCGACGTTCTACTCAGCCCCACCATGATAAGCCATCCTTTGGCATATGTCGCACCCAACCCCCGACACTTAAGCAGGTCGGACCGGTCACTATGAGATACTTGGAGAGGGGCAATTATACACCCCCCTCCGACGAAGAGGCAAGCCTCGGCAATGATGAGTTCGGTGTACCTGCAGATCCAGTGGAGCAAGTTCGCTTCAGGCGACGGCTCATGGCCATGACAAGGAGCCTGCAAAGGAAGCAAGAGCAGCTCAAAGCTGACCAAGATGTGCTAGTGGAAAGGTGGACCAAGGTACGGGCCACCAAAAAATACGAGCTCAACAGCCCCGGCAAAGGGCATACAAGGCACAACTGGCTACTTCAACTCGAGCAGGAAAACCACAGGCACGCACCCAAACGCCCACACATCACTACGGTCCAAGACAGTAAGAAGCATATGCAAAGAGGCACCCTGAAGCCTTGGTGCAATGACAACAAATGTCAGGTCAAGGAAACGGGTGCCAGGCCCAATAAATACCAGTCCGGTCAATGAACAAAGAGCAGCTCAAACCTATTCGGCCTGAGCCACACGCTTGATCAACCATGTGAAATTCACGGTACTCCTAGAAGGACCGCCAAGCATACCAATAGAGAATGCAGGATCCTCAAAACAAAGCGACTGGTCGCATGCTAGAAGCAATAAGGGAAGACGTCTCGTCAAGAGCCCCACGCCCCAGAGCAGAACAGTACGGCCGATCGCCAAGGATCACATAAACCACAGCAAGTCAATTGCAGTGCCTCTAGACCTAGTAGTCCGGGGGCTACATAACACACAAAGCCCACAAGGGTATGGCGCCATGAAAAATATGTCCCAAAAAATGTAAGGCGCAAAGGCCAAGTTTTCTTGGCCCACCACTCTAACGGTTGCCTTCGGATAACCCGAAAATGCTACGCCAAAGAATAAATCTTCAGCACCTTCCCACCATGCGGAAGTTTACCGTATGCTAACGGGAAAAACCACATCGACTAGATTCCACGTGGTAAATTATCCAGACCAACTATCCGGACACCGAGTCCGCACTACCTCATGGTCTAACGGCCGGGCACACCAGGGCCCGATTAGGGACCCCAGGACCAACAACAAGAGGACACCCAGCTACCTTCAAGCATTTCGCATTTGCAAACTAACGATTGATGCAGAACAGGACTGGCGCATGGAATTAGCCCGGACACACAAAGGAAGGAACATGCAGGTAGAAGGCAGTTCGGATTCATCCTTGATCCACTCACAAACTCCTCCAGTCCGGCCACAACAGGTTCCGCCAAATAACACCTCTTTCCGTACATCATACTCATATGCATAGACATATTATCCTACTACAATACGTAGACCTAAATAACAATCACCGGCTGTCGTCTATCGCCGACGCCTTTTTGCCGAAAATGACAGCCACGCTTTGCGTTCGCCTAGTCGCACCAGGGGCTTCGCAGTACGGCAACAAAGTCCGACCACCTTTTCGGTCGCTCGGCACCCCGAACTTATAGCACTATATGCATCTACTCCGAATCATGTCTTGGGTCATTGGTTGGGTTTGCCTGGCTCCCATGTTTTGGTACCTTACGTTCCGTTCTATCGGCTAAGGTAGCGCTGGGAGAACTACTACGATTGTGTCCCGGTTCAGCCGGACGAGCACCTCAGTAGAGAAAGCCGAAAACCGACTGTCATGATGAAGTGAGAGCCGGTCCGTTGTTCGAGAGGTTATAAAATCCCTAAAGATTTATTCCGCACAACGCCATTATAAATGCTGAGTGTGACGGATCGGTCTTCTGATCAGGCGCCAATAGAGCCCCTAGCTCGGCCTTCCGAACACTAGGGGCTGCGCCGACCATACTGGAATTCCTATGGCTAAGTGAGAGTAATAAAGCCTTATAGTCCGATTGCCTGGTTCGCGGAAAGATACACCTCCTTAAAAGGACCCAACTAAGGGATAAAGAGTGTTTAGATATACCCCGAACACCTCCATATCCTTTTTACGAGGGGGCAAAAGTCGACGACTGGCCAACTGTCAGAATTTGCATATAATAAACAGCCGCACAGGAAGAACATATGTTCAAATAAAATATAACAAACAGGCCATTATCCCATATTACAACAGGCGGCACAAATGCCCTCGGGGAAATATGATGTCTTTAGCACACTCATGCGCCACAAGGCGGGCCCCTTTCATTACACCTTCATAATACAGCTCGGGCTTGCGGTGCTCCTTACCCTCCGGCGGCCCCTCAGTCATCAGCTTCTCCGCGTCAAGCCTCCCCCAAGGCACTTTCATGTGGGCAAACGCCATACGCGTGCCCTTTATATAGACTGATCGCTTGATAGCATCAAGCCGAGGATAGGCGCCCACAATCTGCTTGACGAGTCCAAAGTAGCTGCTTGGAATCGGCTCCGCAAGCCACAGCCGGACAACTAAGTCCTTCATGGCTAGTTCGGCCGCCTGGTGCAGTTCGACTAGTTGTTTCAGCTGATCGATAATTGGCACCGGATAGTTCGGCGCCAGATACTACGACCAGAAATCCCTCTCCACAGTCTTCTTCCCCTCGGTGAGGTAGAATTGAGCAGCATCTGATATGCTGCGAGGAAGATCCGCAAAAGCCCCTGGAAAAATAAGAATTCAGCTTGCCACTTAGGATTCTTCACATTCCAACATATAAAGAGCTAAGAATACAGAAGGCCTTACCAGCCGCCACTTTTCCGGGCCTCCTGGATGTCCCGCGTAGCACCTCGGGCTTCTTCCCGAGCACCTTCTGCAGTCTCGGGAGCTTGGGCGAGCTCGGATTCTTTCCCTTCTAGACTCTGCCCCAAGCCCTCGCTTTTCTTCACAGCCTCCTGGAGCTCTCGCTCAGCTGTGATAACCCTGGCCTCGTGTTTTTCACGAAGCGCCTATTCGGCCTCAGCCTTCTTGTTGGCATCAGCCAAAGCCTTCTTTAGTCCCTCGTATTCGGCACCCACTCCTAGAGCACACAGTACTAATATTTTTCATTTCTTTACAACCATTCGTTCATGCCAACTCCAATACAAATGTTTTCCACATACCTCGCTTATCTTCCAGTTGCTTCCTCACACGGCCAAGTTCCTCCTCGGCCAATGCAAGGCTCTGCTTCAGTTCTAACACTTCTGCATTATAAGCGGCCGTCCTCTCTGCGGATGCCTGTTTTCACACAAAAGGGTATAAGTCATTCACATAGGCTCCTGCGAGTGCAGGGGTTTTGATCCCCTGTCCGGCTCTGTCTCCTCCGCCGGACAGTGCATCAGGGGCTACTACTAATATTATGACAATTCCTCAGGCCCTGATTTGATTGGCGTTTCGCCACAGAATACTCCTATAAATTATACAGACCTTCATCGGTCGTTTTTCTTTCCGGTTCAAAATCAAGTGTGGCTGGTATTATACACCTGTAAAATAAATACAGGTGTATAAAAAATACCCCATGCCAAGCGCGGCCTCAAGGGTTTCCTAGGAAACATACCTCAAAAGCCTTTATAAGGCCAAGGCAGGACTCGTTCAGCCCGCTCTCGGCCGACTGAATCCTTTCAACCACCACGCCCATAAGGGCCCGATGCTCATCAATAATAGGCGCGTTCTTCAATGTTGTCGATAGACCGCCAGGCAGCTCTGCCCGAACAGAGGACGCCGGCGGCATAGGCAGGCCCCCCACCATCGGGGGTGGCTGCTTGCTCGACCCTGGAGCCCTAGAGCTCCCGAGGGCCGTATCCATCCCCGCGTGTTCGGCACCAAGGATATGTCCTCCCTGGTCTGGGTCTTGTCGAGATGACACCTCAGTGTCACGCCCGGACATGGGGGAAGGGGCCCGCGGAGGCGTCTCGCTTGCCAAAGCGTCCAAGCCCAGTGAATCCTCCGACGAGGACCGGCCGGCACAGGACCTTGCCGGACTGTGCAATATGTAGGCAGCACTCAGAACTACTATACCCAAAAACGATCCCGGACGCATATGTGTGTTCGGATACTTACGACTTCTCCAGGGGCTGGGCCATGGGATCCCACTCCGGGCTATTATCGGCAGCTGTAGGGGATGCCCCTGAGTGGGTTTTTTTCCCTCTTGGGCGATCCGGCCTCCAGAGATGTGGAGGCGGTCATCTTCCTGCCTCCATCATAGTGAGGCTCATCCTCCTCTACTTCCTCCTCTTCGCCCCTCGGACGAAGGATCATCGCTGGAGTCTTAGGATTTGACATCCGAAGCCTCGCGACGGCGAAGGCCACCATGGATCTTCTTGACCTTCTTGGAGGCCTCTTTCTATGGCGCCTGGTAAGGCGCGGGGACCAGCATCTTCGTCAGAAGTGGTCCGGCCGGTTCCTCTGGCAGGAGGGCTGGGCAATGTAGCCGCTCCACCTTCTTTACCCATCCCTGAAGTTGCAATGAAACGCGATTAGGATGTATCCCGTATGACAGGCCAACTAAAGCTTGAATAGACAGAGTGTGGCTGTGACTTACCAGGCTTGGAGAATGGGATGATTGATTCCCACGGTCCTCGGCGGGGCCCGGCCACGATTTGCCGGACTTAAAGAGCACCTTCCAGGTATCCTTGTAGGAGGAATCATAAAGCTCCCGAAGGGTTTGGTGCTTGGCCGGATCGAACTCCCATAGGGCACAAGCTCGATGCTGACAAGGGCGAACCAGGCGAACTAGCATCACCTGGACTACGTCGACGAGCTTGACGTCCCTGTCCACCACACCCTGAATGCGCATCTGGAGCAGCAACAGCTCATCGGACGAGCACCAGTTCGGGCCCTTCTCGGGCCAAGACGTGAGCCGCAGTGGAGCTCCGGATCTGAACTCTGGAGCTGCCGCCCACTTCTTGTCGCGTGGTTCGGTGATATAGAACCACTGCTACAGCAACTCCTTGACGGAGTCGTTGAAAGCGCCTTTTGGCCAAACAGCCTTGGGCATCTTGCTTACCATGGCGCCGCCGCACTCGGCGTGTTCACCACTCACCACCTTGGGCTTCACATTGAAGATCTTTAGCCATAGGCCGAAGTGGGTGGGATCCGGAGAAAAGCCTCACACACGACGATAAACGTCGAGATATTGAGAAAGGAGTTGGGGGAAAGATCATGAAAATCGATCCCATAGTAATACATGACTCCTCTGACAAACGGGAGGAGGGGAAACCCGAGCCCACGGACGAAATGGGGAAGGAACACGACCCTTTCATGAGATTCCGGAGTGGGGACAACTTGTCCCGCCGGTGGAAGACAGTGGTCGATCTTCTGGGCCAGATACCCGTCCCCCCGGAGCTTCTTGATGTCTTTCTCCTGGACGGTTGAGGCCATCCATCTGCCTCCAGCTCTAGATCCGGACATCTTCGGAAAGCCTCTCTTCGAGGGAGGAGAAAAGCGCTTGGGTGTTAGAGCTCGAACAGAGGGGAATGAGCTAGCGGGAGGGGAAGGCATGGGTAAAAGAGAAAGGAATCTGACCTCCTTATAGAGGCGATGAAGGCTTTTTTGTGCCTCCCCACTTGCCTGGTGGAGCCCGTCTGCCTCCCACTCACCGCGATTAGCGGCACGGTTAGATTACCCATACCCGTATTAATGAAAATCCCGTGATAATGGGACACGATCTCTGCTTTGACAAGAGGTGTCAAAGAAACCGCCTCGCAATATGCGTTATAGCTAGTTGTGGGGAAATGGATTGAATAATGATTCGACCGTAATAACATGTCATGTCATCAGAAAAAAGCTATCAGTGGATTGCATTTGTAAAATATCATTCTCTCTACGGTGGCATATGAAGATTATCTTGCATATTCGGACACGGTCTAACCGTTCGATGATCACTTTGGAGTATTCGGAGGAGGAACCCGCCTTGCAGTGCCAAAGACAATACTGCGCGCCGGACTCATCGTCATTGAAGCCTGGTTCAGGGGCTACTGAGAGAGTCCTGGATTAGGGGGTATCCAGACAGCCGGACTATGTACTACGTCCGGACTATTGAAGCGTGAAGATACAAGACTCAAGACTTCGCCCCGTGTCCGGATGGGACTCTCCTTTGCGTGGGAGGCAAGCTTGGTGATCCGGATATTATATTTCCTTCCTTGTAACTGACTCCATGTAAACCCTAGCCCTCTCCGGTGTCTATATAAACCGGAGAGGTTGGTCCTTAGAAGGCCGATCACAATTACATTCATACCATCATAGGCTAGCTCTTAGGGTTATCCTCTATGATCTCGTGGTAGATCTACTCTTGTACTACCATATCATCAATATTAATCAAGCAGGAAGTAGGGTTTTACCTCCATCGAGAGGGCCCAAACCTGGGTAAACATCTGTGTCCCTTGATTCCTGTTACCATCAGCCTTGACGCACAGATCGGGACCCCCTACCCAAGATCCGTCGATTTTGACACCGACACCAGTCCCGCCACCGGGTGCCCGGGCCATCACCCCCGGGTGCCCGGCCTAGCTCCTGGAGCAGCCCAGCTCCGCCCGGCTGCCTGGGCCACCAACCCCGGGTGCCCGCCCCCCCCAAATAACAGCAGCCCGGCGCGCCCCTGATCACCCCGGGTGCCCGGGCCTCACACCCCCGAGTGCCCGGACCCGTCCGTGTGTGCCTGCGTGCATTTTGTGGTCTTTGACCATTGTACCCCTCTCTCACCCAACTTTGTCCCTAGACTATATAAACACCTCCCCTAGCTCTTTTGGAAGGATAGCAAAGTATTTGATAGACATTTGTGACCTTTACTCCATGGATCGACTCCACTAGGAGATCAAGACCTCCTCTTGGAGTGACCAAACATCAAGACCTCCTCCTTGGGGAAGGATCCCCATCATAGGATCATCAAGCCCTCGTCTCCTTCATAGGATTTGGGATGAACTCTACCATGTATCTTATTTCCCTTTGATTGTTCATGTACCTTGTGGATCTTGTGTGTTTGTTGGTCTAGTGGATGTGTGATTTGGACTTGTTCTTGAGTGTTCCTCTTGTTTTCCCTCTTATGTTCATCTTGTTCTTGGGGATTCCCCCTCCAATTTGTGAAAGATCTTCACTTAGGGTTCCACCCTACAACATCTTGGTATCATGAGCCACGTTGATCATGAAATTGGAGCCTCCCCTCTTTGTTTTCTAGCCTAATTTTGTGTGTTCTTCCCCAATTTCGAAAATTCCCCACCAAAAATGGCCCCAAATATTTTTGTGATTTGTTGGTTTGATGAGATTTTGTTGGATTTGATCCATGGATTTGCTTGGTTTCAAGTGGATCTAGCATTCCCCCATCCATCTCCACCTTTCCCTCCACGAAATCCACCAATTTCTTGCATCTTCCCACGAATTTCCGCTGAAATCCGTCACCCCCGGGCACCCGGACCTCAAACCCCGGGCACCCGGACCCCCCCGCGCATCCCCGCTAACCCCCCGGGTGCCTGCACCACAAGACCCGGGCACCCGCACCCCCAGGCTGTTTGCCCCTGACCACCCCGGGTGCCCGCACCCCCAAACCATGGGCACCCGCACCCCCCGAATCAGCCCACTTCCACTCACCGTTTCGGCCATAACTTTCACCTCCGGAGTCCGATTTTGACGTTCTTTAGCTCGTTGAGTAGCTATTGACACCCCCCATCCATCTAAATAGGTTCCAACAACATTTGACTCCATCAAAAATTTAGCATTTTGGCATCTTTGCATAGGCCATCCACCATATCATTCGCAAAACCACCATCACTTTCCGCTACCGAACCCATTTTAGTCCCATATAGCATTTGTGGTTGCTTGAGTGGTGACTTGAGTCTCCTAAGGTATTTTGGCTACTTAGGTATGATCACTTCGTCATCACCCACCACCAACACTTCCGCGTTGCTAACTTCGGAACCACCAACGCATTCCGCCACCACCATTTGACATTTTCCTTGAGATTTTGAGCTCGTGGTTTTTTACCGTTTCCTAAGGTGTTTCGGCTACTTAGGGACGGGTCTACATCATCTTGGTATATACACCAAGAACACCGCAACTCATCATCGCCGCGAGGTCGTCATTGACATCGACCACTTCACCAATTTGACACCCTAACCGTAAGCAAGAATGGTACCCTATATCATCTTGGTATTGTGGTATCCTATCATTGTACATTCTTGCCATTACATTGTTAACCCCTTAGCCCATTTTGCGTCACTTGCCTATCGAGACTAGCCATTTGAGTATTGCCGGCAACGTTACTTGTGCACATTAGTGATCCATACCTTCCATTGCATACATACCATATCATATCGGTGTCATCTTGGTATCATCATAGCATCCCTTGTGTCACAAGATCGTTCCCGCATATACACAATTGCTATCTTGGTTTGTGCATTTCGCATAAGTGGCCATATCCAAAAAAAAGAAAAGAGAATAAGCTTTTAAGCAAAAAGAGAGCAAAGAGCTTGTAAGCAAGAGCCATAGCATCATACCACATTGCACATAAGATTGTCATATCCGATCATCTTGGATCATCTTGAGAAGAACATCGGGAACATCATACACATAGCATACTTGGGATAGAAAGCTCATACATTTTGCATCTTCTAGGTTGTGCACAAGTGTCGTATCCGCCTATTGAGCAATCGTGCTAGCGTCTCTCTTGAGTTGTGCAACACGAGCGTTTTCCGTGGATTCCACATTTTGTGCTCATTCCTTGGTTGCATGACCCCATTTATCTATCCGTGTGTGTGTTTCCGTGTGCCACATATTGCTATTGGTCTACTTGTTTCACTTGCGTATTTGTGAATCTTTTCCAACATTATTGACTCTTGCTAATATTTTGCATCAAATTTTTGTGCCACTATCCTCACCGAGCTCCACTATAAGCTTTACTTGATAGGTGTGAGTGAACAAGTACGGTACCAATTCCACTATTCTTTCATCTCACAATGAGTGAAACGGGATACATCCTCAACTTTGGGAAAAGGTAACTTGGTATTGTTTATCTCATTTCCTACTCACCTCTACTCGAGTCTTGTGATGGATAGGCAAGGCATTTCATCTCCGGTCTTCCACGACAACGATGGCATGAACAACTACATCACCAAAATGCACATCTTCGGACTACAACAAGCAACGCGAGGCATTGAGTGACTCACCGCCGACATTCATCAACTTGAAGCACAGACAAGAGACTACCTCGACACCAAGTTGGCCGAACAAAGGGATCAAGTACGCGACATGTTGGCCAACTACAAGTCTTCTTCCCCTTCGTCATCTTCAAGGCGGCGACGCTCAAGTGGCCAATCTTCGGAACATCATCGAGCTCAATTACTACAACACCATCAAGATGAAGATGCTCGTGATGCGTACACCTACAAGTCCCAAAAAGCTCTACATCAAGCTACGGCCAAACTTCATGAGCACAAGAGAAGACCACAAGACAAGCACCACCGAGACGGAGCTACGACTACTACCACCACTTTGGCATCTTCCCCAAGTGTTCTCAAGGCCATCCAGGGCGACGATGACGAGATGATCGAGCATGGGATTTTCCCTTCGGTCATGGAGGAGAGCGATGATGTGCCATCTTCGGCCTTCATCCATGGCGACGACAACGAGATGGTTGAGCATGGGATTTTCCCTTCGACCACGGCAACGTATGATGACTTGAGTGAGTTGTGCCACCATATTGAGAGTGAGAGTGACTTCACCACTAGCCCCATATATGAAGAGTTTCCCAATTCCCATGTGAGGAGAACCACCACCACCACCACTTGAGTAATTTGAGTGACTCCACCATATGTGACATTGAGTGCACCTACCTTGAGGGAGTAAGTGAGCCACCACCACATAGAGAGTGTGAGGTAATTGATAGGGCATGTGAGGCCATTTCGATTTCTAACAACTTAACCTCTACCTCTTTTGTGTCTTCTCCTTTGGTGCTAGGTCCCACTTATGATGACGTGCCGATCATCAACGACTTCGTCCTTCCTTTGGACAAGACGATGGCCATGGTGGAATATGATGCACCCCCCACATGGTTCCATCACGATGAAGATGATGACCACCATTTGGTCTTTGCCACCTCACCTACACCACATGAGTGGAATGATATCGGTAACAGAGGTGACGGTGATGCTCTTGTCCCACTAGTGGACATTCTAGACATTGATTGCTTGCATGATGTTGACCCACCTATTACCATGCTCCATGCTAGTATGATTTCCACATGCGATGATTTACCCATTTATGATGAGTTTGATGATTGCCATGCGGAGTCTAGTAGTTGTGATGCCATATTACATAGGATTTCTTGTGATAATTCTGTTGGTCACATCATGTTTGATAATCCGCTTGACTTGTCATATGCTATGCATGAGATCAATCATATGTCTTATTTGCAATCTCATCATAGTGACTATGCATATGCCATCAACATAAACCCAATTTGCACATATGGCATAGATGACAAGCCCATGGTTATTGGCATTTGTTTTTCTTGTGATGACATTGATATGCTTCCTTTGCATCATTTATCTCATATGCCATGCCATGAACACCTAGCTTCGGATATGCATTGTTGTGGATGTTCTCCATTTTCTCCATATGATGTTTCCGCTATTGCTCATGAGGAGACCCCCATAGTTTCCTCATCCATATTAGGAGATTTTGATTCATCCTATCCATTGCATGATCCCAATAATTGTGTGCACAATATGCTTCCCATGAATAAACATGCTATTGATGTGCCATATACTTCTATGCTAAATTTGCATCCTCATCGTGTCATACACAATAACTATTCTTTCATGATGGATGACATGTTCTTATACCATGCATCAAATTTCTTTGAGCGATGCTTATCTTGTGCTAACTCACATGTGCACATACACATCATGATGGATGATGTGTGCATTTACCACGCGCACAATTTCTTTGGTTTGTGTTTCTTTTGTGTAGGTACACATGAATACTTGTCAACCTCGCAATCCCACGAGTTGACAAAACGAAATCTAGAGAGCAACGATGGCTTGGGATCCCTTTGAGTGTCTTTCCCACGGCTCTCTTCGCGCAAGGACTTCACTTGGTTATGGGTTATTTAGCACTTCTCACTTTATGCCCATATTGACATGTCCACTTTGCATGTTATGCTCATTCCTATGCCTTTGCCATGCATTTGTGACTCATGCTTTGCATTACACATGATGATTGATTCTATTACGTGCATAGGTATTTGCAAACATGGTGGCGATGTTGCTTGTCATTGCCATGTTTGCTATGTGCTCCATTCCTATGATGTTACTATGATCTTGCTTTGTGCTCATGCTTGCGATATGTCGTGTGCATTGCCTATATCTCTTATTTGCTCACATGACATGATTGCCATGATTTCCTCTAGTGTGTTGCATCCTCGCTCCACTAGTTTGCACGACTTGATTTCTATGCTTTCTCATGTTGCATCCACTTCTTGGATTACTTGCTAATATCACATGTTTGGTTGCAACAATGTCATTCCTTCACATATGCCATGTCCCATTGATTGCTACAAGCTTGCCTTGATTGCCTCACACATGACGAACAATTGCTCTTTCTATTGTGTTGAGTGCCCCTAGATTTTCACTACACCCTATGCACATTATGCTTGGATTTTCTTGCACTTGCATGTGTTTAGTCATATCACCTTCTTGGGTGTTGTGACTGACTCTTATGCCTACCATAGACCGTTCATTGAGAGTCTTATGCATGCTTGCTATGACATTGAGGTAGATTCTTGTTCACTTGTCCCACACATTAGCACCTTTACCTAACCCTTGCATGATTGTTTCCATGATGCTTCTCCATGTGCTCAATTTATGTGCTTACATGCCATGCCACACCCCCTTGTCACGCATATGCTATGCTTGATGACAACACTTGCTTGGTGAATCACCTCTTGAATGCTTGGTTTTGCTTTAATGCCAACCACATTTGTTTTTCCAAGTGCTTGTTATCTTTGCTCCTTTTGAAGGAATTACAAGACGGTGCGACATTGGAGAGTGACCATTTCGAGCTTCAACATGATACGTGCTTGGTGGTCGTCCACTTCTACATGGCGATGCCGTCTCCTTCCCATGGTGATGATGATCACGATCCGTGGATGGATCTCTCCCAAGGGGGGGGAGATGATGCGGAGCATCCCTCGACCATCACCATGCACGTAACACCATCACTGCAAGGACGGAGAGGACCGTGGACAAGAGCACACGCACGCACCATCGAAACCGAGGTTGACTCCTTCCTCTTCAAACTCCATTCTAATTCACTCGAGAATTGGGTCCTACCTCAAATGGAAGTACTATGCATCATTAGGTGTCAAGGTTTTGATCATGGAGAATCTAGCGCGAAGACCCAAGCACCCACGGTCGAGGAGAAGGAGGAGAGGAGCGACAAGAGAGAAGACGGAGAAGGCACAAGTGCCCGGACCCCAACCGCCGGAGGGCCAAGTCCCTGGCCACCCCGGGTGCCCGGCCACAGCAGCCCGGGTGCCCAGCCCTCCCTTGGGCGCTGCCTCTGCCTGCCCCGGGTGCCCAGCTTTGGAGCCCCTGGTGCCCGGGTCGCCACCCCCGGGTGCCCGGCCTCCTCCCAGCTGCTGGAGCAGTCCAGCTCTGCCCGGGTGCCCGGGCCACCAACCCCGGGTGCCCCCCCCCCCTACAGCAGCAGCCCAGCGCGCCCCTGACCACCCCAGGTGCCCGGGCCTCACACCACCGGGTACCCGGACCCTTCCGTGTGTGCCTGCGTGCATTTCGTGGTCTTTGACCATTATACCCCTCTCTCACCCAACTTCGTCCCTAGACTATATAAACACCTCCCCTAGCTCTTTTGGAAGGATAGCAAAGTATTTGATAGACATTTGTGAGCTTTGCTGCATGGATCCACTCCACTAGGAGATCAAGACCTCCTCTTGGAGTGACCAAACATCAAGACCTCCTCCTTGGGGAAGGATCCCCATCATAGGATCATCAAGCCCTCATCTCCTTCATAGGTTTTGGGATGAACTCTACCATGTACCTTATTTCCCTTTGATTGTTCATGTACCTTGTGGATCTTGTGTGTTTGTTGGTCTAGTGGATGTGTGATTTGGACTTGTTCTTGAGTGTTCCTCTTGTTTTCCCTCTTGTGTTCATCTTGTTCTTGGGGATTCCCCCTCCAATTCATGAAAGATCTTCACTTAGGGTTCCACCCTACAACACAATCCCTACTCACTCACATTGAAATCTATTGATGGGCATCTCCACAGCCCATTGATACGCCTAGTTGATGTGAGACTACCTTCCTCCTTTTTTTCTACACAACCACTGTTCTATTCCATCTATAGTGCTATGTCCATGGCTCGCGCTCATGTATTGCGTGAAGATTAAAAAAGTTTGAGAACATCAAAAGTATGTAACAATTGCTTGGCTTGTCATCGGGGTTGTACGTGATAAAATATTTTGTGTGATGAACATAGAGCATAACCAGACTATATGATTTTGTAGGGATAGCTTTCTTTGGCCATGTTATTTTGAGAAGACAAGATTGCTTTGTTACTATACTTGAAGTATTATTATTTTTATGTCAATATTAAACTTTTGTCTTGAATCCTTCAGATCTGAACATTCATGCCACAATAAAGAAAATTACATTGATAAATATGCTAGATAGCATTCCGCATCAAAAATTCTAATTTTATCATTTACCTACTCGAGGACGAGCAGGAATTAAGTTTGGGGATGCTTGATACGTCTCCAACGTATCTACAATTTTTTATTGTTCCATTCTGTTATTTGTTTTGGATGTTTAATGGGCTTTAATATGTTTTTTATATTATTTTTGGGACTAACCTATTAACCGGAGGCCTAGTGCCAGTTTTTGTTTTTTTTTTGCCTATTTTAGAGTTTTGCAGAAAAGGAATACCAAAAGGAGTCCAAACGGAATGAAACCTTCGCGATGATCTTTCTTGGATTGAAAGCAATCTCGAAGACTTGGAGTAGAAGTCTGGAATGCCACGAGGAGGCCACGAGGCAGGAGGGCGCGCCAAGGGGGGTAGGCACGCCCCCCACCCTTGTGGGCCCCTCGTAGCTCCATCGACGTACTTCTTCTGCCTATATATACTCTTATACCCTAGAAATATCAGGGTGAGCAATGAAACCACTTTTTCCGCCGCCGCAACCTTCTGTACCCGTGAGATCCCATCTTGGGGTGTTTTCCGGTGATCTGCCGGAGGGGGAATCGATCACGGAGGGCTTCTACATCAACACCATTGCCTCTTCGATGAAGCATGAGTAGTTTACCATAGACCTTCAGGTCCATGGTTATTATCTAGATGGCTTCTTCTCTCTCCTTGATTCTCAATACAAAGTTCTCCTTGATGTTCTTGAAGATCTATTCGGTGTAATACTCTTTTGCGGTGTGTTTGCCGAGATCCGATGAATTGTGGATTTATGAACAAGATTATCTATGAATATTATTTGGTTCTTCTCTGAATTCCTATATGCATGATTTGATATCTTTGCAAGTCTGTTCGAATTATCGGTTTAATTTGGCCTACTAGATTGATCATTCTTGCAATGGGAGAAGTGCTTAGCTTTCGGTTCAATCTTGCGATGTCCTTTCCTAGTGACAGTAGGGGCAGCAAGGCACGTATTGTATTGTTGCCATCGAGGTTAAAAAGACGGGGTTTATATCATATTGCTTGAGTTTATCCCTCCACACCATGTCATCTTGCTTAATGTGTTACTCCGTTCTTATGAACTTAATACTCTAGATGCATACTGGATAACGGTCGATGTGTGGAGTAATAGTAGTAGATGCAAAATCGTTTCGGTCTACTTGACACGGACGTGATGCCTATGTTCATGATCATTGCCTTAGATGCCTTCATAAATATGCGCTTTTCTATCAATTGCTCGGCAGTAATTTGTTCCCACCGTAATACATGCTATCTTGAGAGAAGCCACTAGTGAATCCTATGGCCCCTGGATCTCTTTTCTATTATAATACATCTCTTTTCCATATTATCGCAGCTCGTTTACTATTTTGCAATATTTACTTTCCAATCTATACAACAAAAATACCAAAAATATTTACATTACTATTTTTTATTAGATCTCACTTTTGTGAGTGACCGTGAAGGGATTGATAACCCCTTTATCGCGTTGGTTGCAAGGTTCGTGATTGTTTGTGCAGGTACTAGGTGACTTGTGCGTTGTCTCCTATTGGATTGATACCTTGGTTCTCAAAACTAAGGGAAATACTTACACTACTTTGCCACATCACCCTTTCCTCTTCAAGGGAAAAACCAATGCAAGCTTAAGAGGTAGCACCGCTCGGCCTCATCTATCCAGGCAGGTAATCCACACCCGACCCCCATCCTCCTCCTCCTTCCACATCTCACATACACCGAACGCCGGCGCGACACCTTCCACCCAAATCAGTGACCCCTCGACCAAATAAGCGCCGCCCTAAGCCATGGTGAACGCAATATATCTAGGAGCTCAAGGAGCATTTGGCAGCGGAGAAGAAAATCGCGGCCGTACGCGCGGATGAGGTCACGGTGGCTGCCATTCGTGTCGACCCCCAGATCTTGGAGGAGCACCTCACCGTCGAGGCCACCGTCGATGCCTCGTGCGCCCACGCCGTGGTGCGGTTGGGTTCTTTAACGATAGTTCATGGCGTTTTATCGAGGCCACCCTTCGTGCCTTCGACAAAGACTACGAGGTGTTTTATAAGCGTGCACGTGCCTACCTCAACTCGAGAGCTAGCAGGTTAGTGCCCAGAGCGGCTCAGGCAACTCACCAATACGACGAGGTCACCCACGATGCGGAGGCCTCGCCTTCTTCCATGTCCAAGGAGCCAATCGTCATCGATATCTCTGATGATGAGGAGTAGCTTGTCTTATTAGCTCACTATAAGGACCCATGTTCAGTTTGCTAGCCATGCCTTTCCTTAACAAATTCTAGTGAATTGTGTTATCTACTTTTACAATGCAATCTGTTGTGCTAGTGTATATGTTCTATATGTCGTGCAATGTGGTGCTCACTTATTAAATGTTTGGTTAATTAGTTGTCGTGTTCAGTTAGCTGTTTGGTTAAATTCTACAAATGTGATGTTCAATTCTTGAGGGTGCAATCTTGTATTGTCTTCCATGTGAGAAATAAATCGATTTTTCTTTACAAAATACATGAGAAACAAATACAATTGCTATATTTCTAAGTTTTCAAGAATGCTTGGTTTGGTCAAATGTCTGATCTTCTAGTATGTCATACATTGTGCATTGTGGTGCTTTGTTAACATTTGGTTCATTTGTTGTGGTGTTTAGTTAACTCTTTGGTTCAATTCTACAATGCAATGTTCAATTGTTGTGGGTGCATTCTGTTATTGTATACCATGTGAGAAATAAATCGAACTTGGTTGTACTAAATACATGAGAAACAAATACAATTGCTATATTTCCAAGTTGTTAATCACGCTTGGTTTGGTTAACTGTCTGATCTTCTATTAGGAGTATGTTATATTGTGGAATGTGGTGCTCAGTTAATGTTTGGTTCATTTGTTGTGGTGTTTAGTTAACTGCTTGGTTCAATTCTGCAATGCGATGTCCAATTGTCGTGGTTATAAGTTTGTATTGCTATGCATGTGAGGAATAAATCGAATTTGGCTGCACTTAATATATGAGAAACACATACAATTGCTATATTTCCTAGTTCTTAATCATGCTTGGTTTCGATAAATGGGTTTTCCATGTGGCTTGAATAATTTGATGAATCTGCAATGTGCTTATTTTTCATCAACATATTTTACTAATAGCATGTGAACCTCACTTAACCTGATCACTAACTACCTTAAATGTGTTGCAGGGAAATAATGGGAAGCACTGAGGTTTGCAATCGAGGTTTGCACATGCATGGTCCTTTGTCTAATAGCACATTATTGAGCAATTGCAGGAACCATTCTAATATTTAGGTTTTTAACAATTTGGTCTTTCACAAGTAGGTCCTGCTGTTAGAGGTTTTTAACAATTACCTCTCAAACCACATGTATGATCAGGAGGCTAGGAAGGTATTCAAACAACACCCACGGTTCAATATTGAAGTGTTCCTGAAGAGGACGAAGGATGGACGGTCAATCATCCACAGGCACTGGCCTAAAGTTGCAAAGACCTTCAACATCAATGAAGGCTCAATATTCGCCTTCCGCTTCAACAGTTTTCCAGATGAGATACATCTGTCTATGTACCGTCTATGATGCTAATTTCGAAAGGTTATAGATGTTGCATGTGAAACTTGGTGCTGGTGCAGTTGTGTAATGGGGTAGCTGAGTGCTGAAGCTACATGATGTTCTAATCTGATGTAATTCAATTATGAAATCCTGCTTCCTTAATATGAAAATGAAATATATTGTGTGCTTAATATGAATTTTCAATTAGATTAATAAATGGATTATTAATAATAGGACAATTAGCCTGCTAATTGGGTTTTTCTATTGCAAACGGTTATTGAGAGAACACTGTGGGCGATGACCTCAGGCAACACACACAGTTTCTAGGAATAAACCGTGTTGGATTAATGAACAATCACGCACGACATCCTCTTAAAAACTGTTTGCGTTAGGCCACCTGGCGCGAACGTTTACCACATAAAAACTATGTGTGATGCACAGCCTTTGCCACATAGTTTCTTCTATGCACCGTGTGTGATGCATTTAATAACACAAATGATAAAATTGATAATACCATGTGCAATGGAAACGCTATCACAAACGATTTAATGGGGAAAATTGTGTGTGATGTACCTGCGACCAGAAATGTTTTCCTTGGAGCGACAGTGTGGGATGTATATATGAACGAAAACGTTTAGCGGGGACTAACTATGTCGGATGAACTTACGACTGGAAACAATTTCGCCTGTATAATTGATTTTTTAGCACTACTGTACGTATAACCGTATTTGATCACTCGCCGGTCGCGCACGACCTCATTTTGCCGAGTGTGTGTGCTAGGAGGGCATATCCTCGACGATTTCTGGGTCGTGTGGGAAGGACGCCCTATTGCAGTCACTCACTAGACGACGGTTCCAAATGTCATCACGGAAAGGGGTTAAAACCATTTGTATAGCACCTCACTGTACTAGTGAACGTCCCGATTGAGATCGAAGGACTGGAATTCCTTGTCTCTCCCATCATACTGAAGTCATGTATCATTGATCTCTTTCTGGGCATGGATTGATTGAAAGTGCATACTTCTTCTATAGTTTGCGTCACAAAGACCATCCATCTGCTACACCTATCTGATGAAATAATAAGCTACAATGCCCGACTAGTTCAAAATGCCGAGGCACGACTTTATTCCTTGAATGTGTTGAATGCTGCACCACTCGAGGGCATTGAAAACATTCCCATCATTCGTGAATTCTAAGACATCTTTCCTAAAGAACTTCCAGGGATTCTCCCTACTAGAGTTGTTGAATTCGTCATCGACTTGAAACTAGGCACGAAACCTATAGCCAAGCGACCTGACAAGATGCCGCTGCATGAACTCCTTGAGCTTAAGGAGGAAATCTACAAATCTCTTTGCGGTGGTTTCATACGCCCAAGTTCATCTGCTTGGGGAGCAACTTCTCTCTTTGTCAAGAAGAAGGGTGGAACGATCTGATTGGTCCAAGACTATTGTTCTATCAACCAAGCCACTATTCAGAACAAATACCACTTCCTCGGATCAATGATTTGTATGATCAACTGGCTGGTTTGTCAGCCTTCTCTAAACTCGACTTGTGGTTGGGTTATCATCAGATCCGAGTGCGTGAAGAGGATATTCCTAAGAATGCATTTGTGACTCGCTATGGTACATATGAGTACACCGTCATGTCTTCTGGCTTAACCAATACTCCAGCTACCTTCTCTCGTATGATGAACTATCTTCATGGAATACCTCGAAAAAATCGTCATGGTCTATCTGGACGACATCTTAGTATATTCCAAGAATAAATAAGAGCATGCTGAACATATTCGTCTTGTTCTGGAAAAAACATCGAGAGCATCAATTCTAGGCTAAGTATTCCATGTGTAAATTCTGGCTTCCCAAAGTAAGCTATCTTGGGCATGTCATGTCCAAGGATGGCATTTCCGTCAACCTTGAGCGAGTTCGGACTATTCTTGATTGGACTCCTCCGAAGAATGTAAAGCAAGTCAAGAATTTTCTCGGACTCGCCAGCTATTGTTGTCGATTCGTCGAGAACTTCTCCAAGATCGCCAAGCCTCGGACTAACCTACTTCACAAAGGCATCAAGTTTGATTGGACATAAAAGTGTTAGGAAAGTTTCCAGGCACTCAAGGACAACCTGACTTCTGCCCCAGAGCTTGATCCTCCAGATACTAAGAAGGACTCCGTCATTTACTACGACGCTTCACATCAAGGATTAGGTTGTGTCCTAATGCAAGTGCAGAGTGATTGCCTATGCCTCTTGTTAGTTGTGCCCTCACGAAGAGAACTACCCAGTTCACGACCTCAAGCTTGTTGTTGTCATCCATGTGCTAAAATATTAGCGACATTACCTTCTCGGTAATCGTTGTGAGATCTTCATCGACCACCAAAGTCTGAAGTATCTGGTCACTCAGCCAGACCTGAACCTCCGCCAGCAGAGATGGATGGAGACTATAGCAGATTGAGTATTTCCTATACCCCAGGCAAGGCTAATGTATTGGTTGATGCCTTGAGCCATAAGTCATATTGCAACCACCTCCAGGTTCGCAAAGTTCAGCCCTCGCTTGCTGAAGAATTCAGAAAGCTGAACCTCCATATTGTTCCTCCTGGTGCACTCGCTCCCCCTCCTAAGGAATTTCGAAAGATGAACCTCCGTGTTGTTTCCTAGGGTTCCCTTAATACCCTTACTGTCGTAACAGATCTCGTGTCCTCCATCAAATGGCTTCAGAAGGCTGACGATGAAGTCGAGAGGATTAAACACTATCTTGCAGAAGGAAATCCCTCATTCTTCACTATTGATGATGCTGACACTTTGTTCTTAAAGGGCCGCCTAGCGGTTCCGAGTAAGAGGAAAAATCTAGATATGACTCAGAAGGTGATGAAAGAAGCTCATGGTACACCTCTGTCTATTCATCCCGGTAGTACCAAGATGTACCAAGACATCACTACAAAAAAAATACACTTCCGTGATGATACGTGTTTGTCACAGTAGGTCACGTTTTTTGTCATGCATGTACATCCATGACGATTTTATGACAGAATCAAGATAGTCATACCTATGTTGTCGTAGAAGTGTTCCATGACATTACCAAAATTATCATCACGAAAGTGTCCACATCCATGACGATAAATCGTGCCTCATAGAAGTGCTTTCGTCATGGGTGACCGACACATGGCATCCACCGTAACGGGTCGCCATTAAGCTATTGAGTTCCTGTTTGGATCTGATAACTCGTTAACAGCCCCAACCAATGGGGATTTTCCATGTGTAAAATTCTCATTCGCTAGAGGATCCACGTGTCGGCTCAGCGTTGGGACAGATGTCATCCACTCATAGTACGGGAGGCGCCTATGATACATCAGCACGTGGCGAGGCCCACCAGTGGCCCATTCTGGTGAAAAAGGCCGGCCCAGTAAAAATTTAGCAGGCCGGCCCATATAAGGATTACTTGTGTCAGGTCCATTTAAGCACACGGCCCATGCGAGAGGTACCAATTCAGCCCGTAAATGGCCCGTTAACGATTTTACACCATTGTAGCCCATCGTCAGTTCGAGCCCGTTAACAGCCCACTATATATTTGGGCTCAATATCAGCCTGATGTGGTTTCGGCCTGTTAACGGCCCATCCAGGGGATGGGCCAATTTTCAGGATGTATGACTTTCGGCCTTTTAGCGACCCATTTAAGTGTTGGGCCAATTTCCGGCCCAGTGTGTCTTTCAGCCTTTTACCAGCCCATAAATGAGCTGGGCCACTTGCAGTCAGACCTGAGTTTTGGCCTTTTAACGACCCTAGCTCTTCATGGTCCAAAACCAGCCCGGTTTCTCTTTCGGCCTGCTAAAGGCCACAACACAGTTGGGCCATATACAGTACGACCTAGCTTTCGGCCTCTTAGCGGCCCATGCTCTTCATGGTCCAGTATGAGCCCGCTTTCTCTTTCGGCCTGCTTGAGGCCCACAATATAGTTGGGCCATATGTAGGCCGACCTTTGTATCAGCCTGTTAACGGCCCGTGAAATCAAATGGCCCACTTGTTGCCTGCTTTGATGTCAGCCTGTTAAAGACTCGGGAGGTAACAGGGCCGAGCATTAACTGTCGGCCCGATAGAGCTTTCAGCCTAGTTACGGCACACTAGCTTAATGGGCCCACTATAGTTCGAACATGTCTGTAGGCCCAATTAGATAATTTGAGCCCATTATGACGAGCAATTATTCACACGGAGAATTTTGGCCCCTGAGAGCCCATTAGGGAAGCCCATTAAGGGCAGTGGGCTGCTTCCTTCATATAGTGCCGATGACTGTTCGTGCTAACTATTAATTTCACTGCTTTTTTAGCTTCCTAGCGACCAGTTAGGTGGAATGCGAGGTGCACTAAGCAAAGGGACGACATACAAGGAAAAATGTTGCACATTCAACATATATTACCTGAAATTACATCCGATGTGCAATCAAAGATTGATGCCACTGCAAATCAATGAACAGAACCTAATGATCTACAACGTCACAATCTGCAACCTTAGCGTGGATGACGCCCATAACCATGTGAGCAAGTTCTTCCTTCTTAGCTACACTGTCTAAAAACATTGATCAGTTGTGGTTGCGCAAGAATGTGCACCTCTGATTCCTCCACAATTTCCATCATTGCTTCAACCAGTAATTGGTTCACAAACATACATCTTTTCCATTACATTTGAGACAGAGGAAACTGAGCAGATTCAGATGGTGATTTTGGAAGGCTTGTATTATTGATAGTTGAGAGTGTCTCGACCACTGCATCATAACATAAATTAGGAGGGGAAATGAACAGATTAATCAAGAGTTATTGCCATATTACCTGGCCTAGATTTATTGGAAAGAAACAATGGGGTTACCTTGTTGCTTTCAGAGTTTGTCTTCTTATCTTCAGCAGCCTGCACCAAATTAACATACTAGCATTGCTATCATTGGCCAGGTCAGACAATAGGAAAGCAACATTCACACAACGAAGGTTTGGGCAACCAGACACACCAGCCTAGACCAAATTAACAAAATATGGAACAGCTATCATCAGCCAAGTAAGGTAATACGAAAGCAACATTGACACAATGAATTAATGGGAAACTAGAGCAGCACCACAGTTCAGTAATGCGCATGATATGAGATAGTACACTCATGCAACTCAGTATGCGAAACTACCAGGCAGTTTTCCTTACAAAAATCAACATTGTCCCCTTTAATTATACATTTTGCTACAACTAAATTTAGATCAGATAAAGGTTGGATTCATGCCGATCATCAAAATACATGCTGATGTAAAAATATAGTGATATACAACAAGTACTTACATCAGCATTGGAGCACAGAGAATTCCCGCAAGATACTTTCCTCAAAGATGATACGAGTGTAGAAATTCTTCTATCTGTTAAGCTTATTTTCTAAAAGAGAGATGGGTAAGAAACATGTAGACAATATGATTAGCATGCTATAGAATTTCATGATGCAAGGATACGCACACGCTTCTTATAATGGAGTTGACATATTTTTGCTGGACTAGAGTGGACTAGTTCTTTGGCCACTGGAATCTGCTTATTATCAATAGGAGTTGGGATTCTCTGTTCTGGAGCAGTATCTATGAAAACTAGAGTTGGTTTACTATCTCTTGGCGTTTGGGTCTTTTGCAAAGACCTTGTTTGTAACCCTTCAGATTCTAACATAGCCGTCTCCCCCTTGCATGCCTTATATAGAAGAATGGCACTTCAATTATAAAACATGCTATAGGAGTGAGATGGAATAGGTACTATAGAATAGAAAGGCATGACATATTGACATGTATTCCCTCCATCTGGAAATAAATGGATGGGTAGGTGTATTTCAGTTATAGATACATCCATTTTTATCCATTTCGGCAACATGTAATCTGGACGGAGGGAATATGATGTAAGAGCTAGGGGTACGACAGGACAACAAAGTAAAAAAAAACACTAGTTGAATGTAAAACTGTATGCTAGCGGAATACATACAGAAAAACACTAAGGCAACATATGCGTGTATGATTGGGAAACTAAGATGGCATTGCAACAGACCACTAGAACATCACTTCAATGTAAAAAAACATGGTATGGTAGACAGATGAAGTATATACTGATGAATAACAATGCATAAGATATTCATAAGCATGATGTCCAAACTAAGCAGATGGCATTGCTATAGAGTAGAATGACAATACTTGAATTTGAAAACATGTTATCATGAATGGAATAGAGACTGAAAAACAGGAAGGCATGACATATTTACATGCATGATCAGTAGGCTAAGCACATGGCATTGCAACAGAGTAGATGCACTCCAGGACATTATATGCATGTTGTACCCATATCATGGGCCAAGTTAGAGCAAGGGCCTTGTGGGGTGAAGAGGACTCATCATCTTTATATAAGTATTCTGAAGAACTGCCTTTACATGTTCCATCATATTGGGTATCATTGACATCAAGTTTGTTGGTCGTTACATTGCTCCGTGAGGTTCTTGTGGATATATCAGTGTGTACAATTATATCTGACATGCATGCAAGACAACTAGTATTTAGATTTATGTAATGAGTGCCTGTAGGAGACGTCATAAATAGTAGGACTGGGGTTAACTAGCAGCAACAGGTCTCAAAAACTAAAGGAAAACACAAATGTAAGCTACAGAATATGTATCGTTTGTACTCGAGATTAACTAGATGGCACACAAAAGTATTAAAGAACAACATAGGTAATACTAGAAGTGTTATAATACTACAATCACCAGCCTATGGGATAGCATTGGCTGATGGATGATAACTATGGAACAGCGTTACCTAAAGAACAAGTCTCTTAGCTGAACTATGGAACAATGTTAACTCCTGAACAAGACCTGTAAGAGATCAGCATGAATATACAGTGAAATGTGGTAATCTGTTTCCCATGCTTAGATGAATAACAAAGCCATAAATGTTGCACACAAGTAAGATGAGGGTACAACCTATCTGGCCGCCATCCATAGGAGTGAGCATCATGTTCTGACTTGTCGATGGCCCTGCAGTTGTTGTGGCTGCCCATGTCGAGCACACGCATTCGATGTAGGGAACTGTTGAGTGGGGACTATAGCTTCCTTCTGGTGAATGCTTCCCTTGTTGGAGCACCTCCGGTGAGAAGGAAGACGGTATGGCTGAAGATGCAGAAAACGCATACTGTTGAGAATGAAACATATCTCTGATCTGAAGAAATATCCTAAGAGATCAACAGTAAGGTACGAGAGTGGTCACACGTCTGTTGACTGAAGACTAAATTGTGTTCACACAATGCTATTTTATTTTGGTACTGTGCGATCTAAACCGGATGGCTTGATGGCCGTCTTGTGCCTCCGGGTTGACACTGTTCAGAATCTTCCCCGAAGAGCCAGCGACCACCGGCAGAGCAGCCTGCCTCCGCCGTTCGTGGACCCGAGAGGTCCGACCAAAACCCCACTCCCCTTCCCACCGCACTGTAGTGGTTGTGCCGTCCCCGACCAATCCATAAAGACTCGCCATCATCCAGATCCGCTGGTGGCAGTACCTTCAACCCACACAACTCTAAGATAGCCATGTAAGCGCTGCTTCCGCGGCGAACTTGCGCCCCCGCACCCTTACGTTAGACACCAGCCAACCAGCAGTCTAGGAGCCTCGCCGCTTTGAGGGGTGCAGCTTCCCATTGGGAATCGATTGGCCCAAAATAAAAATTCAGACAACTGACGCCTAAAAAAAGTGATTTGAGATGAGTGTACAACCTATCTTGCAGCCCGGTGAAGTAGGAAGCTCCAGATGCTGAGGCAGTGAAGCCAGCGTGGTTGCCCTGGCTACCGGTGGTAGGAAAGCAGAGATGTCGCGACAGTCGACGTCTACGGGGAAGCAGTGCCGGGGCCCTGCTGGACGCTTCCGACATTGGATCCGCTCCAGCGCCATGCGCAACAGCGGGGGTGAATCGGATCCAGTACGGTTCACCTGGCTGTCATCGACACTGCTCCGGCATCATGAAGGAAGAGGTACACGGCCCATTGCACAATGGCAAATGGATAGCATCTCCGGCATTGGGGAGGAGGGATACGGTGAATTTGGTGCGGTGTGGGGCGCCCTGGAAGAGGGGCTGAGGTTTCGTGGCTAGGGAGAAGGAAGCTTCCCGGGAGAAGGTGATTTGGCGCCCACGAGGTATGAATGGGGAATTGGGGGGGGGGGACCATGTCTGACACACGTATTTGTCTGAAATGTGGGAAGACTTACAGTTCTACCCCTGCCTTTAGGCTTCTAGGCTTTGGTCTATGTACTGAGGGTCGAGGATGGTAGAGTAACTTTTCTTCTCCCAAATAGTGGGCGCGAGCGATTTCACGTGAGGAGGGCGTGTTTTGAAATAGCGGGCGCTAGCGATTTTGGGCGAGGAGGGTGTGTCTTGTAATAGTGGGCGCGAGCGATTGTAGGCGAGGAGAGGGTGTTTTGCCGCCATGGTTTATGAATTATTCGACACATGTCATTTCAGCCAAGGAGAAGGCGCTCTTGGATGAGGTTACGAACCTACCCTCGATGTACAACGGGCCAATTGATGTG
Source organism: Triticum timopheevii (assembly GCA_963921465.1). Taxonomy (NCBI): domain Eukaryota; kingdom Viridiplantae; phylum Streptophyta; class Magnoliopsida; order Poales; family Poaceae; genus Triticum; species Triticum timopheevii. The sequence goes on along the minus strand of OY997268.1, from coordinate 385,593,299 downwards.
TGTCCCACATAGGCCGTTAATTTCGCGTCTCCCATTTATTTGCTCGGGCAAATTCCACCGAGTGGAGGGTGTTTAGCGGCTCGTTCAAATTTTGGGAGAAAGAGCATCCACGTCTACCTTACCAAGTCGATTCCAATCAAATTTTGAAATATTAGCTTGTGACTTCTTTTTTAGATGGAGAGATGACGCTCGGGACTAATGTGTTTTTACATGCTCGTTGCTAACAATTTACTATATGACAAATAGTTGACCCACTCAAAAACGGGAATCAAACCCAAATTGAAATAGCTCGATTCAATGAAATAGCTCGTTCACCAGGTCAAAATAGTGAACTACATCCAAAATTGGAGACCTCAATCGAGTAGCATGTTGTACAGTATTATAGTACTCCATGAACATGTTGAAAGTCGAATTAATGAACTTGTTTGAGACTCATGTGTGGATTGCACACAACATGTTCTCCAATTTAAATATATGAATGCAAGTTTATATCGAAACATGTTTTATATCAGTCTTTGATGCATAAAACGCGACCTCCCCCCTCATGGACTCTCTCTCTCTCTCTCTCTCTCTCTCTCTCTCCCTCTCTCTCTCTCCCTCTCTCTCCCTCTCTCTCTCTCTCTCTCTCTCTCTCCCTGACAATCTTCAATTCTATCGCACGTATCCAAACACAAACCTGGTTGTTCCCTCTCTCTCTCTCTCTCTCTCTCTCTCTCCGACAATCTTCAATTCTATCGCACGTATCCAAACATAAACCTGGTTGTTCCCTGTCTCTCTCTCTCTCTCTCTTTGTGTGTGTGTGGGGGGGTCTTTCTAGTTAGCATGCACACTCCATGTATAGATCTGTCTCCCACACTATTTATGATTCTCTAGTCCAAGCTAAATATCTTGGGTGCACTCGTCGCACACACACAAATTCCCTGGCTCGTTGCCCATAACTCTCTCACGCACCACCCTGCCGTCTCGGAGCTCTTCCCTCTCTCTCTCAACTCTCCATATCCCTAGGTCACACATACACATGCATATCTCACTCGCACTCGATAGACCCATCTAAAACTCTCTCTCTCTCCCTTGTTCTCTCTCCATCTCACATGCAAACACACACACAATCTCAGGCCTAGCCAAGTTTGATGGTCTCTCACTCAATTGTAGGCACACGCATGTAGACTAGCTAATTCTTAGTCTCCATCACAAACATGTGCATGGTCTATCTCGATTTCTCTTGTGGTATCTTTCTATCACACATGCACCTCGTCCCTCGATCTCCCACCCATATAGCCCCCGCACGATCTCGAGGGATCACTCTATCACAAACACACCCTCTCTCCCTCCCCATGCGTCCATCTTGTCCATGCGTGCCTCTCGACCTTTGTCCCTTTTGGCCAGACCTCTATGGGACATGTGCTATAGTGGTGTCTCTCTCCGTTGCAAACAATCATGCACTAGCTATCTTCGTGTATCTCCTCACCTCGCTTTTCTATCTCAGAGATGCATGCGTGATATGTTTGCATAAGAAATGAACACACGCTCTCTCTCTAATTTATCGTTTGTTGCCCCTTTGTCTTTCACACACACTCTCTTTTTGCACACTCACTCATTCTCCTTCACACGCACTTGGTCTCTCTCAACTTAGGCACTCTCTTCGGTCCATAGCATATAGATGTATTGAAAAATCAAACATCACACAGTTTGACCATGTACGTCGAGAAAAACATTTACATCTAGAATGACAAAATATATCATTAGATTCATCATGAGATGCAGTTTCATTTGATGTATCTTTGGTATTGTAGATATAAATAATATTTGCGTAAACCTGGTCAAAGTTTCCAAAGTTCGACTTCTACAAAAAATTTATGCGCTGCATTATCGGGCGGATGGAATATCTCTTTCCCCCTCTCAGCTGTGTGACGCACCACTCAGCCGTATCGAGGCTCCTCTATCTCTCTCAAACATTATATACCCCTGGTTCATACATACACATATCTCGCTCGCGCTACATAGACCCATCTAACACTCCCCGCCCTTGTTCTCTCTCTATGTGACACGCACCCCCTAGGTACCATAATCCCTCACTCCATCATAGGCGCACGCACTCCCCCCCTAAGTATGACTATCTCTCACTAGCCATTAGTAACACACATATTGTCTCCTTCCATCCATACATCTATCTCGATATCTCTCGGGGGTATATTCTATTGTGCACACACCTTGCCACTCGATCTCCTAGCCATGTAGTCCCAAAACGATTTCCAGGGGATCTCTGTGTCACAAACATACACTCTCTCCTCCACATGTCTGCATTTTCTCCACACGTCTCTCAATTGTTTGTCAGACCTCTCTTGGCCACGTTCTAGGGGTCTTTCTCTCTCGGTTGCAAACAACCACACACTATCTCCTCACCTTGCTTCTGTTGTCGAAGATGCATGTGTGATATGTTTGCATAAGACACACACGCTTTTTCTCTACATTATCGTGTGTTGTCCATGTCTCTTTCACACATGCACACACACTTTTTTCACTCACTCTTTCCATTTCACTCTCTCTCTCTCTCTCTCTCTCTAGTTAGGGACTCTCTCACGTCCATAAGCATATGGATGTTTTGAAAAGTCAAACCTCAGAAAAGTTTGACCAGGTTGATGTGGAGAAAAACATTTACATCTGGAATGATCATTGGATTCATCACAACATGTACTTACTTCATACTATCATTTATCTTAGGTATTGTAGATATAAGTAATTTCTTTATAAACTTGGTCAAAGTTTCAAAATTATGACTTAAAACAAATATAGGCACTACATTATCGAATGGAGGGAGTAGCTCTTTCTCTCTCTCTATTATCTCTCATGGGCCCCCCTCTCACTCGAACTCTCTATACCGAAGGATTATATGGTCACTGTGTCAGTGTATATCTCCATATATCTTTAGTTGATGGGTCAACCAGTCCACATGTTGCCTTGTCAGCTCGTGTTCTCAATCTTCGTGTGCTGGCCCATCTGACACGTGGTGAAGTAAACAAAGTTGAAACCACTCGGGGTAGCACCCCGCACGCTAGTAAATTGAGGGCACACTTCTTCCGCGTGATTGACACACTCGCGCACACTTCACCACTGCGTGATGGCATGCACAGAAGGACGCACTCGCGCACACCCAGCACACAATACACACCACCACACATGTATACCAGCGTTGCCGCCGACTGAGATGGACGGCGAGGAAGCCAACAAGCGGAGGCCGTTGATACGTCTCCAACGTATCTATAATTTTTGATTGTTCCATGCTATTATATTACCCCTTTTAGATGTTTATGGGCTTTATTTTACACATTCATATAATTTTTGGGACTAACCTACTAACCGGAGGCCCAGCCCATATTGTTGTTTTTTTGCCTATTTCAGTATTTTGAAGAAAAGGAATATCAAACGGAGTCCAAACGGAATGAAACCTTCGGGAGCATGATTTTTGGAACAAATTTGATCCAGAGAACTTGGAGTGCAAGTCAAGAAGCTCCCGAGGGCCCCACGAGATAGGGAGCCGCGCCCCCTCCCCCCTTGTAGGGCGCGCCCCCTGTCTCGTGGACCCTCGGGTGGCCACCGACGTACTTCTTCTTCCTATATATACCAATGTACCCCAAAAACATCCAGGAGCAGCACGAAACACAATTTCCACTGCCGTAACCTTCTGTATCCGCGAGATCTCATCTTGGCGCCTTCGCCGGCAGTCTGCCGGAGGCGGAATCAACCATGGAGGGCTTCTACATCAACATCCTTGCCACTCCAATGAGTTGTTAGTAGTTTACCACAGACCTACGGGTCCATAGTTATTAGCTAGATGGCTTTTTCTCTCTTTTTGGATCTCAATACAATGTTCTCCCCTCTCTTGTGGAGATCTATTCGATGTAAACTCTTTTTGTGGTGTGTTTGTCGAGATCCGATGAATTGTGGGTTTATGATCAAGTTTATCTATGAATAATATTTGAATCTTCTCTGAATTCTTTTATGTATAATTGAGTTATCTTTGAAAGTCTCTTCGAATTATCAGTTTGGTTTGGCCTACTAGATTGGTCTTTCTTGCCATGGGAGAAGTGCTTAGCTTTGGGTTCAATCTTGCGGTGTTCTTACCCAGTGACAGAAAGAGTTGCAAGTTTCACAAAGCCTATGATACGGTTAGCTGGTCCTTCCTTAGGGAATTCCTTCTTCGGAAGGGCTTTGACGACCGGTGGATCACGAGAGTCATGCAAATGGTCTGTTGCGGTCGCACGGCGGTCAACATCAACAGCAAAATCAGTCCCTTCTTCCCTACCCTATGTGGGGTGCGCCAAGGCGACCCCTTCTCCCCATTCCTCTTCAATATGGTCGTGGATGCTTTGGCCTCCATTCTCGATAAGGCTAAAGCCGCGGGCCACATCCGAGGTATTACCCCCACCTCTCTGGGGGCTCGGGTATCTCCATCCTCCAGTATGCTGACGACACGATCATCATGGTCGAAGGCTTGGAGATGGACATCACCAACCTCAAGTTCCTCCTTCTTTGCTTCCAACAGATGTCGGGCCTCAAGATCAACTTCGATAAGAGCGATGCTATGGTGATGGGATATTCCCCCGCTGAGTCTGTGGCCATTGCCAACAGACTTAATTGCCGCCTGGGCTCTTTCCCCACTACCTACCTTGGGACGCCCATTAGTGACTCGCGCCTCTCTGTCGCAGACCTTCGCCCCTCCGTGACCAAGCTCCAGACCAGGTGCGAGCCCTGGCAGGGGAGGTGGCTTTCCAAGGCGGCCCGGACTATCCTTATCAACTCCTCCCTCTCCAGCCTCCTCTTGTTTCTGATGAGTTTCTACAGCCTCCATGAATCTCTCTGTAAGGAGATCGCCAAAATCCAGTCCCGATTCTACTGGGCTGGCGAGCATGGCAAGCAGAAGTATCACATGGTCAGCTGGCCTGACATCTGCAAGCCCAGGGAGCAGGGTGGATTGGGCATCATGTGCTCTAAACGGATGAATATTGCCCTTCTATCCCGGTGGCTATGGCGTATCACGCAGGGTCATGGTGGCCTCTGGCTGGACATTATCCGGAACAAGTACCTGCGTGGTCAACCCCTTGCCTTCTGCCAGAAATCGGGAGGTTCTCAGTTCTGGCAGTCCCTTGTCCAGCTTCTTCCGGTGCTCCGCATTGGTACCTCCATCTCGGTGGGGTCCGGCCTCTCGACGCTCTTCTGGTTTGATCGCTGGGCCAGCGACTCTCCCTTTGCGGCCCGCTTCCCCACCCTCTTCTCTATCTCTATTGACCCCATGATCTCTGTTGATAGGGCCCTTCCTGACTTAGGGCGCCTCGCTTTCCGTCGGCCATTTGGGCCGGCGGAATCCGCCGCCTGGCGTGAGTTGCTTGACTACGTTGCTCTGCATGAGCCGTTGGTGGATGAGGATCAGGATCTTGTGCGCTGGCACCTGGAGCCGTGAGGCCAGTTCTCTACCAAATCGCTATACTTGGCCATTGCCCCCTCCTCCGCTCCCCTCCCCCTATCGATGGTGTGGTCCGTCCGCGTCCCCCTGAAGGTTCGCATCTTCATGTGGTAGTGGATCCGTGGACGGATCCCGTCCGGGGTGGAGGTCCGCAAGCGTAATGGCCCGGGCACTGGTATCTGCCCCCTCTGTGTTGTTCCCGAGGACTCCAACCACATCTTCTTCGCCTGCGTCTCCGCCCGGTTCCTCTGGAGCTGCTTTCGCGAGATTATCGGTGGGAGTTGGTGCCACACCAATTTCCCAGACTTATTTGCTGAACTCCAATTGTCCCCTTCGTCCTCTCGCCACATTAGGTGGCTGGAGGTTGGGGTCCTTGCCTGGACGCTTTGGACCGTTCGCAATAAGCTTCTGATCCAGCGTACTCCTCTTCATCGCGCTACTGATGCTCTCTACAAATTCTTGGGTTTCTTGCAACTTTGGCGGCCGCTTAGCCGCCCCCTAGATCGGGACGCGGTCTCTGCCTTCATCGCCGATCTCTGCTCGATGGCCGTCCACCTGTCGCCCCCGCCGCCGCCGCCTCCACCGGAGCCTGACTAGATCGCCTGCTCTGGACAGGCTTTGTTTTTTCTATTTCTTCTGGGCTTGTTGAGCTATGCCCTCCGCAGAACCTTAATACTTTGTTGTGGTACTTGGGTTGTGTGTGTGTGTGGACCTGTTGTGGTTGTATGTCTTGTGGCGGTTTGCTTTATTTATAAAGCGGGGCGAAAGCCTTTTTCGGTAAAGAGTTGCAAGACACGTATTGTATTGTTTCCATCAAGGATAACAAGATGGGATTTATATCATATTGAATGTGTTTATCCCTCTACATCATATCATCTTGCTTAATGCGTTACTCTGTTCTTATGAACTTAATACTCTAGATGTAGGCAGGAGTCAGTCGATGTGTGGAGTAATAGTAGTAGATGCAGGCAGGAGTCGGTCTACTTCTTATGGAAATGATGCCTATATACATGATCATGCCTAGATAATCTCATAACTATGCGCTTTTCTATCAATTGCTTGACAGTAATTTGTTCACCCACCGTAATACTTATGCTATCTTGAGAGAAGCCTCTAGTGAAACCTATGGCCCCCGGGTCTATCTCTTATCATATTTGCTTTCAATCTACCTTTATTTGCATCTTTACTTTTTGCATCTATCTTATAAAATACCAAAAATATATTTATCTTATCATACTATCTTTATTAGCTCTCACTTTCGCAAGTGCCCGTGAAGGGATTGACAACCCCTTTATTGCGTTGGTTGCGAGTTCTCAGTTTGTTTGTTTAGGTGCGTGGGACTTTTGAGGAGCCTCCTACTGGATTGATACCTTGGTTCTCAAAACTGAGGGAAATACTTACGCTACACTTTGCTGCATCACCCTCTCCTCTTCGAGGTAAACCAACACAAGATCAAGACGTAGCAAGAAGGATTTCTGGCGCCGTTGCCGGGGAGGTCTTGGCTCAAGTCAAGACATACCAAGTACCCATCACAAACCCATCTCCCTCGCATTTACATTATTTGCCATTTGCCTCTCGTTTTCCTCTCCCCCACTTCACCCTTGCCATTTTATTCGCCCTCTCTTTCCCACTCTCCTCCTATTTCTCGCTTGCCATTTTTCTGTTTGCTTGTGTGTTGGATTACTTGTTGCCTTGGCGCAAGACAATACCAAGTTGTGTGATTTCTCAAATACCAATAATAATGATTTCCTTAGTACTCCGATTTGTCCTCTTAATGATGTTGAGTCTTGTGAAATCAATACCGCTTTGCTGAATCTTGTTATGAAAGATCAATTTTTCGGCCTTCCTAGTGAAAATGCCGCTACTCATCTAAACAATTTTGTTGATTTGTGTGATATGCAAAAGAAGAAAGATACGGATAACAATATTGTCAAATTGAAGTTATTTCCGTTTTCACTTAGAGATCGTTCTAAAGTTTGGTTTTCGTCTTTGCCTAAAAATAGTATTGATTCTTGGAACAAGTGCAAAGATGCTTTTATCTCTAAGTATTTTCCTCCCGCTAAGATCATCACTCTTAGGAACGATATTATGAATTTTAAACAACTTGATCATGAGCATGTTTCCCAATCTTGGGAAAGAATGAAATTGGTGCTTCGCAATTTCCCTACTCATGGTTTGAATTTATGGATCATCATACAAAACTTTTATGCCGGTTTGAACTTTGCTTCTAGAAATCTCTTAGATTCGGCCGCGGGAGGCACGTTTATGGAAATTACGTTAGGAGATGCTACAAAATTGCTTGATAATATTATGGCTAATTATTGTCAATGGCACACCGAAAGATCTTCTAGTAAAAAAGTGCATGCTATAGAAGAAATTAATGTTTTGAGTGGAAAGATGGATGAACTTATGAAGATGTTTACTACTAAAAATACTCCTCTTGATCCCAATGATATGCCTTTGTCTTCCTTGATTGAGAATAATAATGAATCTTTGGATGTGAATTTTGTTGCTAGGAATAGTTTTGGAAACAACGCTTATAGAGGAAATTTTAATGCTAGACCGTTCCCTAGTAATCCCTCTAATAATTATGGAAATTCTACAATAATTCTTATGGTAATTTTAATAAGATGCCCTCTGATTTTGAGAATAGTGTGAAAGAATTTATGATTTCTCAAAAGAATTTTAATGCTTTGCTTGAAGAAAAATTGCTCAAAGTTGATGATTTGGCTAGGAACGTTGATAGACTTTCGCTTGATGTTAATTCTCTTAAACTTGGATCTTATTCTCCTAAGCATGATATCAATGAGTCTCTCAAAGTAATGAGAATTTCCATTGAAGAGTGCAAGGAAAGAACCTCTAGATTGCGTGCTAAAAAAGAAAGATTTATAAAGCGTGTTCCTCTAGTCTTCATGAAAATAATGATGAGGATCTTAAAGTTATTGATGTGTCCCCGATTAGGTCTATGTTTTGCAATAAAAATTTGGAGTCTTTAGATCTTGATGCTAAATTTGGTAAGAGTGAGATTGGAGAATCCTCAACTTCTAATAATGTTGAACTTACTATCTCGGATTTCAAGGAATTTGATTATGATAATTGCTCTTTAAAAGGTTGTATTTCCTTGTTGCAATCAGTTGTTAATTCTCCTCATGCTTATAGTCAAAATAAAGCTTTTACCAAACATATTGTTGATGCCTTGATGCAATCTTATGATGAAAAACTTAAGTCGGAAGTTTCTATACCTAGAAAACTTAATGATGAGTGGGAACCTACTATAAAGATTAGAATTAAAGATCATGAGTGTTTTTCTTTGTGTGATTTGGGTGCTAGTGTTTCCACGATTCCGAAAACTTTATGTGATATTCTATGTTTCCATGATCTTGATGATTTCTCTTTAAATTTGCACCTTGCGGATTCCACCATTAAAAAGCCTATGGGAAGAATCAATGATGTTCTTATTGTTGCAAATAGAAATTTGGTGTCCGTAGATTTTATCGTTCTTGATATAGATTGCAATCTTTCTTGCCCTATTATTCTTGGTAGACCTTTCCTTAGAATGATTGGTGCGATTATTGATATGAAGGAAGGAAACATTAGATTCCAATTTCTTTTAAAGAAAGGCATGGAGCACTTTCCAAGAAATAAATTCAAATTACCTTATGAATCTATCATGCGGGCTACTTATGAATTTAGTGCCAAAGATGGCGCTCGTTAGATCTATCGTCGCTTTTATGCCTATCTAGGGGCATTAAACGATAGCGCTAGTTGGGAGGCAACCCAATTTTCTTTATGTTTTTTGTTTTTGCTCCTGTTTAGTAATGAATCTTTCATCTACCTTCTGTTTAGATGTGTTTTTATCTTTTAATTAGTGTTTGTGCCAAGTAGAACCTATAGGATAACCTACGATGATAGTTGATTTGATTCTGCTGAAAAACAGAAACTTTGCACGCAAGAATATAATTTTATTAAATCACAGGAACGTGATTTTGCGTTGATTCTTTTTGCTACTGTTCAATAGAAAAATTGTCCAGGACTTCCTATTTTGGTAGGATTTTCAGAGTTCCAGAAGTTTGCGTTAGTTACAGATTTCTATAGACTATTCTGTTTTTGACAAATTCTATTTTTCGTGTGTTGTTTGCTTATTTCAATGCATCTATGGCTAGTAATTCAGTCTATGAACCATAAAGAAGTTGGAATACATTAGTTTTAACACCAAAAATTAAATAAAGAATGAGTTCATTGCAGTACCATATGTGGTGGTTTTGTTTTCTTTCACTAACGGAGCTTATAAGATTTCCTGTTGAGTTTTGTGTTGTGAAGTTTTCAAGTTTTGGGTAAAGCTTTTATGGACTATGGAATAAAGGGTGGCAAGAGCCTAAGCTTGGGGATTCCCATTGCACCCCAAGATATTCAATAATAGCCAAAAGCCTAAGCTTGGGGATGCCCCGGGAAGGCATCCCCTCTTTCGTCTTCGTTCATTGGTAACTTTACTTGGAGCTATATTTTTATTCGCCACATGATATGTGTTTTGCTTGGAGCGTCGTGTATTATATTAGTCTTTGCCCTTTAGTTTACCACAATCATCCTTGCTGTACACACCTTTTGGGAGAAGCCTATTTGATTAGAGTTTGCTAGAATACTCTATGTGCTTCACTTATATCTTTTGAGCTTAATAGTTTTGGCTCTAGTGCTTCACTTATATCTTTTAGAGCATGGTGGTGTTTTAATTTTGAAGAAAATGCTAGTCTCTCATGCTTCACTTATATTATTTTGAGAGTATTTTAGAACAACATGGTATTTGCTATGGTCATAAAGTTGGTCCTAGGATGATGAGCATCCAAGTTGGGTATAATAAAAACTATCATAGAAAAGTGAATTGGTTGCCATGAACAATTTGATACTTGATAATTGTTTTGAGATATGGAGGTAGTGATATTAAAGTCATGCTAGTTGGGTGATTATGAATTCAAATAATGCTTGTGTTGAAGTTAGCAAATCCCGTAGCATGCACGCATGGTTAAAGTTGTGTAACAAATTTGAAACATGAAGTGTACTTGGCTTGTGCATCCTTATGAGTGGCAGTCGGGGACGAGCGATGGTCTTTTCCAACCAATCTATCCCCCTAGGAGCTTGTGCGTAGTACTTGATTTTTGATGACTTCTAAATTTTTGCAATAATTATATGAGTTCTTTTGACTAATGTTGAGTCCATGGACTATACACACTTCTACATTTCCGCCTTTGCCAGCCTCTTCGGTACCGTGCATTGCCCTTTCTCACCTTGAGAGTTGGTGCAAACTTCGCCGGTGCATCCAAACCCCGTGAGACGATACGCTCTATCACACATAAACCTCCTTATATCTTCCTCAAAACAGCCACCATACCTACCTATTATGGCATTTCCATAGCCATTCCGAGATATATTGCCATGCAACTTTCCACCGTTCCGTTCATCAATTTCATGACAAACTTTACTTTTGTCATATTGCCATTGCATGATCATGTAGTTGACATCGTATTTGTGGCAAAGCCACCAAGCATTATTTTTCATACATGTCGCTCTTGATTCATTGCACCGTCCTGGTACACCGCCTGAGGCATTCATATAGAGTCATATCTTGTTCTAGTTTTGAGTTGTAATTCTTATGTTGTAATCAATAGAAGTGTGATGATCATCATTATTACAACATTGCCCAACGAAAAAAAAGAAAAAGAAAAAAAAAGAAAGGCCAAAAGAAAAAAAGAAAGGCCCAAAAAAAATAAAAAAAATAAATAAATAAATAAAAAGGGCAATGTTACTATCTCTTTTCCACACTTGTGCTTCAAAGTAGCACCTTGTTCTTCATGTAGTGAGTCTCATATATTGTTCTTCAAAGTAGCACCACGTTTTTCATATAGTGGGTCTCCTAAATTGTCTTTTTCGTACTAGTGGGAATTTTTCATTATAGAACTTGGCTTGTATATTCCTACAATGGGCTTCCTCAAAAGCCCTAGGTCTTCGTGAGCAAGCAAGTTGGATGCACACCCACTAGTTTTCTTTTGTTGAGCATTCATTTATAGCTCTAGTGCATCCGTTGCATGGCAATCCCTATCCTCATGTTGACATCAATTGTTGGGCATCTCCATAGGCCGTTGATTATCCTCGTCAATGTGAGACTTTCTCTTTTTGTCTTCTCCACACAATCCCCATCATCATATTCTATTCCACCCATATCTATATCCATGGCTCACGCTCATGTATTGCGTGAAGGTTAAAAAAGTTTGAGATTATTTAAGTATGAAACAATTGCTTGGCTTGTCATCGGGGGTATAGAAGTTGGGAACATCTTTGTGTGACAAAAATGAAGCATAGCCTAACTATATGATTTTGTAGGGATGAACTTTCTTTTGCCATGATATTTGAGAAGACATGATTACTTTGATTAGTATGCTTGAAGTGTTACTATTTCTTATGTCAATATGAACTTTTATTTTGTATTCATTTGGATCTGAACATTCATGCCACAATAAAGAAAATTACATTATGAATTATGCTAGGTAGCATTCCACATCAAAAATTCTATTTTTATCATTTACCTACTCGAGGACGAGCAGGAATTAAGCTTGGGGATGCTTGATACGTCTCCAATGTATCTACAATTTTTGATTGTTCCATGCTATTATATAACCCCTTTTAGATGTTTATGGGCTTTATTTTACACATTCATATCATTTTTGGGACTAACCTACTAACCGGAGGACCAGCCCATATTGCTGTTTTTTTTGCCTATTTTAGTATTTCGAAGAAAAGGAATACCAAACGGAGTCCAAACGGAATGAAACCTTCGGGAGCATGATTTTTGGAACAATTCTGATCCGGAGAACTTGGAGTGCAAGTCAAGAAGCTCCCGAGGGCCCCACGAGATAGGGGGGCTGCGCCCGCCCCCTGTAGGGCACGCCCCTGTCTCGTGGGCCCCTCGGGCGGCCACCGATGTACTTCTTCTTCCTATATATACCCACGTACCCCAAAAATATCCAGGAGAACCACGAAACACAATTTCCACCGCCGTGACCTTCTGTATCCGCGAGATCTCATCTTGGAGCCTTCGCCGACACTCTACCGGAGGGGGAATCAACCACGGAGGGCTTCTACATCAACATCCTTGCCCCTCCGATGAGTTGTGAGTAGTTTACCACATACTTACGGGTCCATACTTATTAGCTAGATGGCTTCTTCTCTCTTTTTGGATCTCAATACAATGTTCTCCCCCTCTCTTGTGGAGATCTATTCGATGTAAACTCTTTTTGTGATGTGTTTGTCGAGATCCGATGAATTGTGGGTTTATGATCAAGTTTATCTATGAATAATATTTTGAATCTTCTCTGAATTCTTTTATGTATGATTGAGTTATCTTTGCAAGTCTCTTCGAATTATCAGTTTGGTTTGGTCTACTAGATTGGTCTTTCTTGCCATGGGAGAAGTGCTTAGCTTTGGGTTCAATCTTGCGGTGTTCTTACCCAGTGACAGAAAGGGTTGCAAGACATGTATTGTATTGTTGCCATTGAGGATAACAAGATGGGGTTTATATCGTATTGCATGTGTTTATCCCTCTACATCATGTCATCTTGCTTAATGCCTTACTCTGTTCTTATGAACTTAATACTCTAGATGCAGGCAGGAGTCGGTCGATGTGTGGAGTAATACTAGTAGATGCAGGCAGGAGTCAGTCTACTTGTTATGGACGTGATGTCTATATACATGATCATGCCTCGATAATCTCATAACTATGCGCTTTTCTATCAATTGCTTGACAGTAATTTGTTCACCCACCGTAATACTTATGCTATCTTGAGAGAAGCCTCTAGTGAAACCTATGGCCCCCGGGTCTATCTCTTATCATATTTGCTTTCAATCTACCTTTATTTGCATCTTTACTTTTTGCATCTATCTTATAATATACCAAAAATATATTTATCTTATCATACTATCTTTATTAGATCTTACTTTCGCAAGTGGCCGTGAAGGGATTGACAACCCCTTTATTGCGTTGGTTGCGAGTTCTCAGTTTATTTGTGTAGGTTCGTGGGACTTTTGAGGAGCCTCCTACTGGATTGATACCTTGGTTCATAAAACTGAGGGAAATACTTACGCTACACTTTGCTGCATCACCCTATCCACTTCGAGGAAAACCAACGCAAGCTCAAGACGTAGCAGCCGCTCAAGCGAAAGCGCATCTGGCGAGCCTGGACTTCATTAGCAGCCTCCCCGATGACATGCTACTCGTCATCATCGGCCTCCTCCCCACCAAATCTATCATGTGGACCACCCTGCTCTCCGAACGGTGGCGCCCCCTCTGGCGCCGCGTCCCCCTCAACCTCACCGTCGACAGCTGCCTCTGCGATGGGGATTGCAAATGCATGGCCGCAGTTTCCAAGATCCTTTCATCGCACCTTGGGCCAGCAAGACGCCTTGACATCTGCATGTTTAGTACCAACTGGAAGGTAAGTTCAACGAGTGGTTCTTATCCCCGCCCTAGATCAGCTAGAGGAGCTCAGGTTTGAAGCTAGACATTGTCGCTCTCTGCCACCGTCCGTGCTCTGCCTCACGCCAATGATGTGCCACGCCAGCTTTAGCTCCTACTATTTTCCCCAGATTAATGCCACGCCCGCCCTTCTTCTCCCTCAACTCAAGCAGCTCGACCTCTTCGATGTTGGCATCTTGAAGAAGGTTATGGAGCAACTGCTCCGTAGCTGTACTGCGTTTGAGTACCTTCTTCTTCAGCAGATCGACGGGTTCGTTAGCCTCCGCATCGCCTCGACGAATCTCCGATGGATTTATGTGTCTTGCTGGCCCCGCAACAAGACATCAATTGAGAAGAGATCACTCCAGCTGTTCCACATTATGGTCATTGTGAATGCGCCTTCTCTTGAGAGATTGCTTGTATCTGATCTAGAAGGTCCAACAAAAATCAGGGTCACTGACGCGCCGAAATTCACAGCGTTGCTGTACTCGTCTGCCAAATTCTCCGAACTCTTTATTGGATCCGTAATCATTCAGGTACAACACTCTTCTTCTCGTCTTCTTGAAATTCACATTTTTAAATTTCTTCTTGATGTATTTACGATTGTCATCCAGAAAATGATTCCCACAAGCTTGACCCAGTCTTTGCGCACAGTGAAGATCTTGGCAATCTTTCCCTAATAAAAAAGCACGGATTGACTCTGTGCGTTCACCGTCACAATATGCTTATTCCCGTGAATTTATGCTTTCAGTTTTTTCACCTATATTACTCTCTACATCCGAGGTGGTACTATTTATGTTCACTGTCATCTAAATCAAGGCGCCACCGGTAAGTTTAATGTACGCACTCCCAACCCGTCCGTGTGCTATGGCTGGTGGCCCAGCCCACCTATCCTCCTGATCCCGACGAGTCAGGCCAGGGCTGGCATGCACTCCAAACCTGCATGTGTGACGTGGCTGGTGGCCCATCCCACCCATATATCCTGATCCTGAAGAGCCAGGTCGAGGCTGGTATTAAGTGATGTTGCCATGTTATTAAAGTTTGGTCAATTCACATGTTAAATAGTCCCACATCGCCAACTTACATCCAATACATCCAATTTATGTACATCTTTGATTTTTCTAGGTGTTAAGAAACCATCTAGGAATAAGGAATGATCTTAAGGAAGGAAAAGAGGCCAAAGGGATCGAAATAAAAAGGATGAATGAACTTCAAATAGGGAATGGATGGAAGAAAAAAGGTCATTATGGACTCCTCGCCGGAGGAGAGCCTCGCGAGCAATCGGAGCAGAGAAATGGAATGGAACGGAACGGCAACAAGGCCGGCATCGGAGCAGAGAAATAACGTAACAAAAAAAAGGCAACGCAACGACAGAACAAAAAAAGGCATCGGAGCAATCTGTGGTCGATCCAGGGCGGCGACATTGTTGCAGTGCGGTTGGCTGTGTATGGGCTCCTGGCTGCTGGTCGGCCTACGCGCGTGAAGCCTGGCTGGGCCTGTGGCGGAGGCATGGGAGGAACTCTGGTGGTCCGGGTCGGCTACCGGTGGAAAAGTGGCGCTGGAAGGTGGGTAACAGGAAAAGGAAGATGGGGCCAGAGAGCTGTGTGGATGTGTGGAGAAGATAAGAACTGAGTGGTGAAAAGAATTCTCAATGGGATTGAGTGCTTGCTGCTACTGCTTTTTTAAACGATGCCATGTCGCTGCTGCTAGATGTCGATTTTATCTTTTTGCGTATAGCTAGCTAGATCTCGATCTCTCCTAGCATACAATTTACTTGGCTGCTGTTTAAGCCAATCATATCTTAATCTTAATTATGAATACATTAGTAGTTACAGTACTTTAAAGATGTGTGACTGAAATATTGGAAAGATTTGTTCAAAAAAATATTGAAAAGAAATACTATGTCTTAAGAGAAAAGATATTTGCGGCTCACCTATGGACTACCTGATCATCAATATATTCCTCGAGTCTGGATGTTCCTGATGCCATTGATGAGATAGAGAGGAGGGAGGGACGAATACTTGAGAGAGTACGACAATGGTGCATCCTGCTTGAACTGTTTCTGGAGGAGGGGACGCTTCCTATTTTGCCCCGCACGCTGGCTAGAGAGAGAGAGAGAGAGAGAGAGAGAGAGGGAGGGAGAGAGAGAGAGAGATGGTCATGGCTACGCCGGCCATGTCCGGGGTCCTTTCGTCCACCACCTCCATGCATGTGACTACTCCCCTCCGCCATATCATCTCACCCACAACTCTGCATGTCCTAATCCTGATCCTGTTCGAGCCTTGATGATGCTGTTAAGGGAAGTAGCCGTGTTGGGCAGTTGGTGTGCTCCTATTGTCGGCGGTAGCGTATGAGAAAAATAGCACCAAGCATTGTAAACTCTTTACTATCTAATGGGTCGTTTTATCTTTGAAGTGGTCAAGTATAAAACATGAATTCATAACAAGAAGATGAAGAATCTAACATATTGAGAGATAGAGCTCAGTATTTCACCATGATAGATAAACTCTTTAATATCACACAAACCCTGGAATTTATTTCATATCGTTGCAATGCACCGGCTCGTTTGCTAATACGTTAACTTTTATTAAAAATAAGGAAATTCCCACGTTTAACCATATTATCAATGTTTATTAAAAATAGATATAAAAATGATGTACAATGGCACATGAAGCATGTTATGTCCATTTTTTAGCCCGGTGCAACGCACGGGCATTTGTGCTAGTAAAATCTATCGGCCCAATCTGGATCAAGTTGTTGGATTCCTTACATGCTTCCCGTGCACGGAGAAGCTACTCATCGAGGTGAAACTTCTTTCCTAGTATTAGTAAACGGTAATCACAACGTAGCTCAATTTTGTCGTAAATTTCCCAAATTACGATCACAAGTGTAGTGTTCAAAACTGCATCTATGCACTCCACAGAAAGAAATGTTTTTAGTATTTTTCTCAGGTGATCACCTGCATCGTTTGTTTTGTTGTACTACAAGTAGCCTAGGCTGGTCATAGTGTCAAGTAACTTAGACTAGTAACTCTATGGTCACCCTAAGAGCAAGTACTACCTCCATCCTGGTTTACTCTTCCTATTTTGTAGTATCAAAATTTTACCATAGATTTAACTGACAAAATGTTAATGCATGTCACTAAAAATCATATTGTTGGATTCATATTTGAACATAATTTCAAATGGTATAATTTTTCGTGATATGCATTGGCATTTCTTACGTAAATCTATGGTTAAAATTTTACAATAAATACGAGGAAGTAAAAAAGTGGGCTATAACGGCCCTCCACAATGTAGGCCAAAACACGTGCCAAATTCACTTGTGATGCATTTGGCATTGATGCCCCTGCATTGCTCACCTGGTGCCCCAATCTGGACCACCTACTTTGCTCCGGTGCCAAATTAACTGATGCAATGAAAAAACACTTGTGTGGGAGAGGGAGAGGACTGAGGCAATAAAAAAACACTTGTTTGGGAGAGTGAGAGGCTGGTGTAGTTGGTTTTATTGATTTGTTTATACATGTGGGTCTGTGTGCAACGGTGCCAACTCTCTCACATCGCTAGAGCGGTGCCAAAATCTTTTGATTTGACATCGATGCGTATTATGTAGCAATTCTTTTGAGAAATATGGCATCGGCCACATAGTGGAAGGCAACAAATGCCCCAGCTCTTCATGTGCTCCTAGGTAAATGAGAGGGGAGAGAGAGAGAGAGAGAGAGAGAGAGAGAGATTGAAAAATATCACTGGCCAGCCAACCCTATCGTATGCCTTGTTTCAACAAAAAACTACCATATGAGCGAATGATATTGGTACTTCTTGATGACACGACAATCTTATACAACCAGCTACTCTAATATGGTCTCTTCTTTTGCAGATAAAAAAGATCCGAAAGTGAAATATATGCTGCACTATAACAATCTCATCGAATGCCTTGATCTCCATCTTATAGAAATTGATTTGAGCGACTACCAAGGCAACACATCTGAGATTAAATTGGCCAAGTTCTTTGTTCTGGAGGCAAGTGTGCTCAAGGTAATGAGGTTTGGCGTTCTCTGGTGCAACAATGAATGGCGTGCTGATCACCGCAAGCGTCTAAGCCTAAATGACAAAGTTTCGGCAGAAGCTGAAGTTGTTTTTGAAACATCAAGTCGCTAGAGACTCAAAAATTTATTTGCCCATTAGTGACTTGTTAGGGCGGTGGATTTTAGTTTGTACGATACTGCTGCATCCACCTAAAGTAACGAAAGTTCTTACGTAAACTTCCTAATAATTCCCTCTTCGTAGGTGCAGCATTACTCCTAACATTTGTAATATCAGTTTCAAACTTGTAATACTGTCGTGTCCTATTCCTGCATTTTCAAAATCCTATGAATCAAAGAGGTCCTGAGTTGCTGATGATGATGTGCCTGCCATCTTTCAGTAATAGTCGTCGGATCTAGATCTGACGCATACAAAGCAAACTTCTGCAATTTTGCAAAAATATGCCCACAGTTCTTCCCTATTTACAAACAACTCCTTATCTCTCAGAATTATCCTTATCTCCTTCCCACCACATCCAGAAGGCCATTAAACAATCTGGCGGGACGGCCGCAACCGGCGCCGTCCACCCCCAGTCTTGGTATTCCCTGCAATTGTAACGCCCCGGATTCGATGCGCCAGGTGTCTTCCAGTTATTCGCCGCGGTTGTCATGTCATTTGCTTGCGCGTTGCACTTTGCCATGTCATCATCTGCATTTCATATCATGTCATCATGTGCATCTCATTTTGCATACGTGTTCGTTTCATGCATCCGAGTATTTTCCCCGTTGTCCGTTTTGCAATCCGGCACTCCTATGTCCTCCGGTGTCCTCCTTTTGTCTCTTGTTGTGAGTGGGTGTTAAACTTTCTCAGAATGGCCCGAGGTTTGCCAAGCGGCCTTGGTATAGCACCGGTAGACCGCCTGTCAAGTTTCGTGCCATTTGGAGGTCGTTTGATATTCCAACGGTTAACTGGGTAACCGCAAAGGCCTCTTTGTGTTGCAGCCCAACACCCTTCCAAAGTGCCAAAAAACCAGCAAACTCCCCTCCATGCTCTCGGTCGTTCGATCACGATCGTGTGGGCAAAAACCACACCTCATTTGGACTCTCCAAGCTCCCTCTACCTATAAATAGGTCCCCCCTCCATTTTCGCGCAGATGAACCCTAGCCTCTTCCCCCGCGCGCGGCCGGACACGTCCGTCCGCGACGGACGCTTCGCTGCCGCCGCCCGCAGCCAATGGGAGGCTGCCACGTGTTTCCCCCGCGGCCCTCCTCTCTTCCCCCCGCCGCCGGCCCGCCGGGGCCCATCCGGGGCCCGCCCGGCCCGACGCGCGCCGCCGCCCGCCCGCGGAAACCCCGCGCCCGAGGCCCGCGGCTCTCCTGCCCCGCCTCCGCGTCGCCTTCCGCCGCCGGCGTGGCCCGCCGCCGCGCCGCGCAAGCTTCCCGCCGCCTCTCCTCGCGGTCGCGCCGCCCGGTGCCCGCCTCGCTGCCGGCTGGCTCCGCCGCCACCAGACCCGGTGCTGCGGCCCGTTCCCGGCCTCGCTGGACCCTTTCCGCCGCCGGTCGCCGACCTCCGACGACCTCGCCGGCGTCGGCCGCCGCCCCGCCTCGGATCCGGTCGTGTGGGTTGAGATCCACCCGACCACCGATCCAAACGCGGCGCCCCCGCGCCCTGGATCGCTCCGTCCCGCACCGTCCCGTCCCGGGTTGAGTTTTTCGCGGAGGTGATATTTCCACCAAGTCTCGAATATTTCAGCTTCATCATGCCATGTTTGTCACATTGTAGCTCCGCATCCGTAGCTCCGTTTCGTGCGTGTAATATGTCAAATTGTTCGTCTCGACGAGTACTTCATTTCATCTCATGGCATCATTTTCATTTGTGTTCATCTCGA
This sequence comes from Triticum timopheevii, assembly GCA_963921465.1. Taxonomy (NCBI): domain Eukaryota; kingdom Viridiplantae; phylum Streptophyta; class Magnoliopsida; order Poales; family Poaceae; genus Triticum; species Triticum timopheevii. Next base: position 385,573,428 of record OY997268.1, on the reverse strand, counting down.
TGCCCGAAATGCTGTTGGAAGAGTGCATGTTGATGTTAATCTGCTGGAACTGTTATAACATGCTCATTTGTCATTTTCGCCATGTTTGATGTGTGCATCCTATGAGGTTGATGTCTACATGTGTTTTGATCTATGCCATGCCATCTTTCCAGAGGTGCTATCCATGTATTTTTGTGAGTCTTGTACTGAGTGCATCGAGCTTGTTAAGTAGGGTACTTGCTGTTACTGTTTTGCTAGGCTGATTCTGTTATATTTTGTTGCTATGTTAACCTGACACTACAAGTCATTTCGTGCATTATTCTGGAGATGTTCACTAAGGATGTTTTGTTATACATATCATGCTCTATCCATTCATGCCCTGGTTGCATTTATAGCCTGCTGTTACATGTTGTAATCTTGCTCCAAACTTGCTAAATAATGTTGCTGTCAACCTGTTAACATGAAGTTCAGTTTTGGCCATATGCTTTTCTAGTGATCCATGCACCCTATGACCTTGATCTTGCCATGCTTAGCTTCATAAACATGTCTTCTTAATGTTGGTTGCCTTGCCATGCCATGTATTGCTCTTTGGTGAGTGGTTCAAGCTCACCAACATGCCTACTTATTGTTGTTCCTGCCATGTATGAATCTGTCATATAACTTGCTATGTTTACATGGGTGCCATTTTATCTTCTGATACTTTTTGGCTGATGTTTAGTAATGGACTTTTGTTCTATGCAATTAGTAGATTCATGCCATGCCTTAGTTTGCCATGATAAGTTCCTGTAACATGTTGTTTGATAGCTCTAAACATTGTAACCTGATGTTATTTCTGCTGAGCCTGAAACTGTTATTATATGCAATCTTACCATGTCCTTTTGAGCATGTTCTAGTTGTTTCTCGAGATAGCTCAGTGTTCATGTTTTGTTATGCTTTACCTGTACTTCATGGCCATGCCTTTTGTTTTCATATTGAGATGCTATAGCTTGTTGTTTTGATGCTTGCAATATGCGTAGTTGCTGTTTTGGACAGATTGTTGCTATAACTTGTATAGTGTGCATGTGTTGAACCGTTGCTCCGTTTTGAGTGTGCTCTATATGAAACTTGCTTGATTTTGCATGTAGTTTCATATTATCATGTTGCATCCTTGTTTTGGGGTGTTTGCTTGATGTTTGTATGCATTTTGCATCAATGCCATGCTTAACTTGTTTTGCTCATATCTTCTAGGCCGTAGCTCCGAACTAAATGAACTTTATGTGTAACTTGACTAGAATTTCGTGTAGTTCATCGTGGTGCTTCTTAACTTGCTGTTTAATAACTTGAACATAAGGTTTTTCAGATTTGGAAAATTTTCGAAATTTGCATATGAGGACTTACCGGATTTGTTATATGTTGTTTCCGGCCTCATTTAAACTTGCCTTGATGTGTTGTTCTTGTTTGCATCATCTCTTGCCATGAGTAGCTTCATTTAGCTTTGTCATGCATCATGTGTGTTGTGCATCATGCCTTGTTGATGTGTGGTGTGTTTACCATGTTGTGTGCTTCTTCTTGATAGTTCCCGTTTCATTGCGATCGTGAGGATTCGTTCGTCTACGCTTGGTTCGTCTTCGTGGTTTCGTCTTCTTCATGGACTTGTTCTTCTTCCTAGTGGGATTCCAGGCAAGATGACCGCTACCCTGGATCTCACTACTATCATTGCTATGCTAGTTGCTTCATTCTATCGCTTTGTTGCGCTACCTATCTTTTGCTCTTCAAGCCTCCCCAAATTGCCATGAACCTCTAACCTTTGACACCCTTCCTAGCAAACCATTATTTGGCTATTTTACCGCTTTGCTCAGCCCCTCTTATAGCGTTGTTAGTTGCAGGTGAAGTTGAAGATTGCTCCATGGTGGACAGGGTTATGTTGGGATATCACAATATCTCTTATTTAATTAATGCATCTATATATTTGGTAAAGGGTGGAAGGCTCGGCCTTATGCCTGGTGTTTTGTTCCACTCTTGCCGCCCTAGTTTCCGTCATACCGGTGTTATGTTCCTGGATTTTGCGTTCCTTATGCGGTCGGGTGATTTATGCGACCCCCTGACAGTTCGCTTTGAATAAAACTCCTCCAGCAAGGCCCAACCTTGGTTTTACCATTTGCCTCACCACCACCTACTTTTCCCTTGGGAGTAATTAACCCAAGGGTCATCTTTATTATAGCACCCCCCCGGGCATATGCTTGTCTAAGTGTTGGTCCAAACTAGAGCACCGTGCGGGACCATCCCTTGGCAACTTGGGTTACGTCGGTACCTGTATGCTTAGCTTATCCGGTGTTGCCCTGAGAACGAGATATGTGCAGCTCCTATCGGGATGTCGGCGCATCGGGCGGTCTTGCTGGTCTTGTTTTACCATTGTCGAAATGTCTTGTAAACCAGGATTCCGAGACTGATCGGGTCTTCCTGGGAGAAGGAATATCCTTCGTTGATCGCGAGAGCTTATCATGGGCTAAGTTGGGACACCCCTGCAGGGTATAAACTTTCGAGAGCCGTGCCCGCGGTTATGTGGCAGATGGGAATTTGTTAATGTCCGGTTGTAGATAACTTGACACCAGATCCGAATTAAAACGCATCAACTGCATGTGTAGCCGTGATGGTCTCTTCTCGGCGGAGTCCGGGAAGTGAACATGGTTTCTGTGTTATGTTTGACGTAAGTAGGTGTTCAGGATCACCTCTTGATCATTGCTAGCTTCACGACCGTTCCTTTGCTTCTCTTCTCGCTCTCATCTGCGTATGTTAGCCACCATATCATGCTTAGTCGCTGCCGCAACCTCACCACCTTACCCCTTCCTTTCCTATTAAGCTTTGCTAGTCTTGATACCCATGGTAATGGGATTGCTGAGTCCTCGTGGTTCATAGATTACTACAACAACAGTTGCAGGTATAGGTTTTGCGATGATCTTGACGCGAGAGCGATGTTTGCTTGTTTTGGAGTTCTTCTTCTGCTTCTTCCTCGATCAGGGGATAGGTTCTAGGTCGGCAGCCCGGGCTAGCAGGGTGGATGTCGTTTGAGCTTCTGTTTGTTTTTCATCCGTAGTCGGATGTTGGTCTTATGTATGATGTATTGTTGTATTCGTGTGACATTGTTTGCCTCTTGTATGTATAACCATCTATTATGTAATGTTGATGTAATGATACCACCTTGCAAAAGCGTTTCAATATGCGGGTCTATCCTTGGTGGGACCTTCGAGTTCCTTTTGGATAGGGTCACATATTGGGCGTGACAAGTTGGTATCAGAGCCTCGACCGACCTTAGGAGCCCCCTTGATTGATCGTGTAGTTTGGTCGTTGTTGAGTCTAGAAAAAACTGGTTTCGGAGTCTAGTTATATCGAAGAGTAGGAATTCTTTTTACTCCTCAGCCTCCTTCGTCGCTCTGGTGAGAAATCTTGACGTAGGTGTTTTGTATTACTCCTCTTCCCATTCAAATTTTTCTTTAGGTTCACGCAGTTGGTTTTTCCGATCGTTGGTCCGCAGCTCTTTTTATCCGGTGCATTTCTCATCAAGTTGACTTGAGCCTCTTCATCTTCGCCAAGTTCAATCCTCAGTTGTTTTCTTTTCCCACCCGCCCTCCCTTCTTCTCGAATCCGGAGTCCGTAATCGAGTATCCTTCCTACTCGTGCGAAGTCTTTGCTCTTTTTCCTCAATTATTTCAACGGGTGCTTTCTCTTCAAGATATTCATCAGTTTTTTCCCCTTCCAGTTTCCTGTGTTTTTCCTGCCCTCCCACCCCTTTTCTTCCCGTAGTCTGAGCATCTATTCGAGAAGCTATCTCATTCGTTCGGAGCCTCTTCAGTCTTCCATCAATCATTTCAACTGGTGAATTCTCATCTCGTTCGTCATTCTTCATCTCTTTTTCTTCACCGGTGGACTCAATTCAAGTTTTTTTCAGATTGATCATATTCCTTTCCTTGGATCAAGTGTTTTCCTTGCTCATTCGCCTCTCGCCAGTTTATCCTTCTGTAGTGCTCATGACATCTCAGGAGATTCGTCTGTGTTCCAATTAATTCGAGGTTGTCACCTCATTCAAATATTTCAATTGTTCCGGTGCATCATCTATCTTTTCAACAATCCTTTCAAACGGTGTTTCCTTTCAGTGGGCCCTAACCCACAGGTCTTTTCCCAGGATCTTACCTGACTCTTCTAATTCCCCGGAGTTTTTCTCAATTCTTTTCAAAGTGTGGCGTAAGAATGAATTCCATTAGTCACATGCCTTCTCCAAGATCTCGTTCAAATTCTATTCATGATTGGCTCAACCTCCCTGCTTTTCATTCTACCGGAGTATCTCAATAATTTTGGTGGTGTTTCTCGTCATCATTTGAAGACCAAAGAAGAGTTTTTCCTCTAAATCTTGCCCATTCTCTCGAAGTTTCATGGTTCTGGATTCATATTATCCTCTCATATTATTCCAATCGTCAGATATTCTTTTCTTACCCATCTGGAGTATGACAGAAGTTGTTTTCACGTTTCTTTTCACCAGAGGCCATCATTCCAGAAGAATTATTCGTCCTCACTTTTCAGCTACCATTATCCAATTATCCCGATGCTCCGTTCAAGTGTTCTTTAATCAGCTCATTATCTCCTCGTTCTTTTGCATCTAAATCCCCTCAAGCATATTTGTTCTTCTAATCCTTCCCGGTGATTCATTCTCTTTCATCAGTCTTTTTGAATTCTTACGGTGGTTCGCTCAAGATAATTTTCCTTGTTTATCATATTAATCCATTCGTTCTTTTCAGTCATACCGGTGGTTCAGTAAGACTTTCTCAAGTTTGTGATATGTCACTTCTCAATCCTTTTCAAGAAGAATAAGTAGTATGCAAAATCCATTGCTTGTCATCAATTCAATTTGATGAACGATAAGCATACAATAAATCTTATTCTTATTTAATCCAAGTGAGTAATCCCTTCCTTCGGAGTTTGTTCTTGTTGAATAAATTCTAGTTCCAAGTGTTTTCATCTTTTCTTTTCCGGAGTTCAAATTTCCTCGGCCATCTCGTCGGAACCTTCATCTAAATCATCGCAGGGCCTTAATCTTATTCTTTCCATCCTTGAATTCTATCTCATCATCTTTTTGTCACCAGAGTTCTTCATGGTGGTTCTTCATGATTTAATTCATTCTTCAAGAGCTAATCAAGATTTTGTTGGAGGAGTTCTAGTATCTTTTCTTCTCGCGTATCGAACTGCAATTAATTCTCCGTATTCTTTTGAAGTGGAGTTTTGCATTTCTTCGTTCTTCTAAGCTATCCAATCATTTTCGATTGTGGTTGGTTATCACCTCATAATTTTGAGATGTTAAACATAAGTCCACGACAAGCTTATTCTTTTCGTTGTTGAATTTTCTCAACAACTCCGTTCAATCCTTTCTTCTGAGATTGCTTTCTATTTCATTCATGGCACAAGTTGTCATTTTCTTCTCCGTTCTTTTCATTCAACTCTTTCAATTCTTTCCGGAGGTTTTTGTGTCATGTCTTCATCAAGTATCATTTCATCCTCTCAAGCTCGTGTTCTAATCCTTCCATTTTCAGCAGGAGTGCTGCCTAAATCCTTTCAGACATATTCGTTTCTTTTCTCATTCTAACCACTCCAGTTAGAACGAGTGGTTTCATAGTCTATCTAATTCCGTGAGCCTTCGGTTCTCGTCATTCTCGTTGTTCCTCTCTTCTTCTCGAGTGCTCTCGATTCTTTGCTTCTTCTCTCGAGTTCTTGTTTCACCCCATCCTTTTTCCATTCCGTCTCAGTCCTAAGATCTCAGGACGAGATCTCTTGTTAGTGGAGGAGTGTTGTAACGCCCCGGATTCGATGTGCCAGGTGTCTTCCAGTTATTCGCCGCGGTTGCCATGTCATTTGCTTGCGTGTTGCACTTTGCCATGTCATCATCTGCATTTCATATCATGTCATCATGTGCATCTCATTTTGCATACGTGTTCATTTCATGCATCCGAGCATTTTCCCCGTTGTCCGTTTTGCAATCCGGCACTCCTATGTCCTCCGGTGTCCTCCTTTTGTCTCTTGTTGTGAGTGGGTGTTAAACTTTCTCGGAATGGCCCGAGGTTTGCCAAGCGGCCTTGGTATAGCACCGGTAGACTGCCTGTCAAGTTTCGTGCCATTTGGAGGTCGTTCGATACTCCAACGGTTAACCAGGTAACCGCAAAGGCCTCTTTGTGTTGCAGCCCAACACCCTTCCAAAGTGGCCCAAAAACCAGTAAACTCCCCTCCATGCTCTCGGTCGTTCGATCACGATCGTGTGGGCGAAAACCGCACCTCATTTGGACTCTCCTAGCTCCCTCTACCTATAAATAGGTCCTCCCCCTCCATTTTCGCGCAGATGAACCCTAGCCTCTTCCCCCGCGCGCCGCCCGACACGTCCGTCAGCGCCGGACGCTTCGCCGCCACCGCCCGCAACCAATGGGAGGCTGCCACGTGTTCCCCCCACGGCCCTACTCTCTTCCCCGCGCCGCCGGCCCACCGAGGCCCATCCGGGGCCCGCCCGGCCCGACGCGCGCCGCCGCCCGCCCGCGGGAGCCCCGCGCCCGAGCCCCGCGGCTCTCCTGCCCCGCCTCCGCGTCGCCTTCCACCGCCGGCGTGGCCCGCCGCCGTGCCGCGCGAGCTCCCCGCCGCCTCTCCTCACGGTCGCGCCACCCGGTGCCCGCCTCGCCGCCGGCTGGCTCCGCTGCCACCGGACCCGGCGCCGCGGCCCGTTCCCGGCCTCGCCGGACCCTTTCCGCCGCCGGTCGCCGCCCTCCGACGACTTCGCAGGCGTCGGCCGCCGCCCCACCTCGGATCCGGTGGGGTGGGATGAGATCCACCCGACCACCGATCCAAACGAGCCGCCCCCGCGCCCTGGATCCCTCCGTCCTGCACCGTCCCGTCCCGGGTTGATTTTTTCGCGGAGGTGATATTTCCACTAAGTCCCGAATATTTCAGCTTCATCATGCCATGTTCATCGCATTGTATCTTTGCATCCGTAGCTCCGTTTCGTGCATGTAATATGTCAAATTGTTCGTCTCGACGAGTACTTCATTTCATCTCATGGCATCATTTTCATTTGAGTTCATCTTGATGCCCGAAATGCCGTTGGAAGAGTGCATGGTGATGTCAATCTGCTGGAACTGTTATAACATGCTCATTTGTCATTTTCGTCATGTTTGATGTGTGCATCCTATGAGGTTGATGTCTACATGTGTTTTGATCTATGCCATGCCATCTTTCCAAAGGTGCTATCCATGTATTTTTCTGAGTCTCGTACTGAGTGCATCGAGCTTGTTAAGTAGGGTACTTGCTGTTACTATTTTGCTAGGCTGATTCTGTTATATTTTGTTGCTATGTTAACCTGATGCTACAAGTAATTTCGTGCATTATTCTGGAGATGTTCACTAAGGATGTTTTGTTATACTGTTGAGTATAATGTTTATAAGGAAAGACGAGATAGACTAGGATTTGTTCTGGCTTGTCTTGTACTCCAAGTAGATGATTGTACTCCTATATATATGCCTACGAGGCTCAAGCAATACAACAAACTATTCCACCAATCCTCTCTCTCCCTTCTAACATGGTATCTATCGCAAGTCGATCCTAAACCCTAGCCGCCGCCGCTTCCGCACCTGCGCGCCGCCCCCGGGGCGGTCGGCCTCCATGACCGCCGCCGGGGGCTGCACCGCCCGTACCTAGGGTTCATCCGCCGACCGTGTTGGCCGGCTGCCCTAGAGAGTCTTTTTTCCCGATCCTTTGATCTGGGTTTTCTCTCTCTCGCCGGTCGCTTTGATCGGCGTCTACTTTTTGGTTTTCCGGTCTATGTGATCTGGTTTGCATCGCCCACCCCCGTCGTCGACCCCGTGCGCCTCTACTCCAACACCGGCGCGATTGGTCGGCTTCTTCACCGACCCGGCGGCCTCGCGCGTCTTCCACGTGTTAGCCCGTCGGTCGCCCCGACCTGGCTGCCTCGCGCCATGCAGCGGCCCTTCACCACCGCTGTTCGCGCGACGTCCCGCCTGTCGATCTACGCCGGCCATCACCGCCCTGCTCCGACCGGGACTCCTGCATCACCCTGACCCGCCGGCCTCGCGCCATGCGGCGACCAATCATAGCCGCCCTGCCGCCCGCCGCCGTCGGCTTCATCTCGGACTCCGTCGCCACCACGCCTCCACCGAGCGGCGTCCCCGACCTCGCGCGCGATCGGCTTGATCACCCGCTCGCCGCTGCGATCCGCCTCATCTACGCCGCGTGACCGACCTGGCCCGTCGGTTGCACGCGCCTCCGCAGGTCCTATGAAGATCATCCCCGAGTTCAGCACGCCTCTCCACCGATCGAGCATCGGGCTGCCGCTGCGTCTCCCCGTCGGGCCGCAGCACCGCCGCCCCGTGGTTCTTCTCCCGGCTGCACCGACCTGCGTCACCGCTGCGTCGCCCCTTCGGGTCGTAGTGCCGCGGCCCGCGGTCCACCGCCGCTCGGGGGCCATCCGCTCCAGGCCGTCCCCGTGGCTGCACCGACCCTCGCGCCGCCGCTGCGTCGCTCCGTCGGGCCGTAGCGAGCGTGGCACGCGGTCCACGCCGCCGTCCCGAGGCCGTCCCCGCGGTTGCACGGACTCGCGAACCGCCGTTGCGTCGCCCCTTCGGGTCGCAGCGTTGTGGCCCGTGGTCCCTGCCGCCGCCCCGAGGTATTCTGCCGTCGCCCCGACCCGCCTTCCGCCGCTGCGTCATTCCTTCGGGCCATAGCGCCGCGGCCCGCGGTCCGTTCCGCCATCACCCCGCGTCGACCTCACGTGGTATGCGTCGCGCCGTCTTCCTTGACGCGGGAATGCCACCATCTGCGCCGGTCTTCGTCACGCTGTCAGGGTTCTTCGCCTACTTCGAGCACCGCCGCCGCACTCCTAACCTAGCCGCCGCCACCGCCGTCAGGCCGCCGCTGCCGCTCTTCTTTGGCCACCGCCGCTGCTACCTTTGTAGCTGCCGCCGCCGACCGTCCACCCCCCTTCATCTTCGTCCAGCACCAGCTCGTCACCAGCGTCGCCGTCATCTACCCCGACCGCTTCATCTACTCCGACAACCACGGGCGACATTGGCCCCGCGCCGATTGGCGCCGCAACCGTCGTCGAGTTCTTCTCTGCTGGCCCCTTCGACTTCTCCGACATGGCGTACAGCTCGTGCAGGTCCCTCGTCTACGCATGCCCGGTGCTGGCAACACCGATGCGTGCCTTCATCCACGACGTGTCCCGGGGCTTGGCAAGCCTGGTCGGCGCTTCGTCAACTTCGTCTTCGTCCGTCTACGCATGCCCGGTGCTGGCAACACCGGTGCGTGACTTTGTCCACGATGTGTCCCCGGGCTTGGCAAACCCGCCGCGACGCGTCGTCAACAACATCTTCTTCCCGGTGCACCACTACTTCGACAGCACTGCGCCCATGACTAACTCGGCGCAACCTTGCACCCGCGGCTCAACGGCGACTTCCTCGACACTGGCCACCCCGACTCGACATTGACCACGACATTCCTCGCACGGCTACCTAGTCCATGGCTCCACCACACACGCTCTCGGCTACATTGAAAAACGGCACAAAGGGCTACTGTCTGCTTGAGCAACCTCATTGGTTTTCACTCCAGCCACGACTCCGCGATGCGTCGACCGTTCCGACTGTGGGGGGGGGGGGTGTCCGTCGGCTTGCCGTCGGATTCTTCTCCAGTCTCACCGTCTGTGTCGCTACCGTTTTGACTGCGGGGGGATGTTGAGTATAATGTTTATAAGGAAAGACGAGATAGACTAGGATTTGTTCTGGCTTGTCTTGTACTCCAAGTAGATGATTGTACTCCTATATATATGCCCACGAGGCTCAAGCAATACAACAAACTATTCCACCAATCCTCTCTCTCCCTACTAACATATACATATCATGCTCTATCCATTCATGCCCCTGGTTGCATTTATAGCCTGCTGTTACATGTTGTAATCTTGCTCCAAACTTGCTAAATAATGTTGCTGTCAACCTGTTAACATGAAGTTCAGTTTTGGCCATATGCTTTTCTAGTGATCCATGCACCCTATGACCTTGCTCTTGCCATGCTTAGCTTCATAAACATGTCTTCTTACTGTTGGTTGACTTGACATGCCATGTATTGCTCTGTGGTGAGTGGTTCAAGCTCACCAACATGCCTACTTATTGTTGTTCCTGCCATGTATGAATCTGTCATATAACTTGCTATGTTTACATGGGTGCCATTTTATCTTCTGATCCTTTTTGGCTTATGTTCAGTAAAGGACTTTTGTTCTATGCAATTAGTAGATTCATGCCATGCCTTTGTTTGCCATGATAAGTTCCTGTAACATGTTGTTTGATAGCTCTAAACATTGTAACCTGATGTTATTTCTGCTAAGCCTGAAACTGTTATTATTTGCAATCTTACCATGTCCTTTTGAGCATGTTCTAGTTGTTTCTGGAGATAGCTCAGTGTTCATGTTTTGTTATGCTTTACCTGTACTTCATGGCCATGCCTTTTGTTTTCACATTGAGATTTTGTAGCTTGTTATTTTGATGCTTGCAATATGCCTACTTGCTGTTTTGGACAGATTGTTGCTATAACTTGTATAGTGTGCATGTGTTGAACCGTTGCTCCGTTTTGAGTGTGATCTATATGAAACTTGCTTGATTTTGCATGTAGTTTCATATTATCATGTTGCATCCTTGTTTTGGGGTGTTTGCTTGATGTTTGTATGCATTTTGCATCAATGCCATGCTTAACTTGTTTTGCTCATATCTTCTAGGCCGTAGCTCCGAACTAAATGAACTTTATGTGTAACTTGACTAGAATTTCGTGTTGTTCATCGTGGTGCATCTTAACTTGCTGTTTAATAACTTGAACATAAGGTTTTTCAGATTTGGAAAATTTTCGAAATTTGCATATGAGGACTTACCGGATTTGTTATATGTTGTTTCCGGCCTCATTTAAACTTGCCTTGATGTGTTGTTCTTGTTTGCATCATCTCTTGCCGTGAGTAGCTTCATGTAGCTTTGTCATGCATCATGTGTGTTGTGCATCATGCCTTGTTCATGTGTAGTGTGTTTACCATCTTGTGTGCTTCTTCTCGATAGTTCCCGTTTCATTGCGATCGTGAGGATTTGTTCGTCTACGCTTGGTTTGTCTTCGTGGCTTCGTCTTCTTCATGGACTTGTTCTTCTTCCTAGCGGGATTCTAGGCAAGATGACCGCTACCCTGGATCTCACTACTATCATTGCTATGCTAGTTGCTTCGTTCTATCGCTTTGCTGCGCTACCTATCTTTTGCTCTTCAAGCCTCCCCAAATTGCCATGAACCTCTAACCTTTGACACCCTTCCTAGCAAACTGTTGTTTGGCTATGTTACCGCTTTGCTCAGCCCCTCTTATAGCGTTGTTAGTTGCAGGTGAAGTTGAAGATTGCTCCATGGTGGACAGGGTTATGTTGAGATATCACAATATCTCTTATTTAATTAATGCATCTATATATTTGGTAAAGGGTGGAAGGCTCGGCCTTATGCCTGGTGTTTTGTTCCACTCTTGCCGCCCTAGTTTCCGTCATACCGGTGTTATGTTCCCGGATTTTGCGTTCCTTACGCGGTCGGGTGATTTATGGGACCCCCCTGACAGTTCGCTTTGAATAAAACTCCTCCAGCAAGGCCCAACCTTGGTTTTACCATTTGCCTCACCACCACCTACTTTTCCCATGGGAGTAATTAACCCAAGGGTCATCTTTATTATAGCCCCCCTGGTCCAATGCTTGTCTAAGTGTTGGTCCAAACTAGAGCACCGTGCGGGACCATCCCTTGGCAACTTGGGTTACGTCGGTACCTGTACGCTTAGCTTATCCGGTGTTGCCCTGAGAATGAGATATGTGCAGCTCCTATCGGGATGTCGGCGCATCGGGCGGTCTTGCTGGTCTTGTTTTACCATTGTCGAAATGTCTTGTAGACCGGGATTCCGAGACTGATCGGGTCTTCCTGGGAGAAGGAATATCCTTCGTTGATCGCGAGAGCTTATCATGGGCTAAGTTGGGACACCCCTGTAGGGTATAAACTTTCGAGAGCCGTGCCCGCGGTTATGTGGCAGATGGGAATTTGTTAATGTCCGGTTGTAGATAACTTGACACCAGATCCGAATTAAAACGCATCAACCGCGTGTGTAGCCGTGATGGTCTCTTCTCGGCGGAGTCCGGGAAGTGAACACGGTTTCTGTGTTATGTTTGACGTAAGTAGGTGTTCAGGATCACCTCTTGATCATTGCTAGCTTCACGACCATTCCTTTGCTTCTCTTCTCGCTCTCATTTGCGTATATTAGCCACCATATCATGCTTAGACGCTGTGGCAACCTCACCACCTTACCCCTTCCTTTCCTATTAAGCTTGGCTAGTCTTGATACCCATGGTAATGGGATTGCTGAGTCCTTGTGGCTCACAGATTACTACAACAACAGTTGTAGGTACAGGTTTTGCGATGATCTTGACGCGAGAGCGATGTTTGCTTGTTTTGGAGTTCTTCTGCTTTGATCAGTGGATAGGTTCCAGGTCGGCAGCCTGGCTAGCAGGGTGGATGTCGTTTGAGCTTCTGTTTGTGTTTCGTCCGTAGTCGGATGTTGGTCTTATGTATGATATATTGTTGTATTCGTGTGGCATTGTTTGCCTCTTGTATGTATCCCCATCTATTATGTAATGTTGATGTAATGATATCCACCTTGCAAAAGCGTTTCAATATGCGGGTCTATCCTTGGTGGGACCTTCGATTTCCTTTTGGATAGGGTCGCATATTGGGCATGACAGCAATGCACATGGCAACGCACGTGAAATTATGTCGAACATGGCTAGCTGTAAGTAGGCTAGCTCTACAGCCATGATGATAGTGACTGCACACGGTGATGCTGACTTAGGTATGCCAAACACGACGCCTACACTCAGGTGTCATCTCCGGCGTAGGGTCTTGTCACTTCACAGTGAGGAGTAATTTGACCAATGCGCAGTACAAAACTAGTACTACATTGGTAGTACTACTACTAGTCTCGTAGCACCTTCTGGATTTAGTAGTACTACCACTTCCGTCTGGATTTAGTACTCCCTCCATTTCTTTTTAGTCTGCTTATAACTTTTTTCTGAAGTCAAAGTATCTTTACTTTGACCAAAGTTATAGAAAAAAGTATCAAAATTTACAAGGCCAAAGGGACATCTTTAGTTTCATTATGGAATGTAGTTTCATATTACGTATATTTGATATTGTAAATGTTGATTATTTTTTACACAAATTTGGTCAAAGTTGGTGAAGTTTGACTCAACACAAATATTATATGCAGAGTAAAAAGGAATGGAGGGAGTATTTGACTAGCAATATCTAGCAATGCATGTCACAAAAAATATATTACTCCCTCTGAAAATAAATACATGGAGTACTGTTTTAATCGGTTTTGAACATAGTTCCCGATGCATTGGTCAACTTCTCTCATTTAAGTGGTTTGCCTAGGTTCACGTGCTTGGCATTAGTTCTTCCTGGGTCACCAAAGTGCCCTCTCTCCTCCTTAATTACGGTGATATGTCATTTTTTGCCTATGTGGCATCCTTGGCACCGGTCCACCATGGAGTACATGCATTAACATTTTATTAGTTACTAAATCAAAGGTCAAAACTTGGCGCAAAATGCAAAGGGGACCAATAAACCAGTCAACATCAAAGTTCTCTCGTTTTGCCCCAACTTGGTCTCGGTGAGATGACTATCCTGCACCAGCACAGAGGGAGGGCCGAGGAGTAGATAGCCAACACACACGTGAATGCAACGCAGTCTGTACTTCTCATATAAAGGCTCCCCGCCAGTCCAATCTACGAAATCCTATGCACCTACGCACCCTAACCAAGGGCAAGAGTGATCACTCCAATCGCAAGATCAGTTGACTAGAAGCTAGACCCATGGAGGCGATGAGCGCGAGCATCAGCCGGCTATGCCAGATGGTCCACGACGTCGGCTTGCGGCCCGACATCGAGGAACGTCTCCAGGTCATGCTTGAGGCTGCCAGGGCGAGAGGCCCCTTGGACGACCGCTTCGTCTCCTTGTTTGACGAGGTCCTCGTTGGCTTCCTCGACAAGTTCACCATCGTCAAGAAGCTCGCAGACGACCTTGGCGTACGCCTCCATCCCACGCGCCCAGGCTCTACGACGCCCGCCACCATCAATGGCCTCTATGGTGACAACCTCTTCGATGCATTGGTGGCCCTGCGACTGCCCGCCGTCACGCCGGAGAATGTCCACCTCACGGTCGCGCTCGCCGCGCAGCGCCTGGCGTAACAAGACACCATCAACATAATCACCCACGTCTATGCGCAAATCGTCCACAAGGACTACTACGTGCAAGACGAGGACGATAGGACACTGGCCTTCTTGGACCACAGGGCAACCTTGGACGACATTGTTCAGAAGCACGTTGAGCTCTCCGCCAACGCCGCTACTCCTGACATGTTGCTTGGTGACCCGGCGCAGTAGGGCCTGAGGATGTCGTTGATGGATCCGTATGTATTTTTATCTTTCCGTCAAATCCATGCAGTAGTGCATTGTACTACTAGTAATTATCTTACCTTTCGCATCAACCTCATAATTTTCGTACGTACTCCATGCCTGAACCGTGCCAGAACCAAACTTCTCATTACTCTAGGGAAAATCATTATTTCTATCTATCAGTCTCGCCATGGAGTAGAACCAAATTTTACAAGTTACAAGTTCAAAAGGAAAAGCCTGCCGTGTTCGTGTCAAACCCCCACACGGTTGGTCCGGCACTTCGCTCAAGGGGGAACGCGTGTTGTGTGGCATTTTCACTTACAAGTGGGACCACAATTGAGCAAACCAACTATCGGCAAACCCACAGCCCGCCCACCATGCGATGGCTGAGAAAACTGGAGGGAGAAGAGATGGTTGTAGCATGGACGCCAAGAAAATTCGTGTCATATGGGACTCGTGTGGGTGGCGTGTGCCGTTTGCGATACGTGAATGCTAGTTATGGCCCATGGCACCCCACTATATTGAGGTGCTGGTTATATAGAGCGAACACATTATCTCTCCAGGAGTATGGTACACCACCAGTACTACTCCGACTCACATTGTCACGAAATTTCCCGGAGTCCGTGCTCAGCCCTCCTCTCTCTCTCTCTCTCTCTCTCTCTCTCTCTCTCATCTCAGCCAGCCAGCAGACGCGCGGATCCCATCATTTGTTTGCTCACTTGATGTTCCACATGTCAGTGAAAACGCAAGACGACCCACTGAACCTGCACATCTTTCACCTCGACGTGCTGGTGATGAAAAACAAATCCAATATAGATCTTCAGTGGCCGCTTTTGGAGTTACTCGAGAGTAAGATTCTATTTACAGTTTAACCCAAGATGCACATCACGTGGCTTCAACTAGCACTCCATTTTATTGCATGACACGACCTGGATGTTGGATGTCCCACGTGTTGGCAAAATGAGGAAGAACTCGACCAAATCTTCTCCACAATTAGACTGGAGGAGTAGGAAACACGGCAAGCCCTGTGCCCACATCATACTACATACATGGACACCTCACGCAGTCACGCTATCACCATATTTCTCGGCTTCCATGGGAACACATAGCTCTAGTTGATCTAACTAGAACTAACTATTGTGCTAGCATACTCCAATATTAGGTTGGCTCTATGTGATGTTGCAACTTCATATAACCAGATGCTGGCTATACTAGTATGGTACTCACACTCCAAGAAGTGAATCGAAAACCATTCATAAATTGAGTTTATGACATGCATTTGCAAATGTACCATTTATTACATACAACAAGTCATCAACACACAACGCCAACGAGGATACATGTTGGATTATAGATTATTTCCAACAAAACATTCTACAAATACTAAAATTTTCATTACACAAAAAATAACAAGCAATGAAATGAACTTCGGCTCAACCAATCCTCGGTGTTGGAAACACTTGCTTTGAACCATAGGTGCTTTGGGAAGGGCCAGCTATTGTCAATATCGAGAGCAACGCAGGACCGATCATCCAGGCTGAAGCGACATATTGTTACCTCTTGAGCACTGCGTTGGTTTTCCCTTGAAGGGGAAAGGGCGATGCAGCAAAGTTGCGTAAGTATTTTCCCGAGTTTTGAGAACCAAGGTATCAATGCAGTAGGAGGCTACACACAAATCCCTCGTACCTACACAAACAAATAAGAACCTTGCAACCAACGCGATAAAGGGGTTGTCAATCCCTTCACGGCCACTTGCAAAAGTGAGATCTGATAGAGATAATAATAAGATAAATATTTTTGGTTTTTTATGATATAGATTGGAAAGTAAAGATTGCAAAATAAAATAGATTGGAAACTTATATGATGGAAAATAGACCCAGGGCCATAGGTTTCACTAGTGTCTTCTCTCAAGATAGAATAAGTGTTACGGTGGGTGAACAAATTACTGTCGAGCAATTGATAGAAAAGTGCATAGTTCTGAGAATATCTAGGCATGATCATGTATATAGGCATCACGTCCACGACAAGTAGATCGAAACGATTATGTATCTACTACTATTACTCCACACATCGACCGCTATCCAGGATGCATCTAGAGTATTACGTTCATAAGAATAGAGCAACACATTAGGCAAGATGACATGATGTAGAGGGATAAACTCAAGCAATATGATATAAACCCCTTCTTTTTATCCTCGATGGCAACAATACAATACGTGCCTTGGTGCCCCTGCTGTCACTGGGAAAGGACATCGCAAAATTAAACCCAAATCTAAGCACTTCTCCCATTGCAAGAACGATCAATCAAGTAGGCCAAACCAAACTGATAATTGGAAGAGACTTGCAAAGATAACCAATCATACATAAAAGAATTCAGAGGAAATTCAAATATTGCTCATAGATAATCTTGATCATAAACCCACAATTCATCAGATCTTGAAAAACACACCGCAAAAAGAATTACATCGAATAGATCTCCAAGAAGATCAAGGAGAACTTTGTATTGAGATTCAAAGAGAGAGAAGAAGCCATCTAGCTAATAACTATGGACCCGAAGGTCTGTGGTAAACTACTCACACTTCATCGGAGAGGCTATGGTGTTGATGTAGAAGCCCTCCGTGATCGATTCCCCCTCCAGTGGAGCGACAGAAAAGGTGCCAAGATGGGATCTCACGGGTACAGAATGTTGCAATGGTGAAAATAGGGTTTCGTGGTGGTCCTGGATGTTTTCAGGGTATATGGGTATATATAGGCGAAGGAAGTCAGTCAGGGGAGCCACGAGGGGCCCACAAGGGTGGTGGGGGGGCACGCCTGCCCCCTAGGCGCGCCCTCCTACCTCGTGGCCGCCTCGTTTGTTCCTTGACGTCCACTCCAAGTCTCCTGGATTGCGTTTGTTCCAAAAATAACTCTCCCGAAGGTTTCATTCCGTTTGGACTCCATTTGATATTCCTTTTCTGCGAAACACTGAAATAGGAAAAAAAAACAGCAATTTGGGATGGGCCTCCGGTTAATAGGTTATTCCCAAAAATAATATAAAAGTATATAGTAAAGCCCATTAAACATCCAAAAAATATAATATAATGGCATGGAACAATGAAAAATTATAGATACGTTGGAGACGTATCAAGCATCCCCAAGCTTAATTCCTGCTCGTCCTCGAGTAGGTGAATGATAAAAACAGAATTTTTATGTGGAATGCTACCTAACATATTTCTCAATGTAATTTTATTTATTGTGGCATGAACGTTCAGATCCATAAGATTCAATACAAAAGTTCATATTGACATGAAAACAATAATACTTCAAGCATACTAACAAAGAAATCATGTCTTCTCAAAATAACATGGCCAAAGAAAGCTATCCCTACAAAATCATATAGTCTGGCTATGCTCTATCTTCATCACACAACATATTTAAATCATGCACAACCCTGATGACAAGCCAAGCAATTGTTTCATACTTTTCATGTTCTCAAACCTTTTCAATTTTCACGCAATACATGAGCGCGAGCATCAGCCGGCTGTGCCAGATGGTCCACGACGCCGGCTTGCGGCCCGGCACCGAGGAATGTCTCCAGGTCATTCTTGAGGCTGCCAGGGCGAGAGGCCTCCTGGACGACCGCTTCGTCTCCTTGTTCACGAGGTCCTCGTTGGCTTCCTTGACAAGTTCGCCACCGTCAAGAAGCTCGCAGACGACCTTGACGTATGCCTCAAGCCCACGCGCCCAGGCTCTACGACGTCTGCCACCGTCAACGGCCTCTATGGTGACAATCTCTTCGATGCACTAGTGGCCCTGTGACTGCCCACCGTCGCGTCGGAGAATGTCCACCTCAAGGTCGCGCTCGCCACGCAGTGCCTGGCGCAGCAAGACATCATCGATATAATCACCCACGTCTATGCGCAAATCGTCCACAAGGAGTACTACATGCAAGAGGAGGATGATAGGACGCTGGTCTTCTTGGACCGCAGGGCAACCTTGGACGACGTTGTTTAGAAGCACGTTGAGCTCGCCGCCAACGCCGCTGCTCCTCACATGTTGGCTGGTGACCCAGCGCACTAGGGCATGAGGATGTCATTGATGGATCCATATGTATTTTTATCTTTCCGTCAAATCCATGTAGTAGTGCATTGTACTACTAGTAATTATCTTACCTTTTGCATCAACTTCAAAATTTTCGTACGAACTCCATGCATGAACCGTGCCAGAACTAAACTTCTCATTACTCTAGATAAAATTGTTATTTCTATCTATCTGTGTCGCCATGGAGCAGAACCAAATTTTACAAGTTACAAGTTCAAAAGGAAAAGCCTGCCGTGTTGGTGTCACACCCCCACATGGTTGGTCCGGCACGCCGCTCAAGGGGGAATGCATGTTGTGTTGCATTTTCACTTACAAGTGGGACCATAGTTGAGCAATCCGACTATCGGCAAAGCCCCTGCCCGCCCACCACGCGATGGCTGAGAAAACAGGAGGGAGAAGAGATGGTTGTAGCATGGCCTCCAAGAAAATTGGTGTCAGATGGGACTCGTGTGGGTGGCGTGTGCCATACTACTAGACGTGAATGCTAGTTATGCCCCATGCCACCCCACTATATCAAGGTTCCGGTTATGTAGAGCGAACATTATCTCTCCAGGAGTATGGTAGACCACCAGTACTACTCCTACTCACATTGTCGCAAAATTTCCTGGAGTTCGTGCTCATCCCTCCTCTCTCTCTCTCTCTATCTCTCTCTCTCTCTCTCTCTCTCTCTCTCCCTCTTCTCAGCCAGCCATCAGACGCACGGAGCCCATCGTTTGTTTGCTCACATGAGGTTCCACATGTCAGTGAAAACGCAAGACGACCCACTGAACCTGCACATCTTTCACCTCGAGGTGCTGGTGATGAAAAACAAATCTAATAAAGATCTTCAGTGGCCGCTTTTGGAGTTACTCAAGAGTAAGATTCTATTTACATTTTAACCCAAGATGCTTATCACGTGGCTTCAACTAGCACTCCATTTTCTTGCATGACACGACCTAGATGCTGGATGTCCCACGTGTTGGCAAAATGAGGAAGAACTCGACCAAATCTTCTCCACATTTAGACCGGAGGAGTAGGAAACATGGCAAGCCCTGTGCCTACATCATACTACGTACACACACACCTCACGCACTCACGCTATCACCATATTCCTCGGCCTCCATGGGACACCTAGCTCTAGTTGATCTAACTAGAACTAACTATTGTGCTAGCAT
Source organism: Triticum timopheevii (assembly GCA_963921465.1). Lineage (NCBI taxonomy): Eukaryota > Viridiplantae > Streptophyta > Magnoliopsida > Poales > Poaceae > Triticum > Triticum timopheevii. The sequence continues at coordinate 385,553,693 of OY997268.1, read as the reverse complement.
ACTCCAATATTAGGTTGGCTCTATGTGATGTGGCAACTTCGTCTAACCAGATGCTGGCTGTACTACTAAGGTACTCACACTCCAAGAAGTGACTCGAAAATCATTCATAAATTCAGTTTATGACATGCATTTGCAAATTTACCATTGATTACATACAACAAGTCATCAACACACAACGACAACGAGGATACATGTTGGATTATAGATTATTTCCAACAAACATTCTACAAATACTAAAATTTTCATCACACAAAAAATAACAAGCAATGAAATGAACTTCGGCTCAACCAATCCTCGGCATTGGAAACGGTTGCTTTGAACCAGAGGTGCTCTAGGAAGGGCCAGCTATTGTTAATATAGAGAGCAACGCAGGACTGATCATCCAGGCTGAAGCGACATATTGCTACCTCTTGAGCACTACGTTGGTTTTCAAGAGGAATGGCTGATGCAGCAAAGTAGCGTAAGTATTTCACTCAGTTTTGAGAACCAAGGTATCAATCCAGTAGGATGCTACACGCAAATCCCTCGTACCTACACAAACAAATAAGAACCTTGCAACCAACGCGATAAAGGGGTTGTCAATCCCTTCACGGCCACTTGCAAAAGTGAGATCTGATAGAGATAATAATAAGATAAATATTTTTGGTATTTTTATGATATAGATTGGAAAGTAAAGATTGCAAAATAAAATAGATCGGAAACTTATATGATGGAAAATAGACCCGTGGGCCATAGGTTTCACTAGTAGTTCTCTCAAGATAGCATAAGTATTATTGTGGGTGAACAAATTACTGTCGAGCAATTGATAGGAAAGTGCATAGTTATGGGAATATCTAGGCACGATCATGTATATAGGCATCACGTCTGCGACAAGTAGATCGAAATGATTCTGTATCTACTACTATTACTCCACACATCGACCGCTATCCAGCATGCATCTAGAGTACTAAGTTCATAAGAATAGAGTAATGCATTAGGCAAGATGACATGATGTAAAGGGATAAACTCAAGCAATATGATATAAACCACATCTTTTTATCCTCGATGGCAACAATAAAATACGTGCTTTACTGCCCCTGCTATCACTAGGAAAGGACACCGCAAGATTGAACCCAAAGCTAAGCACTTCTCCCATTGCAAGAAAGATCAATCTAGTAGGCCAAACGAAACTGATAATTCGAAGAGACTTGCAAAGACAACCAATCATACATAAGATAATTCAGAGAAAATTCAAATATTGTTCATAGATAATCTTGATCATAAACTCACAATTCATCGACAAACACACCGCAAAAAGAATTACATTGAATTCATCTCCAAGAAGACCGAGGAGAACTTTGTATTGAGATTCAAAGAGAGAGAAGAAGACATCTAGCTAATAACTATGGACCCGAAGGTCTGTGGTAAACTACTCACACATCATCGGAGAGGCTATGGCGCTGATATAGAAGCCCTCCGTGATCAATTTCCCCTTCGGTGGAGTGCCAGAAAAGGCCCCAAGATGGGATCTCACGGGTACAGAACATTGCGGCAGTGGAAATAGGGTTTCGTGGTGCTCGTGGATGTTTTTAGGGTATATGGGTATATATAGGTGAAGGAAGTCGGTCAGGGGAGCCACGAGGGGCCCACGAGGGTGGGGGGGCGCCTGCCCCCCTAGGGGCGCCCTCCTACCTTGTGGCCGCCTCGTTTGTTCCTTGACGTCCACTCCAAGTCTCATGGATTGCGTTTGTTCCAAATATAACTCTCCCGAAGGTTTCATTCCATTTGGACTCCATTTGATATTCCTTTTCTGCAAAACACTGATAGGAGAAACAACAATTTGTGTTGGGCCTCCGGTTAATAGGTTAGTCCCAAAAATAATATAAAAGTATATAGTAAATCCCATTAAACATCCAAAACAGATAATATAATAGCATGGAACAATCAAAAATTATAGATACGTTGGAGACGTATCAAGCATCCCTAAGCTTAATCCTGCTCGTCCTCGAGTAGGTGAATGATAAAAACATAATTTTTGATGCGGAATGCTACCTAACATATTTCTCAATGTAATTTTCTTTATTGTGGCATGAATGTTTAGATCCATAAGATTCAAGACAAAAGTTCATATTGACATGAAAACAATAATACTTCAAGCATGCTAACAAAGCAATCATGTCTTCTCAAAATAACATGGCCAAAGAAGGCTATCCCTACAAAATCATATAGTCTGGCTATGCTCTATCTTCATCACACAAAATATTTAAATCACGCACAACCCCGATGACAAGCCAAGCAATTGGTTCATACTTTTGATGTTCTCAAACTTTTTCAATTTTCACGCAATACATGAGCGTGAGCCATGGACATAACACTATATGTGGAATAGAATGGTGGTTGTGGAGAAGAAAAAAAATGAGAAGATAGTCTCACATCAACTAGGCGTATCAACGGGCTATGGAGATGCCCATCAATAGATATCAATGTGAGTGAGTAGGGATTGCCATGCAACGGATGCACTAGAGCTATGAGTGTATGAAAGCTCATCAAAAGAAACTAAGTGGGTGTGCATCCAACTTGCTTGCTCACGAAGACCTAGGGCATTTTGAGAAAGCCCATCATCGGAATATACAAGCCAAGTTCTATAATGTAAAATTCCCACTAGTATATGAAAGTGACAACATAGGAGACTCTCTATCACGAAGATCATGGTGCTACTTTGAAGCACAAGTGTGGTAAAAGGATAGTAACATTGTCCCTTCTCTCTTTTTCTCTTTTTTTTTATTTTTTTATTTTTTATTTTGGTGGGATTCTTTGGCCTCTTTTTTTATTTGGGCTTCTTTGGCCTCTTTTATTTTTCATAATGTCCGGAGTCTCATCCTGACTTGTGGGGGAATCATGGTCTCCATCATCCTTTCCTCACATGGGACAATGCTCTAATAATGAAGATCATCACACTTTTATTTACTTACAGCTCAAGAATTACAAATCAATACTTAGAACAAAACATGACTCTATGTGGATGCCTCCGGCGGTGTACAGGGATATGCAATGAATCAAGAGCGACATGTATGAAAGAATTATAAAGGTGGCTTTGCCACAAATACGATGTCAACTACATGATCATGCAAAAGCAATATGACAATGATGGAGCATGTCATAATAAACGGAATGGTGGAAAGTTGCATGAAAATATATCTCAGAATGGCTACGGAAATGCCATAATAGGTAGGTATGGTGGCTGTTTTGAGTAAGGTATATGGTTGGTGTATGGTACCGGCGAAAGTTACGCGGCACAAGAGAGGCTAGCAATGGTGGAAGGGTGAGAGTGCGTATAATCCATGGACTCAACATTAGTCATAAAGAACTCATATACTTATTGCAAAAATCTATTAGTCATTGAAACAAAGTACTACGCGCATGCTCCTAGGGGGATAGATCGGTAGGAAAAGACCATCGCTCATCCCCGACCGCCACTCATAAGGAAGACAATGAAGAAATAAATCATGCTCCGACTTCATCACATAACAGTTCACCATACGTGCATGCTACGGGAATCACAAACGTTAACACAAGTATTCCTCAAATTAACAACTACTCCACTAGCATGACTAATATCACCATCTTCATATCTCAAAACAATCATAAGGAATCAAACTTCTCACAGTATTCAATGCACTTAATATGAAAGTTTTTATTATACCCATCTTGAATGCCTATCATATTAGGACCAATTTTATAACCAAAGAAAATACCATGCTGTTCTAAAAGACTCTCAAAATAATATAAGTGAAGCATGAGAGATCAATAATTTCTACAAAATAGAACCATCTCCGTGCTCTAGAAAGATATAAGTGAAGCACTAGAGCAAAATTATCTAGCTCAAAAGATATAAGTGAAACACATAGAGTATTCTAATAAATTATGATTCATGTGTGTCTCTCCCAAAAGGTGTGTACAGCAAGGATGATTGTGGTAAACTAAAAAGCAAATCCTCAAATCATACAAGACGCTCCAAGCAAACACATATCATGTGGTGAATAAAAATATAGCATCAAGTGAAGTTACCGATAGACGAAGACGAAAGAGGGGATGCCTTCTGGGGCATCCCCAAGCTTAGGCTTTTGGTTGTCCTTGAATTTACCTTGGGGTGCCTTGGGCATCCCCAAGCTTAGGCTCTTGCCACTCCTTATTCCATAATCCGTCAAATCTTTACCCAAAACTTGAAAACTTCACAACACAAAACTCAACAGAAATTCTCATGAGCTCTGTTAGTGCAAGAAAACAAACCACAACTTTAAAGTACTGTAATGAACTCATTCTTTATTTATATTGGTGTTAAACCTACTGTATTCTAACTTCTCTACGGTTCATACCCCCTGATACTAGACATAGATTCATCAAAATAAGCAAACAACACACGAAAAAAAGAATCTGTCAAAAGCAGAACAGTCTGTAGTAATCTGTAACTTTCGAATACTTCTGGAACCCTAAAATCCTTCCAAAATAGGAAGTCCTAGGAAATTTTTATGTTAATATTATACAAAAAGAATCAACTGAAAAGAAAGTTTCTGTGATTTATTAAAATTATTCTCGTGCGTGCAAAAGTTTCTGTTTTTCAGCAAGATCAAATTAACTATCACCCAAGATGATCCTATAGGTTCTACTTGGCACAAACACTAACTAAAACATAAAACCACATCTAACCAGAGGCTTGATGAAGAATATATTACTAGACAGGAGCAAAAAGTAAAGAACAAAAATAAAATTGGGTTGCCTCCCAACAAGCGCTATCGTCTAACGCCCCTAGCTAGGCATAAAAGTGAGAATAGATCTAAGTATTGCCATCTTTGGTATTCAGTTCTTCAAAAGAACACATATAACCCTTAGGAATTTCCTTATTTTTAGTAATGATTAAACTCCTAGGCATGAAATCAAGAAATTCGTTTGTAGCAAAAGGTTCCTTAATGATAGCAAAAAAAATTGGGTGAAAACTTATTGATTTGAGATCCGCATTTTCCTTACTAGAAGATTCACCCTTATTTTTAGAACATACATAAATTTGGCAACTTTGGTAGTAGGAGGATTTGGAGTACTTTTCACAGAAGAAAAGGCAGACCCTAAGTTGGTAATAATATCCCGAAGTTTTCCGATTCTTGTGGAATCTTGATCTATTCTTTCCTTAACTAGAGGTTCCTTTTCTTTAAAAAAATCAAAGCAACTCCTACCTTAGATCCTTATTGGGTAATTTGGTTGTGGATCTTTTTATCCAAATTTTCAATTAACTCTACGGTGGCAACTTTATTTTCAATAATTTAAAGCCTTTGCATCACATGTTCCAATGTTAAAACAGTTCCATTAACCAAAAGAGGTGGTGGCCCAAACAAATCTATCATAGCATTATAAGAATCAAAAGTATGGCTACCCAAGAAATTCCCTCTGGGAATGGTATCAAGGATGCATCTATTCCAGGGAGTAATGCCTACATAAAAATTGCGAAGAATTGCTTCCTAGTATATCTATTTTGAGCATTGCAAATTCTATGCCAAGCATCTTTTAGATTTTCTCCCTCCCTTTGTTTAAAATTAAGAACTTCATGATCGGGAGTACTAACAATGATATAAGGACTAGCCATGACGACGAACGACGACACAAGAAGCAAGCGAAAAAGAGGCGAACGGGAAATAGAGGGCGAATAAAACGGCAAGGGTGAAGTGGGGGAGAGGAAAACGAGAGGCAAATGGAAAATAATGTAATGTGAGGGATAAGAGTTTGTGATGGGTACTTGGTATGTCTTGACTTGTGCGTAGACCTCTCTGGCAACGGCGCCAGAAATCCTTCTTGCTACCTCTTGACCACTGCGTTGGTTTTCCATTGAAGAGGAAATGGTGATGCGGCAAAGTAGAGTAAGAATTTCCCTCAGTTTTGAGAACCAAGGTATCAATCCAGTAGGAGGCTACACGCAAATCCCTCGTACCTACACAAACAAATAAGAACCTTGCAACCAACGCGATAAAGGGGTTGTTAATCCCTTCACGGCTACTTGCAAAAGTGAGATCTGACAGAGATAATCAGAAGATAAATATTTTCGGTATTTTTATGATATAGATTGGATGGTAAAGATTGCAAAATAAAATAGATCGGAAACTGATATGATGGAAAATAGACCCGGGGGCCATAGGTTCACTAGTGGCTTCTCTCAAGATACCATAAGTATTACGGTGGGTGAACAAATTACTATCGAGCAATTGATAGAAAAGTGCATAGTTATGAGAATATCTAGGCATGATCATGTATATAGGCATCACGTCCGCGACAAGTAGATCGAAATGATTCTGCATCTACTACTATTACTACACACATCGACCTCTATCCAGCATGCATCTAGAGTATTAAGTTCATAAGAATAGAGTAACGCATTAGGCAAGATGACATGATGTAGAGGGATAAAGTCAAACAATATGATATAAACCCGATCTTTTTATCCTCGATGGCAACAATACAATACGTGCCTTGCTGCCCCTGCTGTCACTGGGAAAGGACACCGCAAGATTGTACCCAAAGCTAAGCACTTATCCCATTGCAAGAAAGATCAAACTAGTAGTCCAAACCAAACTGATAATTTGAAGAGACTTGAAAATATAACCAATCATACATAAAGGAATTCAGAGGAGATTCAAATATTGTTCATAGATAATCTTGATCATAAACCCACAATTCATCGGATCTCGACAAACACACCACAAAAAGAATTACATCGAATAGATCTCCAAGAAGATCGAGGAGAACTTTGTATTTAGATTCAAAGAGAGAGAAGAAGCCATCTAGCTAATAACTATGGACCCGAAGGTCTATGATAAACTACTCACACTTCATCGGAGAGGCTATGGCGTTGATGTAGAAGCCCTCCGTGATCGATTCCCCCTCAGGCGGAGCGTCGGTAAAGGCCCCAAGATGGGATCTCTCGGGTACATAAGGTTGCGGTGGTGAAAATAGGGTTTCGTCGTGCTCCTGGATGTTTTTAGGGTATATGGGTATATATAGGCGAAGGAAGTCGGTCAGGGGAGCCACGAGGGACGCACGACGGTGCGGGGCATGCCTGCCCCCCTGGGCGCACCCTCCAACCTCGTGGCCGCCTCGTTTGTTCCTTGACGTCCACTCCAAGTCTCTTGGATTGCGTTTGTTCCAAAAATAACTCTCCCGAAGGTTTAATTCCGTTTTGACTCCGTTTGATATTCCTTTTCTGCGAAACACTGAAATAGGCAAAAAAACAGCAATTTGGGTTGGGCCTCCGGTTAATAGGTTAGTCCCAAAAATAATGTAAAAGTATATAGTAAAGCCCATTAAACATCCAAAACAGATAATATAACAACATGGAACAATCAAAAATTATAGATATGTTGGAGACGTATCACATATATCAGGACCAGGGTAGGGAACCACCGCAATGTCCGAGGTATAGATATAGTTGGTTCTCATAAATGGTAGTAATGTTGTATCAACAGCAGTTGGATCGCCTTTCACCATCATTGGATAATTTTGTCCAAGGAAGAGTGAGTTTTCTCCAAGACTATCAATACTGAACTAGGGAGAAGGTGTTGGCGCTAGCACACTAGTATCTACCCCAAATAACCTGCAACAGGTGTTGGAATAGGTCTGGAGAGGGCGACCATGGGAGACAACACCTGCTTCCTTAGTAGTAACATCAGCAGTGCACTATATACAAACAAGAAGAGGTGATCCATCAGAATAAGTTGCCAGGCGTCCTGCTCGTCCTCATGCTCGTGATCATCTCATTGTCATCTCCCCCTTGGTTATAAAAATTTTCAAGTATAGGTGGTGGAATGTTCACAGGACCTTGGAAACACAAGAAGGTTGATTAGTAAAGGGAATCTTGCTAACCCGCATGCATGTGGATGGAACAATTATAATTACGGTGGAAGACAAACGTACTGAAACCATAAGGATTCCATGCAAAAACTGTGCCACGAGTGGTGGCATCAAACACAAGACGCTCATATGCAATTGCATCGTAGTACTCATCCGTGTACGGAAATTGATTTTGAGCAATATCCTTGACGAGTCGATGAAGTAGTAACGACGGCAACAAGCTTGTCAAAGATAGCAACAACTTCATAGTTCGTGTAATCCCAAGAGCGGTTGGGAACTCAACAAATTGCTATCTTCCGTAGACGACAATCACCATGATCGTATTTGAACGTACGTAGATCATCTGTGAGCTCAACCTTAGGGCACTCTGAGATTTTTGGAAGTGGAATCCACTGACGAGTGTACGCATTCCCAAGTTACCACTCACAGTTGTACCCAATATAAATAACCCAATCTACATTTGCGCCAGCCCAGGCCTTACCCTTAAGCGATGTCATCTTAACTTCACATGTATCATTATCAAGCTGCATCGACTTGCACAATGCGAGGCTTCCGTCGCCCGCGCCCATGCAAACAGGCTCATAGCGAAGAAGATAGGGGAGATCAAACTGCTCCTGGACCCTTGGGTTGTTTGTAAAGATGTTATTAGTTGGGTCGAGAATGGTCTGGAACAAACCTGCCATGCTAGCCGAGGTGATGACGTCGCACCGATCATTGAGTTCATCCACCACGTCATCTTTCAGATCAGGGCAAGAATAATGGGGTCGTTTCCGGCTTGTTCCCTCCATGGAGAAGACAATCGAACAATGGCAGAAGGAAGGGTGAAGGCAAATGGAGGAGGGAGGAAGAGCATGCGATCGTAGTTCCAAATCGAGAGGGAAAGGCGAAGAGGTGATGGACGGTTGCCACTGTACAGAAAGAGGCGCCCCGGCTTACATAGACGTCCATTCAGAAATTGTACAAAACGACTTGTTGTCGTCTCACTTATATGTTGGAATAGGACCACATGTCAAGGAAACATGGTGTGTCATTTCTCGTGAAAAATGCAATCTGGCCGTGTTGGCCCGAAGTGCCGCATTATTTCTCGACTTTATTTTTTTAATGGCGTGCCGTTCAGTTTGGAAGCACGACTAACTGGTACTGTATGTAGAGAAAATATAAACTACTCTACCACTACTCCACCTCTAGTACTAGTATCAAAAAAGATATATATGTTGGAGCTTCAGTGCTTGCTTGCTAAGGGCTGCCCACTTGCTTCTCACACTATCACCCTCTCTCCAGATCTAGAAAAGACAGCCTCTCTCTCCCTCCTCACCGGTGGTCACAGATCCGCCAAGGAAGAAAAGGACGTGAAGTGTTAACGCACTTGTCATCGGCGAGCGAGGTCACGCACTGACGACAAGGTCGTCCTCTCAGACCTAGCGCCCGCGCGAGATGGCCTCCGTCCCCAAGATCGCTGCCATAGTGTGTGAGGAGGATGACAACCACGAGCAAAACCACTTCCCGCCAACCCTTAGGTATGCTACCACTTTTCAATCCATACCCTTGTTCTATTGCCCCATATGCCATGTTGCTGCATGTGGATGTTTCACCACTCCACCTAATTCCCAATTTGCTATCCTCTCTTCAACATTAGGAGCATGTTTTCTTCAAAACCTTTATATCCAATTGGTGGCACTATGAGCTGTTCATTACAAAGGTACATGGTTTGCTACTATCTTGCTACTCTTTTTGTACTGTCATTAGATAGTAATATTAGTGGTTTGCATGTGAATTTATTGGCAGGGTGGACCTACATTGGAGGTGCAGGACATGATTCAATGATTGGATGCTCAATTTCGGTTGTATGGATTTCACCTCTTCCATCGCTGCGAACATGGATATCTTTGGTGTGATGAAGAATAGGCGCTATATTTCTGCTATGTACCAGCAAATCAATTCAATACGAAATTTTCCAGGGAAAAACATGACAGTATCAAATTGTCCAGTGCAAAACATGACAGATCCTAAGCGGAAGAGGCGTGTCAAACCGAAAATACAAGGTGGGGTATATGTTTACTAGCTGGTTGATATTTGTGCAGACAGATGTCTGCCCATTGCTATTTGGCAAACTAACAAAGTGACCGCAATTTTGGTGGAACTGCACAAAAGAATAGTATGGTCACTGCATGCAGTGCCATTTGAAAATAGACACAGAAAGATTGGATAGTCACTTCATGGACTGCACAAAAGTTGTACTATACTATTTATTGGCCAACACTAGGTGCTTCATTGCATTGGTCCGATTATAAAATGGGCATCATTTTGCTGTGTGATTCCAAAATTTGTCTTTCACTAAGTTAAAGTTTGTATTCCGAAAATAGTCTCGCTATGTGATTGAGAGAAGACCAAATCATATTGCAGTGGATGTTCCTCCGTCATGTGTGGTTCATTCTCATGGTTCCAGCTGTTGGTGAAACAATTTATGTTTGCAAGAGGAATTGTAGACTTCACAAAAAAATTTGTCTTTCACTCTATGCTGAATGTTGGCCTAGAGAAGCATCCATGTTAGTAGGAAGAACAAATGTTTTTTCTAGATCTTTGCTTTTGGAGCTACATTTTTGTATTTGATATGTGAATCATTGAGATGCATTAACATGTTACTAGTTGGTTGTGAAGTTGGGCTACTAATGTGAACATATTACAATGCCAAGCCTATGAGTCTCGTGTGAACATTTCGAACAGATTGACTCTTACTACTGTGGAAAACATGATCCCGATTTTTGTGTTCTCAGTGTTTACAAGTTACTAGCAGTTCCTTATTTCTGTTTGCTCAGTGTTTACAAGTTAATTATCAATCACTAGCTAGCCTACTAAAACGCTCCTAGCAGTTTAAGTTGCAATGCAAGATCCAAAGGTGGCAGTTTTTTTAATAAAAATGCCTACCTCTGAAGAAATTGACAAGCTGTTCTGAAGAAAATGCCATGCGAATCTGAAGAGACTGCCAGCAAAAAAATTCACAAACGCCTTATCTCCCAGCGAATGTTCATCAGCTAATGCGATCCTACACATACACTATCCGACCTACTCGATCCTAGGCGTACACTATCCGACCTACTCGATCCTGCACGAATAAATAGCAGATCACGCACACACTACCTCCTTTCCGGTTTGCAGGGCTCAATTCAAAAATCTCACCAACCAAGGTAGATGATGAGTGGTGGAATAATTTTTGACAAGGAGGGAGTGCATCATCTGTATGATTCGAGTGCACTCGTTTGACTCCATGGCGATGTGCAACCCAACATGGACGAGAGGCATAACTGACAGGAGATGACATCACATCAGCTTTTCCACTTTTCCATGGTAAGCTGGCGTGCTAAGCCTTGCCCGCTTATGCATTGAATTCCGATGACCGTCGTGTTTCCCTTGACACGCTACTTCACCTACCTTCTGCCTATATTTACCGGTTCCCGGCATTCTCTGGTAGCACTGTCGCCCAATTCGCCCTATCGGCTCCCCTCATAACCCCCACTGGCCCGACGTCGCTCTCCACTTGCCCTCGCTCTTGCCACGTCCGTCATGCCCCCGACCGTCTGCAAAAGGCGATGTCAGGGGCGCTCACCGCCAAAGCTAGTGTTCGGTGATTCACCAGAAGGAAGACGGAGGGAGGAGGCATTCTATCGGTCTTTAGATGGCAACGCGGAGTATGAGGACTTGTTGGAGCGCAACCCCCTGGCGGAGGAGCAACGTATCACCGATTTGCGCTATCGGCGGGGCATGGAGCAGTAGCACACCGCCGCTTTGATTTGCAAGCAGAGCGCCCGCGACTGCACCGACTACGTGGAGGCTGGTGCCCGACAAATAGCCCTAGAGGCCATCGGGCATGCATGTGTGCACGACGCCGAATTTTACTACCAGCTCATCAAGTGGGTTTCCCGCTTAGAAGCTGAAGCTTCGGTGGACCACGCCGGCATGAAAAGGGCCAACGCGTGCGAGAAACGCGCTCTATCGCACCTCCAGCAAGTCCGAGGCGATTAGGAGGACGTCGTTGTATTAGTGTACTCCCACTAATACAACGAGCGGCTGACATGAGGGACCCAGTAGCTTGCCTAGTTTTTTTGAGGGAAGTAGCTTGCCCGGTTATCTTTGTTTTTGAGACGGAAGCAGGGTGTCAACTGGGTTGTGCAGGGCACTCTGGCCTGTCTAGCCAACCTTTTCTTTTATGTTTACCACAAGACCAGCCTAGTAGTTTTTTTTGTTTCTGAAAATGGCTACCCAGTTTTTTTGTTCTTTTGCAGAATACCCAAACGAGGCCTACTTGCTTTGTTAGCCCTATTGGGCTCCAAATCTTTCAAGACGAGAAAATGGGCTATCAGTAATCCGAAATGGGTTGTACATTTTTAAAACACATCAAACAAACAATTAGTTTCAAATTTCTTTTTTTTTTCATTTCAAGATTTGAAATTCCATTGATTTTTATGCGTGGAAATTATTTGGATTTTATATTGATATGAATTTATTTTTCAAATTAGTTTGTATGTAATTCAAAATTTCAGGATTAAAAATAGTTCGGACCGCTCAAAAATATGCAGATATGATGTTTTAATCGTGGCCACAATATGGGTTGTAATGCTAACAAAAAGAATATGGGCTCCCAAAAAATCCTTAAGAATTAGCAAATTGGCTGTAAATTACTAGAAATAATGGCAGATGGGCTGTATGCTGTTTTCCACAGATTTGAGGCTGACTTATGCGCCTTCTATAGCTTGACGCGTACGCTTTCCTAAAAAAAGATTGACGTGCATGCAACGTCATGCCAACTTAGTCAACACGCGAGAGCAGAGACTGTTGGATGTCCATCCAACAGCCGTCGTTCTTCTTCAATCTCTGCTCTCCTGCTCCAACCTCTCAAACAAGCACCGGCGAGACTGCCTGCTCCCTCCTCCCGCGGCCGGCTGTGCTGCCGCGCAGGCCTCACCGCTCCACCATACTCCCAAAACTGGCCTAGCCATCCCTCTACTCACCCAGACCTCCTGTTATTCTCCGACGATGGAAGCCTCACACTGCAGCCGAAGCAGTAAACACTCATACTCCCCTCCGCGGGGGAAATAACTGCCGAGTCTTCCCCGGCTCCTGGTCATTCCCTTCCTAGGCCTCGCCGTCGTCCCCCACCTTGGTGCTCCCGTCGCAGCGTGCTCAACATGGTCAGGGAACAACTTCCATTGGAAGAGGACTATACGTGGAGAGGCTGATAGCTGGGTCCACTGCCGCAGCAAGGAAGTGCCTCCTTATTACACACAAAATAATGATTCCTCCAGTTGACAGCAGGGACCCAGCGGCTGGGCCTCTGTATTTCACCAAAAAACATTCCCGCCGCTGACAGCTTGGACCCACCAGCTATATCTCTTTGCACGAAAGTGCCTCCTTATTAAGCAAAAAAATGAAGACCCCCACTGCTAGGTGGGACTCACCATATTTGGAGGCTGACTTGTGGGCCTACTAAGTTGACGCGGACGCAAGGCTTTGTCAACTTAGTCAATGTAAATGATTCTAGCTGCAGTGACCCATACTGTCAGGACCCCAACTCAATGCCACACCGATCTAGCATGTAACACCTCATATCACATTGCGGCCTCACGCACGGTATCCCCACGGGTGTCTCCTTACCAGGCCCGGGACCGTTTGCGCCTTTTGACACACGTATATGATAGTGTTGCTAGCATCCATATGACAAGGAGCCCGGGCTGACATGGCTAGTCGTGAACCCAAAGTGGCACTAACTTACAGGGACAGGCATACATGACCCAGCAACGAACGTGTCGGTCATCAGCGAGTGAATCCGGGCTGTAGCAGCTGGGCTAGCAAGACTCCAGTAAACTGGGCTGTAGCAGACTAACAAGGACTCCGGTAGGCACCGCGTGACATTTGCCCGAAGGGACAGACACAGGAATGAAGAAGGACACATGCCGGCCAGCCTAAGTGTTCCGGAGTAGTAGCAAGCTACCATGGCTCAGTGGAAACACTAGGAGACATTTCCCGGTAAGAGAGGCTACCAAGGATAAACAACTAGATAGTCAGATCCCACACATACCAAGCATTCCAATAACATTCACACAATATGCTCGATATGTGCGAATACAACATGCCATCACAACATGTCTCTACAACTAAAGTATTTACTCAATAGGCTCCGAGGAGCGAGATATTACAAACATGGGTCTCTCGACCCAGCATTCAGAGCATACAAGTCAAAGCACATGCGGAAGCTCAACATGTCTGAGTACAGACAAATATAAATGAAAAAGGCTGAGAAGCCTGACTATCTACTAGATCCTGCCGAGGGCTCAAGATCGTAGCTAAGGTAACAAGCTAAACATCGAAGTTCATGCAGAACTGCTAGTGAGAATGAAATCTCTCTCTGCAAAAAACATATAATAGGAAAACGTGAGTACAAATGTACCCAGCAAGAATTACATCAGAACTAACTACATATGCATCATTATCAACAAAGGGGATGGTGGGGTTTAACTGCAGCAAGCCAGCTTTGACTCGGTGGCTATCCTGAACGACGACTGCAAGTAACTCTTTTGAGGTGGCGCACACGAGTCCTCATATTCACCATATAAATACACCACTATGGATCCGCTCCCGTCTCCCTATGAGAACGCCATCCATAGCACTCATGCTTATCTTGCGTATTTTAGAGTATCCACTTTCACTTGACTATGAACTATATAGGCAACCCAGAAGTCCTTTACCGCAGACATGGCTATTCGAATAGATAATGTTAACCCTGCAGGGGTGTACTTCTTCACACACGCTCTCACCACTTATCGCCGTTTACACGACAAGTACTCGGCAACCTTCAAGCGGAAGCCCAGCGAGGGTGTCTGCCACGACCTGACTAACCACACAAGTCTCTCGTCTAGGTGTATCGCCTATTCGGGTACCATCCGCAAGGAGATCTGGCCGGGGTGTCGCTCACGGCCCAAAACGATGTGTGCAGGGTTCCCAAGCCCACCATCCGGGTGCCACTTGGTACACTGGGCCACTGTGCCTAGTCTGTCCCAAGCCCACCTGTACCGGGTGCCACTTGGTAGACTACTAACACTACCTACAAACACCAGAAACTACTTGCATCTCCTGGACAGAGATCATGTTGATTAATAAGTCGAGAGAGCTTGGAGTGCCCAGAGCCCAATGTGTGGTAGTAACTATTCATGGATCACAAACACAGAACTCAGTTCCTGAGGACGGTTTCAATGAGACAACCCACCATGTACTCCTACATGGCCTCTCACCGCTACCTTTACCAAATCGTGTTCACACACTTAGCTCTCAACAGTAGGACATGTTCACCACATTCCAATTCATCCCCGATGAATCAGACCTGACTCAACTCTAAGCAGTAGCAGGCATGACAAACAAGCATGAATGAGTAGGCACATCAGGGCTCAAACAACTTGTCGTGGATTTGTCACGGCAGATGTCCTAGTGAAAGGACTTAGTCGTGGAGCCATCGCTACGGGTTTACTTGAAGGGGTTAAAGCGGACACAAAGACACGAGGGTTTTATACTAGTTCGGCCCCTTCGATGAAGGTAAAAGCCTACGTCTAGTTGTGATGGAATTGATGTGGTCTCGATGGCTAGGGAGCAAACAAGCTTCGCCTAGACTCGAGTTGTTGTTGTCCTGAACCGCCGCCGGGTCGTCCCCTTATATACACGGGTGACGCCCGTCGGTCCATAGAGTCCCAACCGGTTCATACTCGTATTCCGGTTGGTGTCTCTCTATTCCTAACTTACAATACAAGTCATACATCAGGCCGGTTTATGGCTACATGCTCTAACCGACTACAGGCCTTGGGCCTTCATCTGCTTATACCACTAATGAAGTTAACCCGGCCCAAGTAGGCCGGTTTACGCCTAGTGGTAATATCCCCAACATTAGGCCCCAGATTGATTTGAACTGGTTCATGTCAATCCTTCACACAATCTTGCGTCTTGGATATCTTCTGGTAATTGGTAAACCTCCATGTCGTCATCATTTTTGGTTGCTGTAAACCGGCAGGACGTCATCAGTTTTGGTTACTGTAAACCGGCATGACGTTATCATGAAATTTAGAACGCCCTCTTAATAACAGCTCCAGGATCCGCGCGCTTGACCTAGCTCGGTTGCCTTATAAATAAGACCGAAGGGTCATTTCTTTTCTTTCCCCTCCGTCCCTTCTTCTTCTTCTTCCTCACGTCGCCGGCTTTGGAGCTCCGCCACCGCCGTCGACCTCTGCCTCGTCTCGGGCCGCTGCATCAACCTGAACGTACCAGAGTATTGCGGCACCTTCCCGCATCTTCTCCATTCCTGGTAAGCTTTCTCTCCTTCTTAACCTAGATCTGTTCTTAGGGTTCCATGTTCATGCTGTGTTCATCGCGCGCTCATATCCGTTCTCTGATCTTGAAGGAATCCGTGAACTCTTGCTGTGTTTAGTAGCGATCCCTAAGCATCCGCTTGCAATTTCTCATCCAAGCCCATAGATCTCCCGCACATATCCACTCAATGGTTCACCTCTGTTTCTGCCTTACTCTTCGAAATATTTCCTGTTTTTGTGCACTTGCTGTAGATCCGCGGCTGTAACACGATTTTGTGAAACTTGTTTCTGCATAACTAGTTATCCATAGCTTGAATTGCTTCCGATGCTTAGGTCAGGCGGTTTAACTTCACCATAGAAAAAAATTGCTAAACCGGTATATATGTCATTAGTCCCCTGGTTGAACCGCTAGAATCCATATGATGCCGCATTGTAGAAGACCGGTTTATAGGTACTGCCTCCGGTTTATCGTAGTTAGATCAACACCTTTTTATCCGGCATGTCCTTGAACCGGATCACCTATTTCTTGTAGATCTCGTCATGGCCAAACAAGTGTATGAGTGCAACTGGGTTCCCTCTCGCATCACCGAATCACAGTTGGATGATCTAGTCCTGATCGGCGCTTTGGATAGCAAAGATACGATCCACTGGAGGGTTCCTGGAGATGAATGTCCTCCCACGCCCCAGGAAGGAGAGGTCGTGGTCTTCGCAGATCACATGGCCCGGGGTTTCAAACCGCCCGGCTCTAAATTTTATCGGGACGTGTTAGCCAACTTTCAACTCCGTCCACAGGATATTGGCCCCAACTCCGTCACCAACCTATGTCACTTTCAAGTACTTTCTGAGGCATACCTTCAAGAGGAACCTTCAGTCGAGCTGTTTAGAGATCTCTTTCATCTGAACCGCCGCACTGAATTCACCGACGGTCCTAACACCGAACTGGGCGGTATGGCCATTCAGAAAAGGAAGGAAATCACCTATCCCCACGTCAAACTCCATACTCACCCCAAGGAGTGGAATGCAACTTGGTTTTATTGCAAGGATACCTCCCCTGACAATGAAAATCCCTTGCCTGGCTTCCGTCCGGAACGGCTCAGCAACACTCACCCTTTTCCACAAAGGCTAAGCACCAAGGAGAGAATTAAATATGCTCCTCAACTGTCCAAGCTCCGGGCCTTCATGGCCAAGGGTTTAATAGGAATAGACCTTGCACGCTGCTGGATATCATGGAGCATTCTGCCTCTGAGCCGGCGCCCCGGCTTGATGTGCACGTACACTGGTAGCGTCGATGACCCACTCCGACATATCAAAATTCAAGTCTCCAACGACGAAGTCACAGAATCTGTAAAGAAGATGTTGAATGAACCGGAGCACCTCTGCGCTCAAACCGGTCTGCTTCCTTACTGCACCACCAACGAACCGCCAGCAGTAAGATTTTAATTGCTCTATTATTGAACCTGTTACTGCTTTATCTGCCTGACCTTTAATTATTGCTGACCCAGAGTGATAATCTGTTTTGGAGCAAGAAGCTTTCACAAGATAAAACGGAGAAGGCAGGGCGGCCAACCCGGCCCAAGACCAAGGTTATCAAGAAACCAGCTCGTAAGAGAAAAACCACCGCTTCATCTGACCCAGCTATTGATGATGATGATGTGGGTAATCCGGATCTTGAGGTAGAACTTGATTCACTTGGCTTACTTTTTACACGCCTTATTGATGATGATGCTTGTCAGGATGACGTTGAAGCCTGCAATGCGGGATTCATTGAGGTAACTATTCTCTCTTCCGATTCAGAAATCTTGCCTTTGCCAAAATTTCGCCGGGCAAACCGGAAAGTTAAATTTTCTCATCCTCTTGCTTATTTGAATCCCCAATTTCTTATGAAGACCCAGCAACACGAAGCTCGCCGCACAACCCGGCACAGCGGCCAGGTAGTTACCTCTGCCGGTGTACCGAACAGTCCGGTTCGAAAACGCTGCTCCGAGGTCTCCGACCTTTTTATTGATTTAAATCCTAAAGCGGGTTTCTTCCGTCAGCCTCTTAATCCATCCGACTCCGATTATCAGGTAACTTCTCATTCATCGTCTGGTGAATCGTCGGCCACTCAGCTACCACCTTTGAAAACAGTTGCTCGGTAAGTTAAACTGAACATATGCTTCCAGTATACTGCGTAATGGCATATGCCTTTCCTTGACTTTTTGTTTTTCTTTCAGGGCCAAACCAAAACCAAGCAAGAAAGCCCGCCTGGATAAAGCGGCTGAAGAAGATGTAGCCCCAGAACATGACCAAGTGCCGGATCTTGAAATGTTTGCTCCTGAAGATATTCCCAATGATCCTCCTTTGCAAGATGACGTTATTCCGGAAGAAGGGCTTATTAACACTTCCGCCTCTGCTGATCCGCCTGCCAGCTCGTCCGGATTGAGAAATCCCACACTCCTGCTGACAAACCGGCAGCTCCAACACAAACCGGCGAGTCCAAAGATGATGATGTTGTGATTACCGATGTTGGCCGCTTTGAACCCGGGAATCCTATCACCCTTACCAAGCATACTATAAAAGAGGATTTTTCCACTTTGAACAAAGGAAAATGGGATGTTGAACTAGAGACATATGCTGCTCTGAGTGCTCAAGATCTTCACTCCGGCTATTTAAACCGGCTTTACACCAGCCGTGACTGTGAAGCTGGCCTGGTCAAGATGATGAGGGATAAATTTGAGGTAAATTTCTTCTTTCCTTGCTGCCATTGCATTCATCCTTGTAGCCCCCAAGGGCCGGTTTGTAACCTTGGTCAAACCGGGACTTGATCCTGAACATTTTTGAAATCCGTCGGCATAGCCCTCAAGGGCCGGTCTAACTTAGCATACGTAAACCGGGGCTCCAATAGAAAACTGTCCTTAGAACATAACTTGATCAAATAGCCATTAGCCCCCAAGTGCCAAGTTGAATACTTGTATTGAGCTTGGGACTTTGTAGTCTAGCAATATCTAAAAATTTGAAGGTGCATTAGCCCCCAAGTATCGGGCATATAACTTTGTTATGTGGTTGATACTTTCAATTTCCTGGATCGCTTGTGTAAAGCTTAAACATTGTCTGTATGCAGGCTGAGGTGAAAATCAAGGAGGACCGGATTGCCGATTTGCAGGAGGCCTTGAAAACCCAGCAGACTGAAACAGATAAGGCAAAGCAAGAATTAACCAGCGCCTTGAGTACTGCTGAACGGCTGAAAGAAGGCTTCAAGAAAGAGCGGGCTGACTGGGCCACTAAGAAGGCCGCTTTAACCAAAAGAGCGGAAAATGCTGAAGCTGCCCTTAAACCAGTGGTGGATGAACTGACGGCCGTACAGCGGCAAATACACTCCATGACTGCTGCGATCTTTGGTAAGCTTCTTTTATTGTCTGTGATAATGTGAACCTGTTGTAGCATAAATCCGGTTTGAGACCATTCCAATCTTGTTGTAGGCACACGCATTGGGCACTTAGGAAATGATGTGCGGAAGAAACTGAAAGCTGCCTACACCTTGGTGGAACAATTGTATACCGGAGCCAAACAGATCATCACCACAGCTTCTCATAACAACCCGGCACCCTCTTTAATCCAGGACACTCTTAGCAGGTTGTCAATGCTTCCAGCCCGGATTGAGGAGCTGAAAAAATCCACTGCCCGAACCGAAGCCATTAACGCCTTGATCCGGGCAAAGGCATGGGTGCCAGATTTTGATCCAGTGGAAGCAGCTCAAGGCTATCCCAGCCTAAAAGAAGATGGCTCTGAATTCAACAAAGAGGATTTAAGGGCAATAAACCGTGCAGTGCGCTCTCTGGCTTGCCAGCTAGCTGAAGAGGCAGATTTGATGCATTATCAAGCACAATATAATGATCAAAACAAGCGAGTGCCTGCCCCAACTGTTGAAGCGGAGAATCTGATCCCTCCAATCCGTAAGCACACTTATGCTCCTGATATTGAACCATCTTCCCTGATCCATGAAGAGGCTGTTTTCCAAGCTTTAATGGGAATCGACTGGACCACTGTTGATTTCCAGCCAATGGGTAGAGACGAGGAAGCTGAAGCGGCGGAGGACGAGGAGCAGGCTTGAACCGGAAGCCGGTCTGGATAGCTGTCTGTGACATCTTTCCAAAAGAACAATGATCTTGTTTGGGCACCGTGCTGCCTTGTAATAGGATAGTTAAAACTTCTGCCTGGAATATGCCTTCGTGCATAAGTACTGAAGCTTTTGGTTGAAAAACTTTAATTCATTTTTCCTGCAATCAGAAAAATTTGAACTTCGGTGGCGGTTATACCGCCAGCCGGTTTATGATCTTGATATGTGTATCAGTAATATAACAAATAGATGATACATAAATACCTACCATGTTTGGGCATGAAGCTGGCTTAGCCAAGCCTGAAGCGGCGGTTTTATAAACCATTACCGTCAAAAAAAAGGGGGGAGAAAATAGCTCCCATCTAAACCGTACTGAATCAATACGAGCCCCCTTGTTACTCCATGATGTTAACAGGGAAAAGGTAAACCGGGCATACTCCTCCGGATTAAAGGGGAATCAAATCCATCGGCTGAACCGGAAAAAAAGGTGTTTGTCGACATAAAAGAAATCCGACAACAGCAAAGAGCAAACAAACCATGAAAATAACATGGAAGCAAAAGCAATGATAAAAACTGTTTGCAAAAATATGCTATACTGAGCTGATCAGATGGTATTACCATGGTCGGACAGGATCAAGGCCCCCAATAGGAGTGACAATGATTCAAGTCAGCCAGGTCCCCAAATGATTCGTGGCATATATGCCAGATCAAGAGGCGTGGCATTGTTTCGGGTTCGACCATGCCCCCAAGTGATTTTGTGGCCTTAGGCCGACCAAGAGGCGTGACTGGTTCAGACTTGACCATGTCCCCAAATGATCTGGTGGTTGTCGCCTATCAAAGGGTGTCGCGTTGGTTCGGACACGACCAAGGCCACCAGTGATATATAAAAAGCAAATGTCAAGGGGTAAACCGGAGGCCGCAGAACCACTCCGTGTAACCTCGCATGATGAGAAAGACAGAGACCCCGCTTTAGCTGAGGCTCCGGTTTGATATATCAAAGATAATATATACATTGTCATGATATGTACATAGATAGAGCCGATGGCTCAAGTATAGTAAGGCCGAAGATGAGCTATGTTCCACGGCCTGTTGGTCTCCTCCTCTGATGTACGTGAGCCTTGATGCTCTCGAATATCAATCAGATAGTACGACCCATTGTGCAGATTCTTGCTGACCACGAAAGGTCCTTCCCAAAGTGGGGATAACTTGTGCATATCTGTCTAGTCCTGGATTAGTCGAAGCACCAAATCTCCTTCTTGAAAAGTTCTGGTTCTAACCCGGCGACTGTGATAGCGACGAAGATCTTGTTGGTAAATCGCCGAACGGGCAGCCGCTAGATCACGCGCTTCGTCCAATAGGTCCAAAGCGTCTTGCCGTGCTGTCTCATTGCTTGCTTCAACATAAGCTGCCACACGAGGCGAATCGTGCCGGATATCACTAGGGAGAACTGCCTCTGCTCCATAGACCATAAAAATGGTGTTTATCCTGTGGACCGGTTTGGCGTAGTATTGATAGTCCAGAGCACAAATGGTAGCTCTTCAACCCAACAGCCCGGTGTTCTTTGCAATGGGACCATAAGCCGGGGTTTGATGCCTCGCAAGATCTCTTGATTAGCTCGTTCTGCCTGTCCACTGGACTGGAGGTGCGCCACTGATGACACGTCAAGTCGGATGTGCTCACGTTCACAGAACTCCTTCATAGCCCCCTTGGATAAATTGGTACCATTGTCAGTAATGATACTGTGCGGAAAGCCAAACCGGAAAATCACCTTTTTGATGAACTGCACCGCTGTTGCTGCATCGCACTTACTGACAGGCTCCGCTTCAACCCACTTGGTAAATTTATCAACTGCTACCAAAAGGTGAGTTTTCTTATCCTTGGATCTTTTAAAAGGTCCGACCATATCCAGCCCCCAAGTTGCAAACGGCCATGTTATTGGAATCATCCTCAATTCTTGAGCCGGCACATGCACACGCCTTGAAAATTTCTGACATCCATCGCACCGTTTAACCAAGTCCTCCGCATCAGCATGTGCTGTCAACTAGTAAAACCCGTGACGAAATGCCTTTGCCACCAGAGACTTTGAACCGGCGTGGTGTCCACAATCCCCCCTCATGGATTTACCTTAAGATTTCACAGCCTTCCTCAGGAGAAACACAACGTTGAAACGCCCCTGATACACTGCAACGATGCAATTCGCCATTGAGAATCGTCATGGACTTGGATCGCCGGACTATCTGTCTTGCTAGAATTTCATCTTCTGGCAACTCCCCCCGGGTCATGTATGCAATATAAGGAATCGTCCAATCCGGAATAGCATGTAATGCTGCCACCAATTGAGCCTCTGGGTCAGGAAGAGCCAAATCCACTTCACGTGGGAGCTGGACTGACGGATTGTGCAACACGTCCAAAAAGACATTGGGCGGGACCGCTTTGCGCTGAGAACCTAACCGTCTTAAAGCGTCCGCCGCTTCATTCTGCCGACGGTCCACATGATCCACTTGATAACCCTTGAAGCAACCCGCAATATTATCCACTTCCCGACGATATGCAGCCATGAGCGGGTCCTTAGAATCCCAAGTGCCAGACACCTGTTGAGCCACAAGGTCCGAGTCACCGAAACACTTAACCCGGCTTAAGTTCATCTCTTTAGCCATCCGGAGACCATGGAGCAAGGCTTCGTACTCAGCTGCATTGTTAGTACAAGGGAACATTAAGCGGAGAACATAACAGAACTTATCACCTCGTGGGGAAGTTAATACGACTCCAGCCCCCGAGCCTTCCAATTGCTTGGATCCATCAAAATGAATAGTCCAATATGTGTGATCCGGCTTTTCCTCTGGCGCTTGTAATTCCGTCCAGTCATTGATGAAATCAACAAGTGCTTGAGACTTCACCGCCGTCTGAGGTACATACTTCAGTCCGTGTGGCCCAAGCTCTATAGCCCACTTGGCAATCCGGCCAGTCGCCTCCCGGTTCTGTATGATATCACCCAAGGGAGATGAACTGACCACTGTGATGGGGTGCCCTTGAAAATACTGCTTCAACTTCCGGCTGGCCATGAAGACACCATAGACCAGCTTCTGCCAATGCGGATACCTTTGCTTGGATTCAATAAGCACCTCGCTGATATAATAAACCGGCCGCTGAACCGGATATTCCTTGCCTGCCTCCTTCTGTTCCACCACAATAGCCACGCTAACTGCCCGAGCATTAGCCGCTACGTATAATAATAGTGGCTCCTTGTCAACCGGAGCCGCAAGAACCGGCGGATTGGCTAACTGCCACTTCAAGTCCTCAAATGCTTCATCAGCAGCCGGACTCCAGACGAAATTGTCTGTCTTCCTTAGCATTTGGTACAAAGGGATAGCCTTCTCCCCGAGGCGGCTGATAAACCGGCTCAGTGCAGCGATTCGGCCCGCCAAACGCTGAACATCGTTGATACATTTTGGTTTAGCTAAGGATGTAATAGCCGTAATCTTCTCCGGGTTAGCCTCAATTCCTCTGTTAGACACCAGGAAACCCAGT
Source organism: Triticum timopheevii (assembly GCA_963921465.1). Classification (NCBI taxonomy): domain Eukaryota; kingdom Viridiplantae; phylum Streptophyta; class Magnoliopsida; order Poales; family Poaceae; genus Triticum; species Triticum timopheevii. The sequence goes on along the minus strand of OY997268.1, from coordinate 385,529,855 downwards.
AACTTGCCTGCCGGAACACCAAAGACACACTTGGCCGGATTAAGCATCATCTTGTAAACTCGCAAGTTGTCAAAGGTCTCCTTCAAATCATCCACCAGCGTCTCCTTCTGTCTTGACATTACTACAATATCATCCACATAGGCGTGCACATTGCGGCCGATCTGTTTATGCAGGCAATTCTGTACACACCGTTGATAGGTGGCTTGGGCACTCTTGAGCCCGAAGGGCATAGATACATAGCAGAAGGCTCCAAAGGGAGTAATAAATGTTGTTTTCTCCTGGTCCTTAACTGCCATCTTGATCTGATGATATCCAGAGTATGCATCCAAAAAACTCAAATGCTCACAACCTGCCGTGGCATCAGTGATCTGGTCAATGCGGGGGAGGGCAAAAGGATCTGCCGGACAGGCCTTGTTAAGATCTTTGTAATCCACACACATACGCCAAGTGCCGTTTTTCTTAAGAACCAGCACCGGATTAGCAAGCCACTCTGGATGGAACACCTCAACAATAAAACCAGCTGCTAAAAGCCTGGCCACTTCCTCTCCAATGGCTTTGCGTCTTTCTTTGTTAAACCGGCGGAGGAACTGTTTCACCGGTTTGTACTTAGGATCCACATTAAGAGTGTGCTCAGCGAGTTCCCTCGGTACACCTGGCATGTCAGACGGTTTCCATGCAAAAATGTCCCGATTCTCACGGATGAACTCGATGAGCACGCTTTCCTATTTGGGATCCAGGTTGGCACTGATAGTGAACTGTTTGGACAAATCGTCGGGCACGAAGTCAACAAGCTTGGTCTCAGCTGCCGATTTGAACTTCAGATCTGAATCATGCTCTGTAGTTGGCTTCTTCAAAGGGGTCATATCCGCCGGATCAACATTGTCCTTATAATACTTCAACTCTTCTATGGCACAGACCGACTCTGCATAAGCCGCATCACCTTCCTCACATTCCAAAGCGACCCTACGGCTCCCATGAACCGTTATCGTCCCCTTGGAACCCGGCATCTTGAGCTGTAAGTAGATATAACAAGGCCGCGCCATAAACTTGGCATAAGCCGGCCGACCAAACAAGGCATGATACGGGCTCCGGATCTTCACCAACTCAAAGGTTAACTTTTCCGACCGAGAATCATGCTCGTCCCCAAAGGCCACATCCAGGGCTATCTTACCAACAGGATATGCAGATTTGCCTGGCACTACACCATGGAACACCGTATTAGACGGTCTGAGATCCTTGTTTGTTAGACCCATGCGCCGGAATGTCTCATAGTATAATATGTTAATACTGCTTCCTCCATCCATGAGTACCTTGGTGAATTTGTAACCCCCCACCTGAGGGTCTACCACTAATGCTAGCTGGCCCGGATTATCAACCCGGGGCGGGTGATCCTCTCTGCTCCACACGATAGGCTGCTCTGACCAGCGTAAGTAACATGGTGAGGCCGGTTCAACAGAATTCACCGCTCGCTTGTGGTGTTTTCGGTCACGCTTGTCCAAGCTAGTTGTGAAAACATGGTACTGCCCATTGCTCAACTGCTTTGGCTGGCTCTGATAACCCGACTGCTGTTGCTACTGCTGCTGCTGCTGGCCGTTCTGATTATTCTGGTTGTTGTGACCGCCCTGATTGAAACCTGAACCGGAATCTCCTTCGTGACCCGGTCCGTGGAAACCAGATCCTGAACCGCCACCTGACCCATGGTCATACCGGAAGGCATTAGAGTTTTTAAACTCCTGCATAATATAACAATCCTTCCAAAGGTGGTTAGCCGGCGACTCCTTCGTCCTGTGCTTTGGGCAAGGCTGATTCAACAAATAATTCAAACGGCTTGGTTAGGATTGGGATCCCCATTACGATTTGCCGCTTTACCTCTGCGCCGCTGCCCCCTATCCTGTGCATTAGTGTTGGCCACAAAATCCATGCTACCATCTGCCTTGCGCTTGCCTCCGTTTCCATGACCCGCCGGTTTGTACTGCTGCTGTTTGGAGTTGCTATTCTTCCTTCCCTTCCCTGCTTCATCATCATCAGGCTCGGGATCCTTGGTACTGTCCGAATCAGCATACTTCACTAAAGCAGCCATGAGGGTTCCCATGTCATTATAGAACCGCTTCATGCGTCCCAATTTCAATTTTAAAGGCTTAAACCGGCAGTTGCCTTCCAGGGTTAAGATCGCAGAGTCAGCATTAATCCTGTCAGACGAGTGCAAAATTTCCGAAACGCGGCGCACCCAACGGGTCGTTGATTCTCCTTCCTCCTGGACACAAGCCGCCAGGTCTACTATGGACTTGGGCTGTTTACATGTATCCTTAAAATTCTGTATAAACCGGGCCCTCAACTGGGCCCATGAGCTGATAGAATTGGGTGGTAGGCTCTTCAACCAAGTACGAGCCGTGCCCTCAAGCATCATGGTGAAGTATTTTGCACACGCGGCCTCATCCACGTCTAGCATCTCCATGGCCATCTCATAACTCTCTACCCACGCTTCAGGGGATAAATCAGCGGTGTAATTTGGCACCTTGCGTGGACCCTTGAAATCTTTGGGCAGGCGCACATTGCGTAAAGCGGGGATTAAGCAAGGCACTCCCAAAGCGGATGTGACTCCTGGTCCGGCGAAGGTGGTAGAGCGAACCGGTGTAAGTTGACCTGCATTATCCTGTGCTGCTAACTCGGCCTCCCTTCATGCCCAGGCCCGGTCCACCACATCCTGAGCATCGCAGACACCACCTGCCGGGTTATTGCCACGGGCCGCTTCACGGCCTCGCGCATTGCTTGATATGGCCGGTTCATCCATGCGCCTGCTATAGCTCCGGCTTGGACGGGGCGTAGAATGAATCCGATCACGGCTGTATGAGTATGCTTCCTGCTGAATCAGCGCAGTCCGGAGAAGCTCCTTAACCTGGCGCGTCTCTATCGCTTGCGGGGAGTCTCCTTCGACCGGGATAGCCTCTAATCGCGCGGCGACTGCAACAAGGTTGTCCATAGGATTTGAATAATGACCCGGGGGCGTCTGGACCGGCGGAGGGGCCACAACGTTCTGTTGAGGAGGTTCCATCAGGCGGGGCTGGACCGTCGCTCCTGGCCCCGGTGCTTCAATCCGGTTTGCCTCCAGGTACTGCGGTGGATTACTGGGCCCTGCTCCTGGAGTGTGAAAGAGATTTCGGGGGTCAAACCCTAACGACAGGCGTGATCTGTGCTTCTGCTTCAAGACCTCCTGTGATGCATTCTGGTCAAGCATGAGCTTATAGGCCTGAGCGTCCAAAGCGGCCCACTCTACAGCCATCCTGTCCTTCTCTGCTGCCAAATCCGCTTTGGCTTGCATGATCTGCTCTTTCACCTTTGCAATTTCTGTATCATGAGCCCCCTGATCCGCCGGATTGGCCTCTGCCATAAGCGCGGCTAGTGCATCAAATAGATCGGATAGGACTTGAACCGGCGGGCGCATAAGGCCTCCTGCCCCTGCTGCCGCTGCCACTGCGGATTCGGAGAGCATTGCTGCGGCGGTCGAAGAATGGTTCGCCACCTGGGTGCCGGCCATGAATATTCCAACCCGGTTGACCTGGCCTGGGGGGTCCGAAATACTGTCGCCATCGGAACAGCCCCTAACCTGGTCGTCTTGCAACTGGTATAGCGATTCGGTCTCTCCGGTCGAGGATTCGTCGCCGGAATAGACGACGGTCTCGCTACCGTGTTCTGACTCGTCCTCACGCTCTCCTCCGTGGATGACTCCAACGAAGGCACGCTTCATGGCCGGTTTAACCTGGGTAGATCTCGCACGCTGAGCCGTCTCGACGAGGTCGGTGCAGATGTCCGGCTCAGGCCCAGGCTCCCCGATCTTGCCAGAAAACGTGTATGCCGCCGAAGGGGACCCGGTACCCGTACTCGATGGAATTGGCCTCGGGACCCCATCCCGCGTCGTCGATGTAGATCCTGCCATGACGACTCTTGGTCATCCGGCCCACAACATAGCCTTCGAGTCCCTTGAGCTTGCCCTCCAAGATCGTCAAACCATCGTGCGATGGCCCCACGGTGGGCGCCAACTGTCATGGATTTGTCACGGCAGATGTCCTAGTGAAAGGACTTAGTCATGGAGCCATCGCTACGGGTTTACTTGAAGGGGTTAAAGCAGACACAAAGACACTTGGGTTTTATACTAGTTCGGCCCCTTCGATGAAGGTAAAAGCCTACGTCTAGTTGTGATGGAATTGATGTGGTCTCGATGGCTAGGGAGCAAACAAGCTTCGCCTAGGCTCCAGTTGTTGTTGTCCTGAACCGCCGCCGGGTCGTCCCCTTATATACACGGGTGACGCCCGTCGGTCCATAGAGTCCCAACCGGTTCATACTCGTATTCCGGTTGGTATCTCTCTATTCCTAACTTACAATACAAGTCATACATCAGGCCGGTTTACGGCTACATGCTCTAACCGACTACAGCCCTGGGGCCTTCATCTGCTTATACCACTAATGAAGTTAACCCGGCCCAAGTAGGCCGGTTTACGCCTAGTGGTAATATCCCCAACACAACTCCTACTCATGCTAGTGGGTTTCATCTATTTACTGTGGCAATGACAGGTCATGTAGAGGAAAAGGGTTCAACTACCGTAGCATGTAACAGTTGAATCGTTGTTGTCCTAATGCAGTAAAAGAGAGCAGAAGCGAGAGACTGGGATTGTATCGGAATGAACAAGAAGGTTTTGCTTGCCTGGCACTTCTGAAGATAGTATATTTCTTCATTGGTCTCATCGAACACGTCATCGGAAACATCGTCTACTAAGAGGGAACAACCACCGACAAACACAAAAGGAACCACAATCAATGCAATGCACATTCATATGAATGATATTTCATATTAAAGTACTGAATTGACCTAGTGCAACAGTTAGTCATATTCATTGAAGTGGAATTCAAACCAATAGCAAATTCCAACTCCAAAACTAATCACCATTTATTCCATAATCATGAATTGTCTTATTCAATGAGGTTAACTTGCTCAAAAATGCATGAAAATGCCATAAACATATTCTTTGGATTTTTTGATAATTTTTCATATATAATTTGTTTAATTTGGAGTTACGGTTGATTTAATATGATTTTTAGAAGTTTTAGATATTTTCTGAAATAAATAAATCATTTTTGATTTATTTTAAATCCCAGAAAATATTTACTGTGTCAGCATAACGTATTAGTGATGTCAGCAGGTCAACGGACGGCCCAGGTCAAACTGACAAGTGGCACCCGTAGGTCAGTTACTAACTAAACTATCCTGGTTTAATTAGCACTAATCCTAGATTAGTTAGTAGGGCCGGGCCCGCGTATCAGTGACCTAGAGGGGAGTCAAATCTGGTCAACCAGGGTCAAACTCGCCGACGTTGACCCGTGGCTTGTCGCCGACGATGCCAAAGACGGTGGAGGGCGTCGAAAACGCTCCTCCGGCGACCAAATCAACGGCGGATGGCAGGAATGTGAAGCCCATGCTCTCCCGCATCCAACGCAACAAGCGGCAGTGGCTAGGGTGCACTGTGGCAGTGGCAGCGGCGAGCTAGGCGGCGGCCGGAGCTCGGGCGAGCTCGGGTTCTGTGTTGCGGTGCTCTAGGGGAGGCGCTGGTGGGTGCTACGTGCTCCTGGTGAGATACGGAGCACGATCCCGTGCTTGAAAGTGAGCGACGGTGGTTCTGACCACGGCGGCGGAGAACCACGGCGGGAGTGAGCTCTCCGGTCCGGGGGTTAGTGAGGCTACGGCACGAAATCGAGGAAGGGAGGAGAGGGAAGCGACGAGGTGCTCACGGCGGAGTCGAGGCGGAGCTCATTAGGCTCGGGGAAGCGTCGAGGATGGCGTACGATCACCGGCGATCTCGATGCAGAGGCGGCGGGGTCGACCTTGATGGCAAGGCTCCATTGCTTCCGGCTATGTGTGGCTCATCGAGGAGGAAGAGGGGGACGAGGTGAAGCTTCTTGGCGCGTCGGCGATGCGTCGGGTGGCCAGTGGCCGCGGCGGTGGTCGTCGGCGTCGACGAGCTCCGTATGGGAAGAGAGTAGAGGGGGATGGGAGAGAGAGCTGCATGGAGGGGAGATGCCAAAGGGAAGCAGGGGACTGCGTGACATCTGAAGCGGCATCGAGGAGGCGGCGGGAAGCAGGAGGTGGCCGGGGCGCGTGGCCGCGCGCGCGGGGCACACGCGTCTGTCCTTCTGTCCAGGGAGGAAGACGACAGGGGGGAAGTGGCTGCTGGGCTTGGCTGCTCGTGGGCTCGCTCTGATAAGTCCAGGTGAGTCTCTGCTCTTTTTTGGTTTTTCTGTTCTGTTTTCTTTTCATTTTATTTTCCCACTATTTCTAAATTCAAAATAATTTCAAACAGTGCCAAAACATTCCGAAATATTTTATGTGACCTCTCTGGATTGTTCCAAAAGTACATAAAATATTTCAAAGCATTTGAAATATATTCATTATATATTATGAATATAACCCCAAATTCAAATTGATTATTGATTTAAATTCAGAGACCAAATAATTCCTTAAAAATGTTCCAGAATTTTGGTTTGGTATATAACTCTTGCCAAAATTCAAGAAACTATTTTTAGGGCATTTTGGATTCACAGAATGCAATTTAAAGGGTGCTTGCCCTTCTTTTAATTAGATTTCTGAGGTTTCAACAATCCTCAATTCAAGTTTCAGAAAGTTAAACATGATGCAAGGATGCTTATGCAGAGTCAGGCAAGGACTAGGCTAGGGCTGTGACAACTCACCCCCACTAAACAAAAATCTCATCCCGAGATTCAAGACATGAGGTAAGAAGACAGAAGGGACACAAAGCTAACACGATCTTCACGATCCAACTGTCCTTCTCAATAATGCTGATTCATTGCTTCATCTTGATCTTGACATCTTTGCTTTCGAGATCTTCATCTAACACGATGATGTAAGAAAGAAACTCTATTGGAAAGGATCATTGAAACTCTTTATACCAGCCAAAGACAAATCACAATCGGTTTGTTGAAAGAATTCGAAGGGATGGCATACTCATACTAGAATGGATGATGTGGACTACCTTGTTGAAGACAATGCAATGGATGATTTCTTTCTTATCACCGGAAATGGATGGGACCCATGGTAGAATGGCACATTGGCGGTGCAAGCTGGGAACAAAATGCAAATGCTGGGAATGATTCGAGTAACTGGGGAGAAGCTTAACAGCAGAGGGTGAGCCCACTGTTGAAAAGTTATAGCCTAACCGAAGAAAACTGGGAGCAATCCCAGTTAGTGCTGGTGCTAACACCTAGCGCTTGTGCGTGCTCTCAAGAACTTGGGCATTTCCATATTCATCAAGTTTTTACCAATATCCATGTTAAGGATCCCGGCAACAGAATGTACTACCACGATGAATACCGGTGGAAGATGCAGATGCAAAGGAAGATAACACCTTCTCGGACTTCACCTTGGCGGGACCAAGGAAACAAAATCTGGATGATCGACCGAGAGAAATTTAGCACTCCGCTTCTAATGTTCTTCTTGATGTGCTAGCGTAACCCATTCATAGAAATGGTTTGGTATCTAGAACATCAAGTAAAATATCGGACTTCGGGGACATGAAAATCCATAAGGGACAACTAGGGAGTAAATTCTACGAAATCCTTATGGGGAGGTGGCCAACTTCTTCAATCAAGATACTACAATAATAGGTCTTCCGGCTGGGTGTGTCAGCCACGACATCCACTTTACCGGGTTACAAGAGACCAATATTATAGTTCTTGGGAACGTTCCGACCATCATATCTGCCTGAGATTCAGATCTGGTTGTTGTCAGGATATTCCAAACTCAGCGAGTCTAGAAAGAAAAATGAAAGTGTGCAACACAAATCGACGAGACGACATTGCGAGATTCTTGGGAAATGAATTACGGTAGTAAGCTCCAGAACATGAGCTGGTTCTGCTACAAACATGTGAACACGCTGTCTCAGACAAGCATGACCACGTAGTAGTCTTATAATAAAACACTGTCGAGCCCTGATTGGGAACCATCATTGCGATAACGAAGTCTTGTGCATGTCCGTTTGGGCCCTTCAGGATTAGTGCAAGAACTTCTTTTCTTTGAACAAATCAATCAGTGGCTTGGTGTGCTAGGGACACATATAGAATGGAGGTAGCAAGCCTATCAAACCATAGCATACTTCGCACATGCATGACTAACTTGAGATGGTTCCAGAGGAGGCAACATTGACTTTCTCAAATTCACAGCGGCAACTTGCATCAAATGCACATGATTTAGAGGAGGTCACTTCTTCCATCCGAACATATGCTTCACGAACGGGTCACGAATATAATGCTTATAAAAGTTTCCAACACTAGCTTGATGTTCAACATGAATCATGGAGGAGACAAAATGCTACTGATGGGCTCAACAGCAACTCATCGGAATTTCCATATCACTGGATTTCCACCATTATGTGAACAATGTGATAGTATTGGTCAGACCAAAAGATGTAATGGTGTATGCTCGAGGGATCAACCACGATTAAGACAACATTACAAGCATCGTTGGTTCTGACTTGATTTGAGGATAGCCCACACCCAAATAATCAAAGGTTGGATAAAATGATAGGTCCATTAACTGATCACGAGGGTCAGCCGATGAAAATATCAACTTTCTTCAACACACATACAAGATATCCCCTAAAATAAACTAAGTCGGACAAGCTTTCATCTTCCAACTCTCCAAGCTGTTGTTTAGCTTAACGAACTAGCTCAGGGGTATCCAACACAGATTCTTGAAGAAAGGGTGGTTACAAGAAACCAACTTGATCACGATCTCAACATAACGGTCGGGTGATGACCCGGTGATACTTCCAAGAGGATATTTGAAAATCGCGAACCACCGATATGTTACTAAGCTCGAGAACAATCTTGCTTTCGAGGCAAGACGATGTGCTCGAATAAGCAAGGATTGGCAAAATCCTAACTCATTGATCGAAGAGTGCACCAGGAAAATGGACTAGGTAGCACGATCAACCTTAGGGTGATGATTCGATAATCAAAACGCTAAGGGTGAGATTATTGTCCATTTAACTACCAAGCAACGGAGATGCTAGGAGTATAGATTTCACACATCACAATTCACTTCTCGGCACTCTGGTTGCGACAACATGGAACCGAGGAATGAATAATGATGGCGAGAAGTATCACTGTATCAAGAGTTCATAGGAGGGTGTGCAATTCCCATGACATTCTTGATGTAAAGATGGTAATACTCCAAGGTAGGACAGAACAAGAGCTAGATTAGCATTTTGATCTGCGGAACACAACTGTTTTGACCCAATCCTAGAAATGGATAAGGTAATGGAGTTTGTTTCTCCTAGTCATTCTGAATAGGATGGCTTGACGAACCACAAGAGTAATAGGCATCGATGAACACGAATGCACACATACCGTTGTATATCAATTGATAGACGAAGGTCAGAAAACAACTAAAGAGGGACAACTCAAAAGAACATATGATTTTCTGAGTTGTGGATGCATCGATTAGTAGGTTGAGAAAAGCTCAACATTTCCTCTAGATAACCCATGCAGAAAGGTAGGACTGGCAGACTCACAATGTGGAATGGAGAACTCATCAAGAGCACTCTTGTTGTGATCTTTTTATCCAACAAACTTCTGCCATAAGTGGTTCATAGTATTTGGAAGAAGGAAATACCACGAACCTCGAGGACTATCGCAAAGGTTACTAATATCCTAAAGGAACGAGCAAACACTATCAACAGGAGGTAAGTGGAGTGAATCTTGGGTTCAGGAACCCAGGATTGGAATACCTACCAACTAAATGGCATCACGGGATGCTTTCGAGAATGATGGCCAGAGTCATCACACTGGGACACAAAACATGGCTGGATTACTAGGTGATACTCTAAGACACCTAGGGTCATAATAATAGCTCCAACATATAGGTCGAGGCAATAGAGTACCTCAACTCACTGTTTACTGTGGTTAACCTGGCCCAAAGAGACATCGGAAATTGGAGGAAGGGATTTGCAAATGCATCAGACTATTGTAGAAACCTGGGATGACTCAGACAACATAACAGCTGTAAATGCTCAAAAGAATTTGATACATCCTACAAAATGATGGCATAACCGCTCAACATCACAATATCAAGGTTTCAAGACCAACTGGCGATACGTAGAATTAGTAGGAACTGAACTGAGGCTTAAAGCCAACAATCCTATAGGTCTACAGATTAGTAACACATGATCCTAATAGAAAGAAGAGAAAGCCTAGTTCCTTAACCCCGTAGGAAACATGAGATGACTCGGATCAGAGGGCATGAAGTAAGGAGTAAAAAGAGCCTTACTTTCCCAACCACAATCAATTCCCTTATATAACTAAAGAATTTCTAGACTCAACTTCGACCAGTTTGGCTTGGTAATATTACAGGAAGTCAAGCTCTGATACCAAAGCTGTCAGGACCCCGACTCAATGCCACACCGATCTAGCATGTAACACCTCATATCACTTTGCGGCATCACGCACGGTATCCCCACGGGTGTCGCCTTACCAGGCCCGGGACCGTTTGCGCCTTTTGGCACACGTATATGATAGTGTCGCTAGCATCCATATGACAAGGAGCCCGGGCTGACATGGCTAGTCGTGAACCCAAAGTGGCACTAACTTACAGGGACAGGCATACATGATCCAGCAACGAACGTGTCGGTCATCAGCAAGTGAATCCGGGCTGTAGCAGCTGGGCTAGCAGGACTCCGGTAAATCGGGCTGTAGCAGGCTAACAAGGACTCCGGTAGACACCGCGTGACATTTCCCCGAAGGGACAGACACAGGAACGAAGAAGGACACATGCCGGCCAGCCTAAGTGTTCCGGAGCAGTAGCAAGCTACCATGGCTCAGTGGAAACAATAGGAGACATTTCCCGGTAAGAGAGGCTACCAAGGATAAACAACTAGATAGTCAGATCCCACACATACCAAGCATTTCAATAACATTCACACAATATGCTCGATATGTGCGAATACAACATGGCATCACAACATGACTCTACAACTCAAGTATTCATTCAATAGGCTCCGAGGAGCGAGATATTACAAACATGGGTCTCTCGACCCAGCATTCAGAGCATACAAGTCAAAGCACATGCGGAAGCTCAACATGTCTGAGTACAGACAACTATAAATGAAAAAGGCTGAGAAGCCTGACTATCTACTAGATCCTGCCGAGGGCTCAAGATCGTAGCTAAGGTAACAAGCTAAACGCCGAAGTTCACGCGGAACTACTAGTGAGACTGAAATCTCTCTCTGCAAAAAACATAAAATAGGCAAACGTGAGTACAAATGTACCCAGCAAGACTTACATCAGAACTAACTACGTATTCATCATTATCAACAAAGGGGATGGTGGGGTTTAACTGCAGCAAGCTAGCTTTGACTCGGTGGCTATCCTGAACTACGACTGCAAGTAACTCTTTTGAGGTGGTGCACACGAGTCCTCATATTCACCATATCAATACACCACTATGGATCTGCTCCTGTATCCCTACGAGAATGCCATCCATAGCACTCATGCTTATCTTGTGTATTTTAGTGTATCCACTTTCACTTGACTATGAACTATATAGGCAACCCAGAAGTCCTTTACCGCGGACACGGATATTCGAATAGATAATAACCCTTCAGGGGTGTACTTCTTCACACACGCTCTCACCACTTATCGTCGTTTACACGACATGTACTCGGCAACCTTCAAGCGGAAGCCCAGCGAGGGTGTTGGCCACGACCTGACTAACCACACAAGTCTCTCGTCCAGGTTTATTGCATATTCGGGTTCCATCCGCAAGGAGATCCGGCTGGGGTGTCGCTCACGGCCCCAAACGATGTGTGCAGGGTTCCCAAGCCCACCATCCGGGTGCCACTTGGTACACCGGGCCACTGTGCCTAGTCTGTCCCAAGCCCACATTTACCGGTGCCACTTGGTAGACTACTAACACTACCTACAAACACCAGAAACTAGTTGCAACTCCTGGACAGAGATCATGTTGATTAATAAGTCGAGAGAGCTTGGAGTGCCTAGAGCCCAATGTGTGGTAGTAACTGTTCATGGATCACAAACACAGAACTCAGTTCCTGAGGACGATTTCAATGAGACAACCTACCATGTACTCCTACATGGCCTCTCACCGCTACCTTTACCAAATCGTGTTCACACACTTAGCTCTCAATAGTAGGACATGTTCACCACATTCCAATTCATCCGCGATGAATCAGACCTGACTCAACTCTAAGCAGTAGCGGGCATGACAAACAAGCATGGATGAGTAGGCACATTAGGGCTCAAACAACTCCTACTCATGCTAGTGGGTTTCATTTATTTACTATGGCAATGACAGGTCATGCAGAGGAAAAGGGTTCAACTAACATAGCATGTAATAGTTGAATCGTTGTTGTCCTAATGCAGTAAAAGAGAGCAGAAGCGAGAGAGTGGGATTGTATCAGAATGAACAAGGGGGTTTTTCTCGCCTGGCACTTCTGAAGATAGTATATTTCTTCATCGGTGTCATTGAACACGTCATCGGAAACATCGTCTACTAAGAGGGAACAACCACTGACAAACACAAAAGGAACCACAATCAATGCAATGCACATTCATATGAAATATATGTCATATTAAAGTACTGAATTAACCTAGTGCAATAGTTAGTCATATTCACTGAAGTGGAATTCAAACCTATAGGAAATTCCAACTCCAAAACTAATTGCCATTTATTCCATAATCATGAATTGTCCTATTCAGTGAGTTTAACTTGCTCAAACATGCATGAAAATGCCATAAACATATTCTTTGGATTTTTCTGATAATTTTTCATATATAATTTGTTTCATTTGGAGTTACGGTTGATTTAATATTATTTTTAGAAGTTTTTGGATATTTTCTGAAATAAATAAATCATTTTTGATTTATTTTAATTCCGAGAAAATATTTACTGCGTCAGCATGACGTATTAGTGATGTCAGCAGGTCAATGGACAGCCCAGGTCAAACTGACCAGTGGGACCCATAGGTCAGTTACTAACTAAACTATCCTGGCTTAATTAGCACTAATCCTAGATTAGTTAGTAGGACCGTGCCCGCGTGTCAGTGACCCAGAGGGGAGTCAAATCTGGTCAACCAGGGTCAAACTCGCCGGAGTTGACCCGTGGCTCATCGCTGGCGACGCCAGAGACGGCGGAGGGCATTGGAAACGCTCCTCCGGCGACCAAATCAACGGCGGATGGCATGAATGCGAAGCCCAGGCTCTCCCGCATCCAACACAACGAGCGGCAGCGGCTGGGGTGCACTCTGGCGGTGGCAGCGGCGAGCTAGGTGGCGGCCGGAGCTCGGGCTAGCTCGGGTTTGGTGTTGCAGTGCTCTAGGGGGAGGCGCTGGTGGGTGCTACGTGCTCCTGGTGAGATACGGAGCACGATCCCGTGCTCGAAAGTGAGGGACGGTGGTTCTAACCACGGCGATGGAGAACCACGGCAGCGGTGAGCTCTCGGGTCCGGTGGTTAGTGCGGCTACGGCACGAAATCAAGGAAGGGAGGAGAGGGAAGCGACGGGGTGCTCACGGAGGAGTCGAGGCGGAGCTCATCAGGCTCGGGGAATTGTCGGGGACGGCGTACGGTCACCGGCGATCTCGGTGCAGAGGCGGCGGGGTCGAGCTCGATGGCGAGGCTCCACTGCTTCCGGCTATGCGTGGCTTGTCGAGGAGGAAGAGGGGGACAAGGCGAAGCTTCTTGGCGCGTCGGGGATGCGTGGGGTGGCCAGTGGCCGCGGCAGTGGTTGTCGGCGTCAACGAGCTCCGTTCGGGAAGAGAGCAGAGGGGAATAGGAGAGAGAGCTGCGTGGAGGGGAGAGGCCAAAGGGAAGCAGGGGACTGCGTGGCATCCGAAGCGACGTCGAGGAGGCGGCGAGAAGCAGGAGGTGGCAGGGGCGCGTGGCCGCGTGCGCGGGGCACACGCCTCTGTCCTTCTGTCCAGGGAGGAAGACGACAGGGGGGAAGCTGCTGCTGGGCTGGGCTGCTGGTCGGCTGGCTCTGGTAAGTCCAGGTGAGTCTCTGCTCTTTTTTAGTTTTTCTGTTCTGTTTTCTTTTTCATTTTATTTTGCCGCTATTTTCAAATTCAAAAGAATTTCAAATAGTGCCAAAACATTCTGAAATATTTTATGTTACCTCTCTGGATTGTTCGAAAAGTACATAAAATATTTCAAAGCATTTGAAATATATTCATTATATATTATGAATATAACCCCAAATTCAAATAGATTATTGATTTAAATTCAGAGTCCAAATAATTCCTTAAAAATGTTCCAGAATTTTGGTTTGGTATATAACTCTTGCCAAAATTCACAAAACTATTTTTAGGGCATTTTGGATTCACAGAATGTAATTTAAAGGGTGCTTGCCCTTCTTTTAATTAGATTTATGAGGTTTCAACAATCCTCAATTCAAGATTGAGAAAGTTAAACATGATTCAAGGATGCTTATGCAGAGTCAGGCAAGGACTAGGCTAGGGCTGTGACACAAACGATGGCAATCCAATAGCTGTCGTGCTTCTTCAACCTCTTGTCGTCTTGCTCCAGCTGCCTAAACCATAGCGGGCCATGCCGCCTGCTCCTACCTCTTGAGGCCGGTTGTGTTGCCGTGCAGTACTCACCGCCCCACCTACTCCAACCGCTGGCTAGGCCATCCCTCTAGTCACCCACAACCCATATTATTCTGCGGTGATGGCGGCCTCACACGGTCACACCACAGCCGAACCAGTCAACCCTGGTACTCCTCTCTATGTGGGCATCCACTGTCGCGTCTTTCCCGGCTCCGCGTCGTCCCCTTCCTAGGCCTCGCCGTCATCCACCGCCTTGGTGCTGTCGGTGCGGCGTGGCCAATGTGCTCGAGGAATGACTTCCGTTGGAAGAGTACTGTACGTGGAGAGGCTGATAGCTGGGTCCATGGTGTGACGCCCGGATAATTAGGCTACAGTAATCCCACGTTAACGATGCCACGTCACCTCGGTTACTGTTGCTAATCTCGCGTTAGTTCGAAACCGATTCAAATTCAAATCCAAAATCAAGCAAACAATAAACGTTTTCAAATATTAAAACTAAAATGTACGGAGTGAGCCAAATAATGTTTATGTAATTATGGTGGAGAAACCAACCTCTTTGAAAGTGTTTGATTGTCCCAAAGTAAATGAAACAGTAGCAAAACAATTAATTATATGCCTTTTACGATTAATAAAATATTAAACTATTTTATCTAGTTGCCCAAGTTTTTGTGGCATTAGAATATGTAGTGACATTAATTTAGGAGCTATTGTCATATTTTACAAAACTAAATAAATTAAAGGTAAAATAGAACAGAATAAAGGAAATACGAAAAGAAAAGAAAAAACAAACAAGAGAATAAAAAGGAGAAGACCCCCCCCCCCCTGCTGGGCCGTGGCCCAGCTGGCCTCTGGGCCAACCAGGCCGGCCCAACCCAGCCAGCGACACCTTCCTCCTCTCTCCTCCACCTCTCGAACATGACCGAGCACTAGGCGCCGTTCCAGCCGCGCCACCTCGTCTGTAGGTCGCTACAGGGCACCTGGCGGGGATAAGATTGCCAGCGTCGACGCCGTGGCCTCGCCCAAAAATATCTTCCCCTCCACCCGCACCGTTCCTCTCTCCCCCTCACTTCTCTCTTCGATCCCGAGCTCCACCGTGCAGCCGTCGCCGTGCCATCGTTGTCGTCACGGCCACATGCCTCCCCGTCGCTCGAGAGGAAGTCGAGGAGCACCGCCGTCCTCTTCTACACCGTTTACAAGCGTCAGGTCAAGCTGGAGCACCTCGGGCCGTCGCCATCAACCTTCTTCCCCAACCACGTACACCGTCGTCCACCTCGTCCATCCGCTCGCCGATGGCCTCCCCGAGCCCGCTGCCAAGCCCTACCGCCGCATTGTGAGGTCCTCTGCCGATTCCCCCATTTTTCTAGATCGATCCGTTACCGTAATCACCTACAATCACCGAGGCCGCCATGGTCGGAGCACTGCGTTCGTGCACGCGGTCGCCTGCTCCTGGTCGCGGCCACACCAGCACCCCGCCCCCCTGCGCTCACCTGCACACCCGTGCGCGCATGCCCTGCGCCCTCGCGCCCACGGCCGCGCGCCCCGCCAGCGCTGTCTGGGGCATCCCCTGCTGCCCAACGCACCTCGCCGCCGGCTACGACGCCGCGGCGCCTCCACTGGCCTGGGCTGGCGCCCGAACGGGTTAAGGCCCAGCGCCCGTTAGCCCTTATGCCCGCTCCGCCCCGCTAGGCCCCCTGGGGCCTATGACAAAGGGGGCCCGCCCCTAAATGTTTTATAAAGAAAAGGAATAAAAAAATGTAATTAAAAAATAGTTAATTAATTAATTACTTAATTACTTAACTTAATTAGATTCATTAAATAAACCTAATCACTAATTTAAATTAACTAATCCTGTTAGTTAGCCTTAGTGTATGACAGGTGTGTCCCATAGGACCCACATGCCAGGTTTGACTGTGGTCAACTAGGTTTGACCGGTTGACGTCATGGTGATGTCATGCTGACATCACCTTTCACTATTCTGGATAATGTTCGATTTAAATATTTAAATAAATTCCAAAAATGCTTAAAAACTTTGAAAATTAATAGAAAATAATCCGTACCTCGGATGAAAATACTTTGTACATGAAAGTTGCTCAGAACGACGAGGCGAATCCGGATATGCAGCCTGTTCGTCCGCCACACATAGCAGACTCGCAACTTTCCCCCTCCGGTTCATCTGTTCGAAAACGCGAAACACCGGGGATACTTTCCCGGATGTTTCCCCCCTTCACCGGTATCACCTACTACCGCGTTAGGGCACACCGAACACCGCATATTGTCTTGTTTCGCTTTGTGATGCTTTGTTTGCTCTATTATTTATTGTGTTCCCTCTCCGTTACTTCTTTTCGGTAGACCCCGAGACTGCCGGCGACCCCCAGTTCAACTACGATGTTGACGACACCTCCTTGCCAGAGCAACCAGGCAAGCCCCCCCTTGATCACCAGATATCGCCTATTCTTCTCTATACTGCTTGCATTAGAGTAGTGTAGCATGTTACTGTTTGGTTCCTCCTATTCTGTTGCATAGCCTGTCATTGTTGCTACAGTCATTGATACCTTACCCGCAATCCTAAATGCTTAGTATAGGATGCTAGTTTATCATCATTGGCCCTACATTCTTGTCAGTCTGCCTTGCTATACTATCGGGTCGTGATCATTTGGGAGGTGATCACGGGTATATACTATACATATATACATACTATACAGATGGTGACTAAAGTCGGGTTGGCTCGTTGAGTTCCCGCGAGTGATTCACGGATTGGGGGCTGAAAGGACCTTTGTCCCGACGGCCCTCTGTGTGGATCTTTGTGGCGGAGCGACAGGGCAGGTTGAGACCGCCTAGGTGAGAGGTGGGCCTGGCCCTGGTCGGTGTCCGCGGTTACATCAATTAACACACTTAACGAGATCTTGGTATTTGATCTGAGTCTGGCCATTTGCTCTATACGCACTAACCAACTACGTGGGAAAGATATGGGCACTCGACGTCGTGGTATCAGCCGAAGCCTTCTTTACGTCAGCAACAGAGCGGCGCGCGCCAGATTGGACTGGAACGCCTGCTCTTGTATTAGAGGGCTAGGTCTGCTTCCGCCCGCCCTCGCAACGTGCAGGTGTGCAATGGGCGATGGTCCCAGACCCCTGCGCGCATAGGATTTAGACCGGCGTGCTGACCTCTCTATTGTGCCTAGGTGGGGCTGCGACGTGTTGATCTTCCGAGGCCGGGCATGACCCAGGAAAGTGTGTCCGGCCAAATGGGATCGAGCGTGTTGAGTTATGTGGTGCACCCCTGCAGGGAAGTTTATCTATTCGAATAGCCGTGTCCCTCGGTAAAAGGACGACCCGGAGTTGTACCTTGACCTTATGACAACTAGAACCGGATAGTTAATAAAATACACCCAGACAAGTTCCACAGACAACCCGGTGATCGTTTTCCACAGGGCGACGAGGGGTGGATCGCCGGGTAGGATTATGCTATGCGATGCTACTTGGAGGACGTCAATCAACTCTCTTCTACATGCTGCAAGACGGAGGCTGCCAGAAGCGTAGTCTTCGATAGAACTAGCTATCCCCCTCTTATTCTGGCATTCTGCAGTTCAGTCCACTGATATGGCCTCCTTACACATATACCCATGCATATGTAGTGTAGCTCCTTGCTTGCGAGTACTTTGGATGAGTACTCATGGTTGCTTTGCTCCCTCTTTTCCCCCGTTTTCCTCTTCTTCCCGGATGCCGCAACCAGACTTTGGAGCCCAGGAGCTAGACGCCACCGTCGACGACGACTACTACACTGGAGGTGCCTACTACTACGTCCAGGCTGCTGACGACGACCAGGAGTAGTTGGGAGGATCCCAGGCAGGAGGCCTGCGCCTCTTTCAATCTGTATCTCAGTTTGTGCTAGCCTTCTTAAGGCACACCTATTTACTTCTGTCGGTACTTAGATATTGTTGCTTCCGCTGACTCGTCTATGATCGAGCACTTGTATTCGAGCCCTCGAGGCCCCTGGCTTGTATTATGATGCTTGTATGACTTATTTATGTTTTTAGAGTTGTGTTGTGATATCTTCCCGTGAGTCCCTGATCTTGATCGTATACGTTTGCGTGCATGATTAGTGTACGATTGAATCGGGGGCGTCACACATGGCCACAGCAAGGAAGTGCCTCCTTATTACGCGCAAAAATAATTATTCCTCCACTTGACAGCAGGGACCCATCAGACGGGCCACCATATTTCGCAAAAAAATGTTTCCCCCCTGACACCTGGGATCCACCAGCTACATCTTTGCACGCAAGGAAGTGCGTCCATACTAAGAAAAAAATAGATTCCTGATACGTCTCCAACGTATCTATAAATTTTGATTGTTCCATTCTATTATATTACCCGTTTTGGATGTTTATGGGCTTTACTTTACACTTTTATATCATTTTTGAGACTAACCTGCTAACCAGAGGCCCAACCCAAATTGTTGTTTTTTTTGCCTATTTCAGTGTTTCGAAGGAAAGGAATATCAAATGGAGTCCAAACGGAATGAAACCTTTGGAAGCAATCTTTTTGGAACAAACGCAATCCACGGGACTTGGAGTGGACATCAAGCAACAGAGGAGGCGGCCATGATGGTGCCCGGCGCGCCCCCTAAGGGTGGGTGCGCCCCCCACCTCGTGGGCCCCTCGAGCGTCCACCGACCTACTTCTTCCTCCTATATATACCCACGTACCCCGAAAACATCCAGGAGCACCACGAAAAACTATTTCCACCACCGCAACCTTCTGTATCCGCGAGATCCCATCTTGGAGCCTTCCTCGGTGCTCCGTGGGAGGGGGAATCGACCATGGAGGGACTCTACATCATCTCCAAGGCCTCTCCGATGAGTTGTGAGTAGTTTACCATAGACCTTCGGGTCCATAGTTATTAGCTGGATGGCTTCTTCTCTCTCTTTGAATCTCAATACAAAGTTCTCCTTGATCTTCTTGGAGATCTATTCGATGTAACTCTTTTTGCGGTGTGTTTGTCGAGATCCGGTGAATTGTGGGTTTATGATCAAGTTTATCTATGAGAAATATTTGAATGTCCTCTGAATTCTTTTATGTGTGATTAAGTTATCATTGCATGTCTCTTCGAATTATCAGTTTGGTTTGGCCTACTAGATTGATCTTTCTTGCAATGGGAGAAGTGCTTAGCTTTGGGTTCAATCTTGCGGTGTCCTTTCCCAATGACAGCAGGGGCAGCAAGGGACGTATTGTATTGTTGCCATCGAGGATAACAAGATGGGGTTTATATCATATTGCATGACTTTATCCCTCTAAATCATGTCATCTTTCTTAATGCGTTACTCTGTTCTTTATGAAATTAATACTCTAGATGCAGGCAGGAGTCGGTCGATGTGTGGAGTAATAGTAGTAGATGCAGGCAGGAGTCGGTCTACTTGTTGCGGATGTGTTGCCTATATACATGATTATGCCTAGATAATCTCATAACTATGCGCTTTTCTATCAATTGCTCGATAGTAATTCGTTCACCCACCGGAATACTTATGCTATCTTGAGAGAAGCCACTAGTGAAACCTATGGCCCCTGGGTCTATCTTTTATCATATAAGTTTACATTCTACTTTTATTTGCATCTTTACTTTTCCTATCTATATCATAAAAATACCAAAAATATTTATCTTATCATATTATCTCTATCAGATCTCACTTTTGCAAGTGGCCGTGAAGGGATTGACAACCCCTTTATTGCGTTGGTTGCGAGGTTCTTGTTTGTTTGTGTAGGTGCGTGGGACTTTTGAGGAGCCTCCTACTGGATTGATACCTTGGTTCTCAAAAACTGAGGGAAATACTTAAGCTACTTTGCTGCATCACCCTTTCCTCTTCAAGGAAACCAACGCAAGCTCAAGACATAGCAAGAAGGATTTCTGGCGCTGTTGCCGGGGAGGTCTTCGCTCAAGTCAAGACATACCAAGTACCCATCACAAACTCATCTCCCTCGCATTACATTATTTGCCATTTGCCTCTCGTTTTCCTCTCCCCCACTTCACCCTTGCTGTTTTATTCGCCCTCTCTTTCCCAATCTCCTTTCGCTTTTACTTGCTTTTGCCCGTGTGTCAGATCGTTTATCTCGTCGTCATGGCTAGTCCCTTATCCGCTCCTATGTCTCCTGAGTTCAAAGTTCTTCACTTCAAGCAAAGGCGACGAGAAAACTTAAAAGATGCTTGGTATAGGCTGACGGAATCTTATCGTAATTTCACCCTAGAGGTGCATTTTAGAATTCTACTTTGCAATTTTTATGTTGTGCTAAATATGTCCCATAGACAACTCTTGGATTGCATTGCCAAAGGAAATTTATTGAAATTGATCCCAGTATTGCGCATGAGATTATAGAGGGAATAGTGGGAATACTACCTTAAAAAGGGGAGCCATATCCTACCCAAGAAGAAACACAAGTGTTTGAAAAGATTTGCGAAGTAACAAAAATCCTACAAAAATCTCTTGAACCTCTTAAGAGTGTTAGCGGAAATCTTCACCGTATGAATATGTTGATTACTCTTTGCAATAAGCAGTTGGATTTTTTAGATCTAAAAATTTATGAGTATGAAGGGAAACGTAAAGAACCTCTCGGATTGGAGCATGACTCCGCTAAAAAACTGAAAATCAAAGATGACACTACTTAGATCTATCCTTGCTTTTATGCCTAGCTAGGGGCGTTAAACGATAGCGCTAGTTGGGAGGAAACCCTATATTATTATTTTTTTTCCTTTTTGCTTCTGTTTAGTAGTAAATATCTCATCTAGCTTCTGTTTAGATGTTTTTACATGTTTTATTTAGTTTTTGTGCCAAGTATAACCTATAGGATAACCTACGGTGATAGTTAATTTGATTCTGCTGAAAAATAGAAACTTTGGCATGCACGGACATAATTTTAGTAATTCACAGAAACGTGATTTTGCATTGATACTTTTTTCTGTAGATAAATAGACAAATTTCCAAGGAATGGTAGGATTTTTAGAGTTCCAGAAGTATTCTAAAGTTACAGATTGCTACAGACTGTTCTATTTTTGACAGATTATGTTTTTCGTGTGTTGTTTGCTTATTTTGATGCATCTATGGCTAGTATCGGTGGTTATAAACCATAGAGATGTTGGAATACAGTAGGTTTAACACCAATATAATTAAAAAATGAGTTCATTACAGTACCTTATGTGGTGGTGTTTCTTTCTTGCACTAACGTAGCTTATGAGATTTCCTATTGAGTTTTGTGTTGTGAAGTTTCCATGTTTTGGGTAAAGATTTGATGGAATATGGAATAAGGAGTGGCAAGAGTCTAAGCTTGGGGATGCCCATGGCACCCCATGATATTCAAGGATAACCAAAATCCTAAGCTTGGGGATGCCCCGGAAGGCAGCCCCTCTTTCGTCTTCGTCTATTGGTAACTTTACTTGGCGCGTCTTGTATGATATTAGTCTTTGCTTTTTAGATTACCACAATCATCCTTGCTGTACACACCTTCTGGGAGAAACCCACTTGATTAGAATTTATCAGAATACTCTATGCGCTTCACTCATATCATTTGAGCTAGATAGTTTTGCTCTAGTACTTCACTTATATCTTTTAGAGCACGGCGGTGGTTTAATTTTGTAGAAATTGTTGATATCTCATGCTTCACTTATATCATTTTGAGAGTCTTTTAGAACAGCATGGTATTTTCTATGGTTATAAAATTGGTCCTACAATGATGGGCATCCAAGTTGGGTATAATAAAAACTATCATAGGAAGTGAATTGGATGCTATGATCAGTTTGATGCTTGATAATTGTTTTGATATGTGGAGGTGGTGATATTAGAGTCATGCTAGTTGGGTAATTGTGAATTTAAAGAATTCTTGTGTTGAAGTTGGCAAGTCCCGTAGCATGCACGTATAGTAACCGTTGTGTAACAAATTTGAAACATGAAGTGTTCTTAGATTGTCATCCTTATGAGTGGCGGTCGGGGACGAGCGATGGTCTTTTCCTACCAATCTATCCCCCTAGGAGCATGCACGTAGTGCTTGGTTTTTGATGACTTGTAGATTTTTGCAATAAGTATATGAGTTCTTTATGACTAATGTTGAGTCCATGGATTATACGCACTCTCACCCTTCCATCATTGCTAGCCTCTTCGGTACCGTGCATTGCCCTTTCTCACCTTGAGAGTTGGTG
The DNA here is from genome assembly GCA_963921465.1 of Triticum timopheevii. Classification (NCBI taxonomy): domain Eukaryota; kingdom Viridiplantae; phylum Streptophyta; class Magnoliopsida; order Poales; family Poaceae; genus Triticum; species Triticum timopheevii. Next base: position 385,507,050 of record OY997268.1, on the reverse strand, counting down.
AAAACTTTGCCGGTGCATCCAAACCCTATGATACAATAAGCTCTATCACACATAAACCTCATTATATCTTCCTCAAAACAGCCACCATACCTACCTATTATGGCATTTCCATAGCCATTCCGAGATATATTGCCATGCAACTTTCCACCGTTCCGTTCATCATCATGACATCATTGTCATATTGCCTTGCAAGATCATGTAGTTGACATCGTATTTGTTGCAAAGCCACCATACATAAATTTTCAGACATGTCACTCTTGATTTGTTGCCCATCCCGGTACACCGACGGAGGCATTCATATAGAGTCATATCTTGTTCTAGTTTTTGAGTTGTAATTCATGAGTTGTAAATAAATAGAAGTGTGATGATCATCATTATTAGAGCATTGTCCCCAAATAAAAAAAGGAAGGCCAAAAGAAAAAAAAAGAAAGGCCCAAAAAACGAAAAAAGAAAAAGAAAAAAAGGAAAAAAGAAGAAGAAAAAGAAAATAAAAAAGGGGCAATGTTACTATCCTTTTCCACACTTGTGCTTCAAAGTAGCACCATGTTCTTCATGTACAGAGTCTCATATGTTCTCACTTTCATATACTAGTGGGAATATTTCATTATAGTACTTGGCTTGTATATTCCTACGATGGGCTTCCTCAAATTGCCCTAGGTCTTCATGAGCAAACAAGTTGGATACACACCCACTTAGTTTCTTTTGTTGAGCTTTCATACATTAATAGCTCTAGTGCATCCGTTGCATGGCAATCCCTACTCCTCATGTTGACATCAATTGATGGGCATCTCCATAGCCCGTTGATTAGCCTCGTTAACATGAGACTTTCTCCTTTTTTTGTCTTCTCCACACAACCTCCATCATCATATTCTATTCCACCCATAGTGCTATATCCAAGGCTCACGCTCATGTATTGCGTGAAAGTTGAAAAAATTTGAGATTACTAAAGTATGAAACAATTGCCTGGCTTGTCATCGGGGTGTGCAAGATGAGTGCATTCTTGCGTGACGAAAATGGAGCATGACCAAACTATATGATTTTGTAGGGATGAACTTCCTTTAGCCATGTTATTTTGAGAAGACATGATTGCTTTGATTAGTATGCTTGAAGCATTACTATTTCTTATGTCAATATGAACTATTATTTTGAATCATTTGAATCTGAACATTCATGCCACAACAAATAAAATTACATTGAGAATTATGCTAGGTAGCATTCCACATCAAAAATTCTGTTTTTATCATTTACCTACTCGAGGACGAGCAGGAATTAAGCTTGGGGATGCTTGATACGTCTCCAACGTATCTATATTTTTTGATTGTTCCATGCTATTATATTACCCGTTTTGGATGTTTATGGCCTTTACTTTACACTTTTATATCATTTTTGGGACTAACCTACTAATCGGAGGCCCAGCCCAAATTGTTGTTTTTTTTGCCTATTTCAGTGTTTAGAAGGAAAGGAATATCAAACGGAGTCAAAACGGAATGAAACCTTCGGAAGTGATCTTTTTGGAACAAACGCAATCCACGGGACTTGGAGTCGATGTCAAGCAACAGAGGAAGTGGCCACGAGGGTGCTCGACTGATACATCCATCTTGCATCATGCTTTTATATCAATATTTATTGCATTATGGGTTGTTATTACACATTATATCTCAATACTTATGGAAATTCTATCTTATTTTACAAGGTTTACCATGAAGAGGGGGAATGCCGACAGCTGGAGTTCTGGCTGGAAAAGGAGCAAACATTGGAAACCTATTCCGCACTGCTCCAAAAATCCTGAAACTCCACAAAACTTATTTTTAGAATTAATAAGAATTATCGAGCGGAAGAAACACCTCAGGGGTCCACACCCTGGCCAGGAGGGTGGGGGACGCGCCCACCCCTACTGGGCGCGCCCCTGTCTCCTGGGCCCCCTGGTGGCCCTCCGGTGTCCAACTTCTGCTATATGAAGGCTTTTACCCCGGAAAAAATTGTGGGCAAGCTTACAGGACGAAACTCCGCTGCCACGAGGCGGAACCTTGGCGGAACCAATCTAGAGCTCTGGCAGAGCTGTTCTGCCGGGGACACTTCCCTCCAGGAGGGGGAAATCATCACCAACGTCATCACCAATGATCCTCTCATCGGGAGGGGGTCACTCTCCATCAACATCTTCACCAGCACCATCTCCTCTCAAAACCCTAGTTCATCTCTTGTATCCAATCTTGTATCCAAACCACAAATTGGTACCTGTGGGTTAATCATAAGTGGGATGCTTTTCCATGTAAGGGCAGTACCCAAGCACCGGTCCACCCACATATCAAATTATCAAAGTACCAAACGCGAATCATATGAACGTGATGAAAACTAGCTTGACGATAATCCCCATGTGTCCTCGGGAGCTCCTTTCTCATTATAAGGAATTGTCCAGGCTTATCCTTTGCTACATAAAGGATTGGGCCACCTTGCTGCACTTTATTCACTTTCATTGCTTGTTACTCGTTACAATTTATCTTATCACAAAACTATTTGTTACCTACAATTTCAGTGCTTGCAGAGAAAACCTTACTGAAAACCACTTATCATTTCCTTCTGCTCCTCGTTGGGTTCGACACTCTTACTGAAAGGACTACGATATATCCCCTACACTTGTGGGTCATCAAGACTCTTTTCTGGTGCCGTTGCCGGGGAGTGTAGCGCTTTTGGTGAGTGGAACTTGGTAAGGAAACATTCATATAGTGTGCTTAAATTTTCTGTTACTTGTCACTATGGAAACTAATCCTTTGAGGGGCTTGTTCGGGGTATCTTCACCCCGACAAGAAGAGCAAAGAGTTGATCATCAACCTACTGAACTTTTTGAAAATATTTACTATGAGATTCCTTCAGGTATGATAGAGAAACTACTAGCTAATCCATTTGTAGGAGATGGAACATTGCATCGCGACTTACACCTTATCTTTATGGATGAAGTTTGTGGATTATTTAAGCTTGCAGGTATTCCTGATAATGTTGTCAAAAGGAAGGTCTTCCCTTTATCTTTGAAGGGAGATGCATTGACATGGTATAGGGTATGTGATGATACGAGATCTTGGAATTATAAACGATTGAAGTTGGAATTTCACCAGAAGTTCTATCCTATGCATCTTGTTCATCGTGATCATAATTACATATATAATTTCTGGCCTCGCGAAGGAGAAAGCATCACTCAAGCTTGGGGGAGAATTAAGTCAATGTTATATTCATGCCCCAATCATGAGCTCTCCCGGGAAATGATTATTCAAAAAATTTATGCTCGGCTTTCTCTCAATGATCGCAGCCTGCTCGATACTTCCTGTGCTGGTTCTTATATGCTGAAGACTATTGATTTCAAATGGGACTTATTGGAAATAATTAAACGCAACTCTGAAGATTGGGGTTCCGACGATGGTAAGGAGTCAGGTATGACACCTAAGTTCAATTGTGTTAAATCTTTTATGGATACTGATGCTTTTCGTGGATTTAGCGCTAAGTATGGACTTGACCCTGAGATAGTAGCTTCTTTCTGTGAATCTTTTGCTACTCACGTTGATCTCCCTAAAGAAAAGTGGTTTAAATATAATCCTCCCGTTGAAGTAAAGGTAGTTTCACCTATTACAGTTGAAGAAAAGACTGTCTCTTATAGAGATCCTATTGTTCCTACTACTTATGTTGAGAAACCTCCTTTTCCTGTTAGGATAAAGGATCACGCTAAAACTTCGACTGTTGTTCGTAAGAGTAATACTAGGACTTATACACCTCCTGAGAAAATCAAAGTTGAACCTAGTATTGCTATGGTTAAAGATCTCTTGGACGATGATTTAGATGGGCATGTTATTTATATCCGTGGTGAGACTGCTAATATTGCTAGACCAGATACTAAGATACATAGACCTGTGGTAGGCATGCCTATTATTTCCGTTAAAATAGGAGATCATTGTTATCATGGCATATGTGATGTGGGTGCTAGTGCTAGTGCAATACCCTATGACTTATATAAAGAAATTATGCACGACATTGCACCCATTGAGTTAGAAGACATTGATGTTACCATTAAGCTTGCTAATAGGGATACCATTAAACCAATTGGGATAGTTAGAGATGTTGAAGTCTTGTGTGGGAAGTTAAATATCCTGCTGATTTCTTGTTCTTGGTTCCCCACAAGATGATTTTTGTCCCATTATTTTTGGTAGACCCTTCTTGAATACAGCTAGTGCTAGGATTGATTGTGAAAATGATACTATTACAATTGGCTTAGAGGGTATGTCTCATGAGTTCAATTTTGCTAAGTTTCATAGACAACTTCGTGATAGAGAATCACCTAGTAAGGATGAGATTATTAGTCTTGCTTCCATTGCCGTACCTCCTACTGATCCGTTAGAACAATATTTGCTAGACCATGAAAATGATATGTTTATGAAAGAAAGAAGGGAAATAGATGAAGTGTTCCTTAAATAGGAACCTATGCTGAAACACAACCTTCCCGTTGAAATTCTTGGGGATCCCCATCCACCCAAGGGTGATCCCGTGTTTGAAATCAAACCATTACCTGATAATCTTACGTATGCTTATCTTGATGAAAAGAAAATATATCCTGTTATTATTAGTGCTAACCTTTCAGAGCAAGAAGAAGAAAGATTATTGAAAACTCTAAAGAAGCACCACGCTGCTATTGGATATACTCTGGATGATCTTAAGGGCATTAGTCCCACGTTATGCCAACACAAAATTAATGTGGAAGCCGGTGCTAAACCAATTAGAGATCCTCAACAACGACTGAATCCCAAGATGAAAGAAGTGGTAAGAAAGGAGATACTAAAGCTCCTTGAGGCAGGTATAATTTATCCCGTTGCTGATAGTGAATGGGTAAGCCCTGTCCACTGTGTTCCTAAAAAGGGAGGTATTACCGTTGTTCCTAACGATAAAGATGAATTGATCCCGCAAAGAATTATTACAAGTTATAGGATGGTAATTGATTTCCGTAAATTAAATAAAGCTACTAAGAAAGATCATTACCCTTTACCTTTTATTGATCAAATGCTAGAAAGACTATCCAAACATACACATTTCTGCTTTCTAGATGGTTATTCTGGTTTCTCTCAAATACCTGTATCAGCTAAGGATCAACCGGAAACTACTTTTACTTGCCCTTTTGGTACTTTTGCTTATAGACGTATGCCTTTTGGTTTATGTAATGCACCTGCTACCTTTCAAAGATGCATGATGGCTATATTCTCTGATTTCTGTGAAAAGATTTGTGAGGTATTCATGGATGACTTCTCCCTTTATGGATCCTCTTTTGATGATTGTTTGAGCAACCTTGATTGAGTTTTGCAGAGATGCGAAGACACTAGTCTCATCCTGAATTGGGAAAAGTGTCACTTTATGGTTAATGAAGGCATTGTCTTGGGGCATAAGATTTCCGAGAGAGGTATTGAAGTTGACAAAGCCAAAGTTGATGCTATTGAAAAGATGCCATGTCCCAAGGACATAAAAGTTATAAGAAGTTTCCTTGGTCATGCCGGTTTTTATAGGAGGTTCATTAAGGACTTTTATAAAATCTCTAGGCCTCTGACTAATTTATTGCAAAAAGATATTCCTTTTGTCTTTGATGATGATTGTCTAGAAGCATTTGAAATACTTAAGAAAGCTTTGATCACTGCACCTATTGTTCAGCCACCTGATTGGAATTTAACTTTTGAAATTATGTGCGATGCTAGTGATTATGGTGTAGGTGCTGTTCTAGGGCAAAGAGTTGATAAGAAATTGAATGTTATCCAGTATGCTAGTAAGACTCTTGATACTACCCAAAGAAAGTATGCTACTACTGAAAAAGAATTCTTAGCGGTTGTGTTTGCATGTGATAAGTTTAGACCTTATATTGTTGATTCCAAAGTTACTATTCACACTGATCATGCTGCTATTAAATATCTTATTGAAAAGAAAGATGCTAAGCCTAGACTCATTAGATGGGTTCTCTTGCTCCAAGAATTTGATTTTCATATTATTGATAGAAAGGGAGATGAGAACCCCGTTGCAGACAACTTGTCTAGGTTAGAGAATGTTCTTGATGACCCACTGCCTATTGATGATAGCTTTCCTGATGAACAATTAGCGGTCGTTAATGCTTCTCGTACTGCTCCTTGGTATGTTGATTATGCTAATTACATTGTTGCTAAATTTGTACCACCTAGTTTCACATACCAGCAAAAGAAAAAGTTCTTTTATGATTTATGACATTACTTCTGGCCACACCTTTATAAAGAAGGAGTAGATGGTGTTATTAGACGTTGTGTACCTGAGCATGAACAGGAACAGATCCTACGCAAGTGTCACTCTGAATCTAATGGAGGACACCATGCTGGAGATCGAACTGCAATCTGGTTTTTATTGGCCTACTCTCTTCAAAGATGCTCGTAAGTTTGTCTTATCTTGTGATGAATGCCAAAGAATCGGTAATATTAGTAGACGTCAAGAAATGCCTATGAATTATTCTCTTGTTATTGAACCGTTTTATGTTTGGGGCTTTGATTATATGGGACCTTTTCCTGCCTCTAATGGTTATACACATATTCTAGTTGCTGTTGATTACGTTACTAAGTGGGTAGAAGCTATTCCAACTAGTAGTGCTGATCATAACCCTTCTATTAAAATGCTTAAAGAAGTTATTTTCCTGAGGTTTGGAGTCCCTAGATATCTTATGATTGATGGTGGTTCACATTTTATTCATGGTGCTTTCCGTAAGATGCTTGCTAAGTATGATGTTAATCATAGAATAACATCTCCTTATCATCCGCAGTCTAGTGGTCATGTAGAGTTGAGCAATAGAGAGCTCAAATTAATTTTGCAAAAGACTGTCAATAGATCTAGAAAGAATTGGTCCAAAAAACTTGATGATGCATTATGGGCCTATAGAACTGCATACAAAAATCCTATGGGTATTGTCGGTGTCAAAACCGGCGGATCTCGGGTAGGGGGTCCCGAACTGTGCGTCTAGGCGGATGGTAACAGGAGACAAGGGACACGATGTTTTTACCGAGGATCGGGCCCTCTCGATGGAGGTAAAACCCTACTCCATCTTGATTAATATTGATGATATGGGTAGTAGAAGAGTAGATCTACCACGAGATCAAAGAGGCTAAACCCTAGAAGCTAGCCTATGGTATGATTGTTGTTCGTACTACGGACTAAAACCTTCTGTTTTATATAGACACCGGAGAGGGCTAGGGTTACACAGAGTCGGTTACAATGGTAGGAGATCTACATATCCGTATTGCCAAGCTTGCCTTCCACGCCAAGGAAAGTCCCATTTGGACACGGGACAAAGTCTTCAATATGGTATCTTCATAGTCTTGGAGTCCGGCCAAAGATGATAGTTCGGCTATCCGGACACCCCCTAGTCCAGGACTCCCTCAGTAGCCCCTGAACCAGGCTTCAATGACGACGAGTCCGGCGCCCATATTGTCTTCGGCATTGCAAGGCGGGTTCCTCCTCCGAATACTTCATAGAAGATTTTGAACACAAGGATAGTGTCCGGCTCTGCAAAATAAGTTCCACATACCACCGTAGAGAGAATAACATTTACACAAGTTCAATCTGCTAACATATTCTGTGGCGTGACATCACACCACGGCTAGTCCTTTATTCGAATCGTTTTTACTGTTCCACCTCAGCGCGTTTAGCGAAGCAGTTTCCTTGGCACGTCTTGTCAAAGCAGAGATCGTGTCCCCTTATTCCGGGATTCTCATCAATACGGGCGTGGGTAGCCCAACCGCGTCATTGATTATGGCGCTTGGGAGATAAGCGAGTTTTACCAGGCTGGTGGAGATGCATAGTTTCGTCCGTCATATAAGGGGATAAGGATCCACCTTTTTACCTACGCCTTCTTCCTCCTTTGCTTATTCATTTCCGTGCACTCGAGCTCTAGCGCCCAAGTCCGCACATCTCGCCTCAACCTTCCCCAGCCATGTCCGGAGCGGGAGGCAAGTGGATGGCCTCCTCCGTCACGGAGGGGCACATCAAAAGGCCGCGGAAGGCTGGATACTTGTCCAGCGACATCGCGCATCGGCTTCCCGACAAGGGGCAGCTCATCCCCACCCCCGGGCCCCATGAGAGGGTGGTGTTCCTCACCCATTTCCTCTGCGGACTAGGTTTTCCACTTCACTCATTTGTCCAGGGGCTCATGTTCTACTACGGCCTGGATTTCCACGATCTGGCCCCGAATTTCATCCTCAACATCTCGACGTTCATCGTTGTGTGCGAGGCCTTCCTCTGCATCCAGCCCTACTTTGGCTTATGGCTGAAGACCTTCAATGTCAAGCCGAAGGTAGTGGGTGGCCGCCAAGCGGAGTGCGGAGGTGCCATGGTGGGCAAAATGCCCAATGTCCTATGGCTCGAGGGCTCCTTTGTGGAGGCCATAAAGGGGTGGCAATCGGGGTGGTTCTACATCACCGAGCCGCGTGACCCTGAATGGGCAGCGGCCCCCGAATTCAGATCTGGCATCCCCACACGCTCACCTCCTGGAAAGAGAAGGGCCTACCATGGGGTGATTCGGAGGAGCTGACCGGACTCCAATCCTGCGTACAAACCTTGGTGAACAAGAAGCTCAAGCTTGTCAACGTAGTCCAGGTCATGCTCATCTGCCGGATCCTCCCGTGCCAGAAACGGGCCTTTAATTTTGGGAGTTTGATCCGGCGTAACACCAAACCCTGAGCAGGCTCTTCGACACTATGTACGAAGATGCCTGGAAGGTGCTTTTCAAGGGCGCCGAGGCTCCCGCATCCGCTACCGAAGATCGCGGATTCAGCTCGCAGCGTCAAGCCGGTGAGGTAAGCTATTTTACCCTTTACAGGACGCTTAGTTTCCATAGTTTTACTCTATGCGGGATCTAAACTCCGTTTACCTTTGACAGTCTTAGCAAAAGACGTCCGGGCAGGTTAACTGTCCGGCTCCCTTGCCAGAAGACCCAGCGGACGCCCAATTAACGGGGCTGCTGGCTCCGGCGCCTTACGTGGTGCCGGAGAAGAAGGCCAAGAAGAAGGCCATGGGAACTCGAAGGAGTTCCCGGCGCCAGGTGTTGTCGGACTCATCGTCCGATGACTCTGAGGCAGACTCCTCCTGCGAAGACGGGGAGGAGGAAAAGGAGGCTTCTCCCCCAGTGGGGGGAGAGAAGAAAAGGAAGGCCTCCCCAACTAGGGAGGCTGGAGGGTCCAAGAAGGGAAGGACCCTTCCTCCAGACTACAACACCAACGCCGACGATGGCGAAGAGGAGTGGCCATCGAGGGCCAAGCCCCTGGCGAGATCGTAAGTGTCCGGATTCTAGAATGACTCATGATTTTTCCTTTGTCGCGTAGTGTCTTCTAACGCCGAATACAACCCTGCAGCCCGCCCAAGGACGGGCTTGATATTTCAACGAGCGGCTCCCTGGCTCCGTCGGATGTGAATAGTACTTCACTTCCGGCCGCCTCCTCTCCTCGCGCTGCTGATGACGCCAAGGTGGGGTCCCGAAAGGGGCCCGGCCAGGAGGAGGAGGAGGTCCCGGAGGTGCCGCAAGGCAACCTCGTGGACTTTGGGCACGAGGGGGATCAACCCCCAAAGGGTTCTGAGTTCGGCCCTCTACGGGACTCCGCACCGGAACCTTTAGTGGTTCCGGAGTCCGGCGGGCGGCCCCTTCGTAAGAAGGGCGAGACTGCAGCACCGGTGACCTTCGTCCAGCCGGAGGCACCGGATAATTTGTTGGAGGCGCTCAATGGCGCCTCCATCGACGAGGAGCACCGCACTGTTATGAGTGCGGTGATTCAGAAAGTTTAGTCCGCCAAGAGCGGGCTGACTGAGGCCTGTACCAGCCTTCTAACAGGCTTTGAGGTATGTAATTAAGATATGTAAAAATAGTACCGCATAGACAGTAGCCCCTGATTCTCAGTTTGGTGTTCGGAAAGAAAAGCCGAACTGAGGATCTAAAAAGATATAAGCAGGAGTCTAACATAAGCATGTCAATATGGGAATGCAGGCTGCACTGTGACCTCTGCCGCACTGACTGCGGAGGTTAATGTATTGAAGTAGAGCCTTGAGCGGTCCGAGAACAAGCTCGGCCGTGCCAAGAAGCAGCTCGAGGACAAGGAAGGTAAGTAATACCTTATTAAAGTAATACCTTATAGAAAGGATTTGGTTGCAAAAAATGACAGGAATAACATGAGTATTGCAGGGGCCACGAACGAGGTGGCGACCCTAAAGGAGGCGTTGTCCAAGGCCGAAAAAAGTGCGGCCGCGGAACGCACCGAGCGAGAGAAGCAGGAGGCGCCGGTGGCGGATGTGCGGCAAGAGCTCCAGGCTCTCGTGAAAAAACACGAGAGTTTGGAGCATGACTCGAAGACTCGAGAGTCCGAGCTCGCCTCGGATCTTGAGAGTGCCAAAGCCGCTAAGGCCGAAGACTAAAAATCCCTCCAGGAAATTGAGAGTGCCAAAGCCGCTAAGGCCGAAGACTAAAAATCCCTCCAGGAAATTGAGGCAATAAAGAAGATAGCGGCGGGTAAGGCATTCTTCATGCAAAGCAAGCACGTGAAAGTGAATTACTTGTTACTTACCCGAATCCGGAGCTCTCCAGGAGCATTCGCAGATCTGCCCCGTAGTGTGTCCGATGCTGCCGCGTTCTACCGAGCCGAGGAGGGGAGCTCGACGGAAAAGGTGTTCTGGTCTCAATATGCCGAGGCTGGACATCCGATGCCCCTGAGCGACCAGCTGAAGCAGCTGGTCGAGCTCCACAAGGTGGCCGAACAGGCCATGAAGGGCCTCATAGTTTTGCTGTGGCCTAAAGAAGCCATGCCTAGGAGCTACTTCATGCTGGTGCGGCGGCTAGTCGACGCCTGTCCATGGATTGAAGTCGTCAAGCGCTCCATCTGCATCGAAGGTGCCCGTAGGGCCCTTGCCCGTGCTAAAGTGCACTGGGGCAAGATGGACGCTGAGAAGCTTGTGACGGACGCTACACCGCCGGGCCGGGAGTATTGCAAGCCCGAGATGTATTATGGGAACGTCCTGAAGGGTGCCCGCCTTATAGCAGGTGAATGCTCCAAAGATGTAATTTTTGAGTAAACTCGCATTTTTTATCCTGTACGCTTGAAAACTTGTTCATATGCGCTAAGCAATGCTTGTGAATTTAAAATATTACCTTCTGTGCGGCCGTTTATCAAATTTGAGAGATGGCAAGTCGTTGGCTTCAGCCCCCATGCCTCGAGTGCTGGGGTGTTCGGGATAAACTTGAGTGCTCTTGTTCCCATTTTTGGGCCTTCGAGGGAGGCGCTCAACACAACGAACGAGGCAACCGGACTTATAATGCTTGAACACTCCCACTTAGCCATAGAATATACAATTTTAAATTTCGGCGAAGCCCCTAGTGTTCGGAAGACCGATTTCGGGGCGCTATCCACGCCTGGACCGGACAAAGCCGACTCCTCGCTCTAAGCGGCATACGTCTTTAGGGACTCGAAAAAACCTCTCGAACAGCGACCGGCTCTCGCCCTATCATGACGGTCAGTTTTACCTTTCTCCACTGAGGTCCTCAACCCAGCTCAACTGGGGCACAATCGCAGTGGTTCTCCCAGTGCTACCTTAGCCAATATAACGGAACGTAAGGTACAATAACATGGGAGCCGGGCAAACCCAACTATTGACCCAAGACATGATTCGGAGCCGATGCATATAATGCTATAAGTTCGGGGTGCCGCACTTGTGAAAGTGTTCGGACTTATCACACCATATTTTGGGGAACTTAAGCCCCTGGTGTATTTGGCCGTACCAAAGCATACGGATGCAACATGTCATAAGTGAACACGTATAGATAGAAAAAGAATGCAATGATAGGCAAAAAGCGATGCATTGTTTATTCAAAAAATACTGCAATGAAGGCAGAACGATACAAATAGTGCGATAAGCAAGGGATGGGACTATTTAACTTGTCCCCCTCCAGGGGTAGGCTGCGGGGTGGTATGTAAAACAGGTATACTGCTCGTAATAGAGACCACCTGGACACTCGACGTAGCTTGTCTGCTTCCCTGGCTGTTGCATCGTGAGTTCGGCAATTCTACTGCCGAACAGGGCTTCTGGAAAACGGAGTCCTGCGAATAAGAAAAAAAAGAATGACACAATTGGGAGCCCCTGGTGCCGTTGAGCCGCTCTCCGTGTATGTCGTGGTCGTGCTCCTACCCCTATGCCCATGGTATCTCCAGAGCGTAGTTATGTACGCGTAGTACAGGTTTCGAAATTTCGCGAGGGCTGGGGTTGGGCTCGCATTGCTACGCGTGCTCGGAACGTGCCAGGCGGTCTTCTTGTAGGTTACTCCGGGCGCGCTTGACGGTGTCCGGCCGCTTAACAGCCGTATCCTCAGTATTGTCGCCATTAATGCGGTGCTTGCGCTTGTTGCGACGCGACCTGCCGTTGGTGTTCTTGGTATCCAAATTACTAGGGCTCTTGTTCATGTTGTTACTACGAGCTAGCCAGCTATCCTCTCCCGCGCAGAAGCGGGTCATGAATGTTGTGAGGGCTGCCATGGATTTCGGTTTTTCCTGTCCTAGGTGCTGGGCAAGCCACTCGTTGTGGATGTTGTGTTGGAAGGCTGCAAGGGCCTTTGCATCCGGATAGTTGATGATTTGATTTTTCTTGGTTCGGAACCGTGTCCAGAATTGTCTGGCGGATTCTTTTGGCTGCTGAATTATGTGGCTTAGGTGATCGGCATCTGGTGGTCACACATAAGTGCCCTGGAAGTTGTCGAGGAATGTGGCTTCCAGGTCTTCCCAACAACTGATTGACTCTGCTGGCAAGCTGTTAAGCCAATGCCGCGCTGGTCCTTTACACTACGGGAAACAGGAGATTTGCCGTCAGTATTATCTTTGCCGACAGCATTTCGTCGGGGCAGACGGCAAAGAAAGGGTTTGCCGTCATCAACAGACAACAAAGAAAAACTATTGGCAAAATATACTTTGCCGTCTGCGTAAAAAAAATTAGACGGCAAAGAGCTCACTTTGCCATCTACAAAATGAATTACAGACGGCAAAGATCTTTGCCGTGTGCGTTTTTTTATTACAGACGGCAAAATATGTCTTTGCCGTCTGTACTAGTAAACACAGACGACAAAGATCACATTTTACCGTCTGTAATAAAAAAGGCAGACGGCAAAGATTTTTGCCGTATGTACTTTATTTTGCAGACGGCAAAGCAAAGAAGCACACCTCGCGGATCCATCCCCCGGATCGATGACATGGCACGATCCGCGGTGCGGTTCCTCTTTCCGTCCACCACGCCCGACCCCACCCACCCATTCCACCACAGCATCTTATCCCCACGTCCCCACCTCTCTCCCACTCCAACACCATCTCTCCCCCTCGATCTCGTCTTCCATCGGAAGTGCATCGCCACCGGTCGCCGCCCAGTCGACCCCGCCTCCACATACGCGACCCCGCGCCACCAGGCCCTGTCTCGCCGGCGCCACCGCCACCGCCCGGTCGGCCCCGCATCGCCGCCGCTGCCTGGTCGGCCCCGCCTCGCCGCCGCCGCTCGGTCGGCCCCGCCTCCTCATCCGCGACGCCGGCTTCGCGCGCTGCCCGCCTCCACGGCTGCTCCTCCCCTTCGCCCCCGCCTTCGCATGCCGCGGGCCTCCGCCTCCTCTGCTCTCCTCTGCCATCGGCGGGGCTTGGTGTTGACAGAGTTGACGGGGTCAAGTGGATCCAGCACCAGGATGAGCCACTTGGCCCCGCCTCGTCGCCTCCGCCCGGTCGGCCCCGCCTCTCCATCCGCGCCGCCCGCCTCCACGTCTGCTCCTCTCCTTTGCCCCCGCCTTCGCACGCGGCGGGACTCCGCCTCTTCTGCTCTCCTCTGCCGGCGGCAGGGCTTGCACTGACAGGGTTGGTGGCGTCAAGTGGATCCAGCGCCCGGACGAGGGTGACGAACTCCGGTGCGGTGGCGGACGGCTTGAGCTCCTCGGACATTGGTGTGTTCCTAATCCAAGGCATGGTGAAAGGAAGGAGAAGGGAGAGAGGCGCAGCTGGTCCTCCAGCGAGGCGTGGGCGTGTAGATCCAACTCCTGTATTGCAACTTAGTGTAATTTGTTCCTGTGTAATATGTTCGTGTGTAACCCATTCATCTTGTTAAACTGAGCAGTTTTGTTTTGTCTTGTGAAATCCATTCGTTCGTGTTTGATTCTTAGAACAGCAGTGTTGATGGATACATACTGTGGAGTTCTTCGTCAGTAGGTTCCTGGTCGCCTCTGCACTTGTTTGTATGATATATTTTTTAAATAAAAAAATTCTTTGCCATCTGTGATGTTTGAGGTTTACGGCGAAGATGGATTCTGCTGACGGCAAAGCACTGACGCCGTCCGTCAGTCCGTCCGTTACGTCTGTTGCCATTTTTTGCCGTCTGATTTTACCGGCTGATGGCAAACAGTATAGACTGACGGCAAATTATTTGCCGTCATCCAGAAAAAATAGCAGACGGCAAAGTATTCTTTGCCGATTAATCTTTGCCGTCTGACTTTGCCGTCTACTTCCTGACGGCAAACTCTTTGCCGTCTGGATTTACGTCTTTGCCGTCTGTAATCCACAGACGGCAAATTAACTGTTTCCTGTAGTGTTAAGCTTGAGTGGGAGGTATTTGATGGCATGTAGATCATCACCGCGGGCCATGTGGATATGGAGGAGATAGTCCTCGATCCAGACCGCCGGATCTATTGTGCCATCGTATGATTCAATGTTTACGGGTTTGAAACCCTCGGGGATTTGATGATCCATCACTTCGTCTGTCAAGCATAGTGGGTGTGTGGCGCCTCTGTGTTGGGCTATATCACGACGCAGCTCAAATGAGCTTTGTCTACTATGTTCGGCCCGGCCGGATTTGCCATATCCGGCGTGACGGTTATCATCACGTATCATGGGGCGCCCACGTGATCCGTAGATCGATCTTGTTTGCCTTGCATTTTCCTCGAGTATATCCCGCAGGTCTGGCGCATTTTCCCACGCCTTGGTATTTTTTGAGCGGCGCCGGGGTGCGGCTTGAGTGTAGGGCCGAGAGGCCTCTCTGTCGCGGCCACGAGGTGGCCGGTCGGCCGTATTATGCGCTGGTGATGTAGGTTTAGGTGCTTCCTCCTCTAATCGGGGTAGCAGCCTACGTTTTGGGTAGCTCTTGGAGGGGCGTTCGAGTTCATACTCTTCGGCCGCAAGGACTTCCGTCCATCTGTCGGCTAGCAAGTCTTGGTCAGCTCTAAGCTGTTGCTGCTTTTTCTTGAGGCTGCTTGTCGTGGCCATAAGCGTGCGTTTGAAATGCTCTTGTTCGACGGGATCCTCAGGCATGACAAATTCGTCGTCGTCGAGGCTTGCCTCATCTTCGGAGGGAGGCATATAATTATCGTCATCTACCTCTCTATCTGCCGCTCTCTCATGAGGGTTGGCTTCTCCATCCTCCTGCGCTGAATCCTGCTGGAGGGGGTTGTCTTCGGCACTGTCCGGGGTGTTATTGTCTCCGGTGCCGGAATCTCTATTTTTGCTGTGGCGGGATTTAGAGCGGCGCCGCTGACACCGGCGCTTAGGCTGTTTCTTGGAGGGGTCATCCTCCGTTGTTCCATCGCCTTTCCCATCCTTTGGGATGTACACCATGTAAATGTCGTATGACGAGGTGGCCTTCCAGTGCCCTGTAGGCATTGATTCTTGGTCGTCTCCTGCATCGTCGTCCATACCGTCGATGTCTTCGGAGTCGAAGTCTAGCATGTCGGTTAAGTCATCGATAGTGGCTACAAAGTGGGTGGTGGGTGGGCTTTGAATTTCGTCGTCGTCTGCATCCCAACCGTCCTGACCATAATCCGGCCAGGGCTCTCCTAATAGAGAGAGACACTTTAGCGAATTCAGTATGTCGCCAAAGGCCGAGTGCTGAAAGATGTCCGCAACGGTGAACTCCATGATCGGCGCCCAATCGGATTCGATTGGCAGGGGTGCGGAAGGTTCGGAGTCCGGAGAGGAGTCCGGCACCT
Organism: Triticum timopheevii; assembly: GCA_963921465.1. Lineage (NCBI taxonomy): Eukaryota > Viridiplantae > Streptophyta > Magnoliopsida > Poales > Poaceae > Triticum > Triticum timopheevii. The sequence continues at coordinate 385,491,041 of OY997268.1, read as the reverse complement.
TGTAGTCACGAGATTCACAAAGGACAGGGTTGGTATTCGGCTCTATCGCCATAGAGGTAGGAGCCCCCGAGGCGGTGTCCGGCCACCCGTCCTCGATCGGCGCAGTCGGCTCCGAGCTAAGGGTCGGAGCGGACACTTGTGCGGCCTCCAGGGCACTGTCCGGTAGCAGAGCTAGATCATGCCCATCGTGACAGTGCGGCACGCTTGGCTGTGGCTCGAACCCGTTGAAGATCAAGTCTCCGCGGACGTCAGCCGTATAGTTCAAACTTCCAAATCTGACCTGATGGCCAGGGGCGTAGCTTTCAATCTGCTCCAGATGGCCAAGCGAGTTGGTCCGCAGTGCAAAGCTGCCGAATACGAAGATCTGTCCGGGGAGAAAAGTCTCACCCTGGACCGCGTCGTTGTTGATGATCGAAGGAGCCATCGGGCCTAAAGGCGATGACACAGAGGAACTCTTAATGAAAGTACCAATGTCGGTGCCAAAACCGGCGGATCTCGGGTAGGGGGTCCCAAACTGTGCGTCTAGGCGGATGGTAACAGGAGACAAGGGACACAATGTTTTTACCCAGGTTCGGGCCCTCTCGATGGATGTAAAACCCTACTCCTGCTTGATTATTATTGATGATATGGGTAGTGCAAGAGTAGATCTACCACGAGATCAAAGAGGCTAAACCCTAGAAGCTAGCCTATGGTATGATTGTTGTTCGTCCTACGGACTAAAACCCTCCGGTTTATTTAGACACCGGAGAGGGCTAGGGTTATACAGAGTTGGTTACAATGGTAGGAGATCTACATATCCGTATTGCCAAGCTTGCCTTCCACGCCAAGGGAAGTCCCATCTAGACACGGGATGAAGTCTTGGATCTAGTATCTTCATAGTCTTGGAGTCCGGCCAAAGATGATAGTTCGGCTATCCGGACACCCCCTAGTCCAGGACTCCCTCAGGTATGTCTCCATATAAGATGGTTTATGGAAAAGCATGTCATTTACCTCTTGAACTTGAACATAAAGCATATTGGGCTATTAAAGAGCTCAATTATGACTTCAAACTTGCCGGTGAGAAGAGGTTGTTTGATATTAGCTCACTCGATGAATGGAGAACCCAAGCATATGAGAATGCCAAGTTATTCAAAGAAAAAGTCAAATATTGGCACGAAAAGAGGATACAAAAGCGTGAGTTTAACATAGGTGATTATGTGTTATTATTCAACTCACGTTTAAGATTTTTTGCAGGAAAATTTCTCTCTAAATGGGAAGGTCCTTACGTTATCGAGGAGGTCTATTGTTCTGGTGCCATAAAAATCAACAACTTCGAAGGCACAAGTCCGAGGGTTGTGAAGGTCAAAGAATTAAACGTTATATATCAGGTAATCCTATCAATGTTGAAACTAATATTATTGAAACCGTGACCCCCAGAGGAATACATAAGGGACACTTTCCAGAACGTTCCAAACTCCGAAAAGGAATTGGTATGTGGTACGGTAAATAAACCGACTCCAAAACAACTCCAATGGCATTTTTTATCAGTTTTGGAATATTTAAGAATTTTAGGAAGCAAGAAGTAGTCCGAGAGGGAAACGAGGGCTCCACGAGAGTGAAGGCGCGCCCACCCTTACTGGGCGCGCCCCCCTTTCTCATGGACATAATTACATGGGTATGGGCACTCCCCTTGGCAACTACCAAGCTTGGGGGAGGTGCCCCGCTATCATATCACCATCACACTCCTATCTTTACCATTTTATTTAGTTCGATCCTTTTAGTAGTATCTTGATCTAGTAGATTGAAGTTTTGACATCAAGTAGTTTTGAGTTTTGCTTTGTGATCTCTTTATGTAATCGAGTCCGTGAGCTATCTATAATAAAGATTAGTGTTGAGTCAAGGGCTTTGCTATGTTGCTATGATCTTGAGAAAGTAGAGAATAAAAGAGTTCATATTGATCTTATGGTTAGTGATGACTTCACACATAGAAAGTATGAGGCATAAAAGTTGTTGAGAGTTGATAAACGTAGTTTTGGTCATCGTTGCAATTAATAGGAAGAGATAAGGAAAGAGAGGTTCACATACAAATATATTATGTTTGACATCTTTTATGATTGGGAGCACTCATTAAGTATGACATGCTAAAAGAGTTGACGTTGGACAACGATGACAACGTAATGGTATATGTTTTCTCACATCTCAGTTAAAGTATATTGTCATTGACCTTCCAAACATGTTGACCTTGCCTTTCCCCCTCATGCTAGCCAAATTCCTCGCACCAAGTAGAGATACAACTTGTGCTTCCAAATATCCTTAAACCCAGTTCTGCCATGAGAGTCCACCATACCTACCTATGGATTGAGTAAGATCCTTCAAGTAAGTTGTCATGTTGCAGGCAATAAAAATTGCTATCTAAATATGTATGACTTATTAGTGTAGAGAAAAGAAGCTTTATACGATCTTGTCGTGGAAGCAATAAAAGCGACGGAATGCATAATAAAGGTCCACATACAAGGGGCAATATAAAGTTAAGTTCTTTTGCATTAAGATTTTGTGCATCCAACCCTAAACGCACATGACAACCTCTACTTCTCTCTGCGAAGGGCCTATCTTTTAATTTATGTTTTTTACTTTATGCTTGAGTCAAGGTGATCCTCACCTTTCCCTTTTTCATTTTATCCTTTGGCAAGCTCCTCGTGTTTGAAAGATCATGATATATATATCCAATTGGATGTAAGTTAGCATTGGCTATTATTGTTGACATCACCTAAAGGTGAATACTTTGGGAGGCAACACAATAAGCCCCTATCTTTCTAAGTGTCCGGCTGAAACCCCATAACCACAAGTATTGTGTGAGTGTTAGCAATTGTAGAAGAGTACTTGATAGTTGAGTATGTGGACTTTCTTAAAAGCTCTGTTGTTGACTCTTTCTGATGTTATGATAAATTGCAATTGCTTAATTGACTGAGATTATAGTTTGTTAGTTCCCAATGAAGTTTCTGAACCATACATGACATTGTGAATTGATTGTTACTTGTGCATAAGAAATCATATGACAAAATCTATATATGTTGGTGTTATAAGAATGATCATGATGCCCTCATGTCCGTATTTTATTTTTATCGACACCTCTATCTCTAAACATGTGGACATATTTTTCGATTTCGGCTTCCGCTTGAGGACAAGCAAGGTCTAAGCTTGGGGGAGTTGATACGTCCATTTTGCATCATGCTTTTATATCAATATTTATTGCATTATGGGCTTTTATTACACATTATATCTCAATACTTATGGCTATACTGTCTCTTATTTTACAAGGTTTACCATGAAGAGAGGGAATGCCGACAGCTGGTATTCTGGCTGGAAAAGGAGCAAACATTGGAAACCTATTCCGCACTGCTCCAAAAATCCTGAAACTCCACGAAACTTATTTTTAGAATTAATAAGAATTATCGAGCGGAAGAAACACCTCAGGGGTCCACACCCTGGCCAGGAGGGTGGGGGACGCGCCCACCCCTACTCGGCGCGCCCCTGTCTCCTGGGCCCCCTGGTGGCCCTCCGGTGTCCAACTTCTGCTATATGAAGGCTTTTACCCCGGAAAAAATTGTGGGCAAGCTTATGGGATGAAACTCCGCCGCCAGGAGGCGGAACCTTGGCGGAACCAATCTAGAGCTCTGGCAGAGCTGTTCTGCCGGGGACACTTCCCTCCAGGAGGGGGAAACCATCACCAACGTCATCACCAATGATCCTCTCATCGGGAGGGGGTCACTCTCCATCAAAATCTTAACCAGCACCATCTCCTCTCAAAACCCTAGTTCATCTCTTGTATCCAATCTTGTATCCAAACCACAAATTGGTACCTGTGGGTTGCTAGTAGTGTTTATTACTCCTCGTAGTTGATGCTAATTGGTTTACTTGGTGGAAGATCACATGTTCAGATCCTTTATGCATATTATTACTCCTCTGATTATGAACATGAATATGTTGGTGAGTAGTTACGTTTGTTCCTGAGGACATGGGTGAAGTCTTGCTATTAGTAGTCATGTGAATTTGTTATCCGTTCGATATTTTGATGAGATGTATGTTGTCTTTTCCTCTAGTGGTGTTATGTGAACGTCGACTACATGAAACTTCACCACTGTTTTGGCCTAGAGGAAGGCATTGGGAAGTAATAAGTAGATGATGGGTTGCTAGAGTGACAGAAGCTTAAACCCTAGTTTATGCGTTGCTTCGTTAGGGGCTGATTGGGATCCATATGTTTAATGTTGTGGCTAGGTTTACCTTAATACTTGTTTTGTAGTTGCGAACGCTTGCAATAGGGGTTAATCATAAGTGGGATGCTTGTCCAAGTAAGGGCAGTACCAAAGCACCGGTCCACCCACATATCAAATTATCAAAGTACCGAACGCGAATCATATGAACGTGATGAAAACTAGCTTGACGATAATCCCCATCTGTCCTCGGGAGCTCCTTTCTCATTATAAGAAATTTTCCAGGCTTATCCTTTGCTACATAAAGGATTGGGCCACCTTGCTGCACTTTATTTACTTTCATTGCTTGTTACTCATTACAATTTATCTTATCGCAAAACTATCTGTTACCTACAATTTCAGTGCTTGCAGAGAAAACCTTACTGAAAACCGCTTATCATTTCCTTCTGCTCCTCGTTGGGTTCGACACTCTTACTTATCGGAAGGACTACGATAGATCCCCTACACTTGTGGGTCATCACCAGCGCGCTCCTCACCCTCGTGGGCCCCTCGAGCATCCACCGACCTACTTCTTCCTCCTATATATACCAACGTACCCCGGAACATCCAAGAGCACCACGAAAAAATATTTCCACCGCCGCAACCTTCTCTATCCGCGAGATCCCATCTTGGAGCCTTCGCCGGCGCTCCGCCGGAGGGGGAATCGACCATGGAGTGCCTCTACATCATCTCCAAGGCCTCTCCAATGACTTGTGAGTAGTTTACCACAGACCTTCGGGTCCATAGTTATTAGCTAGATGGCTTCTTCTCTCTCTTTGAATCTCAATACAAAGTTCTCCTTGATCTTCTTGGAGATCTATTCGATGTAACTATTTTTGCGGTGTGTTTGTCGAGATCCGATGAATTGTGGGTTTATGATCAAGTTTATCTATGAGAAATATTTGAATATCCTCTGAATTCTTTTATGTGTGATTAAGTTATCTTTGCAAGTCTCTTCGAATTATCAGTTTGGTTTGGCCTACTAGATTGATCTTTCTTGCAATGGGAGAAGTGCTTAGCTTTGGGTTCAATCTTGCGATGTCCTTTCCCAGTGACAGCAGGGGCAGCAAGGCACATTTTGTATTGTTGCCATCGAGGATAAAAAGATGGGGTTTATATCATATTGCATGAGTTTATCCCTCTACATCATGTCATCTTTCTTAATGCATTACTCTTTTCTTTATGAACTTAATACTCTAGATGCAGGCAGGAGTCGGTCGATGTGTGGAGTAATAGTAGTAGATGCAGGCCGAGTCGGTCTACTTGTTGCGGACTTGATGCCTATATACATGATCATGCCTATATAATCTCATAACTATGCGCTTTTCTATCAATTGCTCGACAGTAATTTGTTCACCCACCGTAATACTTATGCTATCTTGAGAGAAGCCACTAGTGAAACCTATGGCCCCCAGGTCTATCTTTTATCATATAAGTTTACAATCTACTTTTATTTGCATCTTTACTTTTTCTATCTATATCATAAAAATACCAAAAATATTTATCTTATCATATTATCTCTATCAGATCTCACTTTCGCAAGTGGCCGTGAATGGATTGACAACCCCTTTATTGCGTTGGTTGCAAGGTTCTTGTTTGTTTGTGTAGGTGCGTGGGACTTTTGAGGAGCCTCCTACTGGATTGATACCTTGGTTCTCAAAAACTGAGAGAAATACTTACGCTACTTTGCTGCATCACCCTTTCCTCTTCAAGGAAAACCAACGCAAGGTCAAGACGTAGCAATTCCCCCTAACAGTTGGGACCCACCAGCTATAACTTCGCACGCAAGGAACAGCTGGGACCCACCCGGTCAAAGCGTACATAGTGTTGTCTGTCTGGTCGTGAACGTGTACATACATACTAGTCAATCGGTCTCTCTGCAGCGATGAACTGTGGCCGAGTAAGGAGCAGCATGTGTCATAGTAGAGCCGCGGATGTAGCATGTCACGCAGTCCCATCTATAACTTGTACACATACATACAGCCATGCTGCAAAAGTAAATACGGCTACGTACGTACATACGGACGTGGTCTCAAAGGCGTACAACGACGTCGTCTAGTTCATCGGCAGTGAACCAGCTGGGTCAGAACGGAGGACTCAGCGTCATGTTCATCGGGAAGCAACCGACTGGGTTAGAATACGTCATGTTCATCAGGATCCAACTAGCTTGGACGAAATAGACTAAATGAGGTCTGGCGTACCCCAGAACGAAGGAAACGAGCCTTCTGTTCGACTGCGTACGGTCGATACGTGTGGGGACCCCGACTCATAAGTCGTGATCAGCGAATGCACGTGTACAGTGATCCCAGAGATCAATGCTCACTGAACACACAGAAGCTGAATAACAAAAGTCTTACATCCATACATACCGTATTACACAAGTAGGACCATTATGGTCGAGTCTTGAGTATAACATCGCAGAGGAAATCTTCGCTGATAACTTGGACCCATGCCATCTGACTGGGAAACGTCCTAGCTCGCATGTTCGTCGCCGAAGTATTCTTCATCATATCCTGTTCTTTCATGCCTGGCCAATAAAATAACCAGTGGCAAGCCAATGAGTACTTTGAATTTACTCGCAAGCAACCCATCTTTTGGTCCAAGATGTAACAATACATTATATAGGTAAATTTTTGCAGAAAGCTAGTTTTTAGTGCAATGACATGTTCAACAACTTGTAAGACATGCATCAAGAGAATTCAAGTAACCATGAGGACAGGTTACAGATATCAACATAAATAGAGTGGGCAACAACCCAACTCAATCATGTCAAGTCCCTTGACTTGACCCAAGTAGTTTTATCAACACACACACGGTTTGTAAACATGTGGACGTATCCCAAGAGCGGTTACCCAACTGTCCTTGACCATGGACACGGTTATTCGAATAGTTTTACACTCTGCAGAGGTTGCACACTTTACCCACAAGATCCGGGGAATTTTCGTGTCATCCACGACCCACGATACCTCAAGTACCCGGGGTAAGCACCCGATCACTATCTTTCCATAGACGACACTAACATGGAGTCCACTTGATTGGTAGTAACCCCCGTGCCTAACATTTCACATCTTAAAGTTGTGGAGCCTCGCTCCCATATTCATCACATACCACAAGCACGGGGTAACAACGGTGTGTCCGGTGCCCTGTGAAAACATTCATGGCCTCCCTACCTGGCACGACCCCGTCCCGAGAGAGCGCACCAACAACTCTCCCGTCACTAGTAATGCAGGCTCCAAGCTAGTATCGGTCTAGGTAATCAATAATGCCCTTTCCCATATAAGGGTAGAGTGGTTGCGCATGTAAGGTTGGAATAACGGTCGCAACTTCAACCAATCCGTTTTGAAAACAACACACACTTGCCTCGGTAAACCACTTCGTCATCAAGTGGCTACCCAACTCATCATCTCCCCCGGGCATAAGTGGCACCCGATGTTGTTTTCGAAAAGTCTTTTGAAAATACTTAGTCTCCTTCACCATGCATATTCCCGTCCCCTTTTGCGTAGCACTACTTTAGCATCCTATCTACTCCCACCGTCATAACCCTCATAAGAAGGTAGGGTCATGCACAATGCAAGTATCAACGAGGAAGTATGGTGGCAAACCATCAAAGTGGAAACCACCTCATCATAATTCCGTTGCAACAACAATATGGTGCTATATGACATGCATAAAAGGGTTTCATAGACATGGTCAAAGGGCTGCTTGCCTGGTTCATCAGAGTCTTGAAATCTTCTGGTCCTTCTCCAAATACTCCGTCTACTTCGTCAACTAACGCCGGAAACAATCACAATAAGCAACACAACAAGGCAAAATAAAAGTGCTCTAAAAATGTGAGTTGGACTTTTCTAGGATGCCTTTGGTCATATGAAAAATTACCAAAGTGGTTTTATTGGAATTGGACCAGTGGATATTTATGAACATTTCAATATGATGGAATCAATGGATTTGATGGATCCACAAGTTGTCCACAGAATGCCATTTTATAAAAATGAGTAAAAGTACCCATTAATTCAGGCATGATTTTATAAACATTTAGAAATTGGTTTCACTGGATTTGGAGTTGAAATGAATATAATATGGATTTTTAAAGTGGACATATAAAGATAAATGACCTATTTAATGTACCCAGTGAAAACCAAGCACAATAAAAATGTTCACTACGCCTCATTAAATAGATCATGATTTATGGAGTTACTGAAAATTTGAACCATCAGATTTGGACTTGAAGTGAGGTCTTTGGGAAAGATTGAATCTTGCTAAAAAAGGAAAAAGGAAAAAGGGGGCTTTACCCTTATCATGCATGCAAGGCGAGAGATAAGCAGCGGGCTGGCCCAACTGCACGGCCGCGCGTATGCTGTCGATGCAGGAGGCGTATTCGCGGGAATACGTCTTCCCTTGGGGAAGGCGGCAGTTAGCGGAGACCGTCTCCACTTAAACGGGGCGGGGCCCGCTGGCGGGGTCACTGACCTGCGGGATCCACCCGCAGGGTCGTCTCCCTCCTCCCGCCCGCGCCAGAGGAGGCAGAGGAGGCAGGGCTGAGCACTTGCCGGCGCCCGTTCCGGTGGCTCCGGCCACCTCCAGCGACCGCCCGGACTCCGGCGAGCCCGGGAGGATTGGCCGTGTCCACCTGGGTACCCAGTTTCCGCCGGGGAGTGCCAGAGCGAGCGAGGCCTCGGCCGCGGCAGGAACAGGCGATGGAGGGGTTCGGCACGGCATGGAAGGCACTAGGAGGAGGGGATGTAGCATGGGGTGAGTTGACGGTGGTGATGAGAGGGTGTTGGAATGTCTAGGGGAGAGAGAGAGGCTCGGGATAGCCCGAATTTAGGAAGAGCCCGATGGCGGAGCTCCGGCCTTTGCGGTGGATGGATGGCACGGGGAGAGGTGTGGTTTGGTCCAGGGGGTGCACGCGAGGGAGAGAGAGCAAAGGAGCTCCAGAGGGAGGTCAGGGGTGGCCTTTTATGGCGGGGCGATGGTGCACCGTGGACGAGTGCGCCGGCGAGGTCGTTGCTGTTGCTTGGGGTCACGGGGGCTCGTGTGTGCGTGTCCGGGGCGTTTGTGGAGATGGTCTACGGCCAGGGGAAGGGAGAGAAGGGTCGTGGAAGGGCCAGAGGTGCCGCGTGTGTGAGGCCGCTCATTGGAGCTCTCGGGCGGCCGACGCGCATGTGAGCCGAGGCAGCATGAGGGAGAAGGAGGAGGGGGACCAGGCCATGGCGTGTCGCGGACGCCGAGGCACGTCGACTAGAGCGCTTGGGCGGCCCGAGGTGGAGGGGAGTGCGGCGGCAAGGCTCGTCCGCTACTGTAGCGGGCTCCAGAGCATGCTTTTGGCCGGCATGAGCGCGTTTTGCGCGCTCTGCACTGTCCACTTGCGCCTGGAGTGTGCTGGGTGATGGGCTAAAGCCTGGGGTGATGTTGGAGAGCTAGCAAAGTCAAAGAAAGAGAGAGGGAGAGCAGAAAGAGGGGGAAAGTTGCTGGACAAAGATGAAAAATGAGGTTCTCACCCCCAAATAATTGAGCTGAAGCCATCCAACTTTTGTCAGTGGTAGAGGGGTTCTAGGACATGATGTGGTAGGAATTGTGGCTCAAGGAGAATCCATCTGGTGCCCCAAATGTTGATCACAAAATTATGGCAGAAGGTGTTTGATGGTAGTTTGGTCAAGCAAATGGATCCCACTTGACATGAGAATCAACAGGATCAAGTGGCATATATAATTGAGTATGATCACCAAGTTTGATCTCATTTGAAGAAAGTTGCTAATGTAACTTTGGCAAACCCTAGAAATGAACAGAAATGGATTTTCCAAGATTTAGTCATGAAAATATGTTCCCCTTGATGCACCACTTGGTGTAGTGTCATCATTTGAGGTTATGAACATTTCCACAAAAGTTGAGATCAAAAGGAGTAAGTTGCCAATGTAGAGTTGTTCAAATTTGGTTCTAGACAGGAAGGGTTTTGGTGCCCTTTGATCAAGTTAACTTGTTCTCCAACTTGTTCCACTTGGCCTAGATGTATAATTAGAACATTTGAGAATGTTCACAAGGTTTGAGAACATTTGGGAATGTTTGGCAATGTAAAGTTGCTCAAACTTCAAAATGGACAGAAATGGTTTTGAGGGGATTTGATGATGTTATCTTGTTCTCCAAGACATGAGACTTGGCAATATCACCAAATATGGCATTTGTGTCATGATGGAATTTTCTTGGGTTTTTATGAAAATATTTCCCGTAGAAATATTTCAAATCCTTGAAACTGACAGAAATGGTTTTCGGAGGTTTTGTCCAACATTTTGAACATGAGCATGTGTTGAAACTCTTATATATGGGAAATATATGCCCACTGAGTTTCCCTGATTTTTGTCAAATATTCTTAGAACAATAAAATAGTTTTTCCTTATTAAAGACCATTTATGGCCTTAAGAAAAAGCTTTTAAATAAAATAGGAAAATAATTTTTAAAATTATATTTTTGTGGTTTATGGGTGTCCTATATCTAATAGGAGTCAAATATATTTTTGTAAAGATTTTTACTGCCCTTAATGAAGTACTTGCAGTGCAAATCTCAATTCACGGGTTTTTGATAAAACTAGTTTTTGAAAATACTATTTGGCCAAATTATTTTTGCAAGAAATTATTTTTATGCACTATACACATGGCATGATCGTTGGGAATGGTTTTTGGATCAAGGAGAAGCAGTATAAGAGTTGGAGGATTTATTTTATTTTTAGAGCACTTGCAAACAACAGACAAAAACCAATCAAGGCAAGGTCCAAAACACTCGAAAGTTTTTTGCCAAACCACATTTATCATGATTGTTAGCTTAAGTGTAGTGGCATGAAAATCAGGGTGTGACAATACGGGGTCCTGTTCATCCGGAAGGGTCTGGTGTACTGCAAAACGGAGGAAACGAACTTCTGTTCGAGTGCCTATGGTTGAAACGGGGTCCTGTTGATCGGGAGGGGTGTGGTGTACCGCAAAACGGAGGAAACAGACTTGTGTTGGAGCGCCTACGGTGAAATGGGGTCTTGTTCATCCACCGTCTACTGCCTTGCTCCAGCCTCCACGGGCTACTGTTCATCCACAGTCGACCTCCTCTAGCCTCCACGAGCTACTGTTCATCCACGGATACTGTTCATCCAACCTCCACTGGCTGTTGTTCATAGAGCCTCCACGGGGTCCTGTTCATCCACCCCCAACCGGCTAGGGTGCGACGTCCTCCTCAGGGTCCTGTTCATCCAACAATAACGACCTGCTACCAGGTCCTATTCATCCAACCCCCACCGGGACCTGTTCATCCACAACCAACCAACCGGCTCGACTCACCACGTCTCGATTCGGTCTATGTACCGCGTGCATGATAGCAACGGTCACTGTTCATCAAGAGGCAACCCAACCCGGATGGCTACGTCTCGCACGGGGGCTCGATCGTCTTCAGTAAGCAGCAACAGTGATCGATCACTCGGGTTCAGTTAGCAGTAGCAGCGAAGGAATCGCTCGGGTTCAGTCAGCAGTGAATGAGTCGCTCGGGTTCAGTTAACAGCCAAGGGATCGATCACTTGGGTTCCGTAACATGCGATCGCTCGGGTTCAGTTAGACAACTCCTCGCACATACGTGTGTACACGAGAGAAACATGGAAACCTCTGTGCATCGCTCGGCCCCGACCACCCACCGTAACCAGGAACTCCCTGAAATTTTCCTCGTCCTTGCTTCTACCACAATTTTTTCTGTCATTGACTGCACAAAGAATGTCATGCAGGTGTGTCTCCAGCCCGCCCAGGATGAAAAGCCCATTTTCTGTCCTGATTTTTTGTCATAGAAGTAGGAGCCCACCACATCTATGATGATACTGGGTTTTGTCATAATTATCGTCATAGAAGTGTCATATGTATGATAGAAAAAATGCGTTCGTCCCAAAATGTCACGGATGTGTATTTTTTTGTAGTGAATTCGTCAGGGATTCTGGTGGTCAAACATGAAGCAAGACACTGCTTGCTAGGTTGCTGAGTGTGACGTTTGTCGCCTTATCAAAGCAAAACATCAAAGGCCTGCTGGAACTGTACAACCTATCACTGTTCCTGAATGGAAATTGGACCATGTCAAGATGGACTTCATCACTGGATTTCCCAAATCACAGAAAGGTAATGATGCTATCCTTGTCGTCATTGACTGACTCACCAAAGTTGCACATTTTCTGGCCATCAAAGAAACGATCATTGCTAGTCAGCTGGCAACCCTCTACATGTCCAGAATTGTTTCACTTCACGGTATTCCGCTAGTAATCAGTTTGGACAGTGGCAGCTTATTCACTTCAAGATTCGGGGCAAGTTTCCGGGAAGCTATGGGAACTCATCTGACCTTCAGTATTGCATTTCACCCTCAGTCGCAGGGCCAAGTTCAACGAGTCAACCAAGTTCTTGAAGACATAGCTTCGAGGTTGTGTCATTTCCTTCGGCAGAAATGGTAGGAATCTCTTCCATTTGCTGAATTCTCCTACAATAACAACTATCAAGATGTCTGAATATGGCTCCCTTCGAAGTGTTATATGGACGAAAGTGTCGAACCCCTCCGAACTAGTCAGAAACTGGGGAACGTTCACTCTTCGGTCTGGATATTATCCAACACACCAAAGAACAAGTCTGCATTATTCAGGAGAATCTGAAGACTGCTCAGTCACATCAAAAGAGTCAGTATGACCGTCATCATTAAGACATGGCCTATCAACCTAGTGAAACGGCTTATCTTCGAGTCACGCCGATGAAAGGTGTTCACCGCTTCGGGATCAAGGGCAAACTAGCTCCTCGCTATATTCGTCCATTCACTATTCTTGAAAGGCGTGCAAAAGTGGCATATCAATTGGAGCTGCCATCGAACCTTTCTCAGGTTCACGATGTGTTCCACATGTCACAACTCCGTCACTACTTCAAGGACCTCATCCGAGTAGTTGACCACAAGGTGCTTGAGTTATAATACGACCTCTCTTATAAGGAGCATCCAGTCCGCATTCTCGACCGAGCTGAACGCCGCACATGTCAGAAGTCGATCAAATTTCTCAACGTCTAGTGGTCACATCATTCCGTAGAGGAAGCCACTTGGGAATGTGACGATCGTCTTTGTGATGAATACCCCGCTCTGTTTCCTTCTACCTCCTAAATCTCGGGATGAGATTTCTTGTAGTGGAGGATACTTGTAATGCTCGGATAATTAAGCTACAGTAACTCTCTACTAATGATGCCACGTCACCATGATTACTGTTGTTAATCTCGCAATGATTTAAATCTCGTTTGAATTCAAATTTAAAATAAATTCAGACAACAAAAGTTTTCAAACACTAAAACTAAAATGTTCTAAAAGCGACAAATAATTCATAAGTTATAACGGTGGAGAAACCAACTTTATATGAAAATGCTTAAGTGCTAAAAAATAATTAAAACAGTAGCAAAAACAATTAGTTAATTGCCTTTTACAATTAATAAAATATTAAACTATTTTGTTTAGTTGCCCAAATCTAATGGGGCTGTAGCATATTTATTAACACAAAAGTAGGGACTACTTTTATAATTTATAAAACTAAAAAAAAGAAACTAAAATAAAATAGAAAAAGGAAAATAGGACAAAAGATAAAAAGAAAACAAAATACAACAAATAAAATGGGGAAAAGCCCACTTGCCCAACGCCACCTCGCCCCGAAGACGCTCCAATGTCGTCGACACTCTCCTTCCTGACTTCCTCTTGGCGGACTACGTCGAGCTTCTCCAGTGAACCCCTGCATCGGGGGTACGGACCATCTCTCCCGCCTTCTCCACCTGGCATGCCCATCTCCGCCCGACGCGCACCCACGCCGAATTTGCCACTGGTCGCCGCGCGCCCCTACACCCCGCGCAAGCGCTCGCCACGTCAGCCACCCACCGCGCACTCTCCCCTGCTCGCACCCCTGCCCTCGCTTGTGCTCGCATGGCCGCCTGCGATGACTGCCGCCAACCGCCCCTGCTGCTGTGCGCACCATCGTGATGTCGCCTTGTGCCTCGCCTCGCCTTCACCCGGGCGCGTCGCCGCCTTCCACCGCGGCCGCCTTCCCCGCCCCTCGCCACGCCCACTCTGGAATCCCGCGCCAGGTGCTGGTGCCCGCCGCCAACGCCAGCTTCCGTGGCCGGTGCCTCCCTCTTGTCCTGGGTGTGCGCCCAATCGGGCCGGCGCCCGCACGCCCGTAACCGCCACCCGCGTGCCCACTATGGCCCCCTAGGCCAATGACAGTGGTCCCCACCCCGAGAACGAAAAAAATAATTAAAGAATTAAAATAAAATAATAAATAAGAATTAATTTAATTAATTAGTAAATGGATTAATTAACTTAATTAATTTAGATCAATTAACCTAATTAATTAACTTGTTTAGTTAGAATAATTAACTCTGTTAATTAGTGAAAAGTCAATGACAAACGGGACCCGCATGTCCGTTTGACCGGCCAATGGTCAGCGCTGACCGCTGACGTCATTATGACGGAATAAATGATTTTAGAATTAAATTAAATCTGTTAATTCCAAAAATGAACCAAAACTTTGAAAATTAATATAAAATAAACTGTATCTCGCATGAAAATACTTTGTACATGAAAGTTGCTCAAACAAACATGACGATTCTAAAAATGCATTCTGCTCGTCTACCACACGTCCCTAGCATTGAGCACATGGAATTGTTCCCCTTCATTTCACTTGTCCGAAAATGCCAAACACCGAGAATACTTTCCTGAATGTTTTCCCCCTTCGTCAGTAACACCTAGTACTGTCTTAGATCACCTCTAGCACTGCTTTTTGCCTTGTCACACATCTTCATGCATCTGTTTGCATTGTATTCATTGTTTCATTCCCATCTTATCTCCGGTAGACTTCGAGACTCACGCCACTGCTGCCCCGATCGATTACGGTGTTGACGACTCGTCCTTCTCCGCAGAGCTTCCAAGCAAGCAAAACCCCCTTGATCATCCCGATACTGCCCACTCCTTCCCTCTACTACTTGCATTAGAGTAGTGTAGCTGTTACTGCTTTTCGGATGATCCTATTCTGCTGCATAGCCTGTCCTTGTTACTACTGTTGTTACCTGTACCTGCAATCCTAAGCGCTTAGTATAGGATGCTAGATTTCCATCAGTGGCCCTACATACTTGTCCGTCTGCCATGCTATACTATCGGGCATGATCACTTCGGGAGGTGATCACGGGTATATACTATATATTATTACATACTTATGTTACGGTTTGGATGTGGGGCTAAAGGGACAGGTGGTTCCACCTAGGTAGTGGTGGGCCTGGGTTCCCGAGGGCCCCCGACTGTTACTTTGTGGCGGAGCGACAGGGCAGGTTCAGACCACCCAGGAGAGAGGTGTGCCTGGTCCCTGGTTGGCGTCCGCGGTTACTTAAAAATAACACTCTTAACGAGTTTGAATATTTGGTCTGAGCTGGTCGTTTGCCATATACGCAGTAACTGCCACATGGGACAAGATATGGGCGACCGGCATCGTAATATCAGTCGAAGCTTTCCAAAAGTCAGCGACTGAGCGCCGCATGCCCGGGTGGTCCGCATAATGCAACTGCCTTGTAGTGCAGGTTGCCAGGACTAATCCCGGCCGCCCTCGCAATGTGTAGGAGTGCAATGGGCGATGGGCCCAAGACCCCTGCACACTTAGGACGTAGACCAGCGTGCTGACCTCATTGTTGGGCTTAGGCAGGGCTGTGACATGTTGAGCTTTCGAGGCCATGCATGACCCATGAAAGTGTGTCCGGCCAGAGAGATGAGCGTGTTGGGAAATTTGGTGCACCCCTGCGGGGAAGTAAACTATTCAAATAGACGTGTCCATGGTAACAGGATGCTTAGAGTTGTATTCCGACCTCTTACAACTAAAATCGGATACTTAATAAAACACACCCAGACAAGTGTCAGATACAACCCATTGATCGCTCTATCGCGGGATGTCGAGGAGAGGATCGTCGTGTAGGATTATGCTATGTGATATTACTTGATGCTATACTTGCCTCTCTCTTCTATATGCTTCAAGATGGAGGCTTCCAGAAGCATAGTCTTTGATAGGACTAGCTTCTCCCCCTCTTATTCTGGCATTCTGTAGTTTAGTCCACAGACACTACCCCTTTCATTGATTCCAATGCATATGTAGTATATATCTGGTGTCAGTCTTGTGAGTACTTTGGATGAGTACTCACGGTTGCTTTGTTTCCCCCCTTTCCTCTATACCCAATTGTTGCGATCAGATTTCGAAGCCCCGGAGCCAGCTGCCACCGCTGACGATGAATAGTGCTACTACACCGAGGGTGCCTACTACTACGTGTAGGCCACTAATGACAAAGAATGGTTTTGGAGAATCCCAGACAGGAGGCATGCACCTCTTCCATGTGTATCCCTATTTGTTCTAGCCATCTTACGGCACCCTGTTCAACTTATGTCTGTACTCAGATATTGTTGCTTCCGCTGACTTGTTTGTATCGAGCTTTTGTGTTCGAGCCCTCGAGGCCCCTGGCTGATAATATTAAGCTTGTATTATTTAAATTTGCGTCTAGAGTTGTGTTGTGATATCTTCCCGTGAGTCCCTGATCTTGATCGTACACATTTATGTGTATGATTAGTGTACGATTGAATCGAGGGCATCACAACTATGTGCACAAAACAACTAAGAACTTCTCTGCATATTCTTATGAGTACAATACGCCTCCTGTGAGGAGAAATGCATATTCTTCAATGTCCAAATTCTCTATCAATTCTTTGCGTTACATTGCTTGTCATCCACCCATTCAGATGTGGGTGGTTAAGAAGAAGAACTAATCTCTTTGGCAGAGTCGGGTCTTCAGACACAATGAATGTCTGATGAATTTGCTGAAGACCTGACATAGTGCTTGTTGTGCTAGCTAATCATGATGATATGAATTCTTCATTTAACACATTCCCATATACTAGTTATATGCCTATTGATGAAATTCATTAAGGAAGTTGATCATCATATTCTTCAAACTAATGTATATGAATATGTAAGTGAGACTAATGCTTCTACAGGATGAAACTGCAAAAGCTACTGAATGGGTTCTGGACAGTGGTTACACCAATCACATGACTAGTGACTGGAATCTCTTCATCAATGCTCCCCTTACTCCATCTCATCTGAAGCATATCACCTACACTAACAAAGGAAAAAAGCAAGGTATTGGGTCTAGGTAAGGTTGCTATCTCAAAGATCGACACATGGAAAAAGTGATGCTTGTCGTGTCCCTAGGATACAACCTCATGTCTCTCTCAATGCTTTGTGATCTTGATATGATTATCATCTTTGGCAAATGTAGATGCATTGCGCTAATGGAATCTGAGAAGTCCAAAGTCTTCGAAGGCTTTAGAAGAGGTGATTTGTACATTGCAGATTTTCTCTAGGTCCTCAACCGGCCAAGCTTCAGAGTGCTGGATATGGCATCGACGACTTGGACATGTTGGCATGAGGAGTTTGAGCACACTCGTCAAGAAGAAGCATATCATTGGCGTCCGGGGCGTCAAATTCGTCAAAGATCACCTTTGCGGTGCTTGTGAGGTTGGAAAGATGACTAGATCCAAGCACTCCACGAAGAAAAACATGACCACCACTCGTCCCTTTGAATTACTTCATATGGATCTCTTTGGTCCCACTCATTATGCCACCCTAACCAATGCAGCATCACTCTACGGATTCTTCATAGTTGATGACTACTCTTGTTAAACCTGGGTGCATATCATTACCTTCAAGACTAAAGTACATGGTGTCTTCAAACTGTTCGAATCAGGCCATGATGAATTATGGTCTCAAGTTTAAGCACATCATGAGTGACAATGACACTGAGTACAAGAACACATCCCTTGATAACTATCTTGACGAACTTTGTATCACTCATGATCTATCTGCTCCATATACTCCTCATTAGAATGGAATTATTGAACGCAAAAACAGGACACTCATTGAGATGGATTGCACTATGCTTGATGAATACAATACTTCTCGGCGATGACGGCCTAAAGAAATTGTTACTGCCTGTCACATCATCAATTGGCTATATCTTCACAAATTCCTCAAGAACACTTGATTTGAGCTCCTCACTGACAAGAAACCCAATGTAAGTTATTTTAAAGTCTTCAGTGCTAAATGCCGGATTAGAGATCCACATCACAATTCTAAATTTGCACAGAAAGCACATGAGGGTTTTATGCTTGGTTACGGAAAGGACTCGCACACCTATAGAGTCTTAAAGACCTACCACAACAAGGTTGTTGAAACTATAGATGTGCGTTTGATGAAACTAACTGCTCGCAAAGAGAGCACCTGCCTCCTATGCTAGATGAAATGCCTCCTGGGTTATCTATGAAGCTGATGGGCACTGGTGAAATTGTGCCCAGTGAAGAAATAGTTGAAGAAGAAAGTGATCATTTACCATCGTGAAAAAAATGCTGATCCTGAAGAAAATGATTCTGAGGAAAATTCTCAACCTCAACAAGGCCCTCATCCAACTCATCCGCGAGTGGCAAATGAAGTGGAGATTGAGAAGATCCTCAACAACATCAATGCACCTGGTCCCCTCCCTCGCTCAAGAGCTTCAAATTTACCTAACTTTTGTGGGCATTTTTCATTTGTCTCTATCATAGAGCCGACCACAGTTGATGAATCATTTCTAGAACCTGAATGGATTCAAGCCATGCAAGAAGAATTGCAACAATTCAAGCTCAACAATGTGTGGGAGCTTGTTTATCATCTTGATCCACAAAGCACAATTTCATCAGCACTAAGTGGATTGATACATCTCCAACGTATCTATAATTTATGAAGTATTCATGCCATGTTTACAGAAAAATTATAAGGTTTTGTGATGAGTTGCATGGAACTAACCCGGACTGGGCGCTGTTTTTAGTAGAACTACCGTGGTGTTGTTTTTTGTGCAGAAATAAATGTTCTCCAAGTGCAAAAAAACTTTTTGACAATTTTTTTGGAACAAAAGAGGCACTAGAAGCTTCATGGGAGGATGAGAAGGTGAAGGAGGTGAGCACAACCCACTAGGGCGCGCCTGGGCCTTTGCTCGTGTGTAGGTGGGTTGTGGCCACCTTGAGGACCATCTTCACGTGAAACCGACGCCACAAAATCCTATAAATACAAAAACCCCCAGAAATAACCCTAGATCAGAAGTTCCATCTCCGCAAGCCTCTATAGCCATGAAAAACCAATCTAGACCCCGTTCCGCCACCCCGTCGGAGGGGGAAATCATCACCAGTGGCCATCTTCATCATCACGGCGGCCACCATGATGAAGAGGGAGTAGTGCACCCTCGGGGCTGAGGGTTTGTACCAGTAGCTATTTGTTTCATCTCTCTCTCTCTCTCTCGTGTTCTTGAGTTGGCATGATCTTGATGTATCGCAAGCTTTGTTAATATAACTGGATCTTATGGTCTTTTACCATCTATATCTTGTTGTGATGAATTGAGTTTTCCCTTTAAGATTTCTATTTTATCAGATTGAATACTTTTATGGATTTGAGAGCACTTGATATATATCTTGGCACTCAACTTGCGGATTGCCAAGGTGACATTGGGGTAATCTATGCATAGGGGTTGATGCACGTTTTTGCCCTTGTTTCTCTGGTAGAAATCTTGGGGCACTCTTTGAGGTTCTTTGTGTTGGATTGATTATTATGAATATGAAATTGTTTGATGCATATCGTATAATCAAATCGCGGATACTCGTGGTGACATTGGACTATCTGTGTGATATTAGAGTTAGTTTATGTGTATCATATGGTGTTATTTTAGTATTAACTCTTAGATAGGTCAACTGGAAAGGATAACTTGGTGTTATTTTAGTACAAACTCTTGGATAGATTGATTGGAAAGGATAACTTTGAGGTGGTTTCGTACCCTACATACAATTTCGTCTTATGTTCTCCGCTAGATAAGAACTTTGGAGTGATTCTTCATTGCACGTTGAGGGATGGTTATATGATCGAATTATATTAGCATTGTTGAGAGATTGCACTAGTGAAAGTATGGGCCCTAGGCCTCATTTTCAAGTATTGCAATACCATGTGTGCTCACTTTTGTTACTTGCTACCTTCCTGTTTTTTATTGTTCCTATTACAAAAATCAAATGTACTATCATTACTATACTTTTATCACCATCTCTTTGCCGAACTAGTGCACCTATAAAATTTACAGTATTTGGTGTGTTGGGAACACAAGAGACTCTTTGTTATTTAGTTGTAGGGTTGTTTGGAAGAGACCATCTTCATCATACGCCTCCCATGGATTGATATATCTTAGGTCATTCACTTGAGGGAAAATTGCTACTGTCCTACAAAACTCTACGCTTGGAGGCCCAACACGACCCTACAAGAATAAAGTTGCGTAGTAGACATCAAACTCTTTTCTGGCACCGTTTTCGGGGAGGTGAGTTCTTGAAGATATATCTTTAGATCTTGCAATTGAATCTTTTAGTTTATTGTTTTTATCACTAGTTTGGTTTATAAAAAGAAAACTACAAAAATGGAATTGAGGTGGCGTTGTATTATTCATCTTTATCATGTCTTTCTTGAAAATCATGGATCGGAAAATTGTGCTCAATTGATAGAAGAATAATGAGCATGATTGCAATGTTGCTAGTATGAATTCTTTGAATATCCATGATTCTAGTGATATGCAAAGCCATAAGCTTGGGGATGCTATGTTTGTTGAAGATGGTATTTTTTGCCCCCCCCCCAAGTTTTGATGAGAAAATTATTATGATGATAGGATGCCTCCTCTTTATGATGATTATATTGATGAAAGTGGGTTTGGAAGGGTGTCAACTCTAGGTAATGATCCCACTATTTTCGAGGTTATTGAATCTTATTGTAATAATTATGAAAGTGGATCTGGAGTGGTCATGACTTTATTTAGTGATGAATCCACTATTTTGGAAGAGGTTTCAATTGATTATGAAAAAAAAGTTGCTATCTATGATGATTATGGTGATGACATATATGCTCTATTGAATAATGATAACCATGAAACTTTTCATCATGATTTTAATTTTCAATCACATGATATTTATTTTGTTGAGTTTGCTCCCACTACTATTGATGAGAATAAATTTGCTTGTGTGGAGAGTAATAGATTTTCTATGCTTGTAGATCATGAAAAGAATGCTTTATGTGATAGTTATATTGTTGAGTTTATTCATGATGCTACTGAAATTTATTATGAGAGAGGAATATATGCTTCTACATATCTCAATAATATCAAGTTTCCTCTCTATGTGCTGAAAGTTTTGAAGTTTTGCTTGTTTTGCCTTCCTATGCTAGTTGATTATTGCTCCCATAAGTTGTTTGCTCACAAAATCCCTATGCATAGGAAGTGAGTTAGGCTTAAATGTGCTAGTCATATGCTTCATGATGCTCTCTTTGTGTTTCAATATTTATCTTTTATGTGGGCATCATTGAAATTATCATGCCTAGCTAAAAGGGCATTAAAGAAAAGTTCCTGTTCGGAGACAACCCAACATTTTGCCCCTACTATTTTTGTGTGTTAATATGATTAAGCTACTGCAGTAATCATGTTTTATAGCTTTTTTCCAATAAAGTGCCAAGTAAAGCCTTTGGGATAGTGTGGATGATAGTTGACACAATTCTGTGCAAAAACAGTAACTTTTGCTTCCAGTAGAAGAATTTTTTATATTCACTGGAACTTGATAAAATTCTGATTTTTTTACATATTATTGATATAAAAATTGCCTACACTTTTCTAATTTTTAATTTTTTTGGAGTACCAGAAGTATGGTCATTGTTCAGATTATTACAGACTGTTTTGTTTTCGACAGATTCTATTTTCAATGCATAGTTTGCTTGTTTTAGTGTTTCCATAACTTATACTAGGTGATGTAAATTTTGTAAACGATAAGGTACAATAGGAATTGTCTGATAAAAATTATGAATCTTGTCTTTGACAGGACCAAAGTGAATGGTTTGCTCTTTATCATACTAACCTATCTCACGAAGTTCCGTTAAGTTTTGTGTGGTTGAAGTTTTCAAGTTTTGGGTGAGATGTCGATATGAGGAGAATAAGGAGTGACAAACTCTAATATTGGGGGATTCCTAAGGCACATCCAAGGTAATATTCAAGGAAGATCCAAGCAACTAAACTTGGGGATGCCCCGGAAGGCATCCCCTCTTTCTTCTTCAACATTATCGGTAACCTCACAAGGAGCTATATTTTCATTCGCCATATGATACGAGTTTTGCTTGGAGTGTCATTTTTTTGTTAGGATTTGGTTGCTGATATCTAGAATAATGCTTTGCATCTTTCATTTTAATAAAAATGTCAAGGATAGCCTTTACCATGCTTATTTTGCAAGTCTATATGTTGCCGTTTTGAAAACTGAAAGTTTTCTATCATTGTCTGAATTGTTAAAAAATGTCAGGATGTGATAAAATCTTGAATTTTTTTACACAATGAGCTACAACAAATTTTCTACAATGTAGCAATTTTACAGAGTTTTTGGACTTACAAAATTATGAATCTTCTTTTATTGTCTATAGACTATATAGTTTTGACATATTGCTATTATGTTTGCATTGTTTGTATATGTTTTCTTGTTTAATGATTATATTTGAGGATAGGACTATTAAATACGTAGAGGAATTTAGTATGCAATGTTAAATAATAACTTTAGTGATTTCCTGCAATAGAGAATGATAAGTTTTTTGCATTGATTTATACTAACTTATCTCACGAGTTCTTGTTGAGTTTTGTGTGGATGAATTTTTAAGATTTAGAGAAACCGTGATATAAAAGGAATTAAGTAGACACAAAAGATCAAGCTTGGGGATTCCTAAGGCATACCAAGATAATATTTCAAGAAGTCTCAAGCATCTAAGCTTGGGGATGCCCCGGTAGGCATCCCACCTTTCTTCGATTGAGCCTAAGTTTTGGCTTCTTCACATGATGTGTGCTATTCTTGGAATGTCATTTTATTTTGTTTTGCTTGGTATTTTAATAAAATACTTAGATATGAAGGTTTTGAAAAAAGAGAGAGTCCTCAAATGGTTGCCCATTTACTTAACTATTCGCTTGATCTTCACTTATATCTTTTTGGAGTAGTTTGTCATTTACTCTTGTGCTTCACTTATATTATTTTGAGAGTTGATAATAGTGATGAAAATTTTCACAAGCTATGAAATTGGTCCCAAAGTGATGGATATTCAAGAAGGACATAATAAAAACTTTCATGTAGATCATTGGATATGATAAGTTTGATTCCTTGCAATAGTTTTGCGATATGGAGATAGTAATATGTGAGCTATGTTGGTGAGTAATTATGCTTTAGTAAGAATATTGGTGTTAAGGTTTGTGATTCCCTATGCAAGCACTAAATTCAATAGTTATGCAATGAAGTTACATCCTACTTATGGTGCATTATTCATGTGTTAGTTATGTTTAATGCTCATTTATGACTGTTTTTGTTTCTTGGTTGGTCACTTCTCAATCTATTTGCTAGCCTCCATTTGTACTAAGTGGGAATACTACTTGTGCATCAAAAATCCTTAAACCCAGTTTTGCCACATGAGTCCAACATACCTACATATATGTGGTATTTCCATGGCATTCTAAGTAAATTTATATGTGACTCTAATTTTCAAAATAAATTTCCTTTTTGTGTGCCCGTACCACTCATGAAGCGGCAGGGGGTGGCCATGCATGCTAGATGTGTTATTCTCAAGATGAATGTTATTCACTTGTCATTGCACGAGATTATGGTTGTAATAGGGATGCCCAGTCCCGAAATGAAAAAGAAATTTACTTTATGTTGTCAAATAATAAATTCCTTGGAAAGTGTTTGTATGGAAAGCACCCATGGATACGGCTAGTCGTGGAGTGTGAAAGTATGGTGGAAAAAGGAATAAACTTTATTTTATGGTTGGGAACCGCCTATGATATATCTAGCATGGAAAGTGTCGGGAATTACTCGGTCGTTTTCGTTGATGGGAAAATCATGCCTCTCAAAAAAAATCTCTTAATTTAAGCTTTGAGCTCTGGCACCTCTACAAATCTCTGCTGCCCTCTACGAAGGGCCTATCTATTTACTTTATGAATTTTTTTATTTGAGTCTCCATCTTCTCTTATAAAGCACCAACTAGGGAGCACTATGATCATACGTGTGCATTGGATGTAGCTAATATTCGAGTGTGTTTCATGAATGGATCAATGATTGAGCATGATGGGCTAGGGATAACTTTATTTAGTGTTGATATTTTGAAAGACATTGTTGCTTGTTGATATCACTACAAAAAAATACACTTCCGTGATGATACGTGTTTGTCACAGTAGGTCACATTTTCTCTCATGCATGTACACCCAAGACGATTTCATGACAGAATCAAGATAGTCATACTTGTGCTGTCGTAGAAGTGTTCCATGACAATACCAAAATTATCATCGTGGAAGTGTTCACTTCCATGATGATAAATGACACATCATGGAAGTGCTTTCATCAAGGGTAACCAACACGTGGCATCCACCGTAACGGGTCGCCATTAAGCTATCGGGTTCAGTTTTGGATCCATAACCTGTTAACAGCTCAGACCAATGGGGAATGTTTCCACGTGTAAAATTCTCATTGGCCAAAGGAAACACATGTCAGCTCATCATTGGGTCGGATAGGTGCCTCTGATATGTCGACACATGCGACAGCACAACATCAGCCCATTTAGATTACAAAGCCCGACCCATTTGACTTGGTCAAAAGCTAGCGGGTCAGCCCATGAAAGCTTGTTAATAGTCTGTTCGCATATAGCCCATTTTATGGCCCGGTAACTCACGGCCCGTTAGGGCCTTCCTGAAATCGTCCCAAAAAGCATGATGTAGGCCGTCGAATGTAACACCAGCCTGTTTCACTTTTGGGCCATGTATGGCCCACGACGTCTTTCGGCTCATATGAGGCCTTTCGTATCTTTCGGCCCTTTAGTGGCCCACGGTGACTCTGGCCCATAATGAATAATAAATTTCTTTGTAACCATTAACGGCCCATAATTCACATGGGTCGGTTCCAGCCCGTGTTAGCTTTCGGCCTACTGATGGCCCATACGTTGTTGGGCTCCTTTTCGTCCCTAGATCTTTCGGCCCGTTACTGGCCTGTTCCCCTAATGGACCAAATTTGGCCCGTTGTTAGAATCGGCCCGCTTTTGGCTTGTTAACCCGTTCCGCTGTTTCCAGCCCGTCCTATATTCTGGCCCATTAACGACCCGTTATGCCTATGACAGAATTATGCCTTTTCTATCTTCCGGCCTGTTAACAACCCGTTACCGTGCTGGCCTGATACCAATTACGCCCGTTTACGGCCCATGTGAGCCCATTTGTCCGACGCCCCGAGGCACACTGATTCAACGGCCTGTTGGAGGCCCATTTATCCGACGGCATGTAAGAGGCCCATGGATCCTATGGCCTGTAGCAGGCTCAAGGTTACCACGGTCCGTATATGGCCCATGGTTGTTGCGGCCACTAGCAAACCAAGGAAAAACAAGACCAGGAAATAAATAAGCCAGAAACTAACACTAGGCTATTAAGGCGATTGCACAGATTACATCCACTAGGCATCAAAGTTTGCCACCAGTGCAAATATAGGGAACACCCTACACTATAAAAAAATGGCTTGCTATTTTCTTCAGCCGGTGGTTGCATGTTAGGAACAAATTTTGTATCTCGACAAAACAAATTACAACCATAAAACAGAAGAAAGGTTGGCTTAAAATTTAACAGTCTGGCAGATCAATGCACCACCAGAAGTTCAGAAGCTCAGTTCATTTGACCTAACTGTTACATTTTCATGTTGTACTATTCGATGGAGCACCATAACCTTTGCCTTCATTTCTCCTAGGATCCTGAACAATATAGCAAATGTCTGATAGTTTGGTTTAACCATGCATATCTTGACGACATCAAACAATGGTTGTCCGTGTTTCACAAAGGGTCTCTGTTAGGGAATGGACTTGTGTCTGGAGCGCAGATATAATAATGTTTCGAACTTGCATATCTTTATCATCAGGCAGTTTGGACGAGATTGCCTTAACAACGAACCCAGTATTACGCAGGAACGTGCTTTTGGCACTGTTAGTGGACATGTACTGACCCACTTCAGCAAGAGGTGACATTGCGGTTATAGTTGCCTCGTCACCTTCAGAAGGTGGTGGTTCCACCATTTGTTCCATTGCTTGCTGAAAAGTTGAGTATTTTACATTTGTAGTACCAGAACAGAAGATATTAAGGAGGCAGAAAAACCAAACAAAATAGCTTTGGTCTATATACAGAACTTATTCTGGTGAATCCGTGTAAAATATTAGTTGTATTTTACTGCAAAGTACATAATAAAAACAGGCTCCAAACATATGATCATGTACGATGGCTAATGTATTGTCTATTTCTTCACATTGTATTGACAGGTAAGGATAAAGAGACAAAGTTTATAATACGGTAAGCATAGTATGACATCATTCATATCACAAAACAATTGAGAACAGACAAACAAGCAATTGTAACATTGTGTGGGCAAGTCCAGCACGGAACTAGATTACACATCAAGATCAAAGGAACATCTCTCCTCTCTTTTAAACCTTGTAAGGTGCAATGATACGCTAAGACAATTGTGTATAGGATTAAAAAGAGTAATAGACATTGGCTGCAAACCATGTAGTTCAATACACAAGTCAGAGTAAGTAGTAGTTAAAAGGCATGAGGATTAAGGACTTACAACAGCGGCTTTGACTGGTGTAGTCATGCCCTTCGTCTTGCTGGTGTGACAATCCTTGAAGATTTCCACAACATTTGGTTTAGGTACTTTTCGGTCCTTGCGGGCTTTCCTCCGCACTTGGAACAAGTCAATATAGATGTGCTAATATGGCACATAGAAAAGAGTGAAACATAAACTAATTACAAGAGCCTCGCAGTGTGCGATATAGCTACGAGATCCTGTCGTCTGTTGGAATTTCACTTTCGTACGGTTGGCCTTGTTCTTTGAATAGTTCACCTACAAAAAGAGAGATTTGTGAGGCACATGTGTAAATAGGAGTTCAACATGTGATCTGATCACATATATATAACGTACATGGTACTTTGGACCAGACAAGTGTTTAACGAGGCCTCTCCAGTCTTCATCCGATATATTTTCCACTGAGATGTTTGGGCAAGTTGACTATTAGCCTTGCCTTGAAAGTGAGTTTTCCTCAAATTATACCGATACTGTCACAGAGCAGTCTTGAAAACATGGGTGCAAGCTTGTCTGGTTGCATCATCTTGGCTATCCAACTTGAACCTCATCCGTTGAAAATTATGGGAGTCTCAATATCAGCAACCTAGAAAGTATGGGACAGAGCAAGACGATATTACTAGTTTCCATACATAACCATACTTACAGATAAATAGTCGAGGAACGTGTAAGTGCATCTAGTGCCCCTTAGTGATTTTGGTGTATTGAAGACTTATAGGTTAAGGGACTAATGCGTTTGTGAGTGTACACATGTCTATAAGTCTATGAGGAGTTTGATATTTATAGAGAAAGTCGACCCCTAAAAATGAAGTTCTTCAACTGAAGACTTTGATATTCTGAAGATTTTCTCAAGACTTTGAAAGTGAAGAAATTGGTGTGACCTTGAAGACTTGATATTCATTTGAGGAACATGAAGCGTGAAGACTTTTGTTTTCGTAGTTTCATTTTCTCTTTCTTGAGTCATAGGAAACACCGTACTGTTAAAGGGGGTCGAGGAAATACTAAGGAAAAATTTCCATGTGATGCTCAACTCAAAATCCTACACCTACCAATCCTTTCGAGTGAAGCCATTGGAAATCTCATACAGTTCAGTCAATTTCTTCCGTGACAGAGACGCAGTTCTTCTGGTCACTGAGAACTTTGCTCTGACTGAGAGTTAGGAATTCGCTAGTGCGAATTGCCTACACAGTGAGGAACATGATATCCCTAAGGAATTTGAGAGCCAAATTTCTGACCGTTGTTGTGCTGCGCGCCAGCTGTCCCAAAATATCCTATCCACCTAACGGTCATATCATTGAAGGGCATTTATGTCTTATCATGTCGGGCTGCTCCCTAGGTTATAAATAGCCGCCCCCTACAACCACTAGCTGGTTGGCTGCTTCGAGAGAACTTGACACTTGTCATTTGAGAGCAACCCATCCTCCGAGGACTTTGAGCGAAAATCACCAAGTGAGGAAAACCCAAAACCAAACCCCTACAAACCCAAAGTGATTGAGCATCACTGAAGAAATTGATCCTGCATGGATCCGATGCTTGTTACCTTTGAAGACTGTGCTTTTTCCAGACGGTTAGGCGTCATGGTCTAGAGCATCCAAGAGGAATTGTCGATCGCCGAGTGACCGAGTCTGTGAAGGTTTGGAAGTCACCTGAAGACTTACCACGAGTGATTGGACGAGGTCTTTGTGGCCTTAGTTCAAGGAGAATACGGTGAGGACTGGGTGTCCTGAGCTACGTGCTCAGTGACTGGGTGTCCGGGACTGCGTGTCCTCGAGTTTAAATACTCAGCCGCTCCAACCAGACGTACAACTGAGACAGCAGTTGGAACTGGTTTACCAAATCATTGTCTTCACCAACTAACTCGTTCTATTTCCTCAACCCTCTCATTTCCTCATTACTGTGTTGAGTGTTTGTTCATATCTGTGCTTGAAGACTTTGACTGAAGACTTTCTCAAATTCCTCAGTTCAATTTCTTCAGTCTGTTTGTCTTCATCTTGTGTTATCCTGTGATTACGCTTTCTGTACTCTGTGCTAGTCTTCATTTCATCATGATGACCATGCTTGTATTCTGTTATGCTTACTTCTGAGTACTTAATCCGCTGCAAGTAGTTCTTCGCAAAGGAATTTCCTCACTAGCAAATTCCTCAGTGAAGAATTCATAAAAATCGCCTATTCACCCCCCTCTAGTCGATATAACGCACTTTCAATTGGTATCAGAGCAAGGTACTCCCTTGTTCTATGTGATTTTGGTTTAACCGCCTGGAGTTTTAGTTATGTCGACCGCAGGTATGATCAAGGTCTCGGTTGGGTGTCCTACCTTTGATGGGACGGACTATCCCTACTGGAAGAACAAGATGCGAATGCATCTTGAGGCAATTGATAACAATCTCTGGTATGTTGTGGAAAATGGTGTTCCCTCTGTCTCACCCTCACTGAACACTACCGATGTGAAGAGATTCAAGCAACTCGATTCTCAGGCGAAGAATATCATATGTGGCCATCTGAGCAAAGGACAGTATGGAAGAGTGAGTGCTTTGGAAACTGTTAAGCTTATCTGGGATAAGTTGTCCAAAGTGAATGAAGGAGTCTCAACTCAGTGTGACTCTCGAGTTGATGTTCTTCGGAATATCTTCAACTGCTTCGAAAGACTCGACAATGAGAATGTCCAACAAACCTTTGATCGCCTCACTGACATCTCAAATGAGCTTCAAGCCCTCGGTGCCACTGACATCACTGATGATGAGGTGGTGAAGAAACTGTTGAGATGGCTTGATTCCTCATTTGATACTCTGGGACTGATGATACAAGAACGTGCTGACTACAAGTCTCTTGATCCTGCCGATATCCTCGAAAGGCTAAATACTCACGAGTTCAAGCTTGCTAAAAAGAGAGATCTCTATGGTTCAAGCTATGGCAAACCACGTGCCCTGAAGGCCAAGGCTGTGTCTGACTCTGAATGTGAGGATTCTGGTAGTAGCCTTGGTGATCCTGAAGAATTGAGCAAGGAGCTAGCACTGCTCGTGAAGAAATTCCAGAAGTTCTCAAGACGTGGTCGCTTTGGAATATCCTCAAGAAGCAGTGATTCCTCATCCAGTGACTATAAGAGAAGGCTGTGCCACAAATGCAAGAAACCTGGTCACTATATTCAAGATTGTCCTCAGTGGGAAAAGGAAATGAAGAAGAAGAAATACAAGGATTACAGTTCTGATGATGCGAAGAAGAAGAAGAAATCGTCAAAATCTTCATCATCAAAATCCTCGAAGTCTTCATCTCACAAGAAGAGTAGCTCGAAGAAGGCTCGAGCATTCATTGGCAAGGAAATGGACTCTGAAGCTGAATCTGAGGAAAATGAGGAAGAGGAGGCGTCTGAAGAATCCGAATCTGGTGTGGCGAGTCTGGTCTTCGCTACTGCTTTCGTCAGCAAGTCCATCTTCAACACTGAAGAAACTGACCCCACCGACAAGCCTGATGAAGATAATGATGGCTACGCTCCCACCTATTGCTTCAAGGCGAAAGGTGCAAAGGTACTCAAATACAACTCCTCTGAATCTAGTGAAAATGAATGTGATGAGGATCTCAAGCCCAGCTACTCTAAACTTGCTAAGATTGCTATAAAACTACAACGGGCTTTTGAAAAGGTTCAAAATATGCTAGACAAAAGTGATGCTATGTTGGGTGAAGAAATGGATCGCACTAAAGCCCTGACTGAAAATCTTCAGAGACTTCAGTCTAGGTTTGATAACCTTCAAAGTCATCATAACACTCTCATATCTGATCATGAGAAACTTTCTTATGAATTTCTTCAAGGAAAGCAAGATCACAAGAAGCTTTCTTCTGAATCTCTTCAAAGAAATGAAGATCTTGAAAAGCTAAGAGTGTGTTATGAAGATCTTTAGAAGGAGCGCGATTCATTACTAGCTCAACAAATCAGCGCTTGTCAGGAAGAATTTGTTCCTCTATGCTTAAAGTGCATTGAACGTGAATCTGCTAATTCTTCACCTGAATGTTCAAATGCTTCAACTGCTACAAATTCTTCACCTGCCTCTGCTATCACTAATTCCTCATCTGAGGACATTGCTAGTATCACTGACAATGCAGGGCTGAAGGAATCGTACATGACAGGCATGTACAAAAGCCTCAAAGGGCATCAGACTCTTTGTGATGTGCTTAAAAAGCAGATCCTCAACAGAAACCCTAGGAAAGAGGGTATTGCCTTTGAGAGGAAACTCAATGCTGATGGAACATACTAGAAGCCTGAGCAGTACCCCAAAACCTCATGGGTTGCTGCAAAGGGACCTCCAGTTGATCCATCTAACTTATCTGGCTTTACATGTGAATCTCCTCATTCTTCTGATGAGTCATTTGACTCCAACTATAAACTGTTCAAAAATCAGAATGGTGAAGTATTTGCTAGATATGTTGGCACTAACTGCAGGAATGGTTCTCCTATGAAGAAAATCTGGGTTCCCAAGAAGTGCCTTGAAAGTCTTCAGGTGAATGTCCTCATGACACCACCTGTGAAGAACAGGAACCCCAGATCAAATTCTTCATATGGATCCAAGTCCTCATACGGACCAAATTCCTCACGTGGATCAAATTCCTCGAATGGATCAAAGTCCTCATATGATCATCATCGTGCTAACAACTTTGTCTCGCAGGGTAGAGCTAAGGGCTATGAATATGTGCATTATTCGTCAAACCATTATGTTCATAAGTCCTCGAAGAATTTCTCTGCTTATTCATATGCTTACCCTAACCCCTCTTATGTGAAACGAAATGGTTTGGCATCTTTGCCACCTTTCTTGTATGGCGCTCGCAGAGTGATGAACTCTTTGCCACCCCTTCAGATGTGGGTGGTGAATAAAAAGAACTAATCTCTTCTGCAGGGTCAGGTCCCCAGACGTGCTTTAACATCTGAAGAATTTGCTGGGGACCTGACGAAATTGCCTGAAAGGACGCAGGCGAATCATGATGAAATGAACCTTCATTTCACACGTCCTAATACTGCTATATCTATTTACTGCTTGATGAAATTCATCTGATGAACTTGATATCATATTCTTCACTGATGAAGCATATGAGATTCTAAGCTACACTAATTCATCTACAGGATGATCAACCCAAAACTACTGAGTGGGTCCTCGATAGTGGATGTACGAATCACATGACTGGTGACAAGAATCTATTGATGGATGCTCCCTTATCACCGTCACATCTGAAGCATATCATCTTTGCTGACAAAGGCAAAAGTCAGGTATTGGGTCTTGGTAAGGTTGCAATCTCTAAGGATAAACACATGGACAAAGTCATGCTTGTTGAGTCCTTAGGATACAACCTCATGTCAGCCTCAATGCTTTGTGATCTTGATATGGTTGTTGTCTTTGGCAAGTATCGATGTGTTGTGATTATGGAAGCTGACAATTCCAAAGTCTTCGAAGGCTTTAGGAGAGGAGATTTGTATATTGTTGATTTCTCTACAGGACCACAACCAGCCGTGTGTCTACTTGCAAAAGCTTCAGAAGGCTGGCTATGGCATTGACGACTTGGTCACGCAGGCATGAGGAATTTGCACACGCTTGCGAAGAAGAAGCATGTCATTGGCATTGAGAATGTCAATTTCCTCAAGGATCACTTATGCGGAGCCTGTGAAGCTGGAAAAATGACCAAGGCCAAGCATCCAGCGAAGACTATCATGACCACTACTCGTCCATTCGAATTGCTTCACATGGACCTCTTCGGACCTAATCATTACTCAGCAGTCCCTAATGATGCATCTCTATATGGTTTTGTCATTGTTGATGATTATTCTTGATATACATGGGTACACATTGTTACTTACAAACATGAAGTGCAGGAAGTCTTCAAACGATTTTCCTCGAGGGCTTAAACCAACTTTGGTGTGAAGATCAAGCACATCAGAAGTGACAATGGAACTGAGTTCAAGAATTCCAGTCTTGATGACTATCTTGATGAACTTGGTATTACTCATGAGTTATCTGCTCCCTATACTCCTCAGCAAAATGGCGTCGTGGAGCGCAAGAACAGAACTCTTGTTGAGATGGCTCGCACTATGCTTGATGAATACAAAACGCCTCAGCATTTTTGGATTGATGCAATTGATACTGCATGCCACATCATCAACAGAGTATATCTTCACAAATTCTTCAAGAAGACGGCCTATGAACTCCTCACTGACAAGAAACCCAATGTGAGTTATTTCAAAGTCTTCGGTGCTAAATGTTGGATTAGAGATCCTCACCACAACTCTAAATTTGCACCGAAAGCACATGAAGGTTTTATGCTTGGTTACGGAAAGGACTCGCACACCTACAGAGTCTTCAACATTGTTCTTCACAAGATTTTTGACACTATTGATGTGTGGTTCGATGAAACTAATGGCTCGCAAAGAGAGCACCTACCTTCTGTGTTAGATGAACCAGCACCTGAGGATTCTATCAAGTTCAAGGCAACTGAGGATGTCATTCCTACTGAAGAATCTGCTGAAGAATTCATTCCTGTTCATGAAGAACGTCGAGCTAATGCACCTGAAGAACATGATGAGGAAAATGGTGCTGAAGAAAATGCTGATCAAATTCCTCAGCGACAACCAGCTCATCCTCGCGTTGCAAGAGAAGTGCAAGTGGAGAAGATCATCGATGACATTAGCGCACCAGGTCCTCTCACACGCTCAAAAGCTTCACATTTATCTAACTTTTGTGGGCACTATGCTTTTGTCTCTATCACAGAGCCCACTAAGGTAGATGAAGCATTTATGGAGCCGGAGTGGATTCAGGCTATGCAAGAAGAATTACATCAGTTCGAGCTTAACAATGTGTGGGAACTGGTCAATCGCCCAGATCCTCGCAAGCATAATATCATTGGCACAAAGTGGATCTACCGCAACAAACAAGATGAAAATGGCCTTGTGGTGAGGAATAAGGCACGACTAGTAGCTCAAGGTTACACACAGGTTGAAGGAATTGATTTCAATGAAACTTTTGCACCTGTTGCTAGACTTGAGGCTATTCGCATATTACTTGCTTATGCTAACCATCATGATATCATCTTATATCAAATGGATGTGAAAAGTGCATTCCTCAATGGTAAGCTTGAGGAAGAAGTATATGTTGCTCAACCCCCAGGTTTTGAAGATCCAAAGAATCCTGACAAATTCTTCAGACTTAATAAGGCTCTCTATGGCCTCAAGCAAGCCCCTCGGGTGTGGTATGATACATTGAAGGAATTCTTCGTGAAGAATGGCTTCACACCTGGTTCACTCGACCCTACTCTCTTTACTAAATCTTATGATGGTGAACTGTTTGTGTGCCAAATATATGTTGATGATATTATCTTTGGCTGTACTGACCAACGTTATAGTGATGAATTTGCCTATATGATGAGTGAAGAATATCAAATGTCTATGATGGGAGATTTCAAATTATTTTTAGGTCTTCAAATTCGTCAGCAGCGCAATGGCATATTCATATCTCAGGAGAAATACCTCAAAGATGCACTGAGGAAATTTGGCATGCAAGATTGCAAAGGCGTCAAAATTCCTATGCCCACAAATGGCCATCTATGCACTGATGAAAATGGTATTGACTTCGATCATAAGGTATACCGCTCCATGATTGGTTCTTTATTGTAATTATGTGCATCTAGGCCAGATATAATGCTTAGTGTTTGCATGTGTGCCCGATTTCAAGCTGCACCGAAGGAATCACACCATAAGGCTGTGAAGCATATTCTTCGATATCTAGCTCACACACCAACACTAGGATTATGGCACCCCAAGGGCTCTGCATTTGATCTCATTGGATATTCTGACTCTGACTATGCTGGTGATCGTGTGGACCGCAAGTCAACATCTGCCACTTGTCATTTCCTCGGACGATCTTTGGTCTGTTGCTCCTCGAAGAAACAGAACTGTGTATCACTGTCTACTGCTGAAGCTGAATACATTGCTGCTGGCTCTTGCTGTGCTCAACTGCTTTGGATGAAGCAAACCCTCAAGGACTATGGCGTCAACGTGAAGAATGTGCCTCTCCTCTGCGACAATGAGAGTGCCATCAAGATTGCTCACAACCCAGTTCAGCACTCGAAGACAAAGCACATTCAGATTCGTCATCATTTTCTTCGTGATCATGTGTTGAAGGGCGACATCTCCATCGAGCACGTGAAGACTGAAGAACAGCTAGCTGATATCTTCACTAAGCCCTTGGATGAGAAGAGATTTAGCAAGTTGCGGTGTGAGCTAAATATCTTAGAATCTTCGAATGTTCTTTGAAAAGGACACACATCGTAACACTTATGCAAAATTGATGACTTAGATGTGCAACACATGAAGAAACATTTTTCTTCAATCAATGAAGAATAACACCCTAAGTGTGAAGAAATTAATGAATAATTTGATTCTCAGAACCCTACGACAATTGTACGCGGTGTCTGAAATAATCATTCTTATACGGTGGGTCACGCCACCACTAAAAGTTGAAAATCTTCAATTTGAGTTTTTCTTCAGTTTTGAAATTCTTCAGTTTTTCAAATTCTTCAACTTTGCATAATCTTCACTGTTTCCGTTGTTTTTCTTCATTGGCTATATACATATATATGAGTTTATGTCCTCTACAACATTCACTTATAGCTATTTCTTGAAGTTGCTTTTTCTGCTAAGTGAATGTGATCGGACCCTTCCCCCTCTATGCTATACTCAACCAAATCTATTCACAAATTCTTCATGTGCGTTCTATTTGAAACTCGTTCAAAGTCTTCACTGTGTCCTTGTCAATTGAAGAAATTGCGAACGAAACTTTAAAACAAATCTTATCCAGATTTTCGGTTTTGCCGCTCAAACCGTTCCGCATCCCACGATGCATTATTTTATTGACCCATGATCTTACACGATCTCAACACAGTACATGGGTGACACATGTCGTGTGAAGGAGAAAGGGCAGGGGCATGTTCGTCCCAAAATCTTCGGGCGAACAGTTTTTCACGATGACTATAAATACCCCTCTCCCCTTCCTCACTTCATTTACTCCGCTCGGCCGCTGTCTCTCGCTCGAGCTCCTCAAACCCTAGCGCCGCCGCTACTCCATCGTCGCCGGTGAGGAAGAGCTTCGCTGCCTCAACCTCGTCGCCGTCGTACTCGCGCTGGTTGCGGAAATCTTCACTCCGCCGCCGCCGTAGCTGTCTCCCTCTACCAAGTTAGGGCGTGGGAGATCCAGCCTGACGAACTTCACATCTGTTCATCTCAGTTCGTCGTGTTCTTCACTTCGGGTAATTAAAAGTTACTTTTATTACTCGCTTTGATTCTCAAACTTTCCTGAAAATCTTCAAAGGTGTTTATTCTTCAAATCTTCACACATATGAACACCTCACACATTGTATGTTCTTGATCCATTTCTCTAAGCAATCATTTTCTTCAAGATTCCTCAATTGTGTGGATCTTCGATCTGTACAACTCTGGAACCTAAGACAAAGAACGCTTAGTGAAATTCCTCAAGGCTCATCTGGTCAAATTCCTCAAAACTTGTCTTTTCGAAAAACCTTCTGAGAACGCATATGACCTCTCCAAATTCCTCGCACCTACACTCTGTTCACAGGTACTCATGTCTGCTGCTGAATCAGTAGGTTCTCATCAACTTAACTCATTTGCAGCGTTCCTCGAAGAAAAACTGCATACTTCTTCAGAGTGTTCAATTGTTCAAATTCCTCATCTGAAGAATATGGCTGAAGGTAAGAGACCACAGAAAGGAGGATAGAAGCCTGAGGTCATGACTGCTTTCGAGATCCCTGATGAAATTTATGCTGGCTATTACACACCAGATGAAGCAAAATTTGGCAAAGAAACCAAAAATTAGTGCAAGGTGCGCATACAGAAGATTGAACGGAGATGGGCAAGGGAATGGAGGGAATACAGATATGTTACTCCAAAGTACATGAAGAAATTCGCCCTCAATCCTCCATGCCCAAGAGCTCCATTGGCACCTAGCCAAGTAGCTGATCCCACCAGCATCAAGCGTGGTGAGGACTTTCCTAGAGAATGGGCCAAGCGCCAAGCCAAATTGGCAAGACAAGCCATGGAGGCAGTAGAGAAATTCAGTGAGGATTCTTCCACTGCTGCTACTACTGAGGCCTCGGTCAGGTCGAGGAAATCAATGCCAAAGAAGCCTTCTCATAAGCCAAGTGCTTCACCAACAGCACCCTCACGGCCAAGTTCCTCAGCTATGCCCTCACGGCAAATTCCTCAGACTGCTACTGCTCCACCAAAGTCCTCAGCAGCTCCTTCAAAGTCCTCAGCTCCTGTGCATCTGGATACATGTCAAAGGACTACGGGTTTCTCGATTGCCTCTGGTGTTTCAGCGAGTTCCTCAGCTGCACCTATTTCCTCATCAGGCCCCACACTGTTGAAGACTAAAGCAACAGCTGGACGCGGTCCTCGGCCAAGTCCAAGGAAGAAACAGGTCGCATTCCATGTGCCCTCTGATGATGAAGCTTCTGATGATGAACTTGCAGAAATCATAAGAGACAGACAGGTGAAGGCCGCTAGAGCCAAAGGCACATCTGTGCCACTGCTTTTGGATCCGAGGAAAATCCTCGACTA
Organism: Triticum timopheevii; assembly: GCA_963921465.1. Lineage (NCBI taxonomy): Eukaryota > Viridiplantae > Streptophyta > Magnoliopsida > Poales > Poaceae > Triticum > Triticum timopheevii. The sequence continues at coordinate 385,453,424 of OY997268.1, read as the reverse complement.
TATTGACCTCTGGCACAAGGATCCGAACACCCCAATGCCTGATTTTCATCTGACTCCTGGTCAAAGTCACATGCTGACCCATTTCATCACTCAAGAGAAATGGAAATTTGAAAAGGCAAGAGAGATCAAGAAAGCGCAATACAGAAAGGAGAAGCTCCTGAAGAAAAATGTTGTCAGAATGACACCTGAGGAACTTCTCCAGGCTCAGTCTGAAATTCAAGCCCTCAGCAAAGACTTTGATGCCTACTATGCTGATTGGCAAGGAGCCAAAGTGAGATTCGTCAATCTGACGAAGAAATTGACAAATGTTGCAGCCCCATCGCAACAAGAAAACCTTCAGGCTGCAGACTCTGCTCAGCCTGCTGAAGAACATGCCAGCACCGCTGATGACTTTCAGCCTGCTGAAGAAAATGCTAGTTCCAGGGCTGATGACTCCATTCCAGCCGCTGAAGAAATTGCCAGGGCATCCACTAGTGGTGCGCCTGAAGAAACTGAAGAGATCAGGGCAACTGCATCAGTTGCGCCTGAAGAAAATCAACCAGATTCCTCAGCTCCTCCCACGCCTACACCAACTCCAATTCTTCCATAAGCCTATGAGGTGAAGAAGACCAAGGCTGCAGAGCGAGCTGCAGTGAAGAAAAGGAAGGCATCAGCTGCGTCAAATTCTTCGGCTGCGAAGAAAATGAAGCCAATGACCAGCTCACTTGAAAATCCAATTGATGCTGTTCCAATTTCCTCCATGCCATCAAAGGACCTTGTTCCTTTTGGAGAAGACTATGTGATCCCAAGCGGATCTGATGAAGAAAATCATTCTGCTGCTTCGTCAGAGCAGATTGATGAAGAAATTGAAGTGGATGCAATCCCTTCAATGATAGTCATTTCCTCACCTATGCCTCAGTTCACAGCTGAAGAGGCTGGTGTTGAGGAAATTGAAGATGAAGATGTGGATATAGGATGCACCACACCTGTGATGAATGATGACTTTTGGGAAAGTCAGCATCCCAATACTCCTCTCTTCACACCTATCCAACAGATTCCTCTGTCCCCTGCAACAACTGTTCAACTGGGCTCTGAAGAGACTCAACCCACTCTCTCTGTTCACGAAGATATTCCAGCCGCTAGTGCTGAAGAACTTGCTGCTGCTGATCATCAGGTTTCACAAGAAGAGGAACCAGAAATTCCTCAGCCTGAAGAACCTGAGCTCGCGATTCCTGAGGTGGTACTGCAACTCACTGACACCCCTCTGCCAAAGCCGAAGAATCCGTTCTCAAGCAAACAGAAGTTCAAGGCTGAAGACTTCTTTTCCGAGCATGTATTCTTCACTGACTACAACCCCTATGACTCTGCTCGCATAAGGAAGAGACGTTTCTGGACTGCTAGTCAAGCCAACTTCTACTCCTCAGTGCTGTTTGACAAAGACAAAATCTTCAATCATGAACATATTCCTCACGTGGATATGGAATCTCTGCCATGCTTCGAGCCAGTCCTCAGTGTTCTTCATGATGCAGGATTAGTCAATTTCTGCACTGACATCTATGATTACAATGAAGAACTCATTCTTCAGTTCTACGCTACACTGCATATCACTGGAGACGTTGAAGATGTCAACTCATGGGTGTTGGATTGGATGACTAAAAACACTCACTACAAGGCACCGGCAACTGAATTGCTTCGTGTCCTTCCTCTTGATCCTCCCCATGACAGTGCACGTTGCATCTACAATGACCCTGAACTGACAAATCACTATATGCAAGTGCTCATGAAGCCTTTGAAGCCTGGGCAGGCCCCACGAACCAAATTCCTCGTCAAGGAATTACTCTATGTGCCTTGTACTGTCTATCGCATTTTGACGAAGACAATGAGTCCTATCAAAGGCCACAACTCAAATGATGAAGAAGTCGTTGGCATCATGAAGAATATGCTTTTCAACATCATTCATGGCATTCCCGTCAACTTCCATGATTTCTTCATGAGGACTCTGGCAAATGTTGCTATGTCACTATTCAAGTTGAAGCCCTATGCGCCTTGGATTATGAGATTCATAAGGGCAAGATCTTCATTGAATTACAAAGCTGACACTCTGAACCATGGTAGCTACTTGCCTCCCATTGAAGTCCTCAAACGGCCAGTTTCATCATCTGATGATAAAGGCAAGGCAGCTACTGTGATCGATGAAGGCATTCGTCCATTGGATGGTCAATTTCGCCTTGCTACATCTTACTCTACCAATGATGACTCTGCCACACATGACACTGCCGCAAATACCTCAGCCAAGCAAAATCCTCAAGCCACAGCACCCAGGGTGATGACTGACCGTGAGTTACTCCTCAGTCTTCATCAGCAGGTTGATCGCAATCACAAATGGGTAAAGCATCAGTTTGGTGCAATTCTTCACAATATGACCTCAACTCACAATTCTGTGAAGAAGAACCATTACTACCTTCATGAAACCCTCAACCGCACCTGGGCTGTCCTCACTCATGTCTATAGCGCTGAAGAACTGAAGAATATGGGTCTCAAGGAAGAATTTGACTGGTCTGCACCTCCTCCGAAGAAATTCAAGAGGGTCAAAGTTCCTCCACTGGTGGCCATCTCTTAATCTTCATCACGTGACACTGATGAGTATGAAGATTTGGACGACACTGCGGCAGGCCCTGCTACAACAAACAACCCCGACAACACTAGCGCTCCTCCATCGACTTGAAATTCTTCAGGGGCGTTAGTCCTCAGTTTCAATCCTTCTGGTCATTTGATGACAAAGAGGGCGAAATCTGAGTTAGTCTTCAAGCGGGTCTATATTAAGGGCATTTTGTTAAGTTACAACTCTCGTTCTTCTGAAACCTTTATTTGGATCGAGTTGTAATCTTAAATCCGATGGTGCGCTGATACTTTTGTTGCACTCGCTCTGATACTTTTGATGCTTTATTCGGCATGCTTATTCCTCATTAATATTATTGCATGCATGCTGAATTTCATCAGGCACCATATTTCATCATGCATTTCAAATTCTTCATATTATATATCAAATGCGTGTATGAATTACAATATATAGGGGGAGATCTCCATGATTCAACACTTCAAATGTGCACTGCCTCAAACGCAAATTCCTCACTATGCAAATCTTCAGGGGGAGTTCTTCTATATCTTGCAATCAAATTCCTCAATATAAGTATTTACACTTCATATGTTTATCCCCGTTGAAAACTTAACCTATGTTGTCATCAATCACCAAAAAGGGGGAGATTGTAAGTGCATCTAGTGCCCCTTAGTGATTTTGGTGTATTGAAGACTTATAGGTTAAGGGACTAATGCGTTTGTGAGTGTACACAGGTCTATAAGTCTACGAGGAGTTTGATATTTACAGAGAAAGTCGACCCCTAAAAATGAAGTTCTTCGACTGAAGAATTTGATATTCTAAAGACTTTCTGAAGACTTTGAAAGTGAAGAAATTGGTGTGACCTTGAAGACTTGATATTCATTTGAGGAACATGAAGCGTGAAGACTTTTGTTTTCGTAGTTTCATTTTCTCTTTCTTGAGTCATAGGAAACACCGTACTGTTAAAGGGGGTCGAGGAAATACTGAGGAAAAATTTCAATGTGATGCTCAACTCAAAATCCTACACCTACCAATCCCTTCGAGTGAAGCCATTGGAAATCTCATACAGTTCAGTCAATTTCTTCAGTGACAGAGACGCAGTTCTTCTGGTCACTGAGAACTCTGCTCTGACTGAGGAGTTAGGAATTCGCCAGTGCGAATTGCCTACACAGTAAGGAACATGATAGCCCTAAGGAATTTGAGAGCCAAATTTTCGACCGTTGCTGTGCTGCGCGCCAGCTGTCCCAAAATATCCTATCCACCTAACGGTCATATCATTGAAGGGCATTTATGTCTTATCATGTCGGGCTGCTCCCTAGGCTATAAATAGCCGCCCCCTACAACCACTAGCTGGTTGGCTGCTCCGATTGAACTTGACACTTGTCATTTGAGAGCAACCCATCCTCCGAGGACTTTGAGCGAAAATCATCAAGTGAGGAAAACCCAAAACCAAACCCCTACAAACCCAAAGTGATTGAGCATCACTGAACAAATTGATCCTGTGTGGATCCGACGCTTGTTACCTTTGAAGACTGTGCTTCTTCCAGACGGTTAGGCGTCATGGTCTAGAGCATCCAAGAGGACTTGTGGATCGCCGAGTGACAGAGTCTGTGAAGGTTTGGAAGTCACCTGAAGACTTACCACGAGTGATTGGACGAGGTCTGCGTGGCCTTAGTTCAAGGAGAATACGGTGATGAATGGGTGTCCTGAGCTGCGTGCTCAGTGACTGGGTGTCCGGGACTGCGTGTCCTCGAGTTTAAATACTCAGCCGCTCCAACCAGACGTACAACTGAGACAGCAGTTGGAACTGGTTTACCAAATCATTGTCTTCACCAACTAACTAGTTCTATTTCCTCAACCCTCTCATTTCCTCATTACTGTGTTGAGTGTTTGTTCATATCTGTGCTTGAAGACTTTAATTGAAGACTTTCTCAAATTCCTCAGTTCAATTTCTTCAGTATGTTTGTCGTCATCTTGTGTTATCCTGTGATTACGCTTTCTGTACTCTGTGCTAGTCTTCATTTCATCATGATGACCATGCTTGTATTCTGTTATGCTTACTTCTGAGTACTTATTCCGCTGCAAGTAGTTCTTCGCTAAGGAATTTCCTCACCAGCAAATTCCTAAGTGAAGAATTCATAAAAATCGCCTATTCACCCCCCCTCTACTCGATATAACGCACTTTCAGAACATGTTGAACTAGGTTTTGTCTTTGTCATTCCTGTACTAAATCCATGTTGGGAGGATATGTGCATGACACATAACGGCAATCGCTGCCTCTGATACTAACTTGGCTGACTCTGTAGCATCATGTGGCCTTTTTAAGCTGCCTCAAAACGGATCTCCATTCTTCCTCCTCTAGATTTATTTAACCTATCCAGCATTATCCCTAATGTTTGTTTCATCTTGTGCCTAGGTGCTAGTCCAACAATGAAAATAGGAAGTGTTAGTGTACATCAAACTGTGAGACTAGATATAAAGAAGCATGCAACTATAACTTGACTCTAGGAACTACCTTCTTGCTGTTGAAGCTCACAAGGTTCATCTGATCTTGCCAACTCGTCTTGTCTCAAGAGTTCTTCAGAAGTAGTGTTAGGTGGCAAGGGAGCTTGGGAACATGCTGATAGCTGAGTTGACAAACAAGTAACTCGTGCAGCTGGTGGTACTATGGAAGATGCTGCAACAACTAGGGTTGTCGCTGCTTGTTTGGTGGAAGCTATTAGTTTCTGTTTGGCTTGTTTTGCAGCTCGTGTAGCGCGGGATACCGCTTTTGCACAATTTTCCGGTGCACTTTAACCTTCTATTGCACCATCAGTACCAGCTGAATCTGCATAATTCTTCCGCTTTCGATTCCATGTGTCCTCAGTACTAACACCATCCCCTGCCATTCTGTGTTCCTTCCTCTTTCTTCGTGCCATGTCAAGTCAAGCCAACAAGAAAAGGGAATAAAATTTAGTTCTTCAGAAATAATTGATGCGTGATATAGACAAACTGAATTTTGATGTTAGACAACCACATGATAGGAGGATATAATATGTATGAAAAATAGGACAACATGAGATAATCAGAACTATGACGTGTAAACTAAGGAGAAGGCATTTCAATAAATTATAAGCAATGCAATGGAAGGTACACACCATATGAAAGATGCTACAAATATCACTCTGCCAAGTTAATAGTGTCTCGTCATAACTGCGTTTAAACAAATGTGAAGCAGTACAAGAAATAAATCGTATGCAAGATGCAAACAACATCACACTACCAAGTTAAAGGTCTCTCGTCATTAGTGCCATTGCATATTCACAACTTATGATGTGTAAACTGAGCAGAAGGCATTTCAACAAATTAGAAGCAATGAAAGCTAGACACCATATGTAAGATGCAACGAATATCACTCTACCAAGTTAAAATTGTCTCGTCATTAGTGTCGTTTCAACAAATTAGTAGTACAAGCTAGAAAATAATGTGAGATGTAAACTATATAAGACTCCCAAGTTAAATGTGTCTTGTGAAAAGTGATTGTTGCAGGTGACACAACAGTAGTACTTTGATGTAAGAACATGGTGTGATAGACAGATATTGCATGTTCTAGAAACAGGAACACGTGTCTTATTGACAAGTATAATGTGTAAAGTAAGCAGATGGAATTCAACAAAATTAGAAGCAATACAAGATAGACATCATACATAACATGCAACCACATATAACAGTGCCATGTTAGAGGGAGCACCTGTGATGGTGAACAAGGGGGACGTGCTCATCATCAACACATCTATGTTGAGTGTCTAGGCATGTGTTGTCTTCCAAATCTTGTTGGGGGGATGGCGGAGTAGAATGTGTAGAGGCCCTCCGTTTGGAAGAAGCACCTTTATCAACCGCCTTGCTAATTTCCTTCTGCTTTATTGATTTTCATTACAATTCAATTCAAGAAAAAGCTATACAATTCAATCTTCAGAATTCATGCATGCATGACACTGACAATCACTACCTTGATGTAAGGCAAATACATGATACGAGGATGGAATATGTACGAAAAACAGGATGACATGGAAAATTCATAACTATTTGTGTAAACTAAGCAGAAGTAATTTAATCAAATTACAAGCAATACAACTTAGACACCGTATACAACATGCAAGACAATACCACACTGCCAAGCTGGAGAAAGCACCTGGGATGTCGGTTTCGCCGGAAAACCGCCATCAGTCCCTGCCTTATTTTTTCCCTTCCTCTTTCTTAATTGTATTGCCTTGTCAAGTCAAACCCACAAGAAAAATGAATAAAATTTGCTTTTCAGAATTCATTGTTGCCAGATGCCGACGAGCACTACTTTAATGTAAGGCGACCACATGATAGGACGATTGAATGTGTAAGAAAAAAGGACAACATTGCATATTTAGAGCTATGATGTGTAAACAAAGCGGAAGGCATTTCAACAAATTAGAAGCAATGAAAGCTAGACACCATATGAAATATGCAATGAATATCACTCGACCAAGTTAAAACTGTCTCATCATAAGTGCCATTTAAACAAATTAGAAGTGGTACAAGCTAGAAAAGAATGCGAGATGTAACCTATATCACACTCCCAAGTTAAAACATGTCTTATGATAAGAGATTGTTGCAGGTTATAGAACAATAGTACTGTGATGTAAGAATATGGTGTGATAGACAGATATTGTATGGTCTAGAAATAGGAACATGTGTCTTATTCACAAGTATAATGTGTAAAGTAAGCAGATGGAATTCAACAAAATTAGAAGCAATACAAGCTATACGTCATACATAACATGCAACTACATATAACAATGCCAAGTTAGATGGAGCACCTGTGATGGTGCACTAGGTGAGACGTGCTCATCATCAACACAGCTATGTTGAGTGTTTATGCATGTGTTGTCTTGCAAATCTTCTTGGGGGGTGGCAGAGTAGAATCTATAGAGGCCCTCCATTCGGAAGGAGCACCTTTATCCACTGCCTTGATAATTTCCTTCCGCTTTATTGATTTTGAATTGTCAAGTAAAACCGACAAGAAAAAGAAATAAAATTCACTCTTCAGAACTCATTCATGCTTGATACTGACAATCACTACTTTGATGTAAGGCAAACACATGATACCAGGATGGAATATGTAAGAAAAATAGGACGGCATGGCATATTCACAACTATTTGTGTAAACTACGCAAAAGCCATTTCAACAAATAAGAAGCAATGCAAGCTAGACGCCACATCAAAGATGCAACCAATATGACTCTGCCAAGTTAAAAGCATCCCATCATAAATGGCATTTAAACAAATTAGAAGCAGCGCATGTTATAAATCATATGAAAGATGCGACCAATATCACACTACATATGCTAAAGGTGTCTCGTCATATTGATTGATGCAGGATACAAAAAACAGTAGTTTTATGTAAGGACATGCTTAATAGAGAGATGTACTTTGTACTAAAAATAGGAAGACATGTCACATTAACAGGTATAATGTATAAACCAAGCAAAATAGCACATGCAATTTAACCGGATTGGAAGAATTACAATCTAGACACCATATGCAACATGCAACAACATATCATACTGCCAAGTTAGAGCAAGCACCTACGATGGCGGTGTAGGGGAAATGCGGTCATCAACTATAGAGCTACATTCACTATCTTAATCCAGCCTTGTTGTTTCTTGTGAATCATGTGGGGAGGCTGACACTTCATTCTTTAAAAGAGGATCTTTTCTCACAGTAACCCACTGGGGTGACTGTCTCATCATAAGTGATTGATGAGGGATACACAAGAACATTAGTTTGATGTAAGAACATGGTTAATAGACAGATGTACCAGTATGTACCGACAACAGGAAGGCTTGTCATATTCAAAGGTATAATGTGTAAGCTAAGCAGATGCAATTTAACCAAATTGGAAGCGATACAAGCTAGACATCGGGCTAGAGTGGTGAGCATGATCATCGAGGACATGAGAGCCTGGTGGGAGGTGGGCTGCTTCGCCACCATCGTGGCCTTTTAGTTGGCTTCCAGGTGATGCCTGTCTTTGCTAGGCTTGTCACTGGCTCGACCAGTGCCCTAACTAGCTATTTGTCTTCTGGTACTCCCGGGATGGTGGTTCATGTAAAAAATATCTTTCCTTATCTTAATAAAGACCGACTTTGGCCTTTCGAATACAAGATGGACACCATGTGCAACATGCAACCACATATGAAATAGCGAAATTAAGGCAAGCACCTGGGATGGTGGTTCATGGTGAGAGAGATCATCAACTCCAGAGCTACGTTTACCATCTCCATCTGCTGAGACTGCACCCTTTATAGCAATGAAGCATGTCTTTCCTAAGCCGGAAGAAATCTAGAGTTTCTTCTCTCTTTTATTTCGTGCTTCTATCAACCGGTTGGCAGAGGCTGAAATACTCATGCATAAAAAACAATAGTGAGAGTATGGGTGAAGTGTGTGCAGAACTATAGTGCACTGTAAAAGTAGCAGATAGCAGGTGGCTGAAAAATAAATGACAGGAGACATATGATAGCTCTACAACATTGCATGGCAAAGAAAACTATATTCTACTATGTAGATTTTGTAATATATGAGCACAGGGATGGATGGGAAACGCACGTACTCCTCCAGCACACCACCACATGTGGTCCTATCAAAATAACAGTTGACTGAAAAGAAATAGGCGAGTCAATTTTTTATGAACTGTCTGATCTACAAGGAATGGGCAAATGGCCTTCGTCTACCTCCCGCCAGTCACTGTTGACGATCTTTCTTGAACTGCCAGCGACCACTGGACCAGATCCCTGCCTCTGCCGCCCTGCCCTCCCCTCAACCTCACACCATCGCCGTGCTTGGAAGTGCCCCATGGCCATCCCTTTAAGCCCGGCCGACCTCCAGATCAGGCGCCAACAACTCCTAGGCCCCACACACCCTTAAGATAAACACCGAGGCGCTGCTTCCCCGGCATAATAGGCGGACTAGCGCCTGTTACACTGGGGAATGCTTCCTTTAATTGGGAATCAACTGACCAAGAATTGAAACCCAGGGGGGCGACGAACCTGTAGCTAAGGTCAAATAGTGTATGGGGAGAAACCTTGTGCATCATGAGTTACTAGGAACATCTAGTATCAGGAAGAAGTGTAGTAACAAGCGGTCAACTAGTGTCTTCTGTGGGATGAATACCGTGCAAGAAGACATGTAAGATTTGCACGAATAAGGGAAGAGTAGTACCATTTCCTGTTGCCAGTGCTATGTCCTCATGATATCGTGGCGATGTTCTTCTTTTTACTAGGGGAACTGATGTTTTGGAGGAGGGTGGAGCATCGGACGAACCCATGGCCAAATTGTTGACTGTGTTGCCATGGCCGTCTGCCAGCAGAGGGGAAGCAGATTCGAGGCGGCAAAGGACAGCGTAGCAGGAATAGCTCTGATGCGGTGGACGGCAGCGCCGTTGGAGCAGCAGTGGTGAGGCGTAGGATGGCGTGGTTGAAATGCTCGGGAATGGCGCACGTCGGCGTCCTGGAGGAAGCTCGGCCTCGGCTTGAACTAGCAGCCGTGGTGGGCATTGTGGTTGCGGTTGCGGTGGACAACGATGTCGGGGTATCAGCTCCGGCTTGATGGAGGAGGGCGGTGGTTGATGGGTGGGATGGGGTGGCAGACGGAGGACGTCGGGGTTTCGCGGCTGGTGGAGAGGTAGTTTTGGCGCCCACGGAGTACGAATGGGGAATCGGACGGGGGGGAGCTAAGGGGGAACCATGTTTTGGTCTGGGACGCGCTTGTTTTTGTGTTTTTTTTCAACAGATGGGACGCGCTTGTTTGAAATTTGGGGAAAGTACAAACTTTGCCCCCTCCTAAATTTCGGACCTACTGCAGGTCAGGGGTAGGACGGTAATCCCAGGTGTCCCAAATTGTGGGCGGGAGCGATTTCGGCCAAGCGAATGTGTGTTTAGGCGGCCACGGTGTATGAATGTTTTTCATAGGCAGTTGCGTGGCGTCTAGATGAAGTTACAAACCTACCCCGGTTTAAACCTATAGAAGTCAGGACGGTAGGCTTCATGGCTTGGAGTTACAAAAGTAATTTCCTTCTACCAAACATTGGTCTCACATGGTTTCGAGCGAATAGTGGCTCTTTTGGCGCTTCGTTCGAAATTTTGAAATAGAAGCAGTCACATTTAGAGTACTCTTGAACTTTGAGGATTACCTAAATAGACAACGTTAAATTTGACCTTGTATGTTTGAAAACCTCATTAAATTATGTGTTTCTCTTTGAAATTTTGACACTTAAAAATCCTATAACTACGATTATTTTGGAATGGAGGAGGTAAATTTGAATCTATTTTGTACACGACTATATATGCTAACAAGAGTAAAGATTGGTGCCCCCATAATTTAGGTATGATTTACAAATGCCATGATCTCGAATTCAAATAATTGAATGGACTTCATGTTGAATTCGAAATTTTTAAACCACCTTAAGTTGAATTCAAATGTATGCTAGTTCATAGCAAGCTATTTATAATGTTCATTGTGTAACTTTTGTATGTATACTGTGCTTTACACACACAACATGAACTATACTCACGTTTATATTCGATTGCTAAAGCGATGCATTGTCTGGAGTTCAAAATACTAACTTTGTGTATCAATTATGTCGAATAATAACATAGACATGCTCAAATTCGATATAATATAGATGTCTGATGGATCAATGACCATTCCTTACGTGAATTACAAACATCATGATCCCATCCTAATATTTGGATACAATTTATATTTTTAATCAGTGTGCGCATCAGTCTTTTACCTGTAGTTTCACTCTCCATAGGCCCCGCCTCACACACACGTTGACTTTCTCTCTCACACATAGGCGCACACGGTGTATATCCATCGGTGGTCTCTCACACATGCTCACACACTCTCTCCCGAGGTGTCTTTCTCGCAGACATGCTCTCGGTATAACCCTCCCTCCCTCTCGCAACCATTTACAACTATTTTCACTAACCTATCACAAGCATACACACGCACAATCCCCATCGACCCTTTCTATATACATAGACCTGCCTATGTGTCTCCACACACACATTATCTTTAGGCCTGTCTCGCAGGCATCGTCTCCACCTCTCTTCCTAATTGACGAGTATGATTCTAGCAGAGCATTCTGTCGGATGCCCCTTAAAGTTAGGTTTGATGAATGTTAATATCAGAGAAAAGGGGTTACCTTAGTCTAAGAACCTAGGGTTACAAGTCCTAGCTGGCTTTGCCAGTGGACACAGAGTCCTTGACGACTCTGGTATCTTTGTATTGTACGACTAGTCCACCATAGGTCTCCCTAAATGCGTCCCGGAACGACCAATGTGGCGCAGGACGGAACCAAACCAAGGGCCTCACCTCTTCCCACCAGACCTCACGCGGTGACACACACTCTGCCCCGATGACTCATTATCTTCTTACACCCACAAATACCAACACAGACACCACACAAAATATTTTCTCCTCGTGCCTCTATCCCCTCCCTCCTTGCATATACACACTCAAGGGCATCTCTCGCCGTGACATCCTATTTGTCTCTCTCTTTATACCTCTCTCATTTCTCGTGCTATCTCTCCCACGTACCCCAGGCCCCTCTATCCATGCCTCTCTCCAATACGTAATACATACACATACCTCTCTAGGCCCTGCAAATACGTCAACTACACATTACACATGTTACATCACGTACCCCATTGATCTAAAAAGCCCTCCATTTATTTTTATTTCGCATACAACATTCCTTTTGAAGGAAACCACACAAAGTGTGTCCAAAAAATTATTTTAGAATTTCTACATATATACAACATTACAAAGTTATATGGAGGAATATGAATGTTAATTTACATTGCATGGTGCGCACAATGATATTTATTCCGCACTGTGAATTTTTATATTTTTATACTATATATAAAGTTAGTCATAATAAAGAGAAATGAAGAGCATCTCTCTCTCCATAGCATACAACCCCTCTACGCCCCTTTCATGTATGCACACAAACTATATCCAGCTCCTCTAAAAGTATGCCCCGAGCACATTCACACATGTTTCATCTTTCTCTCACAATATATTTGAAGTGAAAGCACGATACATACGATGGACTTTAGAATCAACTCATTACTGTCACCATTTATGTTTTGTGGTTATTATACAGTCATGGGCTCACCGTACAGCTCTGTATTTGCTCAAGACACGACTAGTTCACCAGTTAAACGCTCCATGTTGCATCACATTATCTCACTACCATTGGGCACACCTGTCGGCGTGTATAAGAATGAAAACAAATGATAAAAAAATATTGGACGGTGGTTCGAAGTCATGACCGCGGGCACAACGGACATGGTGGCCTTGTATTAGTATGCTGAGCCGGCTGTTCTAACACACATGAGCTTGTGTGGTGATTATACACACACACACACACACGCATCCACACGAACTTCATGCATGCAACACTCACACGAACACACGCTGCCATGCATGCACGCAACACTCACACGTACACACACAAGCACGCACACATGCAACACTCACACGCACACACGCATGCATGCATGCACACACCACACGACCAACACACACTCTCATGCTCAAGTGTTCAACCTACACGTGCATGCCCACACATCAGTCCCTGACAGATACATACACAACCACGTGGTTCTTGCGCACGGGTTGGAGTCTTGTCGCGCCTGCGTAAATTTGTGTTTATCTTACCTTTTTCCTATGTGAACTGACAGGTGGGACCCACAAGGAACATGGTCAATTTAACCGGTCAACATAGTGCCACATAGACTATTTGGCCGGTCAACAGAGTGCAATCCGATGCTGAACGGTAAGCAAGTGACCGTATAATCACAGCAAAACGTATATAGTGACCGTAATGAGCGTATTCTGAACTCTGGTGACCGTATTACGCTTTTCACTGGAAATACACTGACCGCCCATGTATTTATCTCTTCTCTCTCTCTCTCTCTCTCTCTCTCTCTCTCTCTCTCTCTATGGAGCCCAGTAGGCCAACGTGCCAGTGCCTAAATTGGCTCACGTCAACCCATTATTGTTGTATGCGTTTCGTAAGAGCGAACAAGCATTCACGTCTACTGTACAACTGTAGATATGAGTTACAAATGCTATGAAGACGAATACAAATATTTGAATCCACTTTATGCCCAATTTCTCTCTATAGGCCCTCCAAAAGTACATCTCTACACATTCTCTCATGTTACATCTAACAACTATGCAATACAACACTACTACTACACTCTAACACAATAAATTCATATGTGCTTTTAGTTTTACTAGATCTCATGCTGTTACTTAAATATTCAGTTTGCATACAATAAAATTGCCTTTGAAATGTATGGCTAGTATCATCTACTGCGCGGGAAAAATCCCGCGCTTGCCTGTTTAACCGGGTTTGTATCGATGGATCATGCAAAACAGCTAAACTATGGTAGTACTACAGTACAAGTAATAGTTCACTAGGCTGCCGTGTCATGTACTCCTCCGTCGTAAGAGTGGAGCGCTAGCTTTCATAAATGTTCTAGTCCCTTTCACTGACATGTGGGACATCAAGCAACAGGTCCAGGTGTCATACCAAAATAGCATTGCAGAGCAGTAGAGGTGAAGCACCCCAGTCATGGCGCCGGCGTAGTAATGAGCAATGAGGCGTCAAATCACAAAGCTGCACCTTTCCCGCAGTTAAGTTGGAGGGACGAAGTAATGCTAAAAAAAGAAGTTGGAGGGCCGAAGCAACCATCATTTCAATCTTTGCTGAATCCGCTTCTCCCTCATCTTCTTCAAGTTTACCAGTGTTTCTTCTGCCGTTGTTCTGGCTCATGTGGGATGCGGGTCGGCTTGGTAAAGCACTGACACATGGGACTGCATGTTAGCAAGCCGCCAGGCCAACGTCCTCTAAAAATAAGAAACCTCCCCCGCCTTCTGCGCGTCAAAATCACCTCCTTTTTACTAATCCTGATACTATAATTTTTTAGATCAATATAATCGAGATTTGTATAGATACCACACAGGAGCAAAACCAAGTGGTGCGGTTAAGGGCATCAACAATTTGTAGCCAAATGTGAAAATAGGTTTGAGCATCGATGGGAACCATTTTTTACGGTGCTGCCAAAGCCAAAAAGATGGAACCGAAGCTCCCTAATTGATTGATTGAAGGGATAGAAAAAGGCAACTTCTCTCAACTTTCTCCCATGCTTGGACGCATGTACAGTATAGAGCATAGAGTCTACTCCCCCATCACTTCTATCACAAATCAGAAAGAAGTGAGGCATCAAATTACAAAGCACGGACGAAGCAACCATCATTTTACTCTTCGCCGACTCTGCTTCTCCCTCGTCTTCTTCAAGAAACTACCTTATCGCACTAAGCTGGACGGACGATGCTATTGTGTAGTACTAGTACATTTACATGTCCTTTGGTTGAACGGACTTCCTAGGTACAAACAAGGCGGTTGTCTCGGCTTGCAGGCGACACTTGCGAATGACTTACCGCTACATCTTGAGCTTGCGTTGGTTTTCCTTGAAGAGGAAAGGGTGATGCAGCAATAGTAGCATAAGTATTTCCCTCGGTTTTTGAGAACCAAGGTATCAATCCAGTAGGAGGCTCCTCAAAAGTCCGATGCACCTACACAACCAAACAAAGAACTCGCAACCAACGCAATAAAGGGGTTGCCAATCCCTTCACGGCCACTTGCAAAAGTGAGATCTGATAGAGATAGTATGATAAGATAAATATATTTTTGGTATTTTATAGTACAGATTGGAAAAGTAAAGATGCAAATAAAAGTAGATTGGAAGCTTATATGATAAAACATAGACCCGGGGGCCATAGGTTTCACTAGTGGCTCCTCTCAAGATAGCATAAGTATTATGGTGGGTGAACAAATTACTGTCGATCAATTGATAGAAAAGCGAATAATTATGAGATTATCTAGGCATGATCATGTATATAGGCATCACGTCCGCAACAAGTAGAACGACTCCTGCCTGCATCTACTACTATTACTCCACACATCGACCGCTATCCAGCATGCATCTAGAGTATTAAGTTCATAAGAACAGAGTAACACATTAAGAAAGATGACATGATGTAGAGGGATAAACTCATGCAATATGATATAAACCCCATCTTTTTATCCTCGATGGCAACAATACAATACGTGCCTTGAAACCCCTATTGTCACTGGGTAAGGACACCGCAAGATTGAACCCAAAGCTAAGCACTTCTACCATTGCAAGAAAGATCAATCTAGTAGGCCAAACCAAACTGATAATTCGAAGAGACTTGCAAAGATAACTCAATCATATATAAAAGAATTCAGAGGAGATTCAAATATTTCTCTTAGATAAACTTGATCATAAACCCACAATTCATCGGATCTCGACAAACGCACCGCAAAAAGAGTTACATCGAATAGATCTCCACAAGAGAGGGGGAGAACATGGTATTGAGATCCAAAAAGAGAGAAGAAGCCATCTAGTTAATAACTATGGACCCGAAGGTCTGTGGTAAACTACTCACAACTCATCGGAGGGGCAATGGTGTTGATGTAGAAGCCCTCCCTGGTCGATTCCCCCTCCGGCGGAGCGCCGGCGAAGGCTCCAAGATGGGATCTCGCGGATACAGAAGGTTACGGCGGTGGAAATTGTTTTTCGTTGGCACCCTGGATGTTTTCGGGGTACGTGGGTATATATAGGAGGAATAAGTAGGTCGGTGGCCGCCCGAGGGGCCCACGAGATAGGGGGTGTGCCCTGTAGGGGTGGGCGCGCCCTCCACCCTCGTGGCCGCCTCGACTGCTTCTTGGCTTGCACTCCAAGTCCTCTGGATCACGTTTTTTCCAAAAATCACGCTCCTGAAGGTTTCATTCTGTTTGGACTCCGTTTGATATTCCTTTTCTTCGAAATACGAAAATAGGCAAGAAAACAACAATACGGGTTGGGCCTCCGGTTAGTAGGTTAGTCCTAAAAATGAAATAAATGTGTAAAATAAAGCCCATAAACATCCAAAAAGTGGTAATATAATAGCATGGAAAAATCAAAAATTATAGATACGTTGGAGACGTATCAAGCATCCCCAAGATTAATTCCTGCTCGTCCTCGAGTAGGTAAATGATAAAAACAGAATTTTTGACGTGGAATGCTACCTAGCATATTTCTCAATGTAATTTTCTTTATTGTGGCATGATTGTTCAGATCCAAATGATTCAAGATAAAATCTTATAAAACATAAAAAAATAATTCTTCAAAGCATACTAACAAATAATCATTTCCTATCAAAATAGCATAGCCAAAGAAAGCTTATCCCTACAAAATCATATAGTTAGGCCATGCTTCTTTTTCATTACACAAAATACTCCCATCATGCACAACCCCGGTTTCAGCCAAGCAATTGGTTCATACTTTTTAACGCGCTTCAGCTTTTTCAACTCTTACGCAATACATGAGCGTAAGCCATGGACATAGCACTATGGTGGTATATGGTGGTGTTTGTGAGGACAAAAAAGGGAGAAGATAGTCTCACATCAACTAGGCGTATCAACGGGCTTTGGAGATGCCCATCAATAGATATCAATGTGAGTGAGTAGGGATTGCCATGCAACGGATGCACTAGAGCTATAAATATATGAAAGCTCAACAAAAGGAACTAAGTGGGTGTGCATCCAACTTGCTCGCTCACGAAGACCTAGGTCATTTTGAGGAAGCCCATCATTGGAATATACAAGCCAAGTTCTATAATGAAAAATTCCCACTTAGTATATGAAAGTGACAACATAGGAGACTCTCTATCATGAAGATCATGGTGCTACTTTGAAGCACAAGTGTGGTAAAAAGGATAGTAGCATTGTCCCTTCTCTCTTTTTCTCTCATTTTTTTCTTCCTTTCTTTTTTTTCTTTTTTTTTCTTTGGCCTTTTTTTTCTTTGGCCTTTTTTTGTAAAGTCCGAAGTCTCATCCAACTTGTGGGTGAATCATAGTATTGATCATCCTTTCCTCACTGGGACAATGCTCTAATAATGAAGATCATCACACTTTTATTGATTTACAACTCAAGAATTACAACTCAAAACTAGAACAAGATATAACTCTATCTGAATGCCTCCGGCGGTGTACCGGGATATGCAATCAATCAAGAGCGACATGTGTGAATATTATGAAGGTGGATTTGCCACAAATACGATGTCAACTACATGATCATGCAAAGAGCAATATGACAATGATGGAGCATGTCATAATAACGGAACGGTGGAAAGTTGCATGGCAATATATCTCGGAATGTCTATGAAAATGCCATAATAGGTAGGTATGGTGGCTATTTTGAGGATGGTAAATAATGGGTGCATGAAACCAACGAAAGTTGCGCGGTATAATAGAGGCTAGCAAACTGGAAGGGTGAGTGTGCGTATATCCATGGACTCACATTAGTCATAAAGAACTCATATACTTAATTCAAAAGTCTACTTGCCCTCGAAGAAAAGTACTACTACGCATGCTCCTAGGGGAAGGGTTGGTAGGAGTTAACCATCACGCGATCCCGACCTCCACTCATAAGGAAGACAATTAAATGAGCACCTCATGCAACAAATTTGTCACACAACTTTTACCATATGTGCATGCTATGGGACTTGCCAACTTCAACACAAGTATTTCTCAATTTCATAATTACCCAATAGCATGACTCTAATATTACCACCTCTATATCTCAAAACATCAAGCATCAAATTGATCCTAGTGTTTTATGCACTTTCTATGATAGTTTTTATTATAACCAGCTTGGATGCTCATCATTCTAGGACCAAATTTATAACCATAGCAAATACCATGTTGTTCTAGAAGACTCTCAAAATAATATAAGTGAAGCATTAGAGATCAACAATTTCTTCAAAATTAAGCCACACCGTGCAATAAAAGATATAAGTGAAGCAATAGAGCAAATACTATCTAGCTCAAAAGATATAAGTGAAGCACATAGAGTATTCTAGCAAATTCTAATGAAGTGGGCATATCCCAAAAGGTGTGTACAGCAAGGATTATTGTGGTAAACTAAAAATCAATACTAATATCATACAAGACTCTCCAAGCAAAACACATATCATGTGGCGAATAAAAATATAGCTCCAAGTAAAGTTACCGATAGACGAAGACGAAAGAGGGGATGCCTTGGGGTGCCATGGGAATCCCCAAGCTTAGGCTCTTTCCACTCCTTATTCCATATTCCATCAAATCTTTACCCAAAACTTGAAAACTTCACAACACAAAACTCAACAGGAAATCTCATAAGCTCCGTTAGTGCAAGAAAGAAAAACCACCACATAAGGTACTGTAATGAACTCATTCTTTATTTATATTGGTGTTAAACCTACTGTATTCCAACATCTCTATGGTTTATAACCACCGATACTAGCCATAGATGCATCAAAATAAGAAAATAACACACGAAAAATAGAATCTGTCAAAAGCAGAACAGTCTGTAGTAATCGGTAACTAACGCAAACTTATGGAACTCTAAATCTCCTACCAAAATAGCAGTTCTTGGACAATTTGTCTATTGATCAGCAGCAAAAGGAATTAATGCAAAAGCACGTTTCTGTGATTTAACAAAACTAATTTCATGCGCGCAAAGTTTCTGTTTTTCAGCAGAATCAAATCAACTATCACCATAGGTTATCCTATAGGTTCTACTTGGCACAAACACTAATTAAAACATAAAAACACATCTAAATAGAAGGTAGATGCAAAATTTATTACTAAACCTAAATAAAAACAAAATAAAATAAAATTGGGTTGCCTCCCAACTAGCGCTATCGTTTAACGCCCCTAGCTAGGCATAAAAGCGAAGATAGATCTAAGTAGTGCCATCTTTGGCACTCAATTCATAAGTAGCCCGCATGATAGATTCATAAGGTAATTTAACTTTATTTCTTGGAAAGTGCTCCATGCCTTTCCTTAATGGAAATTGGAATCTAATAATCCCTTCGTTCATATCAATAATCGCGCCAATCGTTCTAAGGAAAGGTCTACCAAGAATAATAGGGCAAAAAAGATTGCAATCTATATCAAGAACGATAAAATCTACAGGCACCAAATTTCTATCTGCAACAATGAGAACATCATTGATCCTTCCCATTGGCTTTTTAATGGTGGAGTGCAAATTTAAAGAGCAATCATCAAGATCATGGAAACCTAGAATATCACATAAAGTTTTCGGAATCGTGGAAACACTAGCACCCGAATCACACAAAGCAAAACACTCATGATCTTTAATTTTAATCTTTATAGTAGGTTCCCACTGATCATTAAGTTTTCTAGGTATAGAAACTTCCAAATTAAGTTTTTCATCATAAGTTTGCATCAAGGCATCAACGATATGTTTGGTAAAAGCTTTGTTTTCACTATAAGCATGAGGAGAATTAACAACGGATTGCAACAAGGAAATACAACCTTCTAAAGAATAATTATCATAATCAAACTCCTTGAAATCCGAGATAGTGGGTTCAATGCTATTTAAAGTCATGACCTCTCCAATCCCACTTTTACCAAATTTAGCATCAAGATCTAAAAACTCCGAATTATTGGGATGCCTTCTAACTAAAGTTGACTCATCTCTAGTCCCATTATTATTAAGATTCATATTGCAAAACAAAGATCTAATAGGGGACACATCAATAACTTTAAGATCTTCATCATTATTTTCATTGAAACTAAAAGAACACGCCTTTACAAAGCAACCTTTCTTAGCACGCAATCTAGCAGTTCTTTCCTTGCACTCATCAATGGGAATTCTCATTGCTTTGAGAGACTCACTGATATCATGCTTAGGAGGAGCAGATCTAAGTTTAAGAGAATCAACATCAAGCAAAAGTCTATCAACGTTCCTAGCCAAATCATCAACTTTAAGCAATTTTTCTTCAAGCAAAGCATTAAAATTCTTTTGAGAGATCATAAATTCTTTCACACTATTCCCAAAATCAGAAGGCATCTTATTAAAATTACCATAAGAATTATTGTAGGAATTTCCATAATTATTAGAGGAACTACTAGGGAACGGTCTAGGATTAAAGTTTCGTCTATAA
This sequence comes from Triticum timopheevii, assembly GCA_963921465.1. Lineage (NCBI taxonomy): Eukaryota > Viridiplantae > Streptophyta > Magnoliopsida > Poales > Poaceae > Triticum > Triticum timopheevii. The sequence continues at coordinate 385,432,724 of OY997268.1, read as the reverse complement.
GCATTGTTTCCAAAACTATTCCTACCAAAGAAATTCAGATCCATAGATTCATTATTATTCTCAGTCAAAGTAGACAAAGGCATATCATTGGGATCAATAGAAGCACTCTTAGCAGCAAACAATTTCATAAGTTCATCCATCTTTCCACTCAAAACATTAATTTCTTCTATAGCATGCACTTCTTTACTAGAAGATCTTTCGGTGTGCCATTGAGAATAATTAGCCATAATATTATCAAGGAGTTTTGTAGCATCTCCTAAAGTGATTTCCATAAACGTGGCTCCCGCGGCCGAATCTAAAAGATTTCTAGAAACAAAGTTCAAATCGGCATAAAAAATTTGTATGATCATCCATAAATTCAAACCATGAGTAGGGCAATTGCGAATCATCAATTTCATTCTTTCTCAAGATTGGGCAACATGCTCATGATCATGTTGTTTCAAATTCATAATATCGTTCCTAAGAGTGATGATCTTAGTGGGAGGAAAATACTGAGAGATAAAAGCATCTTTGCATTTTTGGAAGAATCAATACTATTTTTAGGCAGAGACGAAAACAAAACTTTAGCACGATCTCTAAGTGAAAACGGAAATAACAAAAATTAAACAATATCATTATCCGTATCTTTCTTCTTTTGCATATCACACAAATCAACAAAGTCATTTAGATGGGCAGCGACATCTTCACTAGGAAGGCCGGTGAATTGATCTTTCATAACAAGATTCAGCAAAGTGGTATTGATTTCACATGACTCAACATCATTAAGAGGAGAAATTGGAGTACTAAAGAAATCATTATTATTGGTATTGGAGAAATCACACAATTTGGTATTATCTTTTTCCATGGTAACAAGTAATCCAACACACAAGCAAACAGAAAAAGGCAAACGAAAGAGAGAGGAGAAGATTGGGAAAGAGTGGCAAAGAAAACAGCAAGGGTGAAGTGGGGGAGAGGAAAACGAGAGGCAAATGGCAAATAATGTAAATGTGAGGGAGATGAGTTTGTGATGGGTACTTGGTATGTCTTGACTTGAGCGAAGACCTCCCCCGCAACGGCGCAAGAAATCGTTCTTGCTACGTCTTGAGCTTGCGTTGGTTTTCCTTGAAGAGGAAATGGTGATGCAGCAATAGTAGCGTAAGTATTTCCCTCAGTTTTTGAGAACCAAGGTATCAATATAGTAGGAGGCTCCTCAAAAGTCCCACGCACCTACACAAATAAACAAAGAACTCGCAACCAATGCAATAAAGGGGTTGTCAATCCCTTCACAACCACTTGCGAAAGTGAGATCTGATAGAGATAGTAGGATAAGATAAATATATTTTTGGTATTTTAAAATATAGATTGGAAAAGTAAAGATGCAAATAAAACTATATTCAAAGCTTATATGACAAAACATAGACCCGGGGGCCATAGGTTTCACTAGTGGATTCTCTCAAGATAGCATAAGTATTATGGTGGGTGAACAAATTACTGTTGAGCAATTCATAGAAAACCGAATAATTATGAGATTATCTAGGCATGATCATGTATATAGGCATCACGTCCGCAACAAGTAGACTGACTCTTGCCTGCATCTACTACTATTACTCCACACATCGACCACTATCCAGCATGCATCGAGAGTATTAAGTTCATAAGAACAGAGTAACGCATTAAGAAAGATGACATGATGTAGAGGGATAAACTCATGCAATATGATATAAACCCCATCTTTTTATCCTTGATGGCAACAATACAATACGTGCCTTGCAACCCCTATTCTCACTGGGTAAGGACACCGCAAGATTGAACCCAAAGCTAAGAACTTCTCCCATTGCTAGAAAGATCAATCTAGTAGGCCAAACCAAACTGATAATTCAAAGAGACTTGCAAAGATAACTCAATCATACATAAAAGAATTCAGAGGAGACTCAAATATTTTTCATAGATAAACTTGATCATAAACCCACAATTCATCGGATCTCAACAAAAACACCGCAAAAAGAGTTACATCGAATAGATCTCCACAAGAGAGGGGGAGAACATGGTATTGAGATCCAAAAATAGAGAAGAAGCCATCTAGCTAATAACTATGGACCCAAATTTCTGTGGTAAACTACTCACAACTCATCAGAGGGGCTATGGTGTTGATGTAGAAGCCCTCCATGGTCGATTTCCCCTCCGGCGGAGCGCCGGCAAAGGCTCCAAGATGGGATCTCGCAGATATAGAAGGTTACAGTGGTGGAAATTGTTTTTTGTTGGCTCCCTGGATGTTTTCGGCGTATGTGGGTATATATAGGAGGAAGAAGTAGGCCAGTGTTTGCCCGAGGGGCCCACGAGGTAGGGGCGCGTCCTGTAGGGGTGGGCACGCCCTCCACCCTTGTGGCCACCTCGGCTGCTTCTTGGCTTGCACTCCAAGTCCTCTCGATCACGTTTGTTCCAAAAATCACGCTCCCGAAGGTTTCATTCTGTTTGACTCCGTTTGATAGTCCTTTTCTTCGAAATACTGAAATAGGCAAAAAAACAACAATACGGGCTGGGCCTCCGGTTAGTAGGTTAGTCCCAAAAATGATATAAATGTGTAAAATAAAGCCCATAAACAACCAAAAAGGGTTAATATAATAGCATGGAACAATAAAAAATTATAGATACATTGGAGACGTATCACTTATTGTGGTCTCCCTCAATGGTGTTCTCCGTCGAACGCACTTCGCCAAACCACAATGTTTGAGATATCATCGACGTCACCGCAATGGGGAAGGATGTCAAATAGTTACTACCTCCATTTTTGTACACATGGCCAGTATCAAAATTACAATTTGAGAAGGCCACTAACACTAATCGAGGCAAAATTGATGGGGTTTGGTCTCGTACTAGCAACCAAGGACATTATTATACCCTTGCATGCATGCGGAAGTGAGAAGGTTGGTTTGCATGGCGCTGCATTAGTCAAGCAATGAGGAGTGAGATGGTTAGCTCTTTGGGCATTGGAGAAAAAATATACATTAATTGACACATCAAACGAGGATTTGTATTGATCAATCCTGAGAAGGAAAACCCCGCCTTTCTTTTTTAACACAAGTAGTACGTCCGTACTTGTATCCTTTTTGGGTCTAGGCCTTGCATTGCCATACTTTGCCACACGTTTTTTCCATGCTTTCCTAAAGCTTTCAAAATGAAAAGGAGGTACACTTGCGCACGGCTATCGCGGTCGCACTGCAACCTCACACAGTCGCTCCTGGATGCCGCAAACCCAACCAAGGTAATGCACCCTCACTAACACATGCTACCTCATGTGATCAAACCAAACTCAGCCATCCTACCGCTAACACATAATTTTCGTTCATACAGTATGTTTATCCAACCACATGTTGGGGAAGATCCGTACGACCCGTGCGATGGTCTGTTGGGGAAGAAGAAGAGGTGAGGAAGAAGAAGGGTTAGGAGACGTAGGATATTCATCCAACCGCTTGAAATGGTCGACTGGCCCAAATGATGAAAGTCAGACGACTTGCATAAATATATGTTTTTACACAGCAAATGATCCCTAAAAAAACAACATAAAGAAAAACCATCACTGCTCGTGGAATGAGATGACCTCATCGTCTTTGGCTGCCGGTGCGAACCAGTCGTAGCTGCCGATGTGTGTCTCCGCATCGTGGTTGTCCTCGGCCTCTAGCTCTCATTCACACGGAGCATGCAGGTGCTCTGCACGGATGCAAGCACCGCCAGGTTCAAGTGCAGGACGTTCGGTTCTGCCTACAGGAGGGCCTCGATGGCAGCAGCATCCACGTGCTCCGCGTCGAGTTGAGCCTCCGCCGCCCGGTTCAAGTCCAGGACGTCCAGTTCCGCCTGCGGGAGGGCCTTGATGGCACAGGCATCCGCGCGCTCCGCGTTAAGTTGAGCCTTTGCTGCCCGGTTCACATCCACGACATACGATTCCGCTTGCAGGAGGGCCTCGATGGCAGCGATATCCATGCGCTCCGCGTCGAGTTGAGCCTCCGCCTCCCGGCCCTCCTTTAAGATCGTCAGGTTGAACTGTTGGTCTGCGTGCACCATGGGGTACCCGCACACCGGTACGAAGTCGACGCCCATCGTCTCATACCCATCGGGGGCCTTCTGCGCCGCGACCTCCGCCATGAACATTGGATCGGCTTCCTCCTCCTCGGAGCTTGGCTCCAGAGAACTCAGGGATTCGCCTGCCGTAAAGCGAGCTTGGGAACAGAGGTCTGTGGCACCGACTGCCGCCGCGACTTCTGTGCGGCGCTCCGGCGTCAGCATCTTGTAGTACGTGATCTTGCAGCACACCATGGCTTTCCGGTGAACTAGGGGATGGGTGATGTGGGCTAGGGGATCTAAAGGTGGGGAATGGACTGGAGAGGGGGTGTGGTTTTGGGGCAGTGGTGACCGACTGGCAAGTAGATGGCATAGGCCGAGTAGCAAAGGTTCTGGTGTGAATAGTTGTTCCAGTTAGGACCTGTCAATCGGTTTTGACTGTGCGGAGTTTGCAAGCCGGACGGCTGGAGCCTGGAGAGTTGTGGGGTGGGATGGGACCAAATTTTCAGATTTTCACGTGGCAGACGTCCAGACCTCCCAACCGTTCCTGTCAATGACGAGGCAGTGGCTTCGTACATCTCAAGATAACTAGCAAGATGCCCGTGCATTGCACAGAACATCAGGATGCATTTTTAATGATATCTCGAGAATTTCATCGCAAAATGGTATCTCAAGAATTTCATCAAAAAATTATACCTGACTCAATGGCACACTGATCTAGCATGTAACACCTCATATCACTTTGCGGCCTCACGCACGGTATTCCCACGGGTGTCGCCTTACCAGGCCCGGGACCGTTTGCGCCTTTTGCCACACGTATATGATAGTGTTGCTAGCATCCATATGACAAGGAGCCCGGGCTGACATGGCTAGTTGTGAACCCAAAGTGGCACTAACTTACAGGGACAGGCATACATGACCCACCAACGAACGTGTCGGTCATCAGCGAGTGAATCCGGGAAGTAGCAACTAGGCTAGCAGGACTCCGGTAAAACCGGGCTATAATAGGCTAACAGGACTTCGGTAGACACCGCGTGACATTTCCCTGAAGGGACAGACACAGGAACGAAGAAGGACACATGCCGGCCAGCCTAAGTGTTCCGGAGCAGTAGCAAGCTACCAAGGCTCAGTGGAAGCACTACGAGACATTTCCCGGTAAGACAGGCTACCAAGGATAAACAACTAGATAGTCAAATCCCACACATACCAAGCATTTCAACAACATACACACAATATGCTCGATTTGTGCAAATACAACATGGCATCACAACATGACTCTACAACTCAAGTATTAAAGCTGTCAGTGGAGTAATTAGACTTAATTAAAAACTAAACTAGGATTAGCTAGGGCCCTGGGCCCACTTGTCAGTGACCCAGGGGAGGTCAAACTGGGGTCAAACCCGGGTCAACTCGCCGGAGTTGACCCGTGACTCGTCGCCGGCAAGGCCAGGGACGGCGGAGAGGTGCGGGTTTCCTCCTCCGACGACCAAATCAAAGGCGGAGAGCGGCTACGTGGAGCTGGAGCTTGCGCGCGTCGAGTGGTGGCGGTGGGGGATGCTGGGGTGGCGAGGTCGAAGCCGTTGCTATGAGGCACGGCGAGGCACGTGAGGAGGTTCTATGTGCTTCTGCGACTGTGTTGAAGACAATGGCGTGCTCCGAATCAAGCCAACGTGGCTGTGGCCACGACGGCGATGTGCGGTGGCGGCGGCGGGTGCGGTCGAGCTTGGTGCGGTCGCTGTGGTGCTCGAGAGCAAGAACGGGAAGGGGGAGGAGGAAAAGGAGCTCACAGGGAGTCGGTTGAAGCAGACGGCGAGATCGGGGAGGGGCCGGAGCAAGCGGGGCGGTGATGGCGATCTCGGCGGACCGAGGTTGAAGAAGACGGCGGGGATGGCGATTCGGGGCTTCTGGCGTTGCTTGGATCAGTGCAGAAGGCGTAGGCGACGGCGGCGAGGCTGATGGATGCGTTGGGGAGGCGAGGAGGTGGCTCAGGGCGAGGCATCGATTAGCGGCGGCGACAGCGGCGCTCGGGCGCGAGAGGGAGAGAGAGCAGAGGAGGGGGAAGCACGGGAGAGAGTGAGAGCGGTCCAGGGGGGTGCGTGGCATCGTCCAGAAGATCGGGGAGGCCAGGCAGGCAGGGACGAGCTGGCGCGGCTCGCCTGCGCGCCGGGCACATAGCTGTTCTCCTCCTGGAAAGAGGAAGAAGACAGTGCTGCCCCTGGTGGGCCGGGCTGGCTTTTCCCGGCTGGGCTGCTACAGTGGTGGGCTGGCTGGGCTGCCAGGTAAGATCCCTCCTCTTTTAAATTCTGTTTTTCTATTTTTCTGTAAGTTTGTTTCTTTATTAAAAATAGTTATACACCTTCAAAAATCCTGAAAATAATCATAGGCTCTGTTTAGATTTATTCCAACAGCCCACACTTATTTCCATAATTATTTGAGCATTTAAAATATTTACTAGCATTTAAATGCCCAAATGCAAAGTACATATGATTTAATTCAGTGACCAAATATGTCATGGAAAAATGTGCAACACCTCTGGTTATGGTTTCTAGCATTTTCCAGAAATGATGAACATTTCTGAAAGCCATTTGGATTCACTGAAAATATTTTTAGGTTGAACCTATTTGAATTCCATTTGGTACTAGGGTTTGGACATCCCCATTTCAAGTTTATTTCAAAGTTTAAACATGATGCACACATGAAGTTAGCCTAGTGCAATGCCAGAAGCTAGGGATGTGACAACTCACCCCTACTAAACAAGAATCTCGTCCCGAGATTCAGGCGTAGGGTAAGATGAAGGGGAAACGCAACTAACGCAATCTTCACGATCCAGGTTGCACTTCAAATGAATGTTGATTCAATCACCATCTTTGTCTTGTCGTCTTGCTCTGAGAACTCCAGCCAACATGACAACGAGAGGAGAAGGAGACTCTAGAAGGATCGATCTTCTCAAAGATCAAACAACTTAGGATCAACTCATGGAATGAGACATAGCAACATCACTCGAGCTGAGACACGAAACACACATCTAGAGGGATGGAGTGGAACAAATGACGAGGGTTCACTAGGTAGACAACAATTCCACGCTTAAAAGGGTGGTGAACGGTTGTCAACGTAGCGAGGTGTTGAGTTGCCATGATGCAACAGCGGGACATCCTAGAGGAGGGTGATTTGTAGATTATTACCTTAAGTGGCAAAAAGAATTACCTTTGATATAGAGATCATTGAGACTCTCTATACCAGCCTAGGGAAAATTCGAGCGATCGTTTGGAGGGGTTCGGTAGAATGGCATACCCGGATTAGAATGGATGATGTGGACTACCTTGTTGAAATCAACACAAAGGACGATTTTAGTAACTGGGGAAAAGCTCAACAGTAGAGAGTGAGTCCACTATTTGAAAAGTTTTAGCATAACCGAAGAAACTAGGAGCAATCCCAGTTAGTGCCGATGATAACACCTAGTGCTTTTGCGAGCTCTCAAGAACTTGAGCATCTCCATATTCATCAAGGTTTTACCAATATCCGTGTCAAGGATCCTGGCAACACAACATACTACCATGATGAATAGTCATGGATAATGCAGATGCAAAGGAAGATAACACCTTCTCGGATTTCACCTTAGCGAGGCCAAGGGACGAAATCTGAATGATCGACCGAGAGACATTTAGCACTCCGCTTTTATGTTCTCCTTGATGTGCTAGCGTAACCCATTCATGGATATGGTTTGGTATCTAGAACATCAAGTAAAAAGTCGGACTTCGGGAGCACAAGAATCCATAAGGAGTAACTATGGAAGTAAATCCTACGAAATCCTTATGGGGAGGTGGCCAACTTCCTCAATCAAGATACTACAATAATGGGTCTTTCGGCTGGGTGTGTTGGCCACGTCATCCACTTTACCAGGTTACAGAGAGACCATTATTATAGTTCTTGGGAAAATGCTCCAACCATCATATCTGCCTGAGATTTAGATCTGGTTGGTGTCAGAATAATCCAGACTCATCAAGTCTAGAAAGAAAAATGAAAGTTTGCAACACAAATCGACGAGATGATGTTGTGAGATTCTCGGGGAATGAAATACGGCAGTAAGCTCCAAAACAAGAGCTGGTTCTACTACAAGCATGTGAACACACTATCCCAGACAAGCATGACCATGCAGTAGTCTTATAGTAAAACACTACCGAGTTTAGGAGAGGGACCATCATCGAGGATATCAAAGTCCTTGCATAAGTCTTTCTCTTAAGAAGGAACTTCTTCTCCTTGAACAAATCAATCAGTGGCTTGGTGTGCTAGGAATACATATAGAATGGAAGTAGCGAGCCTATCAAACCATAGCATACTTCGCACATGCATGACTGACTTGAGATGGTTCCAGAGGAGGCAACATTGACTTTCTCAAATTCACGGCGGCAACTTGCATCATATGCACATGAATTAGAGGAAATCACTTCTTTCATCCGGGCTTACACTTCATGCACGGGACATGAAGATAATGCTTATAAAAGTTTCCAATGCTAGCTTAATGTCCAACAAAATCATGGAGGAGATAAGGATGTTGTCGATGGGCTCAACAATAATTCATCCAGGTTCCCATGAAGATGGAATTCCATAATTATGTGAACAAGTTGATAGCATTGGTCAGACCAAAAGATGTAATGGTGTATGCTTGGGGAAAAACCAGGAGTAAGACAACATTACGAATATCGTCTGTTCTGATTTGACTTGACGATAGCCCATACTCAATCAAAGATTGGATAATATGATAGGTCCATTAACTGATCACGAGGGTCAATCAATGAAAATACCATCTTTCTTCAACACACATACAAGATATCCCTTAAAATGAACTAAGTCGGACAAGCTTTTATCTTCCAACTCTCCAAGTTGTTGTTTAGCTTAACCAACTAGCTCAGGGGTATCCTGCACAGATTCTTGGAGAAGGTTGGTTTACAAGAAGCCAACTTGATCACGAGCTCAACGCATTGGTCAAGGGGACAACCTGGTGATACTTCCGGGAAGATAATCGAAAAATCATGAGCCACCAATATGCTACTAAGCTCGAGAATAATCTTGCTTCTCAGGCAAGACGATATGATCAAATAACCAAGGGATTGGCATAGCCCTAACTCATTGATGGAGAGGTGCACCAGAAATAAGGACTAGGTAGCACGATCTATCTTAGAATGATGATTCAGGAACCAACATGCTAAGAATGAAATTATTGTCCTTTAACTACCAAGCAACGGAGTTGCTAGGAGTATAGATTTCACACATCATGGTTCACTTGTCGGCATTCCGGTTGCAACAACACGGGAGCCGAGAAATGAATCATGAGGGTGAGAAGTATTACTGCGTCAAGAATTCATAAGAGATAGTGCAATTCTCATGACGATCCTGAAGTAAAGAGGGTAACACTTCAGGGTAGAAGGGATCAAAAGATTGATTGCATTTTGATCTACGGAATACAACTGGTTTGACCCAATCATGGATATGGACGAGGTACTGGAGTTTGTTTATCCTAGTCATTCCAGAATAGAATGGCTTGGCGGACCACATGAGTAATAGGCATCGATAAACAAATGCACGCATACTCTTGACTATCAATTGATAGACGAGGGTCAAAAGACAACTAAAATGGGACAACTCAAAAGAAGATATGATTTTCTGAGTTGTGGATGCATGGATTAGCATGTCGAACCAAGTTCAACAGGTTTCTTTCGGATAACCCATGCAGAAAGGTAGAGCTGGCAGAGTAACAACATAGAATCGAGAACTCATCAAGAGCACTCTGGTTGTGATCTTTCGGTTCAACGAGGAACTTCTGCCATAAATAGTTCATGGTATTGGAAGAAGGAAATACCATGGACCTTGAGGACTGTCGCAAAGGTTACTAATTTCCTGAAGGAGCTAGCAAACACTATCAACATGAAGCAAGTAGGGTGAATCTCGGGTTCAACAACCCAGGAGTGGAATACCTACTACTAAGTGGCATCACGGGATGTTTTCGAGAATGATGGCTAGAATCATCACACTGGGAACACAACATGGCTAGCTTACTAGGTGGTACTCTAGACATCTAGGGTCATAATAATAGCTCCAACTTATATACCGAGGCAATGAAGTACCTTAACACACTAGCTAGTGTGGTTAATCTGGCCAAAGAAACATCGGGAACGGAAAAGAAGGGATTTGCAAATGCATCAGACTATTTAGAGACCTGGATGACTCGGACAGCATAACGGTTGTAAATGCTCAAAAGATTTGGGACATCTGGCAAAATGGTGGCATAGCCACTCAGAAGCACAATATCAAGGATTCGAGATCAACATTTAACATACGGAAGTAGTAGGAACTGAACTGAGACTTAAATCCAACAATCTTATAAGTCTACGGATTAGTAACACGTGATCTTGATAGAAAGAAGAGAAAGCCTAGTTCCTTAACCCCGTAGGAAAGATAAGATGACTCAGATCAGAGGACATGAGGTATAAGGAGTAAAAAGAGCCTTACGTTCCATCCCACAATCAATTCCCTTATATAACTAAAGCATTTCTAGACTCAACTTCGACCAGTTTGGCTTGGTAGTCCTACAGGCAGTCAAGCTCTGATACCAAAAGCTGTCAGTTGAGTAATTAGACTTAATTAAAAACTAAACTAGGATTAGCTGGGGCCCTGGGCCCACTTGTCAGAGACCCAGGGGAGGTCAAACTGTGGTCAAACCCGGGTCAACTCGCCGGAGTTGACCCGTGGCTCGTTGCCGGCAAGGCCAGGGACGGAAGAGAGGTGCGGGTTTCCTCCTCCGGTGACCAAATCGACAGCGGAGAGCGGCTACGTGGAGCTGGAGCTCGGGCGCGTCGAGTGGTGCCGGTGGGAGATGCCGGGGTGGCCGGAAACGTTGCCGGCGATGACCTTGGCGGTCGCCAAAGTTCGGCGAGGTCGAAGTCGTCGCTATGAGGCACGGCGAGGCACGTGAGGAGGTTCTATGGGCTTCTGCGACTGCGTTGAAGACGATGCCGTGCTCGGAATCAAGCCAACATGGCTGTGGCCACGACGGCGACGTGCGGTGGCAGCGGCAGGCACGGTCGAGCTCGATGCGGTCGTTGTGGTGCTCGAGAGCAAGAACGGGAAGGGGGAGGAGGTAGAGGAGCTCACGGGGAGTCGGTTGAAGCAGACGGCGAGCTCGGGGAGGGGCCGGAGCAAGCGGGGTGGCGATGGCGATCTCGGTGGACCGAGGTTGAAGAAGACGGCGGGGATGGCGATTCGGGGCTTCCGGCATTGCTTGGATCGGTGCAGAAGGCGTAGGCGACGGCAGCGAGGCTGATGGATGCGTCGGGGAGGCGAGGAGGTGGCTCAGGGCGCGGCATCGATGAGCAGCGGCGACAGCAGTGCTCGGGCGCGAGAGGGAGAGAGAGCAGAGGAGGGGGAAGCATGAGAGAGAGTGAGAGCGGTCCAGGGGGGTGCGTGGCATCGTCCACAAGATCGGGGAGGCCAGGCAAGCAGGGAGGAGCTGGCGCGGCTCGCCTGCGCGCCGGGTACACAGCTGCTTCTCCTCCTGGCAAGAGGAAGAAGACAGTGCTGCCCTTGGTGGGCCGGGATGGCTTTGCCCGGCTGGGCTGCTACAGTGGTGGGCTGGCTGGGCTGCCAGGTAAGATCCCTCCTTCTCTTTTAAACTCTGTTTTCTATTTTTCTATAAGTGTGTGGCTTTATTAAAAATAGTTAGACACCTTCAAAAATCCTGAAAATAATCGTAGGCTTTGTTTAGATTAATTCCAACATCCCACACTTATTTCCAGAATTATTTGAGCATTTAAAATATTTAGTAGCATTTAAATGCCCAAATGCAAAGTACATATGATTTAATTAAGTGACCAAATATGTCATGGAAAAATGTGCAACACCTCTAGTTATGGTTTCTAGCATTTTCCAGAAATGATGAACATTTTTGAAAGCCATTTGGATTCACTGAAAATATTTCTAGGTTGAACCTATTTGAATTCCATTTGGTACTAGGGTTTGGACATCCCCATTTCAAGTTTCTTTCAAAGTTTAAACATGATGCACACATGAAGTTAGCCTAGTGCAATGCCAGAAGCTAGGGTGTGACATGATTGGTGGTCAGACTTAGCAGAGGCATGGCCATGGACAACGCCGGCAGCAGCCACCATGTTAGATTGTTCTAGAGGCTTCCTTTTTGATACTCAATAATGAAGTTGTGGGAGATAAAGATGAATGATAGAGGTGCGGCTATCCTTTTGCAAAATTGTCATAGTTTGCTTTCTATCCATCAGATATTGATCGGACAGTCTATATTGCAAGATGGCAGGCACACCATCATCATCGAGAGTAGAGATAAGAGTAGAGATAGAGGTATGATAGCTCAGTCTCTCGAAGGTGCTCACAGGGGTAGGGTGTGCATCTGTGCATTCATAGAGGTGAGTGTATGCGCGCATGTATGAGTGCTTGCGTCTCTACTGTGTTAAGAAAAAGGAGTACTCAAATTATGCAAGTTCATAAGGAACAGACGGTTTACATTACTCTTGTCGCATTCGCATTGCACCCCGGTATGTTGGACCCTCCATGTCGCTCACCGAATGGACCATGCTTTGTCTTGCGTTTTCGCTCGCCTGTGGGACTGAAGTTGAGAGCAAACCGACGCCCCTCCCCTCCCCCACCAACATCATTTATACTAGAAGGAAGAAAGGTTGGCCGAGTTTTACTAGTACTCCCTCTGTTTTATGCGGAGTAAATATAAATGGAGGGAGTATAATACTAGTACTATGAGAACTGCATACTCTACTACTGTCGGTGTACTAAAGTAGGGGTACCTTAGTATCCCGAACTTGTGCACGGGCAGTCGCAGCGCCCCGCGGCAAGGCCTGCCGGGAAACCGCCAAGATCCTCCGTGGTTCCTATTGGAGCCATTCAAGAACAAAGTATTCAAGCTGAGAAGACAAGGCCCCAGCAAGAGGAGCTTGCCGGGAAGGACAAGGCCCCGGAAAGAGGAGCTTGCCGGGAAGGCCAACCAAGGCATTTCAAGGAACTTGCCGCGACGCGCCGCGCGTCCTGGAAAGACCCGGCGAGCGACAAGCTTCCGGGCGCGACAAGACAACAACCGCGGCAAGGCGCTTGCCGCGGTGAAGTTACCACTCTGTACCCATGCTCCAGCGCACTCGCCAACGTGTCGCCCTGGGGCCTTTCCAGGCGCGCGTGGCAGGAAGCTGTGCAGCTAGCGGTGCGAGGTGGCAAGCGGAGATGACAAGATGGCCATCGTGGCAAGCGGTGACGCCCCTAACGGTCACTTTTCTGCACTGTTTGGGCGACACAGACGGGCATTTAATGCGTTTGTCCCCTGCCGTCAGGGTTAGGTAGGATCCACTGTACAAGTAGGTGTACCAAACGCACCCCTTTTTCCATTTTTACCCATGCATGCATTTCCACCTGTCGGTGACCCCTTGAACATATAAAAGGAGGCCCATGCGCAACATAGAAGGGGGGTTCGAAACCAGAGAGCACTCATGCTCGGTCTCGTGCGTACTGTAGCGCTCCTCGCTCCCGAGCAAGAACACAATACAAACCACAAGGCAGCAGTAGGAGTTTTATCTCTCCGGAGAGCTCCGAAGCTGGGTAAAATCGCTCGCGTGCCTCGCCTCGATCCGCTCTTCGTGCGATCTCCGCCCCCCGCCAGACCGAAAGGGGCTCCGGTCCCATAGGTGTTCGTTCCCACGACAACTACAAATGTTGTCAGTACTCCACTAGTGCTACTACTTCTACTACTATTGGACAGGGAGCTTAAAAAAGTTACTATTGGACTGGCTATACATGGCGAAATCCTAGTAGGAAGAGCATGCGCGACAACAAGTACATTCACGTGTTTGAAAACAAAGTGGAAACCATCTCTGCTTGAATACAAATCTAGGAGTATGTACGAATCTAACAATATTGATTGGGCGTTGTTGAATGTTGATACTTTTTTCTATAAGTTTGATCAAAGTAGAGATATTTTGACTACACATAAAACTTATATGTAAACTAGAAAGGATCGGAGGGAGTATATTGTACGTTCAAAAGTGAAACAAACATTGAATACCCTTTATATATGATTTGTTGATGCTATGATCACCGGTTCAAAATTTTGAATCCGCCTTAGGTATCACACATACACCCACTCGTTCTCTCTCGGTTTCATCTCGGGGTCCGAAGATCGATTGAAAAAGGACTAGGGTGGGTACAGTATGTTCGTTTTGCATTTGAACGTACAATATACTCCCTTGAATCCACACAGACCCCCACCCCCGGGGTCATTTCTATCATAGAATCACACCAAACCTTTATCTCCTTGCACGATACGCACTTTATCTCTCAACATCAATCGATCTCATCAAGATGTGTCGGGGCATGAACCGAATTGGATGTCAAAACTAAGATGGGAAGCGACATGTAGTGGAGGAAAAGTGAAACTTTAAACAAATTGTTTGTATGTATGCATGTCGGACAAATTACAACATTGGAAGTACAAGCATGGTCTAGGACCACATGCAAATGATACTCGGCGGAATGTTCAAATGAGGCATGCGGGAGGATGGACTCAACCGAAGGGTAGCATATCGATGGAGAAGAGGGTTGGATAGGAATGATAAATAAGCAACGACACATAATTATACTTGAACGGCTCAAATAAACATTAAGTTGTCTCGTTTTCCCTTCCATCTTGGTCATGGAGTAAGATACTCCCTCCATTTTTATTTACTTTGCATATTAGGTTTGACTAAAGTCAAACTTCATAAAATTTGACCAAATTTATAGAAAAAATATGAACATTTACAATAGCAAATCTATATGATGTGCAAGTATATTCAATAATGAATCTAATGGTATTGATTTGTTATTGTATATGTTATTATTTCTGTGTGTAAACTTTGTCAAAGTTTACAAAGTTAGACTTTGATCAAAGCTAAAGTGCGGAGTAAATAAAAACGGAGGGAGTATGCGGGGACTAGTATATAGTTACGACTATCGGAACATGGTAAGTTGGACCCCTAAATGCAGGCACGGACCGGTCACACCTCAATTATTCCTTCAAACAGTCGGACATCTACATTAGTACACCATCCGGCTACTTAATCAAGTATTATGCTTCACTAGTTGAAAAGGAAAAGGGTGGTACCATACCCAAAACCACAACACTTGGGGCTAGGGTAACAACTTGGTATTGTACCACATTTGAACCAGGGCACAAAAACCACCTGTTCTGCGCCTAATGCGTAACGCGGAGCACTGACGCTCGAATTTGACTAGGAAAACAAGGAAACCAACATGTGGGGCACACCTATCAGGACGACGTGGTGCAGACTAGTCCAATTGAGGTGCTAGCCCACGACCTCGTCGCCACTGGCAACCGTTCATGTGGGTCGTGGGGGCCAGCAACGTGGTGCAGCTCCCGCACCGCCTCTGGACACGGCGACCGTGGTGAACGACATGCTGATCGTCGCTGACACGCTCGGCTTCAGGGTGCCGAGGGTGGCATTAGGGTTGTGGCACGACTCGCAGGTCAACATCCGGCTCATGGAGGATGCATGGGGCGCCGAAGTGCGCGCACGCTAAGACGCATCTGCGGAGTATTCTAGCGCGGCCAACTGCATTCCCATGACCTGAGACCATGCTAGGTCATCTTGCTTTTTCAGTGACATGTGGGGATCACATGTGAGCAAACGGCATCTCCAACGTTGCCACAACCGGTTGACTACCCTGGGACACCAAAAACCCTCGCACTGTCGTGTGGTGCGTTCCCAGCCGGCGCCAACTGCCCGCATTCATGTCTTCCGTCCGTATGCTGTCATTAGGAGGCTCGTTGCCCGAGGAACCAACTCCGGTAACTTAATGACACACCCGGACGCTTGTCCTCACCAGAATGCGCTACTTAAAGCAGCAACGCCCAGCTAAACTCCACACCATAGCGCATCCTCCTGCTACCTGGCTGTTGGAAATATGCCCTAGAGGCAATAATAAATTAGTTATTATTATATTTCCTTGTTCATGATAATCGTTTATTATCCATGCTATAATTGTATTGATAGGAAACTCAGATACATGTGTGGGTACATAGACAACACCATGTCCCTAGTAAGCCTCTAGTTAACTAGCTCGTTGATCAATAGATGGTTACGGTTTCCTGACCATAGACATTGGATGTCGTTGATAACGGGTTCACATCATTAGGAGAATGATGTGATGGACAAGACCCAATCCTAAGCCTGGCACAGAGATCGTGTAGTTCGTATGCTAAAGCTTTTCTAATGTCAAGTATCATTTCCTTAGACCATGAGATTGTGCAACTCCCGGATGCCGTAGGAATGCTTTGGGTGTACCAAACATCACAACGTAACTCGGTGGCTATAAAGGTGCACTACAGGTATCTCCGAAAGTGTCTGTTGGGTTGGCACGAATCGAGACTGGGATTTGTCACTTCGGTAAACGGAGAGGTATCTCTGGGCCCACTCGGTAGGACATCATCATAATGTGCACAATGTGACCAAGGGGTTGATCACGGGATGATGTGTTACGGAACGAGTAAAGAGACTTGCAGGTAACGAGATGGAACAAGGTATCGGGATAGCGACGATCGAATCTCGGGCAAGTACAATACCGCTAGACAAAGGGAATTGTATATGGGATTGATCGAGTCCTTGACATCGTGGTTCATCCGATGAGATCATCATGGAAAAAGTGGGAGCCAACATGGGTATCCAGATCTCGCTGCTGGTTATTGACCGGAGAACGTCTCGGTCATGTCTGCATGGTTCCTGAACCCGTAGGGTATACACACTTAAGGGTCAATGATGCTAGGGTTATAAAGGAAGTTTGTATGTGGTTACCGAATGTTGTTCGGAGTCCCGGATGAGTTCTCGGATGTCACGAGGAGTTCCGGAATGGTCCGGAGGTAAAGATTTATATATGGAAAGTTGTTGTTCGGGTTCCGGAAAAAGTTCGGGTTTTTTCGGTATTGTACCGGGAAGCTTCCAGAAGGTTCCGGAGGATTCCGGAGGGGTACGGAGGTCCGGAAATAGTTCCACCATGTCCAATAGAGTAGCATGGGCGGTAAGGGGGCGCCCTAGCCTTAATGGGCCAGGGGCACCAGCCCCCCCAAGGCCCATGCACATGGGAGAGGGAAAACCCTAAGGGGGGAGGGCCTCCACTTGACTTGGGAGGCACTCCTCCCCCCTTGGCCACCGCCCCCTCCTCAGATTGGATCTGAGGGGGCCGGCCCCCCTCTCCCTTGCCCCTATATATATGTGGGGGTGGGAGGGCAGCCGCACCACAAGTTCTGGCGCAGCCCTCCCCCTCTCCCAAGTACTCTTCCTCTCCAGCGGTGCTTGGCGAAGCCCTGCAGGATTGCCACGCTCCTCCACCACCACCACGCCGTCGTGCTGCTGCTGGACGGAGTCTTCCCCAACCTCTCCCTCTCTCCTTGCTGGATCAAGGCATGGGAGACGTCACCAGGCTGTACGTGTGTTGAACGCGGAGGTCCCGTCCGTTCGACACTAGGATCTCCGGTGATTTGGATCACGACGAGTACGACTCCTTCAACCCCGTTCTCTTGAACGCTTCCGCTTAGCGATCTACAAGGGTATGTAGATGCACTCTCCTTCCCCTCGTTGCTGGTTTCTCCATAGATAGATCTTGGTGACACGTAGGAAAATTTTGAATTTCTGCTACGTTCCCCAACAGTGGCATCATGAGCTAGGTCTATTGCGTAGATTCTTTGCACGAGTAGAACACAAAGTAGTTGTGGGCGTTGATGTTGTTCAATATGCTTACCGTTACTAGTCCAATCTTGATTCGGCGGCATCGTGGGATGAAGCGGCCCGGACCGACCTTACACGTACTCTTACATGAGACAGGTTCCACCGATTGACATGCACTTGTTGCATAAGGTGGCTAGCGGGTGCCTGTCTCTCCCACTTTAGTCGGATCGGATTCGATGAAAAGGGTCCTTATGAAGGGTAAATAGCAATTGACATATCACGTTGTGGTTTTGCGTAGTTAAGAAACGTTCTTGCTAGAAACCCATAGCAGCCACGTAAAACATGCAAACAACAATTAGAGGACGTCTAACTTGTTTTTGTAGGGTATGCTATGTGATGTGATATGGCCAAGAAGAATGTGATGAATTATATGTGATGTATGAGATTGATCATGTTCTTGTAATAGGAATCACAACTTGCATGTCGTTGAGTATGACAACCGGCAGGAGCCATAGGAGTTGTCTTTATTTATTGTATGACCTCCGTGTCATTGAACAACACCATGTAATTACTTTACTTTATTGCTAACCGGTAGCCATAGTAGTAGAAGTAATGAGTTGGCAAGACAACTTCATGGAGACACGATGATGGAGATCATGATGACGGAGATCATGGTGTCATGCCGGTGACGATGATGATCATGGAGCCCCGAAGATGGAGATCAAAAGGAGCAATATGATATTGGCCATATCATGTCACTTTTTTTGATTGCATGTGATGTTTATCATGTTTATGCATCTTATTTGCTTAGAACGACGGTAGTAAATAAGATGATCCCTCATTAAAATTTCAAGAAAGTGTTCCCCCTAACTGTGCACCATTGCGAAAGTTCATCGTTTCGAAGCACCACGTGATGATCGGGTGTGATAGATTCTTACGTTCACATACAACGGGTGTAAGCCAGATTTACACACGCGAAACACTTAGGTTAACTTGACGAGCCTAGCATGTACAAACATGGCCTAGGAACACAAGAGACCGAAAGGTTGAGCATGAGTCGTATAGTAGATACGATCAACATGAAGATGTTCACCGATGATGACTAGTCCGTCTCACGTGATGATCGGACACGCCCTAGTTGACTCGGATCATCTAATCACTTAGATGACTAGAGGGATGTCTATCTGAGTGGGAGTTGATAAGATGAACTTAATTATCTTGAACATAGTCAAAAGATCTTTGCAAATTATGTCATCAGCTCGCGCTTTAGTTCCACTGTTTAGATATGTTCCTAGAGAAAATATAGTTGAAAGTTGACAGTAGCGATTATGCGGACAATAGAAAGCTTATGTCCTTAATGCACCGCTCAGTGTGCTGAACCCCAAACGTCGTCTCTGGATGTTGTGAACATCGGACATACACGTTTTGATAACTACGTGATAGTTCAGTTAAACGGTTTAGAGTTGAGGCACCAAAGATGTTTTCGAAACGTCGCAGAACATATGAGATGTTTCGAGGGCTGAAATTGGGATGTCAGGCTCGTGCCCACGTCAAGAGGTATGAGACCTCCGACGATTTTCTTATCCTGCAAACTAAGGGAGAAAAGCTCAATCGCTGAGCTTGTGCTCAGATTGTCTGAATGCGACAATTACTTGAATCGAGTGGGAGTTGATCTTCTAGAGATAGTGATGTTTCTCCAAAGTAATTGCCACCAAGCTGCTAGAGCTTTGTGATGAACTATAACATATCAGGGATAGATATGATGATCCTTGAGGTATTCGCGATGTTTGACACCGCGAAAGTAGAAATCAGGAAGGAGCATCAATTGTTGATGGTTGGTGAAACCAGTAGTTTCAAGAAGGGCAAGGGCAAGAAGGGATACTTCATGAAACGACAAATCAGCTGCTGCTCTAGTGAAGAAACCCAAGGTTGAATCCAAACCCGAGACTAAGTGCTTCTGTAATAAGGGGAACAACCACTGGAGCAGAATTACCCTAGATACTTGGCAGATGAGAAGGCTGGCAAGGTCGATTGAAGTATATTAGATATACATTATGTTAATGTGTACTTTACTAGTACTCCTAGTAACACCAGGATATTAAGATACCGGTTCGGTTGCTAAGTGTTAGTAACTCGAAATAAAAGAGCTACGGAATAAACGGAGACTAGCTAAAGGGGAGCTGACGATATGTGTTGGAAGTGTTTCCAAGTTTGATGTGATTAAACATCGCACGCTCCCTCTACCATCAAGATTAGTATTAAACCTGAATAATTGTCATTTGGTGTTTGCGTTGAGCATAGACATGATTGGATTATGTCTATCGCAATACGGTTATTCATTTGAAGAGAATAATGGTTACTCTATTTATTTGAATAATACCTTCAATGGTCTTGCACCTAAAGGAATGGTTTATTGAATCTCGATCGTAGTGATACACATTTTCATGCCAAGAGATATAATATAGTAATGATAGTACCACTTACTTGTGGCACTGCCATGTCAGTCATATTGGTGTAAAACGCATGAAGAAGCTCCATGTTAATGGATCTTTGGACTCACTCGTTTTGAAAAGTTTGAGACATGCGAACCATGTCTATTGGTGTATACGCATGAAGAAACTCCACGCAGATGGATCATTTGGAGTCACTTGATTTTGAATCACTTGAGATATGCAAATCATACCTCATGGGCAAGATGACTAAAAGGCCTCGTTTTTCAGTAAAATGGAACAAGATAGCAACTTGTTGGAAGTAACACATTTTGATGTGTGCAGTCCAATGAGTGCTGAGGCATGCAGTGAATATCATTATGTTCTTACTTCACAGATGATTCGAGTAGATGTTGAGTATATTTACTTGATGAAACACAAGTCTGAATTATTGAATGGTTCAAGTAATTTCAGAGTGAAGTTGAAGATCATCGTGACAAGAGGATAAAATGTCTATGATATGATCATAGAGATGAGTATCTGAGTTACGAGCTTTGGCACGCAATCAAGCATTGTGGAAATTGTTTCACAATTAATACCGCCTGGAACACCATAGTGTGAGGGTGTGTCCGAACATCATAGTTGCACCCTATTGGATATGGTGCGTACCATGATGTCTCTTATTGAATTACCGCTATCGTTCATGGGTTAGGCATTAGAGACAACCGCACTCACTTTAATAGGGCACCACGTAATTCCGTTGAGACGACACTGTTTGAACTATGGTTTGGAGAAACCTACGTTGTCGTTTCTTAAAAGTTTGGGCCTGCGACGCTTATGTGAAAATGGTTTCAGGTCGATAAGCTCGAACCCAAAGCGGATAAAATGCATCTTCATAGGGCACCCAAAACAGTTGGGTATACCTCCTAATTCAGATCCGAAAGCAATAGGGATTGTTTATTTAATCGGGTCCTTTCTCGAGGAAAAGTTTGTCTCGAAAAGTTGAGTGGGAGGATGGTGGAGACTTGATATGGTTATTGAACCGTCACTACAACTAGTGTGTAGCAGGGCACAAGAAGTTGTTCCTGTGGCACCTACACCAATTGAAGTAGAAGCTTATGATAGTGATCATGAAACTTCGGATCAAGTCACTACCGTACCTTGTAGGGTGACAAGGATGCGTACTGCTTCAGAGTGGTACAGTAATCCTGTCTTGAAGGTCATGTTGCTAGACAACAATGAACCTACGAGCTATGGAGAAGCAATGGTGGGCCCAAATTCCGATAAATGGTTAGAAGCCATGAAATCCGAGATAGGATCCATGTATCAGATCAAAGCATGGACTTTGGTGGACTTGCCCGATGATCGGCAAGCCATTGAGATAAATGGATATTTAGGAAGACGGACGTGGACTGTAATGTCACCGTCTATGAAGCTCGACTTGTGGCGAAGAGTTTTTTCACAAGTTCAAGGAATTGACTACGATGAAATCTTCTCATCCGTAGCGATGCTTAAGTCCGTCGGAATCATGTTAGCATAAGCTGCATTTATGAAATCTGGCAGATGGATGTCAAAACAAGTTTCCTTACCAGTTTTCCTAAGGAAAGGTTGTATGTGATACAATCAGAAAGGTTTTGTCGATCCTAAGGATGCTAAAAGGTATGCTAGCTCCAGTGTTCCTTCCATGGACTGGAGTAAGCATCTCGGAGTTGGAATGTACACTTTGATGAGATGATCAAAGATTTTGGGTTTATACAAAGTTTATGAGAAACTTGTATTTCCAAAGAAGTGAGTGGGAGCACTATAGAATTTCTGATGAGTATATGTTGTTGACATATTGTTGATCAGAAATGATGTAGAATTTCTGGAAAGCATATAGGGTTATTTGAAAGATGTTTTTCAATAGAAAACCCGGATTAAGCTACTTGAACATTGAGCATCAAGATCTATAAGGATAGATCAAAATGCTTAATAATACTTTCAAATGAGCACGTACCTTGACATGATCTTGAAAGTGTTCAAGATGGATCAGTCAAAGAAGGAGTTCCTGCCTGAGTTGTAAGGTACGAAGTTAAGACTTAAAGCTTGACCACGGTAGAAAAGAGAGAAAGGACGAAGGTCATCCCCTATGCTTTAGACATAGGCTCTACAGTATGCTATGCTAAGTACCGCACCTGATGTGTGCCTTGCCACATGTCTGGCAAGAGGGTACAAAGGTGATCAAGGAGTGGATCACCAGACAGCGGTCAAAATTATCCTTAGAGGAATAAGGATATATTTCTCGATTATGGAGGTGATAAAGAGTTCGGCGTAAAGGGTTACGATGATGCAAGCTTTGGCACCTATCCGAATGACTCTGAGTAGCAAACCGGATACGTATAGTGGAGCGACCATTTGGAATAGCTCCAAGTGGAGCGTGGAAGCAGCATTTACAATATGACCTAGAGATTTGCGAAGTACATGCGGATCTGAATGTTGTAGACCCGTTGACTAAAACCTCTCTCACAAGAAAAACATGATCAAACCACAGAACTCATTGAGTCTTAATGACATGATGATGTGAACTAGTTTAATGACACTAGTAAACTCTTTGGATGTTGGTCACATGGCGATGTGACCTGTGAGTGTTAATTACATGGCGATGTGAACTAGATTATTGACTCTAGTGCAAGTGGGAGACTGTTGGAAATATGTCCTAGAGGCAATAATAAATTAGTTATTATTATATTTCCTTGTTCATGATAATCTTTTATTATCCATGCTATAATTGTATTGATAGAAAACTCAGATACATGTGTGGGTACATAGACAACACCATGTACCTAGTAAGCCTCTAGTTGATTAGCTCGTTGATCAATAGATGGTTACGGTTTCCTGACCATAGACATTGGATGTCGTTGATAATGGGATCACATCATTAGGAGAATGATGTGATGGACAAGACCCAATCCTAAGCCTAGCACAAAGATCATGTAGTTCGTATGCTAAAGCTTTTCTAATGTCAAGTATCATTTCCATAGACCATGAGATTGTGCAACTCCCGGATACCGTAGGAATGCTTTGGGTGTACCAAACGTCACAACATAACTGGGTGGCTATAAAGGTGCACTACAGGTATCTCCGAAAGTGTCTGTTGGGTTGGTACGAATCGAGACTGGGATTTGTCACTCTGGTAAACGGAGAGGTATCTCTGGGCCCACTCGGTAGGACATCATCATAATGTCACAATGTGACCAAGGGGTTGATCACGGGATGATGTGTTATGGAACGAGTAAAGAGACTTGCAGGTAACGAGATGGAACAAGGTATCGGGATAGCGAAGATCGAATCTCGGGCAAGTACAATACCGCTAGACAAAGGGAATTATATACGGGATTGATTGAGTCCTTGACATCGTGGTTCGTCCGATGTGATCATCGTTGAAAACGTGGGAGTCAACATGGGTATCCAGATCCCGCTGTTGGTTATTGACCGGAGAACGTTTCAGTCATGTCTGCATGGTTACCGAACCCGTAGGGTCTACACACTTAAGGTTCGATGACGCTAGGGTTATAAAGGAAGTTTGTATGTGGTTAGCGAATGTTGTTCGAAGTCCCGTATGAGATCCCGGACGTCACAGGAGTTCCAGAATGGTCCGGAGGTAAAGATTTATATATGGAAAGTTGTTGTTCGGGTTCCGGAAAAAGTTCGGGTTTTTTCGGTATTGTACCGGGAAGCTTCCAGAAGGTTCCGGAGGATTCCGGAGGGGTCCGGAGGGCCAGAAACTGTTCCACCACGTCCAATACAGTAGCATGGGCTGTAAGGGGCCGCCCTAGCCTTAATGGGCCAGGGGCACCAGCCCCCCCAAGGCCCATGCGCATGGGAGAGGGAAAACCCTAAGTGGGGAGGGCCTCCACTTGACTTGGGAGGCACTTCTCCCCCCCTTGGCCGTCGCCCCCTCCTCAGATTGGATCTGAGGGGGCCGGCCCCCCTCTCCCTTGCCCCTATATATATGTGGGGGTGGGAGGGCAGCCGCACCACAAGTTCTGGCGCAGCCCTCCCCCTCTCCCAAGTACTCTTCCTCTCCCGCGGTGCTTGGCGAAGCCCTGCAGGATTGCCACGCTCCTCCACCACCACCACGCCGTCGTGCTGCTGCTGGACGGAGTCTTCCCCAACCTCTCCCTCTCTCCTTGCTATATCAAGACATGGGAGACGTCACCGGGCTGTACGTGTGTTGAACGCGGAGGTGCCGTCCGTTCGGCACTAGGATCTCCGGTGATTTGGATCACGATGAGTACGACTCCTTCAACCCCGTTCTCTTGAACGCTTCCGCTTAGCGATCTACAAGGGTATGTAGATGCACTCTCCTTCCCCTCGTTGCTGGTTTCTCCATAGATAGATCTTGGTGACATGTAGGAAAATTTTGAATTTCTGCTACGTTCCCCAACACTGGCACCGTATCCACCATGACAGCAAGCGCGAACACTCTCTGGGAGAGCTTGTCTTTGGGGATGAACCTCGAGGTCGCCGTCCTTGCTCAAGTCGCTGCTTGCAATGCAATAGTGGTGTATCCAGATGTGGTCGTGACCGCACAAGCACTGGCCATGCTAGTGGCCGACGACGGGAGCACCGTCAGCCACGCGTCCTACTTTTCACCATCCAACGCTCGGTGGTGCATGTGGCAGGTGCAGAGATGGACCGTCCATGTCCATCATCATCGAACTCATGTCCATCAGCACCACCGAGGTCAGGGACTTTTCCGAGGATGAGTAGGGCATGGGAGGCGGTAGGGCATGGTGTGCCAACTGGCCGGTCCGTCTCCCGTGTTCTACTCTTCCTTACCGGAGACCACACCTTCACTTCACGGGTCTTGAACCCCGCCCCTATACAGGAAGATGGCAGATGGAGGACGTCAGTTGCCGCCATACAAAAGGTTTAGGGTCGGGTTTCTTTTATTTTTCTGTCCTACAGAAGTTTGAAATGTAATGAAAATCTGCCGTGTTTGCATGAATCTCGTCCGGTGTATATGAACTTTCACAATAATAGTAAGATATATTGTAGGAGTATGAAAATATATGGATTGATGATTTGTTTTTGTGTGTATAAACTTAGAAGGTTTGACCCGAGACAAAGCTAACATGTGAAGTAAATAAACACGTAGGGTCTACATACACAATGTATCTTAGGCACTCCAATAGTACGTCCACTACACATTCATGCACTTCACATCTTTCTACATCTACGGAAACCTACAAAAGGGTTAACGTAAATTGCCTCTCTCTCTCTCCCCTGATTTTCATGGTGGTGAGCCCCTCCCTCCCCCAATCTCCAATCAACAGCCCACACGTTTGACATAATGTCAATTACGTAAGTGGGATTATGTAGGTGTAGCATTACTCATCATAAAAAAACTACTAAGCCAACCTCCCAGCATATTGCGCGGGAAAAGACCCGGCCACGCCGTTTTAGTCGGGATTACCGGATTACTAGTAGTAGTATTGATGGATCACGTGAAGCACCAAGTTTAAAAGGAAAAAAGGTGGTACACTCACAACACGCCTGTCGCGGTCGGGTTGCACCCCTCACACAGTCGGTCCTGCACATGGATCATGCAAACGGAACATGCTTCGGCTTGCCTTCACTGACACGTGGGACCGCACTTGGAGAAATTGACCATGCGCCAAACTCCTCCGCCCACCGTGCGAAAACTCCCCCCAAATCTGGCAAGCGGAGATGACAAGATGGCCATCCTGGTCACTTTTCTGCACTGTTTGGGCGACATAGACGGGCATTTAATGCCTTTGTCCCCTGCCGTCAGGGTTAGGTAGGATCCACTGTACAAGTAGGTGTACCAACCGCACCCCTTTTTCCATTTTTACCCTTGCATGCGTTGCCACCTGTCGATGACCCCTTGAACATATAAAAGGAGGCCCATGCGCAACGTAGAAGGGGGGGTTCGAAACGAGAAAGCACTCACGCTCGGTCTCGTGTGTACTATAGCGCTCCTCGCTCCCGAGCAAGAACACAATACAAACCACAAGGCAGCAGTAGGAGTTTTATCTCTCCGGAGAGCTCCGAAGCTGGGTAAAATCGCTCGCGTGCCTCACCTCGATCCGCTCTTCGTGCTATCTCCGCCCCCCGCCGGAACGAAAGAGGCTCTGGTCCCAGAGGTGTTCGTTCCCACGACATTAGCTGAGATGGCATTCCACGCCCGATTAGTTGCTAAAACATCCTATCATATATTTATTGTGATGTGGCTTGCCATGGTCTAGTAGCCAATCTGTTAGGTGAAATAGCTCTACACTGTTTTATACTCAATCTTTGTTGCTGACATGGCCTTTGATGGTTGTATGGTCGGCCTCATTGACTACTGAAATAGCCTGCCATAATGTAGCACTCAAATATGTTTGCCGAATTAGTGTTACATATATTTCGTTACTTAGATCTGCTTGTCCAAATATCTTGACATAGCTTTAGACATCAACCTAGGTATTTTTTCTGGACTTTATAAAAAATCATATAAGTTTTTCCTGTAATATCAAGTAGAAGAACTAATTTTTATGTCTAACAAATGGACATGACTTGGATAACTTCTGCTCGAAGATTCTCTGCTGCATATGTCGAGGGGGTTGAAAACTTCATGAACTTTATCCGAGTTGAGTACAGTGGTCCAAGATCAGATGTGCTCTCCCTGTTTAGCAGTTGTATGAATTCAGTTACAAGACCCCAATCAACTATGCAAAATCATCTACCCTTGTATGGGATGTCGGTCACATATACTAGGTGGGTTCATCATGGTGAAGCTGTGAATGTCAATGTTACTGACTATGTGGAAGCAGTGGATCACCATCTTGATCTGCCTAATGCTCAGGTGGAAGAGCAGGAGGAGGTGGGGGCGGCGGAGCTAGTGAGTTTGACCAACATTGAAACAATGCTACAAAATGCTCGCGCATTTCGTGAACTTTGACCTGCAGAAGAAAAACGGAGGGCCCGCATGTTGGAACAATGCAACGTGGCTGTCACCCCAGGAACTAAGATGTCTGTATTCTCAGCTATGGCCACCTTTCTTCAGGTGAAGACATCTGAGCGGATGACCAACAAATCATTCAATGCAATGATGGTTGCTTTCCGCAAATCTTTCCCAGATGCATGTAAGCTGCCAAACACCTATAGTAAGATGAAGAATTTCCTTCGTGCAGTTGGAATTGGATATGATATGATCTGTGTTTGTAAGAATGATTGTGTTCTGTTCCAGAAGGATTATGCTAACTAAAGTGAATGCCCAAAATGCAAATCATCAAGATGGAAAGATGGCGATGCTGTGTAGAGGATTCCTCATAATGTTCTGAGACATTTTCCAATTATACCAAGATTGTAGAGGTTGTTTCATGATGCTGAAACAAGAGAGGATGTATTGTGGCTGTCGGTGTCAAAACCGGCGGATCTCGGGTATGGGGTCCCGAACTGTGTGTCTAAGGCTAATGGTAACAGGAGGCGGGGGACACGATGTTTACCCAGGTTCAGGCCCTCTCTATGGAGGTAATACCCTACTTCCTACTTGATTGATCTTGATGATATGAGTATTACAAGAGTTGATCTACCACGAGATCGTAGAGGCTAAACCCTAGGAGCTAGCCTACGATTATGATTGTTGTTGTCCTATGGACTAAACCCTGCGGTTTATATAGACACCGGAGGGGCTAGGGTTACACAGAGTCGGTTACAGAGAAGGAAATCTACATATCCAAATTGCGAAGCTTGCCTTCCACGCAAAGGAGAGTCCCACCCGGACACGGGGCGAAGTCTTCAATCTTGTATCTTCATAGTCCAACAGTCCGGCATAAGCATATAGTCCAGCAGTCCGAGGTCCCCCTAATCCTGGACTGCCTCAGTAGCCCCTGAACCAGGCTTCAATGACGATGAGTCTGGCGCGCAGATTGTCTTCGACATTGCAAGGCGGGTTCCTTCTCCGAATACTCCAAAGAAGATTTTGAACACAAAGAATCGTGTCCGGCTCTGCAAAACAAATTCCACATACCACCGTAGAGAGCACAATATTCCACAAATCTAATCTGCTGACAACTTTTCCATAGCGTGACATCATGCCGCAACCCGGTCATTATTCGAACCATTTTTCTCAACCTGCTACTGCACATCTTGTGAGGCGGTTTCATTGGCACGTCTTGTCGAAGCAGAGATCATGTCCCCTTATCACAGGATTCTCATGAATACGGGTGTGCGTAACCCAACCGCGCCATTTAACCACGACGCTTGGGGGATAAGCGAGTTTCTAGGGCAAGTGGGGAGGCGCAGGATCCCTGCTGCCTTTATAAGGAGATAAGGACTCCCCCTTTTCACCCACGCCTTCTTCTTCCTCTGCTCATCCATTCTCTCTCGCTCGAGCTCCAGCACCCAAGTGTTCGCCTTCTCCACCCACAAAGGCCCTCCAAAAATGTCCAGATCTGGAGCAGGAGGCAAGTGATGGCCTCTACCATCCTGGAGAAGGATATTAAGAAACTTCGGGAGGTCGGGTATTTGGCCAAGAAGATCAGCCATCATCTCCCGATGGAGGGACAGATCGTCCCTACTCCGGAACCCCATGAGAGGGTTGTATTGCTCCCTCACTTTGTCTGTTGGCTAGGGTTTCCCCTCCACCCTTTCGTCCGAGGCATTATGTATTACTATGGGATCGATTTTCATGATCTATCCCCCAATTCCTTCCTCAATATCTTGACATTCATAGTCGTGTGCGAGGCCTTTCTCCGCATCTTGCCACACTTCGGCTTATGGCTGAAGATTTTCAATGTGAAGCCCAACGTAGTGAGCGGCGAGCACGCTGAGTGTGGAGGAGCCATGGTGAGCAAGATGCCCAATGTCACATGGCCATCAGGTACCTTCAATGATTCCATCAAAGGGTGGCAACAACAGTGGTTCTATGTCACTGAGCCACGCAACACAAAATGGGCCGCAGTCCTGAATTCCGATCCGGAGCTCCACTGCGGCTTACGTCGTGGCCCAAGAAGGGCCAGAATGGGTCTTCGCCCGACAAGTTGTCGGTGCTCCAGACGCGCATCAAGGGTATGGAAGACAAGAATATCAAACTTGTCACTGTAGTCCAGGTGGTGTTAGTTCACGGGATTCTCCCTTGTCAACACAGGGCTTGCAATTTATGGGAATTCGACCCGGCCAAGCACCATAACCTATCAGGGCTTTTTGACTCATCGCACAAAGACATCTGGAAGGTGCTCTTTAAGTCCGGCAAATCGTGGCCGGATTCAGCTGAGGACCGCGGGTACCAACTGTCCCGACCCACGAGTTCGGTAAGTTTTCGTATGTTGGCAAGTCATACGCTTTATCTGCATAATCCGAGGGAAATGCTTAATGTGTTTTTCCACAACCCTCCTAGGGCTGGACGAAGAAGGCGGGGTGGATCTACTGTCCAGCCCCACTGCCAGAAGAACCAGCCGACCCACTTCTGACGAACATGCTTGTCCCGGCGCCTTATAAGGAGCCGAAGAAGGAAGCCGAGAAGGAGGCCAAAGAGACCAGGGGCGGCCTTCATCGACGAGGCACTTCGGACACAATATCCAAAGACTTTGATGTCCGCTCTTCCTCCAGAGAGGACGAGGAAGAGGAGGAAAACCAATCCCCCCCCAGCGAGCGGAAGAAAGAAAAGGACGGCCTGCACACAATTGGAGGCTGAGTCGCCTAAGAAGGAAAAAACTCCCCTTCCGGAGGAATCCGCCACAGCTACCGACAACAGCCCGGAGTGGGATCCCAGGGTCCAGCCCCTGGTGAAATTGTGAGTATATAAAATCCGGATGCATTTGCGCATCCAGACTCGCTATTGTATGACGTTTAATCACTGAGCCACACTTTTTTGCAATCCGGCGAGGACCCGCGCCGAACAATCCTCATCGGAGGATTTACTGGGCTCGGATGCTATGGTCAGCGGGACACCCCCGAAGGCCCCTTCCCCAAAACACGTGAACGACACCGAGGCATCGTCCCAGAGGGGCCCAGGCCAAGGAGGGGGGGAAAAGACCGTCAAGGCGGCGCCAGGTGGTCCAGCTTCGGTGGACGGACACACAGGAGGCAAGGCTCCCATGGACACCGACGGCGGGGGCTATCTTGAATTCGGCCCCCAGCCGGACACAATTCCGGAGACCGATACGGCTCCGAAATCAGGCAGGCATCATCCCTCGACAGGAGGGGGTGCGCCTGTTCCACCGGCAACCTCTGCCCAACCAAAGGTGCCGGATACCTTATCAGCGGCGCTGAAGAGCGCCTCCATCGTTGAAGAACACCGTGCCCTTATGGGTGCAGTGATTGAGAAGATTCAGTTTGCTGAGAGCGGGCTGAACGAAGCCTGCATCAGCCTTATAACGGGCTTTGAGGTATGTTGTGAGGTTTTAGAGAGTGTTATAGTATAGGTAGTATACCCTGATACACTGTTCGGTGTTCGAAAGAAGAACCGGACAGAGGATCAAATACATGTTCGTAGGAGACTCACCTTATGGCACCTCTGCCTCTTTTTTTATAAGCAGGCGTCTGTAGCGACTGCTGCCTCTCATGCTGCGGAAGTCTCTGGACTGAAGCAGAGTATAAACCGGGCCGAAGAAGTACTCGGCCAATTGAAAAAGCAGTTGGAGGATAACCAAGGTATGAAATAAACCTTGTTCGCATTCAGCGTGAATGAATAATTTAGTATGATGAAAATATTTTCATGATGTGCTCTAGGGGCGATGGCTAAAGTTGAGGCTCTTAAGAAGGCTGTGGCCGAGGTTGAGAAGAAGGCAGCTGCCGAGCAAGCTCTTCGTGAAAAGCACGAGGCCAAGGTTATTGAAGCTGAGCGAGAGCTTCAAGAGGCCGTGAAGAAATGCGAGACCTTGGAGCAGAGTTTAATGGAGAAAGAATCCGAACTCACCAAGGCTCATCAAGCCGCACGCGATGCCCGGGGGGAAGCCCAAGGCGCCCTGCAGGAAATCCAGGAGGCGAGGAAGATCGCGGCGGGTAAGGCTTTTCCTATGCAAAGCAAATATTTGAAGGGAGAAAATCACGTTACAAATTTGAATTCAGATTTCTCCAGGGGTATTTGCGGAGCTGCCATGAAGCATATCTGATGCCGCGCAATTCTACCGAGCCGAAGAAATGAGTACTACGGAGAAGCTCTTCTGGTCGCAATATCTGGCACCAGAGTATCCAGTGCCCTTTGCCGATCAACTGAAGTAGCTGAACGAACGGCATAAGGCTGCCGAAGTAGCCATGAAGGATTTAATTATCCGGCTATGGCCTGCCGAGCCGATTCCCACCAGCTACTTCGGGATTGTGAAGCGGCTTGTTAGTGCCTGTCCTCGACTTGAAGTCATCAAGTGGTCGGTCTGTATGGAAGGTGCGTGAATGGCCTTCGCCCGCGCAAAGGTGCACTGGGCGAAGATGGATGCTGAGAAGCTGATGACCGAAGGACCGCCTGAGGGGAAGGAGCACCGCAAGCCTGAGTTATATTATGATAGTGTCCTGAAAGGATCCCGTCTTGTAGCGGAGCAATGTGCCAAGGGCATTATATTCCCAAATACATTCATGTTGTCCTATGTAATGTTTGAACAAGGTCATTTAAATGATATAATGCCTGTTATTTTGGAAATTTTACCTCCTGTGCGGCCGTTTTATATATTAACCCTGAGAGTTGGCCAGTCGTCGGCTTCTGCCCCCATGTAGGAAATACGGGGGTGTTCCAGATGAACCTGAGCACTCTTTACCCCAGTTTTGGGTCCTTGAAGGAGGTGTTCAGTGCAACGAACCAGGAAATCGTACTATAAGGCTTTATCACCCTCACTTAGCCATAGGAGTTTGATAAAAGAAAGGTAGGTGCAACCCCTGGTGTTCGGAAAACCGCACTGGGGGCTCTATAAGCACTTGGTCGGAAGAGAAAGCCGATCCATCGCACGCTGCATTATTTATCACATAGTGCGGCAGAAATCCTTAAAGATTTTGTAACCTCTCGAATAGCTGACCAACTCTCACCGTATCATGACAGTCAGTTTTCGGCTTTCCCTTCTGAGGTGCTCGCCCGGAAGAACCAGGACGCAATCGCAGTAGTTCTCCCTTTACTACCCTAGCCGATATACTGGAATGTAGGGTAGCGAGCATAGGAGCCGGGCAACCCAACTATTGACCTAAAACATGATTCGAAGCTGATGCATATAATGCTATAAAATCGGGGTGCCGAACGACCGTGAAGGTGTCCGGACTTTATTGCCATATTATGGGTACAATGAGGCCCCTGGCATATAAAGGCATATCGTAGTGTACGAATGCCATTTGACATAGAGTGTCAATAAGAAACAAAAGCAAATGAGTGTCATATAAAGCCACATGTTGTAATTGAATAATACGTTGATGCGGACGAGTACAAGTAATGTGATAAAAAGAAATATGACTTCGGAACCTGCTGAGACCAGGCGGGGGAGGCTGTGTGCGGATCCGAGTTGTAATCGGATGGTCATCGAGGGGAATATCTAAGGATTCCCTTACGCTTCAAGTTGTTTCCCTTCTTGGTATATTCATCCATTCATGGGTCTGGTCGCCATGTCACCAGTTGTGGCCTACACAAAAGTGGACCTGCAAAGAAAATGCAAAAAACGTTTGTGTGCCACGGAGCGGTGAATCCGCATTGTGTGGCATATCCTAGCTTTGCCTCCTTCTACTGCCAGAGTGTTTAATTGAGCTCTTGACGAGCCGGGTTATCCTGCCGCGAAGTAGTTCAGACTCCTTTGATGGTGTCCGGAATCTTGACTGTCGACTCAAGGTTCGATTGAAAGATGCCACTCTGTGCTTCTACTGTTAAAGCGGCAGTGTACTCTTTGGCACGGATGGAGCATTTGGCCTTGCCATTAAATGTTATGACACCACATAGACCGGGCATCTTGAGCTTAAGGTAGGCATAATGTGGCACCGCGTTGAATCGAGCGAACACGGTACGTTCGAGCAATGCATGATAGCTGCTGCGAAAAGGGACGATGTCAAAGATTAACTCTTCGTTGCGGTAGCTATCCGGTGGTCCAAAGACTACCTCCAGAGTGATGGAGCCTGAACAACGGGCCTCCACACCTGGTATAACACCTTTAAAGGTGGCTTTAGTGGGTTTGATCATTGAAGGATCGATACCCATCTTGTGCACTGTGTCCTGATACAGCAGGTTCAGACTGCTGCCTCCGTCCATAAGGACTCTTGTGAGGTGGAATCCGTCAATTATTGGGTCAAGGACTAGTGTGGTTGAATTGCCCTGACTGGTATTGGTCGGACGATCCGTACAATCGAAGGCGACTGGGCCGGACGACCATAGGTTATATTTTGGGGCGACTGGATCCGTTGCATCGACATCCCCAAGAGTGCACATCTGCTCCCGCTTGGGAATATGGGTGGAGTTTATCATGTTCACCGTTTTGATTTGCGGGGGAAACTTCTTTTGCCCTCCAGTGTTCGGTGGCTGGGGCTCCTCGTCGTCATCATTGCTTTGTGACCCCTTCTCCTTGTTTTTGGCACCTGACCTGCCGGCTTGTTTGAAGACCCATCATTCTTTGTTGGTATGATTGGCTGGTGTTCCTGAGGTGCCATGAATTTGGCATGGACCGTCGAGTATACGGTCCAAACTGGACGTGCCCGGACTGTTTCTTTTGAATTGTTTCTTCCTTTGACCAGTAGTAGAGCCGCTGAATCAGGCATTGACGGTTGTGTCTTAGGCATTGTCACCATTATTACGACACTTGTTTGCTGTGTCTGGGCTTGCCGTTGTTATCTCTTGGTTTAGAAGTCCCAGGCTTGCTTGAGACGATGTTGCTACGAGCTATCCAACTGTCCTCACCCGCACGGAAGCGGGTCATGAGTGTCGTAAGGGCTGCCATGGATTTCAGCTTCTATTGGCTGAGGTGTCGGGCAAGCCACTCATCACAGATGTTGTGCTTAAAGGCCGCTAGGGCTTCGGCATCCGGCCAGTCAACAATTTGGTTCTTTTTAGTTAAGAACCGAGTCCAGAATTTCCTGGCTGACTCTCTGGGCTGTTGGGTTATATGACTTAAGTCATCAGCGTCCGGTGGTCGCACATAAGTGCCCTGGAGGTTGTCAAGGAATGCGTCTTCCAGGTTCTCCCAACTACCAATGGAGTTTGCCGGCAGGCTATTCAGCCAATGCCGAGCCGGTCCCTTGAGTTTTAGTGGGAGGTACTTGATGGCATGCAGATCATCGCCGCGGGCGAAATGAATGTGGAGAAGGAAATCTTCGATCCGTACCGCGGGGTCTGTTCTTCCATCGTATGGTTTGATGTTCATGGGTTTAAACCCTTTTGGGAACTCATGCTCCATTACTTTGTCAGTGAAGCATAGGGGGTGTGCAGCGCCTCTATGCCGGGCTACGTCGCAGCGCAGTTCCAACGAGTCTGGTCCGCTGTATTTGGCCCAGACGGATTTGTATTTAGTATATCTGGCGTGGCGGTCATCGACATGTGTTGGGACGCGCCCCTGCGACCGTAGATCGATCTTGACTGTCCTGCTTTGTTTTTCAAGTCTTCTCGCAGGGCATGCATGTAGCCCCGGGCCTTCGTGTTTTTGTTTGATTGGCAATGGGATGCGGGCTGGTGTTCGGGCTGATATGCCGCTTTATCCCGGCCACGAGGTGCCCAGTCAGTCGCATCCTGCGCTGGTAGTGTATGCTCTAGTGTCTCATCCTCGAATTGTGGTAACAAGCTGCGCCTCAGGTAACTTTTGGTTGGGTGCTCGAGTCCGTATTCCTCGGCTGCCAGGACCTCAGTCCATCTATCAGTTAGCAGATCTTGATCAGCTTGAAGCTGCTGCTGTTTTTTATTCAGGCTCTTTGCAGTGGCTATAAGCTGACACTTGAAGCGCTCCTGCTCGACGGGATCCTCAGGCAAGATGAATTCTTCATCGCCGAGGCTCACCTCGTCTTTGGAGAGGGGCATGTAGTTGTCATCCTCCGAGTCTCCATCCATTGCCTATTCTTCAGGGCTAGCTTGCCCATCCTCCCATCCGGCTTGCTCAAAGCTTGGCTGGGCGGGATTGCTTTCGTCTTCGGCATCATCCGGAATGTTATTGTCTCTTGTGCCGGTATTGCTATTTTTGCTATGGCGGGGCTTAGAGTGGCGCCGCTGGCGCCGGCACTTAGATTGCTTCTCAAGGGGATTATCCTCCGTTGCCTCATCGCCATTGCTTTCTTTGGGTGTGTCCACCATATATATATCATATGATGAGGTGGTTGTCCAGCGCCCTGTGGGCGATGGTTCCTGTTCTTCTCCGGCATCGTCGTCCATACCGTCGATGTCTTCCGAGTTGAAATCAAGCATGTCGGTTAAGTCATTGACAGTGGCTATTAAGTGGGTAGCGGGTAGGTAACGAATTTCTTCTTCGTCCGCTTCCCACTCAAGCAAGACATAGTTCGTCCAAGAGTCTCCTGTCAGAGAGAGAGATTTTAATGAGTTTAGCACGTCACCCAAGGGCGAGTCTGAAAGATACCCGCGGAGCTAAACTCCATGATCGGTGCCTAGTCGGGTTCAATGGGCACGGATGCACACGGTTCGGAACCTATGGCAGGAGACGAGTCCGAGGGTCCGATGACACATACCTCATTGGAGGTGAAGTCTGTGTTCGGCTCTATCGCCGCTGAGTGCGCGGCCTCCATGGCGGGGTCCATCCACCCATCCTCGGATGGCACGATGTGCTCCGGATTTGAAGCCCGTGCAGCTGCAGGTGCTATCTCCTGAACACCGTCCGATGACAGATCTAAGTCATGCTCATCACGACTATAGGACGCACCTGTCATGGGCTCAAATCCGTCGAAGATCAAGTCTCCGCGGATGTCGACAGTGTAGTTCAAGCTTCCAAACCTAACCTGATGGCCAGGGGCATAGCTATCGATCTGCTCCAGATGGCCAAGTGAGTTGGCCCGCACTACGAAGCCGCCGAATACGGTCTGTCTAGGGAGGAAAACCTCACCCTGGATTGCATCGCTGTAGACGATTGAGGGAGCCATCAAGCCTTATGGCGATGACACAGTGGTACTCTCAATGAAAGCACCAATGTCGGTGTCAAAACAGGCGGATCTCGGGTAGGGGGTCCCGAACTGTGCGTCTATGGCTAATGGTAACAGGAGGCGCGGGACACGGTGTTTACCCAGGTTTGGGCCCTCTCTATGGAGGTAATACCCTACTTCCTGCTTGATTGATCTTGATGATATGAGTATTACAAGAGTTGATCTACCACGAGATCGTAGACGCTAAACCCTAGGAGCTAGCCTACGATTATGATTGTTGTTGTTCTACCGACTAAACCCTCTGGTTTATATAGACACCGGAGGGGCTAGGGTTACACAGAGTCGGTTACATAGAAGGAAATCTACATATCCGAATTGCCAAGCTTGCCTTCCACGCAAAGGAGAGTCCCACGCGGACACGGGGCAAAGTCTTCAATCTTGTATCTTCGTAGTCCAACAGTCCGGCATAAGCATATAGTCCGGCTGTCCGAGGACCCCCTAATCCTGGACTCCCTCAGTGGCATTCTAGGAACCAGGAGTACAGAGATTGGAATGTAATGAGCCATCCATCTCATGGTAGTGACTACAAAAGCTTCAATCAGAAACACAAAAAGTTTGCTGCTGACCCGAGAAACTTTAGACTTGGCTTAGATACAGATGGATTTAATCCATTTGGCCACCAAAGTGCCACATATAGCATGTGGCCAGTGCTTGTTATGCCTTAAAACATGCCTCCAAATGTCTGCACCAAGGAATCAAACTACATGATGGCTTGCTCGTCCCAGGTCCAAAAAGTCCTGGAAAGGATTTTGATTATGTCAGATTTCGGGTTCCGGCAGAGCCTTGAGGTTCGAACACTGGGGTGCGCGTGGAGATTTCGCCCTCTACCTACCTGCACCCCGCCGACTCGCTAGGATCTAAACTACGGAAGAACAACACAAGAGACACAGAGTTTATACTGGTTCAGGCCACCATTGCGGTGTAATACCCTACTCAAGTGTGTGGTGTGGTGGATTGCCTCTTGGGCTAATGATGAATAATACAAGGAAGAACAGCCTCGTGAGGGTCTGTTCTTGGCTGGGACGATGAACTGCTAGGAGGAGTTTAGTCGCTCTCTCTATTGGTGCTATTCCTTCCTACTTGGCGCTATTCCTTCCTTGAAATTTGTGCTATTCCTTCCTACTTGCTTATCTTCTACGCCGGCAGAGCCCGGCCCCGCGCATACCTCAGCCGCTGTTAGCCCTGACCGGAAACCAGGACGGGACCAAGGAGTGAGGGGCTACGTGACAAGTTAGGCTTCTGAGTCACGATGCTCAGGAGTCCCCCTTGGCGCTCGAACAGCCAGTAGGGAGGTGAGATGTGGGGGTGACTCCTTAGGGAGGTGAGATGTGGGTGGATCTACCGTTCTACGTTTGCAGAGCCCGGCCCCCTGCATACCTCAACGCCGTTAGCCTTTCAGAACTAAGGAGTGAGGGGCTACGTGACCAGTTAGGCTCCTGAGTTGCGATGCTCAGGAGTCCCCCTTGACACTCAAACGGCCTTTGTACCTTGGCTACACTCGGGGAGGGACGTGCGACGAACCAGGCCCGGTGGGCCTGGCTGGGTGGCGTGCGTCTGGGCGTGACCCAGGCGCAGCCCCCGTGCCCATCCCCCTCGCACGGCACTCCCGAGGGGAGGCATTGCGATGAGGCTAGACACTGAGCTCTAGGCTCCCTAAGGTTGATGCGGCCCGGGGGCCACCATCAGTTGTTTATCACCAGCGCGGAGAATAGCGCTTCCGTTGTGTACGGGCATAGCCTCTCCTCGGCAGTGTCGTCAGCCAGCGCGGAGCATGGTGCTTCTACTGGTGCGTGGGAGGGGGCTCCCCTCCGGGAGGAGCCCCCGGGGCGTGTACGGCCCCGCCCTGACACGTGGCTGGCATGGTAGGGCCTGACGAGGTGTATCTGGGCACCCGTGAGCCAGCGCGGGACTCACGGGGCCCTACCTCAAGGCGGGTTGCGCCTGGCACTGGGCCTTATCTTGGGTTGTGTTCTTGCAAATTTGGTTAGATGCCGGCGCTCTACGTCCTCGGGTCCCGGCTCTCGAGCTGGTCTCAGCCGTCGCTGGTATGCCAAGTCGCATGCCGTGGACAAGGGCAGAGGGTGAGGGCTGGAGAGCCGGTAGGAGCCTTGAGTCGCGATGCTCAGGTACCCCCCCTTTAACGTGCAACCTTGGTTAGATGTCGGAGCTCTACGTCCTCGGGTCCCGGCCCTTGAGCTGGTCTCAGTCGTCGCTGGTATGCCAGGTCGCGATGCCGAGGCCAGAGGGTGAGGGCTGGAGAGCCGGTAGGAGCCTTGAGTCGCGATGCTCAGGTACCCCCCTTTAACGCGCAAGCTTGGTTAGATGTCGGAGCTCTACATCCTCGGGTCCTGGCCCTCGAGCTGTTCTCAGCCGTCGCTGGTATGCCAGGTCGCGATGCCGTGGACAAGGCCAGAGGGTGAGGGCTAGAGAGCTGGTAGGAGCCCTGAGTCATGATGCTCAGGTACCCCCCCTTTAACGGGCAAGCTGCCGACATCAAGGAAGAAAAGGTGCCACGGACAGGCACCAAATAACAAGCACGATGGGTCGAATGCATGGCCCGAAGATAAATGCAAAAAAGGGGTACACGCCACTAGATCTGACCTGAGTGACTTGGGGATGATGCAGCCCGAGGGGCGCCCCCAACAAAGTAGGCTAAGAACATGAAATAAAAGGGATACACGCCGCAGGGATGGACCCACGCGGCCTGGGAATAATGCAGCCCTGAGGGCGCTCCCAGCTGGAAACAAAACTTGAAAGATGTCACCTGATAATGTTGACGACGAAGGGGTGTTGAAGTAGCAGGCGCGGTGGACTGCGGGAGCCGATCCTCACGAGCCCCCAGGCCCAAGAGCCTCAGGAAGCTCCGGGGGCACTGGTGGCTCCTCACGAACCATCTCCATCTCCGCCAGGACTGCAGAATGCCTGGCCTCCTGAGCCTCCAGGATGCCCCTCATGAGGCGCTGGTACGTGGCGGCCGCGTTCGGTAAGCCATAAGGCATGCGATCGTAGCTGTGGGGTGAACCTTTGCAGCGCGCCACTTGCGAGGGCCAGAGGCGCTCCTGAGAGGCGGCTTGGTTGAGCCCTGGTATGTCGACGCAGACGCACAGCCCACCATCCTCGTCTGGATGGGGGGCCACAGCGGGTAAGAGGCGGCTGCCTCTCATGACTCTTGACTCTTGTAGCTCCTGAATGGCCTTGCTGACGAACTCCTGAGGGTTTGGCCCTCCTTGCCTTGCTCCTTCTTGAGGGAAACGTGCTTCAAAACACGCCTCCAAGTGGTGCCCAAGCGCCTCCCTCGTGACCTTGGCAAGGTCGGCGGCCCTCCAGGGGAGAGCCCCCGAGCCCTGCCTGAGGAGGGCGCCGGGCGTGCTTCCCTATGCGATGGAAGGAGGTTCCCCCTAGGCAGGCGCGGGCCCTGAGGCGCCTGCCTCCTGAGGGGCCGGGCCGAACGATGTCTTCTTCTTCTTGGGGGCGGTCTCGGGAAGCCTCCTGCTTCCGTGATCTGGGTCTACCAGTGATGCGGCCTGAAAGGCTCGTTCCAGGGAGCACACCGCGTCTTTCTCTTCGCAGGGCACCGTGATGACTCCACCACTTCCTGGCATCTTGAAGACGTTGTAGCCGTGGTGGGATATGGCCATGAACTTGGCCAGCACTGGGTACCCGAGGATGGCGTTGTACGGCAGGAAAATGTTGGCGACGTCGAAGTCGATGAGCTCGGTGCGGTAGTTGTCGCGCGCCCTGAAGGTGACTGGGAGGCGGACTTGCCCAGTCGGGACAGTGGAGCCGTCGGTGACTCCGGAGAAAGGCTTGGTTGGCTGAAGCTGATTGTAGGGCACCTGGAGATTGTTGAATGTTTCCACAGACAGGACGTTGAGCCCTACCCCGCCATCGATGAGGGTCCTGGTGACTAGCACGTTGCTGATGATTGGGGAACAAAGCATTGGGAGGACTCCGTCGGTGGCCGCGCACTTGAGCTGATCCGCTGAGCTCAACGTGATGGTGCACGCCGACCACCTGAGAGGGCGCATGGCCTCGAGCTTGGGGAGGACTACATTTACTTCGCGGGCGAACTGCTTGAAGATGTGTTGAGAGGCTGGGGCTTGTGCTCCTCCTAGGATGCAGGCGATCGCACGAGGCTCCTGGAAGCCCCCAGCCCCCTCGTCCTGATGACAGTCCTCATTTCTCCTTGGCTGCAACGGCAGCGGAGGGAGGCCTGTGTTGCCCTGTGGGCGATCCTCACGAGGCTGATCCCTCTAGTATCCCTCGCGAGGCGGGTCCTGCCAACGATCCCCGCGAGGTTGGTCGCGCCACCCTTGGCGAGGGCCGCGGTCTTCCCAGCGTCCTACGTTCCTTCCTCCTCCTCGGCCATAGCCCCGGTGGCTGCGGTCGGGACGTTGGCCGACCCTTCCTTCACGCACGGCTCGGAGCTCTTGGCATTCATTGGTGTTGTGGGTGTGGAGGTCGTGGTACACGCAGTAACGACTGCCCTTGGAAGATTCAGGCTGATCTCTGCCCCGCTTGGTGTCTGGTTCTGCCGCGAGCATGGCAGCCCCCTTGCGCTTCACATCCTTGGCCTTGGGTTTCTTCTCTTCTGGGTCTGCGGCAGGCAGCTCGAGGAGGGAGAGATGCCCTTCCTCAGCCCTAGCGCACTTGGTCGCCAAGTTGAACAGCTCCAAGGAAGTGCACAGGTCTTCATGCATCGCCAGCTGCTCCTTCATCTTGACGTCGCGCACACCATCGGAGAAGGCTGAGATGATGGCCTCTTCGGTCACCTTGGGAATCTTGAGGCGTGCGATGTTGAAGAGCTGGATGTACTTCTGCAGGGTTTCCCCTGGTTGCTGCTTGATACGGCGCATGTCGCTCACTGCGGGTGGCCGGTCGCAAGTACCCTGGAAGTTGGCGATGAAGCGGGTGCGCATCTCATCCCAGGAGGAGATCGTGCCTGGAGCTAGGTTCAGGAGCCAGGTGCGGGCCCCGTCCTTGAGCGCCATCAGAAACCAGTTCGCCATGACCTTCTCGTCTCCGTTGGCAGCCTCGATGCCCAGCTCGTAGAGCTGGAGGAACTCTGTGGGGTTAGCCGTACCGTCGTAGCGAGGAGGTAGGTCTGGCTTGAACTTGCCGGGCCACGCGACGCTGCGCAGCTCGGTGGTGAAGGCGCGGCAGCCTTCCATGGCCACGGGAGGCCTTGGGTGACGAAGAGCTTGGTCCTGCGGGTCCCCATGCGCTGCAGTTGGGACCTCACGAAGGAGAAAGCATCGCTCAAGCTTGGGGGAGGCTTAAGTCAATGTTATATTCATGCCCCAATCATGGGCTCTCAAGAGAAATGATTATTCAAAAATTTTATGCTTGACTTTCTCTCAACAATCGCTCCATGCTCAATACTTCTTGTGCTGGATCTTTTGTGATGAAGACTATTGAATTCAAATGGGATTTATTGGAAAGAATTAAATGCAACTCTCAAGATTGGGATTCCGACGATGGTAAGAAGTTAGGTGTGACACCTAAGTTTGATTTGTTAAATCTTTTATGGATACCGATGTTTTTCGTGGATTTAGCACTAAATATGGACTTGACTCTGAGATCATAGCTTCTTGTTGTGAATCATTTGCTACTCATGTTGATCTCCCTAAGGAGAAGTGGTTTAAATATAATCTTCCCACTGAAGTAAAAGTAGTTGCACCTATTATAGTTGAACAAAAGACTATCACTTATAATGATCCTGTTGTTCCTACTACTTATATTGAGAAACCACCTTTCCCTGTTAGGATAAAAGATCATACTAAAGCTTTAACTGTGGTTTGTAAGAGTAATACTAGAACATATACACCTCCTAAGAAAATTAAAGTTGAACCTAGTATTTCTATGGTTAAAGATCTCTTCGCTGATAATATTGATGGGCATGTTATATATTTCTATGATCAAGCTGCTAGAATTGCTAGACCCGATGCTAAGAAACATAGACCTGTTGTAGGCATGCCTGTTATTTCTGTTGAAATAGGGGATCATTGTTATCATGGCTTATGTGATATGGGTGCTAGTGCTAGTGCAATACCTTGTTCCTTATATGAAGAAATTATGCATGATATTGCACCTGCTGAGGTAGAAGAAATTGATGTTACAATTAAGCTTGCTAATAGAGATACTATTTCACCAATTGGGATTGTTAGAGATGTTGAAGTCTTGTGTGGGAAAGTTAAATATCTTGCTGATTTTCTTGTTCTTGGTTCCCCACAAGATGACTTTTGTCCCAGTATATTTGGTAGACCCTTCTTGAATACTGTTAATGCTAAGATAGATTGCGAAAAGGATGTTGTTACTATTGGTTTGGGGGAAATGTGTCATGAGTTTAATTTTGCTAAATTTCGTAGACAACCCCATGATAAAGAATTGCCTAGTAAGGATGAAATTAGTGGTCTTGCTTCTATTGCCGTGCCTCCTACTAATCCTCTAGAACAATATTTGCTAGACCATGAAAATGATATGTTTGTGAATGAAAGAAGGGAAATAAATGAAGTATTCTTTAAACAGGGACCTATTTTGAAACACAACTTGCCTGTTGAAATCCTAGGGGACCCTCCTCCACCCAAGGGTGATCCCATGTTTGAGCTTAAACCATTACCTGATACTCTGAAATATGCTTATCTTGATGAAAAGAAGATATATCCTATTATTATTAGTGCTAACCTTTCAGAGCAGGATGAGGAGAGATTATTGAAAACTCTGAAGAAGCACTGTGCTGCTATTGGATATACTCTTGATGATCTTAAGGGCATTAGTCCCACGCTATGCCAACACAAAATAAAATTGTAGGAAGACGCCAAACCAGTTATTGATCACCAACGATGATTAAATCCTAAGATGAAGGAAGTGGTAAGAAAGGAAATACTAAAGCTCCTTGAGGCAGGTATAATTTATCCCGTTGCTGATAGTCAGTGGGTAAGTCCTGTCCATTGTGTCCCTAAGAAGGGAGGTATTACTGTCGTTCCTAATGATAAAGATGAATTGATCCCGCAAAGAATTTTTACAGGTTATAGGATGATAATTGATTTCCGCAAATTAAATAAGGCTACTAAAAAGGATCATTACCCTCTACCTTTTATTGATCAAATGCTAGAAAGATTATCCAAACATACACATTTTTGCTTTCTAGATGGTTACTCTGGTTTGTCTCAAATACCTGTGTCAGCAGAGGATCAAGAAAAGACCACTTTTACTTGCCCTTTCGGTACTTTTGCTTATAGATGTATGCCTTTTGGTTTATGTAATGCACCTGCTACCTTTCAAAGATGCATGATGGCTTATTCTATGTCTTTTGTGAAAATATTTGTGAGGTATTCATGGATGATTTCTCCGTTTATGGATCCTCTTTTGATGATTGCTTGAGCAACCTTGAACGAGTTTTGTAGAGATGCGAATATACTAGTCTTGTTTTGAATTGGGAGAAGTGCCACTTTATGGTTAATGAAGGCATTGTCTTGGGGCATAAAATTTCTGAAAGAGGTATTGAAGTTGATAAAGACAAAGTTGATGCTATTGAAAAGATGTTTTGTCCTAAGGATATCAAAGGTATAAGAAGTTTCCTTGGTCATGTCGGGTTTTATAGGAGGTTCATTAAGGACTTTTCTAAAATTTCTAGGACTCTGACTAATCTATTGCAAAAAGATATTCCTTTTGTCTTTGATGATGGTTGTGTAGAAGCGTTTGAAATACTTAAGAAAGCTTCGATTTCTACACCTATTGTTCAGCCACCTGATTGGAATTTACCTTTGAAATTATGTGTGATGCTAGCGATTATGCTGTAGGTGCTCTTCTAGGACAAATAGTTGATAAGAAACTAAATGTTATTCAATATGCTAGTAAAACTTTGGACACTGCCCAGAGAAATTATGCTACTACTGAAAAAGAATTCTTAGCAATTGTATTTGCATGTGATAAGTTCACACCTTATATTGTTGATTCTAAAGTAACTATTCACACTGACCATGCTGCTATTAAATATTTTATGGAAAAGAAAGATGCTAAACCTAAACTTATTAGATGGGTTCTCTTGCTACAAGAATTTGATTTGCATATTATTGATAGAAAGGGAGCTGAGAACCCCGTTGCAGGCAACTTGTCTAGGTTAGAGAAAGTTCTTGATGACCCACTACCTATTGATGATAGCTTTCCTGATGAATAATTAGCTCATAAATGCTTCTTGTACTGCTACATGGTATGCTGATTATGCTAATTACATTGTTGCTCAATTTATAGCACCTAGTTTCACATTC
Organism: Triticum timopheevii; assembly: GCA_963921465.1. Taxonomy (NCBI): domain Eukaryota; kingdom Viridiplantae; phylum Streptophyta; class Magnoliopsida; order Poales; family Poaceae; genus Triticum; species Triticum timopheevii. The sequence continues at coordinate 385,388,171 of OY997268.1, read as the reverse complement.
CCAACTGCAGACAAGGTATTACAATCCGGTTTTTATTAGCCTACTCTCTTCAAAGATGCTCGTAAGTTTGTCTTGTCTTTGATGAATGTCAAATAATTGGTAATATTAGTAGACGTCAAGAAATGCCTATGAATTATTCTCTTGTAATTAAACCATTTGATGTTTGCGACTTTGATCATATGGGACCTTTTCCTGCCTCTAATGGGTATACACATATTTTAGTTGCTGTTGATTACGTTACTAAGTGGGTAGAAGCTATTCCAACTAGTAGTGCTGATCATAACACCTCTATTAAGATGCTTAAATAAGTTATTTTTCCGAGGTTTGGAGTGCCTAGATACTTAATGACTGATGGTGGTTCACATTTTATTCATGGTGCTTTTCGTAAAATGCTTGCTAAGTATGATGTTAATCATAGAATTGCATCTCCATATCACCCACAGTCTTGTGGTCAAGTAGAATTGAGTAACAGAGAGCTCAAATTAATTTTGCAAAAGACAGTTAATAGATCTAGAAAAAACTGGTCCAAGAAACTTGATGATGCATTATGGGCTTATAGAACTGCATATAAGAATCCTATGGGTATGTATCCGTATAAAATGGTTTATGGAAAAGCATGTCACTTACCTCTCAAACTAGAACATAAGGCATATTGGGCCATTAAAGAGCTCAATTATGATTTCAAACTTGCCGGTGAGAAGAGGTTATTCGACATTAGGTCACTTGATGAATGGAGAACCCAGGCCTATGAGAATGCCAAACTGTTTAAAGAAAAAGTTAAAAGATGGCATGACAAAAGGATACAAAAGCATGAGTTTAACATAGGTGATTATGTGTTTCTATTCAACTCTCGTTTAAGATTTTTTGCAGGAAAACTTCTCTCTAAATGCGAAGGCCCTTACGTTATCGAGGAGGTCTATCGTTCCGGTGGCATAAAAAACAACAACTTCGAAGGCACAAATCCGAAGGTGATGAACGGTCAAAGGATCAAACGTTATATCTCAGGTAATCCTATAAATGTTGAAACTAATATTATTGAAACCATTACCCCGGAGGAATACATAAGGGACACTTTCCAGAACGTTTCAGATTCCGAAAAGGAATAGGTATGTGGTACGGTAAGTAAACCGACTCCAAAACAGTTCTAATAGCAATTTTTCTCTGTTTTGGAATATTTAAGAAAATAGGAAAATAAGAAGTAGTCCGGGAAGGACATGAGGCATCCACGAGTGTGGAGGGCGCGCCCTGCCCCCCTGGGCGCGCCCCCTACCTCGTGGGCACCTCGTGTGCTCTCCGGACTCTGTTTTCTTGCACGATACTTCTTTTGGTCGATAAAAAATCATTATATAATCTCCCGAAGTTTTTGACCACCATATCACGCAAATATCCTCTATCTTTGTTTCGAGCTGTTTATCCGACAGATCTAGAGCACCATGATGTCTTCAAGCGACCCCAAGGACAAGTTTTTCGAGAGGGTCATCAACCCCTACCTCGCGGAGGTGCTGCATCACCCTCAAACCATTGAGATGCGTGAGGGGGTGCTGCACATCTGCGATGTGGAGGGACCACGGAGTACCGGAAGCATGGAGACAAAGCTTGAAACAATGAAACAACAAGTTTTCAACTGACAAGGGATGGTGGAACACGGACTCAATGCCAACCAGATGATTATCGCGGAGTTCACCAACAACCACAAGCTGGACGCCAAGAACATTGGGGCAACCATCTTCAAGCTTCATGAGAAACTCGAGCACCTCCAAGCCCAGATTTATGACCTGCAAAACCAAAACTGTGAGTACGAATATAGATTCAAGAGGATGAGTTTGGCTGCAGATTTGAGGATCCCAGAGACTCGATCATCCTTATATGATGGTGAGCCTATGCCTTGGAAGATGGACGACAAGCCTACATCATCAACAACTTCATCATCACCACCTTCTTCACCAGCAAAGGAGACATAATTACATGGGCATGGGCACTTCCCTTGGCAACTGCCAAGCTTGGGGGAGTTGCCCCGGTATCGTATCACCATCACACTCCTATCTTTACCATTTTACTTAGTTCGATCCTTTTAGTAATATCTTTATCTAGTAGAATAAAGTTTTGGTATGAATTAGTTTCGAGTTTTGCTTTATGATCCCTCTATGTAATCGAGTCCGTGAGCTATATAATAAAGATTAGTGTTGAGTCAAGGGCTTTGCTATCTTGCTATGATCTTGAGGGAATAAATAAAAGAAAGAATAAAAAGAAATAAAAGAGACCATATTGATCTTATGGATAGTAATGACTTCATATATAAAGAGTATGATGATTAAAAGTTGTTAAGAGTTGGCAAACATAGTTTTGGTCATCGTTGCAATTAATAGGAAGTAATAAAGAAAGAGAGGTTCTCACATATAAATATACTATCTTGGGCAGTGATTGTGAGCACTCATTAAAGTATGACATGCTAAAGAGTTGATGTTGGACAAGGAAGACAACATAATGCGTTATGTTTTCTCACATCTTAGTTAAAGTATATTGTCACGGATCGTCCAACATGTTGAGCTTGCCTTTCCCCCTCATGCTAGCCAAATTCCTTGCACCAAGTAAAGATACTACTTATGCTTCGAAATATCCTTAAACGCAGTCTTGCCATGAGAGTCCACCATATCTACCTATGGATTGAGTAAGATCCTTCAAGTAAGTTGTCATGTTGCATGCAATAAAAATTGCTCTCTAAATATGTATGACTTATTATGTTGAGAAAATAAGCTTTATACAATATTGTGATATGGAAGTAATAAAAGCAATAGACTGCATAATAAAGGTCCATATCACAAGTGGCAATATAAAGTGACGTTCTTTTGCATTAAGATTTTGTGCATCCAAACAAAAAAGCACGTGACAACCTCTGCTTCCCTCTGCGAAGGGCCTATCTTTTACTTTGTGTATTATAAAAGAGTCATGGTGATCTTCACCTTTCCTATTTACATTTTATCCTTTGGCAAGCACATCGTGTTGGAAAGATCATGATATATCTATATATCCAATTGGATGTAATTTAGCATAAACTATTATTGTTGACATTACCATTGAGGTAAAAGGTTGGGAGGCAACACTATAAGCCCCTATCTTTCTTTATGTCCGATTAAAACTCCATAACCATAAGTATTGTGTGAGTGCTAGCAATTGTGAAAGACTAAATGATAGTTGAGTATGTGGACTTGCTGAAAAGCTATTACGTTGACTCTTTCCTATGTTATGATAAATTGCAATTGTTTCAATGACTGAGATTATAGTTTGTTAGTTCTCAATGAAGTTTCTGAATCATACTTGACATTGTGAATATATTGTTACTTGAGCATAAGGAATCATACGACAAAATATATATATGTTGCTGTTATAAGAATGATCATGATGCCCTCATGTCCGTATTTTATTTTATCGACACCTCTATCTCTAAACATGTGGACATATTTTCGATATCGGCTTCCACTTGAGGACAAGCAAGGTCTAAGCTTGAGGGAGTCAATACGTCCATTTTGCATCATCCTCTTATATCGATATTTATTGCATTATTGACTGTTATTACACGTTATGCTACAATAGTTATGCCTATTCTCTCTTATTTTACAAGGTTTACATAAAGAGGGAGAATGCCGACAGTTGGGATTCTGGGCTGGAAAAGGAGCAAATATTGGAGACCTATTCTGCACAGCTCCAAAAGTCCTGAAACTCCATGAAAGGCGATTTGGGAATTAATAAAAAATATCTGAGGGGGGGCCACCCACCATCCACGAGGGTGGGGGCGCACCCCCTGCCTCGTGGGCCACCTGGCAGCCCTTCGGTGCCCATCTTCTACTGTATGAAGTCTTTTAACCTGGAAAAAATCATAAGAAAGCTTACAGGACGAAACTCCTCCGCCACAAGGTGGAACCTTGGCGGAACCAATCTAGGGCTCCGGCGGAGCTGTTCTATCGGGGAAACTTCCCTCCGGGAGGGGGAAAACATCACCAATGATCCTCTCATCGGGAGGGGGTCAATCTCGATCAACATCTTCACCCGCACTATCTCCTCTCAAACCCTAGTTCATCTCTCGTATCCAATCTTTGTACCAAAACCTCAGATTGGTACCTGTGGGTTGCTAGTAGTGTTGAATACTCCTTGTAGTTGATGCTAGTTGGTTTATTTGGTGGAAGATCATATGTTCAGATCCTTCATGCATATTAATACCCCTCTGATTATGAACATGAATATGCTTTGTGAGTAGTTACGTTTGTTCCTGAGGACATTGGTGAAGTCTTGCTATTAGTAGTCATGTGAATTTGGTATTCGTTCGATATTTTGATGAATGTATGTTGTCTTTCCTCTAGTGGTGTTATGTGAACGTCGACTACATGACACTTCACCATTATTTGGGCCTAGAGGAAGTCATTGGGAAATAATAAGTAGATGATGGGTTTCTATAGTGACAGAAGCTTAAACCCTAGTTTATGCGTTGCTTCATAAGGGGCTGATTTGGATCCACGTGTTTCATGCTATGGTTAGGTTTACCTTAATACTTCTTTTGTAGTTGCGGATGCTTGCAATAGGGGTTAATCATAAGTGGGATGCTTGTCCAAGAAAGGGCAGTATCCAAGCACCGGTCCACCCACATATCAAATTATCAAAGTAACAAACACAAATCATATGAACATGACGAAAACTAGCTTGACTATAATTCTCATGTGTCCTCGGGAGCGCTTTTCTCTATATAAGAACTTGTCCAAGCTTGTCCTTTGCTACAAAAAGGATTGGGCCACCTTGCTGCACTTTATTTACTTTCATTGCTTGTTACTCGTTACAAATTATCTTATCACAAAACTATTTGTTACCTACAATTTTAGTGCTTGCAGAGAATACCTTACTGAAAACCGCTTGTCATTTCCATCTGCTCCTCGTTGGGGTCGACACTCTTACTTATCAAAAGGACTACAATAGATCCCCTACACTTGTGGGTCATCAGGCCTCGCCGTCGTCCACCGCCTTGGTGCTCTCGGTGCGACGTGGTCAACATGGTCAAGGATTGATTTATACCGGAAGAGGACTATACGTGGAGAGGCTGACAGGTGGGTCCCCGGCCGCAAGAAGGAAGTGCCTCCTTATTACGCACCAAATAATGATTCCTCCACCTGACAGCAGGGACCTACCGGAAGGGCCTCGGTATTTTGGCTTAGTTGTATTTTGCGAAAAAACATTTTCCCCCAGACAGCTGGGACCCACCAGATATATCTTCGGACAAAAGGAAAGTGCCTCCATATTAGGCGCGAAAAAATGAATCCTCCCCCTGACAGCTCGGACCCACTTAGGGAGTCCTGGACTAGGGGGTGTCCGGATAGCCGGACTATCATCATCGGCCAGACTCCAAGACTATGAAGATACAAGATTGAAGACTCCGTCCCGTGTCCGGATGGGACTTTCCTTTGCGTGGAAGGCAAGCTTGGCGATACGGATATGTAGATCTCCTACCATTGTAACCAACTCTGTGTAACCCTAGCCCTCTCCTGTGTCTATATAAACCGGAGGGTTTTAGCCCGTAGGACAACACAACCATTACAACAATCATACCATAGGCTAGCTTCTAGGGTTTAGCCTCCTTGATCTCGTGGTAGATCCACTCTTGTACTACCCATATCATCAATATCAATCAAGCAGGAGTAGGGTTTTACCTCCATCGAGAGGGCCCGAACCTGGGTAAAAACATCGTGTCCCTTGTCTCCTGTTACCATCCGCCTAGACGCATAGTTCGGGACCCCCTACCCGAGATCCGCCGGTTTTGACACCGACATTGGTGCTTTCATTGAGAGTTCCTCTGTGCCGTCACCGATAGGAAGGATGCCTCTTCCCGTCTTTAGAGACGGTATCTTCGCCGAAGGAGCCATGGCCGCCGGCCAAACTATCCGGCTGGGTGGTTTTCTCATGACCGCCTGTTCGGCCACCGCTTCGACGACGACCTCTTAGGTCGTCAAAAGCAATCTTCGCGTCAACTCGGAATTCGCCGAGCAGTTAGATCCAATAGAGCTTTCGTCCGTAAACGAGCTCTTGGATCGCATCGCCGCCCTGGGAGTCGCTACAGACTACAATCAGATTGGGCTTAAAACCGATCTGAGAGAGATTAACTCTCCCCAGGTTACCCACCACGTTGCGGTGGTAGAAGAACAACGCGGCGACTCTTCTCCTATATTGAAAACCAGTCATGTCCGGGCTTCCGAACCCTTCATGCCGGACTCCCGCAGGGGGAGGGACTTCGATCAAGCACTGAACCTAAAGTCAGGCGTCGAACCAGACTCGTTGGACGACGTCCAACGATCCAAGCTTCCAAATTCGGAAACTTCTCGGCCCTTGAGCCTCGAGATGGGTAGGGTTCCGGACTTAATTCCACCCACCCACCCAGACATATGCGATCTATCTCAAATCCGGCAAGAGCCCGCTGAAATAGTACATCATTACTGGGCCAGATTCCTCCTGGTTATGGACAGGATAAAGGACTGCCGAGAGGAAAACGCAATTTCAATTTTCTGCAACAATTGCACAGACGAGGGAATCTTGAACGCCATCAGTCGCCGTGAAATTACACGCTTCTCCGACCTGGCGTCCATAGTACGAAAGTACTGTGTGATGGAGAGTTTCCGGAAAACCGAAACTAAGTTTTGGGACAATCCGGCCCCGAATATAACCCTAGTCCGTAACAAAAGGGTGCAGTACACTCAGGCACTAGGTACAAAAACCAAAAAGCAAAAACCCCTTAAAGGGCAAGGAACCGTACTGGAGGGATGGCTCAGCGGACCCTGTAAAATTCACAGTACAGAAGGCGCCACACCAACACATAGCCTTCGGGCATGTTGGATATTGCGGCAGGTGGCCAAAAGTGGCGAGGAGCTTCTAGCCCCGAAAAACCACTCCAACTATACCAGTATGGTGTCAACAGTCTTCGAGACTTTCGCATCAAATAATGTGCGAAAACGAACAATCCGCAACCTCGCCGAAGTCTACCAAGTAGCAACAACAAATCCATGGAGCGACACGGCCATCACCTTCAACGCCAGCGACGAACCTAAATTCCGAATAGCCCGAGCACCAGCTGCATTGGTCCTCAGTCCAATAGTGGACGGCTTTCGTCTTACCAAGGTACTCATGGATGGCGGCAGCGGACTAAACCTCATCTACGAGGAAACTCTTCAAAAAATGGAAATAGACTGGAGCCGCATTGAGCGAAGCAGCACAACCTTTTGAGGAATAATCCCTAGCCGGGAAGCGCGCTGCACAGGAGAAATCACACTTGATGTGGTGTTCGGCTCGCCGGATAATTACAGGTCCGAAGAAGTCACGTTCCAAGTGGCCCCGTTCAGCAGCGGATATCACGCTATATTAGGACGGGAGGCATTCACAATTTTCCAAGCCATACCCCATTACGGGTACATGAAGCTTAAAATGCCTGGGCCCGGCGGAACAATCACTCTCGCTAGTGATCCGGACATAGCACTCCGCGCCGAAAACAAGACAGCCGCATTAGCCCTGGAGGCACTATCCGAAGCCCTAGCGGCAGAAGAACTCACTGCGCTGCGCTCTACGGTGAATAGGGACGATGTGATACTCGATAAGAGATCCAAGTCCACCTCTCTCAAATCAGCGGACGAAATAGTCAAATTCCATGTCCACCCAATGGACCCAACAAAGACGGCCTCCATCGGGGCGCAGTTGAACCCTGATGTAGATGCCGCACTGCGAGAATTCCTTCGGGAAAATTGGGACATCTTCGCCTGGCACCCTTCAGATATGCCAGGAATCCCACGCAGATTGGCAGAACACAGCCTAAATATCCTAAAAGGATTCAAGCCAGTCAAAGAGGCTCTTCGGCGATTTTCCGAACCCAAAAGACAGGCAATGGGAGAAGAGCTAGCCAAACTACTGGAAGCCGGATTCATCAGAGACATCAAATATCCGGACTGGCTAGCAAACCTGGTAATGGTACCAAAGAAGGACAAATCCTGGCGCCTATGTGTCGATTTTAAATACCTCAACAAGGCCTGCCCAAAGGATCCCTTCCCCCTCCCCCGCATCGACCAAATAATCGATGCTACTGCAGGGCACGATTCGTTGTGCTTCCTTGACGCATATTCCGGCTACCATCAAATCAAGATGGCGGAAGCGGATAAAGCCGCAACAACATTCATTACTCCATATAGACCATTCTGCTTCAACACGATGCCCTTCGGACTCAAAAACGCCGGCGCAACATATCAGCGCATGATTCAGACATGTCTGGCTACCCAGATCGGCAAAACAGTAGAAGCATATGTAAACGACGTAGTCGTCAAAACAAAACACGTTGACACTCTAGTAGACGATTTGAGGCTCACATTCGACAACCTCCGAGCATATGACATCAAGCTAAATCCGGAAAAATGCGTTTTCGGCGTACCAGCCGGAAAGCTCCTGGGCTTCATTGTATCCGGTAGAGGAATTGAAGCAAACCCAGCCAAGATCGGAGCTCTGTCACAGCTAGACATTCCAAAAGACCTCAAACAAATACAAAAATTGACCGGATGTGTGGTGGCCCTAAGTCGCTTTATCTCCCGTTTGGGAGAAAAGGCATTGCCCCTCTATCGCCTCCTCAGGCGCACCTTACACTTCGAGTGGATGGATGCTGCCACTGCCAGACTCGAAGAAATCAAAGCCATATTGGCAACAAATCCGGTCCTGGCCGCGCCTAACCTCGGCGAACCAATGTTGTTATACATCGCGGCAACACATCAAGTTGTAAGCGCGGTACTCGTCGTCGAGCGAGAAACAGAAGGGTACAAATTCCCTCTTCAAAAACCAGTGTACTATGTATCCACTGCCTTAACACCCTGCAAGTCCCGGTACCCGCACTATCAAAAGATAGCGTATGTGGTGTTCATGGCATCCTGGAAGCTCTGACACTACTTTCATGAGTGTTCGATAACAGTGGCCTCCGAAGTACCCCTCAACGACATTATAAACAACCGCGACGCGACGGGCAGGATTGCAAAATGGGCCATTGAGCTCTTACCATTCGATATAACTTATAAACCTTGGTGCGCTATAGAGTCGCAAGTCTTAGCTGACTTCGTCGCCGAATGGACCGAAGCCGAACTCCCTAAAGAGTACGGCGCATACTCCAATTGGATTATGCATTTTGACGGCTCCAAAATGTTGGCCGGCTTGGGGACTGGCGTCGTATTGACGTCCCCAACCGAAGACACAGTCCAATATGTACTTCAGATAATGTACACGGACTCCAACAATGCGGCTGAATATGAGGCCCTCCTACATGGCCTCCGGATGGCAATCTCCATGGGCATTCAACGCCTAGAGGTGCGCGGGGATTCAAACCTCGCAATATCCCAAGTAAATGGAGACTTTGACGCCAAGGATCCGAAAATGGCAGCCTATCGTAACGCTGTCCTAAAAATGTCAGCTCGGTTCGAAGGGCTCGAATTCCACCATGTAGCCCGAGATAATAACCAAGCAGCCGACGTACTGGCACGCATCGGCGCAAAACGCGACGCTGTCCCTCCTAACATCTTCCTGGAACGGCTCTTTAAGCCATCCGTACTATGGGAAGAGGAGTCCGTAAATGACAACCCGGAGGCAGCTGCACCACCCAACACAGAACAATCTGACATAATCAGCGACTCAGCTGATGAAATAACACCTTCAGCCCACGAAATAATGGCAGTAATCGCCCCGTGCACAGAGCCGTTCCTAGCCTACTTACTTAGGCAGGAGCTTCCCGAAGACCAAAATGAGGCCCGCCGGGGTAGTCCAAAGATGCTCAGGACTTAGTCCAAAGATGCGTCGGTTGTCAGCTCTTTGCTAATCAGAGCCATATGCCACCCACCGCCCTCAAAACTATACCCATTACCTGGACGTTCACGGTCTGGGGGCTTGACATGGTCGGACCCCTTAAAGGGGGAACCCACAAGCAAAGGTACCTATTGGTCATGGTGGACAAATTCACCAAATGGATAGCGGCCAAGCCAGTTAAACCGGCAGAGTCCGGACCAGTGATAGACTTCATATCCGGGGTAGTACACCGTTATGGTGTCCCCCATAGCATCATTACCGATAACGACACGAACTTCACGGCCGACGAGGTTAAATTATGGTGCAAAAATATGGGCATTAAGCTCGATTACACTTCAGTCTATCATCCTTAAACCAACGGTCAGGTGGAACGAGCAAATGGTCTAATAATGAGCAGCATCAAACCCAGACTAGTGCGGTCCCTTACGAAATCTGACACGCACTGGGTAGAGGAGCTCGACTCCGTACTCTAGGGGCTTCGGATAACGCCCAACCGTACTACCGGATTCACACCATTTTTTATGGTATACGGCACAGAGGCAGTTTTGCCCTGCGACATCATTCATGACTCACCTCGAGTGCGCATGTACGAAGAAAGAGAAGCCGAGCTGGATCGGCAGGACAGCTTGGACGCATTGGAGGAAGAACGCGACGTCGCCAAGGCTCGTTCCGCATTCTATCAGCAGCAAGCTCGAGATATCAAAGCAGAGAAGTACGGGCTAAGACTTACAATGTTGGCGAACTAGTTCTACGTCTGCCGGGCAAGAAAAAGGACAAGCTCAAACCCAAATGGGAAGGCCCCTTCATTATCGATCTAGTCCTGACCGGCGGAGCGTACCGTCTGCGAAATGCGTCGGACAACCAACTCGAGCCGAACCCATGGAACGCAGCCCGCCTCCGAAGATTCTATGCCTAGCGCCAGACTAAGAGTTCGTCCCCTTCCCCCGCCCAAATTTTTACACTTCAGCTGTCTTTCGTTTCTCTTTTTTCTCTCACCCCTTTTCATAAAATCCCTTAAAAGCCTACTTGCGCATTGTTCGCACACACTTGACGTGCTATCTGCACTCATTATACCTGGGGGCTTCTTTTCCAAAAGCTTAATTATAAGGGCTTCATGCCCAGCACATGTGTCAAACTTCCACATGTACCTTTTATTCACCATTATATGCATCGATATGACTTAAGTTTTGGCCAAGCTGGGTTGCCTGGCTCCTGTGCTTATCCCTATGTTCCCTATTGTTCGGCTAGGAGGTAAAGGGAGCACCTCTGCGATTGTTACTGCCGGGTCAGCCGGATGTGTACCTCAGACTGGGTGAAGCCGAAAGCTAGCGTTCTTAAGAGAATATTCGGTCGGTGACTTGAAAGATGATTTTTTTACCCATTTATTTATCTGCCCCCAAATATTCGGCCGGACATGCACTTTAGGGCATGCCTCCCAGGGAAAGGAACCCTTAATGGAACTATTCTCCCTGGAAGATGTTTCTTACTACCCATGTAATATAACATAACTAGTTGGGCACTTGTCTGATAAAGCACTAATGACCCCTACGCCTTGTCTCCATGCATGCCCCGGTTGTTTCTTAACCGATAAGGTATTCGGACACACTCCGGACCCTAGGGTCCCGAGGTTGAAGCGAAAAGGTCGGCAAAGACAAACGATCTACAATCCGGCTAGAAGGCATTTTACATGTCATTTTAAAATACATTGTCAAATCGACTAACTGTATTCCTCCTCAATCCCGTCTAACAGGCTGTCTAATTTACAGTCCCGTTGGCAATACTTAGCGGCCAACTCTACTTGGCCGTACACTAAACTCACAGGGATCTCCTTCCCATCGGGCCCCACAGGTCCGACCTCGGCCATGTGGTTGGGGTCCGCCTTCTTGTACCGCGTCTTCACCATGGCCCAGACCTCCCTGGCACCTTGGCGGCAGGCCGAAATCTTCCATAAACGGAAGCGCTGCCGCGCTCCCTGAAGCATCTCCACAAGCTCTCCAAGGCCCTCGGGTAGGGAGAGGGACGGCCATAAAGCCTGGACGAATCCGCTCATTACCTGCCGAACTCGTTCGAGCAGTTGCACCAGCTCGGGAAGTTGATCACCCGTTGATACGGGCATCTCCTCCGCAGGGCAACTTGTGAGCACACCTACAGACATATTTTTGTCAATTGACTTCCTCGCCGAACTCTTCTTTTCAAAAGGGTTCGCTCAAGCACTTACTATAGATGCCGCGACGAAGCCGCTGATTCTCCTTCACGGAGACAGACAGCTCGGCCCGAACACCTTTCAGCTCTTCTCCAAGATGGGCGTGGGCATCCTGGAGCTTGTTCCTTTCCTGTTGCACCCTCGTCAGCACCCTCTCGCCGGCCTTCAGCTGGCGCAGTAATTCTTGCCTGTCCGGGTCCTGTCCGGCACCACCTACAATGTCATTGTCAGACTTACACGCACACGTACACCAATTATCTTTTTGCAATAATGTGTTACCAGGAGGGGTCTCTGTGCTTCCTCCCGCGGCGGCTAGTGCGGCCTCAAGTTGGGCCTTGCACTCTTGTAGCTCCTGGGACAATTGGGTATTCTTCTTTGTAAGATCCTGCATATCAAATGATCCTGAAATCAGTTATTCCAACTACTTTATGTCTCGGGGGCTACTAGCATATACAACTATTAAAATCTCTGACCCGTATGTCCTTTACATACTGCTCCGTGGCTCTGGTCAAACCATCTTGAGCGGCATGGAGGTGCGTGTCCCCCGCGTTAAAGGCATTCAACGCCTCGGGGAGAAGCACGCGTCACGTAAAACTGTCCGGCGGCGCCTATGGTTCATGGCGCTCTCCACCTCATACCTGGTGGCGGACAGTCTGTCGGCATCCTTCGTTGGAGGAGTATCCGGCTCGTGCCTTGCGCTCGCCTCCCCCTCCAGGCCAGGCGTTGGAGCCTGGCCGGCAGAAGCTGGGTTGGCAACTCCTACGCCCACAGTCCGATGGGCACTCTTTCTCCTGCAAAGGTCGTGAGCATTCAAACACTTCCTAGGAATTTTGTCCTAAATAACAACTGCGAGCTATACCGTTGCGGCGACGTCTCGATCCGCGCCGCACTCCTCTTCCGCCTGCTAGGCCGGACTGACCCTTGTTGGCCAGCTGCCGTGGCCTCGGCCCCCTGCCCTGAAGGCTCCCCCTGCGAGACACCATGGTACACGGTGGTCAGAAATGCGCAAGGACGGAACAATGGTGTCAGGACTTCGGTCACATTCACCTGGGGAGTCGGAGATAGGCCAGGGTAGTCAGCCGTAATGGCGACTAGAGCATTGTCCATACTGAGTTGATGGAACACCCCGTCTATTAGCTCCACCTTTATGTCCGGATCCTCTTCGGAGGACGCATCAAGGGATCTTTCTGGATCCTCGGGCTGTGGAGCCGGGCTATGAATGCTCTCCACAGTCCGGCGCAGACCCTGCGTCAAAGCCATAAAGTAAGGTACTTAACTTTGAAAGCATGGGTCAGATAAATGAACATTCGCTTACCCAGCTTTGAGGGTTGTTCATGGAGAACCCATTCAATGGGCTCGTCTGGAGGAAGTCCTCCTTCTCCCCCTTGTACAGGCCGGACAGAATCTTCGCCAGGTCTTCGGCCGATCCCGGCACTCGGCGGCCGTGACGAGTGGCATCATTCTCTCCGTTGAAATCCCACATGGGGTGGCCCCTGTATTGCAGTGGCTGCACCCCCCGCATAATGCATGTGGCCATGACTCCAATCATGGTCAGTCCGGAATGGGCCAGCAACCTTATCCGGCCCATCAAATAATGGACGCTCTTGTCTTTCTCTAGCTGGGGGCTCCACGGACGCCAACTCAGGCGTTTCTTCAGAGGAGCATTGCTGAACTCTGGGAGGCCGATCCGAACAGGGTCCGGCAGCGGAGCGTCTTCTACGTAAAACCATTCTGAAGGCCAGTCTTCGGACGCTTTCTTAGGGGTTCCGGATGGATATCCGGTCCTAGCGATGCGCCATATTTCGGCACCGCCCACTTGATATATGGACCCCTCGTGAGAATGGGGTACAAGGAAAAATAACCTCTTCCACAGCGCAAAATGGGGCTCGATGCCCAGGAATAGCTCGCAAAGAGCTACAAAGCCCGCGATATGCAGAATCGAGGCGGGCGTGAGGTGATGGAGCTGGAGCCCGTAGAACTCCAGGAACCCGCGGAGGAACGGATGTACAGGAAATCCGAGCCCCCTTATCAGATAGGGGACGAAGCATACCCGCTCCCCTTTGTTGGGACTTGGGGTAGCCTCCGCTTGCTTCCCACCTGTGTAGGTGGCCAGCCCGGCTCGAACCGGAACCATAAAGGCCGAAGGAAGATATCCCTCTGCTTGGAGCGTCACTAGCTCGTTGTGAGGGACAGAACATCTCCTCCAATCTCCTGGCAGAGGGCTGGGAGCGCGAGAGGAGGAGCCGCGTCGACGGTTCATGATGGAATGGATTTTTTGGTCAGAGGCGCTCCGATGAGTACTCGCGGAAGGAAGATGGTGTGATTTGGATCTGGATTCTTGCCTCTCTTATATGCAGATTATTTGCGCAGCTAGGGGGTAAAGCATAAAAGATACCCTGGCTTTTCGCATTCATGCGACGCGTGGAAGAAGGCTATTACTGGGCGTGGAAGCCAAGGAGCGCAACGTTTACAAAAGAGCCGGAAACTGTTCGACAGGTACATGGAACTTAAAGGAGAACCCGCCTTGCAACGCCGGAGACTATATACGCGCTGGACTTATCGTCATTGAAGCCTGGTTCGGGGGCTACTGAGGGAGTCCTGGACTAGGGGGTGTCCGGATAGCCGGACTATCATCATCGGCCGGACTCCAAGACTACGAAGATACAAGATTGAAGACTCCGTCCCGTGTTCGGATGGGACTTTCCTTGGCGTGGAAGGCAAGCTTGGCGATACGGATATGTAGATCTCCTACCATTGTAACCGACTCTGTGTAACCCTAGCCCTCTCCGGTGTCTATATAAACCGGAGGGTTTTAGCCCGTAGGACAACACAACCATTACAACAATCATACCATAGGCTAGCTTCTAGGGTTTAGCCTCCTTCATCTCGTGGTAGATCCACTCTTGTACTACCCATATCATCAATATCAATCAAGCAGGAGTAGGGTTTTACCTCCATCGAGAGGGCCCGAACCTGGGTAAAAACATCGTGTCCCTTGTCTCCTGTTACCATCCGCCTAGACGCATAGTTCGGGACCCCCTACCCGAGATCCGCCGGTTTTGACACCCACACCCACCATCAATAACTTCGCACGCTAGGAAGTGCCTCTTTATCCTCACTGATACCTGGGACCCACCTGGTCGAAGCGTATGTTGCTTTGTCATTCTGGTCACGAACGTGTACATAAATACTGGTCGATCGGTCTCTGTGTAACAATGAATTGTGGCCGAGCAAGTAGCGGCACATCTAGTAGTAGAGGCCCAGCATAGCAGTTCAGGAAGTCCCTTCTAAACCGAGTACACGTATGTACAGCCACATGCAAAAAATACGGCCACGTATGTACATACGGGAGGGGTCTCGAACGCATACTCACGCATACGTATGGCCAGGGATCATGTACATGGAAATTCAACGGACGGCAGCAATGGCGTCATGTTCATCGGGCAGCCAATCAGCTGGGTCAGAATGGAGAAACAACGTCCTGGTCATCGGGAGGCAACACACTGGGTCAGAATGTGTCCTGTTCAACAGGAGCCAACCGGCTTGGACAGAACAGTCGAAACAGGGTCTGGCGTACCGTAGTAAAGAGGAAACGACCTTCTGCTTGACCAGGTATAGTCGAAACGGGGGTCCTGTTCATCAGGAGGGGTGTGGTGTACCGCAAAACAGAGGAAACCGACTTGTGTTGGAGTGCTGTGGTCGAAATGGGGGTCCTGTTCATTGAACACGGAGGAAACAGACTTGTGTTGGAGCACTAGGGTCAAATCAGGGGTGCTGTTCATCGGATGGGTGTGGTGTACCACAAAACAGGACTCCACAGGCTACTTTTCACCCACCATCGACTTCCTTCAGCCTCCACCTACACTGTTCATCAACCGCGTCTTCCTCCTGCCTCCACCAGCTACTGTTAATCCACGGGCTACTATTCATCCAGCCTCCACCGGCTACTGTTCAACCAGCCCTCCATGGGTCCTATTCATCCAGCCTCCATGAGGTCCTGTTCAACCAGCCCTCCATAGGGTCCCTCCACCGGCTACTGTTCATCCACCCCCACCTTCTTTATCGGGGTCCTGTTCATCCGGCGGCAATAGTCTCTACCACCATGGGAGCCTGTTCATCCAACCCCACCGGGAACTGTTCATCCAACCCCCACCGGGGATTGTTCATCAAGAGGCAGCTTTGACCGGCTTCAGTTAGCAGCAGTAGCGAAGGAATCACTCGGGTTCAATTAACAGCAAGGGATCGATCAGGGTTCAGTAATGTAGCTAGTGCAATCGCTCGGGTTCTGTTAGAGCCTGATGCCGGCTTGAGCTACGTCGGTATTTCCCCAAAGAGGAAGGGATGATGCGGCACAACGTTGGTAGGTAGTTACCTCAGTGATGAGACCAAGGTTATTAAACTAGTAGGAGAACCAAGCAACACTACGTGAATGGCACCTGCACACAAATAACAAATACTCGCAACCCGACGTTTTAAAGGGATTGTCAATCCCTTTCTGGCAACGGTGCCAGAAATTGGCAAACAAACATGAGAGAGTTGTAAATATTGATAGATCGAACGCCAAAAAAAATAAAGTGCAGCAAGGTATTTTTGTATTTTTGGTTTAATAAATCTGAAAATAAAAGCAAAGGAAAATAGATCGCAAAGGCAAATATAATAAAGAAGAGCCCGGGGGCTGTAAGTTCCAATAGTGGCTTCTCTCGAGAAAAATAGCAAATGTTAGGTGAAAAAAATTATTGTTGGGCAATTGATAGGACTTCAAATAATCATGATGATATCCAGGCAATGATCATTATATAGGCATCACGTCCAAGATTAGTAGACCAACTCTTGCCTGCATCTACTACTATTACTCCATACATCGACTATTATCCAGCATGCATCTAGTGTATTAAGTTCATGGAAAAACGGAGTAATGCAATAAGAACGATGACATGATGTAGACAAGATCTATTTACGTAGAAATAGACCCCATCTGGTTATCCTTAATAGCAACGATACATACGTGTAGTTTCCCCTTCTGTCACTGGGATCAAGCACCGTAAGATTGAGCCCATCACAAAGCACCTCTTACCATTGCAAGATAAATAGATCAAGTTAGCCAAGCAAAACATGAATATAGGAGAAGTTATACGAGGCTATAAGAAATCATGCATATAAGAGATCAAAGAAGACTCAAATAACTTTCATGGATAAAAATATAGATCTGATCATAAACTCAAAGTTCATCGGATCCCAACAAACACACCGCAAAAAGAGTTACATCATATGGATCTCAAAGAGACCATTGTATTGAGAATCAAGAAGAGTGCGAGAGAGGAAGCCATCTAGCTACTAACTACGGACTCGTAGGTCTACAAAGAACTACTCATGCATCATCGAAGAGGCACCAACGGGCATGATGAACCCCTCTATGATGGTGTCTAGATTGGATCTGGTGGTTCTGGAACTTGTGGCGGCTGGAATTGATTTTCATCGACTCCCCTAGGGTTTCTGGAATATTGGGGTATTTATATAGTGAAGAGGCGGTTCGGGTGGCACCCGAGGTGGGCACAACCCACCTAGTCGCGCCTGGGCCCCCAGGCGCGCCTTGGTGGGTTGTGCTCCCCTCGGAGCGCCCCCCAGGTGCTTCTCCGGCCCACTAGATGTCTTCTAGTCCATAAAAAGACACAAATAGTTTCGCTGCGTTTGGACTCCGTTTGGTATTGATTCCCTGCGATGTAAAAAACATGCAGAAAACAACAACTGGCACTTGGCACTATGTCAATAGGTTAGTACCAAAAAATGATATAAAATGACTATAAAATAATTGTAAAACATCCAAGAATGATAATATAACAACATGGAACTATCAAAACTTATAGATACGTTGGAGACATATCAGCATCCCCATACTTAATTCCTTCTCGTCCTCGAGTAGGTAAATGATAAAAACAGAATTTTTTTGATGTGGAATGCTGCCTCACATATTCATGACATATTCATTTTTTTATAGCATGGACATTTGAACTTTTATACGGTTCAAAGAAATAGTCTAGTTTTGATATGAGACTTAAATACTCAAGCATATCAACCAGCAACCATGTCTTTCAAATATCAACGCTAAAATAAGTTATCCCTAGCCCATCATGCTCAATCATTGATCCATTCATGCAATGCACTCGCATATTAGCTACACCCAATGTTCAAGTACGATCATAGTGCCCCCTAGTTGGTGCTTTATAAGACAAGATGGAGACTCAAATTTAAAATAAAAATTTCATAAAGTAAAAGAAAGGCCCTTCGCGGAGGGAAGTAGGGATTTGTAGAGGTGTTAGAGCTCAAACGAAAATTATAGAGATACAACATTTTGAGAGGAATGCTTTTCCTATCAACGAGAACAATCGAGAAGTTCCCAATACTTTCCATGCTAGATATATCATAGGCGGTTCCCAAACAAAAATTAAAGTTTATTCCTTTCTCAACCATACTTTCACTTTCCATGGCTAGTCGTATCCACGGTTGCCCTCCATACCAACACTTTCCAAGGAATTTATTATTTGACAACATAAAGTAAATTCATTATTCATTTTGGGACTGGGCATCCCTAATACCTTTGCCTTACTCTCGTGCAATGACAAGTGAATAAACACTCATCATGAGAATAACATATCTAGCATGGAAATATATTAGCCACCCCCTACTACTTCATGAGCTGTAAGAGCACACAAAAGAGAAATTTAATCAAAATGAAGGCTAGCAAAAGATTGAGAAGCGACCAACCAAGAAACGAATAATCTCATAAGCGAGCATTAAGCGTAATTAACACCGAATAATGCACCGCAAGTAGGATGTAATTTCATTGCATAACTATTGACTTTCGTGCTTGCATAGGGAATCACAAAGCTTAACACCAATATTCTTACTAAAGCATAATTACTCATCAACATGACTCACATATCACATCATCATATCTTAAAACTATTACAATGAGTCAAGTTTATTTTGTCCAATGATCTTCATGGAAGTTTTTATTATATCGTCCTTGGATATCTATAACTTTTGAACTAATTCTCATGTGTTTCTTTTGAGAAGCTCAAACAAATATAAGTGAAGATCATGAACATAATAGTTCTTTCTCTCAAATTAATTTAAGTCAAGCAACAGAGAATTTCTTAAAAAAATTACTAACTCCCAAATAAATCTAAGTGAAGCATGGGAGCATTTCTTAAAAAATAACAAAGCACACCATGCTAAAAAGGATATAAGTGAAGCATAGAGAGCAATTTTAACAAGTCATGGCATAATTTTGGGTCTCTCAAATAGGTGTGTCCAGCAAGGATTCAAGACTTAAAACTAAAAGAAAAACAAGCAAAGACTCATATCATACAAGACGCTCCAAGCAAAAGTCATAGTATGTGACGAATAAAAAAATAGTTTCGATTAAAATACCGATGGTCGTTAGAAGAAAGAGGGGATGCCACTCGGGCATCCCCAAGCTTATTTGCTTGCTTCTCTTTGGTTAATAGCTTGGGATACCATGGGCATACCCAAGCTTAGGCTCTTTTTACTCCTTATTCATTCATCCATCATAACATCACCCAAACTTGAAAACTTCAATCACACAAAACTCCAAAAAACCATCGTGAGATCCGTTAGTATAAGAAAGCAAATCGCTACTATAAGTACTGTAGAAAACCAATTCATATTTTATTCTTGCATTATGTCTACTATATTCCAACTTTTCTATGGCAAAAACTATTCAAAGAAAACAATAGAATCCTCCAAACAAGCACACAACGCAAAGAAAATAGAATCTGTCAAAAACAGAACAATCTATAGCAATCTGAAAATTATGAATACTTATGTAACTCCAAAAATTATGAAAAATTACAAAGAATTGAGCAATTTGTATATCAATCTTGTGTAGAATAATTCAGAGAAAAAGCATGTTTCTGTGATTTATGAAAATTATTTTTGTGAGCGCAAAAGTTTCCGTTTTTCAACTAGATCAAAACAACTATCACCCAACAAGATCCTAAAGGCTTTGCTTGGCACAAACACTAACTAAAACACAAAAAACACAATCATAACAGTAGCATAATTGTTCAAACACTCAAGAACAGAAAGCAAAAAACAAATGTAAATTTTATTCATTGGGTTGCCTCCCAACAAGCGCTATCGTTTTACGCCCCTAGGTGCAAGGATCTAAGTTTTGTCATCTTTGTTCTTAAATTCCTTAGACGTATTTTCAGCATTAGGTTTTGTAAGAACGACATATAATATATTATACATAGAAACTTAGCACTATCAAGTTGCTTATCATCCTCTTTGATTTTCGGCAACAATCCAAGAATAATGTTGGTTAACATTATTAAAAACTTGTTGGATTATATCTAAAACAGGTACTTCCTTTTTAAGATTGTCATCAAAGATTTGATTATCCCCAAGAAAATGCCTTAGCGCATAATCACTATTATATAAAATTTCATCTATCAGGGGTTTTTCACGATTCATACCATAAAAATCAAAGATTTCCCTAGCTTCTCGTATTATGTAATCAAAATCATTCATAAGAACAAGAATGGCCAACTTTTTAGCCTTGGAATTCTTTATGATAGATAGCTCAAAAAAAAATCTTTGCAAGGTAGGATGAGTACGGATAAATTTATTTTCATGTTTTAGAACTAGTGCTTAAATAGCTTCCGCATAAGATTTAGTCCTCTTAAGTATAGGAACATCATCAAGACTTAAATTGCCAATAGAGGTGAAAAATTCTTGGATATGTTCTTTTCCCATAACATTCCCTTGCCCCAAAACAAAAGTTTTAGCATCCAGATTGCCAGACCGTCTAATTTTAGGAGTCAGGCCATCATCTGTTTCTGCCATACCAAAGTCACTCATGATTGCAAGCAAAAAGATAGATCTGATGAAGAAACGACAAACGAAAAAGAGGGCGAATAAAATGGCATATTTTTGTGAAGTGGGTGAGAGGAAAACGAGAGGCAAATGGCAAATAATGTAAATTGCGAGAAGATGAGATTTGTGATCAGGAACCTGGTAGATGTTGATGATGTCTCCCCGGCAACGGCGCCAAAAATTCTTTTTGATGCCTGCTTGAACTATGTCGGTATTTCCCCAAAGAGGAAGGGATGATGCAGCACAGCGACAGTAGGTATTTTCCTTAGTGATGAGACCAAGGTTATCGAACCAGTAGGAGAACTAAGCAACACTACATGAACGACACCTGCACACAAATAACAAATACTCACAACCCGGCGTATTAATGAGGTTGTCAATCCCTTTCGGATAACGGCGCCAGAAATTGGCAAACGGACATGAGAGAGTTGTAAATATTGATAGATCGACCGCCAAATAAAATAAAGTGCAGCAAGGTATTTTTATATTTTCGGTTTAATAGATCTGAAAATAAAAGGAAAGGAAAATAGATCCCGAAGGCAAATATAATAAAGACTGTTAGGGGCGCCACCAATCGCCACGATGGCCTTCTCGTCATCTCCACTTGCCACCTCGCACCGCTTGGCTACACAACTACCCTCCATGTGCACCAGGAACGATCCTGCGGCGACACGTCGTCGGATGCGCTGGAGCGTGGGCGCAGAGTGGTGGCTTCGCCGCGGCAAGCGCCTTGCCGCGGTCGCTGTCTTGTCACACCCGCAAGCTTGTCGCTCGCCGGGTCTTGCCGGGACGCGCGGTGCGTCGCGGCAAGTCTCTCGAAATGCCTTGGTTGGCCTTCCCGGTGAGCTCCTCTTGCCGGGGGCTTGTCCTTACAGTTAAACACTTTGTTCTTGAATGGCAGTAATAGGAATAGCGAAGGATCTTGGCGGACGCCCGGCAAGCCTTGCCGCGGGACGCTGCGACTGCCCGTGCACAAGTTCGGGATACTAAGGTACCCCTACTTTAGTACACCGATAGGAGCCCCCGGGCCTGGGCCATACACGGTGCCAAGCGCTGTTGGGCCAGGCCCAAAACAGGGCACAGGCACGCGCGGCCTGGGTCCATAACAAATCTAACTCCATATCCACCACGCCCTCCCGTAACGGCACGCGTCAAATGCGGCGTCGTTGGAGAGATCGTGGGCAATTCTTAAATCAAGAAAGGCATAACGTTCGCCTCTCCCCTTTATAAGCAGAGGAAACAGGGGCCGTTCCCCCACCTTCGCCACTTGCGGTTTCTTCCTCAGAAAACTCCGCCGCTCCCCTCCGCTTCCCAAGCCGAAAGAGAGCAGCGCTCCGCCGCCCGTCGCCACCGTCGCCCCCAACGCTTCTGCGCTCCCTTGCCGCTTCCGCCATGGCTCCGAAGACCGGCAAGAGCACGAAGTCGGCTGAGGCGTTGCGGCTTGAGGCGTTGCGCAAGGAGAGAGTGCTTTCCCCCCCCCCCCCCCCCCGAGCTCACCCCGAAAGCGCTGCGGGAGGAGTTCTACCTCTTTTGGTCGACGGAGACGCGGGCGCATCCGTGCACGCCGGTGCTCTCCGCCGAAGCTTCTACTTCGAAGCGGTGCCCAAAAGGGTACCATTTCTTTCCAGTATTCTTCTACTGCAGGCTCTGCCCACCTTTTTCTGATTTCTTCTGTGATATCATGAATACCTACGGGTTTCATCTCCTTGACTTCACCCCCAACGCCGTTCTGACAATGGCGGTTTTCGCACATCTCTGCGAGAACTTCGTTGGTATCCACCCAAATGTTGCTCTTTTTCGCCACTATTTCATCCCCCGAGCCGAGAAAGGAGATCCCTTAGCTGGCAGGATCGCCTGGATCTCACGAGTCGGCATGAAGGAGGTGTATCTGGAGGGGGAGCTCCGCAGCAAATGGGACGAGTGGAGGGCGGAGTGGTGTTGGATTGTTGACGCCAATCCGCAGCCATTCACCAACTTGCGCCAGACCCGGGTAGTGCGCGGCGGCGACTGGAGCGCTCTGTCGCCGGACGATGCCAAGCTGAAGATCGCCACCACTTGAATCCTGTGGCTCAGGATTGCTGGGCTCACAGTAGGGGCCGTCGGCGCGGATTTCCTTCACCGTCGCATCGCCCCCTGCAGGAGAGGAGGAGACCTGCCTGGCTGTTTGGCGGCCCGGCGGATAACATGAGGCTGCGTCCAGGCCTCAACTTCAACTTCACAGTTCTGGAGCTTGACGGGATGCTCAAGGAGCTATTCAAGCACGACGCCAACCATCCGGAGTGGTTCAGGCTGCCGCAGGGCGTCATCCCACTGTGCAACAACTCCCAACTTGATCGCATCCGTGCAATGATGCCGGAGTGCGACTCGCATGGGATTATCCCAACTTGGGAGGAGCCTGCCGACGATGTAGTGTGGCAATTCTTCGACAGCCTGGTGGAGGTAGCAGTCTGTGCTGACGAGCAGAGGCTCCTCACCCGCGACACCACCGACGACAAGATGCGGTACATCGCCACCAGGGCCGAAGAGGCGGCAGCAGCCGCCGCCGCGGGTGAGTTTGGCTTTACGTTGGAGGAGGTAGAGGCGGCCGAGGCGGCAAGCCTTGCCGACCGAGAGGACCTTGGAGGGGAGGTCGCTGGCGAGGAGGAGCCCGAAGCTGAGGCAAGCGAGCCTGCCAGGGGCGCAACTGGCCAACCAACTTCAAGCTGCTTGCCGCAGACGGGGCCCTCAGCGCAGCCCCTAGCTCAAACAAGGAGGCGTCTTCGCAGGGCTGGAGACACAACAGGGTGGCAGACGGGCCAACAGCCGCAGCGCCGCGGGGCACGCTCCACCGCGGCAAGTACCGTTGCCGCGGGAGCATCTTATGCTGCGCCGGCAACTGGGGCTGGGTCTTCTCGAGCCACCACATCTGATCCCGCCGCAGCTTCCGGCAAGCGCCCAAGGGAGCCTACTCCTCCGCCTCACTGGGCAGAAAGGGTACCTGATTTCGACCTCTCCGCGCTGAGCTCCAATGAGGAGGAAGAAGAGGAGGAGGAGTAAGACTTTCTCCTTGTTGTACTTATATTTCTTCGATTTTCGTTGTTTCTTGTCTTTGTATCTGATCTGCTTCCCTCTGAATCCTTGTTCCATTTCAGGACTCTGGCCGAGAGAGCGGCGAAGAGGGCCAAGGTCCCCGTGGTTGTCATCGAGGACGATCCTGCTGTGATGGCAGAGGACACGTCCGAGACTACCTTGACGGACCCGGTACCATCTCCTCGTAGCAGCCCCCAACACAGCCCCCAGCGTAAGTATTTGTTCACTTCCCATTGTGGGGCGTGCTTGGGTGCTCTTTCTTTGCTGATATCTTGATTGCTGACTTGCTTGTGTAGGAGCAGAACAGGCCCATCAGGAGCAACCAGAAGCCGCTCCAGAGGTGATGTCTGCTTCGACTACGCCGCCAAGGGGCGATTCTCCGACAAGGGAGCGCTCTCCGGCCAGGAAGAGGTCCCCGGCAAGGGACGGAACCAGTGAGCCTATGGTGGAGGAACCCATGGTCATAGAGCCCAGCACAGGTAACCCTCCTTGTCGAAAACTTTCCCTTGGGTTCTTCTTCTGATCTTCTTTTTGGATATTTGCTTGACTTTTTCTTCCTCTTCCTATCTTCAGATCCCCCTCCCACCGACCCGATGGAGACTGAGGCCACCGGTGAGGAGGACGCACGCGGCAACACTGAAGGTGCCGCCGCCGCCGAGGAAGAGGCCGATGCTGACGATCCCGCCAGCAAAGAGGCCGCCAAGGCTGCTGGTGCAGGAGTTGGCGAGGGGCCCGGCGATCGTACTGACGACCCGGAGGGCGCAGGAGCGCAAGGCGCTACACCGACCGCCGACCCGTCTGCCGCTGATGCAGCACCGGGCTCCGAGGCGCCCCAGCCCGGCGCCTACTTGAAGGCCTGCGAGGGTGTTTTCATCCATCTTCCCTGGGCGTCGAGCTCCAGGGCGCCGATCGAGGGAGAGTCTTTTGACGGAGAGGTGCTCGCCTCCGCCGGGCTGTCAGTGGTTGATGCACCAAGCAGCAGCAGCGGCGAGTCCGAGGAGGAGCAACTGCTCCGGAAGCTGGTGTCG
The DNA here is from genome assembly GCA_963921465.1 of Triticum timopheevii. Lineage (NCBI taxonomy): Eukaryota > Viridiplantae > Streptophyta > Magnoliopsida > Poales > Poaceae > Triticum > Triticum timopheevii. The sequence continues at coordinate 385,363,121 of OY997268.1, read as the reverse complement.
CTCTACCGTGCCCGGCAGGCGAAGCTGGAGTCCCGGGAAGCGCTTGTCGCACGGGCGGGAGTTGACATAGAGAAGCATGCGGAGGAGCTCCAGAGCCGAAACCAAGAGGCCCTCCGCTCCATTGCGGAGGAGAGGGTGCAACTTGTCGAGGCACGGAAGGCCTTTATCCTTGAGAAGGCAGAGGCTGAGGAGCAACAGAGGCTTGCCGCTGAGGAGGTGTCCACCCGGGACAGTGAACTAACGCAGCGGAAAGTCAATCTAGACAGCTACGAGGAGGAGCTCACCGCACGCGAGCAATCACTTGGCGGGGCGCTCAAGGAGAAGAAGGACGCTGCGGCGGCTGCCGAGGCCGCCAAGAAGGAATTGGAGGTGAAGGTGACATAGCTGGAGGCTGATCTGAAAGAGAAGAATGAGGAACTTGCCGCACTCCAGCGCGAACGCGAGAAGGATGCCCTTGCTCATGGCGATCTGCAAGTCCAACTCGCCGACAAGGGCAAGGAATTGAACGTCGTCAAGGACTCAAATACTGACTTGGAGCTGAAGCTGGCCACCTTGACGGAGACGCTAGACGGCGCCAAGGGGCGAGAGAAAGAATTGAAGAAAGAGATCAAGGCCAATGAGGAGCTGCTAACGAGGGCCGCCGAGACTCAAAACACCTTCATGGCCACGGTGGAGCTCTGGACAGAGGGCCTCGTAAACATTGCCGCAACCATCGACGAGGAGGTGGCGGAACTGGACTTGGCGGGCTTCGGGTACTCCTCCGACGAGAATCTCCAGCCCAGCGCCAAGGTTACTCTTTTCTTCAAGGGTGTGGCGACGGCTCTCCAACAGCTCCAGCAAAGGATCCCAAAGAAGCTGGCTGACGAGTCCCGCGCAATCTGCGCCAAGGTCTTGGAGAAGGTGTTGGTGAAGATACTCTTCCGCAATCCGGGCCTCGACCTCACCCGCGTCCTCAAGAAGCTACCGGCAGGTGCTTATCTTGAAGAGCTCAAAGCCGTTGTCACACCCATTGTGGACAAGGTGAATGAAGTCAGGAGGATTGACGGCGAGCGCGTGGATTAGGCCACTCTTCTTTTTCCTTGTCGCTGTTATTTAAGTTATGAGAACAATTTAGTCAGTGCCGCAACAAGTTACTTTTGTAATATAACTTTATTTTGGGCAATGCTTGCTACGTTATCTCCTTTACTTGATTCCTTTCTTTGTATGTTTTTACCCTACGCTTTTAGGGAACTTGCCAGCGCAGGCACGCTTGCCGCGAGCGCTGAGTGCGGAACATCAGCGGCCCGCTGGCGGTGCCGATTCCGGCAAGAAACCTTGCCGCAACTAGTTGCAGCACACTTAAATTGTTGAGCGGACTCGAAACAAAGTAAGGGCGCAACTAGCTACAAGGAGGTTCCTCCGCGCACAGGCTTTCGATACAAAGCATGGTCGTTCAAGGAAGATAACTTAAATTTTTTTTAAAAAAAACTGATCATGCTCTTTTTTTTAAAAAAACTGATCATGCTCAGACTTTGGCTACTTAGCTTTTTCTTTTTGTCGTCTGTGTCCCGGCAAGGCCAAACTTCTTTGAACGACGCCTAGTCCACACCATTATCTTCTCTTCCCCCCCCCGGTGAACTTGTGGGTGAAGGAACCTCTTCTTTGAGAAAAAGAAAGAAGAGAAAATAACGATATGGAGCCTTAAGGCTCGTTATTGCTTACCGGGGCGAGTGCTGCACAAAGTGTCAGATAAAGCATGCAAAAAAGAAAGAATGCATGAAATTTGACAAGATGTGCGAAGCACAAGAACTTTATTTATGCACGGGATCTGCGCCCGTCTTTGTACAAAGGGTTACATGCAACAGCGGCAAGGCTTGTACAAAAGGTGGTTGCCGGAACAGGTTCCGGCAACCGCGCCTTATGGGTAAAACTTACGAAGATGCTCTATGTTCCAGGAATTGCTCATCGGAAAGCCATCTTCGGTCTCAAGGCGGACAGCGCCGGGCCTAGTGACTCGTTTTACCCGATAAGGGCCTTCCCACTTCGGCGTCAACTTGTTGGAATTCTTGGCGGATTGAACGTGCTGAAGAACAAGGTCGCCTTCCTCGAAACTTCTGGCATTAACTTTGCGGCTATGGTAGCAACGCAAAGCTTGCTGGTATCGAGCAGCTCGTACAGCAGCCTGAAGATGATCTTCCTCGAGGAGCAGTGCGTCATCTTGCCGCAGCTGCTCTTGCTCAAGCTCATTATAAGCGAGCACTCGAGGCGATCCGTATACGAGTTCCATGGGGAGAACTGCTTCCGCTCCATAGACTAGAGCAAAAGGTGTCTGGCCAGTGGCTCGATTTGGTGTCGTCCTAATCGACCAAAGAACCACTGGCAGCTCCTCGATCCAATTTCTTCCGCACTTGTGAAGCCTATCGAAAGTTCTGGTCTTGAGCCCGCGCAACACTTCAGCGTTTGTCCTCTCCTCATGACCGTTGCTTCTCGGGTGAGCAACAGAAGCGAAGCAGATCTTGGCACCAAGATCTTGGACGTACTGCATGAAGGTGCGGCTCGTAAATTGTGTGCCATTGTCGGTGATGATCCTGTTAGGGACTCCGAAATGGCAAACAATTGACCTGAAGAACTTGACTGCTGACTGTGCTGTCACCTTCCTCACTGCTTCCACCTCCGGCCACTTCGTGAACTTGTCGATCGCCACGTACAAGTACTCGAAGCCCCCGACAGCTCGGGGAAAGGGGCCGAGGATGTCGAGCCCCCAGACCGAAAATGGCCAGGACAAAGGGATTGTTTGGAGAGCTTGAGCTGGTTGATGTATCTGCTTGGAGTGGAACTGGCACGCTTCACACTGGTTACTTGTGCAGTTGCATCCTGGAGGGCTGTCGGCCAAAAGAAACCTTGCCGGAAGGCTTTGCCGGCAAGTGCTCTTGCGCCAATGTGGTGACCACATATGCCTCCATGTATGTCCACCAACAGCTCTTGTCCTTCTTCCCGGGAAATGCACTTCAATTTCACTCTGTTGAATCTTCTTCTGTACAGTATGTCATCGACAAACTGGTACATACTTGATTGCCGGGCTACTCTCTCGGCCTCTTCTTGCTCTTCGGGAAGTTCTCCTGTTTGAAGAAAACGGATAATCTGCTGCGCCCATGTCGGAGCCTGCGGCTCAATGACAAGCACTAAAGGCTCAAATGCTGCTGCGGGAACATCAGCTTCTACGGCAAGAACCTGAGGTTCAGCGGGAGCATGATGTTCCCCGGCAAGCTCGCCGGAGCAAAACTTGTCGGGAGCGTCTGCTTCAACGAAACAAACCCTAGGGCTTGTCGGAGCAGACTGCCCCTCAGCACTCTTGGTGTTGATCTTGGGGACCTTCTTAGCGGTGGCTTCGGGGAGCTCAGCCGGAAAGTAGTCACCAGAAACCAACTTCCTCTTCTTGCTCTGTCCAGTTGATGGTGTTATAGATGGTTGAGTTAACTTGAGCACAAAGATCCCTGGTTCCACAGGCAACTTGAGTGCGGCGCATTTTGACTGGCCATCTGCAATGTCATTCTGAGCTCTCGGAACGTGTTCCATCTGTAGGCCGTCAAAATGCTCTTCTAGTTTTCTCACTTCATCAATGTACGCTTCCATCAACGGACTCTGATAATCTTTGTTAACTTGGCGGACGACAAGCTGCGAGTCACCCCTGACAATAAGCTTCTTGATCCCAAGGTCTGCCGCGATCCTGAGTCCCGCAAGCAAGCCTTCATACTCTGCAGTATTGTTTGTGGCTTGCTCCTTGGGAAAGTGCATCTGGACCACGTACTTGAGGTGCTCTCCGGTGGGTGCGACAAGTAGTACGCCCGCACCGGCGCCTTGCAGCGAGAAGGCACCATCAAAGTACATGACCCATTCCTTGTTTGCTTCCTTGATGGGGATGCTCATCTCCGGAGTTTCTTCATCAGGTGTTGGCGTCCACTCTGCTATGAATTCTGCCAATGCTCGGCTTTGGATAGTTGAGGTACTCACAAACTTGAGGCCAAAGCTTGACAATTCCAGTGCCCACTCGACAATCCTGCCTGTTGCTTCTGGGTTCTGCAATATCCTCTTCAACGGAAAGCGAGTGACGACGGTGATCTCATGTGCTTGAAAGTCATGGCGCAGCTTTCTCGAGGCCATGAGAAGGCCGAAAAGTAACTTCTGCACTCCAGAGTACCTTGACCTAGCCCCCTGTAGAAGGGAACTGACAAAATAAACTGGGCGCTGCACCATCTTCTTCTGCTTCTCTTCCTCTGGCTGCACAGATCTATCCTTGTCGGGACCAGAGCTTTTCGGGGAAGCCCCCTGCTTGTCGCTGGATGTGCTTTCCGCGGCCGCTGGCTCATCATCTGGCTCATCACCAACGCAGCACTAACCACTTGATTGGTTGCCGCTAGGTATAGCAGCAACTTCTCTTGTGGCTTAGGTGCGACAAGTATTGGAGTGGAGGACAAATATTTCTTCAAGTCTTGCAGCGCAGCCTCCGCTTCTGGAGTCCATTTCATTGGACCTGCCTTTTTCAAAATTTTGAAAAACGGCAGGGCGCGTTCAGCAGACTTGGAAATGAACCTGCTGAGAGCAGCAACGCAGCCAGCAAGCCTTCGTACATCCTTGACGCGCTTCGGTGCTTCGATCTGCTCAATCGCCTTGATCTTGTCGGGATTAGCTTCAATCCCCCTCTGGGATACAAAGAACCCGAGAAGCTTGCCGGAAGGGACTCTAAACACACACTTCTCGGGGTTCAACTTGAGATTCATCTTGCGCGGATTTGCAAAGGTCTCGTCCAAGTCTTGGATCAAAGTTTCTTTGTCCTTGCTTTTGACCACTATGTCATCCATGTAAGCTTCCACATTTCTGTGCAATTGTGGCTCAAAAGCATGACTGACTACTCTTGCAAATATTGAACCAGCATTCTTTAGTCCGAAAGGCATCCGTACAAAATAGTACGTGCCACATGGAGTAATGAATGCGGTTTTCTCTTCATCCTCTTCTGCCATGAAGATATGATGATATCCTGAGTATGCATCAAGAAATGAAAGCAAATCACATCCTGTCGTGGAGTCAACAATCTGGTCTATGCGCGGCAAGGGAAATGGATCCTTGGGACAAGCTTTATTAACATCAGTGAAGTCAATACAAAGCCTCCATTTCCCATTCGCTTTGCGCACGACTACAGGATTGGCCAGCCACGTTGGACGGAGCACTCCTCTGACCAGGCCTGCTGCTTCCAACTTCTTGATTTCTTCACTAATGAATTATTGTGGCTCCACTGCTTGTTTCCTTACTCTCTGCTTGACGGGCCGCGTGTGAGGGCAGACGGCAAGGTGGTGCTCAATTACTTTCCTGGGAACACCGGGGATGTCAGATGGTTGCCATGCAAACACATCGACATTCGCCCGCAGGAAAGCAACGAGCGTGCTTTCCTATTTATGGTCAAGCGTGGCACTGATGGTGAAGGTACCGCCAGTGTCGTCCTCCTTGGCGGCCACTTTCTTGGTCTCTGGTGAAGCTGTCTTTGCCTTGTTGCACTTGCCGGTGGAGCTCGATGGTGCGTCCTCGACGGTAGCGCAGCACTCCGAAGAGGTGCACTTGCCGGAGCGGGCATCAGAGATGCTCTTGCCGGACTTGGTCTTCTTCTTCCCCCCGGGAGCTTCAGCGGCAAGTGTCTTGCGATCTGCTGCGGCTGCTGCTTCCTGGTAGATCTTTTCGGTGAAAGATAAGGGCATCTTTCTTGTCGCCGGGGACAGAAATGACACTTATCGGACCGGGCATCTTGAGCACGTTGTAAGCATAATGAGAGGCTGCCATGAACTTGGCGAGCGCTGGACAGCCAAGTATCCCATTGTAGGGCAATGGGAAATCAGCAACGTCAAAGGTGACCTTCTCTGTCCTGAAGTTCAGCTCGCTGCCAAGTGTCACTGGCAGCGTAATCTTCCCCTTCGGCTTGCTCCTTCCCGGGTTGATTCCTTGAAAGGTACTAGTTTCTTCGAGCTCGCTGTCGGGGATCTGGAGCTTCTTGAGCACTGCGGAGGAGATCAGATTCAGGCCGGCCCCGCCGTCAACCAGCATCTTCGTGACCTTGAGGTTGCGGATAGTTGGCGAAACCAACATCGGCAAGCACCCGACCGCAGTTATGCGATCAGGGTGATCCTCAACGTCAAAGATGATGGGCGTGCTGGACCACTTCAGAGGCTTGCACGACTCAACTAATGGTTCTGCCGCATTAACTTCACGCACCCACTGTTTGAGTTGACGGTGCGAAGTATGCAGAGAAGCACCGCCGTCGACGCACAAAACCACTGTTGCCTTCTGAAACTCCTGCTCATCGGTCTCATCCTCATCCATCTCTTCATCTTCGTCTTCGTCTTCGTCCTTGTCGCGGCCGCGGGGAGGCCTATCTCCTTGCCGCTGCTTGGCCTTGCCGCGGCGTCCTCCCCGGCCGGGACGCTTCTTGCCGGATCCTCCGCCACCTTCCTGGGCCTTCTCCTTGTCGCGGCGCTCGTATTCAGCTTTCTGTAGCTCAACAAGCTGCTCAACCTTCTTGCAGGCCTGGAGATCATGGCCCTTGGTGCGGTGGATCTTGCAGTACTGCTTGCCGGAGCTGTCCTGCTTGTCGGCGGCCACCACAGCCTCGCCGGAGTCACCAGCTTTGGCCCTCTCGGCGCCACCTCCGTTGCCGGACTGCTCGACAACTAGCACATCCTTAGCTTTCCTCTTCCTATTATTTCGCCTCCGGTTCTTCTTTGCCGGGGCGGCATCCTCACTGTCAGATCCTTCTGCTCCTGCGTTCTCTCCGGGGAGTTTCCTCCCCTCCTCAGCACGTGCACATTTGTCGGCCAGAGCGTACAGCTCGCTGACATCTCTGATTTTGCACATCGCCATCTCCTCCCTCATCCTGCGGTTACGCACGTTCTGATGGAACGCGCTGATAACCGCGGCAGGGTGGACATCTGGGATGTTGCGCTGCACTTGGCTGAATCTTTGAATGTACTTGCGCAGGGGTTCTCCTTCTTTCTGGGCGAGCAGATGAAGATCGCTCTCCTGGCCATGGGGCTTGTGGCCGCCTGTGAAGGCGTCGACAAACTGATGGCATAGATCTGCCCATGAAGAGATGGAGTTGTCCGGCAAGTGCATGAGCCAAGATCTGACGTTGGGCTTGAGCACCAACGGGAAGTAGTTGGCGAGGATCTTCTCGTCGCGCCCCCCGGTAGCCTGCACTGCGACTGTGTAGACGCTGAGGAACTCTGATGGATGTATCCTGCCATCGTACTTCTCGGGTACATCTGGCTTGAAGTTCTTGGTACTAGGCCACTGGACCTGCCGCAGCTCACGAGTGAACGCAGGGCAACCTACCGTGTACGGCAAGTCGCCTGGTTCCCCTGGCGCATGCATATCAACAGCGGGCCCAGCACGCTGGTCTGACTGACGCCGCGCTTCTCTTCAATGCTCGATGCAAGTACGAGCGTCTTCTTATCGTCGTTCTTGGAGAACTTGGCGCTGATCGCGACGAGCTCGCGGGTCCGACGACGCGGTGGAATCGGTGTCGAGGTTAGCCCGGCGAGTCGGCGATCTTGGCCTTCGGGGCGGGGAGTGCACGGTGGTGGCACCCCCAGCGGTCTTGTCAGCGTCGGCTCGCGCCTGGGCGTCTTGCCGGGGATTCGATGTGCTCGGTTGCCGGGGCTTGTCGCCGTTGGCGAAGCCGATGAGGCTCTGAATGGTGGCACTCCAGTCATCGATCTTGTCTGGCGCTGGAGGGTAATCTAGAAGAAGCTGGGCTCGAGCAAGCGCTTCCTCTGGAGTCTTGGGCGGTGGCGGCGAACGACGTGAGGAGCGAGATATGCTCAGACTTCTAACAGTGTTAGAAGGAGCAACATCTCGTCCAGGCGACCGTACCGCGCTCGTGCCAACATGTTGACGCGCATGTTAGCCTTGAGCGTCCCGCGATCCACCAGCTCGGCCTTGCTCCAACGCGAGTATGGTGCTAGGAGCACCATGGCGTTGTCGATCCTGCACCTCCTGGGAGGGGTGCGGTGTATGTACAGACGCCGAAGCTTGCGGGGCCTTGTCCTTGGACCTGGTGATGACGTGAGTCCCCCCGTCGGCGCCCGCTCCTCCGCCGGCGTCCACCCCACCGCCCGTTTGCTCTGGTGGTGGTAGGATCGACGTGGACGGAGCAGCCAGCTCCGAAGCATTCTTCTTCGTTTGCATGTCGATGAAGATGATGATGTAGCGCGCGCAGACGCCGGATCAGGTTCGCGCAACCTCGATGCCCCCTACCTGGCGCGCCAAAGATGTCGTGGGGAAACGAACACCTATGGGGCAAGGCCCCTTTCGGTCCGGCAGGGAGCGGAGGGCGCACGAAGAGCAGATCGAGGCGAAGCACGCGAGGGATTTTACCCAGCTTCGGAGCTCTCCGGAGAGATAAAACTCCTACTGCTGCTTTGTGTTTCTATTCTGTTCTTGCTCGAGAGCGTGGGTGTGTTGTAGTTTCGAGTGAGTCGAACCCCTTCTACGTGCGCATGGGCCTCCTTTTATAGGCTAAAGGGGTCACCGACAGGTGGCAACGCAGAAAGGGGTAAAAAAGTAAAAAGAGGGGTTGGCACAACCGCTATCAACAGTGCCCTCTACCTAACACTGACGGCAGGGGACAAGGGCATTTAATGCCCGTCCGGTCGCCCAAACAGTGCAGGAAACGACCGTTATGGGCGCCACCGATCACCACGATGGCCTTCTCGTCATCTCCACTTGCCACCTCACACCGCTTGGCTGCACAGCTACCCGCCACGTGCATGAGGAACGATCCTACAGCGACACGTCGTCGGATGCGCTGGAGCGTGGGCGCAGAGTGGTGGCTTCGCCGCGGCAAGCGCCTTGCCGCGGTCGCTGTCTTGTCGCACCCGCAAGCTTGTCGCTCGCCGGGTCTTGCCGGGACGCGCGGTGCGTCGCGGCAAGTCTCTCGAAATGCCTTGGTTGGCCTTCCCGGCGAGCTCCTCTTGCCGGGGGCTTGTCCTTACAGTTAAACACTTTGTTCTTGAATGGCAGTAATAGGAATAGCGAAGGATCTTGGCGGATGCCCGGCAAGCCTTGCCGCGAGACGCTGCGACTACCCGTGCACAAGTTCGGGATACTAAGGTACCCCTACTTTAGTACACTGACAGTGATGGTGTCTAGATTGCATCTGGTGGTTCTGGAACTTGCGGCGACTAGAATTGATTTTGTCGACTCCCCTAATGTTTCTGGAATATTGGGGTATTTATAGAGTAAAGAGGCGGTTCGGGGGCACCCGAGGTGGGCACAACCCACCTGGGCGCTCTTGGGCCCCCAGGCGCGCCCTGCTGGGTTGTGCTCCCCTCGGAGCACCCCCAGGTGCTTCTCCGGCCCACTGGATGTCTTCTGGTCTAAAAAATCCACAAAAATTTCCGTTGCCTTTGGACTCCGTTTGGTATTGATTTCCTGAGATGTAAAAAACATGTAGAAAACAACAACTGGCACTTGGCACTATGTCAATAGGTTAGTACCTAAAAAACGATATAAAATGACTATAAAATGATTGTAGACCATCCAAGAATTATAATATAACAGCATGGAACATATAAAAAATTATAGATACGTTGGAGACGTATCAGAGCCCAATGGCTCGCTCGGGTTCAGTTAGAGCGCAATGCCTCGCACACACACGCATACATGTATGAGAGAAACGTGCAAACCTCTGTGCATCGCTCGCCCTCGACCACCCACCATAACCGGGAACTCCCCAAAATTTTCCTCGCCCTCGCTTCTACCATGATTTTTCCGTCATGGACGCCAAAAGAATGTCATGCAGGTGCGTCTCCGGCCCACCCAGGACGAAAAGACCATTTTCTGTCATGATTTTTTCATAGAAGTAGGAGCCCACCACATCTATGATGATACCGGGTTTTGTCATAATTATCGTCATAGAAGTGTCATATGCTTGACAGAAAAAATTTTGTTCGGCCCAAAATGTCACAAATGAGTCTTTTTTTGTAGTGTATGCTTGAGTATTGATGTCCTCATGTCAAATTATAGACTATTGATTTAAATCACTCAAGTCCAAATGTCCATGCTACAAAAGAAAGAGTATATGATGAATACGATAGGTAGCATTCACAACAAAAATTCTTCAATTGCTACTTTATCATTATCAGTTTTGTGAGAAAGAGTTGTTGTTATGATGCTAGGAAAAGTGATTGAAATTATAATTGATCAAACTTATGCACTATGGTAGCATTCACACTTCATAAATAATTTCTTTTATCATTTACCTATTCGAGGATGAGCAGGAATTAAGCTTGCGGATGCTAATACGTATCAAATGTATCTATAATTTATATGAAGTATTCATGCCATGTTTACAACAATTTTATGTAGATTTGGTATGATTTGCATGGAACTAACCCGGACTGACGTTGTTTTCACCAGAACTACTATGGTGTTTTTTGTGTGCAGAAATGAAAGTTCTCCAAATGCAATGAAACCTTATGATGATTTTTTTGGAACAAAAGAGGCACTAGAAGCTTTGTGGAAGGACCAGAAGGTGAAGGAGGTGAGCACAACCCACCAGGGCGCGCTTGGGCCCTTGCCCGTGTACAGGTGGGTTGTGGTCACCTCGAGGCCCATCTTCGTGTGAAACCGACGCCAAGAAATTCGACAAATACAGAAACCCCAAGAAATAACCCTAGATCAGAAGTTCTGTCGCCGCAAGCCTCTGTAGACACGAAACACCAATCTAGACCCCATTCGGGCACCCTGCCGGAGGTGGAAAAAAAATCACCGGCGGCCATCTTCATCATCCCGGCGGACACCATGATGAGGATGGAGTAGTCCACTGTAACATCCCAAATTTTCAATTTGGAATGTTATACATAGGTCATCATAAGCATATCATATTTTAATTGCATTTTGGTTTGATCCTAGAAATTCTAAGCAACTCAAGGACCCACGGAGAGAGTTGGTGATAATCCCCAAGTGCAGGGAATCATCGTAGCAATTCCAAAAGGTGGAAGTGATAAGTATGGAGTGTCGAACCCACAAGGAGCTAAAGGTAATATCAATATTCTCTCAAGCCCTATCTGCCACTGATACGACTCTACGTGCCCCGAACGTTTGCTTCCAACTAGAAACGAGAAATAAAACTATGTTGTGGGTATGAAGAGGATAACTTTGTATGATATCGGAGAGCTAAAATATGAAAGTAGGTGCTGTTATCACAAAGTTAGAATATATTACTAAATAATATAAATAGCGAGTGTGGAATAATGATGGATCGGTGTGCGGAATTGTCCTAGGCAATTGTTAACAAGACCGATAGTCGTCATTGCAATTTCATATGAGGGAGAGGCATAAGATAACATACTTTCTCTACTTGGATCATATGCACTTATGATTGGAACTCTAGCAAGCGTCCGCAACTACTAAAGATCATTAAGGTAAAACCCAACAATAACATTAAAGCATCAAGTCCTCTTTATTCCCATATGCAACAACCCCCTTACTCGGGTTTGTGTTTTAGTCACTCACCAACCCACTATAAGCGAATCATGAACGTATTGCAACACCCTACAGCAGGAACCCCTCACGCTTGCGGCGGCGGAAATTCTCATCTAGGTTATTTCCCGAAGGTTTCTGTATTTATAGGAATTTTTGGCGTTGGTTTCACGTCAGGGGGGCCTCCGGGCTGTCCACAAGATAGGAGGGCGCGCACTAGGGGGGTGGGCGCGCCCCCCACTCTCGTGGGCAGCCCGGGACTCTTCTGGCCCAACTCCGATGCTCCGTGGTCTTCTTTTGGTCCATAAAAAATCCTCAAAAATTGGCACATCAATTGGACTCATTTTGGTATTACTTTTTTGTAAAACTCAAAAACAAGGAGAAAACAGAAACTGGCACTGGGATCTAGGTTAATAGGTTAGTCCCAAAAATCATAGAAAATGACATATAAATGCATACAAAACATCATAGATGGATAATATAATAGCATGAATACTTCATAAATTATAGATACGTTGGAGACGTATCAGCATCCCCAAGCTTAATTCCTGCTCGTCCTCGAGTAGGTAAATGATAAAAGAAATAATTTATGAAGTGTGAATGCTAGCAGGTGCATAAGTTTGATCAATGATAATTTCAATCACCTTTTCTAGCATGAGTATGTGTCATAATAGTAGCTTATCTCATAAAACTTTTCATGATCAAGTAACAATCTATTCACAATGTCAAGTATGGTTCAGTAACTTCATAGAGAACTAACAAACTGTAATCTCAGTCATTGAAGCAATTGCAATTTATCATAACATCAGAAAGAGTCAATAATAGAGCTTTTCATCAAGTCCACATACTCAACTATCATATAGTCTTATAGAATTGCTAACACTCACGCAATACTTGTGGTTATGGAGTTTCAGCCGGACACTGAGAAAGATAGGGGCTTATTGTGTTGCCACCCAACGTATTCACCTTTAGGTGATGTCAACAATAATAGCCCATGCTAACTTACATCCAATTGGCTATATATATCATGATCTTTCAAACACGAGGAGCTTGCCAAAGGATAAAATGAAAAAGGGAAAGGTGAGGATCACCTTGACTCAAGCATAAAGTAAAAACATAAAGTAAAAGATAGGCCCTTCGCAGAGGGAAGCAGAGGTTGTCATATGCGTTTAGGGTTGGATGCATAAAATCTTAATGCAAAAGAACGTCACTTTATATTGCCCCTTGTATGTGGACCTTTAATATGCAGTCCGTCGCTTTTATTGCTTCCACAACAAGATCGTATAAAGTTTATTTTCTCTGCACTAATAAGTCATACATATTTAGATAGCAATTTTTATTGCCTGCAACATGACAACTTACATGAAGGATCTTACTCAATCCATAGGTAGGTATGGTGGACTCTCATGGCAAAACAGAGTTTAAGGATATTTGGACACACAAGTAGTATCTCTACTTGGTGCAAGGAATTCGGCTAGCATGAGGGGGAAAGGCAAGCTCAACATATTTGGAAGGTCAATGATAATATACTTTAACTGAGATGTAAGAAAACATAAACCATTACGTTGTCTTCCTTGTCCAACGTCAACTCTTTTAGCATGTCATACTTAATGAGTGCTCACAATCATAAAAGACGTTCAAGATAATATATTCGTATGTGAACCTCTCTTTCCTTATTACTTCCTATTAATTGCAACGATGACCAAAACTACGTTTGCCAACTCTCAACAACTTTTATGCCTCATACTATTTATATGTGAAGTCATTACTATCCATGTTGTAAGCATATGAAACATATAAAAATTCAGATTTATGACATTCAATTCATTCCCCCATTTACTCATAGGATATACATGAAGCACATGAGTAAATGACAAACTACTGCAAAAGATATGAGTGAAGGACACTGAGTAGTCAAATAATTAACTAGCCATGGGAGCGTTCCCTTTTTTATTCAATATTGCAGATCCAATGACTTTATTCAAACAGCAAGTAAAATTGAAAATACGCTCCAAGCAAAACACATATCACGTGACGAATAAAAATATAGCTCCAAGTAAGGTATACCGATAGTTTTGAAGACGAAAGAGGGGATGCCTTCCGGGGCATCCCCAAGCTTAGGCGCTTGAGTCTTCTTTGAATATTACCTTGGGGTGCCTTGGGCATCCCTAAGCTTAGGATCTTTCCACTCCTTATTCTCCTCATATCGATATCTCACCAAAAGCTTGAAAACATCAATCACACAAAACTTAATGGAACTTCGTGAGATAGGTTAGTATGATAAAGAGTAAACCATGCACTTTGGTACTATAAAAGACATGTTTCGTAATTGTTTTCACATAATGCCTACTGTACCATATCATTTCTACAATTTATATTGAGAAATATAAGCCATAGAAACTAGAAAACAAGCAAACTATGCAACGAAAACAGAATCTGTCATAAACAGGACAGTCTGTAATGATCTGAACAATAACCATACTTCTGCTACTCCAAAAATTATGAAATAAATTGGTGGACGTGAGGAATTTGTCTATTAATCTTCTTCAAAAGGAATCAACTCAAAAGCACTCTTCTGTAAAAAATGACAGCTAATCTCGTGAGTGCAAAGTTTTTGTTTTTTACAGCAAGATCACATTAACTTTCACCCAAGTCTTCCCAAAGGTCTTACTTGGCACTTTATTGAGAACAAAAAGCATAAAACATGATTACTACAGTAGCTTAATCATGTGGACACACAAAAACAGTAAGGATAAATATTGGGTTGTCTCCCAACAAACGCTTTTCTTTAATGCATTTTAGCTAGGCATGATGATTTCAATGATGGTCACATAAAAGATAAGAGTTGAAACACAAGAAGAGCATCATGAAGAATATGACTAGAACATTTAAATCCAACTCACTTCCTATTCCTAGGGATTTTTTGATCACACAATTTATAGGAACAAAAGTCATCTAGCATAGGAAGGAAAAACAAGTATAATTTCAAAACTTTAAGCACATAGAGAGGAAACTTGATATTATTGCAACTCCTACAAGCACATATTCCTCCCTCATAATAATTTTCAGTAGCATCATGGATAGCAACTTTTTTCTCATACTCAATTGGAACCTCTTCCGAAATAGTGGACTACTAACTAAAATTGACACTCTTCCAAATCCACTTTCATAAATATCGTACGAAGATTCAACACCCTCCAAGATAGTGGGATCACTAATTCCTAAAGTTGACACTCTTCCAACCCCACTTTAAAGTATAGTATTATTCATACACCAACAGATATAAGTGAAGTTCCTGGAGCATTCTACAATTATATAGAGTAGCCAATATCCAAGCTCAAAATATATAAGTGAAGCGCACGAAGCATTCTATAAAACCGTACTCAAACGATTTAAGTGAAGCACAAAGAGCAATTCTATAAGATCATACTCAAAAGATATAAGTTAAGCACATGAAGTATTCTATAAATAAATGAAGAGCTATCTCATACTAGCATGATTCTGAAAGAAAAACAAAAACACAAAGGACACAAATCATGTGAACAAAACAAGAACCGAGGTATACCGATATTTGTTGAAGAAGAAAGATGGGATGCCATCCAGGGCATCCCCAAGCTTAGATGCTTGAGTATCCTTTGAAATAATTACTTGGGGTGCCTTGGGCATCCCCAAGCTTGAAATCTTATCTCTCTTTATTCTTCTCACATCGGTAACTCCTCGTTCTTCAAACACTTCATTCACAAAAACTTAAACAAAAACTTGTGAGATCCGTTAGTGTAATAAAGCAAACTACCACTTTAAGGTACTGTAATAAACTCATTCTTTGTTTATATTGGTGTTAAACCTACTGTATTCCAACTTATCTATGGTTCATACCCTTACATACTAGCCATAGATGCATCAAAATAAGCAAACAACATGAAAAACAGAATCTGTCAAGAACAGGATAGTCTGTAGTAATCTAGAAGTTTAGTAAACTTCTGTAACTCCTAAAATTATCAAATAAATTTGACAATTTGAAAAATTTGTACAGAAGTAATGTGCAAAAAGTTTCAGACCCATTTGACTTTCCTGTAAAAAAGTGAAGGAAATATGCCCTAGAGGCAATAATAAAGTTATTATTTATTTCCTCATATCATGATAAATGTTTATTATTCATGCTAGAATTGTATTAACCGGAAACATGATACATGTGTGAACACATAGACAAAACTATAGTCACTAGTATGCCTCTACTTGACTAGCTCATTAATCAAAGATGGTTATGTTTCCTAACCATAGACATGTGTTGTCATTTGGTTAGTGGGATCACATCATTAGAAGAATGATGTGATTGACATGACCCATCCCGTTAGCCTAGCACTTGATCATTTAGTATACTGCTATTGCTTTCTTCATGACTTACACATGTTCCTGTAACTATGAGAATTATGCAACTCCCGTTTACCGGAGGAACACTTTGGGTACTACCAAACGTCACAACGTAACTGGGTGATTATAAAGGAGTACTACAGGTGTCTCCGAAGGTACATGTTGAGTTGGCGTATTTTGAGATTAGGTTTTGTCACTCCATTGTCGGAGAGGTAACTCTGGGCCCTCTCGGTAATGCACATCACTATAAGCCTTGCAAGCAATGTAGCTAATGAGTTAGTTACTGTCGTGGGAATGAACACCTATGGGACCGGAGCCCCTTTCGGTCCGGCGGGGGGGGGGGGGGGGGGGGCGGAGGCCGCACGAAGAGCGGATCGAGGCGAAGCACGCGAGCGATTTTACCCAGCTTCGGAGCTCTCTGGAGAGATAATACTCCTACTACTGCTTGTCGGATTATATTGTGTTCTTGCTCGGGAGCGCTGAGAGCTACAAAGCCGAGCGTGAGTGTTTTCTGGTTTCGAATGAGTCGAACCCCCTCTACGTTGCGCATGGGCCTCCTTTTATATGCCCAAGGGGTCACCGACAGGTGGCAACGCATGCAGGGGTAAAAATGGAAAAGAGGTGCGGTCGGTACACCTACTTCTAAAGTGGATCCTACCTAACCCTGACGGCAGGGGACAACGGCATTAAATGCCCGTCTGTGTCGCCCAAACAGTGCAGAGAAGTGACCATTAGGGGCGCCACTGCTTGCCACGATGGCCATCTCGTCATCTCCGCTTGCCACCTCGCACCGCTTGGCTGCACAGCCTCTCGCCACGCGCGCCTGGAACGGTCCTGTGGCGACACGTCGACGGATGCGCTGGAACGTGGGCACAGAGTGGTGGCTTCGCCGCGGCAAGCACCTTGCCGCGGTCATCGTCTTGTTGCGCCCGGAAGCTTGTCGCTCGCCGGGTCTTGCCGGGACGCGCGGCGCGTCGCGGCAAGTTCCTTGAAACGCCTTGGTTGGCCTTCCCGGCAAGCTCCTCTTGCCGGGGCCTTGACCTTCCTGGCAAGCTCCTCTTGCCGGGGCGTTGTCTTCTCGGTTAAAACACTTTGTTCTTGAATGGCTCCAATAGGAACCATGGAGGATCTTGGCGGTCGCCCGGCAAGCCTTGCCGCGGGGCGCTGCGACTGCCCGTGCACAAGTTCGGGATACTAGTGTACCACTACTCTAGTACACCGACAAGAGCCCCCGGGCCTGGGCCACACACGGTGCCAAGCGGTATTGGGCCAGGCCCAAAATAGTGCACGGGCACACGCGGCCTGGGTCCACACTGTATCTGACTCCGTATCCACCGCGCCCTCCCGTAACGGCACGCGTCGAATGCGGCGTCGTGGGAGAGATCGTGGGTGATTCTTTATTCGGAAAAAGCATAACGTTCGCCTCCTCCTCTTTATAAGCAGGGGAAACAGGGGCAGTTTCCCCACCTTCGCCATTTGCTGTTCCTATCTCCGAAACCTCCGCCGCTCCCCTCCGCTTCCAAAGCCGAAAGAGAGCAGCGCTCCGCCCCCCGTCGCCGCCGTCGCCGCCAACGCCTTCGATCTCCCATACCACCTCCGCCATGGCTCCGAAAACCGGGAAGGGCACGAAGTCGGCCGAGGCGCTGCGGCTTGAGGCACTGAGGAAGGAGCGGGCAACTTTCCCCCCCGAGCTCGCCACGGCGGAGCTGAGGGAGTGGTACTACCTTTTCTGGTCGACGGAGACGCGAGCGCATCCGCGCACGAAGGTACTCTCCGCCCCCGCTTCGAAACGGGTCCCAAACAGATACCCCTTCTTCGTACTGTTCTTCTACTGCGGGCTCTGCCCGCCTTTCTCCGAGTTCTTCTGTGACATCATGAACACCTATGGGTTCCACCTCCTTGATTTCACCCCCAATGCTATCCTGACCATGGCGGTTTTCGCACATCTCTACGAAAACTTTATCGGAGTCCACCCAAATGTAGACCTTTTCCGCCACTACTTCATGCCCCAGGTCGAGAGAGGAGAGCCCTTATCCGGCGGGATCGCCTGGATCTCGAGGGTCGGCAAGAAGGAGGCCTATCTGGAGGGGGAGCTCCGCAGCAAATGGGAGGAGTGGAGAGCGGAGTGGTGCTAGATTGTCGAGGAGAACCCGCAGCCGTTCACCGCCCTGCGCCAAACCCCAGCAGTGCGCGACAATGATTGGAGCGCCCTGGCCGTGGACGACGCCAAGCTAAAGATCGCCACCACCCGGATCCTACGACTCAGGCTTGCCGGGCTCACCGTAGGCGCTGTTGGCGCGGACTTTCTTCGCCGCCGCATCGCCCCTCTGCTGGAGAGGGGGGACCCGCCTGGCTTTTCGGGGGTCCGGCGGACATCATGAGGCTGCGCCAGGGCCTCAACTTCAATTTCACTGTCTTGGAGCTAGATGCGATGCTCAAGGAGCTGTTCAAGCATGACACTAATCATCCCGAGTGGTTCAGATTGCCGGCGGGTGTCGTTCCGCTGTGCAACAACTCTTCGCTTAACCACATCCGCGCAATGATGCCGCAGTGCGATTCGCATGGAATCGTCCCCACCTTGCAGGAGCCTGCAGATGATGTCGTGCAGCAGTTCTTCGACGGCCTTGTGGAGGTAGCGATCTGCGCCGACGAGCAGAAGAGCCTCACCCGCGACACCACTGACGAGGAGATGCAGCGCATCGCCACCAGAGCGGAAGAGGCGGCGGCAGCTGCCGCCGCGGGCGATTTTGGGTTCTCCGTGGAGGAGGCAGAGGCAGCAGAGGCGGCAAGCCTTGCCGAGCGAGAGTGGCTTGACGGCGAGGAAGCGCTTGCCGAATCTGAAGCCGAGTCGAGCGAGCCTGCCAAGGGTGCGAGCGGCCTGCCATCTCCAGGCAGCTTGCCGCAAGTGGAGCCATCAGCGCAGCCCCCAGCTCCACCAAGAAGGCGTCTCCGCAAGGCCGGGGATGTAGTAGGGCGGTAGACGGGTCAGCAGCCGACGCGCCCCGGGACACGCTCCGCCGCGACAAGTAATGTTGCCGCGGGAGCGCCTCGCACCGCGGCGGCAACAGGAGCGGGGTCGTCTCGGACTACTGCCGCTGCCCCCGCCAAGCGGCCAAGGGCACCTACTCCTCCGCCTCGTCGCGCAGAAGGTGGGCCTGACTTCGACCTCTCCGCACTCAGCTCCGACAAGGAAGAAGAGGAGTAAGTTTCTTCGTGGTATTTGTAGTTCTTCGATTCCTTGCTTTCTTTGTCTTGTATCTGATCTGCTTTATTCTGAACCTTGTTCCTTTTCAGGACTCTGGCCCAGAGAGCGGCGAAGAGAGCCAAGGTCCCCGTGGTTGTCATCGAGGACGACCCCGCTGTGACAACAGAGGGTGCGTCCGAGACCACCTTGCCGGACCCGGCAACTACTCCCCGAAGAAGCCCCCAGCGTAAGTATATAGTTTTACTTCCCGCTGTTAGGCGCGCATGGGTGTTCTTTCTTTGCTGATATCTTGAGTGTTGGTTTGCTTGTGTAGGAGGAGAACAGCCTCACCAAGAGCCTCCTGAAGGCGCCCCTGAGATACTATCTGCTTCGACTACGCCACAAAGGGAGGGTTCTCCGGCAAGGGAACGTTCTCCGGCAAGGGAGAAGTCCCCGGCAAGGGAGGAGTCTCCGGCAAGGGGCAGCACCAACGATCCCTCGTTGGTGGAGCCCATAACTGTGGATCCCAGTACAGGTAATCTCCCATGCTTGAAACTTCCCTTGGGTTCTTCTTTTTCTGATTTTCTTTTTTGGATATTTGCTTGACTTTTCTCCCTCTTCCGGTCTTCAGATCATCCTTCCACGGAGCCGATGGAGACCGAGGCCACCGGCGAGGAGGGCGTGCGTGGCAATACTGACGACGCCGCCGCCACCGAAGAAGAGGCCGGCGCTGATGATCCTGCCGGCGAAGAGGCCGTCAAAGCTGCTGGCGCAGGAGCTGGCGAGGGGTCCGGCGATCGTACTGACGACCCTAAGGCCGCAGGAGCGCAAGGCGCTACGCCGACCGCCGATCCCCCCACCGCTGACGCAGCGCCAGGCTCCGAAGAGCCCCAGCCCGGCGCCTATTTGAAGGCCGGCGACGGTGTCTTCATCAAGCTCCCCTGGGCTTCAAGCTCCAGGGCGCCGGTTGAAGGAGAGACCTTTGACGGGGAAGTGCTCGCCTCTGCTGGGCTGACATTGTGTGACGCGCCGAGCAGCAGCAGTGGCGAGTCTGAGGAGGAGCAGCTGCTCCGGAAGCTGGTGTCGCTCTACCGCGCCCGACAAACTAAGGTGGAATCCCGGGAAGCGCTTGTCGCGCAGGCGGGAGCAGACATTGAGAAGCGTGCGGAGGAGCTCCGGGAACGCAATCAGGAGGCTCTCCGGTCCATTGCAGAGGAAAGGGCGCAGCTCATCGAGGCGCGGAAAGCCTTCCTTCTCGAGAAGGCTGAAGCTGAAGAGAAACAGAGACTTGCCGCTGAGGAGCTGTCTGCGTGGGAAGGCGAGCTGACGCAGCGGAAAGTCAACCTGGACAGCCACGAAGAGGAGCTTGCCGCGTGAGAGCGGTCACTTGGCGGGGCCCTCAAGGAGGCAAAGGATGCTGCCGCAGCTGCTGAGGCCGCCAAGAAGGAGCTGGAAGTGAAAGTGGCGCAGCTAGAGGCCGATCTGAAGGCAAGGAATGAAGAGCTTGCTGCGCTCCAATGCGAGCACGAGAAGGACGCCCTCGCCCACGGCGAGCTATAGGGTCGTCTCCTCGAGAGGGGCAAAGAGCTGAGCGCCGCCAAGGACTCCAATGCCGATCTCGAGTTGAAGCTGGCCACACTGACTGAGACGCTGGACGGCACCAAGAAGCGGGAGGAGGCCTTGAAGGAGGAGATCAAGGCCAACGAGGCGCTGCTGACGAGGGCCGCCGAAACCCAGAACACCTTTAGGGATATTGTGGAGCTCTGGACAGAGGGCCTCGTGAACATCGCCGCGGTCATCGACGAGGAGCTGGCGCAGCTGGAAATGGAGGGTTTCGGGTACTCCTCTAATGAGAACCTCCAGCCCAGCGCCAAGCTCACTCTGTTCTTCAAGGGCGTGGCGACGGCCCTCCAGCAACTCCGGGAAAGGATCCCAAAGCAGCTGTCCGACGAGTCGCGCACGATCTGCGCCAGAGTTCTGGAGAAGGTGTTGGTGAAGGTAGCCTTCCGCAACCCAGGCCTCAACCTCACCAACGTCCTCAAGAAGCTGTCGGCGGGTGCTGATCTTGAAGAGCTCAAAGCCCTTGACGCACCCATTGTGGACAAGGTGAATGAAGTTAGGAGGGTTGATGGCGGCCACGTAGATTAGACTGTCCGTTTCTTCCTTTTCTTGCCGCTGCTAGTCATGTTACGAGAACAATCTATTAGAGCGCGACAAGTTATCTTGTAATATAACTTTATCTTGGGCAGTATTTACTATGTTATTTCCTTTACTTGATTCCTTCCTTTGTATGTTTTTACCCTACGCTTTCAGGGAACTTGCCGGCGCAGGCACCTTTGCCGCGAGCGCTGAGTGCGGAACATCAGCAGCCTGCTGGCGGTGCTGCTTCCGGCAAGAAACCTTGTCGCAACTAGTCGCAGCACACTTAAGTTGTTGAGCGGACTCGAAACAAAGTAAGGGCGCAACTAGCTACGAGTTGGTTCCTCCGTGCACAGGTTTTCCATACAAAGCACGATCGTCCAAGGAAGATAACTTAAAAAATTTTAAAACTGATTGTGCTCAAACTTTGGCAACTTAGCTTTTCTCTCGTTTGCGTCCCGGCAAGGCGATACTTCCTTGAACAACGCATGGTCCACACCATTATCTTCTCCTTCCCCCCTGGTGAACTTGTGGGCGAGGGAACCTTCCTTTTTCTTGAAAAAAGAAAGAAGAGAAAATAAAGATATGGAGCCTTAAGGCTCGTTATTGCTTACCGGGGGCAAGTGCTGCACAAAGTGTCAGATAACACATGCAAAAAAAAATAGAAAGCATGAAATTTGACAAGATGTGCGGAGCATATGATCTTTATTTATGCACGGGATCTGCGCCCGGCTTTGTACAAAGGGTTACATGCAACAGCGGCAAGGCTTGTACAAAAGGTGGTTGCCGGAACAGGTTCTGGCAACCGCGCCTTATGGGTAAAACTTACGAAGATTCTCAATGTTCCAGGAGTTTCTCACTGGAAAACCATCTTCGGTCTCAAGGCAGACATCGCCAGGCCTAGTGACTCGTTTCACCCGATAAGGGCCTTCCCACTTCGGCGTCAACTTGTTGGAATTCTTGGCGGACTGAACGCGCCGAAGAACAAGGTCGCCTTCCTCGAGACTTCTAGCATTAACTTTGCGGCTGTGGTAGCGGCGCAAAGCTTGCTGGTATCGAGCAGCTCGAACAGCAGCTTGGAGATGATCCTCCTCAAGGAGCAACACGTCATCTTGTCGCAGCTGCTCTTGCTCAAGCTCATCATAAGCGAGTACTCGAGGCGATCCGTATACGAGTTTCGTGAAGAGAACTGCCTTTGCTCCATAGACTAGAGCGAAAGGTGTTTGGCCAGTGTCTCGATTTGGTGTCGTCCTGATCGACCAAAGAACCACCAGCAGCTCCTCAATCCAGTTCTTTCCGCACTTGTGCAGCCTGTCGAAAGTTCTGGTCTTGAGCCCGTGCAGCACTTCAGCGTTTGCCCTCTCCGCTTGACCGTTGCTTCTCGGGTGAGCAACGGAAGCGAAGCAGACCTTGGCGCCAAGATCTTGGACGTACTGCATGAAGGTGCGGCTCGTAAGTTGTGTGCTGTTGTCGGTGATGATCCTGTTAGGGACTCCGAAACAGCAAACAATCGACCTGAAGAACTTGATTGCTGACTGTGCTGTCACCTTCCTCACTGCTTCCACTTCCGGCCACTTTGTGAACTTGTCGATTGCAACGTACAAGTACTCAAAGCCCTCGACAGCTCGGGGAAAAGGGCCGAGGATGTCGAGCCCCCAGACCGAAAATGGCCAGGATAAAGGGATCGTCTGGAGAGCTTGAGCTGGTTGGTGTATCTGCTTGGAATGGAACTGGCACGCTTCACACTTGGTTACTTGTGCAGTTGCATCCTGGAGGGCTATCGGCCAAAAGAAACCTTGCCGGAATGCTTTGCCGGCAAGTGCTCTTGCGCCAATGTGGTGGCCACATATGCCTCCATGTACCTCCGCCAACAGCTTCTGTCCATCCTCCCGGGGAATACACTTCAATTTCACACCGTTGAATCTTCTTCTGTACAGTGTGTCGTCGACAAACTGGTACATACTTGATTGCCGAGCTACTCTCTCCACTTCTTCTTGCTCTTCGGGGAGTTCTCTTGTCTAAAGGAAATGGATGATCTGTTGTGCCCATGCTGGAGCTTGTGGCTCGACAACAAGGACCAAAGGCACATATGCTGCTGCGGGAACATCCGCTTCTACGGCAAGAACCTGTGGTTCAGCCGGAGCTTGATGTTCCCCGACAAGCTGGCCGGAGCAAGACTTGTCGGGAGCGTCTGCTTCAACAGAACAAACCCTAGGGCTTGTTGGAGCAGACTGCTCCTCAGCACTTTTGGCGTTGATCTTAGGGACCTTCTTGGCGGCGGCTTCGGGTAGCTCTGCCGGAAAATAGTCATCAGAAACCAACTTCCTCTTCTTGCTCTGTCCAGTCGATGGTGTTACAGATGGTTGAGTCAGCTTAAGCACGAAAATTCCTGGTTCCACAGGTAACTTAAGTGCAGCGCACTTTGACAGGCCTTCAGCAATGTCGTTCTGAGCTCTTGGAACGTGTTCCATCTGTAGGCCATCAAAGTGCTCTTCTAACCTTCTCACTTCATCAATGTAAGCTTCCATCAACGGACTCTGATAGTCTTTGTTTACTTGACGGACGACAAGCTGCGAGTCACCCCTGACAATGAGCTTCTTGATCCCAAGGTCTGCTGGTATTCTGAGACCGGCAAGCAAACCTTCATGCTCTGCAGTGTTGTTTGTTGCTTGCTCCTTGGGAAAGTGCATCTGGACTACGTACTTGAGGTGCTCTCCGGTGGGGGCGACAAGTAGCACGCCCGCACCGGCGCCTTGCAGCGAGAAGGCACCATCAAAGTACATTAGCCACTCTTTGCTCGCTTCCTTGACGGGGATGCTCGTTTCTGGAATTTCTTCATCTGGCGTTGGCATCCACTCTGCTATGAACTCTGCCAATGCTCTGCTTTGGATAGTTGAAGTACTCTCAAACTTGAGGCCAAAGCTTGACAGTTCTAGTGCCCACTCGACAATCCTGCCTGTCGCTTCTGGATTCTGCAGTATCCTCTTCAGCGGAAAGCGAGTGACAACTGTGATCTCATGTGCTTGGAAGTAATGGCGCAGCTTTCTCGAGGCCATGAGGAGGCCGAAAAGCAATTTCTGCACACCAGAGTACCTTGACCTAGCTCCCTGCAGAAGGGAACTGACAAAATAAACTGGGCGCTGCACCATTTTCTTCTGTTTCTCCTCCTGTGCCTGCGCAGATCCATCCTTGTCGGGACCAGAGCTTGTCGGGGAAGCCCCCTGCTTGTCGCTGGATGCACTCGCCGTGGTCGCTGTCTCATCATCCGCCTCCCTCTCCGCTACTAACGCAGCACTAACCACTTGATTGGTTGCCGCTAGATACAGCAGCAACTTCTCTTGTGGCTTAGGTGCGACAAGTATTGGAGTAGAGGACAGGTATCTCTTCAAATCCTGCAGCGCAGCCTCCGCTTCCGGAGTCCATTTCATTGGACCTGCCTTTTTCAGTATTTTGAAAAATGGCAGGGCGCGCTCAGCAGACTTGGAGATAAACCTGCTGAGAGCAGCCACACAGCCGGCAAGCCTTCGTACATCCTTGACGCGCTTCGGTGCTTCAATCTGCTCAATGGCCTTGATCTTGTCGGGATTGGCTTCAATTCCACGTTGAGACACGAAAAACCCGAGAAGCTTGCCGGAAGGAACTCCAAACACACACTTCTCGGGGTTGAGCTTGAGGTTGATCTTGCGCAGATTTGCAAAGGTCTCGTCCATGTCCTGAACCAGGGTTGCTTTGTCCTTGCTTTTGACCACTATGTCATCCATGTAGGCTTCCACATTTCTGTGCAACTGTGGCTCAAAAGCGTCATGGACTACTCTTGCAAATGTTGAACCAGCATTCTTCAAACCGAAGGGCATCCGTACGAAACAGTACGTGCCACATGGAGTGATGAATGCGGTCTTCTCTTCATCCTCTTCTGCCATGAAGATCTGATGATATCCTGAATATGCATCAAGAAATGAAAGCAAATCACATCCTGCCGTGGAGTCGACAATCTGGTCAATGCGCGGCAAGGGAAATGGATCTTTGGGACAAGCTTTATTAACATCAGTAAAGTCAATACAAAGCCTCCATTTCCCGTTTGCCTTGCACACGACTACAGGATTGGCCAGCCACGTAGGATGGAGCACTCCTCTGACAAGGCCTGCTGCTTCCAACTTCTTGATCTCTTCTGCAATGAATTCTTGGCGCTCCACTGCTTTCTTCCTGACATTCTACTTGATGGGCCGCACGTGAGGACAGACGGCAAGGTGGTGCTCAATTACTTTCCTGGGAACACCGGGGATGTCAGACGGTTGCCATGCAAACACGTCGACGTTCGCCCGTAGGAAAGCAACGAGCGCGCTTTCCTATTTAGGGTCGAGCGTAGCACTGATGGTGAAGGTACCACCAACGCCGTCCTCCTTGGCGGGCACCTTCTTGGTCTCTGGCGGAGCTGTCTTCGTATTCTTACACTTGCCGGTGGAGCTCGATGGTGCGTCCTCGATGGTAGCGCAGCACTCCGAAGAGGTGCGCTTGCCGGAGTGGGCATCAGAGCTCTTGCCGGACTTGGTCTTCTTCTTCCCCCCGGGAGCTTCAGCGGCAGGTGGCTTGCGATCTGCTGCAGCTGCTGCTTCCCGGTAGATCTTGTCAGTGCAGATAAGAGCATCTTTCTTGTCGCCAGGGACAGAGATGACGCTTATCGGGCCTGGCATCTTGAGTATGTTGTATGCATAGTGAGAGGCTGCCATGAACTTGGCGAGCGCTGGACGGCTGATTATCCCATTGTAAGGCAATGGAAAATCGGCAATGTCAAAAGTGAACCTCTCAGTCCTGAAGTTCAATTCGCTACCAAATGTCACTGGCAACGTGATCTTCCCCTTCGGCTTGCTCCTTCCCGGGTTAATTCCTTGGAATGTGCCGGTCTCCTCGAGCTCTCTATCGGGGATCTGGAGTTTCTGGAGTACCGCGGAGGAGATCAGATTCAAGCCGGCCCCGCCGTCAACTAGCATCTTTGTGACTTTGAGGTTGCGGATAGTTGGTGAGACCAACATCGGCAAGCACCTGACCGCAGTTATGCGATCAGGGTGGTCCTCAATATCAAAGACGATAGGCGTGCTGGACCACTTCAAAGGCTTGCGTGACTCAACTGGTGGTTCTGTTGCATTAACTTCCCGCACCCACTGTTTGAGCTGGCGGTGCGAAGTATGCAAAGAAGCACCACCGTCAACGCACAGAACCTCTGTGGCTTTCTGAAACTCCTGCTCGTCGGCCTCATCTTCATCCATCTCTTCATCGTCGTCTTCATCTTCGTCCTTGTCGCGGCCGCGGGGAGGTCTGTCTCCTTGCCGCTGCTTGGCCTTGCCGCGGCGTCCTCCCCGGCCAGGGCGCTTCTTGCCAGATCCTCCAGTACCTTCCTGGGCCTTCTCCTTGTCGCGTCGCTCGTACTCAGCCTTCTGCTGCTCGACAAGCTGCTCAACCTTCTTGCAACTCTGGAGATCATGGCCCTTTGTGCGGTGGATCTTGCAGTACTGCTTGCTGGAGCCGTCCTGCTTGTTGGTGGCCGCCACAGTTTCGGCTTCCTTGGCGCCACCTCCGTTGCCGGACTGCTCAACAGCTAGCACATCTTTGCCTTTCCTTCTCCTGTTGTTCCGCCGCCGGTTTTTCTTTGCCGGGGCAGCATCCTCACTGTCAGATCCTCCTGCTTCTGCATTCTCTCCGGGGAATTTCCTCCCTTCTTCAGCACGTGCGCACTTGTCGGCGAGGGCATATAGCTCACTGACGTCTCTAATCTTGCACATCGCCATCTCCTCCCGCATCCTGCGGTTACGCATGTTCTGATGGAACGCGCTGATGAACGCGACAGGGTGGACATCTGGGATGTTGCGCTGCACTTGGCTGAATCTCTGAATATACTTGCGCAGGGGCTCCCCTTCCTTTTGGGCGAGCAGATGCAGATCGCTCTCTTGGCCATGAGGCTTGTGGCCGCCTATAAAGGCGCCGACAAACTGATGGCATAGATCCGCCCATGAGGATATGGAGTTGTCCGGCAAGTGCATGAGCCAGGATCTGACGTTGGGTTTGAGCACCAGCGGGAAGTAGTTTGCAAGGATCTTGTCGTCGCGCCCCCTGGCAGCTTGCACCGCGATGGTGTAGATGCTGAGGAACTCCGATGGATGCAACCTACCGTCGTATTTCTCTGGTACATATGGCTTGAAGTTCTTTGTACTGGGCCACTGGACTTGCCGCAGCTCATGAGTTAACGCAGGGCAACCTACCGCGTACGGCACGTCGCCCGGTTCCCCTGGTGCATGCATGTCGACAGTGGGCCCAGCGCACTGGTCTGACTGACGCCGCGCTTCTCTTCGGCACTCGATGCGTGTACGAGCGTCTTCTTGCTGTCGTTCTTGAAGAACTTGGCGCTGATCGTGATGAGCCCGCGGATCTGACGAACCTGTGGAGTCAGTGTCGAGGTTGACCCGGTGCGTCGGCGATCTTGGCCTTCGGGGTGGAGAGTGCACGGTGGTTGCACCTCCACCGGTTTTGTCGCCATCGGCTCACGTCCGGCAATCTTGCCGCGGCTGCGACGCATTCGGCTGCCGTGGAGTGTCGCCATTGGCGAAGCCGATGAGACTCTGAATGGTGGCCCTCCAATCGTCGATCTTGTCCGCCGTGGGAGGGTAATCCAGGAGCAGTTGGGCTCGAGCCAATGCTTCTTCTGGGGTCTTCGGTGGCGGTGGCGAACGGTGCGA
Source organism: Triticum timopheevii (assembly GCA_963921465.1). Classification (NCBI taxonomy): domain Eukaryota; kingdom Viridiplantae; phylum Streptophyta; class Magnoliopsida; order Poales; family Poaceae; genus Triticum; species Triticum timopheevii. Next base: position 385,335,194 of record OY997268.1, on the reverse strand, counting down.
GGAGCGGGATATGCTCGGACTTCTAACTATGTTAGAAGGAGCAGGATCCCATCCAGGCGACCGTGTCTTGCTCGTGCTAGCAGGTTGGCGTGCATGCTGGTCTTGAGCATCTCGAGATCCGCCAGCTCGATCTCGGTCCAACGAGCGTATGGTACCGCGAGTACCATGACGCTGTTGGTCCCGCACCTCCTGAGACAGGCGCGGTGCATGTACGGACGCCGAGGTTTGCGCGGCCTTGTCCTTGGACCTGGCGGCGGCGTGAGCTCCCTCGTCGGCGCCCGTTCCTCCGCTGGCATCTACCCCACCACCCGTTTGCTCCGGTGGTGGTGGGATCGACGCGGACGGAGCAGCCACCTCCAAAGCCTTCTTTTTCGGTGGCATGTCGATGAAGATGATGAAGAAGATGAAGATCTAGCTCGCGTGAACGCCGGATCGGGTTCACACAACCTCGACGCCCCCTACCTGGCGCGCCAAAGATGTCGTGGGAACGAACACCTATGGGACCGGAGCCCCTTTCGGTCCGGCGGGGGGGGGGGGGGGGGGGGGGGCGGAGGCCGCACGAAGAGCGGATCGAGGCGAAGCACGCGAGCGATTTTACCCAGCTTCAGAGCTCTCCGGAGAGATAATACTCCTACTGCTGCTTGTCGGATTATATTGTGTTCTTGCTCGGGAGCGCTGAGATCTACAAAGCCGAGCGTGAGTGTTTTCTGGTTTCGAATGAGTCGAACCCCCTCTACGTTGCGCATCGGCCTCCTTTTATATGCCCAAGGGGTCACCGACAGGTGGCAACGCATGCATGGGTAAAAATGGAAAAGAGGTGCGGTCAGTACACCTACTTCTACAGTGGATCCTACCTAACCCTGACGGCAGGGGACAAAGGCATTAAATGCCCGTCTGTGTCACCCAAACAGTGCAGAAAAGTGACCGTTAGGGGCGCCACCGCTTGCCACGATGGCCATCTCGTCATCTCCGCTTGCCACCTCGCACCGCTTGGCTGCACATCCTCTCGCCACGCGCGCCTGGAATGGTGCTGTGGCGACATGTTGAGGGATGCGCTGGAACGTGGGCACAGAGTGGTGGCTTCGCCGCGGCAAGCGCCTTGCCGCGGTCGTCGTCTTGTTGCGCCCGGAAGCTTGTCGCTCGCCGGGTCTTGCCGGGACGCGCGGCGCGTCGCGGCAAGTTCCTTGAAACGCCTTGGTTGGCCTTCCCGGCAAGCTCCTCTTGCCGGGGCCTTGACCTTCCCGGCAAGCTCCTCTTGCCGGGGCCTTGTCTTCTCGGTTAAAACACTTTGTTCTTGAATGGCTCCAATAGGAACCACAGAGGATCTTGGCGGTCGCCCGGCAAGCCTTTCCACGGGGCGCTGCGACTCCCCGTGCACAAGTTCGGGATACTAGTGTACCCCTACTCTAGTACACCGACAGCTATGGAATGATGTAGTACGTAACGAGTAAAGAGACTTTCCGGTAACGAGATTGAACTAGGTATTGGATACCGACGGTCGAATCTCGGGCAAGTAACATACCGATGACAAAGGGAACAACGTATGTTGTTATGCGGTTTGACCGATAAAGATCTTCGTAGAATATGTAGGAACCAATATGGGCATCCAGGTCCCGCTATTGGTTATTGACCGAGAATGGTTCTAGGTCATGTCTACATAGTTCTCGAACCCGTAGGGTCCGCACGCTTAACGTTTCGATGACAGTTTTATTATGAGTTTATAAGTTTTGATGTACCGAAGTTTTTTCGGAGTCCCGGATGTGATCACGGACATGACGAGGAGTCTCGAAATGGTCGAGACATAAAGATTGATATATTGGAAGCCTATGTTTGGACATCGAAATAGTTCCGGGTGAAATCGGCATTTTACCGGAGTACCGGGAGGTTACCGGAACCCCCCGAGGGGTTATTGGGCCTACATGGGCCTCAAGGGAGAAGAGGGAAGGAGGCAGGAGGGGGCCGTGCGCGCCCCTCTCCTTCCTAGTCCAAATAGGACAACGGAAGGGGGGTGGCGCCCCCCCTTTTCCTTCCCCTCTTCCTCCTCTTTCCCCCCTTCTCCTACTCCTACTTGGAAAGAGGGAGTCCTACTCCCGGTGGGAGTAGGACTCCCCCCTTGGCACGCCCTCCTTGGCCGGCGGCCTCCTCCCCCCTGGCTCCTTTATATACGGGGGCGGGGGGCACCCCATAGACACACAAGTTGATCTACGGATCATTCCTTAGCCATGTGCGGTGCCCCCTTCCACCATATTCCACCTCGGTCATATCGTCGCGGAGTTTAGGCGAAGCCCTGCGCCGATAGAACATCATCATCGTCACCATGCCGTCGTGCTGACGGAACTCATCTCCGGAGCTCGGCTGGATCGGAGGCCGGAGATCGTCATCGAGCTGAATGTGTGCTGAACTCGGAGGCTCCGTACGTTCGGTGCTTGGATCGGTCGGATCGTGAAGACGTACGACTACATCAACCGCGTTGTGCTAACACTTCCGCTTACGGTCTACGAGGGTACGTGGACGAACACTCTCCCCTCTCGTTGCTATATCATCACCATGATCTTGCGTGTGCGTAGGAAATTTTTTGAAATTACTACGTTCCCCAACAGTGCTATCAGAGCCTAGGTTGTATGTGTTGATGTTATATGCACGAGTAGAACACAAGTGAGTTGTGGGCGATACAAGTCATACTGCTTACCAGCATGTCATACTTTGGTTCGGTGGTATTGTGAGATGAAGCGGCCCGGACCGACATTACGCGTACGCTTACGCGAGACTGGTTTCACCGTTATGAGCACTCATGCTTAAAGGTGGCTGGCGGGTGTCTATCTCTCTCACTTTAGCTGAATCGAGTGTGGCTACGCCCGGTCCTTGCGAAGGTTAAAACAGCACCAACTTGACGAACTATCGTTGTGGTTTTTGATGCGTAGGTAAGAACGGTTCTTGCTAAGCCCGTAGCAGCCACGTAAAATTTGCAACAACAAAGTAGAGGACGTCTAACTTGTTTTTGCAGGGCATGTTGTGATGTGATATGGTCAAGACATGATGCTATATTTTATTGTATGAGATGATCATGTTTTGTAACCGAAGTTATCGGCAACTGGCAGGAGCCATATGGTTGTCGCTTTATTGTATGAAATGCAAACGCCCTGTAATTGCTTTACTTTATCACTAAGCGGTAGCGATAGTCGTAGAAGCAATAGATGGCGTAACGACAACGATGCTACGATGGAGATCAAGGTGTCGCGACGGTGACGATGGTGATCATGACGGTGCTTCGAAGATGGAGATCACAAGCACAAGATGATGATGGCCATATCATATCACTTATATTGATTGCATGTGATGTTTATCCTTTATGAATCTTATCTTGCTTTGATTGACGGTAGCATTTTAAGATGATCTCTCACTAATTATCAAGAAGTGTTCTCCCTGAGTATGCACCGTTGCGAAAGTTCTTCGTGCTGAGACACCACGTGATGATCGGGTGTGATAGGCTCTACGTTCAAATACAACGGGTGCAAAACAGTTCCACACGCGGAATACTCAGGTTATACTTGACGAGCTAGCATATACAAATATGGCCTCGGAACACGGAGACCAAAAGGTCGAGCGTGAATCATATAGTAGATATGATCAACATAGCGATGTTCACCATTGAAACTACTCCATCTCACGTGATGATCGGACATGGTTTAGTTGATTTGGATCACGTGATCACTTAGATGACTAGAGAGATGTCTTTCTAAGTGGGAGTTCTTAAGTAATATGATTAATTGAACTTAAATTTATCATGAACTTAGTACCTGATAGTATTTTGCTTGTCTATGTTTGTTTGTAGATAGATGGCTCGTGCTGTTGTTCCGTTGAATTTTAATGCGTTCCTTGAGAAAGCAAAGTTGAAAGATGATGGTAGCAATTACACGGACTGGGTCCGTAACCTGAGGGTTATCCTCATTGCTGCACAGAAAAGTTACATCCTGGAAGCACCGCTGGGTGCTAGGCCTGCTGCTGATGCAACTAACGACGTTAAGAACGTCTGGCAGAGCAAAGCTGATGACTACTCGATAGTTCAGTGTGCCATGCTTTAAGGCTTAGAACCGGGTCTTCAACGACGTTTTGAACGTCATGGAGCATATGAGATGTTCCAGGAGTTGAAGTTAATATTTCAAGAAAATGCCTGGATTGAGAGATATGAAGTCTCCAATAAGTTCTATAGCTGCAAGATGGAGGAGAATAGTTCTGTCAGTGAACACATACTCAAAATGTCTGGGTATAATAATCACTTGATTCAACTGAGAGTTAATCTTCCTGATGATAGTGTCATTGACAGAATTCTCCAATCACTGCCACCAAGCTACAAAAGCTTCGTGATGAACTATAATATGCAAGGGATGAACAAGACTATTCCCGAGCTCTTCGCAATGCTGAAAGCTGCGGAGGTAGAAATCAAGAAGGAGCATCAAGTGTTGATGGTTAACAAAACCACCAGTTTCAAGAAGAAGGGCAAAGGGAAGAAGAAGGGAAACTTCAAAAAGAACGGCAAGCAAGTTGCTGCTCAAGAGAAGAAACCCAAGTCTGGACCTAAGTCTGAAACTGAGTGCTTCTACTGCAAGCAGACTGGACACTGGAAGCGGAACTGCCCCAAGTATTTGGAGGATAAGAAGGATGGCAAAGTGAACAAAGGTATATGTGATATACATGTTATTGATGTGTACCTTACTAATGTTCGCAGTAGCAGCTGGGTATTTGATACTGGTTCTATTGCTAATATTTGCAACTCGAAACAGGGACTACAGATTAAGTGAAGATTAGCTAAGGACGAGGTGACGATGCGCGTGGGAAATGGTTCCAAAGTCGATGTGATCGCGGTCGGCACGCTACCTCTACATCTACCATCGGGATTAGTATTAGACCTAAATAATTGTTATTTGGTGCCAGCGTTGAGCATGAACATTATATCTGGATCTTGTTTGATGCGAGACAGTTATTCATTTAAATCAGAGAATAATAGTTGTTCTATTTATATGAGTAATATCTTTTTATGGTCATGCACCCTTGAAGAATGGTCTGTTTTTATTGAATCTCGATAGTAGTGATACACATATTCATAGTGTTGAAACCAAAAGATGCAGAGTTGATAACGATAGTGCAACTTATTTGTGGCACTGCCGTTTAGGTCATATCGGTGTAAAGCGCATGAAGAAACTCCATACTGATGGACTTTTGGAATCACTTGATTATGAATCACTTGGTACTTGCGAACCGTGCCTTATGGGCAAGATGACTAAAACGCCGTTCTCCGGTACTATGGAGAGAGCAACAGATTTGTTGGAAATCATAAATACAGATGTATGTGGTCCGATGAATGTTGAGGCTCGTGGCGGATATCGTTATTTTCTCACCTTCACAGATGATTTGAGCAGATATGGGTATATCTACTTAATGAAACACAAGTCTGAAACATTTGAAAAGTTCAAAGAATTTCAGAGTGAAGTGGAAAATCATCGTAACAAGAAAATAAAGTTTCTATGATCTGATCGTGGAGGAGAATATTTGAGTTACGAGTTTGGTCTGCACTTGAAACAATGCGGGATAGTCTCGCAACTCACGCCACCTGAAACACCACAACGAAATGGTGTGTCCGAACGTCGTAATCGTACTTTACTTGATATGGTGTGATCTATGATGTCTCTTACCGATTTACCGCTATCGTTTTGGGGTTATGCTTTAGAGACGGCCGCATTCACGTTAAATAGGGCACCATCAAAATCCGTTGAAACGACGCCTTATTAACTATGGTTTGGCAAGAAACCAAAGTTGTCGTTTCTTAAAGTTTGGGGCTGCAATGCTTATGTGAAGAAACTTCAACCAGATAAGCTCGAACCCAAATCGGAGAAATGTGTCTTCATAGGATACCCAAAGGAGACTATTGGGTACACCTTCTATCACAGATCTGAGGGCAAAATTTTCGTTGCTAAATTCGGATCCTTTCTAGAGAAGGAGTTTCTCTCGAAAGAAGTGAATGGGAGGAAAGTAGAACTTGATGAGATAAATGTATCTACTCCCTTATTGGAAAGTAGTTCATCACAAGAACCGGTTCCTGTGACAACTACACCAATCAGTGAGGAAGCTAATGATATTGATCATGAAACTTCAGATCAAGTTTCTACTGAACCTCGTAGGTCTACCAAAGTAAGATCCGCACCGGAGTGGTACGTTAATCCTATTCTGGAAGTCATTTTACTTGACCATGATGAACCTACGAACTATGAGGAAGCGATGATGAGCCCAGATTCCGCAAAATGGCTAGAGGCCATGAAATCTGAGATGGGATCCATGTATGAAAACAAAGTATGGACTTTGGTTGACTTGCCCGATGATCGGCAAGCCATTGAGAATAAATGGATCTTTAAGAAGAATACTGACGCTGATGGTAATGTAACTATCTATAAAGCTCGACTTGTTGCGAAGGGTTTTCGAATAGTTCAAGGGGTTGACTACAATGAGACTTTCTCACCCGTAACAATGCTTAAGTCTGTCCGAATCATGTTAGCTATTGCTGCATTTCATGACTATGAAATTTGGCAAATGGATGTCAAAACTGCATTCTTGAATGGATTTCTAGAAGAAGAGTTGTATATGATGCAGCCAGAAGGTTTTGTTGATCCAAAAGGTGCTAACAAAGTATGCAAGCTCCAGCGATCCATTTATGGACTGGTGCAAGCATCTCGGAGTTGGAATAAACGTTTTGATAGTGTGATCAAAGCATATGGTTTTATACAGACTTTTGGAGAAGCCTGTATTTACAAGAAAGTGAGTGGGAGGTCTGTAGCATTTCTAGTTTTATATGTAGATGACATATTATTAATTGGATATGATATAGAATTTCTGGATAGCATAAAGGGATACTTGAAAAAAAGTTTTTCAACGAAAGACCTCGGTGAAGCTGCTTACATATTGGGCATCAAGATCTATAGAGATAGATCAAGACGCTTAATAGGACTTTCACAAAGCACATACCTTGACAAAATTTTGAAAAAGTTCAAAATGGATCAGGCAAAGAAAGGATTCTTGCCTGTGCTACAAGGTGTGAAGTTGAGTCAAACTCAATGCCCGACCACGGCAGAAGATAGAGAGAAAATGAAAGATGTTCCCTATGCTTCAGCCATAGGCTCTATCATGTATGCAATGCTGTGTACCAGACCTGACGTATGCTTAGCAATAAGCTTGGCAGGAAGGTACCAAAGTAATCCAGGAGTGGATCACTGGACAGCGGTCAAGAACATCCTGAAATACCTGAAAAGGACTAAGGATATGTTTCTCGTATATGGAGGTGACAAAGAGCTAGTCGTAAATGGTTACGTCGATGCAAGCTTTGACACTGATCCGGACGATTCTAAATGGCAAACCGGATACGTGTTTATATTAAACGGTGGAGCTGTAAGTTGGTGCAGTTCTAAACAAAGCGTCGTGGTGGGATCTACATGTGAAGCGGAGTACATAGCTACTTCTGAAGAAGCAAATGAAGGAGTCTGGATGAAGGAGTTCATTTCCGATCTAGGTGTCATACCTAGTGCATCGGGACCAATGAAAATCTTCTGTGACAATACTGGAGCATTGCCTTGGCAAAGGAATCCAAATTTCACAAGAGGACCAAGCACATCAAGAGACGCTTCAATTCCATTCGGGACCAAGTCCAAGTGGGAGACATAGAGATTTGCAAGATACATACGGATCTGAATGTTGTAGACCCGTTGACTAAGCCTCTCTCATGAGCAAAACATGATCAGCACCAAGACTCCATGGGTGTTAGAATCATTACTATGTAATCTAGATTATTGACTCTAGTGCAAGTGGGAGACTGAAGGAAATATGCCCTAGAGGCAATAATAAAGTTATTATTTATTTCCTCATATCATGATAAATGTTTATTATTCATGCTAGAATTGTATTAACCGGACACATGATACATGTGTGAATACATAGACAAAACTATAGTCACTAGTATGCCTCTAGTTGACTAGCTCATTAATCAAAGATGGTTATGTTTCCTAACCACAGACGTGTGTTGTCATTTGATTAGTGGGATCACATCATTAGAAGAATGATGTGATTGACATGACCCATCCTGTTAGCCTAGCACTTGATCGTTTAGTATACTGCTATTGCTTTCTTCATGACTTATACATGTTCCTGTAACTATGAGAATTATGCAACTCCCGTTTACCGGAGGAACACTTTGGGTACTACCAAACGTCACAACGTAACTGGGTGATTATAAAGGAGTACTACAGGTGTCTCCGAAGGTACATGTTGAGTTGGCGTATTTCGAGATTAGGTTTTGTCACTCCGATTGTCAGAGAGGTATCTCTGGGCCCTCTCGGTAATGCACATCACTATAAGCCTTGCAAGCAATGTAGCTAATGAGTTAGTTACGGAATGATGTATTACGTAACGAGTAAAGAGACCTGCCGGTAACGAGATTGAACTAGGTATTGGATACCAACGGTCGAATCTCGGGCAAGTAACATGCCGATGACAAAGGGAACAACGTATGTTGTTATGCGGTTTGACCGATAAAGATCTTCGTAGAATATGTAGGAACCAATATGGGCATCCAGGTCCCGCTATTGGTTATTGACCTAGAATGGTTCTAGTTCATGTCTACATAGTTCTCGAACCCGTAGGGTCTGCACGCTTAACGTTTCGATGACAGTTTTATTATGAGTTTATAAGTTTTGATGTACCGAAGTTTGTTTGGAGTCCCGGATGTGATCATGGACATGATGAGGAGTCTCAAAATGGTCGAGACATAAAGATTGATATATTGGAAGCCTATGTTTGGACATCGGAATAGTTCCGGGTGAAATCGGCATTTTACTGGAGTACCGGGAGGTTACCGGAACCCCCCGGGGGGTTATTGGGCCTACATGGGCCTCGAGGGAGAAGAGGGAAGGAGGCAGGAGGGGGCCGTGCGCGCCCCTCTCCTTCCTAGTCCGAATAGGACAAGGGAAGGGGGGCGGTGCCCCCCCTTTTCCTTCCCCTCTTCCTCCTCTTTCCCCCCTTCTCCTACTCCTACTTGGAAAGAGGGAGTCCTATGGGAGTAGGACTCCCCCCTTGGCGCGCCCTCCTTGGCCGGCGGCCTCCTCCCCCCTGGCTCCTTTATATACGGGGGCGGGGGGCACCCCATAGACACACAAGTTGATCTACGGATCGTTCCTTAGCCGTGTGCGGTGCCCCCTTCCACCATATTCCACCTCGGTCATATCGTCGCGGAGTTTAGGCGAAGCCCTGCGCCGATAGAACATCATCATCGTCACCACACCGTCGTGCTGATGGAACTCATCTCCGGAGCTCGGCTGGATCGGAGGCCGGAGATCGTCATCGAGCTGAACGTGTGCTGAACTCGGAGGCTCCGTACGTTCGGTGCTTGGATCGGTCGGATCGTGAAGACGTACGACTACATCAACCGCGTTGTGCTAACGCTTCCTCTTACAGTCTACGAGGGTACATGGACGAACACTCTCCCCTCTCGTTGCTATATCATCACCATGATCTTGCGTGTGCGTAGGAATTTTTTTGAAATTACTACGTTCCCCAACAAAAAGTAAATTCATGCACTACAGCCAAAGTTTCTTTTTTGTTCTACACATAGTCAGCAAGCAATCTTATCATACTAAAACCAAAGCTTGGCACATTATTTTCATAATACAAAGGATATATACAAGGGGATAACTAGTTACAGAGAAACTTCCATGAAAAATTCTACATTGTTTCCGTGAGCATGAACACAAGTGGTCAAGGTCGACCCTCACTTCTTCAATGCATAACTTTCCAATCACTTCTCTTTTTGAAAAACTTTTTTAGGCATGAGAGGCAAGTAAATATTTTTTGGTATTTTCATTCTTTTTAAAAAAATTGTATGTTTCACCCACAACTAAACCGAAACAAAAAAGGAAAAACAAAATCTACTTAGTGAAGAAAGCAAACAAGCACACACGAAAATATCAACCCCACGCTATTGCTCCCCGGCAACGGCGCCAGAAAAGAGCTTGATAATCCCCAAGTGCAGGGAATCATCATAGCAATTCCCAAATGTGGAGGTGATAAGTATGGAGTGTCAAACCCACAAGGAGCTAAGGGTAAGATCAATATTCTCTCAAGCCCTATCTGCCACTGATACGACTCTACGTGCACCGAACGTTTGCTTCCAACTAGAACGAGAAATAAAACTACGTTGTGAGTATGAAGAGGATAACTTTGTATGATATCGGAGAGCTAAAATATGAAAGTGGGTGCTGTTATCACAAAGTTAGAATATATTACTAAATAATAAAAATAGTGAGTGTGGAATAATGATGGATCGGTGTGCGGAATTGTCCTAGAGAATTGTTAACAAGACCGATAGTCGTCATTGCAATTTCATATGAGGGAGAGACATAAGCTAACATACTTTCTCTACTTGGATCGTATGCACATGATTGGAACTCTAGCAAGCATCCGCGACTACAAAAGATCATTAAGGTAAAATCCAACCATAGCATTAAAGCATCAAGTCCTCTTTATTCCCATATGCAACAACCCCCTTACTCAGGTTTGTGTTTCAATCACTCACCAACCCACTATAAGAGAATCATGAACGTATTGCAACACCCTACAACGGGAACCCCTCACGCTTGCGCGACACGGAGGGCACCATAGGATAGCACCAAGATAAAACATACAACTCGTACCAATCTAGACCAGCAATCAACCCAAGGACAAAAGATATCTACTCAAAACATCATAGGATGGCAACACATCATTGAATCATAATATGCGGCATAAAGCACCATGTTCAAGTAGGGATTACAGCGGGGTGCGGGAGAGTGGACCGCGTAAAAGAGATGAGGATGGTGATGATGATGGTGATGTTGATGACGACGATCACCGCAGCGATGATTCCCCTCCCAATGGCACTCCGGTGCCACCAAGAGAGAGGAGGAGAGGTTCTCCCCCTTGTGCTTCCTCCTCCATGGCTTTCCCCCTCTAGTCCTTGGCCTTCATGGCGATGATGGCCCCTCCGAGATCCTCCTCCATGGCCTCCGATGATGATGTCCCCCTCCGGCAGGGTGCTAGAGAGGGCCTAGATTGAATTCTCGTGGCTACAGAGGCTTGCGGCGGCGGAACTTTCGATCTAGGTTATTTCTCGAATGTTTCTGTATTTATAGGAATTTTTAGCGTTGGTTTCACGTCAGGGGGGCCTCCGTGCTGTCCACGAGATAGGAGGGCGCACCCTAGGGGGGTGGGCGCGCCCCCCACTCTCGTTGGCAGCCCGGGACTCTTCTGGCCAAACTCCGATGCTCCGTGGTCTTCTTTTGGTCCATAAAAAATCCTCAAAAATTGGCACGTCAATTGGACTCCGTTTGGTATTCCTTTTCTGTAGAACTCAAAAACAAGGAGAAAATAGAAATTGGCACTGGGCTCTAGGTTAATAGGTTAGTCCCAAAAATCATATATAATGACATATAAATGCATATAAAACATCATAGATGGGTAATATAGTAGCATGAATACATTATAAATTATAGATACGCTGGAGACGTATCAGTTGGGGATTTCCATTATTTTCATATTTGAATTTTCTCAAATTTGTAAAGAGGATCATTTGGTTTTAATCAGTTTTCCCTCCGAAAATATTTCGTTATTAAAATAAAAGAGAGGAGATAAAATGACTTCTCCAAAATAAAATAAATATTGGAGGAAAATTGTTAAAATAAAAATAAATTATTTTATTTGGATTTTTATTGCTATTTTATTTGAATTAGAAAAATATGCATTTTTCAAAATTGCATTTTCGGGCCAGAAAAATGTTCACTTTGTTATAAATAATTCATCTAGACGGTGAAATTTGTTTCTGGCATTTTTAGGATTATTTTTATAATTTACTAGGATTTTTCTGTTCGGGCGAAATTATTTTAAAAAAATTGTTCGCGGGCCACACCGCACCGCCACCTCCCACTCCGGCTCGGGACCGGAGTCCCGAGCAAAGCCGCCGCCGCCCGAGTCCAGAACGAGCACGCCTCCCGAGGCTAGCCCCTCCCCAAGCCAGTCACCACCCAGCCCACCTTTAAATACAGCTGCCGCCGCCCCCTTGCCCCACATCGCCCCGCCGCCGCCCGCCATCGCCCAGCGCTGCTGCAACCACTCCGTCGCCGTGCCGCCGCCGCCTCGCCGCCGCTGCCGATCGCCATGTTTTTTCGTTAAAAACTGCCGGGGTTTTTTAAAACCCTATATCCTTTTCTTTATTTTATTAGATTGGTTTAGTTTTTCGTCGGTTTATTTATTTAGTGGACATTCGTCCATTCGTTTGTTTTAACGAACGTTGTTCGCTTGTTAGGTTCAGACAGCGAACGTTCGTTCGTTAGTCTGTTCATTTTGTTTTATTTTCTAGGGATTTATCTGCAATTATTTTTTATCGTGATTCTGCCCCCGATCTTCAATCTAGTATAACTTTTTACTCGTTTATCCAAATTAGATGAAACCAGCTCCTAAATATTCGTCTCGAAGCCCTCTTTCGAGTTAACCAACTTTAACATGATTTTGGTACTATAAAATTTGACTTTAGTCCAGATTAATTAACGATTTTGTTTTGTTCGTATCTTGAGTTTCGTTGCTTCGTTTGAGTTGATTCTTTTTGCAAATCAAAGCTCTTCAGTTGAACTTTCTGTTTGGATATTCATATTTGAGTTTTACCGATGTATCTATGCTGAAGCGCTTATGTATGCTATTGTTCATTTGCGATAGAATTCCTAGAGTGCGAGTCTTTATGGATTGCAGATCGTCAGCAAGGAAAGTAACACTTTGATCATATTCCTTTATTACCCAGTTTTTATGCACTAGTTCTAATCCTCAAACATTGCATGGTTAGGTTCTGAATAACTTGCGGGTTTTGGGAAGTAGATGATGAGGTAGAACCTATTGCCTTTTATTATCAAACCTTTGGGAGTTACTTCTACGTTATGCTCAGGTTGCTATGCTATGCTCGTAGACGTGGGTTGGTTGAGCATACCCATGACAGATGTGAGAATTGTTAATTAATGGTTAACTTAAGGTGGCTACTTAAATACACATCTGGGTGGATTGGTTGTGGGCACCTGGAGAACCCAGTGTTGTCCTAGGATATCCCCGAGTACCCGTGTGATCATCCTACAGTTCACCACCCAGGCTCAAAGGGATCAATAGATATTTCATGCTAGGAACTTCCGTGTGCAGCCACAAACTATTATGGGCTCTAGCATAGTTGAGTAGGTTGCATGACCTCTTTCAATGGTGGTCTAGCAGATGTAGGGGAAAGTAAGTGTAACGGTCCATCTAGAGTAAAGAGTTAATGTTTCTGAAAGACTGTGTCTCAGTCATCCGTTTCTCAAACACCATGTATTGCGAGAAATCTAACAGAGGAGATCGAGTCTTGTGGGGAAAAGTGTGCAAACCTCTATAGAGTGTACAAACTACTCATGGTTAGCCGTGTCCCCGGTTATGGACATCTTGAGTATCTAGTTCTTGGATTATCATGTTGATCTCATCACTCTAAATTAATTTGTTGGGTTAATTGATATTGTCTAATTGGGATTGAGTTGGAGGAACCTTCTCAATGTTTAACAACCACCGTGATAGTTAAATAAAATTTATTCCTTTGTTTTAGGGAAAAATTGGCTTTATGCAAGACCATTAACCATAGAGCTTTCCACCAGCCACATTTGCATGTAGTGATAGCATTTACTCTGTTCATTGCTCTTTTGTCTTACATTGCAAGGATATTCCATGTGCTGACCCGTTTCGGGCTGCAACATATCATGTTGCAGACTTTTCAGATGACGAGTAAGGTGCGCTAGGTCATTGTCATTCACTCAGCTATGACGTTGGAGTTGATGGCCTCACTATATCTTCCAAGCCTTTCGCTGTTAAACTATTTAGATGGCCTTAAGCCATATTACTGTAATAAGTTCTCTTTTAAGAAATTCGATGTAATAAGTGTGTGATTGAAACTCTATTATAAACCCCTCGAGTAATGTGCGTGTCAGCATTACCGATCCAGGGATGACACTGATGCACAGAGACTTGACTGTTTGAGGTCTGGTCGCTACAAGATGGTATCGGAGCACACATTGACTGTAGGACACAACCAATTAGTTAAAGCATAGGTCACTCTTCTCTACTCATTTCTGACTCCTCTCCCTTTTCCACTCTATAGGATGGCAGACTCAAGGAACAAGTTTACACAACTGGATGAAGACACACCTTTTGGGCGACACTTGAAGGAAGTCACTAGGTACCTGAACATCGGAATACCAAGCTTTACCAGGACCTACATCGCCACGTTACCAGAATAGGAGCGTTGGATGATTCGAGTTCAAGTTCTAGGAAGGACATTCATGTCAGTTACTGAGCCCATAGAGTTTTCCTTTGATGCACCAACCTATAGTCTAGGAAAGAGCATGGCAGCCCACATCGCCATGGGATGCATTGGAGAAGTTTATCACAAGGATCCTAAGGACACTATCTACTAGATATGTGGGTGCCGAGATGAGCAATGGGAGATGATCAGTACCAGGAGGGACAGGTCCATTGCAGCCTTCATCCAGTAGTTAAACCAACACATTCGTCGCCAGGAGAACCATATGTGCACAAGCATGATAGATCTAAAGAAGGCGATGTCCAGGATTATGGAGCTAGAGGAGGAACTCAAGTCTACACGCGACGGATATGACGAGGAAATGACGATACTAGTGGAGAAGAATGACGACCTGACGAGGAAGCTAGGAGTATTCATGGGAGACCCCGCGCCAGGAGGAGATGACGACCATTCTAAGGGCATTCGTTCGGAGGACTACATCATCATCGACGACACTGATTCTGACCCCGACGATAGCGACGATGATTATGTTGATGAAGCTGGATTAGATATCATGGAGTCTTCTACCGATCAAAACTTCTAGACGACCACCATATTACAGTAGTATTACCCCATGTATATAGTAATAGTCCGAGCACTTTTGTAACGATAGTTAGATCGATTGTATGCCCTTGTTTGAATTGATTGGTGTGATATGAGTATGTTTGTCTCATGTGCATATGGGTAGTGTTTCTCTTTAGACCTCATTCTATTCTGTTTTCTCACCTTTTCTAAACCCATCAGATGCCTCCGAGACGTGACTATGGATTTGCTTTCACACCGGAGCTCACTTAGTTGATCCAGAAGCAGAATACCTTGATGCAGGTACTAGTTCCGAATCAGAACCAAGGCAACAACAAACCAGTACCACCACCACCCATTGATCACTTAGCTCGTTTCCTAAGGCTGAATCCGCTGGTGTTCTCTAGTAGCACCGATCCGATTGTCGCAGATGATTGGCTCCGCAAGATTGGAAGGGAGCTGGCCACTGCAGGATGCACAGACACGGAGAGAGTGCATTTTGCCACACATCAGCTTGATGGACCGGCAGCATCATGGTAGGAGAATTTCAGAGCCACTTACCCCATTGACACTATTACATGGGATCAGTTTCAGCAGGCTTTCCGCACTGCGCATGTTTCAAGAGGAGCTATGAACATGAAGAAGCGCGAGTTTCACAATTTGTGCCAAGGAGGACACACAGTGGGCCAGTATGTGAATGAGTTTAGTAAGTTAGCATGTTATGCCCCTGATGACGTAGCTACAGATGCCGCTAAACAGGAGAAGTTTCTGGAAGGAGTGAATGATGAGCTGAGCATGTAGTTGATGGTGGCAACATTCAACAACTACCAGGATTTGGTAGATATAGCTCTTATGATTGAAGGGAAGCAGCAGTAGATACAGAGCCGCAAGAGGAAGTATGTACAACAGAAGTACAATTCAGGAGCTAAGTAAAGACCTCGTTTTACCCCGAATTCGGGAGGACACATTCACCATAACCATGTAGGCCATAATTCCAAAGGGGAAGTTCGCATAACCATAGTGGCCCCAAGAATGGGAATGGGAATGGAAGAAGCAGCAGCCAGAAGCGTTTCAACCTAGCAATGCCCAACAAGAAGGATCTCAGTCACATTACATGTTTCAAGTGCGGGAAGAATGGACACTACGCCACCGAGTGTTCTGAAGCAAAGAATGGAAATGTCAATGGAAGCTCTGGGAAGAAGCCCAACCCTCTCAACAAGGGACAAGTGAACCACGTTAGCATGGAGGAGGTTGAAGAGCAGCCAGATGCAGTTATAGGTAAGTTTTTGGTTAAGTCATTTACTGCAATCGTTTTTTTGACACTGGTGCATCACATTCATACATATCAAGGGGATTTGTGGATAAGTATATGTTGCCCACCAAAGTTCTTAGGACACCTATGTTAGTAAGCTCGCTAGGAGCGGAGCATATGGCAAGCCAAGGATGTTTTTAGATTCCATTGACCATAGGTAGGCATGTTTTCCCCTCCGATCTGATAATTCTAGAGTCACAAGGATTGCATGTTATATTGGGTATGGATTGGTTATCGATGTATGGGGAAACATCGATTGCGCTAGTAAGTCAATTATGCTCACCACCCTAGAAGGAAGAAGGATCAAGTATGTATCCCGGCATGTGCCGAGGAGGACTCAAGTGAATTCCTTATCAGGAGTTGTACATGAGGAAGTACCAGTGGTGAAGGATTACCCTGACGTATTTCCGGAGAAAGCACCGTAAAGATCAATTAGTGAGCGACTGGGTCGATACAACTAAAAAAACTGCATACTTATCCCATGATATGGGGCAAAATTTAGGAATCCGCTTATGTAATAGAGCCGATCCACTAAGGGATTAAGCAGCGGTGTAGTATCAGATCCCAAAGATAGTAAGTTCTTTTTTCTTTCTTATGGTATGGAAAAAAATCTTTGTCAAGGATTCTATAGAGATTTCATATATGAAACCGGGATAGTTACCTTTCAGAAAATTTGAACGAAGGCTCTATATCTATCTATGCTTCATTCTTCTGAAGGTGGGAAAAAAGATCAAACCGATTATTGAAGGAGTTACCAGGCATGCCACCGGATCGAGACATTGAGTTTTTTATTGAACTTTTGCCAGGCACCGGGCCAATATCAAAGAGACCGTATCGGATGGCCGCAAAGGATTTAGAGGAAATCAAGAAGCAGTTTAGGGAGTTACTAGATAAAGGTTACATTCGACCAAGTTCGTCACCTTGGGGAGCCCCAGTAATTCTAGTGGAGAAGAAGGATGGATCATTGAGGATGGTTGTTGATTATCGTGCGTTGAATGAGGTGACGATCAAGAACAAGTACCCGCTGGCGATGATCAATGATTTGTTTGACTAGTTGCAAGGAGCTAAAGTATTTTCCAAGATCGATCTGCGATCAGGATACCATCAGCTGAAGATTCGAGAGTAGAATATACCTAAGACAGCTTTTACCACAAGGTACGGGCTATACGAGTATACAGTTATGTCATTTGGTCTTACTAATGCGCCTGCCTATTTCATGAACATGACGAACAAAGTGTTTATGGAGTTTTTGGATAAGTTCGTTGTTGGTGTTCATTGATGATATATTGGTCTACTCGAAGAATGAAGAGGAGCATAAGAAACATTTGCGTTTGGTTCTGGAGATGCTCGGGGAACAACAGTTATATGCCAAGTTCAGCAAATGTGAGTTTTGGTTGAAGGAAGTTGGATTTCTTGGACATGTTATATCCGGAGAAGGAATAGAAGTAGACCCCACCAAGGTTGTATCTGTAACTAAATGGGTGGCACCCACATGAGTTGGAGAGATCAAGAGTTTTCTTGGACTTGCAGGATATTATCGGAGGATCATTGAGAATTTCTCCAGGATTGCTAAACCCATGACAGAGTTGTTGAAGAAGGACACCAAGTTTAAATGGACTGAGGAGTGTGAAGCCAGTTTTCAGGAGTTGAAGAAACGTTTGGTTACAGCCCGGTGCTGATTCTTCCAGATCAACGAAAGGATTATCAAGTGTATTGCGATGCTTCTCGATGAGGACATGGAGCAGTGCTTATGCAGGAGGGAAGAGTTGTTTCATATGCCTCACGACAGCTTAAACCTCATGAGTTAAATTATGCTACTCATGATTTGGAGTTAGCAGCCGTAGTGCATGCGCTCAAGATGTGGAGACATTTTCTCATCGGAAACCACTGTGAGGTATACACGGATCATAAGAGTTTGAAGTATATCTTCACATAGAAGGAGTTGAACCTCAAGCAGAGGAGATGGTTGGATCTGATTAAAGATTACGATATGAAATTGCACTGTCATCCTGGAAAGGTTAATGTCAATACGCTCATGACCGGAGGATTACCCAAGGAGTTAGCAGAGGATCTTCGCGAGCTATGTTTGGAAATAGTTTCGAGAGGTTATGTAGCAGACTTGGAAATTCAATCCAGTTTGATGGATAAGATCAGAGAAGCCCAGAAGACTGACAAGGAGATTGCTGAGATAAAGGAAAGGATGAGCAAAGGAAAGGCTAAAGGATTTCATGAGGATGAGCACGATACTTTATGGTTTGAGGATCGCGTATATGTGCCTAATGACCCCGAAATCAGGAAGTTGATTCTGTAGAAGGCCCATGATTCGCCGTATTCGATTCACCAAGGAAATACTAAGATGTACCTGGATTTGAAGGAATGTTTCTGGTGGACAGGAATGAAGATGGATATTGCCGAGTATGTAGCAGTATGTGATGTATGTCAGAGAGTTAAGGGAGAGCATCAGAAGCCAGCAGGATTGCTATAGCCATTGCCGATACCCGAATGGAAGTGGGACAAGCTTGGCATGGATTTTATCACTGGATTGCCTAGGACTCGTTCAGGCTATGACTCTATATGGGTTGTAGTCGATCGATTGACGAAAGTAGCTCATTTCATTCCAGTGAAGACTACTTACACAAGTGGTAAGTTGGCAAAGATATACATGACCAGGATCATATGTCTGCATGGAGTTCCGAGGACCATTGTATCGGATAGAGGAACCCAGTTTACCTCAAAGTTCTGGAATCAGTTGCGTGAGACTTTGGGTACTAGGCTAGAGTTCAGTACAGCTTTTCATCCACAGATAGATGGACAGACCGAGAGAGCCAATCAGATTCTGGAGGACATGTTGAGAGCTTGTGCACTAAATTATGGATCTAGCTGGGAAAACAATTTTCTGTCTGCAGAATTCTGTTATAACAATAGTTATCAAGCCAGTTTGAAGGTGGCCCTTTCGATGCTTGGTACGGAAAGAGGTGCAGGACATCGTTATTGTGGAATGAAGTTGGAGACCGTAAGTTGTTTGGACCAGATTTGATTAAAGAGTCTGAAGAGAAGGTCAAGTTGATTCGCGACAGACTCAAGGTAGCCCAGTCCAGGAAGAAGAGTTATGCAGATTCTAAACACAAGGAGACAGTTTAGGAA
Source organism: Triticum timopheevii (assembly GCA_963921465.1). Taxonomy (NCBI): domain Eukaryota; kingdom Viridiplantae; phylum Streptophyta; class Magnoliopsida; order Poales; family Poaceae; genus Triticum; species Triticum timopheevii. Next base: position 385,315,788 of record OY997268.1, on the reverse strand, counting down.
GTCGGAGAGAGAGTATACCTTCGTGTGACACCGCTTCGAGGAGTTAAGCATTTTGGCGTTAAGGGAAAGCTAGCACCATGTTTTGTGGGACCATACAAAGTTTTGGAACGTATGGGAGAAGTTGCTTACAAACTGGAATTGCCAGAAGGAGTGTCAGGAGTTCAAGATGTGTTTCACGTTTCCCAGTTGAAGAAGTCCCATGCAGAGATGGCCGATATTCCTCTGAGAGGTATAGTGCCACTGGAAGTGATTCAGCTGGATAGTGATTTGACCTACGAGGAGAAACCAGTGAAGATTCTCGAATTTGCACGAGTCACACGCAGCAAGGGTATCAAGTTTTGCAAAGTTCAGTGGAGCCAGCATTCCAAGGATGAAGCCACCTGGGAACGGGAGGAAGATCTACGGAAGGACCACCCTCACCTATTTTCTAGCCAACCCGAATCTCGAGAGCGAGATTCATCTTAAGGGGGGTAGGTTTGTAACATCCCAAATTTTCAATTTGGAATGTTATACATAGGTCATCGTATGCATATCATATTTTAATTGCATTTTGGTTTGATCCTAAAAATTCTAAGCAACTCAAGGACCCACGGAGAGAGTTGGGGATTTCGTTTATTTTCATATTTTAATTTACTCAAATTTGAAAACAGGATCATTTGGTTTTAATCATTTTTCTCTCCAAAAATATTTCGTTATTAAAATAAAAGAGAGGAGATAAAATGACTTCTCCGAAATAAAAGAAATATTGGAGGAAAAATGTTAAAATCAAAATAAATTATTTTATTTGGATTTTTTTGCTATTTTATTTGATTTAGAAAAATATACATTTCTCAAAATTGCATTTTTAGGCCAGAAAAATGTTCACTTTGTTCTAAATATTTTATTTAGATAGTGAAAATTTTTCTTCACATTTTTAGAATTTCTTTTTATAATTTATTAGGATTTTTCTGTTCGGGCGAAATTATTTAAAAAAAACTGTCCGCGGACCGAACTGGGCCAGCGGCCCAGCCGGCCCAAAGCGCGCCACCGCCTCCCGCTCTGGCTCTGGACCGGAGTCCCGAGCAAAGCCGCCGCCGCCCGAGTGCGGGAGGAACACGCCTCCCGAGGCCAACCCCCTCCCCAAGCCAGCCGCCACCCCACCCGCCTTTAAATACCGCCGCCGCCGCCCCCTTGCCCCACATCGCCCCGCCGCCGTAGCCGCACCACCGCCGCCCGCTGTCGCCCCGTGCTACTGCTGCCGCTCCGCCGCTGTGCCGCCGACGCCCCGCCGACGCCGTCGACCGCCGTATTTTTTCGGTAAAAACCACTGGGTTTTTTGAAAACCCTAGATCCGTTTTTTTATTTTATTAGATCGGTTCGTTTTTTCGTCGGTTTATTATTTAGCGGACGTTCGTCTGTTCGTTCGGTTTAACAAACATTGTTCGCCGGTTAGGTTCAGACAGCAAAGGTTCGTTCATTAGTATGTCCATTTCGTTTTATTTTCCAGGGATTTATCTGCGATTATTTTTTATCACGATTCTGCCCCTAATCTTCAATCTAGTATATCTTTTTACTCGTTTATCCAAATTAGATGAAACCAGCACCTAAATCTTCGTCTCGAAGCCCTATTTCTAGTTAACCAACTTGAACATGATTTTCGTACTATAAAATTTGACTTTAGTGCAGATTAGTAAAGGATCTTGTATCACTCGTATCTTGAGTTTCGTTGCTCCGTGTGAGTTGATTCTTTTTGCAAATCGAAGCTCTTCAGTTGAACTTTCTGTTTGGATCTTCTTATTTGAGTTTTACACGTGCATCTATGATGGAGTGCTTATGTATGCTATTGTTTGTTTGCGATAGAATTCCCGGAGGGCGAAGCGTGCTACTACGAGTCTCTAGGGTTTGCACATCGCCAGCAAGGCAAGTAACACTTTGATCATATTCCTTTATTACCCAGTTTTTAAGCAGTAGTTCCAACCCTTAAACATTGCATGGTTAGGATCTGAATAACTTGTGGGTTTGGGGAAGTAGATGATGAGGTAGAACCTATTGCCTTTTATTGTCAAACCTTTGGTGGTTACTTCTACGTTATGCTCAATTTGCAATGCTATGCTCGTAGACGTGGATTGGTTGAGTGTATCCATGACAGATGTGAGAATTGTTAACTAATGGTTAACTTAAGGTGGCTACTTAAATACACATCTGGGTGGATTGGTTGCGGGCACCTGGAGAATCCAGTGTTATCCTAGGATATCGCGAGTACCCGTGTGATCATCCTACAGTTCGCCACCCAGGCTCAAAGGGATCATAAGATATTTCATGCTAGAATCTTCTGTGTGCAGCCACAAGATATTATGGGCTGTAGCATAGTTGAGTAGGTTGCATAACCTCTTTCAGTGGTGGGCTAGCAGATGTAGGGGAAAGTAGGCGTAACTGTCCATCCAGAGTAAAGAGTTAATGTTTCTGAAAGACTATGTCTCGGTCGTCCATTTCTCAAACAGCATGTAGTGCAAGAAATCTAATGGAGAAGATCGAGTCTTGTGGGGAAAAGTGCACAATCCTCTACAGAGTGTACAAACTAATCATGGTTAGTCGATTCCCCGGTTATGGACATCTTGAGTATCTAGTTCTTGGATTATCATGTTGATCTCATCACTCTAAATTACTTTGTTGGGTTAATTGATATTGTTTAATTGGGATTGAGTTGGAGGAACCTTCTCAATGTTTAACAACCACCATGATATTTAAATAAAATTTATTCCTTTGTTGTAGGGAAAAACTGGCTTTAACCAAAACCATTAATCATAGAGCTTTCCACCAGCCACATTTGCATATAGTGATATCATTTATTCTGTTCATTGCTCTTTTGTGTTACATTGCGAGCATATTTCATCTGCTGACCCATTTCGGGCTACAATATATCATGTTGCGGACTTTTCAGACGACGAGTAAGGTGCGCTAGGTCGTTGTCGTTCACTCAGCTATGCCGTTGGAGTTGATGGACTCATTTTATCTTCCAAGTCTTCCGCTGTTATCTTATTTAGATGGCCTTAAGCCATATTACTGTAATAAGTTCTCTTTTGAGACGTTCGATGTAACAAGTGTGTGATTGAAACTCTGTTATGAACCCCTCGAGTACTGTGTGTGTCAGCATTATTGATCCAAGGATGACACTGATGCATAGAGACTTGACCGTTTGAGGTCTGGTCATTACATTCATCCTCGGTGCTGAGGGTTTGTACCGGTAGCTATGTGTTTAATCTATCTCTCTCTCTCTCTCTCGTGTTCTTGAGTTGGCACGATCTTGATGTATCACGAGCTTTGTTAATGTGGTTGGATCATATGGTGTTTTCCCCTCTCTATCTTGTTGTGATGAATTCAGTTTTACCTTAGAGATTTTGTTTTTATCAGATTGAATACATTTATGGATTTGAGAGCACTTGTTCTATGTCTTGGTACTCAAGTTGTGGATTCCCAAGGTGACATTGGGTTAATTTGTGCATAGGGGTTGATGCACGTTTTCCTCCTTGTTTCTCCAGTAGAAATCTTGGGGCACTCTTTGAGGTTCTTTATGTTGGATTGAGTATTATGAATCTGAAATTGTTTGATGCATATCGTATAATCAACTCACGGATACACGTGGTGACATTGGAGTATCTGGGTGATAGTAGAGGTTGTTGATGTGTATCATATGGTGTTATTTTAGTACAGACTCTTAGATAGATCGATCAGAAAGGATAACTTGGTGTTATTTTAGTAAGAACTCTTGGATAGATCAATCGGAAAGGATGACTTTGAGGTTGTTTAGTACCCTACAAACAATTTCATCCTATGTTCTCCGCTAGATAAGAACTTCGGAGTGATTCTTCATTGCACGTCGAGGGATGGTTATATGATCGAATTATATTAGCATTATTGAGAGATTGCACTAGCGAAAGTACGGGCCCTAGGCCTCATTTTTAAGCATTGCAATACCATTTGTGCTCACTTTTGTTACTTGCTACCTTGTTGTTTTTTATTGTTCCTATTACAAAAATCAATATCTACTATCATTACTACACTTGTATCACCTTCTCTTTGCCGAACTAGTGCACCTATACAATTTACCATTGTATTTGTGTGTTGGGGACACAAGAGACTCTTTGTTATTTGGTTGCAGGGTTGTTTGAGAGAAACCATCTTCATCCTACGCCTCCCACAGATTGATAAACCTTAATTCGTCCAATTGAGGGAAAATTGCTACTGTCCTACAAAACTCTGCGCTTGGAGGCCCAGCACTAGTCTACAAGAATAAAGTTGCATAGTAGACATCATGGATCTACCGCAACAAGTAAGATGAAAATGGTCAAGTGGTAAGGAATAAGGCCCGTCTTGTAGCACAAGGCTACACACATGTTGAGGGTATTCATTTCGGTGAAGCTTTTGCACCTGTTGCTAGGCTTGAAGCTATTCTTATATTGCTTGCATATGCTAACCATCACAATATTCTCTTATATCAAATGGATGTCAAAAGTGCATTCCTCAATGGTAAGCTTGAGGAAGAGGTATATGTTGCTCAACCACCAGGTTTTGAGGATCCAAAGCATCCTGACAAAGTCTTCAGACTGAACAAGGTCTTTATGGCCTCAAGCAAGCCCCCCGAGCTTGGTATGACACTCTGAAGGAATTCCTGAAGAAAAAGGGGTTCAATCCTGGTTCACTTGACCCTACCCTTTTCACAAAGTCTTATGATGGCGAACTGTCCATATGCCAAATATATGTCGATGATATTATTTTTGGTTGCACTAACAAGAGTTTTAGTGACGAATTTGCATATATGATGCATGAAGAATATCAGATGTGTATGATGGGAGAATTTAAATTCTTCCTTGGTCTTCAAATTTATCAATAACCAAATGGCATCTTCATTTCTCAAGAGAAATACCTCAAAGATTGCCTGAAGATATTCAACATGCAAGATTGCAAAGGCCTGAAAATACCAATGCCTACCAATGGTCAATGATGGCCCACAAGTACAGGGGATTAGTTGTAGTCCGAGTGTCAAACCCAACAAGGAGCAGAAGGAAATGACAGGCAGCTTTCAGCAAGGTATTTTTTGCAAGCACTAAAATTGTCGGTAACAAGCAAGATAATTTGTAACAAGTGACAAGTAACAATAGTAACTAAGGTGTAGCAAGGTAGCCTAATCCTTTTTGTTGCAAAGGACAGGCCGGAACGGTCTCTTATAATAAGAATTCTCGAGTACACATAGAAATTTCATCTAGTCACTTTCATCATGTTTGTTTCATTCGCATTCGCTACTTTGATAATTTGATATGTGGGTGGACCGGTGCTTGGGTGCTATTCTTACTTGAACAAGCCTCCCACTTATGATTAACCCCTTTCACAAGCATCTGCGGCTATGAAAGAAGAATTAAAATAAATCTAACCCTAGCATTAAACATATGGATCCAAATAAGCCCCTTACGGAATAGCGCATAAACTAGGGTTTAAGATTTTTTCACTCTAGTAACCCATCATCTAATTACTACTCCACAATGCATTCCCTTAGGCCCAAAGATGGTCAAGTGTCATGTAGTCGACGTTCACATGACACCACTAAGAGAATCATCAACAAACATATCATGAAAATATCAAACAAATACCAAATTCACATGATTACTTGTGACAAGACTTCTCCCATGTCCTCAAGAACAAAAGTAACTACTCGCACATCATACTCATGTCCAAGATTAGAGGGGTATTGAATAGCATAATGGATCTGAACATATAATCTTCCACCAAATAAACCAACTAGCACCAACTACAAGATGTAATCAACACTACTAGCAACCCACAGGTACCACCATGAGGTTTTGATACAAAGATTGGATACAAGAGATGAACTAGAGTTTGAGATGAGATGGTGCTAGTGAATATGTTGATGAAGATTGGTCCTCCCATGATGAGAGGGTTGTTGGTGATGACGATGGCTTCGATTTCCCCCTCCCGGAGGGAAGTATCCTGGCGGAATCACTCCATCGGAGAGAAAAAGTGCTCCTGCCCAAGTTCTGCCTCGAGACAGCGGCACTCCATCCTGAAAGTCTTCTCCTTATTTTTCCTAGGTCAAATGGGCTTATATACCAGAAGATGGGCACCAGAGGCTGGCCAGCGGCCCCACAAGCCACCAGGGTGCGCCCTGGTGCCTCGTGGGTACAAGGATGGCCCCCTCTGGTACTTCTTTTCTCCAATATTTTTTATTTATTCCAAAATAAATCCCCGTGAATTTCAGCTCATTTGGAGATGTGCAGAATAGTTATCTTTGACATAGCTTTTTCAGGTCCAGAATTCCAGCTGACGGCAATCTCCCTCTTCATGTAAATCATGCATATTAAGAGAGAAAAGGCATTAGAATTTCTCCACAAAGTTTTATATTGATTAAAAACACTATAAATAATGCTACTTATTGAGCTTGCGTTGGTTTTTCCCTTGAAGAGGAAAGGGTGATGCAGGAAAGTAGAGATAAGTATTTCCCTCAATTGGGAACCAAGGTATCAATCCAATAGGAGGAACACACAAGTCACCAATGGTTGAACCTACACAAAAAAACAAATACTTGCATCCAACGCGATAAAGGGGTTGTCAATCCCTTCACGGTTACTTGCAAGGATGAGATCTGAAAGTGATAGATATAAAAGATAAGTAAAAGTGCAAAATAAAAGAAAGGTAAATAAATTGTAGCATGGTATTTTTGTATTTTTGATTTAATAGATCTGAAAATATTATGATAAAAATAGACCCGGGGGCAATAGTTTTCACTAGTGGCTTCTCTCTTGAAAGAACACATACGGTGGGTAAACAAATTACTGTTGAGCAATTGATATAAAAGCGAATAATTTTGATGATATCTAAGGAAATGATCATGAATATAGGCATCATGTCTATGACAAGTAGACCGACTCCAGCCTGCATCTACTACTATTACTCCACACATCGACCACTATCCAGCATGTATCTAGTGTATTAAGTTAACAAGAATGGATTAACACCTTAAGGAAGATGAGATGATGTAGAGGGATAGATCCAAACAATATGATCAAACCCCATCTTTTTATCCTTATTGGCAACAATACAATACGTGTCATGTTCCTTTCTGTCACTGGGATTGAGCACCACAAGATTGAACCCAATACAAAGCACCTCTCCCATTGCAAGAAAAATCAATCTAGTTAGCCAAACCAAATCAATATATCAGAGATAAATACAAAGCTATCTTAAACATGCATAAAAGAGTTCAGAGAATACTGAAATAATGTTCATAGATAATCTGATCATCAACCCACAATTCATCAAATCTCAACAAATGCACCACAAAAGAAGATTACGTCGAATAGATATCGAAGAACATCGAGGAGAGCATTGTATTGAAGATCAAAGAGAGGGAAGAAGCCATATAGCTACTAGCTATGGACCCGTAGGTCTATGGTAAACTACTTAAACATCATCGGAAGGCAGCAAGGTTGATGTAGAAGCCCCTCCGTGGTCGAATCCTCCTTTGGTAGAGTACCGGCAAAGGCCTCCAGATGGGATGTCATGGTTTTGGAACTTGCGGCAGTGAAAAAGTATTTTGGTTTGCCCATTAGTCTACGGGGAATATTTTGGTATTTATAGAAGAAAAATTAGGGTTGGAAGTGCCACCAGGGGACCACAAGCTTGGGGGCGCCCTCCCCCCAAGGTGCACCCTCCGAGCTTGTGGCTGCTCCGTGGCCCTTCTGGCCTCCTCCCAAACCTTCTAGGGTGTCTTGTGGTCCAAGAAAATCATCAAAAGGTTTCGTTCCGTTTGGTATTGATTTTCTGGAAAGACAAAAGCAAGGAAAAAACATCAACTGGCACTTGGCACTAGGTTAATAGGTTAGTCCCAAAAATGATATAAAATAGCATAATAGTACATATCAAACATTCAAGATTGATAATATAATAGCATGGAACAATCAAAAAATATAGATACGTTACATATCAAATAACAGTAGGAAAACATGATGCAAAATGGACGTAGCAACTCCCCCAAACATAGACCTTGCTTGTCCTCAAGTGAAAGCCAATATCGATAATAATGTCCACATGTTTAGAGAGACAGGTGTCAATAAAAAAATACAGACATAGTAGCATCATGATGATTATTATAGTAGCAAGATTCATTATCATAGAACTTCTCATGAGCAGTAACAATTCATCACAACAACAAAGTATAAGGCATAAACTTTCTTGAAAACTGACAAACTATTTTTGCGATCAACAATGCAATTGCAATTCATCATATTTTCATGAAGGGTCTCATGTAGGAGCTTTTTAGCAAGTCCACATACTCAACCATCATTTAGTCTTCTATGATTGTAACACTCATAATGTATATATGGAGCAAAAAGTTTCAGCCAGACACATAGAAAATGTAGGGGCTTATAATTTGCCTCCCAACTTGTTCACCTCAAGGGTAATGTCAACAATAATAACTCATGATCACTCATATCAAGCTTAATGTATGCCTAGATCTTTCCCCACCACATGATGCTTATAAATGAGAAAAACGAAAAGGAATAGAGGAGAATACTATTGACTCTTGCATAAAAAGTAAATACATAAAAGTAAAAGATAGGCCCTTCTTAGAGGGAAGCAGAGGTTGTCATGTGCTTTCTATTTTTGGATGTGTAATCTCTTAATGCAAAGGAACGTCACTTTATATTGCCCCTTGTGATAGCAACCTTTATTATGCAGTCTGTCGCTTTTATTTCTTTACCATCACAAGATCGTACAAAGCTTATTTTCAATTACAATAAAAGATCTTACATATTTTGAAGCAATTTTTATTGCTTTATGCACAGACGACAACATGCTTGAAGGATCTTATTCAATCCATAGGTAGGTATAGTGGACTCTGATGACATGAAACTGGGTTTAAGGTTTTTGGATGCACAAGTAATATCTCTACTTGGTGCAGATTTTTGGCTAGCAAAGATCTTGGGCAAGCACCACATGTTGGAGGATATATGACAATATAACTTCTATCTAAATTTAAGCAAACAAAATTCATTATGTTGTCTTCCTTGTCCAACGTCAATAATTTGACATAGAATACTCAATGGGGGCTCACAGTCACGAATGATGTCCAAGATAGTGTATTTGCATGTGAATCTTCTATTTCATTATTAAATTTTTTCATGAATTGCATCATTGACCAATGCTATGTTTGTTAACCTTCAATAAATTTTACCACTTATACTTTTCCTTATGTAATGTCATTACTTTCCATAAGATTAGTGCATGATCTTTTTCATTATTTTCATTGCTAGGATTGAAACATAAAAGTAAAGAAGCAAAAAACTCAAACTACTCTTTATTATATAACACTCAATTCGGCTATATAGATAGATAGATCACGAAACTAGCACTCGGAAAATAGATCATACTAAACTTTTATTCAACTAAATCATGAAATAACTAAGGATCGACCTAAAAATAGGTAAAGATAATAAAAGTGATGGTGATACGATACCGGGGAACCTTCCCAAGCTTGGCATAAGCCAAGGAGAGTGCCCATACCCGTCTACTCAAGTATCTTTCTTCGGTGATGGTGATGGGCTTGTCCTCTGTCTTCCATGGCATAGGTTCTCCATCATAAAAGGATGAACGAGTCTTCGGAGTCTTGAAACTTGCAACTAAACTCATAACTTTGAATCTTGCCTCATACTGATAACCCGCAAGTATAGGGGATCGCAATAGTTTTCGAGGGTAGAGTATTCAACCCAAATTTATTGATTCGACACAAGGGGAGCCAAAGCATACTTGTAGTAGTTGAGTTGTCAATTCAACCACACATGGAGACTAAATATCTGCAGTAGAGTGATCAGTAGCACAATAGTATGATTATTTGGTAGCAATAGTACCAATAGCAATAGTAGAAGTGATAGTTTTGTAGCAATTGTAACCGTAGAACAATAGTCACTTAGCAGGAGCAATATGTGAAAAGCCCGTAGGCATTGGATCGGTGATAATGTTGGATAATATTCATCATATAACAGTCATAACCAAGGGCGACACAGAACTAGCTCCAATTCGTCAATACTCCCTCTGTTCCCGAATATAAGGTGTATTGGTTTCCATGCAAGTCAACCATTTGAAAGTTTGACCAAGATTATAGAACAAAATAGAAACATCTACAATACCTAATAGATAAAATATGAAACGACCTTTCATGATCGATCAAATGATATAAATTTCATATTGTGAATATTGATATATTTTTCTGAAAACTTAGTCAAACTTGCACTCCTTTGACTTTGGAGAAACAAATACACCTTATATAATGGAACGGAGGGAGTATAATGTAGGCATGTATTCCGTAAATAGTCATACGTGCTTATGGAAAAGAACATGCATGACATATTTTGTCCTACCCTCCCGTTGTAGGGGGTCCATATGGACACCAAGGGATATTAAGGCCTCCTTTTAATAGAGAACCGGAACAAAACATTAACACATATTGAATACATGAACTACTCAAACTACGGTAATCACCGGAAAGAATCTCAATTATTGTCACCTTGGGGTATGCGGATCATAACACATAGAAGGTGCGTATAACTTGCAAGATGGATCAAGAACACAAATATATTGGTGAAAACATAAACGATTCAGATCTGAAATTATGGCACTCGGGCCGTAGTGATAAGCATTAGGCATAGCAAAGTCATATCAACATCAATCCCAGAACATAGTGGATACTAGGGATCAAGCCCTAACAAAACTAACTCAACTACATGATGAATCTCATCCAACCCATCACCGTCCAGCAAGCCTATGAAGGAATTACTCACTCCTGATGTTGAGCATCATGAAATTGGTGATGGAGGACGGTTGATGATGTTGAATATCAAAGATCCCCCTCTTTGTAGCCCCGAACGGACTCCAGATATGGCCTCACGATAAAAAAAAGGAGGTGGCGGCGGCTCCATATCGTAAAATGCGATGAAACTTCCTCCCTATTTTTTCTCGTGAAATAGGAATTTATAGTATCCAGATTAGGGTCTGATACGTCTCCAACGTATCTATAATTTTTTATTGTTCCATGCTATTATATTACTCCTTTTGGATGTTTATGGGCTTTATTTTATACATTTATATCATTATTGGGACTAACCTACTAACCGGAGGCCTAGCCCATATTGCTGTTTTTTTGCCTATTTCAGTATTTCGAAGAAAAGGAATATCAAACGGAGTCCAAATGGAATGAAACCTTCGGGAGCGTGATTTTTGGAACGAACGTGATCCAGAGGACTTGGAGTGCAAGTCAAGAAGCAGCCGAGTCTCCCACGAGATAGGAGGGCGCGCCCCCCATGTAGGGCGCGCCCCCTGTCTCGTGGGCCCCTCGGGTGGCCACCGACGTACTTCTTCCTCCTATATATACCTACGTGCCCTGAAAACATCCAGGGGCACCACGAAACACAATTTCCACCACCGTAACCTTCTGTATCCGCGAGATCTCATCTTGGAGCCTTCGCCGAAACTCTGTCGGAGGGGGAATCGACCATAGAGGGCTTCTACATCAACATCCTTGCCCCTCCGATGAGTTGTGAGTAGTTTACCACAGACCTATGGGTCCATAGTTATTATCTAGATGGCGTCTTCTCTCTTTTTGGATCTCAATACAATGTTCTCCCCCTCTCTTGTGGAGATCTATTCGATGTAAACTCTTTTTGCGTTGTGTTTGTCGAGATCCGATGAATTGTGGGTTTATGATCAAGTTTATCTATGAATAATATTTGAATCTTCTCTGAATTCATTTATGTATGATTGAGTTATCTTTGCAAGTCTCTTCGAATTATTAGTTTGGTTTGGCCTACTAGATTGATCTTTCTTGCCATGGGAGAAGTGTTTAGCTTTGGGTTCAATCTTGCGGTGTCCTTACCCAGTGACAGAAAGGGCTGCAAGGAACGTATTGTATTGTTGCCATCGAGGATAGCAAGATGGGGTTTATATCATATTGCTTGAGTTTATCCCTCTACATCATGTCATCTTGCTTAATGCGTTACTCTGTTCTTATGAACATAATACTCTAGATGCAGGTAGGAGTCGGTCGATGTGTGGAGTAATAGTAGTAGATGCAGGCAGGAGTCGGTCTACTTGTTATGGACGTGATGCCTATATACATGATCATGCCTAGATAATCTCATAACTATGCGCTTTTCTATCAATTGCTCGATAGTAATTTGTTCACCCATCGTAATACTTATGCTATCTTGAGAGAAGCCTCTAGTGAAACCTATGGACCCTGGGTCTATCTGTTATCATATTTGCTTTCAATCTACTTTTATTTTCATCTTTACCTTTTGCATCTATATTATAAAATACCAAAAATATATTTATTTTATCATACTATCTTTATTAGATCTCACTTTCTCAAGTGGCCATGAAGGGATTGACAACCCCTTTGTCGCGTTGGTTGCGAGTTCTCAGTTTGTTTGTGTAGGTGCGTGGGACTTTTGAGGAGCCTCCTACTGGATTGATACCTTGGTTCTCAAAAACTGAGGGAAATACTTACGCTACTATTGCTGCATCACCCTCTCCTCTTTGAGGAAAACCAACGCAAGCTCAAGACGTAGCAAGAAGGATTTCTGGCGCCGTTGCCGGGGAGGTCTTCGCTCAAGTCAAGACATACCAAGTACCCATCACAAACCCATCTCCCTTGCATTTACATTATTTGCCATTTGCCTGTCGTTTTCCTCTCCCCCACTTCACCCTTGTCGTTTTATTCACCCTCTCTTTCCCAATCTCCTCCTCTCTTTTTTTGCTTGCCTTTTGTTTGCTCGTGTGTTAGTTCATTTACCTTGTCGTTATGGCTAGTCCTCCTATCCTTATTCTCACTCACGAACAAGAAATTCTCAATTTTAAGCAAAGGGAGAAAGAAATTTTAAAAGATGCATGGCATAGAATTTGTAATGCCCAATATAAAGCTACTAGGAAGCTTGCTACTTCTGTTCTTCTCCGCTATTTTTATGTAGGCATTACTCCTTGGAATAGATGTGTTCTTGATATTGCTACCAGAGGTGACTTTATGAGTAGCCATACATTTGATGCTTATAATGCTATGTTAGATTTGTTTGGCCCACCACCTCTTTTGGTTAATGGAACGGTTTTAACTTTAGAACATGTGATGCAACGGCTTGATATTATTGAAAATAAAATAGCCACTCTTGAGTTGATTACAAATTTGGATAAAAAGATTCATAATCACATTACCAATTTGGATCTAGGGTTGGAGTTACTTTGAAAAATCTTAAAGAAAAAGAATCTATAGTCAATGAAAAAATAGATCTAGACTCTACTAGAATCGGTAAACTTGAGTATATCATTACAAACTTAGGTTCTGCATTTTCCCGATGAAAAACACCCCAAAACCCTCTACTAAAACGGCCAAGTTTATTTATGTTCTTAAAAATAAGGGTGAATCTTCTAGTAAGGGAGACGCAGATCTCAAATCCATAAGTATTCTTCCCAATCGTCTCTCTATCGTTAAGGAACCTTTTGCTACCAATGAATTTCTTGAATTTTTGCCTAAAGGTTTAGCTGTTGCTAAAAGGGGAGAAGTCCCTAGAGATCACAAGCGCTCTACTTATGAATTTAGTGCCAAAGATGGCACTCGTTAGATCTATCTTTGCTTTTATGCCTAGCTAGGGGCGTTAAACGATAGCGCTAGTTGGGAGGCAACCCAATTTTCTTTATGTTTTTTGTTTTTGCTCCTGTATAGTAATAAATCTTGCATCTACCTTTTGTTTATATGTGTTTTTATCTTTTAGTTAGTGTTTGTGCCAAGTGGAACCTATAGGATAACCTACGATGATAGTTGATTTGATTGTTCTGAAAAACAGAAACTTTGCACGCACGAATATAATTTTGTTAAATCACAGGAACGTGATTTTGCGTTGATTCTATTTGATGCTGTTAAATGGACAAATTTTCCAGGACTTCCTATTTTTGTAGGATTTTTAGAGTTCCAGAAGTTTGCGTTAGTTACAGATTGCTACAGACTGTTCTGTTTTTGACAGATTCTGTTTTTCGTGTGTTGTTTGCTTGTTTAAATGCATCTATGGCTACTAAATTAGTTTATAAACCCTAAAGAAGTTGGAATACAGTAGGTTTAACACCAAAATAAATAAAGAATGAGTTCATTGCAGTACCTTATGTGGTGGTTTTGTTTTCTTTCACTAACGGAGCTTATAAGATTTCCTGTTGAGTTTTGTATTGTGAAGTTTTCAAGTTTTGGGTAAAGCTTTTATGGACTATGGAATAAGGAGTGGCAAGAGCCTAAGCTTGGGGATGCCCAAGGCACCCCAAGATATTCAAGAATAGCCAAAAGCCTAAGCTTGGGGATGCCCCGGGAAGGCATCCCCTCTTTCGTCTTCGTTCATTGGTAACTTTACTTGGAGCTATATTTTTATTTGCTACATGATATGTGTTTTGCTTGGAGCGTCGTGTATTATATTAGTCTTTTCTTTTTAGTTTACCACAATCATCCTTGCTGTACACACCTTTTGGGGGAAGCCTATTTGATTATAATTTGCTAGAATACTCTATGTGCTTCACTTATATCTTTTGAGCTTGATAGTTTTTGCTCTAGTGCTTCACTTATATCTTTTAGAGCACGACGGTGTCTTAATTTTGAAGAAATTTCTAGTCTCTCATGCCTCACTTATATCTTTTTGAGAGTCATTTAGAACAGCATGGTATTTGCTATGGTCACAAAGTTGGTCCTAGAATGATGAGCATCCAAGTTGGGTATAATAAAACTATCATAGAAAAAGAATTGGATGCTATGATCAATTTGATGCTTGATCATTGTTTTGAGATATAAAGGTAGTAATGTTAGGGTCATGCTAGTGGGTAATTATGAAATTGATAAATACTTTTGTTGAAGTTGGCAAGTCCCGTAGCATGCACGTATGGTAAAAGTTGTGTGACAAATTTGTTGCATGAGGTGCTCTTTTGATTGTCTTCCTTATGAGTGGTAGTCGGGGACGATCGATGGTCTTTTCCTACCTATCTATCCCTATTGGGGCATGCGTAGTAGTAATTTGCTTCAAGGGCTAAGTAGACTTTTGCAATAAGTATATGAGTTCTTTTTGACTAATGTGAGTCCATGGATATATGCACACTCATCCTTTCACTTTGCTAGCCTTTATTATTACCGCGCAACTTTCGCCGGTATCATAAACCCCTTATTTACCTTCCTCAAAACAGGCACCATACCTACCTATTATGGCATTTCCATAGCCATTCCGAGATATATTGCCATGCAACTTTCCACCGTTCCGTTTATTATGACATATTCCATCATTGTCATATTGCTTGTTGCATGATCATGTAGTTGACATCGTATTTGTGGCAAGGCCACCTTCATAATTTTCATACATGTCGCTCTTGATTCATTGCATATCCCGGTACACCATCGGAGGCATTCATATAGAGTCATATCTTGTTCTAGCTTTGAGTTGTAATTCTTGAGATGTAAATCCATAGAAGTGTGATGATCTTCATTATTAGAGCATTGTCCTAGTGAGGAAAGGATGATGAAGGCTATGATTCCCCCACAAGTCGGGATGAGACTTCGGAATTTAAAAAAAGAAAAAAAAAAGAGAAAGGCCAAAAAGAAAAAAAAAGGCCAAAGAAAAAAAAAGAAAGAAAGAAAAGAAAAAAAGAAAGAAAAGAAAATAAAATGAAAGAAAAAGAGAGAAGGGACAATGCTACTATCTCTTTTTCCACACTTGTGCTTCAAAGTAGCACCATGATCTTCATAATAGAGAGTCTCCTATGTTGTCACTTTCATATACTAAGTGGGAATTTTTCATTATAGAACTTGGCTTGTATATTCCATTGATGGGCTTCCTCAAAATGCCCTAGGTATTTGTGAGCAAGCAAGTTGGATGCACACCCACTTAGTTTCTTTTGTTGAGCTTTCATATATTATAGCTCTAGTGCATCCGTTGCATGGCAATCCCTACTCACGCACATTGATATCTATTAATGGGCATCTCCATATAGCCCGTTAATATGCCTAGTTGATGTGAGACTATCTTCTCCCTTTTTGTCCTCACAACCACCACCATATACCACCATAGTGCTATGTCCATGGCTTGCGCTCATGTATTGCGTAAGAGTTGAAAAAGCTGAAGCGCGTTAAAAAATATGAAACAATTGCTCGGCTCGTCATCAGGGTTGTGCATGATGGGAGTATTTTGTGTAATGAAAATGAAGCATGGCCTAACTATATGATTTTGCAGGGATAAGCTTTCTTTGGCTATGCTATTTTGATAGGTCATGATTATTTGTTAGTATGCTTTGAAGCATTATTATTTTTATGTTTTATAAGATTTTATTTTGAATCATTTGGATCTGAACATTCATGCCACAATAAAGAAAATTACATTGAGAATTATGCTAGGTAGCATTCCACATTAAAAAATTCTTTTTTTATCATTTACCTACTTGAGGACGATTAGGAATTAAGCTCGGGGATGCTTGATACGTCTCCAACGTATCTATAATTTTTTATTGTTCCATGCTATTATATTACTCGTTTTGGATGTTTATTGGCTTTATTTTACACATTTATATCATTTTTGGGACTAACCTACTAACCGGAGGCCCAGCCCATAGTGCTGTTTTTTTTGCCTATTTCAGTATTTCGAAGAAAAGGAATATCAAATGGAGTCCAAACGGAATGAAACCTTCGGGAGTGTGATTTTTGGAACGAACGTGATCCAGAGGACTTGGAGTGCAAGTCAAGAAGCAGCTGAGGCTCCCACGAGAGAGGAGGGCGTGCCCCCTGTAGGGTGCGCCCCCTGTCTCGTGGGCCTCTCGGGCGGCCACCGACATACTTCTTCCTCCTATATATACCTACGTACCCCGAAAACATCCAGAGGCACCACGAAACACAATTTCCACCACCGTAACCTTCTGTATCCGCCAGATCTCATCTTGGAGTGTAACATCCCAAATTTTCAATTTGGAATGTTATACATAGATCATCATTGCATATCATATTTTGTTGCATTGTTGGCTCGATCCTAGAAATTTTACGCAACTCAAGGACCCACGGAGAGAGTTGGGGATTTCGTTATTTTCATATGTGAGTTTTTCTCAAATTTTGAAAATAGGATCATTTGATTTTATTTATTTTATCTTCAATTATTTCTACTACCAAAATTTCAGAGAGGGAATAAAATGACTTTCCTAAAATAAAGAAATAATGAAGATTTAATAAAAAAAATCAAATAAGATTTATTTGGAATTTTTTTTGCCTTTTATTTGAATTTAGGAAAAAATGTGCGTTTTTCAAAATTGCATTTAGGACCCAAATAAATGTTCATCTTGTCTGGCTTGATTTTTGGAGTCTGTTTAGTATTTCTTTTTATTTTTCTTTGGCGCGGAATTATTTAAAAAAACGCGCACCACCTCTGGGCCATGCCCGCGCGGGACTCCGCTCGGGGGCGCACTATATAAGCGCAGCCCCGGCGCCCGCCAGGCCCGTGAGGCCCGCGCCGCCGCCAGCCCACTCGCCGCCGCCAGCCCACACCCGCCGAACCCTAACCCTAACCGCCGCCGCCGCCGCCGCCGGAGCCTCGCCGGACTTCACCGCCGCCGCCGCCGAGGTTCGCCGCCGCCTCGATCCGCGTGCCGCCGGTTTTTTTATAAAAACCGAGCGGTTTTTCTTCGGTTTTTTCCAGTTTATTTTATTAGATCGGTTTTTCGGTTCG